>JAPDNY010000001.1:132784869-134163619 GCA_029375565.1 Gekko gecko | reverse complement strand
GAGCCACAAGATTATTAAGAGAATCCCTTTCCACTCTAGTCAAATTTTGCCAAATCCTTATATCTGTTTTATACATTTCATTAATATCCTCCACTACTAATTCCTGAAAAGCCAGAATTCTAGAGTTTTGAGTAGGAGGATTAAAAGTGGATTTGAGTTTAAATTTTATAACCTGTCCCTCAGGTTGTTCCACATTGTTCTTAAAATAGTCAGCCAGTCTGATTTTCCTAAACATGCGTTGTAGTTCAACCATTAATTTAAATTGATCATGCTTAGGAGTGGGGATAAAGGAGAACCCTCTCTTGAGGATTAAAATTTCTGCTTCAGAGAACTGCCTGTTTGATAAATTAACTACCTGTGGGTATTCTGGATTTTCTTCCTGTGTGATATCTTTGGATCCTTTTTTGTTTGCTTCTTTTCAATGTGTACTAATAGTGTGCTAGGCATTGAATCACTATATTTACATGGATTATTCCTAACAAAATCTGTGGACATGCTCTCTTCACCAAAGTCACTTCTATCCATCGCTGAACTAGTATTAATAGTAGTATTAAAAGAGACAGATTTTCTTTTAAAGCCTTTCTTATTATCATTAGACCAGTCACAGACTCTACCCTCCTCATAGTCCCTTAGGTCTCTCTGGAACGTCTTCAGTTTAATATCCTTAATTGTCATATGCTCTTTCTCCAACTCCCTATCCAAAGTAGATAGTTTATCTGAAAGTGACTGTTCCCCAAAAGTTTTGCTGAGATCTATCTTCATAACTTCAATCTCATGCTTAAGTGTAGCTGTCTTAGCATTAGCTGTTTCAATTAAGAGAGCCAATGGATCCAGAGAGCATTTGTTCATGATGGCAAACCACTTGTCTACAAATTCAGAATTCTAAGGGAACATACCCGGCTTCTTTTTAACCTGTAACTCCTTGGTATAATCTTATTCCTCAAATAGTCACCCAAGACACCAGCATGTATATCAATTTTCATTTTTTTGAATTTTAAATTAACATACTTATCCCACGCACTGTTACTATTCAGGGAACCTTTTATGTTAAAAAAGAAGGCTGTTGTAAAAGTGAGGCTATTTGTTCATCTGGGTAGATGAAAAGCCTAAAACTTGTTTTGGGCCATATCAGTAACAAATCCCCAGGAAAAAGACACCCAAAAAAAGAGGGCAGGAAATCTAAACCAACAAAGCACAAACTTCCAAAGGAAGTTCAGAAAACTAATTGAGGGCCAAAAGTTAAAAAGATAAGTAAGTGTACAAAAGAGTGTTTATTACAAAGACATATAAAAACCTAGTAGGGGCCCAAATAAAGCCACATAAAATGTGCAAAATTACAAATACACACAAAAGTGGCATCAGGAAACCAGCCAGATCCACCAACCTCTTGGAGCAGACCATCCTAACTGACCCTTGCAGATGATCCAAGTGTCCAGGAGTCTAAACCTCACCAGGTAATGATTGGTTGAAGACAAAGGCAGAGTGGGAAAATCCCCCCGTTATCAAATAGGGAGGCCCTTCCTACCAGTTCTGGATCAATAATACAAAGAAGGCCACCTGTTCTCTCTCATGCAGAGACCCCTGTTCCCATCACTTACATCTCACTTTTTCTTTTTTGGCCGTACCAACGCTTCCTCCAAATGCTGATCACATTAACCAAAAGCTCATATCTAAACCACAAAAAAGAAATAAACCCCACTATAATCTAATTACCATGGGAATTTCGAACTTCATAGATTCTACAAACATTCTAACAAATTTTGTGTGCTGACAAATTACTGTTGACAATCATACAGAGACATAAAATACATGCAATACAGAAGAGCAAGAATCTGGTGGCACCAAAATTTGTGGCAGGGCATGAGCTTTCGTGAGATACTGTTCACTTCTTCAGATTCCTGAAGTAGTGAACAGTGACTCACAAAAGCTTATATCCTGCCACAAATTTTGTTAGTGTTTAAGGTGCTACTAAACTCTTGTTCTTTTATACTGCTACACACAGACTAACATGGCTCTAAAATACATGCAAGCAGGGGTTGTTTGGGGCCGGAGCACACCGGAGCACTGCTCCAGCAGTCCCGCCCCCACAGCCCTGCCCCCACGCTCCAATGAAGGCACAGGGAGGAATTTAGATGCCTCCCCACTCTCTCCCTGGCCCTTCCTGGCTTGCCCGCTGGGGAGGATACAGAATACAATTCTAGATACAATTCTGTATTTCTAGATACAGAATACAATTTTCTTTACCTGAAAATCTTTTTTTTCTGTCCTGGTATGCAGTTAGTATCCCACTGCAGTATATTTCAAGTGAGATTCTTTTGAGAAAGGCAAAGTACCAGCCCCTACCATCCTTAAAACTTCAAGCCACCCATCTGGCAATCATTTTTCTGCCAACTGTTAAACACTGAATTGACTGACACTCACAAAAAATGCTAATTCTCTTTCATTCTTTGTTTTAAAAATGAATATGCAGGCTATTAAAAGCAGGAAATGATTGATGTCTGACATTTCATCAGTAGTATCTTCCAGTTTCCACTCCACTTGATTATTCAGACATTGCCAAGCCAAATATTGCAGAGAAGAGTAAAACAGCCAACTCAGTTTTCCTGCCCAATATGACAGAAGTTCTATTAGAGAAAATAACTCCTTTTGAATATGTGAGATGGCACAATATCTGAATGTTGGTGAAAAAAATGCCTAACAACTGTTTCAGTATCAACCTAGGGGTCTTCTAACTCCAAGGAGAAAATAGTCATGCAAGGCATATGACCATAGAAATGTCTTTAGACAGCGCCGGCTCTTTGGCTTGGAAACGGAGATGAGAATTAGGAAAGGTAGTTTGAATATGATTGTCTGTAATCATAACCCATTCTTCAGAAAAGTAAAGGTTTCCCTTGCTCGAAAGCTAGTTGAATCCGACCCTAGGGGCAATGCTCATTGCAACCCTAGAGTTGGATCCGACTGGCTTTTGAGCAAGGGAACCTTTACCTTTACCTTTACACTGTTTTAATTATTATTTAGGGTATTTATTGATTCCATACTGTAATGCTGCCTTATAGATCCCTCATGCTTGCTTTCTGATGGTATATTTAATTATGTATGCGTGTGCTGTCAAGACACAACCAACTTATGGTGACCCCAGAAAGGGGCTTTCAAGACAAGTGAAAAAGCAGAGGTGGTTTTCCATTGTCTTCTTCTGCAGAGTCTTTCCATCCAAGAACCAGCCCTGGTTAGTTTCTGACATCTGCCGATATTAGGCTATACCACACCAATCCATTTAACTATGTACATACTAGGGGGAAAATACTGTACACTTAGGTAGAAATTTCTCATATTACATGCCCCAAAACATGTGAGAAGATATGATATCACAGTCCAGTGAACAAAGTAAAAGGATGACTTGGAAGGTGTTCTTCACTTCTACACACTGGAAAATTATACTTGCTTGGGTATCTTTAGAATATCACTGAAGAGCTAGTTGTAGCACATTTGGTACTCAAAATTCAATTCACTACATACAGAAAAACATACAGGTTGGTGTAATGGTTAAGTGCATGGACTCTAATCTGGGAGAACCGGGTTTGATTCCCCACTCCACTTGCAGCTGCTGGATGACCTTGGGCAAACCATAGTTCTGTCAGAAGTGTTATTGAAAAGATCAGTTTCCGTCAGAGCTCTCTCAGTCCCACCTACCTCATGGGGTGTCTGTTGTGGGGAGGAGAAGGGAAAGGAGTTTGTAAGCTACTCTGAGACTCTGAGTGAAGGGCAGGGTATAAATCCAATCTCCTCCTCCTCCTCCTCCTCCTCCTCCTCTTCTACTACAACCTTTTTTTTTTTGTTCACATTGTGATTTCATATCACATAACATCACCTAAGTCTGAGTCCAATGGCACCTTTAAGACCAACCAATTTTATTCAAGGTATAAGCTTATCTGATGAAGTGTGCATGCACACGAAAGCTTATATCTTGAATAAAACTTGGTTGGTCTCAAAGGTGTCACTGGACTAAAACTTTGTTCTGCTACTTCAGACCAACACTTGAATCTATAATGTAACCTAGTCACCTAAGTTTCCACCATGAGCCTGGTACCTCTTGGGAATATCCCAATTTTCCAATATACAGAGGCAGAAGCTATCACTAAACAGAAGTGACTTTGTGCTACATACATTAATCGTCCACTGGTAATCTGAATTGGGTCAAAGCTTTAAAGACAGAATCCTATAACTTAGTATTCCTTCAGAAATCATGCTTTACCCATGACACTGCCATCTTAATAAACATGATGTTGATACAGGTTTCCCACCATTTTGGCATCATTTTGTGTCATTGTTTTAAGTTAGGACAGAGAAACTGGATAGGAAATCCTTAGATTTTCCCACATTTCCTTTTAAAGCCATACTTTACTGTATCTGTCTTCAACTTCAAACAGTATCACATTAAAAGGACATTTGAATGACTACCTCGAAACCCCTGATAGATTATATCAGCCTGCTGAGTTGATTTGCCACATGGTACCATGGTGATTAACCAGCACTGTTGTAGCTAATTCAATAAGCATTTGCTTGAGATTTTAATTCCCCCCGCCCAATTTCAGTTACTCTATGATAAGGAATAATAAATTGAATGGCTGAGGGCTAGGAAATATGCTTCTATTTTCTCTGAACATAGTTTACTAAGACATTTTCCTTGAGGAAGGGCAGGATAAAAATGTACAAGATAGATTTTTCAAAGGGCTGTGGGTGCAAGAGAGGATTCAAAACAATGTTTGCAAGGGGAAGTCAAATATACCCTTAAGAAATGAGTCATAGCTGAGTCACCATAATATCTATCACTGGTATCCTCACTGGCAGATGGAAGATCAGCAGGTGTGGATCTATTATCATTACTTGCTGGGCTTGACATTGACCGCACAGCATTTGAAGTCCAGGACCACATAATTGCTTGTTACTGGTGCTGTAATCCATTCCATGACACAGTTTGCAGCTTTGATAATTCTAGCATAAGGAACAAGTGTGCCCTATATTATTACTATGCCTAGTGGGGGAGTTGTGCTAGGAACACAGATGGAGAACCAAGTTGGGCTTTGAAACACTACTGTGAACAGGGTAGCAACTAGCAGCTAATGACTATTAATGCCCTGTTCTGTACAATTTTCATTGAAGATCAAGAAAATTACTAAGGCACACTTATTCAAACTGTAACATGCTAGCAAAGCATGAATTCAAAGGTCACATAAAATATATATATGATGTCACTTTATTTAAAAACTTCTATACAACATTCTTTCCAATCGAGGCTGTACCCAGATCAACATCCAGTGAAATATAAAACACAACAATAAGAATAATGTAAAGATTTATTTCAAGCAATTTAATTTAAATGAAACAATTGTAACATCATAGAAAACTAACTATTGAAATTAGGATTGCCAGCCCCCAGGTGGGGCCTGGAGATCTCCTGGAATTACAACTAATCTCCAGACTATAAGAGATGGGTCCCCCTGGAAAAAATGGTTGCCTTGGAGGGTGGACTCTATGGCATTATACCCTGCAGAGGTCCTTCCCCTCCCCATACCCCACCTTCTCCAGGCTCCACCCCCCAAATCTCCAGGTGTTTCTCAACCCAGAGTCAACAAGCCCAGCTGAAATGCCAAGAAAGGTGTGGTTAAGTATGTTTCAAAAGCAGTGTCTTTATGCTTCAAGGCATGAGCACCGCTATGGAATCTATGCTCACTGCCTTCACCTTCTGGAAAACCTGGGATAGGGAGTAGTTGTTCTTCTGAAGATTCAAAGTAATAGGGACAGGAATGTGGAGGAAGCAGGCCCCAGGCTGTGGTGGGTTGTACGTTTATCCATAAAACTGATGCCCTGTCTCCTACCTACTTGAAATCTGACAGGGATCTCTCTGGTAAGGGATATAGTCCCTTATAGTAAATAGAATGGAAGCCAAAGAAGTTATAGTAACTGCAAGTGTTTCCTATTTTTAAAAAAATGGAAACAAAAATGAATACACATCATAATAAAATTAAAAGTGAATATTTTTTACAAAACAAAATGAAAACAAAGAAAAAATGCACATCCCTAGGAAGGAACCCAGACTCTGGCCAATGCAGACAAAATATGTAGTTATCCCACCCACCAGAAGTTAGTTACCTTTTTCGTTGAGCTAATGGTCATTAGCCTTGACAAGGATTGTTTGAAATGAATAAAATGTGATTGCTTTTAATGTAAAGGATTCTAATTAAGAATTTATCCTATTATGAATATATCTAAGCACCCTCACTGTAGGGCATTAGTTAAAGGAGTGTCAAATTCTTTCAAACGTATACAGTTAGGTTCTTTTAAATCTTAATTATTTAAATAGCAAAAAGTAGTCTCAAGCAAACATAACATTCCTTTTAACTTTTCTTCTGGTAATTACTGTAATTTTACAATTATATAATATAAACACCGTTGAATCCTCTCCAGATGCAGGGCCAGCCCAAGGTGTTCCTGCGCCCTAGGCGAGGCCAGCTTGTAGCGCCCCAGGGGATGCCAACCTCCCGGCAGGGCCTGGAGACCTTCCAGAAACACACCAGGTGCACAAGCTAGCCCCCCCTCTGGCTGCTGGGCTCCCCGCACACCCGCCCCTTCTACAGAGGGGCTCCCCGCACGCCCTCCCTCCCTCCCCCGGCCCAGGGGGTGCCTGGCTTACCATGGAGGCGGAGGGCGAAGCAGCAGCAGCGGGGTCTCCAGGAGTAGGAGAAGGTGCTGGGGCATGGCTGCCGGGGCGCGGGAAGGGCAGCGTGCCTCAGGGGGTGGGTGGGGTGCATGTGCGGGTAGGGGCGGGGCTTGGGAAGCGCCCCGGACGGGTGCTCAGACTGACGGCAGCGGGGGTGGCAGGGAGAGTTCCCGCTGGCTGGCTGCCGCCATGCCGCCCCACCTCTCCCCCCAAGGACTTGTGAAGCGCCTGGACGGGTGTTCAGACTGGTGGCGGCAGCAGGGAGAGTCCCCGCTGGCCGGCCGCCGCCATGCCGCCCCACCTCTCCCCCCCAAGGGCTTGTGAAGCACCCGGATGGGCGCTCAGACTGGCAGCGGCAGGGGTGGTGGGGAGAGTCAGGGGCGCCCGTTTAGGGCAGTGGGGGGGCTCTTCGGTTTGGCGCCCCTGAGGGCTGGCACTCTAGGCGAGTGCCTAGCTCACCTAGTGAGCGAGCCGGCCCTGTCCAGATGACCAAAGATAAACATTTGTCTAATGCATCAATCTTTTCCAGTTTCAAGACTAAAAACAAAAGCTTATTGATCAGCTTTCCAACATCAGCTTAAAGAAATATGCCAAGCTTCTTTCCATGGAATCACAGTTCCGCAATATTCATAACAACTTACTGAAGACAATACTGACCTTCATGCTCAACTCTTCTGTTCTTAGTTCTCCTGAACAAGGATGATGTATTTAAAGACCCCTCCCAAGTGATAAGTGAATATATGCTATATAATGGCTTGAATCCAGCAAAACACAAGTGGAAGCATGAATGGGCTTAGAGCAGTACCACTTTCGTGCAAGATATTATACAGCACCTAGTTCTTTCCTTTCTATGTATTGTAATTCTCTTATTCTGTACTGAAAATCACATTTGGTTGGTTATATATTCAACAAAGACAGGTATATATACTCTTGGTGAAGCTGTCAATCAACATACTGAAATGCTAGTTCATGACTTACTTCCAAGCACTAAGGACATTATTGCACAAACTGGCTTTAGAACTTTGAAGTGATGTGGGCATAAAGTCTGATGGGGGGTGGAGATCTAGCACACTCATGTTCCCTCTCACTTATACATCAATTAAAAAGCTTCATCAGCTATGGGCCCAAACGTAGATTAAAAAACAACAACCCAATACAACTCCACAAACCTCTTACTGAAGATTTTGCTTGTATGTGTATGTGAAATACATATTTGCACATTAACTGCAGACACATGGGCTTTGATTGAACCATGGCCTTTCTTTCATAGGGTAACTTTCTATGGATGGAAGGCACAACAGAATCCAACTCACAACACTTAATATGGTTAGGAGCAGGATTCAGGGTTCATGAGAAACCATGGTTTAATTAAACTATGAGTAGTGTAACTGGCTGAATGCAGACCGTACCACTAACTGTAGGTAGTTATGGTCCATTAAACCAGGATCTGCAGCCAAGATCTGAAGTTGGTTTATTAACCACAGAACAAAGTTTGAGTTATAAGCTTTTATGTGCACACACAATTCCTCAGATGCAGGTGTGCATGCACTTGAAAGCTTATACCTTGAATAAAACTTTGTTGGTCTTAAGGGTGCCACTTGACTCAAACTTTGTTCTGCCATTTCAGATCAACATGGCTACCACCTGGACCTATCTTTAGTAACCACAGTGAATCTCAACTATAATTTGTGTGTGATATGCAAGATATTTCGAGTGATGAGAGCTAGCATGGTATAATGGTTAGAGAGAGACCCAGGTTTGAATCCCCACTCTGCCATGCAAGCTTGCTGGATGACTTTGGGCCAGTCATGTACTTGCAGACTAACCTACCTCACAGGATTGGTGTGAGGATAAAACAAAGGAAAGGAGAATTATGTAAAATGCTCTGGGTCTCCTCTGGGGAGAAATATGGTATATAAGTGAAATACACAAAATAATAAATGAACACAGACATCCAGGGCTTATCCTGGATTGTTCCCCAGATTACAGAGAAAAGGCAACAACCCAGTATTTCTTGAAGTGGAGCCAAAAAGTCACTCCTATAGGGCAGCAGATCTACTCCCCCACATCAGATCCCCTGAGTATGAGAGATCCTGCACTTTCAAGAAGCTGCAGCTAAGTTTCAGCAGTGTCTGTCTGCTTTGCTATCCCAAAGAATCTAAACTTCATTAGTTGCTGTAGATTTTCTGGGTTGTGTGGCTGTGGTCTTGGCATTGTAGGACCTGACGTTTTGCCAGTAGCTCTGACTGGCATCCTCAGAGGTATAACACAGAAAGATGGAGTACTCTCTGTGTCAAAGCTCCTCCATTAGCATGTTAATAGCCTGGAGAACTACACTAGATAATTGACTCAGACCTGCCCCACCTTCCAGGGTAGAAATAAATTCCTTGCCTATCAGTTTTCTGCTCACCTTGACACAGAGAGTACTCCATCTTTTTGTGTTATACCTCTGAGGATGCCACAGCTACTGGCGAAACGTCAAGTCCTACAATGCCAAGACCACGGCCACACAACCTGGAAAATCTGCAGCAACTAACATCTATAATTTGACTGTATTTTGGCTCTTGTATGTGAGCCAGTTCAGTGCAGTTGCTAAGGAAGACATTACACTGAGCTGTTCATACTCTGATCTCTCCAAGGTGCACACTTGAGATCTTGTATTTGCTTTCTAAGCCAGGCTTCCTTATTTTAGGTGTAAAGGGCATTTTTCCACAGGCGACTTGTTTTTTGGACTAAAAATTCTCAGCTTGAGGCTCATAAGCAATGATTATGGAGGATGGTGTGTGTGTGTGTGAAGCCTGATCACCTTTTGACAGGGAATAACCATGATGGATTTCAGCTTGAAAGATAATTTTTCAGAAAGCCATGTGCATATGAAAAGAGAAGCTTTTAATGAAAGCGTTTTCTCATCCGTTAATAGTAGTGATGCCAGCACAGCATTTTAATTTTGAGTTTGTATTTAAATGGGTCTTTTATTTGATATGCAACCCATATTCTGATGCAAAACAAAAGCTGTTTCCAAATTTTCCTCTTACAAAATTGGTGGTTTTGATATACGTAAATCATACCATATATGACCAGTCTGATACTGAGACAAAACTAAGAGGATCATTGTGCCCAATCTATCCTATTTATACAGTTATTTGATAACTTCCGTGCTAGCTAACTTGACTGCTCTTACTGCAATGTTTCCACTTGTGTAATATGGTGATCTGCACTGTTAGACAAAGCATGGCTAATACTTTTTGTTTTGTTTCTAACTTTCATAATCCTAGTCCTATGGCATTGCTTATTAGACGTCTCACCCTACTGCTTGCATTGGCTTACATTCTATAATGCACTCTGAGTCTTGTTGAGGAATGCAGACTAGACATAAATACTTTATAATTCATTGGATATTGGCTTGACTTCTGAAAAGACATCAAGACATCAATATACATGCATCACTGTGCTATTGTTGTACTGGAGCAATTGTTCCCAACTGGACTGTCTTGTGAGCACAGGAAAAGCCAGTTGCAAATTATTGCTACATCGTAGAGACAGCACAGTATCCAATGATGTGTGGAATGGATGCAGACTAAATGGCCTTAGATTTTTTATTATTATTTCTTGTAGAACACACTTCAAAAGTTGCAGCTATATGTTTCTAAAATACCCTGCACAATTAAGGCCTATACATGCAATACCAATTAAAATGTGATAAGTATTTATGAAACTAGATGCTTTTGTATTGCATATTGGCACTGGCAGTATGGTGAAACATGAATGACTACAGACATGCTACCCTTGATGCAGAGAAGAGAAAGAAATGTAACAAAATTTCTAGGTATACGTAAGTCACTCTATTGGCCACCCATTAGTTACTGAGTTCAGCTCAAGGTATTGACTATCACATACAAAGCCCTTCATGGCCTTGATCCCTCATATCTGCAGGATTGTCTTTCCCTTCATGCTCTGCTAGTCACCTGAGCAGGACCTTCTGAGGGGCCACCCTGCAAATAGACAAAATCAACAATTGTCTGTTTATGTGCATTTTCTGTCTTAGCCCCCCCGCCTTGTGCAGTGCCCTGCCAGATGAGGTCAAGAAGGCTTCCACTCTTCTCTTGTTTCAAACTATGCAGAACTGAATTATCTAGGAGCACATTGTTACAAAGGTAATTGAGTTAGACTATAAAGGAATGTTACAGAAATATGTTTTGGTGAAAGGAAAGGGTCTATGGACTATACTACTGTGTGTAGTACATACTACCTGTTACTGTATGTATTATTCTTCAATGTAATTTCAGCATCATTTAACATGCCTTGTTGATACTTATGCTTCATTTTGGGTCTGTTTTAGATTTCCACTTGATTTCAGATTTCTGCTACCCTAATCTTATTACATTGCTTACTGGATATCTCATACTATTGACCGTATTGACTTAAACTGTATAATTCACCTTGGGTCTCACTGAGAAAGGCAGAATATAACATAATGTAAATAAATAATAAACTATGCCAGTGTCTAAACCAGGTTTCTCATGGTTTCAAGCATCTTCGGACAGTGCCATGACTATATGCAGCCATATCTAGACACTGGGAACCATGGGAAATTTAGTACTAATACTACCCTAATTAGGACAGCAACTACAACCTAACCTTAGTGGAACATTCGCTGACACCAACCTCAAGTTTTAAAAAAACAAAAAGGAAGTAAACCTATGAAATCATATTTTCAACCCCATCCATTTCCTAGCAATGTTAAAGCATACTTTGTAAATAGATTTATTTATTTGAAAACTACAAGTGATGTCAGAAAATCTGGGGGGTGGAGACAAGGGAATTTCACATTACCGAGACTCTGTCGGTTTGAAGCCGTTTCTGATTCGTCTTGAAGTAAACCGGTACAGGGCTGCCATTTCACACATGGCTTTCCCTGACCGGAAAAGAGACGAATCAGAAGCGGTTTGGCAATTCAGATTGCACTGCTTTGTTTTCCCGCCGGTTCCCGCCACGCCTTTTTTTAAAAAAAATGTTAGCTTTAGAGCGCTATAGCGCTATAGTGCTATAAACAACACTGCAGGCATTCCAATGGGGTTGCTATGATGCTATTGTGCAATTGCGCTATAGCGCTCTAAAGCAAACGTTAAAAAAAAAAAGCCGGAGATCGCCCGCGCGGGCGAAAAAAGGCGGGAAAAAAGCGTATCAGATCCGGGAGAAGAAACTGATGACTACTTGGAAGCGGTTGACAGGTAAAACGCTTCAGCCCCGTTTCCTGAACGGGACAGAAGCGATTCTGTGTGAAATTACAAATATATTCCGGTAGGGAACCAGTTCTAAAACGGTTCTGTCTGAAATGCCAGACCAGAAACCGTTTGGGAACCGTTCCTCTTCCGGATTATATCATCTGTCTGAAATTCCCCATCTTTGACAGTATGTTGACATTCAACATCACTTCTAGTGCAAAACCACAAGTTGTGTGATCACTTTGGGGTGGCTCTGTAGCATAAACCCAAAACATATAGCCTCCCTCATTTTTCTCCCGATAGCCTGTCTTGTTGCTCCTGGAGTTCTCATAGTATTACACAATATCCTTAATAATAAAAAAGTGTGCTCCAGTTTGTTGTTTTCCTCTGGAAGTCACTGACTGCTGCTGGGAAGGGCAATGTTATTTTGACAACCATTCTCTACAGAGGAGACAGAATGAACACTGGGGAAGCAGGCAAGTCTTTTGGACATGCTGCCTGTACAGTTTCACATCATGCAAAGCAATGTTTTCATGCAAAAGCTGTTTGCTTCTTGTTCTCTCTAACAAAATCACTGTTACTTTTAAATTTCTCCATATAATTAAATGTTTCTACAATCAAAATCTTGAGAGATGATCCAAAGTTATTTACTCATTGTGGGCCTTGTAATGAATACTGACACATATACAGACACATATATAGGAAATATTTCCCTGCATCACATTCAGCCAGCTTTCAGTCCCCACATCTTTATTAGCATAACTGACGTCTTGCTTACACAGAATTGGAAAGTATAAATCCAAGTAGACAGTCTGCCTTTTGAATTTCTGTCTGAGCTGTTGATTTCTTAGCAACGATCAGATGTCAAATAAGGAAGTTACAAGAATTCCATTGTATGATTTCTTACAATTGTTCATGATGGAGGACAATTTTGCAGAGCATTTTTTAAAATGTACATAAATCAGCATAAACAGTTGAATCATGTCAATGGAAAAATACTAGGGGAAATGCAGCTCAAGGAATAAAATAGCCCTTTTTGGACGCCTGGATACAAGTTTGGAAATTTAAAAAACCCTAAAAGCAGGTTGGATGGTGCCCAGAAATGGGCTTATATTTCCCACAGAGATTGCCTTAGACTCTTAATGGAGAATTGCCTCACAGTTCCAAGCAACAGGATGTAGGTTGCATGTTTGCCTGATTATTTGAAGTTCAACTATTCATTGTTGTGAATATGCCTAAATACCACTATATTGTCTACATTATTGTGCTGCTACATCATCATCATGAACATTATCACCAGAGTATCATTGCATTTGGGAATGAATATACGCAACTTCTTAACGGATATGCAGTTAACATGAAATTTCAGTAAGAGCAGTATGATGGAAACAACATGATAATCTGCTACTGTGCTTCTGCTCTCCATACCCAAAATATAAGTTCCCTCATTGTGGGAATATTAAACACTAATGAACTCTTTATGATAAAGTTTCATTGTAAACTCTTATGGCATTCTAATTTCTTAATCTTTACATTGCTGTTCCCAGTTGTATCTTTTACACCTTGAGCTACAGACCCGCAGCAGGGCCTTGCATTCCTATATGTTGTATATGTGTGTATGTGCAGGGGTCTTTTCATAGAAAAAGAGCTGCAGGAGCTCATTAGCATATGGTATGCTAATGAGCTATTAGGCTATTAGCATATGCCATGCCCCCTGACATCACCAGAAGTGATGTGAGAAGGGGAAGCAAAAGGGGGGGAGGCATCTTCAAAAGCTGGCCTGGGTGGGGGAGCTAAGAGAGAAGGGGTTTAAAGTTTAAACTCCTTCTCACTAGAGTTGGGCCACAGAAGGAGGAAAGAGGGAAGGAAAGAGAGAGAGTAGAGAGAAGGAAAGAAAGAAGGAAAGAGGGAAAGAAAGAGAGGGAAGAAGGTGGGAAACAGGGAAAGGAGGAAAAAGAGAAGAGAAGAAGGTGGGAAAGAAAGAGAGAAGAGAAGAAGGAGGGAAAGAGGAAAAGGAGAGAAGGAAAGGAGGGAATGAAAGAAATCTGGCGGCAATTCTGCCCCATTATATCTTATGGACCATTGAAGTCAATGGTGAAAACATAGGGTATATTCTGGGGGCTGGAGGGGAGGGGGCAGTTACTTTTTTCCCACCATAGGGAACAATGGAGGGAATGGGGGCAATCTGTTTGGGGGCCCATAGAATTGGACCCCCTGGTCCAATGTTCTTGAAACTTGGTGGGTATCTTGGGGAGAGGCTCCAACAGCTACCCTGTGCGTTTGGAGCCTCTTCCTCAAACCCCCTCCCCTCCAGCTCCCAGAATATACCCTATGTTTTCACCATTGACTTCAATGGCCCATAGGATGTAATGGAGCTGAAATTGACATATGGCTGTCTGAAAGACTCCCAGGGTAGCCGGCTGGGGGCGGGGCTTGGCTTCTGAGCTGCCGGAGCTGCACTCCGGTGCGCTCCCCCCACAAAAGACCCCTGTGTATGTGAAAGAAAATAGGAACTCTTATGCGGAAGGGCAAGAGAGAAGAATCAAGGCTTTGTGTGAATTGTTGCTATGGAGGGTTTTTGTTGTTGTTTGTTTTATTAACTCTAGCTTTTATGGACCCTGGTCTGCAACAGTCTGAAACCTGAATCTCTGCCCTATACTGCAGCTTGCAATGGCAACTGTATCTGAAGAAGTATGCATGCACACGAAAGCTTATACCTTGGATAAAACTTTGTTTGTCTTAAAGGTGCCACTGGACGTGAATTTTGTTCTCTTAGTCTTCAAGATGCACTGGACTTTTGTTTATAAAAGAAACACAACTATTTCACAGCAGATTGGCCTCAGGCTTCAGCATCTGTCTCTTCTCACCAGCTGAAGTTGACTCTGGTTTGGCCTGAACATCTGCATGTGTGGAGGGGTCTCTTATTTATTTATTTACTTACTTACTTTCAATTTATATCCCGCCTTACTGGGATGAACTGTACTGAATTGGTGAAACCACCAGAACTGCTGAGACTACCTGATTCCAGTGCATCTGCCACCTGCATTAATGGTCAGCAATCAGATTTGGGGAGGGGGGAGAGAAGTTAATGTGGCATCCAACTATAAAACAGTTCTCAAGGATGGGAAGTAAGACATCTGTTAATCAGGATGTGATCTACACAACTCCTACTTGTACATTTTACAAACAAAACAAAACAAAACGCAATGCTCTAAACCCAAGTGGAGTGAGTTCCAGTATTCAAAAGTCATTTGAAGCCATCCAGTCTGATGCTATTTGTTATCACGCTGTCTGGTATTATTTTCTTGAGCAGCAAGAAGCAGGCCCAGTCTGTGACAGCAAGGAAAGTGCATTTCTCACCAGCGACAGATAAATGCTTCATAGGAATATCATCCAACCAGAAGAGTGTGTCATCTAACAGTACTGTTCCAGCTGGCATTTTTGTGCCCAGTGTTCCACTTTCCAGTAGACAGTGCACTGCCAGGGAGGGCTTTTTGAAAGCGTGACAGCACTATCATATCCCTTCCTGAGAGCAGTAATTTCTCTGAGATAATGTGTGTTCATATACAGGTGAATATTTGGGGGTGTTGTTGTTGTTGTTTTATACCATCCTGCTTTTTAGCCAGATTTGGATATATCTTTTCTATTTAAATTGCCACATGCTGTAATTCTGATTTCCTAATTAATAAAAACCATGTAATCTATTTTGTATAGGGTTGCCAGGTTAGATTTTTCTGACAGCGGGGGTGGGAGACAGCCTTCAGGGAGCAGGGGGATGGGGAAGAGATGTCATTGTGTGGAAGAGATATCATCACGCCAGGGACGTTGCATGGCAACACTCTAGCATTTTGGCCAAAACTCTATCGTTATGGATGAATCATGCCTGTTTGGGGGCTTCCCCCACCTTCCAGAGGGCTGGAGCCTGGGAAATCGGGGGAACCCCTGCCCAGACTGAAGGTCTGGTGAACCTAATTTTATATGTGCCTATGAATTCAAACACACAACACTATACACTTAAAAGTTCTGCTTTTCTCATAAACAGATGTGAAATTTAACCTTTCCCAAATTCCTAGGCTAAACAATATACAGTTATATGGTGATAATTACCATTTTTGAATTTTTATGATTTGCGGATTTTAACTATCTTAACATTCAAGAAAAAGAAGTTGGGGAAAACCTGCTTGATCCCAAGGTCACCTGTGGAATAATAATTTAAGGAAGCTATTAAGACAATAGAACCCAACAGATGCACAAGAAAACAAAACTGTTCATCGAGTTCAGTTTCATGTCCACATCATTGGCTCCCTCATTCTTTAATAATTGCTAAACAAATTAGGAACTCAAAAGCCTGAAATGACTGAATAGGGCTATAAAGTTCATTAAAGATCAAAGCTGGAATAAAAGGAATCATTTACAATTTACAGTGCCATCCTAAGCAGAGTTTACATCCTTGTAAATCCTTTGATATCAATCAATCTAGAAGGGTGTAACTGTTTAGGATTGCACTGCTAATCTACAAAGTTATATGTGACATAGGGGGCTGTCAAACCAGTTTAGAACCAAATCATTCACATATTTGGATAAAGGTGGATTTTTGGAACCCATTTTCCTTTCTGTAGTGCCAGAATTCAAAGTATTCATGTACAATTGAGTAAATAGTTGCTTTTGTCCTCATTACTCTAAGTAAAATCCTGCCTGCATAAATTTGTTGCATTCCTGATTGGGAACAAGAAAGCTATCACATCATAGCAAATGCCTAAATCCAATTCAGAAGCCACTGAGCTGACATCAAAATGTTCTGATTAGAAATTGCTTACTGTAGAACTAAGTGAGCTCTAAGGATTTACCAGTAGTTTGGTTATGTACAGATAAAAATTTCTAGTTATATTAATCCTTCTAGACAGAATCCAATATTACATTTACAAAGCAAAGAAGAAACATCAGCAAGGATACAAGCAAGATTGCGAGGCCATCAGCATTTTCATGCTGACATAAAAAAACAACTTTATTTTACAGCAGAATGACTAGCCGGATCCAGCTGGCTCACATGTAACATGGCCCTATATTTGCTCAGGTTTAGGAGCTTAACAGGTCTAGAACTGGTGTGGAAAACCTTCATCCAGAAAATTCTCATGGTTAATTGCTTGCTTCATTAATTGGATACTATTTGTGTCTAATGAAAATATGCTTAGGATTGATGGTTTATTAACTCCTCCAGATTTCCAGAAGTGGGAATGACTAGAGTCCCCAGAGAAGTCCAAACTCCCATTTAACTTGTTTGGTTTATTTTTCCTTGAATGGTAAGCCCAAGAGTCTGCCTCCCAATTTGTATTTCGATGAAATCCAGACACTGAAGATATGTTGGAAAGGAAATTTCATTGGTCCTATGAAAATCCTACTTGTTCTTGTTTTTTTTGGCTACATAAATACAGCAGGAATCTCCTATTTTGACACTACACTAGGTAAAACTTAGTAGCAACTGTGTAGAGTGTATTATCCATTCCACTTGCTGTGAAATATAACTGGATTGATCAAGAGACTCACTGTGCTTTCCTAAACATGTCTTCACATTTTGCCTAAGCAGGAACACCCACCCACCCACCCCCAAGAAAAGAGAGTACATCCTCTCTTAATGCTTTCCTTGCTAGGGTCAACTTATCCAATCTCTTCCTACATTTTGCTCAGAAAGAGACATCATTTTGTTGTTGTTCAGTCGCACAGTCGAGTCCGACTCTTCGCGATCCCATGGACCAGATCACGCCAGGCCCTCCTGTCTTCCGCTGTCCACTGAAGTTTGCTCAGTTTCAAGTCCATTGCATCGATGACACTGTCTAACCATCTCATCCTTTGCCATCCCCTTCTTCTTTTGCCTTCAACCTTTCCCAGCATCAGGGTCTTCTCCAGTGAGTGCTCCCTTCTCATTTGGTGGCCAAAATATTTGAGCTTCAACTTCAGGATCTGGCCTTCCAGGGAACAGTCAGGGTTGATTTCTTTTAGGATTGAATGATTTGATCTCCTTGCTGTCGAAGGGACTCTCAAGAGTCTTCTCCAGCACCACAGTTCAAAAGAATCTATTCTTCGGCGCTCGGCCTTCCTTATAGTCCAACTCTCGCAGCCATACGTTACTACTGGGAATACCATTGCTCTGACCATGAGGACTTTTGTTGGCAGGGTGATGTCTCTGCTTTTTATCATGCTGTTTAGGTTTGCCATTGCTTTCCTCCCAAGGAGCAGACATCTTTTAATTTCATGGCTGCAGTCACCGTCTGCAGTGATCTGGGATCCCAGGAACATGAAGTCTGTCACTACTTCTACGACTTCCCCTTCTATTTGCTAAGGAGTGATGGGGCCAGATGCCATGATCTTAGTTTTTTTGATGTTGAGTTTCAAGCCCACTTTTGCGCTCTCCTCTTTCATCCTGAGCAAGAGGCTCTTTAGGTCCTCTTCACTTTCTGCCATCAGTGTGGTATCGTCTGCATATCTGAGGTTATCGATCTTTTCCCCAGCAATCTTAACTCCAGCTTGTGACTCATCCAGGCCAGCATTTCGCATGATGTACTCTGCATATAAATTAAATAAGCATGGTGACAATATACATCCTTGTCGTACTCCTTTTCCTATGCTAAACCAATCAGTTGTTCCATATCCGGTTCTAACTGTTGCTTCTTGACCCTTATACAGGTTTCTCAGGAGACATGTGAGGTGGTCTGGTGCTCCCATCTCTTTAAGAACCTGCCATAGTTTATTGTGATCCACACAATCAAAGGCTTTAGCGTAGTCAATGAAGCAGAAGTAGCTGTTTTTCTGGTACTCTCTTGCTTTCTCCATAATCCAGCGAATGTTGGCAATTTGCTCTCCAGTTCCTCTACCTCTTCGAAACTCAGCTTGTACTTCTGGCACTTCTCTATCCATGTACTGTTGAAGCCTAGCTTGTAGAATCTTTAGCATGACCTTGCTAGTGTGTGAAATGAGTGCAATTGTGCGATAGTTTGAACATTCCTTGGCATTGCCCTTCTTTGGGATTGGAATGTATACTGACCTTTTCCAGTCCTGTGGCCACTGTTGTGTTTTCCAAATTTGTTGGCAAATTGAGTGCAGCACTTTAACAGCATCTTCTTTTAAGACTTTGAATTTACATTGCTGTAAACTATGTAACCTTTCACTTCAGACAACACGTATGGATGAATCATTCTCTTCCCAAGCATTTTGAAGGAAGGTTGAATTCAGTCAACAGCCCTGGTCTATCACATCTCCATACACATTTTGTCCAGGTGCACTGCTCCCTTTGTATACTGACTCATATATCCACAAAAATATATCTATATTTAGCCAATGCATTACACTGATCCATTTCCCCCCCAAATCAAGATAGTTAACTGGTTCAATCCTGTGTTCAGTTGATGGCCCTAATTAATTGTACTTTCTGTGTTTTTCAAAGAGGTGAAAATGAATTTAGAGAAAAGGAATGGCAACCCTTGAGGTGTAATGTCTAGTTTAAGAATGTTTATTGTTCTATGTATTTACAGTTCCACAAACATGCTATTCCAGTGAACCTGAACTTGCTGTAATTTATCACTTTTCAGCATCCCAAATGAAAAAGAAAAAAAAATCCCACAAAAATTGATAGGTGCACAAGCAGCAGAAATTTGTGTTCGAACTTCTAACTGCCAGAACCGAAGAAGGAAATTATTAATACCATTCACAATATTTATTTTTCAGCAGCTTCCAAGCAGTATGATAAGGATTAGTCACAGTACTTGACTTTAATCATAAAATTTCTCAGGTCTCTTCACCACAGCACTTCAGTGAGTTTAGAATGAACTCCCCCACCTCTACCCCACCCTGTTAGCACTTTATTGAGATTGCTTGACCCTACTGTAATGCAAGTAACTCAGGCTGGTCAAAAGTCTCATCACCTATATATTTATTGCTTTGTCTTTTTGTCCTCCAGGAACGAGAAAACTGAATTCATCTTCGTATAAAATTTTAGAAGGGCAGAGGTCATACATTCTATTAAAGGTTTTATTTTCTAAAAGAAGGATCCCGTTTCAAAGACAACTCAGGTAAATAACGTTTTAGCTATCAGTAAAGAGGACAGTGAATGCATAACTTAACAAACAGAGAGAGTTTGGCACCAAGATGGCTACCATAGCATGTGTTAAATGGTGCAGAGCCACCCTGCTGTTTTGTGTGCCACTATAATAGTATTGTGGCCAAGCAAAGTGAAGAGATTATTTAGAAAATGTCACCTCTCCAGAAACATGCTTGAAGTGGCCTCTTCTCTAAGCTTTTGTTTATCTCAGTAGCCCAGAGGATTCCTTGACGGCTCATCCCAGGTGCTTGGGGCAGGGAAGAAAGTTGTGTGGAGAAAACCAGTTTTGTAATTGGAATATTAACATTGAAGAAGGGAAAAGATTTTGTTTTACAGCTCTCTGGAAAGAAGGACCACGAGAGGTTCCAAGGGCTTTTGGAGAACTGGCACTGCTTTATAGACTGGCACTGGCTGTCTGGATGTTTGCCTGCTCTCCCATGCTCAGCTCGGAGATTTGAAAAAATAGTCTACAAAAACACTTGAAGTCTCTATTAATGTCTCATCAGGTAAATGATTGTAAGAGGCTTCCCCTAGAACTTCCCCACTTGGGGAAGCAGTGATCACAAATTAATACCATTCTACTCCTCTAGAATGCAATATACCAGCTGAGCTTTGAGAAAGAGCAAGAGAAAGAGCTGCTAGAGGAGTGAGTGGTTTTTATTTGCTTTCAGCTGAGGGGATTTAGCTGAGGGGATTGTGTGGGAGGCCTGTGTTTGGGAGTGTGTGCAAGAGATTGGAGTTGTTGCAGAGTGCTGGCTGCTTGAGAGAGGGTGATGAAGGGCCTTTGTTTGAATGTAATTGAGTGCCTGGTGAATTTGAATAGCTGCTGCCCTGCCCTTTCTTGGGGGAGGCCCCTACTTAAGGGAGCACCTGGCCAGTGGCATGAGCTCTTAGCCTAGGGACTCTTAGACTAGGGGCTCTGTAAGAAGCCCAGGAAGAGCCAGATAGCTGGATAGTAAAGTAAATAGACTTCTACAAGGAGAACCATATAAATACAAAGGGTTTTAAAAGGGGGCTTATATCTAATTATTCTTTTATCCTTTTATAAGCAATTATGAAGCCAGAATGCCAGCAGGGGGTTGGGAGCTATCCAGTATTTTGCATGGTGTGTCACATGTATGACTATCTGCCCACTGGACAGAAGTCTTGGGTGTGTGTTCGGTGCAAGGAGCTCCTGGTTCTCAGGGAACGAGTTTGCTCCCTTGAGGCCAAGGTGGCTGACCTGGAGAAGCAGAGACAGTCAGTTAGGTGCATGGAGAAGACTCTCGGGGACTTGTTAGATATGTCCCACTCTGGATCTGGAAGCCCCGCTGCTGTCAGGAAGAATGACGGTCAAGGGGGAACAGGGCACTGTGCTGAGGATAAGGGGAATGTGCCCTCAGAAGGGACCCCTTCTTCAGCTGGTGAAAGGAACCATCCCTGGGCAGGGTGGGAGGGGGGCTCTTGGTAGTTGGTGATTCGATCCTTAGGCAGGTAGACAGCTGGGTGGCGAACCCATGTACTGACCATATGGTGACTTGCCTGCCTGGTGCGAAGGTAGCGGACATTATACGTGTTTTAGATAGGCTGGTAGATAGTGCTGGCGAGGAGCCAGTAGTTATGGTGCATGTTGGCACCAACGATGAGGGGAAATGCAGTCATGAGGTCCAAGGTAGCCTTCTCAGAAGAGCTACCTGTTCCATGTGCAGGGCCAGAGAGACAGGCACAGATCAGGAGTCTCAATGTGTGGATGGTGTAGGGTGGATGGGTTCATGGTTTTGTTAGGCACTGGGATGCTTTTTGGAACAAGAGGGAGCTGTACAAAAGGGACTGTCTCCACTTGTCTCAAGAAGGAACCAGGCTGCTGGCGCTTAAAATCAAGAAGGTAGCAGAGCAGTTTTTAAACTGAATATTGTGGGAAAGCCGACAGGAGATTAAAAGTCTCTGGTTCGGAATGGCTCATCTCAGAGAGATGACAGGGTAGCTGTTGCTTTTCTACAGGGAGGTAGATTGGAATTGTCCTCTGAGACTGTGGCTAGTGATATGGACTGCCTGACAGGGTCTCAAGGCAGCAAGAGGAAGGTTGTAGGCTTAACGTATGGGAAATTATAGGTGTTTCCATACAAATTCTAGAAGTGTCCGAGGTATGTCATTGCCCTTTAAGGACTGTGTTTGCTGAAGCTAGATGGAGAACATGCTTAGCTGGAAGTAGTCAGTATAGCAGCACAGCCAATGTAACACCTGTTACCAGTTATCAGCTAGTTTAACCTGATGCAGCTGTGTACTGTCAGAGTCACTGTGACTCAGGGAAATCTTGACAGTAGATCATCTAGACTTGCCATGTGCTGACCACTAATTAGCCAGTAACTGGTGACACCTAGACTGCTATTTAGTCTTAGAGAGGCGAGGCAGGGCAGGGCAGGGCAGGGCGAGGTTCATTCAAGGTTTAAGATTGAGGATTAAGAAGAAGGTGTATCTCCTCAAGGTGTTGCTGGAGCGAAAGGCTGGGACATCTGCTGCATTCCAGGCATCTTTCTGTGAAACGCACGGGACCTTTGTGATAAGACCATCAAGCCGGAAAGAGGACTGCATTCCCTGGCCTCAGCCCAACTTCTCTAGTTGCTGCTGCTTGAAGAGTTTGTTAGGATAAATATCTTAGTTAGCTAGATAAGTTGTTTGTTTCTTTGTGTTGTACTGCGCACACTCCCTACTCCCCTACCTGTTTGATTTTATTTGTTATTAAGCTTTTGTAATAAATTATCTATTTTTTAAATTGGATTGAGTCACTGACCCATAAATTACTATTCATGCTAATTGGGCTAAAGCAATACAAACAATAGCCTTTTCTCTCTTTATGCTGGTTTGGAAATGACCCTGAGTAAGGAAAACAACCCTGTAGTCTCTGTGGATACCTGGACAGGGGGTGATAATACAGAGGCGGAAGGGCGGGATCATGACAAGGTAAAACCGGGGAGTTGGAGTGCTTGGTGTTGGGAGAAAAAAAAGACATTGTGGGTATATCAGAAACTTGGTGGGATGAGGAAAATCAATGGGATACGGTGATTCCCGGCAACATATTATATCGTAAGGATAAGGGGGGAAGGGTTGGAGGTGGGGTGGCTCTGTATGTCAGAGAGGGTATACAGTCCAGTAAGACTGAGAGGGTAAGAGAATTGGATTCACTTCTGGAAATGCTATGGGTTGAAATAGTGGGCCCAAAAGGAAGCTTAACACTGGGAGTTCGTTATCGCCCACCACATCAAAAGATAGAGGAGGATTATAAAATGATGAATGAGTTAAAGATAGCGGCTAGACAAAGAAACTGAGTCATAATAGGTGATTTTAACTACCCACACATTGATTGGGTCAATATGAGTTCTAGTTGGGAAAAAGATTGAGTTTCTAGACACTCTCAATGACTGTGCTATGGAGCAGATGGTCACGGAACCTACCAGGGGAGAGGCGATCTTGGATTTGGTCCTAAGTAATGCCCAAGACCTGGTGAGAGATGTAAAAGTGATTGCACCACTTGGGAACAGTGACCATAATGTTATTGAGTTTAACATTTGTATAAATAGGGAATTGGCCAAAAAGACTGACACAACCACTTTTAACTTTAAAAGGGGTAACTTCTCTGATATGAGGGGACATGCAAGGAGGAAACTGAAAAGTAGAAAGGGTCAAAATCACTGGAAAAGCTTGGAGACTATTTAAAACAACTATCCTAAAAGCTCAGAAAAAATATATACCGCAGGCTAGGAAAGGCACAGATAGGTATAGAAAAAAGCCCGCATGGTTAACAAACAAAGTAATGGAAGCTGTAAAAGGTAAGAACGCTTCCTTTAAGTGGTGAAAAGCTAGTCTCAGTGAGGTTGATAAAAGGAAACACAGGCTGTGGCAAATAAAATGCAAGTCTGTGATCAGGCAGGCAAAAAGGGAATATGAGGAGCATATAGCAAAAAACATAAAGACCAACAATAAAACTTTCTTCAAAATACATTAGAAGCAGGAAACCAGACAGGGAGGCAGTGGGGCCCTTGGATGACCAAGGGATAAAGGGAGTAGTGAAGGATGATAGGGAAATGATTGAGAAGCTGAATGCATTTTTTGCCTCTGTCTTCACTGTGGATGAGAAGTGCTTGCCCACTCCAGAACTGCTGATTTCCGGAGGGGTGTTGAAAGACCTGAGTCAGAGTGAGATGACGAGAGAGGAGGTCCTATGACTGATAGATAACTTAAAAATTGATAAATCATCAGGCCCGGATCTGAGAGTTCTGAAAGAACTCAAATGTGAACTTGTGGATCTCCTGACAAAAATATGTAACCTTTCATTAAAATCTGCCTCCATTCCTGAGGACTGGAAGATAGCTAATGTCACTCCCATCTTTAAAAAGGGTTCCAGAGGAGATCTGGGAAATTACAGGCCAGTCAGTCGATACCGGGTAAGTTGGTGGAAACTATTATTAAGGAAAGAATGAGTAAGCACATTGATGAACAAAAACTACTTTTTTTTTTGCCCCCCAAAGGGAATTTTTTATTGCTTTTTCTAAAATTACATACAGAAAAGGGGGGGGAAAGAGTCTACAATACACAGAGAACTAGGAATGGGGAAACTACAGTCTACAGGTGAAAGAAAAGAAAACCCTCTAAAAGCCCAAGAATCGGTGATCATGCATAGCTTTTAAAATTTAAACTCTACTTCTTGAATACAAATGGACTTTTGCCAAAAATGATCATCTAGCTAATAAAACATTCTGATATTTCACCAGCAATTACAGTTTCATAAAGAGCTGTGCCCTGGAATGAAATAATTTTAAGTACTCCAGAGAACATTGACATTCTACATTTTCCCTCTTTTCCCTCTCAACTGATAGCCTGTTTTGGGGGCTACTGCCTCTAATTTAGAGTCCGAGTCCTCATCAGAAGATCTAGTCTCTCCTTCTTTGCTCTCCTTGGTGCCATCGGGGGTTCCTTCTCCCTCTCTTGGTGGTCGACCGTGCTGACGCAAAAATTCAGAAGCCTTTTCAATAGAGTCTATCCTTTCTTTGCCATTTGCATATCTAAAGATCAATCCCTCAGGTACCAAACATCTGTAGGCCACTTTGTGGCTTTGTAAAGTCTCTGTATTTCTTTCTCTTCCTTCTTATCTCAAATGGAACATCTTTCAATATCTTAATCTCCTTGTCTTTCAACTTCAAGGCAACTCCGTTGGTTGCTTTCAATAGTTGATCTCCCGGTGGTTTCAGTTTCGGCGTCGCGAATGGCGGCCGCTTCTCGGGACGCTCCCGGAGGCGGTTAGCCCACGCGCAGTTAGGGGGGGTCTTCGCATGTGCGAAAGACCCTAGTGAGCCTTAGGCAAAGGCTCCGAACCGGGGGCGCTTGGGGAGTAGCCTCTTTGCCGGCAGACAGCCGGGAAATTGAGGCTTTCTCCCCGCCCCAATCGGCCCCGCTGCGGCGTGCCCGTAATGGGACTTAGCGGCGCCACCGATTTCCAGGAGTGAAGACAGCGCTATGGTTTAAAATAAAAAGAAGAAATAGCATCGAATCGTGAGTTGAAGATCTATTTTGAAGCGTAAATCGGAGCCCCCTGCATGCGTATAAGCGTTGGGAGGAGGGAGGAGTTCCCACCCCTTTGAGAAGCAAGATCTACAAAGGGAGCGCGAAGGGGGCTGAGAGAAAAAAGTGTTGGTGAAAGTACCGTTGGGGTTGCATGGAAAACTGCGATCATCTTAGCTCCCTGGGGGATGCGGCACGAACTTTTTAAAAGTAAACAAAAAAAACAAAATGTCGATAATGGAAAAAGTCCTGCAGACACTGGAAGAGAAGAGAGGAGGGACTTCCGGTCCAGACAGCCCCCCCAAAGAGCTTGCTGTCAATCAACAGGAAAAGGAGATGCTGTGCCCCCTGCTGGAACAATTGCAGAAAATCAACGAAACTCTGTTTAAAATGGATAGTGTTCTCATCAGTCGACAGAAACAGATATCGGAAACAACTAGAAAGATGATGGAGATCGAACAGAAATCGAATCTGATTCTAGGTTTCCAGGGCGTTAAAGAAGAAGAGAAAGAAGATCTCGGATTTACCTTGACAAATGTCTTGGCACCCCTAACTGGCAGTGAAGCGATAAAATTAAAAGAAGAGGTGGATGAGGCTCCCAAAGCCTATTCCGCTTTTATAAAAGAGAATACTCTGCCAGTAGAAGGGGATGTTGAGCATAGCAAGCGACAAACTGGAGATCTAATTTCATCTGAAGAGTTTATGGAGCCCTGGAAGCTTGAAGGCCAGAAGTTTAAGGAAAAAGAGAAAAGAAAGAAGAAGGATTTCATCTTCAAAATACAGAAACTTCTGAAGAGACACGCCAGCAGGGAGGAAGATGCAGTATTCAAAACTGGGACAAGTGAAGAAGACAGCAGCCCAGGGGAAAGTGGTGATGGAACGGAAGACTTCAAAGTTAAAATGGACTCAATCCATAACTGGAAGAGATTTAAAAAGAAGATACTTTGAGGACTGTTCGTGTAACATCTGGAAGGAGCTGTTTAATTACTAACCCCAATGGACTTTACTAACTGCATTAACAGAGTGACTTTGGACTTTGCAATAGTTAAAAAGAAGATCTTCTAACCATGATAGATGCCAAAATTGGTATTGGTTATTAACCTAAACTAACCCTCACTAACAGGAAAAAATTTCTTATCAAAAGAATAAAATTCTCTCTTTTTTAAGAGAGTTTTACAAAAAAAAAAAAAATAGTTGATCTCCCACTTTTCTTCAGGAGAATCTTACTGTAATTTCCCCTGGCAGATTATTCTTTCTGATAAATTCAGAATATGATCTAAAGACCATATCTATTTCGCTTTGAAGTTGATCTGATGTCGTCTCTGCCAAGGGAGCCAACAAATCACTCACAATCTGTCTCAGATTCTCCCCTCTCTCCTCTTTGATCCCTTGAAGTCTCAATACATAGCTCACCCTTTCCATTTGCAGCTGTAAAACACGAGATTCTTCTATCTGGCACTTCTTTTCAAGTGCCTGCCATTTTTTATTCATCTTGAGTTGGAACCAATCTCTTTAAGCTCCTGCTCCGCTTTTTCAATTTTCTGTGTATTTAACACTGTTTGCGCCTGTTGTACGTCTAGCTTATTATCAATAGCTGTAATTTTCTCCAGCAGAGGGCAAAGCACCTCCAACAACAACCTTTGGAGCTCCGCAGTTGAGTCCTGTCTAGGCACTGAACTTGAAGGGCTGGAACTTCCTGAAGGAGGCTTAACTTTCGTTAGTTTGTCCTTAGAGTCTTTTGGCGGTGCCATGTTTGAGGATTGTTTAATATTCATAAAAGTTTGTCAAAGCCTCTGGAAGTTCTTAATCAAAATGGTAAGCTCTCACAGTCTCTTTATTTCCATTCAATCACTTTTTACTACTGCCCCCCCTTTTTCTGTCTTTAAAATCGCTTGCAAGCAGTCCTTAGCATGAGGAGGTTCCCCTATCCCCTCGTTTCCTTTTAGGGGGGCACAATGTTTGCAGGTGATTCTTGCTTATACTCCGACTCACATTTTTAGCATTTGTCTCTCTGAGTTCATAATCGCTGGATTACCGCATGCTTGCTCTGGTGTGCTGATCTTGTTCCCATTTGGGATGCTCTGCAGCGGGCCTGTCAGGGTTTAGAGGAGCCCCCCCTTCTCCAACTTGTCATACCGGGGGGGGTTCTCTAGCGCTCTATGGCTAGGAGTCCAACCCAAGGACTCTTGGGGAGGCACAGATGATCGTGCCCCCACCCAGCTGCAGGCACTGGCAGGCTTCTCCTGGAGTCCCAGGAGAAGACATCTGCTATGGTGATCACCAAGACTGGAAACTCAATGAACAAAAACTACTGAGGCAGACTCAGCATGGGTTCTGTAAGGGAAGATCTTGTCTCACTAACCTGTTAGTGTTCTTTGAGGGGGGAACAAACATGTGGACAAGGGGGACCCAATAGATATTGTTTACGTTGACTTCCAGAAAGCTTTAATAAGGTTCCTCATCAAAGGCTCCTAAGCAAGCCCAAAAATCATGGGATAAAAGGACAAGTCTTTTTGTGGATCAAAAACTGGCTGATTAATAGGAAACAGAGAGTGAGTATAAATGGGCAATTTTCTCAGTGGAAGATGGTAAGCAGTGGGGTACTGCAGGGATCAGTACTCTGTCCGATGCTTTTTAACTTGTTCTTTGATGATTTGGAGTTGGGAGTAAGCAGTGAAGTGGCTAAATTAGTGGATGATACGAAGTTGTTCAGGGTGGTGAAAACCAGGGAGGATTGTGAGGCACTCCAAAGGGATCTGTTGAGGATGGGTGAGTGGGCATCAACGTGGCAAATGGGGTTCAATGTGGCCAAGTGCAAGGTGATGCACATTGGAGCCAAAAATCCTAACTATAAATACACATTGATGGGGTCTGAACTGGCAGAGACTGAACAAGAGAGAGTTCTGGGAGTCGTAGTAGATAACTCACTGAAAATGTTGACACAATGTGCGACTGCAATAAAAAAGGCCAATGCTATGCTGGGGATTATTAGGAAGGGTATTGAAAACAGATCAGCCAATGTCATAATGCCCCTTTATAAATCAATGGTGTGACCTGATTTGGAATACTGTGTACAGTTCTGGTCACCACACCTTAAAAAGGATATTATAGTTTTGGAAAAAATGCAGAAAAGAGCAACTAGAATGATAAAGGGTTGGAACACTTTCCCTATGAGGAAAGGTTGAGTCGCCTGAGGCTCTTTAGCTTGGAGAAACGATGGCTGAGGGGTGACATGATTGAAGTTTATAAGATAATGCCTGGGATAGAGCAGGCAGAGAAAGAGGTCCTTGTCTCCCTTTCTCACAATACAAGAACTTGTGGGCACTCAATGAAATTGCTGAATGGTCGGGTTAGAACAGATAAAAGGAAGTACTACTTCACCCAAAGAGTGATTAACACTTGGAATTCACTGCCACAGGAGGTGGTGGTGGCTACAAGCATGGACAGCTTCAAGAGGGAATTAGATAAATATATGGAGCAGAGGTCCATCAGTGGCTATTAGCCACAAGGTATAGATAGGGACAGCAGTTCAAAAGCAAGAAATTGCAAGTAGATAAATAGGTACCACTTCAGTGGGAAGGTAACAGCGTTCCGTGCACCTTGGTGTTTAGTCATGCCGGCCACATGACCACGGAAACGTCTTCGGACAGCGCTGGCTCTTCAGCTTTGAAACGGAGATGAGCACCGCAACCCTAGAGTCGGATACGACTGGCTTTCAAGCAAGGGAACCTTTACCTATAGATAGGGACTCTGGGGCAAGTGATGCTCTGTATTCTTGGTACTTGGGGGGTCAACAGTGGGAGGGCTTCTAGTGTCCTGGCCCCACTGGTGGACCTCCTGATGGCACCTGGTATTTTTGGCCACTGTGTGACAGTGTTGGACTGGATGGGCCATTGGCCTGATCCAACATCAGCTTCTCTTATGTTCTTATTTACTTATACACTTACAAGTATTTGTGTTTATCTGCATTATTATTTCAAAAGAGTTTCAAAAGAGAGCCAGTTTGGTGTAGTGGTTAAGAGCACAGAGTCTAATCTGGGAGAACCAGGTTTGATTCCCCACTCCTCCACATGCAGCTGCTGGTGTGACCTTGGGTCAGTCACAAGTTCTCTCAGAGCTATTCTCTCAAGATCAGTCTTTAAAAAGGCTCTCTCAGGCCCACCTACCTTACAGGTTGTCTGCTGTGGGGACAGTAAGGAAGATGGTAAGCCGCTCTGATAATCCAAGTGCAGGGCAGGGTATAAATCCAAGCACTTCTTCTTTTTAAATTCAGATTTTAAGAGCCAGTCACCTGACATTGAATTATGACTGCCAGGTAGCTGAACACTGTTTTTGACATTCTGCAGTGGATTGAACATGCCTGAATCAAAGTATAAATAAGTAACTTTCATCCTGGAGTCAATTATCAGTAGAACTTGGGCTACCAATCGTTTCTTAAAACAAACACATGAACATTCACAGCCACAAGCACAGGTATATGTACACCATTCATTATTTTATTTACAAAATGTATTAATTGCCTGTTTTGCCTGAAGGCACGCAAGGCAATGTTGAAGTTTCCAAAACTTCAGTCAACCAACTATAAAATAATTAATATAATGAAGAAAAGCAACAAAAATAAAAGTACCTGAAGAAGTCAGCAGTGACTCACAAAAGCCCATACCCTACCACAAATTTGTTAGCCTTTAAAGTGCTAATGGATTCTTACCCTTTTCCAAAGCAACAAAAGTATCCATGTCGATAAGACAGTTTAAAATGCCAGAGTAAACAATAGTCTTCACTTTTCTTCTTCTTTCCCTCCATTCATCTGTACATATTACTGTTATCACAAGTGGCCTGTCTCCATATTGGGGGAAATTAACTATGAGACAGAGGAGGCCAGAAGGGTACAAGGGATCGCACAACTTTATATACCATGGTCCAGTTCAGTATAAAGACTCCAGATTTAAAGAACATTCAATAATTTTATTGGAGGATATCCCTGCATATAATCATGCTAAGCAATCAAAATACACACACAGTATGGAGTTTAAGTAAACCAATGATGCCTTGCATGTTTGCTTTTAAAAATACAGTTTGGAGAACTTCCTATTTTTCTTTTCAGGTAGGCTAACCATAAAACCAACGCGGATATTAAGAAAATCGCTATTTGAGCATGAGTGATGTTTACAGGCAATACTTCCACCATTCTTTGAAGGGCATTCCTGTCCAGCTAATAAGATGAATTGTCTTACTTTATAGCCAACTTCAAAGCTTCTGAATGAGATGCCAACGTTTTTGAAGAAAATATTTCATTTGAGATGAAACGTTAGCATTTCCCCCCCTTTTAATTTTCACCAGAGCTCAAGGTTGCTAAGCAATTGCCTTTTAAAGTCAACATTTATCAACTTTTTTCATGGACTCAACTTCTGTGTTGTGCAAACTAGAAGAATCCGCTATAGTGGTTGTATGCACTGGGCCAGTCATAACTGAAAACTCCTAATTGGTACAAACATTTTACTAATCTCAGTTTGTCATCCACATACGCCCACCTGTTTATCAAAAATGTTTTTCCCCTGGAGCAAATGACAGCTCTGGAAGACAGACTCTATGGTATCACATCCCTGAAGAGCCCCTCTCCAAAATCTGTTCCCAAATCTTCAGGAATTTCCCAGCTGGCAGGAGGCAACATTACAACTAGCTCCTGTTTTCTGTGCTGGGTATCTTCAGATGTACTAAATTTAGTTGAAAAGTGTCTGGAGAACACATGGATTAAATCAGGGGTGTCAAACATGCAGCCCGGGGGCTTCTATCAGGCCCACAGTGGAACTGGCTGTCTTCTGCTTCTTCTTCCAGTTCTGCTGCTGCTGTGTCATCGTAGGTTTGCAGCTTACAGATACACACCTGAACAGCACACTCAAGACTGCAACAGCACAGACATTTTGATGCAATAATTCAGAGCAAGAGGTGTCAGTTATCAGACACTGTTAAATAAACAAGATATTGCAAGAGTGCTAATGTTTTAAGCATGTTTTTATTTTAAGTAAAAAAACACCTTTGTGTTTGTGTCCTTTATAAAGTTTATATCTCCACTACCTGGTATTACATTTTATGACACACATGGCCTGGCCCAACAAGGTCTCATTTATGTCAGATCTGGCCCTCATAACAAATGAGTTCGACACCCCTGGATTAAATAGTCTCACAATTCAAAGATACATACATATTACACCTGTGTTATTATATTATACCTATGTCCTGATACTGATTCTGTGTCCAGTGATTGCAAGCAACATAGCCTTTCAGGTTTAGGAACACTATTTGCTTGCCCTGGGTATACTCATTTACTGTTTGTGATCTCAGACATCTTTTCAGAACCGGCCTTTCTCCCCCCTTTATGTTGTTGTATGCAGCTTTTTAGAGTCAACTAGGTGAAGGGTGAGAGATCAATAATTGAATGGTCCACAGATTGTTTCAAGCAGCTGCAGGCCTAATTAAACCAGAGTGATGGTGTTTGGGAAATATAACAATTTTTCCAATTGCCAGTCTCCTAGTCTAATTGGTGTGCCCTCAGAGCTGTCATTTATCCTGTAAGGGGGGTGAGGAATGCAGGCACCCCCGCACACCTTCGGCACAAAGAGTAGCTTCAGTGAAGGTAAATATGCATTAGAGGAAGGCTTAAACATCTCTTCTCCCAATTCCCTCTCCTGCCTGGATGGCTACAGGACATCTGATTGCCATATCATCTAGTTTGGTCTTTAGGTGAGAGCAGAGGTGGAAGAACCACTGCATGCACATAAGCTAAGAGTAGCAGCAGCCACTACCAGTGTCATCACCTGAAGAATATTTAAGTGGTAGGTAGGAATATAGAGAAGAAGCTGACTTCTATGGGCTCCACCAAGTAGAAAAACAAAACTGTCATTCCCCAGAGCCTCTATGGATCCAGAGGTACACGGACACTCCATCTTGAATCATTTATTTATTTATTATTTATCCTGAATCAAAACAGCAAATTGCAGTTTCATTTATATGGGCAATAAACTGTCATTTCAGGATAAGACAGCCAGATTTCTCATACTCTTTAACTAAAGACTTGTTTTGTAAATCTCCACTTGGGATGGGCACAAACTGGGGAAAAGGAGGTTTGTCCCAGTTTGTGGTTTGTGGGGTCACACAAACCAAAAACCTTCACAAACCTCCTGTTTAATGAACCAGTTCATTTCATGAGATCTGTGATGTGATAGGGGTGTCTTCCCTCCCTCCTTTCTGCTGGGGCAGCTCCCTGAGGACAGTAAAATGGAAGGGGGGAAGATCTGAGGCCTTCTTTCTACTGGTGGTGGCTCCTTGAGGCCAGCAGAATGGAAGGGGTAAAGGAGTAAAGATCTCCCTTCCCGAGAAATCTTCCCTCCCCTCCTTTCTGCTGGCAGCAGCTCCTCAAGGCTAGCAGAATGGAAGGGGGGAAGATCTTGCAAAAGCCATTTAAAGGAAATGCTTGGAAGTAAGGGGGAGAGAAAGGGATCACTGAAATGGCTTGCATCTATTTCAGCCTAACAGCTGATGGTCCCACTGTTAGGCTGAAATGGATACAAGACATTTCAGCAATTCCTCTTGCTCCCCCTGCTTGCTTCTCACCACAAACCCCAAGAACCTCTGAAAATCACATGGAGGGCCATGGGAATATCATGGATAGGAATGGGCATGAACCTTGGTTTATGAACCATGAACTGGCTATGTTCATCACAACATTAGGTTCATGATAAGGTTCATGCCCATCCCTACTCTCCACACCATGGCCAAAATCAACCACTATCGTTTGCAGGAAAAAAACACTAAATTTCTTTCCCATCAAGAGAGTCCTTTACAATACCAACCTGCCCAGTAATCTAATCAAGCTCTTAATAAGATAACTTCATATCCTGTTGTAGAACGCCTCCCTCAAAGTAACTTAAATATCCTGAAAATCTAATTCCACTACTGACAGAAAAGGCAAGTATACAATTATTTTGAATAAATAAATAAAATATTCTAAAAGCAAAATAAATATCACATTCCATAAGACCTTAAATAGAAATAATAACAGCAACAGTATAGTAATAAAATATAACTAAACTGATACATCTAAAGCGTGCATGTACACAAAAGCTTATACCCAGAATTAAACTTTGTTGGTCTTCAACGTGCCACTGGACTCAAGCTTCTTTCCATTGCCTCAGGCCAACATGGCCAAATCTAGACAGTAGTAACAATAATAAAAATGCAATGACAAAACACCACACATTCCCAATAAGAATAATAACATAGCAGCAGTTTCTAAAACATAATAAGACCAGTGAGAAGGCCCGTTGTGGGACTGAAGACAATGGGCGCTAGGTTGGCCGTCTGGGCACAGGCTGCTGTCTCCATCCCCAGCCCCCCCCAGCAAAGCTCCCCACCCCCCGACACGGTTGAAGCCCCAGCAGGCCGAGGCTCTTGGCCTCGTCCTTCCCCACACCATCCCTGCCCAATCGAACTGCCCGGGCTCATCCCTCCCCCACAATGGGAGCCAAGCTGGCCAGCCAGCTGCAGACCACCATCTCCTTCCCACCCCCCCACCTGCCCCCTGCACGGCCGAGGCCCTCATGGGCCAAGGCACCTGGCCTCGTCCCTCCCCCCGCCACCCCTGCCCAACTGAGGGCCTGATGGACCAAGGTGGCTGAGCTCATCCCTCTCCCCGCAATTGGCACCAGCTTGGCTGGCCAGCCGTGGGCCCCCATCTCCTTCCCTGCCTCCTGCCTCAGTGAAGCTGCCCAGCCCTGTGCGGTTGGGGCCCCGGCGGGCCAAGCCACCTGGGCTTCTCCGCCCTCACCATGGCCATCCTGGCAGGCCAAGGACTGCGAACTTGCCCCCCCCCGCTTACCAGAGAAGCGATAGGAAAGGCCTGGCTCCCCACCCGGCCTTGGGGCCAGTGGCATGGCGCTGTCTCCCCTCATCCCCAGACTGCACAGGGGAGGCATGAGGGAATGGACCGCTGCCGCCTCCCCACCCGGCCACCTCCAGGGCCTCCACCTTTCCAGGCAGCCTGGTGGAGCCAGCACATGTCAGCCTGGCCCTCCTTTTGGCCACAGTGGCTCCTGGCTGCCATGGATTGGCAGCAGCACCGCCATGGCCCTGTCTGGGGCCTGCATGCCAAGCAAGGGGCCCTGGCCACTGGAGAGTCCAGCCCATCTGGCAGGTTGAAGGGAAGTGAGGCCAAAATGTTGGCTGTGGCCTCCGTGGGCAGGACCACGGTGACGGAGGCAGAAACACAGCCAATGGAAACAGATGCCCTGTGAGTGGAACACTAGGGCACCAACCAATTTCTAGAGAAATGCCACCACCATTCGGCTTTTATAATATAGGGAGATACTGGCACCTACCAAGGCAGAATTTCAGAAAGAGATGGTGCAGCCTAGAGCCTGTCTCCTTCTGTGTTCTTGCAGGAAGGAGAAATAATGTGGAGTTTAAACCAGCTGGCTATCTCCCCATTCCCTACATAATAACTTCTTTGTGGCTATTTTTGTAGATAGAAATTATAGTGAGCAAGGCTTAGCTGAGCAGTAGGGCTGCCATCCCCCTGGTGGGGCCAGCGGATCCCTCAATTTCAGTGGCCCCGATCCACTGACAGCCAGTTGGCCAGTGGGGGAAGCCCTGCCCACCAAACAGAAGTGTCCCATAGATTTTTGCCCCGAATGCTAGAGCATCGCTGCACAACAGCCCTAGTGTGATGACATCATTACAGGTGCCATCTTTGCATGTGAGAGAGAAGACTCCCAGCCAGAAGCCACCCACCAGACAAAAGGTAAGACCTGGCAACCTTACTTAGGGGTGGAGTTGTTGGTGTAAACTGAACAAATTTAGAGTCCAGTGGCACCTTTAAGACTCAAGGTATGAGCTTTCATGTGAAAGGCACACTTTTCCAAATACACTGGAATGGTAGATGAGGTTCTAAACTTATAGACAGGGATTTAACAGCAAATTAACATGTAACGTGATGATGTTTAAGTTATGCAAAGTGAAAAACTAAATAACAAGTTAAGGTTATAAGGTCAACAGTTGTAAAGCAATAAATATGTCAAAATAGCAGATGAATGTCTAAAGGTGTTTTTTCTAATTGTGGGAAGTAACAGAATCTTAATTATCTCCTCTCAGGCGTAGAGGCCATGTGGAGGGCAAGTAACAGTATATTTTGAGCTGGATGTAACGTTGTCAGCAGATATCCTTTCAGTATTCTAATATACTATTTTGAAAAAGAAATACACTAAAATACAGAGGATTTATAGTCCTTCTTGTTGAGAATACATATGTGAGGATTGAATGAGTTAGCATATGTAATGGGATAAGGATCCAATATCCCTGTTGAGTCCTGGGGAGGTTTTTGTTCCACGTGTTGTAATAACTTCAGCAATTTCCCTTTCCATTCTGTTCCTAAAGTTCCTTTGTAATAAAACAGCTACTTTGAGGTCATTCATTGAATGTCCTGGAAGGTTAAAGTGTTCTCCTACAGGTTTCTCAGTCTTGTGATTCCTGATGTCAGATTTGTGTCCATTTATCCTCTGGCACAGGGTTTGTCCTGTTTGTCCTATGTAGAGAACTGAAGGGCATTGTTTACACTTAATGGCATATACAATGTTAGAAGATGAACAAGTGAATGAGCCCCTGATGGCGTAGTTGATGTTGTTATATCCAGTGACTGTGTTGTCTGGGTGTCTGTGGCAGCAAAGTTGGCATCTGGGTTTATTGCAAGCTCTGGTCCCAGTGTCCATGTTCAAATGAGATGCTGCATTATTGTGGGTGAGGAGTTGTTTGAGACAAGGGGGAGGGTTCTCATTTTGTACATGTTTCCATGGGGGGGAGTGGGATGGAAGACGATTATTAAATTTGACAAGCTAAGTAGGAGTGATATTAAGTAAACTGGAGGCTCAGACTAGGCAACACTTAACACTGCTATGAAAGGGAGCAGCAAAGTGCTTCTGGATATTGAAGTGTTAGGCCTTTCTTAAAGTCGGTGCTCTGAATTCTACCAGATTAATTTGATTCTTCTTGTGTTCTCAGCTGTGTATCTTAACTGCACTCTGTCTATGCAATTCATCATACTCAGTAGCGTAACCTCTGTCTCTATTTGTTTTCCTTGTTCGGTTTACATCTCCAAATATTTGCGTTCCCATAGGACTATTTTCAATCTTATTCATAGAGTTGACATCACTCCAATCTTCCAACTATAAGAAAATCTAGTTGTGTATTCTAGAGCTTCAAAGCAGCTGAATGTGCCAGTTGAGCTATCAGCCACAGCATTAGAATTAACTTTCAGGGAATGTTAGATTGGCCATTTTATAAACTGTGAATATTTTGGTTAAAATGCTAAACAATTACCCGGGGATGCTTGTTAAAAAGGTGGGGGTTTTGCCCTTATGTGAATATGTAACTAGCACATGAATATACACCATGTGTTGTGTGTTTTTATTTTACAGCAGCAAAATTAGTAAATCTTTCACATATGTGGCAGGGTTAATAACATATGTCTATTTCTTATATTATTTACCTCTTATAGCAGATTAGGTAGTGGGGTTTTGAATAATATGTTGCATGAATACGGCAATTATCTGTTATTTGGCTTGCCAAATAATGAGGAGAATTTTCCAGCTCCCTTGCTTCCCAGGGGTACTAACAGTTACATACTGTAAGGTAAAGGTAAAGGTTCCCTTGCTCGAAAGCCAGTCGAATCCGACTCTAGGGTTGCGGTGCTCATCTCCGTTTCAAAGCCGAAGAGCCAGCGCTGTCCGAAGACATTTCCGTGGTCATGTGGCCGGCATGACTAAACACCAAGGTGCACGGAACGCTGTTACCTTCCCACCGAAGTGGTACCTATTTATCTACTTGCAATTTCTCGCTTTCGAACTGCTAGGTTGGCAGGAGCTGGAACTAGAGACAGGAGCTCACCCCGTCATGCGGCACCCGGGTCTCAAACTGCTGAACTACTGACCTTCCACAGCCTGCAGTTCAGCGTCTTAACCACTTGAGCCACCGCAGCTCCATACTGTACAACATGGTAAATATCTATTTATATTAACTTATCATTGCCTCTATTCATGTATGATATAAGCTGGCATCTAGTCTCAACTGTGAAACTTGCATACAGTTGAAGTTTTTAATCTACTGAACAATACTGTTCTTTGTTCCTAGGTATATGTTAGAAAAGTCCCACCTTCAGCCTTTGAAATACATCTAGGTTTCCCAGCAGGTCATCAGAGAACAAAACTATTTGATCAGTCTAATAAACCCTTGCAATGTGATTTCTCTCTTACCCAAGGCCCCAGGGCTGGTTTGGATCTATTAAGTAGTATAGTTCCAAGCCAAATCCTTTCTGTATGTTTGTGACTGTGTCAACAAATGACTCACCAGGTAGTATTGTAAATGCCCAAAGCAGTGTTGCCATACTTTTGTGTGTGTGTTTGTTCTAGATATTTTAGTCTGAAGTGGTTGAATTGATTGAGCCCAAGTGCTGTAGCCCATTTATGGGAAGACTGGGACTTAAAAATATTCTCAGGACAGTTGCTACCTTGATGGCTCATGGGCACTCAAATGAAATTGCTGAGGAGTCGGGTTAGAACAGATAAAAGGAAGTACTTCTTCACCCAAAGAGTGATTAACACATGGAAATCACTGCCACCTCCAGTGGCTACAAGTGTGGACAGCTTCAAGAGGGAATTAGATAACCATATGGAGCAGAGGTGCATCAGTGGCTATTAACCACAAGATATGGATAGGAACTCTCAGTCTGGGGCCAGTGATGCTCTGTATCTAGTGTCCTAGCCCCACTGCTGGACCTCCTGATGGCACCTGGTATTTTTGGCCACTGTGTGACAGAGTGTTGGACTGCATGGGCCATGGGCCTGATCCAACATTGGCTTCTCTTTCTTATGATTTGTGATGTCATTCTATCTCAATAAGGGAGGATAGTTCCTGATTCTGAGCTTTTCTAGGGGCATGTCAGGTTGCAGAATCTGATTTCTATGATGGTACTACAGACTTTAAGAAACCATGGCCTGAGTTACTTTAATAGGTATGGTAGTTAGGGGAAACAGAATACCATGTCTTTTTCTGTTATGTGTGCTCTATGTGAAGTTCTTGCCAAAAAAGAAGACCTTGTACAGTGGTTAAGCTATGCTAAGCCTCTTGTGGTGCAGAGAGGAGGAGGAGGAGGAGGAGGAGGAGGAGGAGGAGGAGGAGGAGAAGGAGAAGGAGAAGGAGGAGGAGAAGGAGAAGGAGAAGGAGAAGGAGAAGGAGAAGGAGAAGGAGAAGGAGAAGGAGAAGGAGAAGGAGAAGGAGAAGGAGAATGTGAAGGCTCACCTATACAGGATTGCTATAAACCACCAAGACAATTCAATATGTTCATTATGGACAGCCTGGGCCTCATGTGCCTGTAGCGGTATCAGCACCCACAAGAACTTCCTCAGTTCTTCAGATCTTCTGGGAATGCTCTGTCATGAACCAGCTCACTTGAAGTTTTTGCCTACCTGTTTTATGTAGAGTCTTGTGCTTTCTAACTAAACTTTGCTCTTCTGGGATTTATTAGGAGATTCCTGTGGACAATCTTGGCATCTAATTCTGAACATGGCCCTGAATACAGATCAGATCTCTGCATAATGGGATACTACAGATAGGAGGACTTCCCTACCCTCAGGTTTACAGAAAGACCCTGTGTCTGTGGGTGGCACAGGCTTTCAGGCCAGTGTGTCTCCTGACACTGGATTCTGTCTGCATCTGCAAGTACTCAAACTGGCATGGCTTGGCAGCGGCATGCGGCTAATCCTGACCTGGACCCCAGTATGGGGTCAGACTGTTGGTGAATGGCTGAAGGCAGTGGCTTATGGGGAGGTTACGGTAGAGCCGCTGAAGAGCTACAAACAGAATTCATACAATTAATATTTTTAAAAACTACAGGTGTCAACAGCTTGTGGGGGAGTCTATTGGATCCGGGGGGAAATCGGTATTTCCAAAAAATTCTGGATACTAATACTGGCACCATATTTGGATCTGGGATTTTTTTTGGAAAACCTGAATTTTTCTGGGTCCAATAGACCTGAGAAGAAAAATACCAGTAAAAAAATAAAGCCATCCTGATCCTTGGGCCGGCTAGGCTTCTCCTGCAGCATGCTTTAAACTGTGCTGCAGGAAAAGCTGTCCCAGGATCTGCATGCCACTGGGAGGTCTCTCCCCACAACATGTAGACCTGGCTGGGATGGCTTCTCCTTCAGTGAGGGTTAAACCATGTTGTAGGAGAAGCTAGCCCCAGGATCTGTTGTCCTGTGGCTAGCAGATTGCTCCCTACAGCGCAGCAACTTCTGGGGCTGCCTTCTTGTATAGCCCGGTTTAAACCAGGCTGCACGAGAAGAAAGACCCAAGCCCAGCCGGCAGGAACAATCTGCTCCTGCTGGCACAACTGATCCTTGGGCTGTCTTCTGCAGTCCTTTAAACTTTAAAGGGACTGCAGTAGAAACCTGACAAATAGCTGAGAGGCAGGAGCAATCTCCTCCCATCTCTCTGCGATTTTCGGATCTTCCGGTAATTCCCAAATGTATCTGCGATTTTCTCAAGATTTTTTCCCCAGTTTTCCCAAGAAAACCCAGATACATTTGGAAAGCCAAAATATAACCCAAAATACGATAAGTTATTTTTTGGGTACATTTTTGGCTCAGGTAAATCCAAATGCACACTCATGAGATTAGATTCAGTGAATTTTGCTGTGTGGTTGATAGACTCATCAGAATAAGCCATTCTATAGGTACAGAGAGCATATCACGTAGATCTCAGAGATAATATTTATTTCAATACTGGTTATAGATACCACATTTTTTTCCTAAATGCTCCTGAACATTCACCAGACCGTCAGCAGCTTGTTCCCCAGGGTATTCTAGCAGGCTCTGTTTTAAGCCCCCCAAATTATCAACAGATGACAAGAAGTGAATCTGATTTGCACTAAAGGAATTGGTACTAAATACTCTCATTTCTCTTTATACTACGACTTTGAGTTAGTAATGCCAAAAGTCTACCAGACTCATCAATTTCATATTTTCATTTCCTTCCTCAAATACTTACAGCTTTAATAAGGTTTCATTTTTATTGCAATGCCACTTATTAGCCATGATCTGAATAACTGTAAGGAGATTTCCCTCCTAATTCCTTCTTTAATTGCCTGCCAGGGTGGGATGAGGGTGGGAGAATGACTGGATGAATCAGAGGATCAGTAATGGTATACAAAAGATTTCCTCTATCTCAGTGGCTCAAATCCAGTCTATATGGGTAATAGTCATGTCATCGTTTGCAATATTATGAACCTGCATATGCTTTTAAACATGTTCACTGTTTTGTATTGCACTGGGTGAGATGGACATTAAATGTAGTAACGCTTGGAGCAGGGCAATCTTGTTTATCTTCTCTCCTCTCCGGCTCCAACTTTATAACTTTCTTCCAAGAGAAGCCTACTCAAGCCCAAAACTTCAGATTTCAGGGGTGAAAATTTTGTTTTAGAAAGTCTTCTGAGATTGTTGTATACTTAGAGAAAGCAAAGTATTTTTTGTAGGCAGTAGCAACTTAGGTAATTTTCATAATGTCTATTTAACATGTTTTGACTTTTGAAGACACACACACACAAATAATAAAATCAGAGAATCACAGAGTTAGAAGGGGCCATACAGGCCATCTAGTGAGTCCAACCCCCTGCTCAATGCAGGATTAGCCTAGAGCAGCGGTGGCGAACCTATGGCATGCATGCCAGAGAGGGCACGCACCCTGGTGCGCCCACCCACCCACCCACCCACCTGCCGCCTTTTTCTGCCTGTGCGCCGAGGCGCGCAGGCAGAGAAGACCTCTGGAGAGCCTCCCCCACCCAGCCACCCAGCCACCAACGCCACCAACAGCTTTGTCTGCTGGCGCGCTGAGGTGCACTGTAGAGAAAGGCCTCCAAAGCCCCCCACTGCCTGCTGCCTTTCTCTGCCCGCACGCCGAGGTGCGCCGGCAGAGAAAGGCCTCCAAAAGGCCCCCCCACCTGCCCTTCTCTGCCCCCCTGCTTTCTTCTTTCCCTCCCTCTCTCCCTCTTTCTCTTCATCCCTCCCTCTTTCTTCCTTTCCCACTCTTTGCCACCTTTCCCTTCCTCCCCATCTCTTTTCTCCCCCGCCTGCCTGCCGCCTTTCTCTGCCGGCGTGCCGAGGCGCGCCAGCAGTGAAAGGCTTCCCAAGCCCCCCCCCGCCTGCCTTGAGAAAGGTTAAAGCACTTGGGGCTCTTTAGCTTGGAGAAACCATGGCTGAAGGGTGACATGATTGAGGTTTATAAGATTATGCATGGGACAGAGCAGGCTGAGAAAGAAGTACTTGTCTCCCTTTCTCACAATACAAGAACTCGTGGGCACTCAATGAAATTACTGAGCAGTCGGGTTAGAACGGAAAAAGGAAGTCCTTCTTCAGTGATGAACACATGGAACTCACTGCCACAGGAGGTGGTGGCAGCTACAAGCATGGACAACTTCAAGAGGGAATTGGAAGAACATCTGGAGCAGAGGTCCATCAGTGGCTATTAGCCACAAGGTACAGATAAGAACTCTCGGTCTGGGCCAAGGGATACTCTGTATTCTTGGTGCTTGGGGGGGCAACAGTGGGAGGGCTTCTAGCATCCTGGCCACACTGCTGGACCTCCTGATAGTACCTGGTATTTTTGGCCACTGTGTGACAGAATGTTGGACTGGATGGGCCACTGGCCTGATCCAACATTGGCTTCTCTTATGTTCTTATGTCTGGGGCAAGGGATGCTCTGTATTCTTGGTGCTTGGGGGGCAACAGTGGGAGGGCTTCTAGCATTTTGGCCCCACTGCTGGACCTCCTGATGGCACCTGGTATTTTTGGCCACTGTGTGACAGAGTGTTGGACTGGATGGGCCTTTGGCCTGATCCAACATTGGCTTCTCTTATGTTCTTATGAAAACTGGCACTCTCGGAACTTGGTTGCTCATCTGAATGCTCCCTAGGGCTGCCCCTCTAATGATAAAGTCTCGGTACCCCTGGGCCTGCGAGATGAGATTTTGTTCTAACAAATGGAGCAGAGGCTAGGAATCATATATTGTAATACCCTTGACAACAGCTTTCCTCTTCGAAGTTTGCTCGCTGCATGTTTACTGAGTATCTTAAGAGTGTGTGGAAAGTGGCAGTATGCACTGTAGTGTTGCGCTGTTAGTAACCCATTCACCAAGTGGTTGGAGTAGTTACCTCAGCAGTTGTATTCCTTGCACTTTCCCTCTTGTCATTTCCATTTTCACTGACCTTAAACTCATGTATTAGCACTTAGTTCAGATAAAATGCTACAGAAGATGTTAATGTATGAGTTGTTTTTTCTAAACGAAAACCTCAGTATTCAGGTTAAATTGCCGTGTTGGCACTCTGCGATAAATAAGTGGGTTTTGGGTTACAGTTTGGGCACTCGGTCTCTAAAAGGTTTGGCATCACTGGCCTAGAGCATTCCTGACAAGTGTTTGTCCAGCTGCTGCTTAAAGACTGCCAGTGAGGGGGAGCTCACCATCTCCTTAGGCAGCTGATTCCACTGTTGCACAAATCTTACTTCACAATTCTTACCATCCTTAATTTAAACCCATTATTGTGTGTCATATCCTCCTTTGTGACAGCCCTTCAAATACTTAAAGAAAGCAATCACATCCCTCCTCAACTTCCTCTTCTCCAAACTAAACATTCTCAAGTCCCTCAGCCTTCCCTCATAGGGCTTGGTCTCCAGGCTCAAAATCATCCTTGTCGCTCTCCTCTGTACCCACTCCATTCTGCCCACATCCTTTTTGAAGTGAGGCCTCCAGAACTGCACAGGTATGGCATGACCAATGTAGTGTACAGTGAGTGAGACTATGACATCTCGCAATTCGTATGTTATGCCCCTGTTGATACACCCCAAGATCACATTAACCTTTTTTGTCACTGCATCACACTGACTGCTCATATGGTCCACTTGTACCCCAAGATCTTGTTCACATACACTGCTACCCAGAAGCATATCCCCCATCCAGTATGTGTGTTCCTCATTTTTGTTACCCAGATGTAGAACTCAGCACTTATCCTTGTTAAATTGCATCTTGTTCACATTCGCCCACTTTTCCAATGTGTTCAGATCTTGTTGAATTCTCTCTCTATTTTCTGGTGTTTTTGCTGCTCCTCCCAAATTGGTGTCATCTGCCCCTCCACACCCTCATCCAGAACATTTATAAAAATATTGAAAAGTACCAGGCCCAGAACCTGTGGTATATATAAAGGTTTCACATGCATTAAGGATAAATACAATCACCACCACCAGGATAGGAATAAAACGTGTTATGAAAGACCTGAATTAAAGCTCCATTAACTGCAGGAGGACAGAATTTTATTCTTAAGGTATGTGAAGCCTTAAAAAAAATCTGCTTGCCTTTGCAAGCCATAGTGTGTTAAACAGCACATATGAAAGGGACCTTAGAGGGGAATCCTAATCAGGTTTACTTGGAATCCAACTCCAGTCTATTCAGTGGGGCATAGTCCCAATAAAGCAAGTGTTTTTAGGATGGTATTGTTAGTTTTACATGATGGTGACTTTGAAGAGGTGATTGAAGGAAGAAGGGTACCAGCAACCATTTACCACTTCATTGCCACAGCCACCACTGCTCTTCCTCTGGGTTTGTCAACTGGTAGGCTAACAGAGATTACTGTGAGAGCAAATTTGCCCCTGTGGCCTAACACTGCTAATCCTTACAAGGTTAGTTCCTTCTAGCAACTTACAAAACAGTACAAGTAATAAAATATAAACCTGTGTTCAAGCTTTCAGATAAGAAGTCCCATCTGATTAAATACATTAATCAAAGTATGTTCCAAGAGCTCATGCCTGATACAATGTGAAGTTCCTCACTGTTATACATGAAGTAAGTTGACTTGTCTGTCAACAGAATCATGTGATTTTTATCAATTAAAATTGTTTCCTTCTTACTCAGTCTCAGTTCTACTACCATCTTGCCCATCATAAACAGAGTTGAAAAGGCTTGTATTGTGCTAATGAAACAAGAAGAGGTACATATTTCACCAACAACACATTAATAAGTCATCATTTGCAAACTGGGAACCAGCAGGCAAGGACTTCCAACTTCAAAGTGAGCTCTCAAAATATCCTATCGCATAATAACACACACGAAAAAGAAATACCCACTCTCAGCACCTTATCTTGGAAGTTCACATTGGTTAGACGGTGACCTTTAAAGGATTACCTTAACATGCAGGGAAATCAGTCCCTCTCTGATGTGTTCTGAAATTTGTAATAAAAAATGGCTGTATGACTGACGTTTAAGTTTGGAAGTGGGGAAAAAGAGGAAGAGGAAAAAGAGAAAGGCAGCTTAAATTTCTCCTAACATAAGCTGAAGCTCAGATATAAAGCCATTTGACTTTCAAAGGCCACAACTATGATAGCTGACTGCCAATTTGCCGTTTGCAATGTAACATTCTTACTCCATAAACTAGGGCAACAGAGAATACAGCTTTCAAGTTCTAAATCATTTTTTTCCTCATGAATTCATTTGTTTTGCCAGCATAAAAATGCATAGATGGGATTCATTCATTCTTTTCTCCACCCCTCAAATGTACAACTATATTGTTGGCAAAAAGGAGCATAAAAGGAAATAATGATTTAAAGGATACATTTAGAAGCAATCACTGACATTCTCTCTTCCCTGTCACGCACAGGTATGGAGTGTGGGGGCTGATCCACTATGCAGGCTGTGTGTCTTTTCACAAAAATAAAGTGTTTCTCATCATAAAGACATCTGTATCCCTCCATCAGTCATTTATGCATTACTTTCCATGCTACATTATTTGAAGAATGGGAAAGAAAGCTATTTTTGTGTATGTGCACGAAACAAAAATGTTTCATTTTCCATTTATTTGGTGGCTTTCCCCCCTTCCTGACTTGCTTTGTTCCAGTTCTTTTTGTTTATTGTTACTGTATCTAGCTACCAGCCTTTTCATTAAAAGTGCACTGAAAAACTGCCTTTCCCAAAACTTCCACCCTTCCTCCACTGTAGTTCAAGTTGTCAATTGTTCCCTTCCCAGTAACACAGAATAGCAGCTCAGTGCTTTCTAATGGTCTACAGAAGACAAGCAAATGGTCTACAGAAGACAAGGTCTGCAGAAGACAAACAAAACTAGACAGGAGGTAAAAAATCAGCAGTGAGCAAAATCAGTGCAGTGAGTCTTCCTGAACTGGATTTCTGTGAGGGCCCTTTCCTAGACTAGGAGAAACCAGGCCTTTAAATGTCCAAGGGAAGGGCTATGTCTCAGTAGCGGAGCACCTGTTTGGCAGGCAGGAGGTCCCAGATTGAATCCCCAGAGTCTCCATTTTAAAAAGGATCAGGTAGTAGGTAAAGTAAAAGATCTTTATCTGGGACCCCTGAGAACTGTTCTCAGTCTGAGTAGACAAGACTGACCTTGGTGAATCAATGGTCTGATTCATTACAAGGCTGCTTAATATGTTCATGTGCTCCACAATACCATGTTTTCCTAGTGTCCTAGTGTCTATAGGCAGGAACTGTATTGCTCAAAGGTGCTAGATCAAGCTCAGTTGATCCAGCAAATTCTAGTTGACATTATTCATTCCGTATTGATGATGGGGCAGCCAGAGTGTTCATGTGTTCCAGCTAAATACATTTCCATTCTTTTGTCATCACACAGTGAATTTTTCTACCCCCACTAGTGAACACGACTGACATGGGCAGCAGGGAAAGTCACTTCCTGACAGATTCACATGAGGAATTGCACTACAGAATAAAAATACTGATTGCTCTGGCAAGTGTAAAATCTATGCTAGCCCTACAGACTTCATTATGGGGCCTCATAAATTCTGTATAGTGTGTTGCTCACCTCTGGTACTTAAAAAAACAACCCTGTTAAGTAGCATTAGCAACGAAATGAAAAGAATGATATGGCTTTCATGCTTCTTACAGGTAATGCCTTCCCATCCTAGGTACAACATGGGGAAAAGCCTGATTCTCTTCATGCACAGTGGAGTGGGGGGAGGTCAGGCAGAGCAAAAGTCAATGTTAAGTATACCTGATCAGGCCACAGGTATAGCCTCAGTGTTGGTGTTCAAGCAAGATTTCCATTTCCCTTGTTCTGATTCATACATTTAGCCTCAAAATTCCCACATGACATTTTGCATGCACAACTGTGTCTAACTTAGATAGGATTTCAGGATATACAGCAGCTGCCTATAAAATATTCTGCATTACTTTCACAGTCATCCAGGGTGACATTTATTTATGGTATTTCATCGTTGCTCTGAATAACTAGATAGAGATGGCCTATTAATTTTTGATCGATGAGATATGAACAGAGCTTCTGGGAATCTGTGGTACTTCAGGACCAATTTAGAGTAAGGGTAAGAGGTAACTGTTGCTCATCTACAACAATGAAAGCATGTGGATATAGAGACAGGGCATGTGAAAGAACAGCACTGGAGGACTGTACTATGCTCCAAGTTTACTGTCGTATCTCCTGGTGCTGATTCCATCTTCTATCAAACTGTGTTATTATAGAGCTGGAAAAAGATACAGGAATAAACCAGGAAACTAAGGAGGTACTTCCCATATTATAAAACCGACCCCTGGATTTTAGTAAATCAACAAGTGTTAAATACAAACCTAAAACCTAGGGATGTTATTCAGAATTCTCACTGATTACAATAGAATTTACTTTAAAGTATGTTCAAAATTCCAGCCTTAGCAATTTCAGCCTTTACAATTTACTTGCTTGGGTAACATCTGTTCCAGGGTCATCACAAGCAGATTATATGCCATTTGAAGTCCACTTTGTAGAGCATAGTTGCTACTTTTGTTCCAGTGCAGTCAGCAATATTTATCACTCAGCAGCATTTAGGCTATAGCTACATGTTGGAGCTGAATGGCGTAAACTACACTTCCCAGCTGACAGTGCAAGAACACAAGTATCCAGTTAATACAAGAAGACACAAATATATGTTGTTGAAGGCTTTCACAGCTGGAGTTCATTAGTTGCTGTAGATTTTCCAGGTTGTGTGGTCGTGGTCTTGGCATTGTAAGACCTGACATTTCACCAGTAGCTGTGACTGGCATCCTCAGAGGTATAACACAGAAAGATGGAGTCTTCTCTGTTTCAAGGTGAGCAGAAAAATGATAGGCAGGTAATTTATATCTACCCTGGAAGGTGGGGTAGGGCTGAGTCATTATCTTGTAGTAGTTCTCCAGGCTATGAACATGCTAATGGAGGAGCTTTCCTGAGGAGTTCTTTTGTCTATGGATTGTTTCCTGAGGAGGTTTCCTGTTTCTTGAGGAGGTTCTTTTGTGTGTGGAATGGCTATTGAAACTCTAATCTTATCTGTAGTGCTATTGTCAGCTGTAGAGCATTTTGTATTTTTCAGGACAGGAAACCATGCCCTATTTATTTTTAAACTCTCTTCTTCCCTGTTGAAATTGTGTTTACATTTTTGAATCTCAATGGCTTCCCTGTGTGATCTGACATGGTAACTGGAAGTGTTGTCCAGTCTTTCAGTGTCTTGGAACCAAATGCTGTGTCCTGTTTGGGTTAGGCTATGTTCAGCCACTGCTGATTTTTCAGGTTGGCCAAGTCTGCAGTGTCTTTCATGTTCTTTTATTCTTATCTGAATGCTATGCTGTGTGGTCCCGATGTAAACTTGTCCACAACTGCATGGTATGCGGTACACTCCTGCAGAAGTGAGGGGGTCTCTTCTGTCTTTTGCCGGTAAGATTCACCACAGAAAAAGAAGTTAAGGGAAAACTCCCATTTCTAGATATCATGATCATCTGCAAAGCAAACCTTCAATTAGGTCACAAGGTCTACAGAAAACCAACTCACATGGACCGTTATTTACACAAAAAACTCCAATCACCACCCTCAGCAAAAAAGAGGCATAATCAAAACATCAGTAGACCGTGCAAGACGGATATGTGAACCACACTTTCTCAATGGCAAACTAAATCATCTTAACCATGCATTTCAAGCAAATGGCTACTCTAAGAATGAAATCAGAAGAGCGATTAAACCAAAGGTAAAACAAACAATTGAGGAAAAACAGTCTCCCACAGGAAAAGTGTTTTTGCTGTATATCAAAGGAATCAGTGATCAGATGGGAAAACTGATGAAAAAACACAACCTACAAACAGTAGTCAGACCCACCAGAAAAATACAACAAATGCTACGATCGGCAAAGACAGAAGAGACCCCTCACTTCTGCAGGAGTATACCGCATATCATGCAGTTGTGGACAAGTTTACATCGGGACCATACAGTGAAAGCTAGTGTGATGTAGTGGTTACAGTTTCAAACTAGGATCTGGGAGTACCAGGTTTGAATCACCACTTTGCCATGAAAGCCCACTGGGTGACTTTGGCCCAGTTACACTTTCGTAGCCTAACCTACCTCACAGAGCTGTTCTGAGAACAAAATGTAGGTGAGGAGAAACATGTAAGACACTTTGGGTCCCCACTGTGAAGAAAGATTGGATATAAATGAAATAATAACTGTAGCTGGAGATGGGGGGGGGAGATAAAATTTAGGTTAGTTGGTGGGTGGAAAGGAGAGAAGGAAGCAGGGAAATGGGGAGATATGGGGATTGCAAGCAGAAGGGAAAGAGGAAATAATGTGGCGAAGGGGGATATAAGTGAAAGTAAGAACCCTTCCCCCACAACTGGGCTGAGCCTGGCACTGTGCAACTGGGCCATAATTTTCTTAGGTATAGGCTGCCAGTGGGAGGAAAGGAAGGAAATTGAAGACAGGAGAGCCAATAAAATGTAGGAAGGAGAGAAGGAAGCAGGTAGGGCAGAGGTTATGGGGGCTTTCAGGGAAGGGAAAGAGGAAATTGTGGGGAAGGGAAAATGAGACACCCCCCCAAGTCATTGTTGGTCTCTGACTTGTACATATACATATCCCTCCCACAGATCGAAAAAGCCCTGTCACACTCATACACTTTACTTCAACATAACTGCTTCAGCTACATCACATAAACCACATGATGCATCATAATAAGGGATCCCTGAAGAGTTTATCTTTAAGAAAGAGACTGGTAACAGGAGTCATCAAGATAAGGTCAGATTTTGTATGGAACACCAAGCAGGAACAGATAAGCTAGAGTCCAAATTACACAATATAACTTCTTACTATATCATGTAATATAGCTTCAAACATAAATCAGTAGATCATGTTTTAGGTATAACTGTAAATAGGAAGTTTAAACTATAGATAGAGTGAAGTCTGATTAGAATTCCAGTGTCAAGGAGTAATTAGAACATTTTAACTAGTCTTGGGCAATCTTGATTTAGCCATACACATAGACAGACACCCCCACACCCTGGGTGCTCCTGGGAAAATATTTCTGTTTGACGCAGGTCTGGATCAAGCAGCTATGACAATAAAACATGTCTGATTTCCCACAATATTCCTCATATGTTCACTCTGCAGAGGAACATTTCAGTTGGGGTCTAATGTTGCTTTTGTCAAAATCTGGTATCAAAAAGCAAAGTACAGGAGTTGGCAACTAGGGATGTGCATTCGGTCCAGACAAACACCCCCCCCCCAAATAATGCCTATTCGGGCATGCTGAAAGCCAAATCAGATTCTCTAATTTGATTTGGCTGGCTGAACAGGGATTCCCTGAATGGATACCGTATATTCAGAAATCATTCACGGAATCCCTTTGCTGGATAGATGTTTAAACTTAAAATGCTTTCCCTTGCTTTTGGGGCTCGTGCTGCCTCTGCAGCGCGACTCCCCTGCCAAGGGAAAGTATTTAAAGTTTAAATCCTTCCTTTGGCTGGGGAGTCATGCCATGGAAGTGGCAGGAGACCCAGAAGCAAAGAAAAGTGTTAACACTTTCCCTTGCCTGCTTTGGTGGGTGAGTTGGGATAGGAACTCCTGGCCTTCCCCAGCTCATTCACCAAAGCTGGCAGGCTGGGGAAAGTGCAGGGAGGCATTTAACATGCCTCCCTACTCAATCCCGGCTTTCCCCAGCCCACCAGCCAAAGTGGGTGGCCTGGGAAAGGCACAGGGAGGCATTTAACATGCCTCCCCGCTCTCTCCTGGCCTCCCCCAACCCATCCAACCAAGTGGGCAGGCTGGGGAAGGTGCAGGGAGGCATTTAGAGATGCCTCCCTGATCTTGTCTCCATTCACTAGGCAGCCCACTTCCTCAGGCCAGCTAAAGATGGTAGAAAAGATGGGGAGGCATTTACCCCCCTATAGTCCCGTGAGGGACAGCAGGCTCCCATCACTGAATGATGGGAGTGTGCTGCCTTTGTGGTGCGACTCTAGCAAGGGTGGGGGATTTAACCTTTAAACCCCCTCAGTCTCTGGAGTCGTGCTGCAGAGGCAGCATGCCCCTTCCATTGAAGGGAAGGCAAGCTGTTTTCCCTTCAATGATTGTAGCCTGTTGCCCCAGCAGGAAGGGTGGGGTTATTATACCCTATGGGGACAAATAAATTCAGCAGTACTGATAATTCATGAACCCCAGTATTTTACTGATACTGGGATTCAGGAATATCAGCAAATACCAGTATTTTTCAGGTTTGTATATCGGAACCCCAAAAATACCATGGGTTTTTTGGGGGGTGCACACCCCTGTTGGCAACAAGTCAAATAAATAAATCTGGCAACTACCTGCAAGTGTGTGAAAGTTTCCAGAGAAATCTTCAGCCTTCTCTTTAAATTCCTCTTGTTTTGTCTGTGGTGCAGCCCACAAATTCACTGTAAGTAATTATAGCTGAAAGTAGTATGTAACTAAAATATACCTTTAATTAGATATTTTTAAATGGGAATGAGAATATAGAAATTTCACTAAAGAATAGATGGTATATACCTATAGCAAAGGCATTTAACACACACACACAGAGAAAGGAGACGTATCAATCAATATGAAGCATCTCAGAGAATGCACTGCACCAGGACTAAGAAAAGTGAAAAATGTTAACTTATGTAGAACTATATATACAGGAAGAAACTGCCAAAAATCCATAAACTCAGTCCCATAGAAAGGATAAAATTCTAACTTTGTCAATATCTGCTTACAACAGCCTCCTGATGTATTGTGTTTTGGAAACCATTCCCCATAATGAACAGAAATAAGAAGTCAGTTGTTAAAATATACTGCTGCTACAGAATGCTCTACAAAATAATGCATCTTGAAATGAGCCTTAGTGAAAGAGTACATAGTTTGCCATGTCTATTTACATTTTAAATAGCTTATTCAGTAGCTGTCAAAGCAGAACCAGCTATTATAAATTAATGTGATATTACGTGAAAGCATCCATGTCCATTCTAACAGCACTTCAAAGAAAGATTTAGTTAAACCCAATAAGCAGGACTGCATGCAGGTTATCAATCAAGAGGTGCTCTAGTATATCTATCTGTGCTTTTTAGATATTGAAATTTCATGCTTTATAATTAGGTGGGGGTTTGGGAGGGCAGCAACATTCTTATCTAACAAGATTTCAGTGGCTTTGTCTGGAAATATTCCCAGCATCTGTCCATAGCAGCCTCATCCCTCTCTTAAATACAAATTTCAGTCTCACAACATAGCTGTTAAATGCACCTATCTTTGCCTCCCAAGCACATTGTCTCATGCACAAAAATATAAAAAGATAAAAAATAGGAGACAAACAAAGCTACTTTGAAAATAAACCTATTTACCCTAGGTGCCATTCTACTTTATTGTTAGCTGCAATGGGGAAAAAATATCCAAGTCAAGAGAGTGTTAATTGAACTGACATTTCTCATCCAGAGACCTCTTGTTGGAACAGGATGTATATAGAAATGGGACAGTAAACGCTTAGAAGCTAAAATGCTGGAAGAAGTATTATGTTGCCCAGTGGAGTTGGAAAACAATACCATTCTTTTCTCAAAAAGAACTGTCAGCCCCTCAATTAACAAACAACAACAACAACAGGGAAAAATATTTCAAGCCTCAAGATTCATTTCATCAAGGTCTATATTCAATGAGAAAACCACACATTAAAATAAAACGAACAGCAAAGCTCACTCACTCCATTCTCCATGTTTATAAAGGGAGCCATGGTGGGAAAGAGTCAATAAGGAATCATGAATAGTCAATATATCCCTCCAGTGGTAGACTTGTTTTCCCCCCCCTCTGTCAAAGGTTTACAATAAGAGAGCCTCCAGTTAACATTCCCTATTGCTGAGACAGTCCACTTCTTTGCTCCCTCTTGAGACATGTCCATATCAGTAGTATTTTGTATGTAGAATTTTCCCTCAGTGTTTAATGAAAACACAAATTGTGGCAACTGTGCAGTTATTGGTTTCTTTGTTTTCTCTCAACATGAGTCAGTAGATGAGTAGAACAATGCATCAGTGGGGAAGAAATGAAACTTATGAAACCTGAGGGTTCAGTAGGTTTATTTTTCATAATAATATATATTATTAAAGATATCTATTGTGTTGTGTTAGCAGAATGCTGTATTGATTTGGATTAAGTGTAATCAATTATTAAGGTTTCTGCTCACACCAATGCACATACACACAGCTTCATGGGAGCCACTTCCCTGTGGTTGCCACTACCTCATGCAACAGGTAACTATGGCAACAACTTGGGCAGACCTGGCAACTGTATCTGATTAGTACTCTCCCAGTGGACCAGGGCCACACAGTCTTAATATTCACATACAAGGACATAGGATAATATCACAGGGAAGAGATTCCCACACAACTTAGTGTGTAGATGATGGGGCTCAAGACTCTGTATGTAGGAAGGAACATGTTAGAGTCTACTAAGGTTCAGAAGCTCGCACAGATGACCCCCTGTATGCCTCTCTACAAGGTCAGTCTACACCTATTGTAAAACGCTCCAATAGCAGTTTCCAAACCAGCCAGATGGGCAGAAATCCCAGCTCTTTCATTCTTTCACATGTTCAAGCCAGCTGCATACACTGTCCTATTTACATGTATACTTTTCTATGGATGAAGCCTTTTTTCTGTATTTTTGCATTTTTGTGTGTCTCTGTGTTTGTGTGCTTGTGCCCATGCCTGGAAGTCATGGCCACCTTTGGTGACCCCTACTGAGGCACGGAAGACATTCAGAGAAGTTGCTTGATAGCCTCTGGCCTCCCAGCCCTGGTATTCTCTGGAGGTCTCCCATCCAAATACTTGCCAGGGTTGGCCCTGTTTAGCTTCTAAGTCTGATGAGATCGGGCTTACCTGGGCTATTCAGGTCAGGGCCCTAAATGTTGCCTTTTGTCAGCTGTTTTGCTTATGCAGAGCCTTGCATGTTTAGTGAGGCTCCAAAAACAGATGGATCAGATTTATGTGCTTAAGTGTTCCACAATACTTTGGCTCCCCAGGGAAGCCAGCAAATATTTCTTTGTCTCCATTTTGTAACTGTTATACTGTGTTGCTAAATCCTTTGAGAGACCCTTATCTCATTTTGCTACAGAAGGTCATGGGTCAGTATGGCCTCAGCTAGTCATAACTTCTTCATCCACCTATCAGCCTTTAATGCATTGAATGATTGTACTTGCTCTTTGTAAAGTATTGCCTGAAGCATCCCTGTTCACAAACTTTACAGGCTGTCACAATCATTGTATTTGTACTGAGCTAAATGCTATTTCACTCATCCTTGTTCCCAGAATTCTAATTAGTAACATCCCACATTATTTAGTGGATACTGTGGCTCTCAACAGCCACTGAAAATGTATATTAACATATTAATGACAGTACTGAACTAATGTTATTTTATTCTGTTCTTTCTTATTTATAGCTTGGAATCATCCGTAAATAATCTTTTAGCTATTCAACTGTCCACTGCCTGGCAAACAGTACAGTGCGAAGAAAGGAAATCAACAGTAGAAAGAAAGGAATTATCATGTATATCTTTACAACAAGATCCTGGTTTGGGGCCTAATGCTCTTCATGTGTATCCCTCCACTAGGTATTTATGAGGGGAAAAGTAAGATCAGACTCTTCCCAGGGATGCAGGGAAATGGGTGCTGGAAAAGTGTAAGTGACTCAGGTAAATCTGAATGCTCTTCACAGTTGTGTGTGGCAACCCAGATTTTAAACTGAATTCAGTATTAATAAAGAAATTGTGAACAAATCCATCCCACAAGTTTATATTATTTGCCACAACAAAGTCCATTTTAAAAAGGGATATCTTTAACTAGATCAGTTTCTTGGCTCAATACAGGTACCTGTTCTTTTTTCAAAGGGGGATTAAAAAACTGTATGGGTTGAGGGATGGGTATTGATTAAGGGACCAGCACAGTAAGAAAGAGTTAACTCCTCTTTCCCCCCACAGCCCAGTGTGTGTCAGGGTCCCTACCAATGTTCCTGCTAAGCTGAGTTAGTATGAGTCATCTCATAGTTTTTTAGCTTCTGGTTCACACAATTTTGTCTTAGCTCAGGAAGGATGGCTCCAGAGCAAACTAATTTATGCAGCAGCCAAATCGCTTGCTCACAACTGTAATGCCAATTGCTCACAAAATAGAACTTTTGCTCAGAAGACTCCACAGCTTAGAGGGAGCATTGGTCCCTACAGTTACTTTTTAAGGTCAAATAAAATGTGTGGAGTTCCAGTCACAGAACTATAATGTTGCATATATCTTGCACTTAGTAAGAATATGCAACAATGCCCGCCATACAGATCATATTAGAGAAATGAGAATTGCAATATGCCAGTTCTTGTTTTCGGAGAAATATTTTGGAAAACCACAACATCCCCCAGGAGCATTCAACTTTTTACAATATACATTACTTCATATTTTAACGTCTGCTAAAGATTTAGAAACATACTGAGTATAATTTACAGGGATCTTTTTAATCAGCTAAGTACACTTGGTTGTCTTTCATTTTTATAGCTTTCATTGCTCATTCTTAAAAACTGAACACTGAGAGCTATAAAAATGGAATACAGCCATTAATGGAATTGATTTCTTTTTGCTGAGTTTCTCTTCTCATATTAGTTTAGTTCCTTAATATCTTCTTTGATGTCTTAGGCCTTCCTATCAAATATGCTACTAAATGTTAATAAACAGGGCTGAAAGATTAAATAAGTGCATCATTTGCTTTTGCCAGACCAAACATTAGCACTTTATTTGCTTGTTTATATTCATCAAAAAAGTACATGCAAACAAATGGAAATGAACCCTAATTTGAAATAATATTTCTAATTTCTAGAGAAATGTGTCTCTCTAAATTCTTACACTATGAGCTTGGCAGACTTAAGAGCTATTTATGTTTATCAGAATGACAATAATGTTATGTCTTAACAGTGAATGCTGACTATTCTTTACCATGTAAAGCTTGAGTTTATGTACAGGATCGTAAGATGTCGCATTGCTATTGGTCAGTTTCTGCGAAACCTTTGTAAATACCCAATCACTATGTGAGAATATATCAGAAGAGAAGAAGAGGAGAGATTGGATTTATACCCCGTCCTTCACTGCCCAAAGGTGTCTCAGAGCGGCTTACAAACTCCTTTCCCTTCCCCTCCCCACAACAGACACCCTGTGAGGTAGGTGGGGCTGAGAGAACTCTAACACAAACTGTCCTTGAGAGAACAGCTGTGCCAGAGCTTGTGACTGACCCAAGGTCACATCAGCAGGTGCAAGTGGAGGAGTGGGGAATCAAACCCGGTTCTCCCAGATAAGAGTCCACGCACTTAACCACTACACCAAACTGGCTCTCTCAGAGAGGGAACGGTCCTGATTGGCCTTTATCCCTGCATTGTTATTGGTTCTTAACTGACAATGGGTGTGGCTTTGACAGCCCGGGAGAGTTTAAAAGAAGGAGCTGTGCTCCACTGTTTTGTGGGTGTTTGTTGGTGTGTTCTGAGTTGGTGTTGCCGTTACAAATAAAGCTGAATCATTTGCTGAAATCACTTCATTGTTAAGTTGTCCATACTTAACAAATAATATGCTGGATTGTCTTACTCTTAAGAAAATAAATTAAAGTTACAATCACTGAAATAAGACATAAGAAGAAGCAGTGCAAGTATTAAACAGTCATTTAGAAACATACATTCGGCCTCTGATGGGATAGGAGAAAATAGGCAGGTAAGCCATCAGAGTGTCCAACTAACTGCAGTACTTTGTGGTAGAAGAAAGTAAATTGTCAGAGAAACCTGAGGGCCAATTCACAAAAGATATACACAGGAAAAATTTATTTCACCTCAATTCAGACACTAGAACTCAGCAGCTCTTGTTACCAGATGAAATGCAGCAACTTATTGCTGCTTAACATTTCCAATGCAATTATATGGTAAATTATTGTTGTTCCCCCACCATGCCCCAAGAAAGTAAGGTGGAATCAAGAATACATTTCCATTGCTTCCAAAAGTGTTATCTAGCAGATGCCTGTTCTGTTTAACCAACAAATACAGACAGACAGACAGACAGACAGACAGACAGACAGACAGACAGACAGACAGACAGACAGACAGGGATTACATAGACAGACAGACAGACAGACAGACAGACAGAGTGTAATTTTAGGGTGGCAGACCTAACCAAATCTTCTGTTTTCCATTCACTAAAATATTTATTTCCAATTTACTGTGATTTAGTAGATTAAAATTAAGGAGGATTAAATTAAAATGACCCCTTATCCAGGGACTCAGTGGACTGCCTTGGACAAACCACTCCTTGCCTCTACTCCATCTGGAAGAATAACAACAACCCTTCCTACAACTTTCTTGTGAGGCTGAATAAAAGAACATTCTATACAATGGGCAATTGGGAAATGCCAGAGTTCAGGGGCTCAGAAGTCAAAGCTGATGTGGATGATTTCCAGCTATAAAAAGGAAGCCTAAGACTGAGAGGGTTTGTTAAACTTCTAGTTAAACTGAACAGAAGTTTGTTTTTTGGTGGTCTCTCTACATTAATTGCCAGGACAACTGGTGATCTATTTTGCATCACAAGATAAGTAATATAATATGTGGTTCATCTAAGAGGATCTCTTTCCTCATAAAGTGCCTGGGGAGTGGGCTAGAGTTGAATCCAATGGTACTCATTCTGCAGCTCGTGGAGAGCCATATCACAATTACCATCAATCAAAAGAGTCACATGACTACTATATACCCTGTGCACCACACCACCAAACATACACGTGCAATAATATGATATCACTGTTCATACTAAATATAGAACTATAACCTTTTAAAATTACCAGATTATTTCTAAGCATGTAAAGTTGTCTCTCCCCACTGTGAACCCTTATGCATCTGGAATGAGGGGAAGGGCTTCCCATCTGCCCTCTTGTTGTCTTGTCAGCATGAGGCACAGCAGCTCAGGCAACAGAGTAAGACTGCCAAAGCTCCAAAGGACAGCAAACTGACCACACAAAAAGAGGAGTATAACCAGCACAACCCCAACTTGCTCTCTTTCCAGGTGGTGTCCATGATGGTGGTGGTGGCTTTACTCTCTTTTCTCAGTAGGCAGCTTCCCCTCCTCACAGCAGCTAAGATGAAAGTGTGGAGGCTGCAGAAAAGTGTGGGGGTTGTTTGAGAGAGGATGGGTCTTTTACTTCCATCCCTCACACCTTACCCATCATTTGGTCCTTTCAGTGGTAGCTGTTTCAAGGTGAAAACAACCTACCAATCACAAGCCTTGCAGGGCAATGGCATTGTTCACTTTTTGGAACATGGGATGGGTACCATATTGGGGATCAGTGCCCAGAAGAGCCACACATGGCATGTAAAAAAACCCACATGTGGCTCTTAGGCCACTAAGTGAGTATCACAGGCTTAAGCGAATTAGTGTTTAGCCTGGAATGCGTGAGAGGAACTACTTGCTTGAAGCAATATGCAAAGGTAAGCAGGAGGAAAACAAAAAAACAGAAGTCATCATAAATTACAAAACTTTGCTTAAGATCTTTCTTCACTTGCACACATGAAAAAGATCCTGCTTTGAGTGGATATGGCCAGCTGCTGTGCATAACAGCCTTTTTCAAGAAGATGGCACAACTAAACCTTTAACCTTCTCATCAAAAACCGTAAGAATATTCTCCTTTAAATTTGGACCTTTTGATCCACAAAAATTGTGTGGCTTGTCTTGAACCCACTGGTATTCTGTAAAGAAACTGGTACACTGTGAAATACTTAGAGGAGTATAGTGTAGTGTAATATAATTAAAGCTTTTTCAGACTTATTATTAAGAAAACACTTGTAAAATTAAAACCCAGTGTTTGAACTCTGCTAGTTTTGGCCCCCCTCTCTGCAGTGGTATATTTATTTATTTTAAACATTTATAAGTCGTCCTTTTTGCTTATGGAGCTCAAGATGGCTTACAACATAAAAATAAAATACATATAATCATAAAACATAAAATCCAAAATTTAAAATCAGAATTCAGAACTGCTAGTGTACTTAACCAAATGCAGTCCTAAATAAAACTGTCTTCTACTCCCTCCTAATGATTGAAAGTGAGGAGCCCAGGAACACTTCCCTGAGGAGACTGTTCCATAACTGTGGCACTGCCATTGAGAAGGCCGTCTCTCATGTGCCCACCAAACAAACTTCTTTTGTCGATGGGGCCGTGAGGAAGGCCTCTCCCTGTGATCTTAATTCCCAGGCAGGACAATATGAGAGAAGACAGTCCTTCAGATACCATAGGTCCAAGCCTCATAGAGTTTCAAAGGTCAAAAACAACACTTTGAATTGGGCTTGAAAGCAGATCGGTAGCCAGTATAATTGCTGTAGGGGCCATGGTGGCTCAGAGGTTAAGACACTGAGCTGCAGACCGGAAGGTCAGTAGTTCTGCAGTTCGAGACTCTAGTGCCATGTGACGGAGTGAGCTCCCGTCTCTGGCCCCAGCTCCTGCCAACCTAGCAGTTCGAAAGCAAGAAATAGCAAGTAAATAAATAGGTACCACTTCAGTGGGAAGTAACAGCATTCCATGTGCCTTGGCATCTAGTCATGCCGGCCACATGACCATGGAAAAAGTGGATTAATCTTGAGAATAAGAAGTTATTAGCTTTAGAAGGGCATGATAACAAATTTGGATGGCATGCATATTTATGGTATGGAAAAGTAAAAATGGACAAATTTTTTAAACACCACTTTATACGACAATCACTGTTCGAGACATGGATGAGATATAGAAAATTCTTCTCAGAAGACCACTTTGGATAGTACCAGCTGAAGTGATTAACCCACATTCAAGAAATCAAGGGTTAGATTGGCTACCTTACAAAAATCTTTTAAAATTAGAAGGGAAAAATTTTGCGTTACAAGATAGATTTGATCTTGAATTTGAATATGATTGGTTGAAATATAGACAGATTTATGATTTATTTAAGACCGATAATAGAGAACATGGTTTCAGAGAAAAGAACATTGAAATTGAAACTGTATGGCTTGAGAAAGGTAAAAAAATGATTTCTAAACTGTACAAGGTTTTATTGAAATGGTACACTGAGGATGAAACTGTAAAAGAGCAAATGATAAAATGGGCTGTAAATGTTAATAATGAGATATTAATGACATCCTGGGAATATTTGTGGAAAAAGTCAATGAAAATTTTAACTTGTGTAAATGTTAAAGAGAATTGCTATAAAATGATGTACAGATGGTATATGACGCCTAAAAAAATTGCTATTATAAATGAAAGTATGTCCAACAAATGTTGGAAATGTAAAAAACATGAAAGGTCTTTTTACCATATGTGGTGGACATGTGATAAAGCAGTAAAGTATTGGACTGAGATCCACAATGAGATACAAAAAATGTTGAAATGTACTTTTAAGAAAGACCCACAGATGTTATTGTTAGGTCTTAAAATGGAAGAAATAAATGTAGCCAAGAGAACACTACTATGGTACTTGATTACAGCAGCCAGACTGACTTTTGCTCAATGTTGGAAACAAGATAAAGTACCTGAAACATGGGAATGGATTAAAAAGACGTTGTTTTTGGCAGAAATTGACAAACTAACAAGAAAGTTAAACAACGAAGAAGACGAAACTTTCTTTGAAGACTGGAAAGACTTTCAAAAATACTTGTTGAAAAATTGGGACATTAAACGTGGTTTGATTTGCTTTGATAGTTATTAAGAAGAAAATGAAATAGAATTAGATTTTTGAATTGTTACCGTTTGTAAGAGAAAATAAGTTTAGAAGTAATTGTAACAGAATAAGAGAGATATGAATGGGGTTGGAGCAGTGCGGGAAGCCTTGTTTGGGGGGGGAGAAGGGAAATTAGAAAAATGGATATGTAGGTAGGTTTAAATTGTATGAACATGTGATATATCCAATAATAAACTGTATTTACCAAAAAAAAAAAAAAAAAAAGTCTTCGGACAGCACTGGTTCTTCAGCTTGAAAATGGAGATGAGCACCGCCCCCTAGAGTCGGATTCAACTGGCTTTTGAACAAGGAAAACCTTTACCTATAATTGCTGTCGTATCTGGGTCACATGCTCTGCATAGCTGGCACTGACCAGCAGTCTAGCCACAGCATTCTGTACTAGCTGAAGCTTCTGAACACTCTTCAAGTAAAAATCATAAGAAAAAATTATATGATAAAAAATGAAAGAAATGTAGATGTCTTTGAGCACTGTTACTCTCACAGACACCCGATGTATGAATGGTTGGTAGTATCTTGGCAAAACACAGTATCTGGCAGATAGAACGCAGGATAATCCACACAAATAGATGTCTAAAACATTCCTAAGACACTGTCAGTTATCCAGCTTGTTAAGTATCTTCCCCACACCTCATAAAATGACTATACTACTATTTAGACTCTAAAGAAAACCAAGATGAGCCCCAAGATCTATTCTATGTTTTCAATAACTTTAAATATTCTAAAGGTTCTTTTTCCTCATGGAGGAAAACACTTTGTCCTTATGACTGACATTTTCATCAGCTCCAACAGAGAATCTCTGTTGATCTGAAAAGAGGAAAGCATTTTGGGGTGGGGGTGGAGAGCAGGAATCAATCCCAGTACATTCTCTAATATCCAGAAGCTCCTACCTTATGGCATATTCAATCACCCAGAAAATTGAGAGACTGCATTTAGTTTACATTTGTATGCAGATATTAGCATAAATCCACTCTGGCTAAAATAATCGCCTTTTAGCTGGCTAAAAGTGTTATTTGAGAAATTGTTATTTGAGCTAAAAATATATTTGCTAGCCTATGCACAAGGTTGACAGCATTATATTCTCTACAATTACAAATCTCTCTGCAACTTCCAAGCAATCAAACTGATGTCACAATGAAGGCTTATTTGTTGGTTGGTTGTTTTTTACTTGCCTCATCACATCTTCAGTGGCATCCCTTTATGTTCTCCTGCACTGCAATATGCAAACATGATGCAACTTTGAATGTAAAAAAACCCCAACCCTGAAATAGGCTATCATTTCACGTTCAGTGTTCTCGGATGCAAACCTTTCCTTTCAGACAGTCAGACGATTTGGTTCAGTAGCCAAGAAAAATGATGGGTTTTTTTGTTGGTGTTGTTTTGGAATTCAGATGCAGCTAATCACGACATATCAATCCAGAACATCTATTGGAGAGAAACATTAATATAGCAGGCAGCCCCTTCTGCTTCCGCTGTAATGTTTGGCTGCGTATCTTCATTGATGCCCTGAAGGAAGAATGGGGCTGTTTTTACATAATCTAGAAAAATGTCTAAAGAAGCAGATTCAGCCCCCCTTAGGAAATATAAAAATAAAGGACATAATTCAGTCCAAGTGAGACACATTTATTTCAGCTGGAGAAATTTAAACACACACTTAAGAATGTTAGACAACCATGGATGAATTAATGGTTTGTCTTGTTCAGTGGTTTGTCTTTAACAGCAGCCAGATAACTCCATATAATACAGAAGCAGATCATGAAGTCAACAACCATTTCCGCTTTGTCCCCAACAGCTGCTCCTCAAGAAGTAGACTTTCTCTGAATATGGAGGTTCTAATTAGCTAGTGTAGCCAATATGATGGCTTAACTTTTCCACAGGTCAATAAGATTTAAAATGCTTATTTTGTCTCGATTGTGCCATAGAACAATCCCAAATGGTTTGCCTTGCTGCTATTTGCCTCTGCTTAACAGTACTCTCCTCTTTCAGCTCCCATTAAAAAAAGAAATCGATCAAGAGCATTAGGAATTTGAGCCTGTCTTCATTAATTGCCTCCATGTACTGCTGCACTCTGGGCGTGCCAGTCTAGCATTTCAGCACCAAATTTACAACATTTCACTTTAGATAGTCATGCACGGAGAAACATTTCACTTTCGATAGTCATGCACGGAGAAACAAGATTGTTTCCTGTTCCTATTTCCCAATGTAGCAACAAGTGCATTCCAATAAAACTACAGCAGCAAATGTGCCCTCGCCTTTGACAAAAGGACATGCCTTTGGGGAAGCCGATTTAAGGCAGGACATTAAGTAAACTGATGCTGTCATTAGTGCAAATGTCAAGTTCATTACAGCAGATGTTTCAGCTGAAGATCACTACACATTAAAATCACAGAGCAAATGTGCAGTGCATCCACCATTTTATTTAATGTCTGCTTCAATGCCCCAAAGAGTCAATCAGAATCATCTCTTCATGTAATTACCACATTGTTATGTAACAAAGCAAGTTATTTGGTTGAAACATTCATAACAAGACCCAGTTCCAGGCTACTGCTGATCATTTTTATCAGCGTTTGAAATGTAAAAATGCTTATGAACTACATAACACAATTTTATTGCTAATGCAGTTAAAAACCACAGAGCAGTAACAACCTTCCATTGTGCTATCCACACTGCAACATGAATCTCCCCCCCCAGAGGCTAGCTGTTATTAACTGAAGCAAAGTCTAAAGTCACTTCAATCTTTTTTTCTGTGTCTAGCATTTTTATGTCTGATGTAAGCAGCATTCATCATGGATACAAATAACAATTAATACACTAAGTACAGCAAATTAACTCAAGAAATAGAAAAATTGAGTCTATCACAAGTTTCTAAAACCTGAAAGCTCTTATCCACAACACTGCTAGAAGCTTATTCACAGACCAATTGCCATCAGTCCATTATTTTTATGGCTCTACCTGTGTAAGAGGGCTGCTTTCAAAATACAAATTATAGAAGCACATGACAAAGTAACCAGTGCTGGTTCATAGAATCATGGACATTTTTACTTAGCATTCATTGGTGTATTTTCTTCAGGGATTTTCACTTGGCTCTCAACTATTTTAAAGGGGGGGAAACACGACCACCCCTCTAAACAGAGAGTTAGAATATTCTCCAAAAAGAAAAAGAAAACAGAAATTGAAAGAGTGGTTGCTCTCTACACTAGGATAATAGCATTTTTAAATTAATTACCCCCGAACACACACATATTCAGAGACATGGTTGTAGTGGAATATAATTTTTAAAATGTCACCTGACAGGCAACCTTAGAGCCAATCAGAATGCAAGCAGTTCTATGCCTACCCTTCCTATAAATGAGCTAAGAGGCAGCAAGGGCTACCTCTCCCCCCAAAAATAATAAGACTCAGGTATGCATGGGGCACATTGCCAAATGCTACAAGAAATGGGAAAAGAAAACAGAACAAGCTGCTGCAATTTTTTTAAAGGTACCGGTCTTTTTTCCCAGCAACTTCCAGTTGCTACGGCCCATGTCTCAGACAGACAGGGTACAATCCTAAACCAACTCCCCTGGGAGAAAGGCTTACTGAGGAGGCCCAAGTAGGATTTGTAAACAGTCCTGTTTAAGATTAGGATTAGACCTGCTCTCTCAAACACAGCTTAGAATCAAAACAGAAACAAAGCAGATGACACCTGATCAGAATTGTGACAAACCAGCAGGACTTGGTGAAATCTAGACATTTTTAGATCAATGTAAATGCTAAATTTAATATAGTTTTATTCTATAAATGGAAGGGTTTGTTTTTTAAAAGATAAAAAGTATCTCCTTTGAGTTCAGTATTTTAACACCAGGGCTGATTTCCCACTACAGCTGCCTCGGGGTTGCGCCGCCGTTTGCCCCGATACTATTAGTCAATTTCACACCCGAAGCCGCGGGGCTGCATTTTGACCCGCGGCTTCGCCCGATTTCCCCGCAGTTTCCTGATCCTGTTTTTTGAGGATTACGAAACTGCGGGAAATCGGCGCAGCTGCGGGTCAAAATGCAGCACCGCGGCTTCGGGTGTGAAATTGACAAATAGTATCGGGGCAAACGGCAGCGCAACCCCGAGGCAGCTGTAGTGGGAAATCAGCCCAGGTCAATACATATATTAAAATAGTGGCTTGGGAAAACAGGGTTGAAATATGAGAAATGCAGACAGGCCTCCCATTGTCCTTAAAATCCCATTATGCTACCTATGATGTGTCTGTGTATGTGAAAAGTGGGGTGAGGGGCAGTGTTCCCTCTAAGCTGAGTTAGCTCACAATTTTTTAGCCTCTGGCTCACACATTTTTGTCTTAGCTCAGGAAGGATGGCTCCAGAGCAAACTAATTTATACAGTAGCCAAATCACTTGGTCACAACTTTAATGCCAGTAGCTCACAAAGAAGAAGTTTTGCTCACAAGACTCCACAGCTTAGAAGGAGCACTGGTGAGGGGAGAACTTAGCTTTCCTGAGCTCTGCTGGAATCCTCTGCACACAAGCACGGTGCTGGAGAAGAAAATGGATTGAGTCATATGGAAAAAAACCCCAAGCCATGTAACAAGCCTGATTTGTCCACAAATTTATAAAGAAATAAAGAAAAACTGATATTTCACTCCTGAGGAAAGTTTTAAACTGAACAACCAGCACTGGCTCAGCATGTCTAACCAAACATCACTGATGAAAACAAAACAGATTAGTTGCATTTTTTCCGGCTGAATGACGGCTCCAGCAAGTGTCCCTTTGTAGCAGCATGAATACATATTTCTTGTGAAAGAAATACTCCCCACTGTTTACTCCCACTGAGATGACTACAAAGAATCAAGACTTTTTTGCCTAATAGAGATGGACTCATTTCCAGACTTCCCTATACCACTGAAAATCATTTTAATCTCTTGGAGAAAAGATGCTTCCTGTTACCTTATTCATTGCTTCTGCACGAATCACTTATTTCCTGATTAACCAATGTGCCTTACAACCAATTTCTTTTTAGCAAATATTTCTATATGAACCATTCAGAGAAGGAGAAAATGCACCCTATAATAAGATGAGACTATTTTCTGGTAATTGAAACATTTTTTCTATACATAACAAAGATGGTTCACTAGGAAATAACTGGAATAATTACTGCCCTGAAATGTTAATTTCTGCTCTGTTTGATCAACCACTGCCACATTTATAGCTGGAGAATGGAATAATTCAATTTATTTAGAATATGTGTATTACACCTTTTCTGCCTTCAGATTGTTCAAGACAGCTCACAAAAGACTACTTAACAGCATCCACAAGTATTAAAAAACACTAAACAGAATTCCAGCATACTACTTAATCCACCCTAAAAAGCCAAGACCTCACTCTATACTTTCCATACTAGTTTTCCAGACAGCTTCCCAAAACCATTACAGAAAAGCCCACAAAAATAACACTGCCTGAACCTCTTTGCTCTTTCAAAATGTCAGCAATGAATGATGCCTCCTTAGACTCCCTGGCAGACTATTCCACAGCAGCGACCCTACACTTAAGAAGGCATGGGCTGGGGTATAGGAGTATCACATCCTCTCATTGAAGTAGGGGAACACCAAGAGCTAATCAGAAGGAACATAACTTAATTTTTTAAAAAAAAAATCCAGATGGATCACCAGGAACTTGTCCATCAAACAACTGAGAGGAATATTCAATTTGATATGATTTATTTTACTTTAAAATTTTATTTACATTATTTATAGTCCGTGTTTCTGACAGGGATTCCTGACATATTACCTACACATAGTCAGTAAGTATGACCAACAAAATGGGACATTCTTCTAATTGTGGGTTGTTTATATAAATGGCTACTCCTCATTTTTTGTTTAGAGCTGAAGCAAGATATACTTTACCTATTTTTTATTATTTAAAATATGTATATGTTTCTTCTTTATATGAGTTTCTTGTAGGCATAAAATATCTATGTTTTGCTTTTTAAGCTGGTTGAAAGTTTTTGTACGTCTTGTGGGAGAGTTCAGTCCATTAATATTTACTTATACTATCTTTAATTTATCCATTTTGTCCTGATGTTGATGCCATGGCTGTTTCTTCTTCTGAGCTCTTAGGTGAACTTTGCTTTGAGTTGCTTGAAGGTTTGCCTTCAGTTCTTCAATGTAGATCCTCCACTTGCAGTTCAGCCAATAGCTTGGCTTGTTTTTTTTCTGTTTCAACTACTTTCCTTCCTTTTAGTGAGTATACCTCCATTGTGAACAGTATTTTCCAGTGGCATTTTATTTATTTCTCTTGTAAAAATCTTTCCTTTTTTCTTAATACACTTGTTGGTAGACCCTGAAAGTTCTGTACTTCTTTTTCTGCTACTTTAAGTGGAGATTCTCTCCACTTCTTACATCTCGTGTTTTCTTATGAGTGAAGTGAACCAATATATCTCGGGGCAGCTTATTCTTGAATGCAAATCTTGATCTTCAAATAATCTTGAAGAAGTTCATGAAATCTATCTTCCAAATTTGGCCTCCCAAAGTCTTCTGGTATGCCTCTAAAGCACATGTTATTAGATCTGCATTGGGTTTCCAAAATTTCAATTATTTGTTCTGATTTCTCAATCTGGAGAGCCAGCTTGGTGTAGTGGTTAGGACTGCAGACGCTAATCTGGGAGAACTGGGTTTGATTCCCCACTTCTCCACATGCAGCTGCTGGTGTGACTTTTGGTCAGTCATAAACTCTTTCAGAGCTTTTCTCTCAAGGACAGGAGAAGGGAAAGGAGATTGTAAGCTGCTCTGAGACTCCTTCAGATAGTGAAGGGTGGGGTATAAACCAATGTCTTCTTCTTCCTCTATCTAAATATATATCATTATCTTTTTGCTTCTCTTTAATTCTTACAGTTTCTTGTGTTTGCTCTTGTAGTTTTGCATTAATTTCTGAAAGTCCAGCCAATAGTTCTTGATATGCTTCTTGGATGTTCTTCTGGGTCCTTTCCTCAGATTCTTGATTGAAGAATTAAGAGATCCAGAATGAAGATACCTAATCTTAAAAATGAGACTCCAGGAAGGCAAGGTGTGCATACTAGCAACAATATGTGTGCCAAACGATGCTAGAGTTATTTTTTTTTCAGTTTTTCCCCAAACTATGTTAGAATTTCAAGATGAAAATATAATGGGTTTGGGGGACATGAATAGAGTACTAGATCCAAAGAAGGATAGATCTAGGAATTCTGAATGTGGGAAATTCCCCCCCCGCCAAATCCAATATTTGGAAATGTTGAAATTAGAAGATGCCTGGATGATCAAGAACCCAAAAGGCTGATATGTTATATTTTTTTGCTGATACACATCAAATATACTCACATCAAACATAGATATGTGCTGGATATCAAAAAGTCTAACAATAAATCTAGACAAATCAGAGATTCAACCAAAGATATTTGCAGATCATAATCCCATAAAGGTAGTTTGGCAATTGAACAGAAAACTAAGATGAGACTAAATGATGCTCTTTTACTACAAGATGATGTTATAAGCAATCTGCAATTTTTTTAAAAAATAATAATACAGAAGGAATGTCCACAGCTACAATTTGGGAAGCAAGCAAAGCTTTTATTAGAAGAATCTTATTAGCAGCTGCCACCAAGTAGAAAAGAGAAAAATTAGAAAAAAAACACAATATTAGTAGAAAAAAATCCAGATATTGGAGCAGGGCCATACAAAAACTCCAATAAAGACACACTAGCAGAGATCAGACAATTAAAAAACCAATTAGACGTGTTAGAACTGGAAGAGGTACAGAAAAAAAATCTAAAATAATGGCATTTTGAACATGTGAATGAACCTGGTAGATACTTTGCATACTGTCTTAGGAAGTAGAAAAAGAATAATAACATGCGTAAAGAAGGAAAATCAAATTACATATGCAGAAAAAGAAATACAATAACAATTTATCAGTGATCTTTCAGGATTATACAAAAAGAATCTGCCTCAGAAAAAGGAATAAGAGAATATCTAAAAGATATCCTGACCACAAAGTTTATGCCAGAACACAGGAACATTTTAAACCACATAATAACAATTCAAGAAATCTCCCAGGCAATACAAATATGAAAAAGGACAAAGCACCAGGCACAGATCGGCTGACAGCCATGTATTACAAACATTTTGAAAAAAATTTAACGATACCATTACAAAAAAGGTATGAATGAGATAAAAGAAGGCGGCAAGAGGTGTATATAACGTTAATATATAAAGAAGGCAGCAATGCAATGCTACCACAGTCATATAAACCTCTATCCACTGCATGTAAATTATAAAATCTTTGCCACTGTAATTACAGAAATACTAAGAAAATGTATGCCAAATTTATTACACACTGATCAAACAAGCTTTGTACCAAAGAGGTATATAAAAATAATATATGATTAATAATAAATGCAAGCAAATTTGTGAACAAGAAAAGAAAGAAAGCAGCATTTTTATTTCTGGCTATAGAGAAAGCATTTGATATAGCAAGGTATTAGACTAAAGAAGATTATCAACATGAAAGGTGGAGCTCTAAGAGAGGTGACTTGAGTTCGGACAGCTGATTATAAAACAAAAAGACCATTTACGACAATGGATATATAAGTTATTACTTCAGTTAGAAACAGAAAAACAACAAGTGAAAAATGTATGATTAAATGGATGCGGAATTTTAGAGAGCAGATAGCTACATACATCATTGGGAATGGTTATGAGGGAAAGTAATTAAGTTTACAGCCAACCAGGTGTAAAGAGAAAACTGTTACAAAATGTTTTTAGATGGTATATAACCCCAAAGGATATTGAGAAAGTAGAAAGAAATTACAAAGGAAAATGCTGGAAATATCAAGACATAGATGGGACCTTTTAACATATGTGGTAGACTTGTAAAAAAGCAAGAAGATATTGGAAGGAAATACATGGAAAAATTCAGAACACATTAAAATTTTAAATTCCCTATGGAAGCTAAGAATATGCTAATAAATTAACAAAAATTTTGGAAGATAAATTCAAATATATGGTGACAACAGCTAGAATTATCTGTGCATATTTTCTTATTATGAGATACATAGTAGACTTTCTTTTGTACTTTGATATATTAAAAGTTATAGCAAGTATGTAGAAATGGTGAAATATGTAATAATGATGAAACTAATAATGTAGTTGCAAAATAGATCAGTTATGAAATTTGAAATTTAAAATGCTGAATATAAAAGTGCCCCAAAAGAAGGAAGGACCATTGTGTTTTATAATGTCTTATGAATGATAATGAGGGAGATGTTAGTGAGAAATATTTTCTGTTTTATACATTCAGTAATATATAATTATCAATATATACAATTACGTTATATAATAGCTCTTCTCCTTTTTGTATCCCCTCTATATTACTACTTTGTCTTCTAAAATTATACACACACACACACACACAGAAAAATGGGACATTCGATAACCAATGTATTAGGACTGCAGAAGTCTGGAACCACCAGAAAGAACTAAAGCATAGTGGAAGCATTCACATGACACATACAGAAATTACATAAATAGTATCCTGTTTACAATAAGGTATACACAGCAGTATAGACCACAGTCCTTAGTCATTTATCCAAACAAGTTTGCAAAGCCATTTTATACAGTGCAATCCAGTTACCTGCATAAAGAAGCTCTCTTGAATAGTTCAGTTTGTGGAAATCCAAAAAAGCAGGAGCTTTCCTGACCTCCTCAGGCAAGCTGTTCCACAAGGCAGGAGCCACAGTGGAGAAAGCATGTGTACAGGCAGTTGCTGATGTTGTCCATTTGTAGGTTGGCACCTGCAGAAGCCCCTGTTGACTTGAGTGAAGATGTTGTGGCACAACATAGGGAGAGAGGCAATCCTAAAAATAAGAGGGGCCAAGGCCATGAAGGGATTTATATGTGATAGACAATACCTTAAACTGAGTGTGGTAACAAATGGGCAGCAAATGGAACATCTACAGATTGCAAGTAATATGCATGTGCTGTCTAGCTCCCATTAATAGCTGAACCACAGCAATTTGGATCACTTGGAGTTTCTGAGTTGATTTTGAGAGTAGACCAATGTACAGTGCATTCCACTAGTACAGTCTTGATGTTACTGTGGCATAGATCCAGGTGGCCAGGTCAGTTGTATCAATGTAGGGGCCATCTTATGATCTAGGCAGAGTTGGTAGAAAGTCTTTTTTGCAGCTGCATTAACTTGCTCCTTTAGTAATAAATATTGATCCAATATGACCCCAAGGCTTTTAACTGAGTCAGCAAGGGTCAGCTGAACTCCATCAAAAGTGGGGAGAACAATGTCCTTTAAGACATCCTCCTTCCCAAGCAACATTACCTCTGTCTTTTCAGGGTTTAGTTCAGAAGGCACCCTGAGTTAGTGACTGGTTTATAATAGATGCTGAGTGTTTGTTGATGTGGCTTTTGCATGATTTTATCAGCCAGAATGGGCAATAATCTATAAATAGCCCAGATGATGTATTAGGCCTTTCTTCTGGTGTACCTATGTTATAACTGACATCTAGATCAGAGCGTATTCTCAATTATTTATCAGCAACAGCTAGAATTATCTGTGCATATTTTCTTATTATGAGATACATAATAGACTTTCTTTTGTACTTTGATATATTAAAAGTTATAGCGAGTATGTAGAAATGGTGAAATATGTAATAATGATGAAACTAATAATGTAGTTGCAAAACAGATCAGTTATGAAATTTGAAATTTAAAATGCTGAATATAAAAGATTCTCAGTCCCCATCCTCCACAATGTGTAGATTGCATACTAAACTCATCTGTCTGATAGTGCAATCCTAAGAAGTGTTACACTCTTTAAAGTCTATTAAAGTCAGTGGGCTTTGAAGGATATGCTAGTCTGATTAGGATGCTGCTGTACAAAAGTCAAACCACATCTAGAAGCAGTAGGGCAAACCATCTGCTGTGATGTGACCAGGAATAGTGCCATACATGTTTAATACTCACATTTCAAATCTATGACAACACCAAATACTTTAAAAAAAATCTAAAATGAATGTTCTTTTGTTGGTGGTCTGTATTTGCTTATCAAGTAAGTTGATGAAGATTTGGCCTAATGGATTTCATAATTTGCCATAATAGATTTCATAAAAATGCCTCCAAAGACTACAGAAATAATTTTCTGTGGGATACATTAATACAAAGAGACAGTTCAGCTCATGCTTTATCTGAGACACCGTAAAACAGAAAAGTGAAGTGAAAAGTCAAGCTAATGGTAGAAAATATAATTAATTTGAAAACAATAGATCATAGACTGATAATGAGAAACAAAAATAGAATCAGCAATTTAGATATAATTTTGTATGTTCCATTGAATTGTGGAGCAATTGCCTATGAGTTCATTAGTTCACAGAAAAGTGGATTAATTGTATAACTAATTATATATCCTGAGATCATGAGATTCAGGGCATATGCACCTGATTCAGCAATGTTGCTTTAGCATTTTACACTTACATATTCTTATTATCAACTATAATGTCCACCAGTTTTTAGTATGAAGTTCATTATTTAATCTAACATGGTGTGTTTAGAAACCTTAGAAGAAGAGAATGTAGAAGGAAGAGCAACACATTGAGTTCCTTGAAGAACTGCACCCTGAGAGAAGCAAAGTCCCTGCTGTGCATGGCTTTTGACATCCAAAAATTAAATGTTCAAGGGAGATATTTCCCTGCAAGCCAACAAGAGAATGTTGGTGATCTACAACAAAAGTCCTCCCTTTGCTCAGTAAATGAAATATTCCACCACAAGTGGGTTCACTTTTAGGTCTATTCAGAACATAAATGTGTCTGTTTGTGTATCTCCCAATGGTTGCTTCCTTTTGCCTTGAGCTTATACAAATACATTAAAATTTTAAATGCTTAAAAAAACTTAATATTCATGCTGTGGAAAATACATGGCTCTTCCTTCTTTTCCTTTTTATATCCTTACTCTTTCCCCTAAACTTTCTTCCCCATGGCAATTAAATCTTGTATTTTTAATGTTTCCAACGAAGCCTTGCCAGCTTTGCCACACATCATATTTAAAGAGTGCTTTTAATTAAATTAAGACTTCATGAGGAAAGATATATTTTAAATGGCTTGGTAAAATTCTTCAAAATATTAGAAAAATCAAAGAAAATTTTGGACTTCTAACAGAGTGGGCAGGCTTGGCCCGGCAAGACGGAGCTTCTTCAACAGCTCCGGCCACTTTTGTTTTTAAAGGAGGTCTTTTGTCAACTTAAAGAACTCCCATTGCTTCAGGGAAGAAGCTAATGGTGGCAAGAGGCTTTGACCCAGGTCCCTGTGAGTGTGGCTACTAGCAGGGAGTCCAGGATCACCTTTAATGCAGAAACAAAGTTGGAGCTCATTTTATGAGCAAAGCTGATGTTCCTGCACTATGGGAGAGGAAAAGAGGAACTCAAGCCATTAAGCGCTCCCCTGAATATTCTTTTGAGATCTGAGCCAACTTATAAAGGGTAACTTCTGGCAATATTTAGCCCTGTGGGAGTAGCAAGAGAGGGTGGGTTCTGGGTTCCCACCCCCGGGAAGAAAGCAGCCATTAAGCAGAATTGGCTATTAATGGCAGACCGGTAAAACGGAGCAGGGTGAGATCAACAGTGAAATAATCCTCACTTGTAAATGAAAGTGGAGTTGGTACCTTTAATTGCTTGCTGGAGGAAATAGTGGAAGATATAAAAGAGCTGAGATATAAACTCTGACTCTGTGAAAAAGCTGGGAAGAAAGAGGCCCCCCGATTGACTTTCATTTAGTGTGAGCCCAGCCCGACATACGAGGAAGGGGGGGAGTGATTGAAAGAGCAGTCGATGCCAAAGGGAGAAAGAGGAGAAGCAGGAGACCCCTTTGTATTTTTTATTTTTAACCCTAGCAGGGGTAGGGTGGAAGAGTGACATTTCAGGGGGGAGCCCCTTTTGCAGCATACTCAATTTTTTAACCCTTTAGGGGCAGGGTGGAAGAATTGGTGTTGTCTGGAGCCTCTTTTCAATGCATACAAATTTTTAACCCTCTGGAGGCAGGGTGGAAGACGGAGCATAGTTTGAACTCAGTTATTTTGAAGTGTTAAGTGCTGATCTGAAAGAGCTCATGGATTTAAATGGGTTGGATTTTTCTTGGAGATCACTGTATGTAACAAGCTGAGACTGGTGTAAAACTGCTATGATAAAGGTGGGGACAGTGTTTGAGCAGATTGTAGAGGTTTACTAAATAATAAGTGGCTGGAGTGATTAAACTTCTGGGCATATAGCCAGGAAAAAGTGGCTAACCCAAAAAAGGTCCTCACAGTAGATAGATGGTCGCCAAATGATAACGCTTGTTCCTAAACATTATGTAGATGAATAAATAAGTAAAATAAGCAAAATAACAAGGGGAAAGTGAAAGCAAAACAATAAGGGGAAAGTGAAAGTGGAATATAAATCATTGAAAAAAAAGTGGTTTATAATTATCAAATAGTGGATTTGGAATTAGAATTGAAGGTGAATTGTGGGTAAAGTGCAACAATTATGTCGAATATGCAAGGCCAAGGGAAGAAACTTTTGGGAGTCTCACCAGGTATGTCTAGCTCTGTACAATCAAAACTGGGAACCCTGACGCAGAAGAAAACACAAAAAGAGATGCAGAAGGAAATGCAAGCGTTGGTGCAATCAACCATTCTCAGTACCATTACGGATGTAGTGGAACTGATCAAAATCAGCATGGAAGAAATTAGAAAATCCTTCCCCCAGGTGATCGAGCCTTTTAGAGGGGCAATTCAAGAAATTAAGGACATGATCCCCCAAGCAGTTGAGCCAATCCAAAAGGCCATGGCTGACATCACCACTCAATTTGCGCAAAGTCTACAAATGCTGCAGAAGCAAATTGTGACGAATACTACAAAAATTACGGCCTTATATACAGCAATGGAAAATATGGAAGGTAGAACTAAGGAAATGGAGAGGAAAACTCAAGAGAATTAAGAGAAGCAGCATACTCTAGAAGAGGATGTTATGAAATTGCAAGTGGAAAGAGAGGCCTTTATCTTGAGATTTCAGAATGTTCCGGAAGAGAAGGGTGAGGATTTAACTACTAAGATGGCAAAATTATTGGCTGATCATATGCAGATGGAAGATGTGAGTAAGGTGGAACAAGAGATAGATACGGCCTTTAGAATGAATTCAGCTCATGCAAGACAGTTTAAGCTCCCAACAGAAGTTCAAATATGGTTCCATAAGAGAGCAGTAAGAGATAAAATACTGAAAGAAGTGAACATGTCTCCCTTGAAGATGAATGAAGTGGAGATAAATGTCTTGAAAGAAACTCCATGGAGGGTCTGCAAAAAAAGGAAGGAATATTCTGAGCTGATGACACTACTGCGGAGTAATATGTTACAGATGGATTTTATCCGAAGGACTGTTTTTTACATATAGAGAGAAAAGATTTAGAATAACTTAAGTCTTTAAGGCAATGGACTTTTTGAGGACATATGGGGAAGAGATGTCAGAAGAGCAAAAAGATGAAAGGGAAGAAGGAGAAGTGGGAAAGGAATAGGGAGAAGAACCTTAAGGGGCGATGGCATTACTGACATTGATTCCAAAAGAACCAAGACAAAAAAGAAGATTCAGATTTAGATCCCCAATCGACACGAGACAATGGACAAGAGACAAATGGCATCAACAGAACCAAAATCAAGATGGATAGAAACAAAATAAAGTTCATATCGGTGAATGTAAATGGATTAAATGGACCACAAAAAAGGAGAAGAATATTTCACCAGCTCAAAAAACAAAATGCAGATGTTATTTTTATTCAGGAGACCCATATAAAAAAAGGAGACAAAAAGCATCTAAATATTAAAGGACTAGGAAAACTTTTTGTAGCTTCGGATGAGGGAAAAAAGAAAAGAGGAGTAGCTACATTTGTTAAAGATCATCTACAACCTGAATTAATATTTGCCTCACAGGATGGAAGAATTTTAATGGTGGCCATTCAAAGACAAACTAAAAGATTAATGATTGTCAACATTTACACCCCAAATCAAAATCAGGAGAAGTTTTATATAAAACTTCAAATAATTATCTTGAAGCAAGAATTTCAAGAGCTGTGTATAATTGGTGATTACAATGCAGTTTTTGATAAGAAGGAGGACAGAAAAGCAAATATTTTTGGGGGAAAAACAGGAGGTAACGAGTTCCCAGACTCATTGTTCCAGATAATAGAAGAATGGCAATTAATGGATGCATGGAGGGTAAGAAACCCAAAAAAGCAGCAATATACCTTCTTCTCAGTGATACATGACTTGTGGTCAAGACTGGATATGTGTTGGATTTCAACTACAATGATTAAAGATCTCTTGGAAGTGGAAATAGAGGCAGGAACTTATGGGGATCATAACCCAATCATACTTGAGGTACAAGGAACGAGACCTAGAAACAGATGGACTCTAAACCTATCAACTTTGAAAGACAGGGGATTAGTAAAATGGCTGCAGAAGGAGTTCCATCTTTTTTTTAAAGAAAACATTCAACCGGATATGCCTTTAAGAATTGTTTGGGACGCATTTAAAGCATATGCCAGAGGGCACGATAAAAGTAGTGGCTTGCATAAATGAGAAGAGAAATAAAGACTACATAAAGCTGAAAAGGGAGATTCAAGAACAAGAGAGGAGGATGATGGAGAACACATCGGAAACTGGAAGGCAGAGTAAGATTAAATTGCTGTTGCATAAAATGAACTGTTTGCTAACATACGAATTAGCTAAGGAATTGACATTTGCCAAACAGAATTTCTTTGAGAATGCCAATAAGCTGACAAGATGGCTAGCCTATCAAGTTAGGCAGCAAAAAGAAAAAACATATAGGACACTAAAGGACACTAAAACTAGAAGGTCATGATTTGCAACTAGGTTGGCATAAATTCCTCTGGTACGGAAAAGCCTCTGTGCATAAGTATTTTAAACAACACTGGTTACGGGCTTCGCTGATAAAAGTGTGGGAAATTATACAAAGGAGATGATTTACGAAAATTTCCAAATTGGCTGCACCTTTAGAGGCATTTACTCTACCCAGAGTATATGATGAAAATCCACCAAGGAGATACATAAATATTTTGAATTCAAAAAATGAACTTAAGTTGCAAGAAGATCTAACGTGGTGGCAGAGAGCCCAGATAGAATCAAGATATGTGAAGGATAAAAAGATGGGCTTTATTAAGTCTCTTACAGAGTTGGAGAAAATAGTGAGTGCGCCAGAGAAGTTCATCAAAAAAAAAATGTATACACTACTTTTAAAAGATATGATGGCAGACAAAATAGTGAAACAAAATATGATGCAATGGGCCCAGAACTTGGGGCACAATATAGAATTGGAGCAATGGGACCAGATATGGAACAAAAATGTTAAATAACTAAAGTGATTTCTTATAGAGAGACTATGTATAAAATGTTTTATAGATGGTATGTTACATCAGAAAGAATTGCTAAATATAATGATAAATGTTTCAATAAGTGCTGGAAATGTGAGAATAAGGTGGGCTCATTTTATCATATGTGGTGGTCGTGTAGCATTATTAAAAGCTATTGGATAAGGGTGCACAGACTGATACAGAAGATCTTAGGGAGTACAATTCCTTTTAAGCCAGAAGTACTGTTGTTAGGTATCTTACCTAAGAAGGTAAATAGAGATGACCACTACTTGTTAATATACTTGGCAACTGCTGCCAGAATTTTGTATGCAAAATACCCAAATACCAACAAGACAAGAATGTATTGTAAAGGTATTTGAGGCAGCGGAGATGGATAAGCTGTCTCTGAGTATGAAAGGACGTTCAGATTCACTTTTCAGAAAACTTGGAAACGTTTCTATGACTGGAACAAACTAAATGGATGAGAGGGTAAAGAACTGATTAAAGAAAAGATAAAAACAGAGATGAAACAGATGGTTTGATATATATATAAGAGATACTCACGTAAAGGGTAATATGTTGAATGATAAAGTGCTTTAAATATGATATACAGTTGGAACTAAATAACCCCCTTTTGTGTGTTATGTGTGTGGATTAGTTTTGTGTGTTATGTTTTTAGTGCTGTTATATTGTACTGTATTGTATTGTGTTGTATTGTATTATTCTGTTTAGTTGTAGTTTGTTATAAAAACAAATAAAAGTCTGCCCTTTGGGCCAGTATTAAAAAAAAAACTTTTAATATTCGTGATGTGGAAAATACATGGCTCTTCCTTCTTTTCCTTTTTATATCCTTACTCTTTCCCCTAAACTTTCTTCCCGTGACAATTAAATCTTGTATTTTTAATGTTTCCAATGGAGCCTTGCCAGCTTTGCCACACATCATATTTAAAGAGTGCTTTTAATTAAATTAAGCCTTCATGAGGAAAGATATATTTTAAATGGCTTGGTAAAATTCTTCAAAATATTAGAAAAGTCAAAGAAAATTTTGGACTTCTAAAAACCCTGATGACAGTTGGGGGCAGGGGGCGAGATGTAGAATAAGTGGCTGAAAAATCCATAATTAAGCCATGTTTAAGGTCTTAATGCACAAGGGCTGCAATGCCAAGGATACTTTCCTGGGAATAACCTCCAGTGAATAATAGTGGAGTCACTTCCAAATAAGACGTGGGTAAAGATTTCTCTCAACACCTCAGATAAATAAGAAAATTGCTAAATTCTGCTGCTGCCAAGAGTTTCCTATAATACTATCAGCTAACACTGAGTGTATGATTTTTATATAAACATGGAAAAATCCACCCAAAATTAAAATATTTTGAAGTCCTGTTGATTTAACAGGAGATTTCAGAATATGAATGTAATTTTCCCATTGAACTCAACAGGACCAAATCAGGTCCTACAATTTTTTGTACATGTTCAATCCATTTTTTCCACTTTTAGCTGAACACTATTTATTATTTATTAATTAAATTTATGACTCGCCCCATCCCTACTATCATAGGCTCTGGGCGATGTACACAGTATTAATCAATGACCAGATAAAACAATAAATCATCTTAAATTACATTAAAAGACAGGTGGCGAATATTAATATTTATAATTAGTTATTCCCAAATTACAGACTGCTGGCTGTTTCACAGACAGAGGGAAAGAGGTCGAAATGAGGATGGAAAACTGAGGAGGGTGCCAGAAGATTTTTTTTTAAAAAAACATTGCTGTCCTCAACCAAAAGCCTGGTGGAACATCTCTGCCTTGCAGGCCCTGCGGAATTGCATAAAGTCTCACAGGGCCCTGATGGTATTTGGCAGAGAGTTCCACCAGGTTCAGGCCGGGACTGAAAAGGCCCTGGTGCTGGTTAAGGACAGCCTGACATCCTTAGGGTCCAGGATCACCAGCCTGTTGTTATCCAAGGAGCCCAACGCCCTTCAGGGGACATAACGGAGGGGATGGTCCCATAGATACATTGGCCCCTGACCGCTCAAGGCCTTATAGGTCAAAAACAAAACCTGGCCAGCCCCCCACTGGAAATGGGAGATCCCCCACCCATGGACCTCACCCCCTGCTGCTGATCAGCTGGCCAGTGGGAAGACTTATTAGGAGGGAGTGAGGCCCAGGAGGGAGGCCCAGGCTATTTCACTGGTAACATGGTGACGTTTCTTCTGGAATGTACTGGAAAAAATTCTGTGGCAAAAGCTCTGTGGTAGAAGCCATTTTTACCATGCAGGTTTTGCTCAAACACCAGAGAGTCACCACAATGGCACAACATGATGATGTCACTTCCAGTACATGCTGAAAGTGATATCGCCATATCACCCGCTACGTAGCTTGGGCTTCCCTCCTGCACCTGGTACATCCCCCCACTCCCCGCTGGTTGCCAGGAGGGACCTGGCAACCCTAGCACACTATAATGTCTCTATAAAAGGACTATAAAAGGGGGAGCATTGTTTATTTAAATATAGGAACACAAATGTCTCAATTTAGCAGAAGTCTGTAATATTTATTTATTTATTTGTTTGTTTGTTTGTTTGTTTCGATTTGTATCCCGCCCTCCCCAAAGGCTCAGGGCGGCTAACAGGGGCATGAATGCCAATTTAAACAATATAAAACAATATCAACAGGTAAAATTATAAAATCAAGCAATACAACATAAGCACAACATTTAAAACCAAGATGACGGGAATACGATGGCATGGTTTTCGAGGTGGGATATCGAAGGTGGAATAGCGGCAGTGGCGGCTCCTACTCAAAAGCCTGGTGGAAGAGCTCCGTCTTGCAGGCCCTGCGGAACTGGACAAGGTCCCGCAGGGCCCGGATCTCCTCTGGGAGCTCCTTCCACCAGGTAGGAGCCGCCACCGAAAAAGCCCTGGCTCTTGTGGCAGCCAGCCTCACATCTCTGGGGCCCAGAATTTCCAGGAGATGACGCCCCCCAGACCGAAGTGCCCTTGGGGGAACATGTAGAGAAAGGCGGTCCCTCAGGTAAGCCGGACCCTGGCCATACAGGGCTTTAAAGGTGATCACCAGCACTTTGAAGCGAATTCGGGATGCTATTGGCAGCCAGTGCAGCACTTTCAACACAGGCTGAGTATGGTCCCTCCTAGAGAGACCCATCAGCAGCCTAGCTGCAGCATTCTGCACTAGCTGCAGCTTCCGGATTTGCGACAAAGGTAGCCCTAAGTAGAGAGCGTTACAGTAGTCTAACCTTGAGGTGACTGTCGCATGGATCACCGTGGCCAGGTCATCGCGGCCAAGGAAGGGGGCCAACTGCTGTGCCTGCCTCAGATGGAAAAAGGCCGACCTGGCAGTGGCTGCTACCTGGGCCTCCATCTTTAGAGAGGAGTCCAGGAGCACTCCCAAACTCCTAACCTCCAACGCCGGCACCAAAGGTACCCTGTCGAAGGCCGGGAGAGGGAGCCCCAGCCCTGAACCGATCCGACTCAGGCCCAGGACTTCCGTCTTTGCCGGGTTTAGTTTCAGCCGGCTCAGTCTGAGCCACCCAGCCACGGCCTGTAATGCCCAATGCAGATCATCCGGGGTGGAGCCCGACTGGCCCCCCAACATCAGATAGAGCTGGGTGTCATCTGCATATTGATGACACCCGAGCCCACAACTCCGGGCAATCTGGGCAAGGGGGCGCATGTAGATGTTAAACAACATCGGGGACAGCACTGCCCTCTGAGGCACCCCACACTCAAGGGGGTGTCTCCAGGACCACTGTCCCCCTATCACTACCCTCTGTCCCCGACCTTGGAGAAAAGAGGCAAACCATTGAAAGGCAAGCCCCTGAATCCCTATGTCGGCAAGGCGGTGGGCCAGCAACTGGTGGTCGACCGTGTCGAATGCTGCCAACAGATCCAACAACACCAGAGCTGCCACACCGCCCCGATCCAGATGCCTACGGAGATCGTCAGTCAGGGCGACCAATACCATCTCCGCCCCATGACCCGGGCGAAAGCCGGACTGGTAAGGATCTAGGATGGAAGCATCATCCAGAAAGCTCTGCAGCTGCAGCGCCACCGCCCTCTCAATAAGTTTGCCCAAATAGGGCAAATTGGACACCGGACGATAGTTGGCCAATTCGGCTGGGTCCAGAGATGGCTTTTTCAAGAGGGGGCGGACCATCGCGTCCTTGAGCGCCCTGGGGAACCGCCCCTCCAAGAGGGACGTGTTGATAATCTCCCGCAGGGCACCTCGAAACCCCTCATGGCCTGCTTTAATGAGCCATGATGGGCACGGATCAAGGTCGCAAGTGTGCATTAAATTCGTTTAAGCTCCTTTATACATGAATTTTTCTCAATGATTTTATTTCTGTAGAAAAGAAATGTAAATCACCACATGGTAGCCAGGGAGGCAATATTTAGCCTTAATTAGTACTGGACAGTACTTAATTAGTTTGCAGCCCAATTTGCCCTGAACTTGCCCATAGCTGCTTTTAGGTGAGGGTTTCAATTAACTCATGTACTCTGTTTTCCCCACAAAATATCGTCACCAGGAAATCAAGATTAAGCTATCAGGTGGCCTCAGTCATTAACACTGATAAAACTGTGAAATCAAAATATAAAATTACATTCAACTTCAGATGGAATAAAAGTTTTTCATACCATCCCTGAAAGATAATCATTAAAATTGTGGAGAGTGTGCAACAGGATTGCTCTAGACTTGATCTAGGTATTTTTGGCATCTACTACATCACAGAGTTTGTTCCTAGAATAATTCTATTGTTTTAAAAACTGTAAATTCCTCAAAATGCACACAAATACTCCTTCCCAATTCACTTCACTTCTGAATTGTTAAAATGTTTCTCAATAGCACTAGAGCCACAGAGAGTAACAAGATACACTTAGAAGCCAGGGATGCCATTTGCCCACTTATAACAAAGGAGAGTATCATGTAAAGAAAATGAACCAAAATTAAGAAACAACTGTAAAACAATAACTATGAAATATTGACAACTATATTAACATCGATCAATATTATAGAAAGACCATAAATACAGTTCAAAGTAAACACTTATAGTAAGTTCAATCCAGAGACTCTTAATAATATGCAGAAGGATGATGTTTGCTTTCAGGGACACTCTGTTCAGTCAATTGGAGGAAATTGCCCTTGTCCCTGTGAGAAACTGTGAATGAATACTTGAGAGATGTGGCAAAAAATGGACTTAAACTTTTTTTTTTTTTTTTTTGGCATTTGATAAATTTTTGCAACTTGTTTTTATGTGCATCCCTATTGGACCGAAATGTGCTAAACTCCTTCATCTTAGAGTTGAAAATGTAAGCATGTTATCATTTTTATTTTAGCTAGGGGCCTCACAAAACTGGAAGTGGCCTAAGCATCTCTGGACCTAGCTTCAACATAATTCTGCTAAGCCAATGCTGCTATTTTAATCACATGAAATCCTTTGACAGTGTTAACATACTGCAGGTGTATGAGGGGCACTACACAAGTAAGAAGGCTTCATAGCACAAAGAACTCAGTAGGGGAGTCCAAAATGTCTTGACAGAGAGAATCCAGTTCTTTCACACTGTGGTTAGCACAGGAAGTCAACATTCCCATTGTAGTGTAAACTCTGGCAGCTTTCAGAGTAAAAGCCTTCTGGTGCTGAGGGGAAGAAGGGGTAAAGAGCTACTGCACAACTACCATCTCTAGACTTTTTGCACTGAAAGGTTCTAGGGCAGCTGGTTCCAAAGGTACTTATGACTAGGTAGAGTCCATGGGAGTTTTGGCCTTGGGTACTGTTGCTGTTTACAGTGGACTCAGACCAGGGGTTACCTCTGTGCTGGCAAAGTCCCTCCCTGTTCCTCCCTGGCCATAGAACACTATTAAGTCTCTTTACACACCAAGGTGTTGACTTCCCTGGCCCCTCATTGCACTTTTTACTGTCCCCTCAAGGTTCCAGTCTCTCCCTTCTCAGTACTGATTTGTCCCAAGAGCCTGTCCTTACTGTCCTTCCTTGCAGCCCTCTGGAGGCCTTTGCCACTGGCACTTTAAGTACCTCTGTCCTCCCAAGGACTTCCCCTCTAATTTCTCTAGAGTATCTTCTTCCAACCCACTGGTGCCTTCACTAGGATTGGTACATCTCCAGAGTCCTATCCCTTCTGTACTGCAGGGTGCTTGGTAGACTCATCCCATAGCTCCACACTCTGCAGTCCTACCTCTGCCTTTGCCAGTTCTGAGCAAACTGGTCTGTGGCTCTTGTGTGTCACAGATGCTCCCTCCAGCAGCCCCACATTTTGCTTCCAGCCTTCTTGTTTCACCCCCAGCTTTGCCAGTCCAAGATCCGTCCAAACCACTACATTTGGTGTCTTTGCCTCAGGGCTCTCCTTCCTGCTATAGGCTGTGATGGTGGCCATCTGTCTCCAGCCCCCATCTCCAGTTTCCCTCCCACCATTTTCTTCTTCCCTCCCACCACTTTCTCACTCAAGGCAGCTTCCTCCTCCTTCCCCGATCTCCCTGTTGGCTTTTAAAGACCCCGCTCATTGGGTCAGATCTAGAGTTGCCACCCCCACCCCCATCCACCGGCAGGGATGGGAATCAGAGTTGCCCAGTCCAGGTTGGGGAAATCCTAGAGATTCTGGGGTAGAGCCTAGAGAGAACAGGGACCTCAGTGTGATACAGTGCCACAGTGTTCAGCCTCCAAAAAATCCATTTTCTCAAGAGGAACTGATATCTATAGACGCGAGATGAGCTGTAATTTCAGGGGATCCCCAAGTCCTGCCTGGAGGCTGGCATTCTTAGTCAGATCCCTCCCTATCCCTAGCTGTGGCACACCACTTCTGGCTTGGTTGTTTGTGCATCCAACTGAGCCACAAGAAGCCTCCATCTGCCGGCCGTGCCCCATAGGACTGCCACTTTGGCCACAGGTTCCTTGAACAGCAGCTGCCAATCTCTCACATCAAGCTACTGTTGAAACAGCACAGCTTCAAAAGCAGGTAGTGACCTGCTATACAACAGGAAAAGTATTTAAAATGCCAATAGGCATTCCCAAGCCCTTCACAGTACCTATCTTAGCTTTTGGAATCCCGATCTCAGCATTTTCCCAGTTCATTCTTAAGTGTTTACATTAAAGTGAGGGCAGATGTTCAGCAGCACAGATGTACTTGCATAGCCAGCACATGGAAAACTGGACAGCAAGGTCAGCTGAGATATCTGTGCCATTTTGGATCCTCCATTCTGTGGCAATGAAGAAGCAGGGAAGCAGAATGTGGAAGCATTCCCAAGATTTACTTACTAACAAAAAAACAAACAAAAACAGACTGGTTTACAAAATAAGATATCTTTGGCAATTTGGTCATTAATCATGTTAATTTCAACTCACAGCAGATGCTCACACTGCCTCCTACTGTTCAGATCCTGCCGTTTTCACATCAAAAAGTGAGCTATTGAATTAGCACACATGGATTCAGTCAGACCCTATTTATGTCACTTACATTAAAACAAAAATGAAGTCAAATCAGCAAAGGCAATTTCTATCTAGCACATAAACTGTTTCCCCCCTCAGGAATGCCTACTTACAAGAAAGAGATAAGCCTCCAGGACAGACTAGTAATAATTCACAAATCCTCTTTCCCTTAGCATGATCTAGGGTCACTAGCTAACCTGGAGGTGGGACTGGAGATCCTGCAGAATTTCATCTGATCTCCAGACTACGGAGAGTAACTCCCTTGAAGGAAATTGCAGCTTCAGAGGGTGGATTCTATAGTACCACATTTCACAGAAGTCCCCCTCCTCCCAAAACTCAACCCTCCCCCATCCCAAATCTCCAGCCATTTCCCAAGCCAAAGTTAACAACCCTAGCATGACCTCAACATCTTCCTTTAAAGTCAGAAAACACTATGTAAAAGGGAATTTCATAATTGCTTTAAGTTTTCTATGTTGCACATTTAAGTTGAGAAAGGAAATGGAGAGGATAGCCCTACAACCCACTGCAACTGAAAAAGTCCCCCCCCCAATGTTAATGGAATATTTATTCTTAAAAAGCAAAGATACAAAAAAACCCTCCGCATTTAAATAAATACAGTCATATATATACAAACACTAATTAGACAAAGGACCAAATAGTTGGGATACTATTTGTTTACTAATATTTTTATTGAATTACTTTTTAAGTATAGATGTTTATTTAAATTGAACCTGTTGTTGATTTTTAGAATGTCCTCACAAATCCTCCCAGTTTCCTAAAAGCTGCAAGGTTCTTCATGCAGTCAAGTGGCTGGACAGAAATAGAGATTTCTAGACATAATTAATATTAATTAACTTGTCCCTAGAACTTGTGTCCTGTCCTGATCTGGATGGCCCAGGCTAGTTTGATCTTAGAAGCTAAGCATGGTCAGCTCTAGTTAGTACACAGGTGGGAGACCACCAAGGAAGTCCAGGGTTGCTATACAGAGGTAGGCAATGGCAAAGCACCTCTGTTCATCTCTTGCCATGAAAATCCTAACAGGTCACCACAAGTCAGCTGTGACATAAGGACACTTTCCACCACCAGAACTGCACTGATTTGAGCCTTGACACCATTTTGATATAGGGGAATTTCAGACAGATGATATAATCCGGAAGAGGAACGGTTCCCAAACGGTTTCTGGTCTGGCATTTCAGACAGAACCGTTTTAGAACCGGTTCCCTACTGGAATATATTTGTAATTTCACACAGAATCGCTTCTGTCCCGTTCAGGAAACGGGGCTGAAGCGTTTTACCTGTCAACTGCTTCCAAGTAGTCGTCAGGTTCTTCTCCCGGATCCGATACGCTTTTTTCCCGCCTTTTTTCGCCTGCGCGGGCAATCTCCAGCTTTTTTTTTTTTTTTGAATGTTCGCTTTAGAGCGCTATTGCGCTATAGCGGTATAGCGCTATAGCAGAATAGCATCATAGCAAACCCATTGGAATGCCTGCAGTGTTGTTTTATAGCACTATAGTGCTATAGCGCTCTAAAGCGAACATTTTTTTAAAAAAAGGCATGGTGGGAAATGGTGGGAAAACAAAGCGGTGCAGTCTGAATTGCCAAACCGCTTTTGATTCGGCTCTTTTCCGGTCAGGGAAAGCCATGTGTGAAATGGCAGCCCTGTACCGGTTTACTTCAAGACGAATCAGAAACGGCTTCAATCCGGCAGAATCTCGGTAATGTGAAATTCCCTATAGTCAAGGCCTTAAGATGATTATGCATGTATATGCTTGTGAACATATGTAATAAACATGTAGAAGTTATCCCATTTTTACAAAGGATCCAGATGTCTTTTAGCAAAGCAGTAATGCTATTGTAGGATTAATTCATTTTCCCAGCAGTCAAAGCACAATATTAAATCTTAGAGGAAATTTAATTTTTCTAACTCAGTAAGCAAGCCCATTGCAACTATGGTTGCCAGGTGCCTTCCTCTTGATCTGGGGGTGGGTGCGGACATTGGCTATGTGCTGACATCACTTCCAGAAGTGACTCCATCATGTCAAGGCGACACTCTACTTTTTGAGCAAAACTCTATGGTAAAAATGGCTATAAACCATAGAGCTTTGCCCAAAACATAGAGCTTTCCAGAAGTGACATCACCGTCACCATCGCTGAGTTTGCATGGGGATGTCTGTTTGGGGGCAGTGTTTCCCTTGCCAGCCAGTTGTTTGGTGACAGGCCAAAGCTGACAGAAGTAGGGGATCCCCCACCCCAACCAGGAACTTGACAAGCCTAATTACAAGTGCTGTCTGGAGTGCAACTGTTCAAATGTAGTGGAATAACTCAGTGGTGTCAAACTCATTTGTTACAAGGACTGGATCTGACATAAATGCCACTTTGTTGGGCCAGGCCATGTGTGCCATAAAACGTAATGCTAGGTACTGGAGATATAAACTGTATAAAGGGCAGCAGCTGGTAAGCTCTGAGTTGGTGTATCCTCATTGCAACGCCCCATGGGCTGGGAGGGGGTTCAAAGGAAAACCCATATGGGTGGACTAGAGAGCCAGTATGGGTGGACTAGAGAGGCAGACGCTCCCATGCTGCTTGACTGCTGCAAATGAGGTTGTTCCACCATGCTGAAGCCACAACTGGAGTGGCTCTGCCCACTCCCCCCTCCCAAACAGTCTCCTGTTCCTCCCTTGCACTAGTTGCTCGCGGGCCACACAAGAGCCCTGGATGGGCCAGTTCCGGCCCCCAGGCCTTATGTTTGACACCCCTGGAATAACTATTCTCTTTCCTCCATAAACTATTCTGTAACTTTTTAAAAGTTTTAAAATAATAAAAATCACCCCCACTTTTTCATGAACATTCTTAAAAAAAAACATTTCCCTTTTCTGATACAGGGGATCATTCAGTCATGTGATTGTACCCCAAATTGAATCATAATTCAATCTGATCATGGTCTCCTATAGATTAGAGATCCTGATTGCAATTTGTAGTCAGACTCTGTTTATCAGCAGCCACTAGTTATTGTGGGAGTTCCATAGTTGTTTTGGACCACAATTAGAGAGCCAGTTTGGTGTAGTGGTTAAGTGCGCGGACTCTTATCTGGGAGAACCGGGTTTGATTCCCCACTCCTCCACTTGCACCTGCTGATGTGACCTTGGGTCAGTCATAAGCTCTGGCACAGCTGTTCTCTCAAGGACAGTTTCTGTCAGAAGTTCTCTCAGCCCCACCTACCTCACAGGGTGTCTGTTGTGGGGAAGGGAAGGGGAAGGAGTTTGTAAGCCGCTCTGAGATGCCTTTGGGCAGTGAAGGGCGGGGTATAAGTCCAAACTCTTCTTCTTCTTCTTAGTGTATGTGTTAAGTGGTGTCAAGTTGCTTCCAATTCATGGCAACCCTATGAATGAATGTCCTCCAAAATATCCTATCATTAACAGCTTTACTCAGACCTTGCAAAATGAGAGCTGTGGGTTCCTTTATAGAGTCAATTCATCTCATGTGTCTTCCTCTTTTCCTGCTAGTTTCAACTTTTCCTAGCATTATTGTCTTTCCTGTTGAATCTGGTCTTCTCATTATGTGACCAAAGTACAATAGCCTCAATTTAGTCATTTTAGTTTCCAGGGAGAGTTCAGGCTTGATTTGATCTGGAACCCACTTATTTATCTTTTTGGTGGTTCATGGTATCCATAAAACTCTCCTCCTTCACCACATTTCAAATGAATCAACTTTCTTCCTGTTAGCTTTTTACATTGTCCAGCTTTCACACATACATAGTAATGGGGAATATTACAGCATGAACTATCTTGAACTTGGTCTCCAGCTTAAAAATCTTGGTCTTTATGCTTAAAAATCTTTATGCTAAGAAGCTTGGTCTTTATGTTTAAAAATTTATTCTAGCTCTTTCTAGCTCAGTCTCCTTCTGATTCTTTGGTTGCAGTTTCCCTTTTGGATGACAGTGGAGCCACGGAATAGAAAATCGTAAACAATTTCTATTTCTTCATCATCAACCTTAAAGTTGTATAATTCCTCAGCAGGGCCAGTTGGTTCATAGAGGCGAGGTGAGGACACTGCCTCAGGGCGCTGCCACCAAGGGGCACCACTGGCCTGCCGATATAGACACACACTGGCCCTGCTCTCTGGCTGATTCTCTCAGTGGCTGTGATTGACCGTCAGAGCGTGTGCCCCGACGGAACAGAGAAAGAGAGCTCAGCGGCCAGGAGGTGCCCAGCAGCTGCTGCCTCCGCCCCCAAGGAAACTCTGGCAAGGTCCTGGAGGGGCAGGAAGGCAAGGGTGGGATTTCAGGGCTGTGGTTGCCCAACAATACCTACAGCTCAATGGAGGCAGGGTGCCCCCCCGTGCCTTTTGTCACCCGCCCCCTGCTGCCCTGCAGAGGCAGCTGATGCGACAAGGTTGGTGGCCTTTCTTGGCTTGGCGCTGTGAGGTGGAAGGAGAGGAGGAAGGGGGAGCCAGCTCCAAAGGAAAAAGTGGAGGTGATTTGGGGAGGGGGCAAAGGAAGCCAGTGGGAAGGGTGCAGCTGCCCTCCCAGCTATGGAAGATGTGAGTATTGAGGGTGTCTTAGAGAAGCTGCAAAAGATTTGCAGGGGGGGAGGAATGTGAAAGATGGGGGGGATCCAGAGAGAGAGAGAGAGAGAGAGAGAGAGAGAGAGAGAGAGAGAGCGAGCCCCTTTTCCTGGTGGTGGGACACCCAAGTTTCCAGTCGTCTGTCTACCAGCCCCTTCTTTGCTTGCAATCCCCAAACTGGACTTAAAAAAGGGGGGGGGAAACCCACGTTCCTTTCTGCGTGTCTGGAATTGGCTCTGCAAAGACAGGGCAGCAGCAGCGTTGGGAAGCTGCGTTGGGAAGCTTCACACAGGGAAAAAGGGAGAAAGTTTCAAACTTGTTTTACCTCCCCAAGAGGGATGCGTGTGGCAGTTTTGGAAGTCTCTCCCCCCTCCTCCTTTCCTGCCAAGATTGCTGCTGACATTTAACAGAGGCAGCTTTCAGAAGGGCCTGGCCTGGAGAGAAGCCCCCCTTTCAGATTTGCTTTTCTTTTGGCAGCAGATGGCAGGGGGGGCACATAGGCTTGTTTTGTTGCTGTAAGGGGAGGAAAGGAGGATTTGCTTCAAAGAGCTCCTTTTGCTGTGAGAAGCTTGTACCTTGGTCAACTTTAACCCCCCCCCCAAGAAAAAACCTGGTCCCGCTCTTGTGCCTTTCCCAGCATACATTTTAGCAGGTAAACTATTTCCTGACATGGTGGTTAAGTGCATGGGGAACCAAGGGGGAGAGAAAAGTTTAACTTCTGGACTGCCCTGAAAGCAGAGGAGCATATCAGCCACAATTTTTTTAAAAAAAGTTGGCAATGCTGATGAATGACCTGAAAGGCCTCCCTGATTTCATTGCAGGATGTAGGCAAGGAGAAGGAATTGATGCTGGAAAGCAACACTACTTGTAGGCAGCTTTAGGTCTGATCTTGAACTTTGGCTCTAAAAAAAAGAGAGGAACTTTTTGCAGGATGCAAATAAGGAGGGGTTAGTTTGAAATGAACAAAAATGAGAAACAACTGAGAGCAGCTGCCAACCGGAAATGTGGCGTTGAACTAACATGTGTGGCAGAACGGTACAAGATCAGCTACCTCTGGAGGTCTATACCCTTTCTGGATCTCAATAATCTACCCTTAACATTTCAGGTGGGTAGCTGTGTTGGTCTGCAGGAGAAGATCAGGGTTCGAATCCAGTGGCACCTTAGGTTTCCAGTGTATAAGCTGTGCAAGTCGAAATGGTACCTAACAGAGGGAACTTTGGGCCTTGAAAGCTTATACCCTGGAAATCTTGTTGGTCTAGACTGGACTCAGATCTAGCTCTCACCCTTAAAGTGTGGCCCATTGGAACCAGCCCTGTTGAGAGGTCTGGTGCTGCTGCCAACTCGGGGGCCTTAATGTTTTATCCTACTCAGAAAACCCAAATAATTCAACCTTGGAAGTAAATCTTAAAGTATATTTTTCCTACCTATCTACTTAGGTATGCCTACTGTTCATTTGTGGGCAAAAACAAAACGTCCAATCTAACTTAAAAACAACAACAAACCAGAACAAAGTTTTGAGCCCAGTGGCACCTTTAAGACCAACAAAGTTTAATTCTGGGTATAAGCTTTTGTGCACATGCACACTTTTTCATGCATGCACATACTCATCCAGTCCAACACTCCGTCAAACAGGGGCCAAAAATACCGGGTGCCATCAGGAGGACCACCAGTGGGGCCAGGACACTAGAAGCCCTCCCAATGTTATACCCCTCTCCCCAAGCACCAAGAATACAGAGCATCACTACAGAGTCTCTATCTATACTTGTGGCTAATAGCCACTGATGGACCTCTACTCCATATGTTTATCTAATTCCCTCTTGAAGCCATCCATGCTTGTAGTTGCCACCACCTCCTGTGGCAGTGAATTCTATGTGTTAATCACTCTTTGGGTGAAGAAGTACTTCCTTTTATCCATTCTAACCCGACTGCTCAGCAATTTTATGCAGTGCCCACGAGTTCTTGTACTGTGAGAAAGGGAGAAAAATACTCCTTTCTCTACCTGCTCTATCCCATGCATAATCTTATAAACCTCGATCATGTCACCCCTCAGCTGTCGTTTCTCCAAGCTAAAGAGCCCCAAACGTTTTAACCTTTCTTCATAGGGAAAGTGTTCCAACCCTTTTATCATTCTAGTTGCCCTTTTCTGCACTTTTTCCAAAGCTATAATATCCTTTTTATAGTGTGGTGACCAGAACTGTACCTCTTGCCTGGAAGCAATTGTTAACTTACCAGAGGTGAGCAGGCAAGTGGCCGCCCCTCCCCGAATTAATTCAAAGGGTCTTGTGAAGCAAATGAAAGGTCCCTTCTGAATAGGACCAGTGGTCCATCTAGTCCAGCATGGCCAACCAGTTGCTCTGCAGGAGGCCAGTAAACAGAGGCCAAGGCCTTCCCCTGATGTTGTCTTCTGGCACTGACATTCAGAGGTCTATGCCACCACAAAGAATACTTCTCTTCATACTTCAACAAAAACTCCAGGAGTGTGCCTAACATTTCTCTTGCTCAAAGGACCTTTCTCATACTTCCAGTGTCAGTGGCAAGTGGTGAACACAGCTCAAAACTCAAACTTATAAAAACACACATACGCTTGACAATATTGCAAAAGAGACTACTTGGTTTGGCAACTATTTCAGCTGAATATGCTGAAAAATCAGCGCTTGACCTGAAGGATTTGGTGACAAAATTTGCTAAAGAAAAGGCATGCAAAATGAGATTTTGATGTGCCTGAAATGGAAACATTAAATAGACTTAAATTTCAACATCACAATTAACAGGATTTTTCAAAATGCTTTGTAATTTATGGCCCCGGTCACACGGGCCAGAAAACGTGCGGGGGAGGCGTGGCAGTTTGCCCTGGAGCTAAATAAGGCGCGGTAGCCCGATCATACGGGCCACCGGGTTGCCACACTCCAGCTCTGCGCCCCGATCACACTGCGCTGCTGCAGTGCAGCAAAAAAGCAGCGCAGTGCGCATGCGCCATTGGGGGGGGCGGGCCACTGTCGGTGTCTTGTGTGTGCGCATGCGCTGTTCAGCGTTGGTGCGCATCCCATGGAACCTGACAACATCCAGAAACCCCGGGGACATGGGCGGGCGTCGGAAGCCGCGGGATACTGGCGCTCCCGTGATCAGACGCCAGCCTTTGCCCCGGGGTTTCCGGAAACTAGTACTTCCGACCTACTAGTTTTTTACCCCGCATTTTCCAGGGGAAGCCGCGGGTTGGCCACGGGAGCACTACGCCTCCCAGATGTGCTCGTATGATCGAGCACGGAAAGTCCGCAGGGCTCCCGTGCCTTCAGCGGGGCAAATGCTCCGTGTGAACAGGGCCTATGTTTTTCAATTTGAGAAAGAAAATCAGAGATTGTATTACTTGTTGTCACGATTAAAAAAAAATTAGCAATTTCAAATTTTGTGTTTTTGATTCTTCCTAAAATGTTTGAAAATTGGTGGGTGGAGGAGGGGCACCAGAAGGTAGCCTCGCCTAGTGTGCAAAAAAATCTGGCACCGGCCCTGTTCCTCAGTAGTCATTACTTTTGTCTTCTTGATGTTTAACTGTAGTCTGGCTTTAGTACTTTCTGCTTTAACCTTCAGCAGTAGCAATTTCAAGTCCTCACTATTTTCTGCCAGTAATATGATGCATGTCTCAAATTTTCACCAATTCCACCAATTTTCACTCCACCTTCTTCTAAATTTAATCCAGTTTTCCTTATAATATGTTCTTCATATAGACAGAACAGACAATGAGATAAAATACATCTTGCCTGACACCTTTGTCAATTGGAAACCATTCTGTTTTTCCATATTCTGTCCTAAAATTAGCCTCTCATCTAGAGTACAGGTTGCGTATCAAAACAATCAGATACTGTGGCACACCCACTTCTTTTTTAAAAAATGATAGCTTTTCATGATCCACAGAGTTAAAAGCTTTTCTGTAATCTATAAAACACAAGCTTTTCTTCTGAAATTCTCTTGTGTGGTGCAGTAAATTCTGGAGCCTTTCACCAATTTGAATATCCTCATTTTTTCACAAAAATATGCTTCTTCGTAATAGACATTGGGTGGCCTGCTGTTGTCATCACCTTCCTTTCCACACTAGCTCTCTGATCTTCCATTCATCCATCTCCAGTCCATCTTCATCCATATCCACACAGTGATAACATTAACATAATACAGATATGTGAACTGGATATGGGGCCACCCTGCAATGACAGGGTGTTACAAAGATGACAAGATGCACCAGCAAATGAAGTGCCTGGGGTCAAAGGGATGATTTTGAACTTTTCAGCCTGAGAAGTCCTCTCTCAATGTCACTTCCCCCTTGTGCAAACTAAAGACATGATATTTTATTTTTCCACCATTTTCTGCTTCCTTTAATCGATTTTTCCTAATAAAATGTAGGTGTTTCTCAATAAAATATATAAAACACATGCAATTTGAGAGTCATTTGTATGTCAATAAATTAACATTACACACTGTTAAGTATTTTTATATATGGGGTTGGATCCAAAGATCTGCAAGTGGATCACTTAGGGCACAGATCTATTCTATCGAGTCCCACACTACCAAAAAAGGTGCTCCTGAGAGTCAGGGACCTCCCTTGTATCAGAAATGCCTTCTCTGTGTGTAAGGGCATTGTAGGAGCCAACCTATAATGTCTAGCTGCTTAGCTTTAATCACAATTGTTATTGCTGCCAATCTAGCATGTAGCTGTAGTTAAAGAAAGAAGGGTGAGTCTTTGGCAAAAGAGAGGAGGAGGGTCTGGGAGACAAAATGAGAGAGACATTATTACAGCCCACCCTGCATCTCTTAACCACAGTTAAGTGTTGCATCTGTCCTGGCTCAAGTTGAAGCTAAAAGGCAGATGAAACAGAAATGTGCCCAACTTGGCTCAAAGTAAGGCAAAAAATGTAGAACCAGCTTATTCCAGAGTGCACTAGGGTTACCAGTCTCCAGATGGGGCCTGGAGATCTCCCGCTTTTACAACTGATCTCCAGCTGACAGAGATCAGCTCCCGTGGAGAAAATGGCTGCTTTGAATGGTGGACTATGGCATTGTACCATGCTGAGGCCCCTCTCCTCCCCAAACTACACTCTCTCCTGGATCCACCCCCAACGCCTCCAGGTATTTTCCAACTCAGAGCTGGCAACTCTAGAGTGCACCTACAAAGACTGGTTTTACTCAATCTGAATGAAGAGAATGGAAGATTTATCTCCACTTACCATGAAGCTTCATTCTCGGTGGTCCAGAGTGGGGCAGTCCTTTGGACTCCTTAGCTCCTGGGAAACGCCTCCCTCTTCCAAAATCAGGACCGGCAGACTCTTCAGACACAGAAGGGGACGGGCTTATCCCCTTGGAACCCAGTCGTTCTCCAAGCCACCTTTCCCCAAAACTGTAAAAAAGACCTAAGAACAGGGTCCTCCCAACAGGGAAAGAACCAACCCAACAGAGAAAATACGACTCCTTGCATCAGAACCCACAGGTTTATCGCAACTACAGTACCCGGGTCTGACCCCGCGGCCAACAACACCCCTGTCTCTTGAGGAAGCAGCCCCTCAAAACTGGGTGGGAAGGACTGCCCCACTCTGGACCACCGAGAATGAAGCTTCACAGTAAGTGGAGATAAATCTTCCATTCTCCGGTGGTCCAGGAGTGGGGCAGTCCTTCTGATTCCTTAACTCCTGGGACGTGTAAAAGCAGTGCCCTACAGGGTGGGCCCAGCCGCTTCCACAACTACAGGGTATGTTGCAGAACCCTACGGCCAAAGGCAGCATCTGCCGATGCCAACTTGTCTACCCTGTAATGTTGGGTGAAAGAGTGAACCAACCTCCACGTAGCCGCTTTACACACTACGTCCAGGGACGGGAATGCCCTGTAGGCCGCAGAGGTAGCCAACCCCCTCAGTGAATGCGCCGTTACTCCTTGTTGGGGATCCACCCCCCTAGCCTTGTAAGCCATCCAAATACAACCTCTAATCCACCTACTCAGAGATGAAGAGGACACTTTTTGTCCCATGGACGACTTCCTAAAGGAAATAAAGAGAGCATCAGTCCTCCTTGCTTGTTTGGTCCTGTCCAAATAGAAACTAAGTGCCCGTTTTAAATCAAGGCAGTGCCACTCCTTCTCTTTATCAGATGTGGGATTAGAACAAAAGGAGGGAAGGACTATCTCCATGGACCTATGAAAGGTCGAGTTGACCTTAGGTACAAAAGCTGGATCTGGACAAAGCACTATCCTGTTGTTATGAAAGATACAGAGCTCGTTATCTACTGACAGGGCCCCCAACTCTGATACTCTCCTCGCCGAGGTGATGCTCACCAGGAACACAGTTTTAAATATCAGCTCTTTCATATGGCATGTAGCCATAGGCTCAAAAGGAGCCTTACACAGAGCCTTGAGCACTAGATTAAGGCTCCATGTGGGAAACCTGTGAACCACCAGGGAACTTAAGAGGGAAGTTCTCCTGAGAAACCTTTCTTAACTCCCCTAATAGCTGATATGGCCACCACCTGCCTCTTTAGGGTATTTGTACTGAGGCCCTTGTCCAAACCCTCCTGGAGAAAAGACAATACCCCTGATATTGACGCTCTGAAAGGATCCAGGCCTTTCTTTACATACCATGCCTGAAAAACCTGCCAGGTGGTATTGTAGACCTTATTAGTTGATCCCTTCCTGGCTGCTAACATGGTCGTCACCACCCCTTCAGGGTAACCCATACTTAGCAATTGTTCCCTCTCAATCTCCAGGCTGTGAGATTTAACGTTTCTGACTGTGGGTGCATAATGTCCCCCTGAGTCAGGAGGTCTGGAGTTAGTGGGAGGCACCAAGGTTCCCTCACCAACAACCTCCTGATATCCTGAAACCAGGCCAGAACAGGGCCACTAGTATCATTTCTGCCTTGTGGTCTATGATTCCTTGGACCAGCCCCTGGATGACTTGTACTGGAGGAAAGGCATACAAGAGTGTCTGCGGCCAATCCTGATGCAGAGCATCTGTCCCCACTGCCAGTGGGTGAGAGACCTTTGACATGAAGAGTTGTGTTTGATGATTCTGAATCGTAGCAAACAAGTCCACTGTTGGATGTCCCAGATTGTGACAAATTTGGTTGAATACTGTTCTGTTCAGCATCCATTCCGACTGGTCGAGCTACTGCCTGCTCAGTCTGTCTGCTATTGTATTTTCCTGTCCTGCGACATGAATTGGCTTTATAGATTGTATGTGAGATTCGGCCCAGCTCATCAATTGACACGCCTCCTTGTGAAGTCGCTTGAATTGAGAGCCTCCTTGCCTGTTCATGCGAGCCTTTGCTGTGACATTGTTTGTTTGTATTAGGATATGACTGCCCTGTATCTCATGATGAAAGGCTAGCAATGCCAGTCTTATGGCTCTTAACTCCAGCAAATTCATGCTCTTGGACCCCTCCGACTGGTCCCAGGTTTCCTGCACTAATTACCCCTTCATATGCGCTCCCCATCCAAACAGGCTCGCATCCGTCGTGATGACTACTCTGATTGGATCCCTGAGTGGCACTCCCTGTATGAAGCGGTTGGGATCTAACCACCACATCAGTTGTTGCTTGAGTTCCTGTGTCAAAGTCACCTTTTTCACCTTCCTGCGAGCTATCAGGTCTTGAAAACGAAGAAGAAAACGTAGTGGACGTGTGTGGAACCTGGCCCACCAAAGCACTTCCTGGCACGATACCTGCATTCCTAGAAGCTTCGCCAGAGTCATAATTTCCACCTTTTGAAGGTGCAGGATCTCCTGTGTTAATAGTCTCAGATGCGCCTGTCTCTCTCGAGACAGAAACACTCTGTCCCGTACTGTGTCTATATACATCCCTAGATGTAGTAGGGATTGAGTCAGAATCAGTGAACTCTTGTCTAAGTTTATGACAAAGCCATGCTCCCTGAGTAATGATATTGTGGTTTCCAGAGCCCTGGTCATCATGTCATACGAAGCGGCTTTTACAAGAATGTTGTCCAAATAGGGAAAAAGGGAGACTCCCTGTACCCTTAGTAAGGCCACTAGAGTGACTAGAACTTTGGTAAACACCCATGGGGATGATTTTAGACCAAAAGGTAGCGCTCGGTATTGAAAATGATTGTTGTGGTAAACAAACCGCAGGTACTTGCGGTGAGCTTGTAGAATGGGGATATGAAGGTATGCTTCCGACAGATCTATTGACGTCATGAATTCCCCTTTCTGAATGGATGATAGAATAGTTTGTACTGTCTCCATCTTGAATTTTTTGTGGATCACTCGTTTGTTTAGCCATTTGAGGTCTAGTATTGCCCTCACATCCCTGTTCTTCTTTGGGATGGTGAAGAACACTGAGTATACTCCCTGACCCCTCTCTAGATGTGGGACCGGTTCTATCGCTCCAATCTCGATCAGATGTGCTATGGCTCCCATTAGCTGTCTGTGTTTTGTTCTGGATTTGTTCTGAGGAAGTTCCTGAAACCGTGATGGGGGAAGAGAGCGAAATTCCAGGGAGTAACCTCTTGTGACCGTGTCTTTGACCCATCTGTCTGAAATTGACTCTTGCCAAACAGGTGCAAATTGTTGTAGCCGACCTCCGATTCCGCAGGGTACCAGAGTCCCAGCATAGTCATGCCTGGGGTCCTTTCTTGGTTGATTTATCGTTGTTTTATTGCTTTGTAGAGAAATTGGAAGATTTTCCCTCCTTGAATTTGGATTGCCATTTGCCTTTGTAGGATCGATTGGTTCCAGTTTTTGTATCTTTTCTAGTGTCATGAAAGGAATGCTGAAAACGTCTGTTTTTGCCATCCTTTTTCTTTGAAGGGAGTACTTTCTTCTTATCTTTATCTTTGATGAGATAGCGTTCTAAGTCATCTCCAAAAAGTTTGGAACCTTTAAGGGAACTGCAGCCACTTTTGCTCGTGTGGCAGGGTCCACGTCCCAGCCTCTAAGCCAGGTATTCCGGCGTGCTGTAACACTACAGGCCATGCTCCTTGCAGACTGTTGCACTGCATCAAGTGTCGTGTCTGCAGCAAAGGCAGTGGCTAGTGCAATTTTCTTAAGTTCATCCTTCAACTCCTTGGGGACTCCACTGTCTGCCTTGGCCAGATCTGAGGACCACGTGTACACCGCCCTGGCAAATAATGAGCCTGTAACAGAAGACCTTAGTGAGTTAGCAGAAGCCTCAAAGTCTCCCGTGTAGCGTTTGTTCTATGCGCCTATCACTTATTTCCTTAGGGAAACCATCGTCTCCCATGGGTAGTACTGAAGTGGAAGCAAGGCTATTAATTGGATCATCAACTACTGGAAGTTTCAACTTCTTTGATGCTTCTGGAATTAAAGAGTAAAGTTTGCCAAAAAGTTGCTGAGTAGCTTTTGGTTTGGCTGGGTTTTCCCACTCAGCTTTCATTATCTTGTAAAAAGAAGCAGGAAGTGGTACCCCTGCAGCTTTTACACTAGGTTTGGGTATGGCTTTATCTGACCCAGCTGGGAAAACTGTATCCTCTTCTTCTGTCTCCTTAGGAGTATATGTCAGTTCCAGGGTTCTGATAACCTTAGGAAGCAATCTATTGTATAGCTCCTGAGGGAAAAGCCTAGTCTGAGATGTAGGTACCAACTCTGCCTCTTCTTCTGAAAGTTCTCCCTCTTCCTTGGGAGAATCAAATGAAGAACTTGAGGAATAAAACTCTTGTCCCCCCAGCAAGGGACTAAGATCCCCTACAGACACTGTCTTATTCCTTTTCTTATCAGGGGCTTCGGGTTCCCTAGATCTATGTCTTTTGCAGTGTTGGTGTGAAGAAGAGAGCTCTCTGGATTCCTGGCCCATAGTTCTGAATTCCTTTCTCATTTCAGTATGTAGCTAGGACAGAAAGGCCCCAGGATTTTCCACTCCTACAGGTGAATTTTGAGTCTGGGGAAGGGGAGACTTTGGAGACTCAGCCAGAGAAAAAGTACACATCTCCATGTCCTGGGAAGTGGAAGCTTTGTCCTCCATTTTGCCTTTCTCCTAAAAGTGAAAGTAAGAAGAAAAAAGGATCCTCAAAATGGACTCCCCCATTTCTCCAGTTCCTATGCAAGGCTCTGCCTCCCCCATACCCCTCCTAATTTATAAGGGAATGGGAGAAGAGACTGCACCCTAGGAAAGAGAGGGAGTCCCTACTTTCCCCCAGTTGGTGTCTGAAGGTCCCAAAAACAATCTCCTGCGTTCTAAACCACCCACAGGAGCAAGAAACCGGGAGGGGGAGAGAATTGGGACAGCAGAAAAAAGAAAAGCCTTTCATTGGGATTTCTCCCACCTACTGCACCAACGATAGACACTCCTTCTGGCTCCTTTGTCTCCCTGAGTTGGGAACCGGCTGTGTTCCAGCAAAAAACTGCTTGCAGGTCGCTGTTGCGTCCTGTAGCACCGCTGGAGGCCCCGCCACCGTCCTCATTACTCTCTATAGGAAGAGATGGAGGTCTGGAGTGCAGGTCCCTCCCCTGCACGCTGAGAAGGCCTCTCTGGCGCTGCGATTCCCTGGGGGTTTCCCATGTCCATCAGTGCCTTTCCTGGCCGCCTGCTACAGCTCTTAGTGAGGGTTCGGAGGGTCTGTAGTCAGGGAGGTTTACCTGCTACTCCCCTGCTTAAGAATCCATGTCTTCTTTTCTAGCTTTCACTTTCTATTCCTGCTCTCTCACAGAGAGCCTGCTGCCACGTCCTGCTTGAAAGCAGGGCCGGAGGGACTGGGTTCCAAGGGGATAAGCCCCTCCCCTTCCATGTCTGAAGAGTCTGCCGGCCCTGATTTCAGAAGAGGGAGGCGTTTCCCAGGAGTTAAGGAGTCTGAAGGACTGTCCCCACTCCTGGACCACCAGAGAAAAATTATATATATTTACAGTGTTGTTCACAGAAAGTTTTATGATACATTTGAAGACATTATTTCCTGCTGTTGTTGTTCAGTTGCACAGCCAAGTCCGACTCTTCACGACCCCATGGACTAGATCATGCCAGGCCCTCCTGTCTTCCGTCGTCCTCCAGAGGTTGCTTAATTTCATGTTTGTTGCATCGATAATACTCTCTAACCATCTCATCCTTTGCCGTCCCCTTCTTCTTTTACCTTCAATCTTTCCCAGCATCAGGGTCTTCTCCAGTGAATGCTCCCTTCTCATTTGGTGGCCAAAGTATTTGAGCTTCAGCTTCAGGATCTGGCCTTCCAGGGAACAGTTAGGGTTGATTTCTTTTAGGACTGACTGATTTGATCTCCTTGCAGTCCAAGGGACTCTCAAGAGTCTTCTCCAGCACCATAATTCAAATGCATCTATTCTTTGTTGCTCAGCCTTCCTTATGGTCCAACTCTCACAGCCATACATTACAACTGGGAATACCATTGCTTTGACCATACGGACGTCTGTTGGCAGGGTGATGTCTCTACTTTTTATTATGCTGTCTAGATTTGCCATCGCTTTTCTCCCAAGGAACGGGCATTTTTTAATTTCATGGCTGCAGTTACCGTCTGCCGTGATCTTGGATCCCAGGAATATGAAGTCTGTCACTGCTTCCATGACTTCCCCTTCTATTTGCCAAGGCGTGATGGAGCCAGATACCATGATCTTAGTTTTTTTGATGTTGAGTTTCAAGCCAACTTTTGGGCTCTCCTTTTCATTCTTCGCAAGAGGCTCTTGAGGTCCTCTTCACTTTCTGCCATTAGAGTGGTATCGTCTGCATATCTGAGGTTGTTGATGTTTTTCCCGGCAATCTTAATTCCGGTTTGTGATTCATCCAGGCTGGCATTTCGCATGATGTACCCTGCGTATATATTAAATAAGCAGGGTGACAATGTACATCCTTGTTGTACTCATTTTCCTACACTAAACCAATCAGTTGTTCCATATCCGGTTCTAACTATCGCTTCTTGACCCTCATACAGGTTTCTCAGGAGACATATAAGGTGGTCTGGTACTCCCATCTCCCTAAGGACTTGCCATAGTTTGTTGTGATCCACACAGTCAAAGGCTTTAGTGTAGTCAATGAAGCAGAAGTAGATGTTTTTCTGGTGCTCCCTTGCATTCTCCGTAATCCAGTGAATGTTCGGCAATTTGATCTCTAGTTCCTCTACCTCTTCGAAACCCAGTGCCATGAGCATGGGTGAGGGAGAGCTGACATAACTGCCAGACCTTGCAGAAACCACAGCTGGCCCCTCTGAAGCAGCAGGGGAGGATAGTTGGCAGTTGCCGTCCACATGAGCATTCCTCGCACTTGGCCCAGATGAGGGGGAGAAATCACAAGATGAAAGCCCTCCCGACTTGCCTCCACGTGTGACTCATCTAAGGGAACGGATGCATCAAAACGTAGTAATCAGGCAGCGAGAAGCCAGGCTACAGGGAAGATGCTCATTTAGCCCAGAGTTTTAACACGGCTGGCTAATTGGTAGCAGCATTTAGCTCCACATTCTGGGCAGAGCTCTTCATGGAAGCAACAAGTCAGCTTCGTGACACCTCGCATCCACTTAGGCTCAGCTCAGATACCTAGACTCTTGGACCCTCTGGCTTTGGACTACATTTCTGGTTAGTGATTTTGGACTTGGATCTATGTTCCTGGCTCCTGACCCCAGCTTGGCTTTGGACTTTGCACTGTCTTCCCGGCTCTCGACCTTGGCCTGTTTTTGGACTCCCTTTGACCAGCACCCCAGCCCATGACACCCAGCTTGGATTTTCAGCAATTCTCTATTCAAGTACTGCTGAAGCCTAGCTTGTAGGATCTTGAGCATGATCTTGCAAGTGTGTGAAATGAGTGCAATTGTGTGATAGCTTGAACATTCCTTGGCATTGCCCTTCTTTGGGACTGGAATGTAAACTGACCTTTTCCAATCCTGTGGCCACTGTTGCGCTTTCCAAATTTGCTGGCATATGGAGTGCAGTCCTTTAACAACATCATCTTTTAAGCCTTTGACTAGCTCAGCTGGGATACCATCACCTCCACTTCTTCTAAGGCCCATTTGACTTTGCACTCCAGTATGTCTGGCTCAAGGTCAGTGATCATACCATCATGGTTGTCAAGGACATTGAGGTCCTTCTTGTATAGTGTATTCTTGCCATCTCTTCCTAATCTCTTCTGCTTCTGTTAGGTCCTTACCGTTTTTATACTTTACCATGGCCAGCTTTGCACAGAACGTTCCCTTGATTTCTCCAGTTTTCTTGAAGAGATCTCTAGTCCTTCCCATTCTATTGTTTTCCTCTATTACTTTGCATTGTTCATTCAGGAAGGCCTCCTCATCTCTCCTTGCTGTTCTCTGGAAATCTGCATTCAGTTGAGTAAATGTTTCCTTTTCACCTTTGCTTTAGCTTTCCTTCTTTCCTCAGCTATTTGTGAAGCCTCATGAGACAGCCACTTTGCTTTCTTACATTTCTTTTGGGGGGATGGTGCTGATTGCTGCCTCCTGTACAATGTCATGAACCTCCGTCCATAGTTCTGAATAATAAATAATGACTCAAGATAAACATAGCAGATCTTTTATTCCCCTCATCTGTCATTGATAAATAATAGGATAGTTTGTCATTACTCCTCCCATTTTGGCAGGCAAAGTTTAGATTGCCAACCTCCAGGTAGCGCCTAGAGATCTCTGGAAATTACAACCAATCTCCAGGCTAAAGAGACCAGTTCCCCTGGACAAAATGTCTGCTTTGGAATGCACGCTCCATGGCATTATGCCCCACAGAGGTCCTTTCCCTCCCCAAGCCCTGCCCTCCCCACGCTCCACTCCTAAATCTCCAGGAATTTTCCAATCAAGAGTTTGCAACCCTACAGAAGTTCCATATTATTTAATTGGGCTTCCTCCCAGGAAAGTTCTGTCTAGATTGCAGCCAAATATGCTCCTTTATAGTAACCCCACTGGCATAGTGCATATGTCATCCACTGACATAAGTCCTAGCAGGACTATTTCTAAAAAGGAAGCATCTGACTCTCCTTGTGTTTATAATAAATATTTTGCTGGTCTTTCAGAGTCCACTATGCTTCTCATAGAAAGCCTCAAATATAATAGCATTTAAAATGCAAACAGGTCAAACAAATTGCCAGGTATTTATGCGTAATCCTTAAAATCACCATACTGATTTTAAACATAAACTTAGCAGAATGCTTTTGAAGACTGTTCCAGTTTGAATAAATGTACAGTGCAGTTGTAACACAGACCCTTTTGGAGGGGGTAGGTTGCTCACTATGGCAGGCTACCTCCCATTCCTGACCCCCACTGCTGCTCCATACAGCAGGAGCAAAATTTCAGGCAGGGAGGGGACCAGATGCTATAGGAAAGTATTTACTTACAAAGTTTATCCACCTCTGCCCTCAACAAGGCCACCAAGGCAGCTAAGTGATTAAAAACATGTATAATAAAGACACACATCATTATAACAATTAAAACCAAGCAAAAATACACATATGAAAACTTTAAAAACAATCAAAACATAAGGCAGGCAGGAGGGATCACTGAGGGAATGCCAGATGAAACCCAAAAAGTTGGGTCGCACGACTGAGAAGCAGAGAATCTCAGGGAAACAGAATACTGACATTCTCAGATGAGTACCTGGCTTCTCCTTTAAGGACCCTTACAAAGCTTCTCTGCATTAAGCTATGAGACAGCAGGGAGAACTGGCTTGAGATTTCCATTCAGAGTTGGCATTATGATGAAGCCGAGTTGCAGGCACAGCTGCAGGAGGCAGAATCCAAGAAGTCTGAAGTTTCTTTATTCTTATTCTTGGCTGTGGAGACACTCAAAGCTGCCTGTTGCCTTTAAAGCATTGCAGGGGCAAGATTGGGAAGCTTATTTCTTAAGATGACCCTCTCTGCTCATGAATATGTAGAGGCCCTTCCCAGTGCATTTTTCTGGAAACAGCTTCTTCCTATTGTGAACTATATTGCAGCCAATACCAAAATGCCTCATTAATGCTAAGCATGGTTGTATCTCAGCCAGGATTTCCAGAGCCTTTCCAATATATATTTTTAGAGAAAGAGTTCCATGATGGCCTATGATGCACCCCTAGGGTTGCCAGCTTCTAGGTGGGGCCTGGAGATGTCCCATAATTTCAACTGATCACCAGATGACAGATATCAGTTCCCCTGGAGAAAATGGCTGCTTTGGAGGGTGGACTCTATGGACTAATACCCTGCAGAGGTCCATACCCTCCCCTAACCCCACCCTCCCCAGGCTCCACTCCCAAAATCTCCAGGTATTTCCCAACCTGGACTTGACAACCCTACATATCCAAACACCTAATTAAGGCCAACCAGGATTCCATCTTAACCAGAGCTTGAAGCTATTTTCAAATCAGCATTGCTTGTGTGTGTAAGAGAGAGTGTTTGTGTGAGGCTGCTGAATGAGATTGTCTGGAGCTTGGGACTGGGTGTGATCAATATGCAAATGATACCCAGCTCTGTGTTTTGTTATCCAAGCCTCCAGATGCATCTATCTTGGTTCTGAACTAGTGCTCTGAAGATGGGGTCATAGGGTCACCAGCCTCCCACTTTTACAACTGATCTGTTTGACAGGTTGGACTCTATGGGACTGTATCCTGCTGAGATCCCACCCCTCCCCAAACCCAGCCCTCCTCAGGCTCCATCCCCCAAATCCCCAGGTATTTTCCTACCTAGAGCTGACAACCGTATGTGGTCAGGTGGCTAAGGTGACAGCCAGTTTGATGTAGTGGTTAAGTGCGCGGACTCTTATCTGGGAGAACCGGGTTTGATTCCTCACTCCTCCTCCACTTGCACCTGCTGATGTGACCTTGGGTCAGTCACAAGCTCTGGCACAGCTGTTCTCTCAAGGACAGTTTCTTTCAGAAGTTCTCTCAGCCCCACCTACCTCACAGGGTGTCTGTTGTGGGGAGGGGAAGGGAAAGGAGTTTGTAAGCTGCTCTGAGATGCCTTTGGGCAGTGAAGGGCGGGGTATAAATCCAATCTCTTCTTCTTCTTCTTCTAAGGTAGAACAAACTAAAACTAAATCCAGACAAGATAGAGATAATGCTGGTTGTGAAGGCTGATATCCTAGAGGGACTAAATCCACTATCCTAGATGGAGTGACATTGGCTTTTTCAGAACAATTTAAGAGCTTGGAGGGACTCATGGACCCCGCCTTGCTGTTTGAAAAGCAGGTGAACATGGTGGCCAGAAGCACCTTTTATCAGCCACATCTGATTTGCCAACTCTCTCATTACATAGACTCAGAAGATGTGGCCACGCTGATCCATGCTTCTGTAACCTCACAGTTGGGGTGCGGTCACATGTGCCAGATAACATGGGAGGGAAGCGAGGCTTCTTGCGCTGCATCAATTTGACCTGCCACAGCATGATCAGACACAGCAGCGGGTGAATTGGGTTATTTCCTCCGCCGTGTGTTTCCAAATGTGCTCCAATGAAGGATCAGTGACGCAATGGGAGTGCGTCGGAGCAATCACATGGAGAAGTCCATCTGCGGCCCATCACAAACCCATTTGCTACTGCCCTTTCCCCAGTATTTTTTTACTCCGCCTCTTCAGCGATATGAAACGGGTTGACGACGGGTGCAGGACGCTTGCCAGATGTTCTCATGTGATCGCGCCTGGAAAATCCGCCTGTCATTCGTGCATATCACGCAGCTACTTCTGCGTGTGAACGGAACCTTGGATCACTACAACACACTCTACATGGGACTGCCCTTGAAGATAACCCTGAAACTGCAACTGGTCCAGAATGCGGCAGCCCAGCTATTGTTGGGGGCTAGCAACTGGGAATATATGTTCCTCATTTTGAAACAGCTACATTGGCTGCCAGCCAGTCTGTTTCTGAGTTCAGTGAGTTCAGTAAAACTCTTCATAACCTGGGACTCAGATATTTGAAGGACCATCTCCTTCCATACGTCCCTCACCAACTGTCATAATCAGGCAGTCATCTGTTGGCTATTCCACCATTGAGGATGGCCCATCTGGCAATGGTCAGCGCCTGGGCCTTTTCCATCATGGCTCCTGCTTTGTGGAATGGGCTGCTTGAAGAGGTGAGGGGGCCTCCTTCTTGGAGATCTTCAGGAGGTGCTGCAAGGCCTGCCTGTTTGCCAGGACTTTTTATGGAGTCTGAACTGGCAGGCATCTTTTTTTTGGGGGGGAGGGAATTTGCCATTTGTTATTCAATCTTTGCTATTAAACTGAAAATGTTTTAGCTATTATTGTAAGCTGCTTTGAACCATGAGGAAAGGTGGGATATATATGCTTTAATAAACAAACAAACAAGTAATCATTATCAGAATTCTTGAACACAGAGAAAGTTAGTCTGTTGATTCTTCTGTGCCTCTCAATAGCTTTCAGTACATACCATCAATCATGGTATCGTTCTTGACTACTTTTTTGGGCTGGGACTGGGAGGTGCTATTTTGAAGTGGTTCCAGTCCTACCTGGAGGGTTGATTTCATCAAACGATGCTGGGGGACTGCTGCCCAGCCACTTGGACATTGGCTTTTGGGGTTCCACAAGGCCTACATCTTGTCTCCTATGCTTTTCAGCATCTACATGAAACCACTGTGTGAGGTCATCTGAAGATTCAGGCTTTGTTATCACCAATATGTGGATGATACTTAGCTCTGTCTCATGCTTCTGGCCAATCCCAGGGATGATATAGAAACCCTGAACTGAGGCTTGGAGGCAGTTTTGGAGAGGATTCTGGCTAATAAAGCTTGATGCCAACAAGACAGAAGTGCTAGTGGTGAGCAGAACAAGTTATCACCCATTCTGGATCAGGTTGCCTTCCCCTTGAAGGAACAAGTCCATAGATAGTGGGTGCTTTTGGACCTGGTCCTACCACTGGACGCAGCTGTAGCCAGGTGCCTTTTACCAGCCCTGACTGGATAAACAGCTGTGGCTTTTTCTGGGCAGAGAAGATCTGTTCACTGTGGTGCATGCTTTAGTTACCTACTGCAAAGCACTCTTTGAGGGGCTCTCTTTGAAAAGTGTTCAGAAACATGGGCAGAACACTGTAGCTAGTATGTTGACTGGAATGGTTGTAGGGATCATGTTAATCCAGTCTTGGCACATCTATACTGGCTCCCAGTTGGTTTTTGGGCACAAGTCAAGGCACTGCTATTGACCTTTTAAAGCCTATATGGTTTGGGATGAGACTATTTAAAGGACCTCCTTTATAAACCTACTAGAATCCTACAATAATCTTTGGAAGCCTTGCCTTGGATGGCCCCACCTTCTGAGATTAGGTGGGTGGCAACGCAGAAGAGAATCTTCTCACCTGTCAAAACATTCCCAGCTCACTGTTTTTTTTCTTCTTCTTCTCATGTCTGGGCTCAGCCCTCTGGCCAGGATTTAACATATGCAACCCATTATTTATTAGTTATGTATACTGTTTATTTCGCTGCCAGTATGTCCACATTTGATCAAAAGTGCCATCTCTCTTGACTTAATGTCTCTTCCAATTTCTGGTTCATCTTACTAGTCCTACTTCCCATAATTAGGATGTAAGGGATGTTTGGCAATGTTGCTGCAGAAATGAAAACTGCATATTCTAGAATGGTTAAGTTCTGACCACAGAAGTCTTCCCATGTGGTATTTTCCTCTATGTGGTTCTCCTCACTGCTTTTGCCATAGAGGCATAACTTTGGGGGTTGAAGCTAAGGAAAAATCATATTCCCTAAGCTCATTCTCTTCCAAACGACCACAAAATAGCCTGTATTGAGAAATGGACAGTGTAGTCTACAAAAGGCACCCTATATTGCCTTCACAAAATAAGGAACAGGAAAAATGGTACAAGGTTGTGTATTTGCTACACCAATAATATCAGCATCTTTCCCTTAAGAAATGTAACACTGATCACATCTCCCTTGCCAGCAAACTGCCCAGAGATCACATTCTGTTTCCTTCCATCCACACCGTTCTCCCCGACCCTGCCTCCCTTGAATACTTTACAAAGAGGTTATTTATTATTTAAATATTTACATCCCACTTCCTCCCCAAGGGGGAACCAAGCCACAGCATCCCTCTTCCACACTTATTCTATGAGCTAAAACCTTTCAAGTTAAAGTCAGCAAGAAGGAAAAAATAATTACTCTTTAAAAATCAGAGAACATTATTCCTTTGACAAGTAAAGGCAGGACTAGTTTGTTTTGTTTTTCCCTGCAAATAATTGCAATTTTATGCTTTATACAAAGTAACTGGATTTTGACTAGACAGAAAGATTTGAATAGCTCAAGTAAATAGCCTTGCAGGACTGAGACTCTTTTATGGGAAAATTCTCAGGATTCTGGGGGCCAAAAAAAAAAAGAACCTCCCCTTTCCTGTTTCCTGCTGTTCCCTATAGAGTGCAGTTCAAGGAACTGTTTCTGTTTCACCAAGAAATAGCCTAGCACAACAATTACAATGCTTCGATGCCAAGATACAGAGCAAAGTAGACAGGCGCAAGAAACTTCTGAAAAGGTAACAGAGACCTGCAAGTCTTGCCTATGGCACCAAAACACCTTCCTCATACCTATAAATGAAAACAAATGCACAATATATAAGCTATAGATGGAGCAATATGGGAGGCCCTTGCATCTTAGGAATCTACCCACAAGCAAGGTGAGGAGGCACTTGACACACAATGAGCAGCAGGAGATGCACTGGAGAATGACAAGAGCAATTTGCATTTCTATAGTTTCCTTTGTGTGCCCAAACTCCCTAAAGCTTTTTACAAAGCGATAAACATCATACCAGGCTAAGAGAAGTGATAGGATGTCAATACAGAAGCGCCTCTTGGCAACCAAACACGGCAGCCATTCAGTACACAGCAATAGCCTCACACAGCTGTAAACATGACCGCCAATTAATCTGTGCTGGTTTAAAAACAGAAAGTGTTTGCCTGTGGGTTATCTTTTTTTTAAAGTTAACTAGGTGGCTGTGAAATACGCTTTGTTCTTTAATGGGGTTGCAATATAGTACATGCATATGGTTATCTTCACATTCTCATCTTTCAGACTCTCCTCAAAATTTACATTTTTTTTGTGAAGCCTTTAACTCCTTCATTCTCATAGCCAAAAACAAACCCAAGTGCAACCAATTTAGTCCAAAATAAAATAACTGCATTTGACCACATTCAGATCCTTGTCTCCTCTCCTTCTATTGAATGCCATCCCCACAGCCATATTTAGACTGTAAGGTTCTCAAGGGTGGGTGTGTAAGTGTGGTCCAGTTGCTTCCAAGTTATATTGTTTGCTTAGGAAACTCTGTAAAGGTAAAAATGTGATCATTCCCCCATCCATTTGTACCACCCCTGAGCCTGATAGTGTTACACCATCAATGTACATTGTGCTTCATTCATTCATTTATACGCCCTCCCATCTTCCATAATGCTCAGGGGTGGTGTAAATGGATGGGGAAATGATCACATTTTTTTTTACCTTTTCATAGTTTCCTAAGAAAAAAACAGTGTAAGTGTTGAATAAACAGTAATCATTATTCAGTGACACCACAGTAACATAACAACCTCATCCCCTCTGACTGTCCGGGTTCAGGTGGGTATCTGTAACAAGAGGCAATAAGCGTTGTCCAAACACACAACACTGACACTAGGTTAGAAGGCAGACAGTTTCTAGATTTCTGGTGTACCACATCTTGCTTAGATCCAAGGCTACTGCCAACTGAACAAAGTTATCACAAAGCATTATTAAATTATGAGGATATTCTGAAGGCACCATCAGTGATTAGATGCAAAGGGACCAAAATTTAGAGGAGCATCATTAGCCCCCATATTGAGGACTAAGGGTGAGGGATCAGGGGCTTGTCTAAGGCTACCTTCTTCCCCAATTTAATTTCAGAAGAACAGCTAGGATGTAAGATTTAGCTATGAACTCAGCAGTTTTTAAATTGCTCCCTATCCTCAACAAGCCAGGTTTCTGGAATATGAGTATATTGTTATTCTGATGCCTCTGGCTTGTGATCAGGCCTTCAAACACTATATTTCATCAGCACATGTACACACCTAGACACTCACACACAACCAGCAAGAGCAGCCTTACGAGTATCCTCCAGGGGTCACAATTGGGTTACAAATTCTATACAAGGAGATGACTGAGCAGCCTGATTTAGAGCAATTTATTCACATCCTTCTTCATTAAGATTCAAATGGAATAAGTAATGTAGAAATTGAACAGATACAGAAAATGTGCATAGCTTGCTCCTGTAGTCAGTAAACATTTATTCACTAAGCACCGATCTTGCCTTCTCTCTCCCCCTTCTCATATTCTTTCTTCCTCCCCATCCTTTCTGCTTGCTGTTTTAATGCATAATTAAGAAGGTCAGAATTAATGAAGCAGTGTGGAGTAAAGTTCAAGGAATCCCCAGGCACTATTTATTCTATTAGATCTCAGGCGTGAATGTCAGATTGGCAGTGTTAGAGGCAGAAGCAGTTAAGCTGGCAGCATCCCAGAAATGAAACTATCAAGGGAGACTTACCTGCAGTGTCAAGTCATTCCTGAGCTCCTTCCCTGCAAAAATCACACGCAACTGGTCAGCTGGAACTCCCTGTCGCTTAGCAACCTCCTCCTTGAGCTGGAAGATGCTGGTGTCTGAATCAACCTCCACTGGGAAACCATGGCTGGAGTTGAACCTGACAAACACTGACCAAGAACAAGACATTTTTTTCAGGAAATCAAAAAAGCCTGAATATTTTGAAGTCTGATATACCTTAGAATGGCACAAGAAACAACGCTTTCTGAAATCGGGACAACGCACACAAATGGTACTGTAAACTCTTAGTATTTTTTTCTCATTTTGAAAAGAGGAATATTAATATCAAATTGCAACTTATTATTTTGAAAGACAATTCCCATTATACATTTCCCTCATATAATTGACTTAATCAATTGAAACATGCAGTGTGTTTCAGATATCATCCTAAATGACTATACAGAACAAAGAAGTGGTTTTTATTAACAATTTGCAAAATGATCACTAATTTCAAATTACTCATTCACTGAAGAGAAATATAAATATATATTCTGCAATTGTCTGTGCCTCTTACATACACACTGAATGTTTCAAATGAATACGGGAAACACAAGTGTGCTCCCTAGAATGTATGCTAAAGCAGCTTTTGAAAGAAAGCGCTCTCATTACAATTATACTGATTCATACACATTGGCCTCCTAGAGATACAATTGTCCAGAAAATAATGTTAGAGATAGAATTATGTGCTGCCTACAGTGCTTAAGCCTTTTCTACAGCAGTGTGATCTCTCTCAGAGTTCACTTAAATAACTGCAGTAAGTAACTCCTGCTAACATTCACTTATGGTGCCAAAAATTACTGCCAAATGCAGAACTACAGCTGTTGGTTGACAAGACATCTGGGAAATGCTATGAACTACTACCATTCACTGGATAAGGTATTATTTTGATCATTAAGTGTATACTATCCTTACAATTAATGATAACCTCACAGTTGAAAGTATCAGAAAACCTTTACATAAATGAATATATGGATGTTTGCATAAATAGATTTTTTTTTCCAAGTAAATTATAGGCCTATACTACACAGGTCACATTTGTGAGTTGATTTTACTTTATGAATTAACAAGTACCAAAGGCCAAAGATGCATGTATGGTGCTCCAGCCATACATCCCAGCACCCCTATCCCAGTGGCCCTCTAATTTATTAATTTATTAATTTTATTGCTTCTATTTGTATCCCGCCTTACTGGACACACTGGCTCAAGGTGGCTGACAAGATCAAAATATCATAAAACAATCCAAAGTTAAAACAGTTAAAAACAACATCACAGTTAAACAACATCAATTTACAGATAAAAACAGCAAATGATGGCAGTATTCAAGTTGACCCAATGGTAGCGATAACATCCAACAAAGTCAGATGATAATGAATTTTCAAGTCAACCCAGTGGTAAAAATAGCATCCAGCAGGGTCCTGGGCCAGAAGATGTTCTAGGGCATGTTCATCAGTGGCACAATCATCAGTGGTGGCTCCTAATTGAAAGCCTAGTGGAAGAGCTCTGTTTTACAGGCCCTGCAGAACTGTAAGAGGTCCCACAGGGCCCTGATGTCCTCTGGGAGCTCAGTCCACCAGTGTGGAGCCCCCACTGAGAAAGCCCTGGCTCTGGTGTGTTCCCAGACTCCCCAGACTGCCACCATCTTGCAAATCAGAGGACTTTCTGGAGTAACATTCCATGAGAAAAGAGGGACTGCCACTAGAAGGTAAATAGGAAGCATTTCATAAGCACACATCATAGGGTTGCCAGCTTGACTTACCTGCCAGCAGGGGTTGGGAGGCAGCTTTCCAGGAGTGGAGTGTGTGTGGGGTGACATCGCCAATGTGATGACATCACAGAGAAGTGATGTCATCATGCCAGGGATGCCGCATGGCGACGCTCTAGCATTTGGGGCAAAACTCTATGGAAGCTCAAAATGCTAGAGTGCCTCTGCGCAGCATCCCCAGCATTAATACATCACTTCCATATGATGTCATTGCATGTTGCCACAAGAGGCTGTTTGGAGTGGGGCTTCACCTGCTGGCCAGTTGAACTGATGAATGCCCGGTGAACTGATCTCTGTTGCCTGGAGATCAGTTACAATCCCATGAAATCTCCAGCCACCAACTGGAGGTTGGCAACCCTACTCATCAATGTTTCTATTAGTAGCCCTGCTATCACTCAAACTCCCCTGAACTACTGGAGCGCAGCACCCAGAGTTGGTTCTTTAAAAGCCTCACATGATAGGCCCTTTCTACCAACTGAGGGGACCCATACAGCTTCTTATGATTTTGGGAAACCAGGTTTGTTTTGAACTATAAACCTTCCTCTCAGTTGCAAGATAGCCTTAGGGTAGCAGGTGTAAAGGCTCTGGGTTTACTGCTGTGAGGTAAATTTTGTCGTAAGCAAGAAGAACATGGAGATCATTGTGGTAGGAGTTCTATGTAAATAACAAAGAAGATTTATTAATCTACATGTAGCTTTCAGAGAACTGAATAGCAGCACAGGTCTCCAGACAGTCAAAGGAGAAGCCTAGTTTGAATTCTCTTCAATGCTTGCAGATACAAACATGCTTTCACTGACTAGCTGCTAGATAGGTCCTTTCACACACACCTCCCAAGAGTCAATCTAAACAGTATGAGGTCTGCCCAGGCCTTCAGGTACTCTGTCCTCTACCAGAGGTAGAGTTATACCATTCTGCCACACTACCAGCAGAGCTACCCTTCAAACTGTTCTCTTCCTAAGACAGAGCCAACCTATCACTGCACTCTGATTAAGGCAAACCTGAAATATCACTGCACTCTGATTAAGGCAAACCTGAAATATGACTGCCTTCTCCCTGATTAAGGCAGACCTGAACTAACACTCTGGCAAGCCATAGTTCTGGCACCGCTGTTCTTGAAAAGAGCAGTTTCTGTCAGAGCTCCTCAGCCCCACCTACCTCACAGGTGTCTGTTGTGGGGAGGGGAAGGGAAAGGAGTTTGTAAGCCGCTCGGAGACTCCAAGTGAAGGGTGAAGGGTCGGAGACTCCTCCTCCTCCACTACTACTACTACTACTACTTCTTCTTCTTCTTCTTCTTCTTCTTCTTCTTCTTCTTCTTCTTCTTCTTCTTCTTCTTCTTCTTCTTCTTCTATCTTTAATAATGAATTACACTAGATCACCCAGTATCGACGTCAGACTGACCGGCCTATAATTTCCTGGATCTCCTCTGGAACCTGGTTACATTAGATACCTTCCAGGCCTCAGGAATGCAGATTTTAGTGATAGATTGCATATTTTGCCCCAAAACTTCATAGGTTGCATAGATTGCCCCAGAACTTCTCAGGTCTAGTCCTGAAAAACTGTTCCCCTTGAAATAACATTTACTTTATTGCCTACTTTTCCAATAACAATTGTTTCAGTTTAGCCATGTTGGTTGCAGTACAAGAGCTAGATTCAAGTGCAGTGACATCTTAGAAATTTTCGGGCTATAAGGTTTTGAGAGTCAAAGCTCTGACAAAGGAAGCTTTGATTCTGGAAAGCTTATACCACAAAAATGTTGTTGGGCTCTAAGGAGCTACTGGACTGGAATCTAACATGACAGTTGCCTATGTCAACCATACTTTGACTACTGAAGCAAACAGTGAATACTTAGTAAGCACAGTGGAATTTGCCAGGACTCATGATTCTTTCGATCTCTTTAGCCCTTGAGGGAAATGCTATCATATCATTGTGTTAAGAACAGGCAGTCTCTGAGAGATATAGTATTCTGAATAAAATGCTTCTAATCATATTCATTTGATCCCCATCTACATAAATATAAATTCTGAGTAACACCACTGGCTTCTATGGAATTGCTCAGAATTCCCATTGATGTAAATCAGGAAACAGTTTAAACATTTGAGTTTAGCGAGTCTCTATGGTGGGACACAACAGAATCTATTGTTAGAGATTGGCAGAAGAAATATATTTTCCCCCTTGACTTCTGTTGTGAACCATTAAAGAAGGGTTCCTAGAACAAAGCTTGAAGATTTTTCACATTTCAAAGATAACTGTCCCTTGAGAGCTGTTCATAGTTCGACCTGCTGCTGTCTTTCCTTTGGCAGTAGTTTTTTAAAAAGTTTACACACCACATCTTTGTCTGTTATCCTCCTCATATCCAAATAATAGGATTCCCTTAAGAAACAAACCTTAAGAAGTGATTTAGATGCTAAGTCCACCACCCTGCAAAATAGCCTAAGGCTACTTTTGCCATGTTACAGTATGAGACTTGACCTGGTTGCTGAAAGCAGTACATTAGAAACAATAGCTGCTACAAAATAGAGTAGCTATTTCAAGGATATATATATACACATACACATACACACACACTTAAAATTTCAGCATGTTTAAAATATTGCCCTCATATACATTTATGATCAGCCCGCATTATTTTTAAAGCACCATATTATATCTGAGAAAATGAATCCCTTTTTTAGAAAAACATCAATATACTGACATGAAATCCTCAAAGACTTGGTTGAGCTCACTGAGGACACTAAAAGCTTAAGCTCTGGGAAAAGGAGTTGCGACTCCAGGATTTCAGGCACAGAACATGCCTAGCATCCGTATTTATTAACTTCCATTTAAATGGCAAATAAGTTAATGCTGTTGCTTCATCCGGAAATGCCTACAAAATACAACTGCACCACACCAATATCAGGCATTTTATTCCATGCAACAGCATGTGTATAATGACAACAGGGATTCTGTGAGATTTAAAGGGCAAATACCTGGAAAGTACTTGATTTTCCCAATGCAGGAAAATGTGAGAGAGAACTGGGAGTATTACGGGAGTGTGCCCAGTTCAGCACAGGAGGTGGATCAGCCTATCTGGTCAGTGATTTCAAAAGCGGGAAGAAACAGCACTGAAACCCGATCAAAATGACCGTGTGACCACAGCCTTAGGCTTTAAATTTTGTCATAGAAAGTTTGGATATACATTTACTAAAAATACAAGTGATCTACCTGGAGAAATGCACCTAAGGGAGGGTCCATGGAAGGGGAAAACAGTGGGTGCGGGAAGGTGAGCAGAAATAAAATTACGCAAAACAATATAGTATATGAATACCACATAAGGCCTGTGCATGTAGCTGAAGGGAAGAGCACACACTCACAATCTACTACTGTACAAAGACTGCTGCCACTTGAATCAATGTATTTAAACCAGACCTCTATGTAGCACAGAGAGGGAAGAACAAATGTTAGAACTCAATCCCCCCCAAACCCCCCCCCAAAACTACATTACCTAATGCTATCTAGTCACTTTTGTGAATAAAGGATTCCAACTGCAGTTATCAAAGAGCCACACAGCACACAAAAACTATATGGTTCCTTATCACCACTTTTCCTGAGTACTTTCACACACGAACAAAAAAGATCAAAGAGGCATCAAAACACACAAAGGATTATCATTGACATGCACAATGAAACAAAAAACACAATCAAGTGATTTGTATCACAGGCCATGTATCAAGAGATTAAATCACCAGAAGCCTGTATTCGCTGTAAATAAAGACACTGACAAATGAATAGTATTATAATTATTTTGTATAAAATAGCTAATCTTCCACATACTTCAAATTAGTAACGCTATTATGCAGTTTCCATTTATTCAGGACTGTTCTCTTTTTAATTTAATTGTATCCTCCATGCCACCAACCAGCTCTTGCTCTTTTTGCTGCCCAACAGACCTAGGAGAACTTTTGTTCAATGATTTAATACCTTTGCAAAAATAAAAAATGGGCCATATTTGCATAATAGATAATGCTCCCTGCAGAATATTCATCTTTGCATAATGTCTTATACCAGTAAAATGACAAAGGAAAGGAGAACAACATTTTAAAAGAAAAAACACCCTTGCTGAGCATTGCAATATCTTTATTCTGGCAGGCACAGTTACTCCCCCGCCCCCCAAACAAAAAGGTAAATTATCATTACAATCTTAAACAGAGTTACACCCTTCTAAATCCATGGAAGTCAATGGCAACAGAAGGGTGCAATTCTGTTTTGGATTGTACTGTACTTAATAGCAGTACATTCTCTGTCATAGCACAATGGTTTCAAATCCTGAATTCAAATCTACATTAAGGCAAGGTTCTCGGTGCAGTGCCACAATTATTGGTCAGAGTCCTCCTGAAATCTTAAAAGAATATTGTCCTGTTTCTGTCTTTACTCGAAGATGTTTCTGTGTGTGTGTGTGTGTTTATTTATTTTAGAAAACAAAGTAATAGTATAGAGGGGATACAAAAAGAAAAAGAGGGATTGTATAACATAATTGTATATATCAAGAATAATTGTATATTATTACATTACAGAGTATATAAAACAAAAAATAGTTCTCCTTAACATCCCCTTCATTATAATATTTAAGACATTTTCTATAAAATACAATGGAAGGAAGACATTTCATCAGTGACACTGACTTCCAAATAATTATGCACAGGACTATAACCTTACACACATTTAGAGTGCAATCCTAAACAGAGTCACGCCCTTCTAAATCTGTTTATTTCAATGGAATTAGGGGTGTAACTGCTTTGGGACTGCTTTGATGCTTCAAAGCAAGCCAAATGAACTCAGTGAAACTTACTCCTGTGCACACATGCACAGGTTTAGACTGCAATTACCTTATTGTAGTCTCAGCTTTTGTAATCAAGAACCTACACCATCAGATAAGAAGAATAAGAAGGGAGAACAGGCTGGATTTATACCCCACCCTTCACTTGGAGTCTCAGAGTGGCTTACAAACTCCTTTCCCATCCCCTCCCCACAACAGACACCCTGCGAGGTAGGCAGAGCTGAGAGAGCTCTTTCCAGAACTGCCCAAGGTCATTCAGCAGCTGCAAGTGGAGGAGTGGGGAATCAAACCCGGTTCTCCCAGATCAGAGTCCACGCACTTAACCGCTACACCAAACTCAGCAGTAGACCAAGCATTCTACGTACTTCATTTGAATTTGTTGTACACTGACAAAGAACAGTGTAATGAGAATGGAAAACTGAACCCTGTAGCTGCTGCCATACTTCTCTGGCTAGAAAATGCTTTGTGTTGACAGGCAATGTGCCAGCATCCTGGTGTGAAGATAAGCCCATTTACATCAATTCCACCTTGTCTGGATTGAGCTTCAGTTTATCATCATATCCAGAATGAGGCACACAAATGTTCATCACCAATACAGCTAATCCTCAACATGGCCAAACATGCCCATAGCCAGAAAAATTTTATCAGGGGGGCAAATGAGTACAATGGTGGTGAGTCTATCATATTTTTATTATTATTATTTATTTATACTCCCTCCCTCATTGGCAAGGACAGGGAGGGAGGTGGGAGGAAGAAAGGAGACTGCTTCCTTCATTGGCAAAGCAGGGAGGGAGGGAGGGAGGAGAAGGGAGAGAAAGGCTCTCCTTAAATTGGAGGAAGAAAAACTTGTGACAGATTTCACACAAACCCCTCGTGCCAATTGGAGGGACATAACAAATGGTTGATGGGGTGCCACCCCTTTTGCACCTTTGTGGCTACAGGACTGTGGTCAAATCTGTGGATACTTAAATCCAGAGACTGGCGCCCTGAACAGTCAGATCTTTCTACAAACCTAAAAATGCCAGAGGTTTGTGGAAAATCTGAAATCTAAAACAGAAAACAAAACTATGCTGTTGCTTTCACAGGCAGTGTCTAAATTAGAATTGCCAGCCTGGAGGATCTCTCAGAATAAGAACTGATCTCCTGGAGACAGAGATGAGTTCTGCTGGAGAAAATGGCTGCTTTGGAGGATGGACTCTATGGCATTGTACCCCACTGAAGTCCCACCCCTTCCCTAACTCCTCCCTCCCCAGGCTCCACCCCCAAATAGCCTGCTATTTCCCAACCCAGTATTGGCAAGCCTAGAGAAGACATGTGATGCCATGCCATTGCACTTACCATTTTCCTGCAACTCCCCACGCCCCCCCCCAAAAAAAATTGCTGTCAAGGAAATGCTGGATGTCACACATCTCTTTTACTCTACATTACCAGGGAGATGCAGTTTGGAAGTAGTGTATTTCTCATAACATCTGACCTGGGAGTGCATTGTATATTTACTAATCCAGGGTGCACTATTGCTGCTCCTCACTTTTTGTGACATGCGTATGCTCATGATGAAGTTGTGTGCCTTCAAATCAGGTTTGAGTGGACCAGGCTCCCACAGCTTTGTACTGTGGAGAGCTTTGAACTTTAATGAAAATACAGAAAACACGTTCTTTCAACAACTAATAACATGAACAAGCAAGGTAATGGATATTTACAATGAACTAAACAAACAGTTTTTGGTTTGTTTGTTTGTTTGTTTGTTTGTTTGTTTGTTTGTTGTTTTAAAGAAAAAACAGAGCATAGAATGCTTGGTGCCAGCATCAGCTTCAGTGCAAAACGAACTGTGAACTCTAAAACTAGCACAGTTCTAGAGCATTTTATTTTCAAATAATTTACTCTGGATTTTATTATTGAATTGTACACATGAAGCTGTATTTCTCATCTACTATCTGAATACTGATGCCTTTTTTGTGGTACAAGGCTCTCCAGACATAAGCAGCAGAGGTACAGGAATACCAGTTCTCTGGTATGCTACTGCAGAAAATGTGCTATCCCACCTAAAGCACAGCCCTGGAAATACCTGCTTAATATTTGCCCAGTGATACCAGACTTGAATGTTGGCTCAGCAACTTTGTGTGTGTCTGTGGGGGGAACCTATATGAATTACCAGAGGCAAAAAAAAAAAAGGTGAACAGTAATTTACAAAGCCTGGAGGATGGGTGTCAAGGAGTCCAAGGCTGAATCCTAGAGGTTCTGAGGGCTGATGTACACAAGTAGCAGGGGGAGACAAGAGAGGGTGAGGTGTGGGAAGGGGAAAGAGAAAGTGAAACAGCATTAGCAGCTATGTGCATGACAGTGATTTGGCTCCTGTGAATGACATGGAGGTCATCTAAGCAAAAGACCTTTCTGATATTCCTGCCAAACAGGACGGGCATTTGGGAATTCATTGTTTCCCCTTTTTGCCAATTACTGCTACATCTCAGTGGCTTTGGAAGGTCTTTGACAACTGAGTCTGTATAAACTGGAATGGTAGTGAGGTTTCCCTCCACTACTTATGATAGCAGAACAGCTGGTCAGGCGGTATGTATTTAGTGAAGGTTCTGGAATCAGGAGCTTGCTTTGCTTAGTGCTATTGCTAGCAACTGTGCATGTGTGACTGATCATTAGTGTGTGCTTGAGCAAGATCGGATTCTGATAGACTAATGGTGATTTTTTTTTTCTTATTTCTCACCACCCCTTATTACTACTAGTTCTAGTATAATTTGTGTCTGTTTATTCCATTGCTTTATCACATACAGTGTACTCCACTGAAATACTGTCATGATAGTTATGTGCATTGTTTTCATAGCGACTGAGTAGAAATCACACAAATCATCATCCACAGTGTGTTTGTCTAGGGATGTGATTCTTTTATTCATTGTTATGCACAGAGGTTTTTCACCAAGTATACCAGTATTTATTTTGCACCAGTGCTCTTTTTCAATGAACGATGAGCAAGACAGGAAAATACACACACACACACACACATATATATATACATATATATATATACACAGAGAGAGAGAGACAATGTTAGCCAGCATCTGCACCCTTCACCTATCTTCCATTATAGTGAGCGCAATCAGCAATACATCTACTCTGCTTTTAATGTTTCACTGCCTGTTTTAAGCCTCCCAAGTGACTGAGCAGCTCCTATTCTTGTTGGGCTCTTTGCCTCTTCCAGGGGATGCAAACAAACCTGTGCCTTGAACCTCTGCCACTTTAGGGGCCTCCAGTTGCCAATTCTGCCACACTGGCTACTCCCAAGGACTGTCGTGTTCTGCATGCAAGAATACTAATGGCCAACAAAACATGGACATTTTCTTCTATCTGCCTAGATGAGAGGGACAGTCCTTTGGATGAGGTACACTATCCCAGAGAATTCTATCCCAATTAACCTGGAAACAAAAAAGCAAGTTTACCATTGAAGTCAGTTTCACATTAAAGGCAATGAAAATGATTTTTTTAATTAAAAAAGCAAACAAGGATAACTACAGATTCCATCCTACTAGCAAACATGTTAACAACAAGGGATGCACTAGCAGACGGATCCTGCTCAACAATTTCCCACTGGAGGATCACCTCCCAAGACACCTGGAATTCAGTTTTCTAGATACTGCTCTGGCATTCTAGAATAGGCTGCTCTGAGAATATTGCAAGAAGAGGAAGTGAAATTATGCCCTTACAGAAACTTAATTTCCTTCTTAGGGAAAAGCCACTGTAGAAAACCAGTATGGGTCCTCCTTGATTTAAAAGTGAATGCAAATACAGACGCACATGTACCCATAATAAATAAACATATGTACTGGACTTACAAGGAAGTGAAGGTAATAACATCGTGAAATACAACTGAAGTCAAGACATGCATTTGCATAGCTTTAAAACAGTATTTGCAAAAAAAAAAAAGCAAGCCAGCCTTTACAATTCATCAATACCAAAAAATTAATATGCCAAACAATCTTAATTTATTTGAATAAATTACCATGTCATTAAAATAGTGTAGGGCTACATCAGCAGTTCAACTTTATAAATCTAAATTTTATGGCGTATAATTCAAGTTCCCAAATATCCCAAAGCTTATGATTTAACACACACCAAACTGCAATGTAAAAATAGAGTAAATCTGATATGGAAGAAACTCCTGCCCCCCCCCCTTTTGGGCTGTGCGTGTGTTTTTAACCTATGAATGTCCAACTGTATGAATATCCAACTGTTTTAATTCTCCCAAAAGACTGAGCAGCTCCTGTGTTTGAATATCCAACAGTTTGTTAGTATGAATATCCAACTGTTTCATTGATATGTAATTTCAAATGTTCAAGTTCTTACAACCAGATCATCTGAGTCATTTCATCTGCAAGTAAATGTATTAGGCACAACCACTCTGTATGAATCAATGTGCACAATGGGACTTGAGTAATGTAAGGCTGCCAAAATGTGGTTGAGAAATTCCTGGAGGTTTTGGGGGTGGAGCCTGGGGAGGGTGAGGTTTGGAGAGGGGAGGGACCTCAGTGGGATACAATGCCACCCTCCAAAGCAGCAATTTTCTCCATGGGAACTAATCTCTGTCATATGGCAATCAGCTGGAATACCAGGAGATCTCCTGGCCCGACCTGAAGGCCGGCAACATGGAATATTAGCCTCTGTTGGCAGATATTTATAGGCATTTTACATAATGGCATAACCTTACTTTCTGTTGGAAAGGCCATTTTTGCTGCCCTTTCTCTCTCACTATCCATCTTGGCAACAGAGCCGAGCTCTTCTCTGCCAGTCACATGAGAGCCAGAAGTTTTGGGTTATCTGTAATACAGAGGCTGAGAACCAGCAGAGAAAAGGCATAATCTGTTGTAATTCCAGATATCTCATTACACTAACTAGGAATAAAGACAGCCTTAGAGAGAAATCAGCTTCTTCTTTTACCTAGCCATTCATCAGGACCTCTCAATAAATCATCTAGAGTATTTTAGTGTAAAGATCTGACTATCTGGGCACTCGAGCCTCAGAAAGAGCCAAAGCCCACAATAACATTTCACAATAGCATTTCACAATAGCATATCAGTAACTCTTACAAAATTATGTTAGGTGTTTTGTCAATGGTCTTTTCATTGGCACTTGTGTGGGTCACTCTTCAGGTTAGGCATATTTCCTGAAGCCAAGAGTAAAAATTACATTAGCAGCTCCTAGGAGAAAGAGGTGACAGAAGAAGGCTTTACTTTCTTAGAATCAGACTACCTCAGTGTAAAGTTAGGAACACATTAGAAAGTGAGCCTCATTCACAGACACTAGCCCAAAGTATGGATGTCCTTCCAACCACATATGGAAAGAAAGCATGTTATATATGATACACCATTAAGGGTATTGGTTGAAGGTTAGGTAGGAAAGAGAGAGAAAGAGACAGCCACACACATGCTTTTGTGTGTGAGAGAGAAAGGTAGTCATGTATACCTATTGGTTGACCACCGCTAACATCTTTGTATTGTAAATTGTATTGTATTGTATTGTAATGGTTTTATACTTGCATTTATAATATGTTTTATCGGGTGTATTTTAAATATGTTTTATGTATGTATTTATATTGTTTGTGAGCCGCCCTGAGCCTGCTTTGCGGGGAGGGCGGGGTATAAATCCCATAATAAATAAATAAATAAATAAATAAATAAATAAATAAATAAATAAATAAATAAATGTATATGCCCTTCAGTTCATGATAAGCCTGGCTTTGATAGTACAAATCTACGTATCTGATATTTAGTAATAAATTCTTGCAGTAGGATTGGAACCATAGTAAGGTAGATGTGTACAGTGTAGTAAGGCATACGTGCTGATGTCTTCCTGAACCTTTCATATGGGGCCCTGGTCACACGGCAAGGTAACTGCGCTTTGTTCCCACTGTAATTTAAACGGGAACATTTTTCTTCACATTGGGCTGACTAGATGCAGCCGGCCCCTCTCTTCCAGCACCCGCTCGGCTGCTGCTGCGCCATCCCTCCAGGCGATCCTGCTGGCCATGGGGAGGCTCGGGCGGCTGCTGCTCCTGCCGCCACTGTCTGTGGGGGGGTCCCTTGCTGCTGCTGCCGCCATTGCCCCATGAAAACAGGCTCCGTCATCTCTGCCATCCTCCTTGCCGGCCCCGTCCAGGCTGCCGGAGCCCCTGCCTCCAGGGCCGTCTTTGTGTGTGTGTGTTTTAAAAGCTTCCGGTTTGAGCGCTTGACTAAACATGCGCTTAATAAATCCATTATTAAATGTTAAATGGATTTATTAAGAGCATGTTTGTTCAAGCGTTCAAACCGGAAGCTTTAAAAAAAAAAAAAAGCACAAAGAGTGTTCAGACGGCCCTAATCGCAATCATTGCGAAAGATGGGCTGTCCAGATAGGTGAAATCGCGCATTCAAAGCAGAAGTGCCAGGAAAACACGATTTTCCAGGGGTCAGAAAAACCCGGCATCATTGTGGAACTGAGCCTGCTTCAGGGCGGGAGGCGGATTGGCACGTGTGAACGTGAAACTGACATGCGCAAGGGAACAGCAGCGAACCCCGATCAAAACGGCAGTGTGACTGGGCCCTGTAACTCTGGCTAAACAGGATGTGCTGGAAATATTCTTCCAAAAAGCAAGTACCTTTTTGGGGATGCACACCTTGTGCCAGTTCTACAAATAGGGGCAAGCGCCCTCTACAGATTGTGCTGCTTCTGTAATTGGCCTCCTCATTTGAATAGAAAAGGTGTAGAGCCATGGAATCCTGAAGTTGGATGTCCCTAAGGAGTTGATCTCATTCCCTAAACCAGGACTTCCCTTTACCAAGATGTCCTTCTCTTTAAATATTCATGATTTTGAAGAGATCATACGAATAAATGAGGCTGCCTTTTTTAAACAATATGTGTGAAAGGAATTTAAGCAGACCACCTAAGTGAACATATTAGACATTACAATGAGTCTCTCGGGTCATAATCTATGAACAAAGACAGGATGAAATAAGACTCTGAGAGTATTTAAGGTCCATTAGAAGACAAATTGGCTTTTTAATTAATACTAAACACAAACATATAATGACAACATTATGTATACCACTGTGAAAAGGATTATGCAAATAACATGCATTTGCAAAATTGTTAGGTATGTTGTTTATATTTATTTGGTACAGAAGTCTTCTAAGGTCTATCCAGTAAATAACATAGCCTTCCAAAATAATAGTTCCTTTCACAATGAAGACTTATTTGTAACCAAACATTTGTTTTTCTCATGCAAATATATGCTGTCTAAACTAAAAACAGGAGCAGAGATATTATGCAAATTTTAATACAGCACCCTGGGTAGGCAGGATTTAGTAGATTCTTGACTAGTTTAGTACAATAGCTAGACCATTGGTCTTGGATACTGGAGACCTAAGTTCAACTCCAAAATTATGAACTTCACACTGGGTGGCCTGGAGAATGTCACAGCCTCAGCCTAACATGCAGTTGTAATGCTGAGGCCGTCTAGACATTGGCATGGTTTCAATATCATTCAAAATTGTGGTTTACTTAAATTAACTATAGTAAGTACCATTGTCTAAATGAAAGCCATTCCAACAATTAAGGTTAGCTAGAGTGTATTGAACCATGATCTATGAGCAAGATCTGAACGTAGTTTTAACTATAGTTTTGTGTAGCAGCACAAAGAAGGCAATGAAACCAGCACTTATCAAGGCAAGGCAGGAATTTGTTTAAATTTGTGGTGGCAGCCGAATCTACCCTGTTTATGAACGCAAAGTATAATTTTAAAGAGAAAACCAGTCCTCCCTAAAGAGAGGACGTCACACTCCCCAAGCCACTATCACTTCTGGCGGCAGAAGAAGCTCCGCAGGGCAAGTTTCCCATTCATGCCAGAGTAAGAAGGGTGTGATTTTGCCTTATTTTCTTCTCTCGCTGTAGTTTTCCATGCCGTATGGAATTTTATCCATGAAACTGCCTTCACACCTATCATAAGTTCTTGGGTCCCAGAGATCTCCCATGGAAAAGACAGGGCAGGGACCACAGTAGATGGCTCAATGAAAGTGTCAACCCAGTGTGCTTCAGTGGTGAAAAAAAGCAAACTCTGTGTTAGGGGTTATTAGGAAAGGGATCTCTGCAACCTGGTTCCCTCTCCTAACTGTAGCCCCACCACCACATGATATTTTGCCCATGTGGCTCCCCTGCCTCAGCATTATCCTGGGGAAGGGGCTGAAATCGATGCGATCACTAACAGGCTGAAATGGATGCAAGCCATTTCAGCGGTCCCTCTCACTCCCCCTGCTTAGAAGCAGAGGGAGCGAAAGGGATTGCTGAAATGGCTTGAAAAAGCCATTTAAAGTGAAAGTTTCCTTTAAATGGCTTTTGCAAGATCTGCCTCCCTTCCATTCTGCTGGCCTCGGGGAGTTGTCACTAGTAAAAAGGAGGAAGGGAAGATCCCCAGACTGAGCCATTCTGCAAACCAGGAGAGGTTTTTGTCCCAGTTCATGGTATGTGGGACCTCATGAACACGGCAAACCTCCATTTTCCCAGTTTGTGTCCATCCCTCAGTGGCCTACATGGTTGCTGGAAAGACTGTGTGGAAATTCTAAGAGATCAAAAAGGGAGAGAGAAGAACTTATCTTCCAAAATATAATTTGGGTAGGCAAATTGTACTGTTCCTTTCTCATCTACTTTGCATTATACTTAAGTGTGAATCATATGTATTCTTTCCACTATCATCCAATTGTGATATAGTAGTTAGGATCTGGAAGATCCAGGTTGGATTCCTCAGTTAGAACCAAACAAAACGTGCCACAGAACTCATGGCTTCAATGAGTTCACCATTGCCATTTTAAAGTGATTTTAAAATGCTGTGAGAGTCCAATCTTGATAAGGCCTGTGGTGCTGAGCTGTCCCTAGCTCACAGCCCTTTTCAACTGCCAAAAGAGCCACAGGGGCCCAACTACCCCCCCACACACACACACAGCTGTTTTGGCACTTCAAAAGGTGGGAGGAAAGAGCTCTGCCCCATTTAAGATTTTTTAAAAATCACTTTAAAATGGCAATGGGGAACTCGTAGTGGCCAAGAGTTCTCTGTCAAGTTCAGTTGGGCTCTCAATCATGGAAGCTTGCTAGGTGACCTTGGGCCCATCACACATTTTCAATCGGACTTACTCCACTAACATGGAGGAGAGGAGAAGGGTGTAAGCTACTCTGGATCCCCATCCGGGAGAAAGGTAGGGCATGAATGAATGAAAGAATGAACTACATATATATTGCTGGAGAGAATTGCCAGCTAAGGTTGGAAAATTCCCAGAGATGTGAGGATGGAGCCTGGAGAGGACAGGGACCTCAGCTGGGCACGATGCCATACAGCCTACCCTCTAAAGCATTCATTTTCTCCAGGGGAACTGATTTCTGTAGTCTGGAGATAAACTGTAATTCCCAGAGATCCTCAGGCCGCACCCGGAGATTGGCAACCCTAGAATAGACACAGTCTAGACTTTTGTCAGGAGATTCACTAATGTCTCATTCAGAGTGGTTAGGAGCATGGACTCTAATCTGGGAGAACTGGATTTGATTTCCCTACTCCTCCACATGTAGCTGCTGGAGTGACCTTGGGTCAGTCACAAGTTCTCTCCGAGCTGTTCTCTCAAGGACATTTCTGGAAAGAGCTCTCTCAACCCCACCTACTTCACAGGGTGTCTGCTGTGGCGAGGGGGAGGGAAAGGAGATTGTAAGCTGCTCTGAGACTCCGTCGGGTAGTGAAGGGCAGGGTATAAATCCAATCTCCTCCTCCTCTTCTTCTTCTTCCCAATATATACACTTTCTATACAGCATTGTTTCACTGGTTGTCACTAATCTGAAATAATTATGTATACATGATGATAGTGACCTCTCAAAGACTAGTTCAAGCAAACCTTTAGCAAATTAACTGTTAAAGATAAACTAGAAAGGACTGCCCAGAAAACATGTCTCACACCAGCAACTAAATTTCAGTTTTCAAATGAAAACAATACTATGGAACTAACAGGTAGATTCAAGAGCAAACTACAGCAATTCTGAAAATGTTATAAAATTGCCCTGGAGTTTTTGTGTGTTTAACTACAGGGAACAAAACTTCTATGTGCAAAGTTTACTGACATGTTTTAATTGGGATTGACAGATGGCTTTTGAGTTGCTGCTGAAGCAGAACATACTGCTTATTGCTGAGGGAAGCTAACAGAATGTGCAGTGGATTCTTTCTGGCATTTGAGAGTTCAGCAATACCTCTAGATCTTTTAAGAGACCTTTGTGTGTTGACTTGTGTCAGTGGTGTTACTGCTACATGCCAGTGCCTTTCTGGTTGTGTTGTGTTTGTATACTTGCATGTTTTTACTGAATTGTATAAATATTTTAAATGCTGTTTTAATGTTTTAAATATCTTAATGTTGGAAGTTCGCTGCCTTGGGGACCCTATTTGAGTGGAAAGGTGGCACAGAAAAATTGGGGAGATATCATGGCATTTGACCCTATCACTCCTTGGCAAATAGAAGGGGAAGTCGTGCAAGCAGTGACAGACTTTACATTCCTGGGATCCAAGATCACTGCAGGTGGTGACTGCAGCCATGAAATTAAAAGACGCCTGCTCCTTGGGAGGAAAAGTGATGGCAAACCTAAACAGCATGATAAAAAGCAGACACATCACCCTGCCAACAAAAGTCCACATGGTCAAAGCAATGATATTCCCAGTAGTAATATATGGCTATGAGAGTTGGACCATAAGGAAGGGTGGGAGCCAAAGAATAGATGCGTTTGAATTATGGCTCTGGAGAAGACTCTTGAAAGTCCTTTGGACTGCAAGGAGATCAAATCAGTCAATCCTAAAAGAAATCAATCCTGACTGTTCCCAGGAAGGCCAGATCCTGAAGCTGAAGCTCAAATACTTTGGCCACCAAATGAGAAGGGAGCACTCAATGGAGAAGACTGTCAGAAAAATGCATTTGATGTTTCTCACTGAATCCATTGTTGTATGTTTTCCTATCCCGCTATGCGCTTGCGTAGGTATGCAGGCAGAAACGTGGGAGCTTCTTCCCTGCCGCTTTTCCTTATCACGGTGGCCTTGAATGTAGGCTTTGGACTATTCTTGTTTCGCTGAGAATTTTCCAGTCCTGGGAAGGCAAGGGGAGGGGGGAGTAGTCTCCCGCTCATTAAGTATTTCTCCCGCCGGGAGTTCCCGCGCGAGTGCTCAAGTTTTATTTGCTAGGCGCTTCATTGCATCACACTATAAGTTAGCTTGCTTTGCTTTGCCCCCTATTCCTGACAATGACTTCCTACTGTGGGTTTATAGCAAGATAATCCAATAAACCTTTCTTTGTGCAAGAATGACTGGATCTACTTGATTTTAACCTGACAGAAATTGTCAGGAATCCATCATTCCCACTACCGTCAGTTTCCGCCGTCTACCAAGATGAGCGGAGCGGGTACGGGAGCTACGGGCGCAGCCCCAGCGACTACTCCTTCGGGCGCAGCTGCGGCGGCTACTACTCCAGGAGCCACGGGCGCAGCGGCAGCGGCAACTGCTCCAGGGGCCACGGGTGTAGCAGCGACGGTGGCAGCTTCTTCAGGAGCCACGGTGCCTGTTACTACATCGGCGGCTGCAGTGGTCACCCTCCCGACCACCACCGTTGTTCCAGTGACTACTACTACAGTTTTGGTCGCACCAGCATCACAATCGGGAACCGGATTAGCGACCCCGCCATTAATCAGCACATTGGGGTTCAGTACGCTCTCCCAGTCCACAGCCCGGCTGGGCAACTACCGAGTCAGGGAGGAGCGATTCCCCGAACCTATGTGCCAGGAGTCCCAACGCCATGGGACAAAGGGGTGACCTATCGTAGGTCACGCGATTGGACTAAGAACCTGTTGGATACTACCCAGTCGACTTGGACCATGCCGGGAAGCCAAAGCCGAGACAGTTTGTTGGATCCTAGAGGTAGTTTTGGACTTCCCCAAGGGAGGGTACCTCGAGGATCTCCTAGAACTGGGTCTGGGCCAGACACCGATGCTCGCATGGACTCTATCCAAGAGGATACTCGACGGCTGGTAAGGGATATGAGCAAGCTAATGCAATCCCTACCACAGATGATGGACCAAGCTATTCGGGCTCATCCGCTGACACAGCCTAGACCGGCACCAGCCCCGGCACCACCACTGCTACCGGGACGACCACCTCCTGCTCCTCCGGGCCCGAGGCCGGGCCAACCAGCACCTCCGGGTCCAGGGCCAGGCCGGCCGGCACCAGCCCCACCTCCACCGGTCGTTCCAGCACCAGGACCAGGGCCAGGCCAACCAGGGCCACTCCAGCCGCCCGCTGTGCCTCCGCCTCAATTCCCTGCCCCAGCACCTCTCATGCAGCCGATCCCGGTCATGGCGCCGGCCCCCCAGTAATCCGTCCTAAGGACATGCTTGAGATCACATTTGATGGAGATCCAGAGACTGTGTCCTTTTTCATATTGCAAGTCGGGAAATTTGTGCAAAGATGGGGCTATGTTTTCCCAGATGAAGAACAACAGGTGGAGTTTATCGCATCCAGATTTCGAGGGAGTGCTACCAGCTGGTATGTAGCTCTTCATGATCTGGAGGCTGCGGAGTTGGGGAATGTAGATGACTTCATGTGGGCTCTGAGAAACCGTTTCGAGGACCCGGGGCGGCCGAAAAAGCAGAAGCCTTCCTTCGTACCTTCAGACAAGGCAAACTCTCAGTGCGAGAGTATTCAAGGGAATTTCAAAGGCATGCTGTGAAAATTCGGGACTGGACCGATGCGGTCTTGGCCCAACAATATCGAATGGGTCTAGCTGTGGACATTCGTAATAACATCCTCAGCTCTCAGCAACCCCGCACCCTCCAAGGTTGGATGGAGGAAGCCGAGAAAGCCGAGAGCCGCCTACGTATGATGAAACTGGATTTATCGTTCGGTAACAACCGTCCAAGTTCGGCGGCGGGCCAAGCCAGACCCAAACCAGTATCTACCCCAAGTGGAATGAGAGATCAACGTATGCGACAGGGTCTCTGCCTGCGGTGTGGGGAGAAAGGGCACTTTGCCGCCGCCTGCCCGAAAGGAGACCCCAACCGGGCTCTACCACAAGAAGAGCCCAGAAGGTGGATAACCCCTACCCCAAAGAAAGGCACTGCAAAACCACGCAGTACACGGGCCCTTTTCGCGGGTCCTGACCAAGTGGATACTTTGTTGCTGGAGGAAGAGAATGAGATGCAGGGAAATGAAATGGTCCTGTTTGTGAATGGCGCTACACATCAGGACCCAACACCTGAGGCGCCTAAATTGGTGAGCAATTACCCCTCTCTCTTCTTTGTGACTGTCCTAGTAATGAACCCAGCCATGATGACCCACATTCGGGTTCGAGCCCTCATTGACTCAGGGTGTGGGAGGGACCTCATCAACCCGTCTATGGTTGTAGGGTTGGAGGCAGCCGTGGTCCACCTGAAAGACCCAATAACTTTCACACAAATGGATGGGTCTCCAATGAAAGAGCCATGCCGATTTGAGACTGTCCCTTTAAGAATAGGCATTGGCGACCACTGGGAGCTACGTTCGTTTGTGATAGCTCCGCAAGCCCAATTTCCCTTAGTGTTGGGTAGCCCTTGGTTACATGGACATAACCCTTACATTCTATGGGAGGAAGGGAATGTTCAATTTATCTCACCGAAATGTACAGAACACCAATGGGACCCAGGGTGGGGGAAATCCTCCCTGTAATGAACCTCCACGCGCTTGTTTAGCAATGGAGGACCTTAACCGCATCCCTAAGGATTACCAGTATTTGAGTAGGGTTTTTGAGGAGGAGGCTGATGAACTACCTCCCCACCGTAACTCTGACTGCGCTATTGAGATTCTTCCGGGACAGAAATTGCCAAAAGGGAAAATTTATGCCATGAGTCCCAGTGAGAAAGAAGAACTGCGCCGCTTTATTGATAAAAACCTGGCTCGTGGATTTATTAGGCCAGCATCATCCCCTTTCGCAGCACCTGTATTGTTTTGTAAAAAGAAAGATGGTGGGCTCAGACTATGCACGGATTACCGGGGACTTAACGCAGTGTCTGCAACCAATGCCTACCCGATGCCTCTTATCAAAGACTTATTGGCAGAGGTGGCAAAAGGGAAAGTGTTTTCTAAACTGGATTTAAGAGATGCCTATTTCCGAGTTCGCATCAGAGAGGGGGATGAATACAAAACTGCATTTAATACCCCGCTGGGGCAATTTGAATATCGGGTTATGCCATTCGGTTTGCAGGGGGCACCAGGGGTATTCATGAACTTAATCAATGAGGTCCTACACCCCTACTTGTTCAAGGGGGTGGTCGTTTACTTGGATGATATCTTGGTCTATACCCCGGACCTAAAATCCCACATCAGTCTCATGCGAAAAGTATTGGAAAGGCTATTAGATCACAAATTGTTTGTTAAATTGTCAAAATGTGAATTTCACCAGGAGTGTATTGACTTTCTGGGGTACCGCATATCCTCTGAGGGGTTGGAAATGGACCCAAAAAAGGTCCAGGATGTTGTAATGTGGGAGCCCCCCAAAACCAGACGACAGCTCCAAAGTTTTCTCGGTTTCGCCAACTTTTACCGTCAATTCCTGCCACACTTTGCCCAAGTAGCCCTTCCCCTCACTGAACTGTTAAAGACTAAGGGGAAGGGATCCAAGGCTTCAGTGCCAGGGGCCCCTTTGAACTGGACCCCACAGTGTCAGGACGCCTTTGAACAATTAAAGCGGCTGTTCACGTCGGAGCCGATACTAGCACACCCCGATGAGACAAAAAAATTCGTGGTCCAAGTAGACGCATCGGATACTGCTATGGGTGGGGTGATTTTGCAAGAGAACGCTCAGGGGCAACTACAACCCCTAGCTTATGTATCAAGAAAATTCAATGATACCGAGAGATTCTGGCCCATTTGGGACAAAGAAGCTGCGTCTATACGTTTAGCATTGATCACTTGGAGACACTGGTTAGAGGGGTCCCAAGTACCTTTTGAAATATGGACTGATCATAAAAACCTTGAGGTACTGCGAAAACCCCGCAATCTAAATGCTAAACAATTCAGGTGGGCTGAGTTTTTCTCCAAATTCCAATTCACTCTCCACCATTTCCCAGGGAAGGCTAATCATTTGGCGGATGCTCTTTCCCGCCTTCCCCAACATTTCTCTAAGAGAGTGGAGGTACAAGAGTCTATGTTCACCCCAGAACAACTGGTTGGTGCAGTTGTAACCCGTAAAGCCAAGCAAACATCAAAGAACCCTATCCAGACATTCCCCTGGGAAAAACAATTTCTCACTGACATCACCTCACAAGAAACAAGTGAGTTACAAGTCAGGGACGATGTGAGATGTGGTCCAAACGGCTGCTGGTTTAAGGGAAATAAAATGTTTGTTCCTGAAGCTACCCGATCCCAAATGTTGCAGACAGTTCATGACTCTAAATCTGCGGGGCATTTTGGATTTGTGAAATCCTTAAGACTTCTGCAACGTGGGTTTTGGTGGCCCCGAATGAAACAGGATTTATCGCTCTATATACAATCATGCCCAACATGCAACCGTTGTAAAGCCAGGCCGGGGAAACCTCCAGGTCTCTTACAGCCTCTACCTACCCCGAGCCGACCCTGGGAAGTAATTTCGATGGACTTTATCACTGATCTTCCCCCTCTAAACATATGACGGTCATTTGGGTGGTAGTGGACTTGTTCTCAAAACAAGCCCACTTTATACCGTTCCCCGGGTTGCCAACCGCCAAGGCTTTAGCCAAAGCATTCCTTCAACACATTGCCAGACTACATACATTGCCGATCAAAATAATATCCGATAGGGGAAGTCAATTTGTTTCTAAGTTATGGTCGGAGCTAATGACCCTAATGGGTATTGAACGTGCTCTCAGTACTGCCTATCACCCTGAAACCGATGGGCAAACAGAGAGAGTAAACCAGACATTAGAGCAATACCTGAGATGTTTTTCTAATTATCAACAAGACAATTGGGTTGATTTACTGCCATTAGCGGAGTTTGCATACAACAATTCATGGCACGCTTCAACAAAGATGTCACCATTCAAAGCTGCCATGGGTTATGACAGCCCCCCTCTCCCCTTCTTGAAGCCTGGTGAAAACGTGGGGAAAGCTGCAGCATGGTGTAAGACTTTCCGCGATTCTTGGCCCCTAATTGTTGAGACTTTGAATGAAGCCAAGTTACAGTACAAAAAACAAGCAGATAAAAAAAGGGCAGGGGGCTGGAATCTGAAACCAGGGGACTCTGTCTATCTGTCAACAAAGAATCTGAAGCTGACGCAGCAGTCCAAAAAACTTGCTTGGAAATATATTGGTCCTTTCAAGGTGCTAAGATGTATAAATCCAGTGACTGTACAGCTAGATCTGCCTAAATCTCTTAAAGCAATACATCCAATTTTCCATTACAGCCTCCTCAAACCGGCGTTACCCCCGACTAAATGGCAACCTGCGATGCCGGAGCCTCCCCCCTCTGATGGTGGACGATGAGGAGCACTATGAAATTGCGGATATCCTAGACTCTAAGATTCTCCGTGGACAACTCCTGTACCTGGTCCAATGGGTACACTTCGGGCCCCAACATAGGGAATGGGTGAAAGTTTCAGATATCAATGCACCTGATCACCTGAGAAGCTTTCACACTCGGTACCCTAACAAGCCTGGGGGGCCCACATTCTCTCCTTCCTGAGTGGTGGGTGGGTGGTATTTTGGGAAGGGCAGAATGTCAGAAAAATGCATTTGATGTTTCTCACTGAATCCATTGTTGTATGTTTTCCTATCCCGCTATGCGCTTGCGTAGGTATGCAGGCAGAAACGTGGGAGCTTCTTCCCTGCCGCTTTTCCTTATCACGGTGGCCTTGAATGTAGGCTTTGGACTATTCTTGTTTCGCTGAGAATTTTCCAGTCCTGGGAAGGCAAGGGGAGGGGGGAGTAGTCTCCCGCTCATTAAGTATTTCTCCCGCCGGGAGTTCCCGCGCGAGTGCTCAAGTTTTATTTGCTAGGCGCTTCATTGCATCACACTATAAGTTAGCTTGCTTTGCTTTGCCCCCTATTCCTGACAATGACTTCCTACTGTGGGTTTATAGCAAGATAATCCAATAAACCTTTCTTTGTGCAAGAATGACTGGATCTACTTGATTTTAACCTGACAAAGACCCTGCTGCTGGGAAAGACTGAAGGTAAAAGAAGAAGGGGGCAGCAAAGGATGAGATGGTTAGAGAGTGTTATCAATGCAATGAACATGAAATTGAGCAAACTCCAGAGGACGGTGGAAGACAGGAGGGCCTGGCGTGATGTGATACATGAGGTCACAAAGAGTTGGACTTGACTATGTGACTAAACAACAACCACCTTTTTGTATTTTTCGTGTGCGTGTGTGTGCACACGCACACCTGGAAGTCATGGCAACCTCTGGTGACTGACCCCTACTGGGGGCCTGGAGGATATTCAGAGTGGTGGCTGAATAAAGCCTGCCTCTACCTCCTGCCTCTGGTATTTCAAGGTGGTCTCCCATCCAGGTACTTGCTAGAGTTGACCCAGCTTAGCTTCCGAGATCTGATGAGATCGGGCTTCCCTAGAGAAATATTTTAAATACATAAAATAAAACCAAAAAAAAGAGACCTTTGCAAAGGCATCAGTTTGCACTGATAGAAGAGGCCTTCAGTGCCGCCCCATTTAACTGTATGTGTAAATAGAAATAGCATGGATTTTACCAGAAAATCATGGAGATCTATTTATCAGATTTATCGGCACAATTTTGTCTTGCATTTTGTCTATCTCTAGTTTTAGAATGAGAAAAATAATATATTTATCCAAGTATTGTGACACTACCAATTTAACAGTTCACAACTACAGGGGAAAAAAAATAATCCATACACTAAGCTTGATCCACCAGCACTTTTCATTTTAATGCTGAGTGAAGTGCTTCTTATATACTGTACACAATTAGTACAGTCAGTTGGGACAGTTTATAAAGCCATTTGGGATCTATCCGGATGAAAAGTGCTAAATAAATGTCAGATCATTATCACCATTACCCAATAGATGGTGCCTTATTTGCTGAGTTCAAAATGGAAACAGTCCAAAAAAGACAGAAAAATAGAAGCTGCCTCAGTACACACAACTGTAACATATCTCCCAAAAGCACATTTCCCCCTCAATAAATAAGTCTAGAAATCCAAAGACCATTAAACACTGCAAAATAATGGACACTGCAGCAAATCCTACTTCTGTTTTACTGATACCAAGACTACCTGGTAAGCTATAGCAAATTGACATTTAACATGTTAATCATTTTAAAGCTAGTTAACTAACAAATATTCCAACATTTGACTTAATATTGCTTTCTCGCTCCTCACACAAAGTAGATCTTAAAGTACAAGAGAATGATATAAACTACTATATAAAAGCTATGATTTAGACACACAACTATGTAACCACAGTGTCATAAATTGTGGACCAGCTGCCTTTTAGCATCACTTGTCCATTTGATTAGCCACACACTGGCAAGTTCAAACCTTGACCAGAGTCTTTGATGCAGACTTAACACAGCCCTGAGTCAGTCTACTCATCCACACCTGATGTTTCTACACTACCATGAAGTTGTTGTTGTTGTTTCCCTTGGGTTAATCCAGGCATTGGTATAATTCCTGGTTAACTTGTACGTTCCTGGTGCTACCTTTTATAACAGTGATTTTACTGTGTATTACTTCCAACTATAGAATGAGCCCATCATAGGCTCTAACCTATGACCCACAATTCATGAGGATTCACAATATTAAGGTGTTCCTATGTACTACCATAGATTTTCCTGTCAAGGGTTGTCTCTTATTTTCACAGCTCATGACACTATCCTTGCAACATTGTTTTGGGGCTCCTTCTGATATCCCCCCAAATCTTCTTACATAACATAGACAGGAGGCAAGACTTCATATTGGTCATTCAGGCTCCAAGAAGGTTGATGAGCATTCTCACACAACCTTCCCTACTGCTTTGGTACAAGTTTTTTGTGTTTTTTCTCATGGGGATGATTGTGCAATATCAATGTGCAGGGAACAAACCAGTTGCCCTGGTCATGCTGTTTCAGCATGACCCATCCCATGGGTTATATCTTCCTTTCAAAATACAGTAAAGAAGAGGGATACTCTTGGGACCCAACAAGTAGTCAAAAACATAACCAACCATACAAAAATCAGAATCACACTTTTAGCCACAGTCTAAGGAGTGGTGCATCAGCCAAAGTAGACATTACAGCATCCACAGGTCTGACCTGTGAGGACTTGGCCATTTAAAAATGCCACAAGGGCTCAATTCTGATTGGGCCCAGGGTGTGGCAGGACAAAGGAATCCTATCCCCTCTGCATGCCTTTTCAAGTGCCCAAACAGCCCCCAACAGCTGTTTAGGTACCTTAAAAGTTCAGGGGGGGTGATTAGATCACCTGGTCCCACTGTGCTGCTGGTCTAAATACAATCAGATCCTCATGGTATTTTTAAATGGACCCATGGGTACTATGACATCAAGTTTGGTTCTAAGATTTAGCAGTGAAAGGGTAGCAGTTGCTAGGCAGAAAAAAGTGCATAGCAAAAAACACCCACATGGAGAAACTGTGATACAGAACAATGAACTGCTGAGATGGATGGGGCCTTGCGGGAGTGAAACAGTGCAGATTCTTACCAGAAGAAAGTGAACCAGGTCTGATGAAGAAAAAAAAGAAAAAAGAAAAAAAGGACAAGATAGGACTGCTACTATAACCAGGGCCGGCCCCGGATGTCTGGGTGCCCTAGGCAGGACAGCCTGGGGCGCCCACCCCACCAGGGATACCAACCTCCCAGTGGGGCCTGGAGACCTGGGGGGGTGGCAGAGCACTGGCTTTCCTGGGCGCTCCACAGCTGCGGGGCCCCCAGGAAAGCCGGGGAAGGGGTGGAGGCTCTAACCCACGCCCCTTCCCTTCCAGCACCGGCTTTCCTGAAGGCTCCGCAGCTCTGCAGCTGCGGGGCCCCCAGGAAAACCAGGGAAGGGATGGGGGTTCTAGGCCCTGCCCCCTCCCTCCCAGCGCCAGATTTCCTGGGGGCTCTGCAGCTTTTGGGCCCCCAGGAAAGCCAGGGAAAGGGTGGAGGTTCCAACCTGCAGCTGTGGGGGCGCCAAGGCAAGCCAGGGAAGAGGCGTGGGTTCAAACACCCACCCCTTCCCTCCCAGCACCAGCCTGGAGGAGAGGGGAGGGTGGCAGGGGGAGGAGGAGCGCTGGTGGGGGAGGGCAGGCAAGCTCTGCCACCGCTGCTGCTTCCTGAGCCCCGCCAGGGTGCTTCACTGGTGGCAGTGGCAGGGAGGCAGCAGCAGCAGCGGTGGTAGGGCAGGGGGCCGTTTGGCACCCCTGCGGGCCCAGCACCCTAGGCGAGCACCTAGCTCGCCTAGTGGGTGAGCCAGCAGTGACCATAACCAGACTGGAATCAGAACAATTCATGCAACAAAGACTAGAGGGGAAATAACATAAAACAGGTAATCCTGCCAAGATATCAGGGAGGTATACTCCAATGATAGGGGGTTCCTAGCAACAAAAGTAGTAAAAAAAGTTGGGCATTTCATCTTCCAACGAGTGCCAAACAACCCAAGAAGGAGGATAAAGAACTAAAACAGAAATTATCCCTCTGGCCAGATAGACAGGCTGCACAGCTACAAGATGTTGTTCCTAACTTCTTGTGTGGTCTGAAAAAATGTCATGGTGAGCTATGCTACCATACCAAATAGTCTGGGCCTCCAATGAGAAAATTCAGGATGTGGTACTTGTTAGTGCAGGAAAACTTAATTGTGACGGAGCCCATTACAGCATGGATGTTTTGTGCTTAAACAGAACATAGGGTTGCCAGGTCCCTCAAAGTCCACAGTGGGGGACTTTGGGGGGCATTACTGGAGGGGTGGGGCGTCCCCAGCATGATGACATCACACAGAAGTGACATCACCACACTGGGGAGCGGAGGCCCCTTCCTCTCCCCAACAGCATTTAGAAACATTCTTTAAAAATGCTGCTAGGAAGAGGTGGAGGGGGCATTCGTGCCTGCACTCTGAGCCCCAAATTCAGGGCTCAGAGTGCAGGTGCACAGCTCCTGCCTCTCCCCAGCAGTGTTTAAAGACTTCCTTTAAACGCTGCTGGAGAGAGATGGGGGGAGGCCCAGTGGTCACTCTTGGGGTGCGGCTTCCCCCCACTGGCCCCTGGTAAGTGGGAAGGAGCCCTTCCAAAGCAGGAAACCCGTGCTGAACCGGGGGGGTCTGGCAACCCTAACAGAACAGCAAAGGAAAAGAAAGTGTATATAGTTATTTAAGTCTGTCAAAGTGCCCTCCATAGTACATAAAAGGCAGAAATGGCATTTGTAGGGGCAAAAAAGGCTCAACTATCTTAGTAAAAATATGTGCCACTAACCTCTGAGGGAGAAGGGGGAAAATTCTCAATTAACTAATAGAATTGAGTAGACTGAAAACAAAAAGCAATCTGGGAAAGTTAAACTACCAAAACCATCCACAAGGCTGCAGAAAAAACTGAGGTCTCGCATGGATTACCCTAATTCCCATGCCCTCTTTGTGAACATCAATGATCACAAACAAAAAAAGAAGTAGGAGGAGTACTGCTAGTTGTAGACTGTACATCTAAATGCAGAGGGACTCTCTGTAGGTGCAATAGAGAAAGATATGAATAAGAAACCCAAGCAAAAAACTTTAAAAATTAAAAATTATAGCATACTACAGACCTCCTGGAGCTAAAAAAAAGTCTATTTTCTTCTGCCCTTCTTAATAAATAAGGATTTCTGAAAATAAACACACTGAAGGGTTCTCTTACTGGGGGGCACGTGACCTCCACCTACAGAAGAGGTGGAAAAGACCTTGGGCATACAAATGGGAAGAAGAATGATAGGAAACCATGAGACTAAGCAATGGAGAGAATCCAAGAAAAATGGGTGTTCCCATAGGGAAGAAACATGTCAGTGACTGACAAGACAGCAGACAACAAAATATTTCACTCTTTTGTGCAGAGTAAATCATCTCAGAGGATGAATCAATAAGTTTAATGGATTTTTCTCCCAAGTTTGCTACTGGATACACTTTTAGTCAGAGATGCTTGGGACAGAACTCAGCATTTTCTGCAGGCAAAGACTGTGCACTTCCCATGTGCTACCACATCATAAAAAGGAGAGGAAGAAGAGATGGCTCCCGTGGAATTGAGAGTCAGCCTGTTCTTCCTACTTAGGGAATTGCCCATTTGAAGTGGGTGATTCATAATCCTCAGGGGCTGATTTACCGCTCTACTCCCAAATATCTTTGGATGGGGGGGCTATCCTCAGCCATAGAGGCCTCTGAAAAAAACAATTACTAGAATAATCAGAAACGGTGATACACGGAAATTCTGACATTGGTGAAGAAAGATATATTCAATGTAGAGGTTCAGCCATTATCTGTTATCCCCTTGGTAGCATCAAAGAGGTGTGTAATGCTCCCTCAAAAGGGGATTGGTAAAAAGAATCATAATTATCTACTAATTAGCAATTCCACTGCTGCAGCTATGGGATACCAGGGGCCTGACATTCAAAGAATTGGCAGGTGGAAGTCAGCACATCACAAGACGTATGTCTGGATCTGCAAAATTTGAGCTGCTCCTTTAGTTTGCACAATGGGAGAGAGCATGCTGTTCTGAGTGCTCTTGTGTTGTTTGCTGGTTAACCTAGTTTCTGTTTTAGATGCTGTTGGTCACCATGGAAAGAGCCGTGTGCTTATTTGTGGCCACAACATGGTGTTCTGGACTGCTCACCGGGCCAGGAGGACGAATATTGGTTCCCAGTTGGGATGCAGTGAGCAGGCAGAGGTCGAGTGGCTTGGCCAAAGAGGCATGCACTGGCCTAGGGTCATGCCGCTAGTGTTTGAGGGGAGATGTAGTCCTCCTCCTGATGTCCTTCTTATACACCTTGGCGGTAATGACTTGGGTCTGATGAAAGGTAAGGCCCTAGTCATTCAGGTCAAGTTGGATTTGGCAGACATTGCAGACCAGTGGCCTGGGATGCAACTGGTCTTGTCTGCGATGTTACTGCACCAGCTATGTCGTACCCTAGGCAATCCTGGGTGTTTGGACCAGGCAAGGCACAAGGGTAGACGGGGTGCACCTTTCTAACAAGGGCAACAACATTTTTCTTACAGATCTGAGGTGAGGGGTCCTGGCGGCGCTGGATCACTTGGTGGGGGCCAAGGCCTAAGCAGAGGCTTGACCTTTGCTATGGTGGAGTACCACAATCAGGATGTAAACTGGTGAGCACCTGGGCATTGTTATAAAGGAATTAAAGGGTCCTCCAGGAATGGCTTTTGGGCCTTTGCAGCTCAAGGCCGGGAAGGGGTGAATCTTCCTTGGAGCAATCTGGCCCAGCCTACCTTAGCAGGCCTTTGTGGCTTCTGGGGTGGTGGGCCAGGGATTCTCTTGAATATGCCAAGCTGCTGGTTGAGAGCTACATTGGGTGGCTCGAGATTGGGGCAGGTGCATCGCCCAGAAGGAAATGAAGGTGGTCAGGAGTTTGACACCTGTCATATTCCTCAGTACATCTAAGCAACCCCTTGCCAATTGTTTGTTGTAAATTAATTAATAAAGTGGCCCTTGTTAAATCCATATTGGTGTCTGTCTCTTCATTCCGGCTGAGGGGGCAATGCCAAGTCAAGCAACATATAGTCCTCACAAACTACAGGAGGTAGAGAAATGAAGTGCTGTATATTTTACAAGCCATCAATCACAACAGAGGTGGTTAGTGGGACCAAGGATATTTGTGCTCATGAATTGTACCAATGGTCCTGACTCTTGATGGAAGCCACATTAGGAAGAGCATCTGGGTCAAAGATCTTCCTCCTGATTAGAAACATAAGATATCCTTCAAAGAGATGGGCATGGAGTTAACACTCATTTATTTGTTGCCTGAAATATACCCCATAAGTCTCCCTAATGGGGCCTCAAATTAGCTAACAACATTATCTCCTCCTCCATATTACACTCACAGCAAGCCTAGGAGGGAGTTTGCGCCAAGAGTATGTTACTGTCCAAGGTCACCCAGCAAATTTCCATGGCAAAATGAAGATTTGAACCTGGTTCTTTGAGATCCTAGCCTGACATTCCAACCACTATACCACACTGCCTCTTGTGGCAAATAGTATCATGTAGGAATTACTCCTGAAACAAGCTGAACACAATAAAAAATAAGAACTCTCCCCCAGAATCAGCAAAGAGGCTGAGAACCTTGGGAAGGGAGAGTCAGTACCCTTCACAGATTAGGGTTGCCAGGTCAGATCGACCTGGTGGTCGGGGAGGGACTTCCAGGAATGGGGGGAGCATGTGGCATGCACGACATAATGATTTCACATGGAAGTGATGTCATCAGAATGGTGATGCTCTGGTATTTTGGGCAAAATTCTATGGTTACCATAGAGTTTTGCCCCCAAAAAACAGAGTGTCACCATGCGATGTAACTGATGTGATGACATTAATTCTGTGTGACGTCATTATGTCATTTTTGTGGGTGGGATTTTCCCCGGCTGGCCAGCTGGCCAGTGGAAAGAAAAAGGCCCAAAAATCTGGGGATTCCCCATCCCCACATAGGGAATGGCATTTCTATCACTGATAGAAAGAAGGGAGTGTGAGCAAAGACTATAGATAACACTGCTGGAAAAAACTGCCTTCAACATGACTGGCTTTAAAGGAGCAGGATTATCACTCCTATTGGAAAAGAAGCAGTTGAGGGGCTTCAAAACACTGTGTCCTTGATCATTCCAAAAGCTGCTTAGAGAACTGAGCAGATGGGCAGAACAGGTTTGCCATCAAAAGGGCTACATATCAGTTATGAGGCCTACATATAACGACAAGAGCAAGTTATGCCTATGCTCTAAAAAACACAACTTTGGTGCCAACAGCAAGAACTAGAAGCCCTGGATCCAAGGCTGAGCTATTCCTGTGTTAACCTTAGAGTTAAATATTAGGCAGCTGCAGCAATCCAATGAAACCAAGGCTGCTTTGTCACTGCACTAGTCTTTATAATCAGACACTAGCTAGAGCATCCAAGCAGACACATTGCTCAGTAGAGGTAGTGTAGAACTGAGACTTCACTGTCATTATTAGCCTTCAGAGGTAGACCTAAGCATCAGGTTGCCAACTTCCAAGTGGGGCGTGGAGATCTCCTGGAATTTCAACTGACCTCTAGGCTACAGAAGATTAGTCCCCTCTGGGAGAAAATAAGAGCTTCAAAGGGTGGATTGTATGGCATTATACTGTGCTAAGGTCCTTCTCCTCCCTCCCTCTGTTTGGTGTTTGTGTTTAAGAGCTGTGGACTCTAATCTGGAGAACCAGGTTAGATTCACCACTCTTCCAAATGCAGCCAGCTGGGTGACCTTGGGGTAATCACAGTATTCTCAGAGTTGTTCTCTTAAGAGCAGTGCTCTCAGAGCTCTCTCAGCTCCACTTACCTCACAGGGTGTCTGTTATGGGAAGAGGAAGAGAAGGAAGTTGTAAGCCACTTTGAGACTCTGAGTGAAAGGCGGGGTGTAAATCCTCCTCCTCCCCCCATCCTTTCCAGCCTCCAACCCCAAATCTCCAGGTATTTCCCAACCAGGCTTGGCAACCCCATGTGATAAGAAGGAGGTTCCAAGTAGCTGACAGCCAAGCAAACTGATGGCTCTGACTTCTCAAAGGAGACAACCCCAAGGGATGAAGAATGCCTTTAGCCAGGCTGGCACATAGCTAAATGCATTTTAGGGGAGCTGAACTGAATCAGAAGACTCTATATGACCAGAACTCTGCAATAAACAGGCAGCCCACCCCTCAGACCCGACGAGGAGGGGGGTGCTGTAAACCAGGAAGGCTGCAGCGAAAGTCTTTCATAAAGAATAACACTTCTCTATCAATCACGCCTTCAAGGGAATTCCAGGTGGGTGGCCATGTTGATATGAAGCAGCAGAACAAAGTTTGGGTCCAGTGGCACCTTTAAGACACGGTTTTATTCAGGGTATAAGCTTTTGTGTGCATGCACACTTCTTCAGATACAATGAAACAGAGTCACCAACCCTTACATATAGGCAGTGGGTGAGGGGGATGTTGCCAGGAAGATTGGATTAAGGCAATTGGTAAAACCTGGGAACAGCAGCAGATTACCATACAGTATAGTAAAAGTTTACAAATAGATGCAAGAACTGAATGACATTAGCATTTGTAGTGAGATAAGAAACCTATATCTCTGTTAAACCCTGGGGGTTCCATTGTCTTGAGTGTTGTAATAATTTGTAATTCAGCAATCTCCCATTCTAGTCTGTTTCTGAAATTCTTTTTGCTATAAAAGAGCTACTGACCCAGCTGAGCTCTGAGAAGGAGCAAGGCATTAGAGCTGCTAGAGGGGTGAGTGTTTTTTTTGTTTTTCTTTATTTACTTTCAGCTGAGGTGCTTTAGCTGAGAAACTACTGTGTGGGGGACTGTATTTGGGAGTGTGTGCGTGAGTTGTGAGTTGTTGCAGACTTCTGGCTGCTCGAGTTAGGGTGTGAAAGGGTCATTGTTTGCTTGTAATTGAATGCCTGGGTGAATTTGAATAGCTGCTGGCCATATCCTCTCCTTTTTTTTTAATATATTTTTTTATTGTTTTCATTTCATCTACAAAACGTTTCCTTATATATAAACATTCCAAATTAAACAGAAACTCATCCAGAGATTACTTAATTTACCAATTGTTCAGAAAGCTCTTCTGGCCATATCCTCTCCTGAGGGAAGCTTCTATTTAAGGCAGGAAGCTTGCAAGAGGCATGAACTGAAAGGTGAGGCTCTTTGCCTGTGGCTCTTAGACGAGGGGCTCTGTAGGATGCCCAGGAGGAGCCAGAAAGCCATGAACCTAGGGTCCTTCAGTTCCCAGTAAGGCAAGTAGACTTCTACAACAGGAACCACATAAATACAAAGGGTTTTAAATGGGGATTATATAAAAGTATTATTTTAAAAGTAATTGTGGATCTCCTTACATTAATATGTAATCTTTCTTTAAAATTGCCTCCATTCCTGAGGACTGGAAGGTAACTAATGTCACTCCCATCTTTAAAAAGGGCTCCAGGGGAAAATTACAGGCCAGTCAGTCTGACTTCGATACCGAGTAAGTTGGTGGAAACTGTTATTAAGGGAAGAATGAGTAGGCACACTGATGAACAAAAACTATTGAGGCAAACTCAGCATGGGTTCTGTAAGGGAAGATCTTGTCTCACTAACCTGTTAGTGTTTTTTGAGGGAGTGAACAAACATGTGGACAAGGGGGACCCAATAGATATTATTTACCTTGACTTCCGGAAAGCTTTTGATACAGTTCCTCATCAAAGGCTCCTAAGTAAGCTCAATAGTCATGGGATAAAAGGACAAGTCCTCTTGTGGATCAAAAACTGGCTTATAAATAGGAAACAGAGAGTGAGTATAAATGGGAAACTTTCTCAGTGGACGATGGTAAACAGTGGGGTACCATAGGGATCAGTACTCGGACCGATGCTTTTTAACTTGTTTATTAATGATTTGGAATTGGGAGTAAGCAGTGAAGTGGCTAAATTTGCAGATGACATGAAGCTGTTCAGGGTGGTGAAAACCAGGGAGGATTGTGAGGCATTCCAAAGGGATCTGTCGAGGATAGGTGAGTGGGTGTCAATGTGGCAAATGGGGTTCAATGTGGCCAAGTGCAAGGTGATGCACATTGGAGCCAAAAACCCTAAATATAAATACACGTTGATGGGGTCTGAACGGGCAGAGACTGACCAAGAGAGAGATCTTGGAGTCATAGTAGATAACTCAATGAAAATGTCTAGACAGTGTATAACTGCAATAAAGAAGGCCAACACTATGCTGGGGATTATTAGGAAGGGAATTGAAAACAAATCAGCCAGTATCATAATACCCCTGTATAAATCATTGGTGCGACCTCATTTGGAATACTGTGTACAGTTCTGGTCACCATACCTAAAAAGGATATTTTAGCATTAGAAAAAGTGCAGAGAAGGGCAACTAGAATGATTAAAGGGTTGGAACACCTTCCCTATGAAGAAAGGTTAAAACGCTTGGGGCTGTTTAGCTTGGAGAAATGACGTCTGACGGGTGACATGATTGAGGTTTATAAGATTATGCATGGGATAGAGCAGGTTGAGAAAGAAGAACTTTTCTCCCTTTCTCACAATACAAGAACTCATGGGCACTCAATGAAATTGCTGAGCAGTCAGGTTAGAACAGATAAAAGGAAATACTTCTTCACCCAAAGAGTGATTAACATGGAATTCACTGCCACAGGAGGTGGTGGCAGCTACAAGCATGGACAGTTTCAAGAGGGAATTAGATAAACATATGGAGTAGAAGTCCATCAGTGGCTATTAGCCACAAGGTATAGATAGGAACTCTCAGGCTGGGGTAGGTGATGCACTCTATTCTTGGTGCTGGGAGGGGCAGCAGTGGGACGGCTTCTAGTGTCCTGGCCCCACTGCTGGGCCTCCTGATGGCACCTGGTATTTTTGGCCACTGTGTGACAGAGTGTTGGACTAGATGGGCCATTGACCTGATTCAACATTGGCTTCTCTTATGTTCTTATGTTCTTGAGAGCCAGTTTAGTATAGTGGTTAAGTGTGCGGACTCTAATATGGGATTTGATTCCCCACTCCTCCACTTGCACCTGCTGATGTGACCTTGGGTCAGTCACAAGCTCTGGCACAGCTGTTCTCTCAAGGACAGTTTCTGTCAGAATTTCTCTCAGCCCCACCTAGCTCACAGGGTGTCTATTGTGGGGAGGGGAAGGGAAAGGAGTTTGTAAGCCACTCTGAGATACCTTTGGGCAGTGAAGGGTGGGGTATAAATCCAAACTCTTCTTCTTATGTACTTTGAGGTCACCCTTTAAGTGTCCTGGGAGGTTGAAGTGTTCAACAGGTTTCTCAGTTTTGTGATTCTTGATGTCAGATTTGTGTCCATTTATCCTTAAGCATAGGGTTTGACTTGTTTGCCCTATGTAGAGAACTGAAGGACATATAATGGCATATAAGAAGATGAGAAAGTGAATGAGCTGAGATGGTGTAGTTAATATTGTTAGTAGAGGTGCCCACAAAAATAATAACTGTTTTTCAGGTTTGGGTATACAGAACCTGAAAAATATCTGTATTTCCCAATATTCCTGAATCCCAATATCAGAATGGTACTAGGATTTGGGAAAAATTTGGACTTGCTGAATTTTCCCAGCTCAGTTATACTGTATGTGGACAGTTATAGTCAATCGTCCCCCTAGGTTATAATGGACAATTGATCTGGGAGTATCTGGGGCTTGGGAGGGGCTGTTTTTTTGAGGTAGAGGCACCAAAATTGCAGCATAGTTGTTGGTGCCTCTCCTTAAAAAAACCCCAAAATTTCAAAAAGATTGGACCAAGGGGGCCAATTCTATGGGCCCCAGGAGAAGGTGCCCCCATCCTCTATTGTTTCCAATGGAGAGGGGAAAGGCATTTAAAGGGAAGAGATGCCTTCTCCAAGATGAGGGATTAAGAGCCTTTTAAACATCCTATAAATTGTGACTATCTGGTGGCCCTGAAAAATCCTGAATATTTTTGGGATTTTGGGGGGCAGCCATTTTTGGTGATTGGTTGAGAAAAATCCGATAAAATACAGATAATGTATTTTATCAGGTATTGTTCTGGCTTTATACTTGAGTACACACCCCTACTAGTTAGGTCCAGGGACTGTGTTGTCTAGGGGTATGTGGCGGAAGACGAGGAAGAGGAGGAGGTGGAGGAGATTGAATTTATACCCTGTCCTTCACTACCCAAAGGAGTCTCAGAGCGGCTTACAATCTCCTTTCCCTTCTCTTCCCCACAACAGACACCCTGTGAGGTAGGTGGGGTTGAGAGAGCTCTCTCAAGAACTGCCCTTGAGAGAACAGCTCTGAAAGAATTTATGACTGACCCAAGGTCACACTAGCAGCTGCATGTGGAGGAGTGGGGAATCAAACCCAGTTCTCCCAGATTAGAGTCTGTGCTCCTAACCAGTATAACAAACTGGCTCTCAAAGTTAGCATCTGGGTTTATTGCAAGCTCTAATACCAGTGAGGAGTGGGTGAGGAGTTGTTTAAAATTGGGGGGCCTGTGTGTGGGCAAGAAAATCTTGCCCCACAGTACCTGTGAAAGAGAGCTATCATCATCCAGGTGCTGATGATGTGTTGAACTGTTTTGAGCTGAGAGCTGTATGTGACCACTAGTGGTGTTCTGTTGTTGTCTCTTTTGGGCCTATCTTGCAACACATTTTCTCTGGTACCATTCTGGTTTTGTTAATTTATTTCTTGACTTCATCAAGTAGATATTTTAGTTCCCAAAAGGTTCATTGTAGATCCCTCAGATGAGAATCTCCGTCTGCAGGATTAGAGCAGATGTGGCTTTTGCGTAGACCCTGGGTTGTTTGGCATGTTTAGGATGGTTGGAGTAATGTAGATATGTTTGTCAGTCAGTAGGTTTCCGGTATAAGGTTGTGTATACATCCACTGTGCATTTTCACAGCAGTGTCCAGAAAATGTACTTCTTGCATAGATTGGTTCATTGTCACATTGATGGTGGGGTGCAAGTTGTTGAATGCCTGATAGAATATGTCCAGGGCTTCTTTACTATGTGTCCAGACAATAAAGAAGTCATCAATGTATTGCAGGTATAACAGAGGTGTGAGTGAGTAAGAGTTTAGGAAGTGTTGCTCCAAGTCAGCCATAAAGATGTTAGCATACTGTGGGGCCATGAGCTGGCCTCAGCTGGGAGGGTTGGGATAGAAATTTTATAATAATAATAATAATAATGATGATGATGATGATGATGATGATGATGATGATGGCTGTAACAAAATTTGAAGTAGTTAAGGGTGAGAATGAAATGGCACAGTTTGGTGGGTAGCAAAGTCAGCTGTGTTGTCAGAAATTATGTTCCTTATGGTTTGTAATCCATGTTTGTGTGGGATGCTGGTGTGCAAAGATTCCACATCCATGGTGGCTAAAACAGTATTCTTTGGAAGGTTATTCTAAGATTGTATTTTCTTCTGAAAATCTGGTGTCATGCACATAACTAGGAGTGCTGATGAAACAGGGTCCTAGAACAGAGTCCATGTATCCAGATACCCCCACGGTGATGGTGCCTATGCCTGAGAAAATGAGGCATCCTGAGATGCCGGGTTTGTGTATTTGGGGAAGAAGATAAAAGGTACCTGGTTGAGGTTCCTGTGGTGTGTCTGAAAGGATCTGTTCCTTAATGTGCAGAGGCAATTCCTTTATAATTTGTTCCTTTTTTAATCCCTGCATGGGATCTGAGTATAGTTGATTGTAAAAAGCAGTATTTGAGAGTTTTCTTTGAGCCTCCTGGATGTAATCTGATTTATTCATGACTAGGAGTAAGGCCCATTGTGGAAGAAATACAACAAGCTCTAGAAGGAAGCTCCAGGTTACTGTCCCGGCTGTGACTGGTGAGGTGGCAGAAGGGGAAAATAGAGGGAGGCAAGTCATGTTTATTTCCTTCTGCTTAGCCATAAGGCAGGGCTGTCTCCAATCATTTTGCTGCCCCAAGTGGGTAGTATGGTAACAGGTATGGTTCCCTCCACTCCTGACTTATGTTGATTTGGGGTTGTGCAGTGACAGTAAAGGTAGAAAAGCACCTCCTCCTATGCCATGTCTTCTGTGTTCCAAGGGTCTGGAAAGCAGTTCCATAGCCAGTTACAGGGTTACCAACTCTGGGTTGGGAAAAACCTGTAGATTTGAAGGATGGAGCCTGGGGAGGGAAGGGATGGGGAGGGACTTCAGCAGGGTATAATACCAGAGTCCACTAGCCAAAGCAGCCATTTTCTCCAGGAGAACTGATCTTGGTCATCTGGACATCAGTTGTAATAGCTGGAGATTTTCATGTGCTGCCTGGAGGTTGGCTTATGTTAATTTGGGGCTATGCAGTGGCAGCTAAGGTAGAAAAGCACCTCCTCCTATGCCATGTTTTCTGGGTTCCAAGGGTCTGGAAAGTGGTTCCATAGCCAATTACACGGTTTCCAACTTGGGGTTGGGAAATACCTGTAGATTTGAGGGATACAGCCTGTGGAGGACAGGATTTGGGGTGGAGAGGGACTTCAGCAAGGTATAATGCCATAAAGTCCACTCCCCAAAGCAGCCATTGTCTCCAGGAGAACTGATCTTGGTCATCTGGAAATCAGTTGTAATAGCTGGTAAATTTTCTGGAGGGGAAATGATATGCTGTGGCTAGGAAACACGGTGATTTCTGGGAACTCCCCAGGACCCACAGGGAGATTGGAAACTCCAGTGACCATTTAAGGGAAGATTGGGATATGTATTTTACTTCAGAACACATTCAATGACTCCCAACAGCAACAGCAAACTGTTTAGAAAGTTAGAGGCAAAGGCCAATCAGACCGCATATGCAAATGACCTCTGTGTTCTGACTGGCTATGGGAGGGAGAGGAACAGCAAACTGTTTGGAATGTTGGAGGCAGGACTCAGGCAATGCAGCCAGTGGATAGAGATAGCTTCTGAGTGACACATCATGGAGCCAACTGATTTAGGAGCGTGTGGAATGTTCAGAAAGTGCCACCCCACTTCATAATTATATATAAGGAGAGATGACAATGGCTCCACCTTTGTCTGCCTCTTTAATTATAATTATAATTAAATTATAATATCTGGATTGTTCCTGAGACTGTCAATGATCTTCCCTTCAGCATGGTTTAAATTTTGTTCTATCACATCAATTTGGACTCTACGGCAAAAGTATTCAATATAGAGATCCAGTGCGGCATTGCAACCACAGTGGCATTGCAATCTGGGGAGGGGCTGTGGCTCAGTGGTAGAGCATTGACTTTGCATGCGGAAGGTACCAGGTACAATCCCCAGCAACTCCAGTTGAAAGGACCAGGTAGTGAGTGAAAATGAAAGACCTCTGTCTGAGACCTTGGAGAGCCACTGACAGTCTGAGTAGACAAAACTGACTTTGATGGACTGATGATCTGATTCAGTATAAGGCAACTTCATGTGTCCATGACCATCAGTCAGGAGGGATCCAGGCAGAGTCTCTTTTTTTGTAGCATTATTTTGATGGCAGTTGGTTGTCAGTATCTTGTTCGTGTGTGGGTTGGAGGGTTGTTAGCTGTTTTCTAGTAGATTATGTGGTAGTATGTTGTGAAGATGCTGCCAGTCCTTTCTTGTTCTGTTCTTAGTTATGTTGAAAGTAGTCCTTCAGGCGTAGATGACATAAAAAGGTTTCCAGGTCCCTGCAGAACTGAATCATCTGTGTGGATTTGGTGGGGCAGAATGACAGTCCACGTGAAAGAACTGATTCCTCTGCTGGGCTGAGTCTGTGCTATGAAAGGTTGACAATATTGTTGGAGTTCTTGTTGTTTTGATTAGTGGCATTCAGTTTACAGAGGGTTGTTTGTTTTTTGTTTCTTCAGCAACTCCAGTTGAGAGCAGTAGATGGTTTGTCTTTTCTTGTGGAAATTTTACCAAGCAGGTAATTCCTTAAAGAAATGTCCAGTTCTCCTTGAACAGCTTCTGTTTGTAGTACAGGACACTGATCATATGTCTGAGTAGCATCTTAGAGAATTTAAGACATAGATTTTTCTGCATAGTTTGTAGGATAAGTAGATTGTAGAGGATTCTTAATTCTCAGTTCCTCAGGTATAATGTCCAGGTTTTTGCATTTTGTATAAAAGGAAATATCCATTTGTACCTGTGCAAGTTTCTTTGTGAGGCTGATGGATTTCCATTTCATGTGGCTTAAAGTAGTGCCTTCAAGACAGTTCAAGACAGAATCAGCTAGTTCCATTGCAATTTATCAGGCAGATAAGGCACAGAGAATGGTCATCTGTCAGGCCATTATAATGCCACAGTCAACACAATCTGAAGATTTCCCTTTGCCATAACAACAAAGTTAAAAACCTCAATGTATTTTTCTCTAAAGAGAATGAAATCTTCATTCTCAAGAATGAGGTGAGGAAGAAAGAAACAGAGAGCAGCAACAGAGGTCTTTAGATTTATATTTTCCCACAGAGAAAGAGAAATACGGAAAAGCTGAAAGCACAAAGAGCTTGATAAGAAGTGTCAACTCTCTGCTGTGGCAGAAAGAGAATTGAGGGATACCACTCCTTGACCCCCTCCTCACACTTGGGAAAAGGTTGGAAACTCCAGTGCAGGGAGTGCTCAAACTTTAGGAGTTCTAAAAGTTTATTCCATGGCAGGCCAGCACAGGCTTAGTACCCATATGGGACTGCACTGTGACCACAAGTGTTATGTTCTGGGTTCACTCTATGCTGTTTTTAGTTATGGATTGCTCTATGGTATCCTAGTTACCTTAATGTGATTGGCTGTCTAATAAAGACCTTCTAGTGGTCCTGAGGCCACCCAGAATAACCTATCAGAAAGCTCTGCTTAGGTCCAATCGGACCACTTGTTTGTAGTTACTTTGTATATAGTTCAGTTGTGGAATGGTATAAATTTGGGTGCCGCTCTTACCAGAGCAGTTCAGAGCTGAGCAATGTTATGAATAAAAGCCTTGTTATTGTCCATCGTCTCCTGCCTATCAATACTTAAAAACAATGATGAATATCTTGTCACATATCAGAGGGATGACTGTAGATTTACAAATAATCAGCATGGGGTCATCATATTCTGCAACTTTTGCCTCTTCCAGATTATTCAAATAGCCTTAGTTCTCAGAGACAGAGTCTGACCTCAGATGCAGATGTGCTTTTTCAGTGTCAGAAGCTGCACTGTATGCCAACATTTGAAAGTCAATTATGTGAAGTTTCCTTAGCTACACACCACTAATGTCCTGAGTGTGGAACCTATGATCAACTGTACTAAAATATTTTAAAATATTTATGTGATGGATTTATTGTTTTATTATTTTACTTTTGTAAGATACATGTAGAATGTTTTATTGAGAGGCAAGATATATATGTTTTAAATAAAAATAAATAATTTGTCTTGTCATTCTTTTGTTTTCTATTTTAATATAACAAAGTACTTCCCAATGTAATCCTATCCAAAGTTACTTCAGTCGAAGACCACTTATTTCAATGGGATTAGACTACTGTAACTTTACACAGGGTCACACTGTCAGTCACCTACTACCTATCTGATACATCATCAATGTTCCCTCTAAGCTGTGGAGTCTTGTGAGCAAAAATTCTACTTTGTAAGCTACTGGCATTAAAGTTGTGAGCAAGCGATTTGGGAACTGCATAAATTAGTTTGCTTTGGAGCCATCCTTCCTGAGCTAAGACAAAAATGTGTGAGCTGGGGGCTAAAAAACTGTGAGCTGGCTCACACTAACTCAGCTTAGAAGGAACACTGATCATCAGGCACAACAAGCTTGAACAACATAAAATTAAAATATAGCAGCATTTGGAAAAAATGAGAATATTTATGGCCTCCTTTCTCTGGCTGTCTCTTCTTTTTTATCTAGTTTCTTCAGGAAGACAGAGGAAGATTATTATATTAGAAATTCTCATCTCATAGGTTTTAAAAGACTATTTCTAAGAAGGATGGCTGTATATTTTGTTCTAGACATACAAGACAGGTAAATTATCCCAGGCTTCTACAAAGGAAAATTCTTGAGCATACTGATGGAGTGGGGGTAGAATAGTGTCAAAATGCCACTCAATTGAGAACTGAGCTACACATGACTAACAATTGTGTGATTCTTTTCCTTAGTTTTTGATGTAAATCAGTTTCCGATGCTGCCAGTGAGAAGGGAAAGGGTTGAGGAAGGAAATTTGCTTAATCCTTTCTCTTCCTGCAAAGCAACTTTAGATGTAAGCTTCTGAGGGGGAAACAGTAGGAAGGGGAAATATTAAGGAGCCCAGCTCCCCACTACTCTTCTTACTCACAACCATAGCCTCTGAAGTTCTCTCAGCCCCGCCTACCTCACAGGGTGTCTGTTGTGGGGAGGGGAAGGGAAAGGAGTTTGTAAGCTGCTCTGAGATGCCTTTGGGCAGTGAAGGCCAGGGTATAAATCCAATCTCTTCTTCTTCTTCTTCTTCTTCTTCTTCTTCTTCTTCTTCTTCTTCTTCTTCTTCTTCTTCTTCTTCTTCTTCTTCTTCTTCTTCTTCTTCTTCTTCTTCTTCTTCTTCTTCTTCTTTTATTTTTAAACTTAAGTAAAGGAATCACATCACTGAACATCTTGCAGATCTTATGCCTGAAAAATTTTCAGTATCCTGTCAGGCTTGTACATTGGAGGGCCCAAGCAGTCGGAAAAGTTACATTTTGTGAGTTAAAGCACTGAAATTAGTTAATCATTCTGGGATTGAGCTCTTGGGCAGATTTTTCATTCTTATGTACAAATAAAAAGTTTCAGATAAAATTCCTAAACTAGCAAAACCAAGAAGTCTTGGTGTGTTTTTTAAGATGCTAGAAAACTCTTGAATTATACATTTATAATTCTGAGAAACATGTACTATTAACTCAGCCCACTGCAATAAAATTATCTGGATGAGACTGTAATGACTATTGACTCAGCATAACAAAAAATATTTGCATTAAAAATAAGCTATGGCCCAGACAAAGGTGGGACAAATATAATTTCATGCAGGAGTGATGAAGAATATTTGAAAAGTATTCAGCCTTAACACATACAGAGAGGCATCTATAAAACGGTTTATATAAGTAATGTATGAAAACATTAAATAAAGAATGAGTGGAGATGGTTGGGAAAGGACTGATCTTTAGCATCTGCATTGTTCTTTGTAAAACTGAAAATGTTTCCTTTTAAACAAAAGAAATTAATGACATTGGAATAAAATCACACCGTGACCTGAATTTGGCAAAAATTGAACTGGTGTTGTGCTACAGTTGATAATATGAACAGCAAGGAATGAAAATTGCAAGCAGATAGAGACTTGTATGCATCTGTAAATAGGTGTTCTGTTAGTTTGCCCAATAATTATAGAACTCAGTTTCTTCAGAAATCCACCAATGCCCACCTATCAGAGAGCTTGCCCCATTGATTGAGGCTACTAACAGTGGTGCTTTCCCCTACTGCGAAGAGACTTCTGCTGAAACAAGAGCATATTCCGCCACTGAAAGAGCCCCCTCAGTTGACCGAAGGCTCCTTACAATGGAGGAAAGTGCCTCGATGAGCAATATGCATCTATAGGATCCTACTCATTGTTGACAAAATTGACAAAGGTTTTTCACACAAGTGAATTTTTATTCTGTTTATTGATTTATTTATGTAAGCATTTAAATTATCATCTGCTTCACACCTTTCAGATTAGCCAGGGTAGAAGCTCAAATAAAGTAAAAATAGTATGCCCTTCATCATCTGGGAACAAAATGTTTATGGTACAACAGTCAGAGATCATGTCAGATATGTTAGGCCAACAGGTAGAAGAGGCAGAACACGCATAGAAATCAACTTCTATTCCATTCATCAGGAAACTTTTCTATAAATTCTCTCTACATATAGAGCATCATATATAGTGCAGTGTATGTTTCCACTAATTATTTCAATATGCTATGAAACTCTTCAGTTATTTGTGATCCTACACTCAAATAGGCAAAAAAGACCTGTGCAAACTATAGTTTAAAACTCTTAACCCAGCAGCTTGTTAAAGCTGTTTGGAATCCATACCTTCAAATGCATCCTTCAAAACAAACAAAAAACCCTGCAAGAAATATTTAGAAAACTTAGTCCCAAATTACACCCTAAAGGAAAAGGAGAGTTTTATTCCCAGGTGATGGGGGACATATTTTCTTTATTGTATTTGAGCCTCTGTCTCTCCTAATTTGCTGCCTAAATCCACTGAGAGAAAGAAATTCACAAACAATGGAATGAAACACACTAATAGGATCACCTGCTGGCCTATGAGAAAGCATTTAGCAAAGAGCCATGGTAAATCAGAGAAAACAGAAATCTATGATGACACATGTAATTTTGTTAGTGCAAGGGCCAGAAATGTCTGGAAGCCAAAGAGGTCACAGAATAGGCAGGTAACAGACAGCCTGCCTGAGAGACTGAACTTGTGCAATATATAATACCTCTGATAAACCTGGGGGACATTTTAGGAATTCCTGACAGTGTGTGTGTTTCATCTACTGTTCTGTTCCTACGCAAGTTTTGAACACAGTAAGTTCTCTCTACTGGACATTTCACAAGGCAGATGGAAACCACAAGGGTCCTGACTTGGCTGTTAAATTAGATGAGTTGGTTTGCTCTCTACATTATCATCAGGCATAAGAGCTGAAACAAATCCTGACTACAGGGATTGCTTCTGCTTTCTGTTGTTGTTGTTTTAAAAAGACCCCCCCAAAAAACAAGCAAATAAATGGTATGACTGGCCAAGCATTTTAAGAAGTACCTGGTGTCAGTCTACAGAACAACTCAGTTTGATTCTGGAATTGTTCCTTTTATTGTTTGCAGTTATAATCACCCAAAGTGGGTTTTCAATAAATAAATAAATAACTGAAAAGGTAATGATAAGAGTGATGCTTGATTTCTGTGAGAAGCAGTGGCATGACATAACAGCTTTCAATAATATAAGCAGGGAGTTAAAGATATCTTGTGTTACAGACTATCCTATTTCTAACATGTAACTCATCACCTAAAGCAATGAAGGCTGGCAAGAGTTGCACCATGTGACTCTGTGTGTAGGCTTTCTTAGAATACTGTTGTTCAACCACAGACATTTTCTGTTCGTAAAAGAGTGCGGCTTTGAATATTACATTGGGTTATACCAGGGGATAGAAAGCCCAGTGCACAAGCACATCCTGATTCCTATTCTCTATCCTTCTTTCCAATATTCAAAATGGAGCCTCTCCATAGCCTGCCTTCAAAAGCAGATATGCAAGGCATTCCCACAGGAGACTATTAGAAAATGTCAACGTTCCATTTTGAATGTTGCGAGGAAGCACAGGTAACAGGAGCATGGGCAGATTGTGAGGGGGAAAAGAGCCTGGAAAAGTCCAACCTGGTCCCACCCTCCAAGGAATAACAGAGGGAGGGAAGAACAAGCCTACCCAGCCAGCCCCAAAGTGCAAGGCTTGGCCAGGCACAGGGCTTGCTGCATCAGGTGAGCAAGCCTGAGCTGGGCATATCCTTTGCTGAGTGGGGTGGAGCATCCCTCACCACAACAGGGGGGCTCCTCACCTTTTCACTTGCCCACCCCTCTCTTGGGGCCAGATTGGCCCTGGTGGGGGCAGCCCCATGGGGCCATCAGCCCATTGGGACTTTTCCTGATGCTCTTAATGACAATCCACCCTTGAACAGGAGACACGCTGCTTAAACGGCAAGTTCCCCTGCATTATATACAATCATGACTCCTCTATGAGTTGTTTACCATCGATCTAAGCCTTTTTAAAGTGTCTTTCAACAAACTACTTTCTAAACCACTGAGTTTTGTTTTTAAATAATGCTCTTTAAAAACAGATAAAGATGTCAAAGTCATCCTGATCCAATAATTGGAAACTAAACAAATCTTTGTTGTGTTGAACTAACAGGGGCCATTTTATAAATGCATTTTTAAAACTTTCTACCAGAATTGCTTGTAGAATTTTTAAAACAAAAAAACCCCAAACTTGCCATTTACAATATAACCACTATCTGCATATACACATGAAGAGTTATCTACTGATATTTGAAAAATAGTATTTCCATTTACACTATGTAATGAATGCTTCTTTAAAAGGATGTGAGTTATAGCTTTAGGAATAAACTGATATTCTGTTAGTATCTATCTTAGTGCTATAGTTTTAACAGATTGCTGTTCTTATTTCCTTGTAATTGCTTAAAAATAGAACAGAAGTTGCTCATCATTATAATCCAGTTAGAATCCTGTGTTCACATTTTCAGTATAATACTATACAGATATTTAGGCAGAATATTTCATGTAGTTTTGGTTTATTTTAGTTACCTCAAGTGGAGCTACTAATTTCCAGAGGCGGCAATAGGAAGCTGGTGAGAGAGGAGGGAAAAACTGTAATGGTGTTAAGGAACAGTCTTGTTATTTCCAGCATCAGAATCCTAACACACAGTCAGTTCAGAAAGCTTCTTTATACCATACATTTAAGGTAGCAAAGATGTATTGGAGAGAAGGTAGAAAATTAGGGTGGGCAGTCACTAGCAACTGGTGAGAGAAGGAGGGGATGAGGGAATAATGGTATGACATCACTTACAGCACAAATCCAGAAGTGACATCGCCATGGCACCATGACACTCTAGCATCCCTCTCCCCAACTCTATGATTTTACCCCATAGAGTTTGGAGTGAATTCTAAAGTATTACACAAACATGGTGATATCACTTTCAAATCTGAACTGCAAGTGACTTTGTGCCATTGGTATAACAGCACTTTCCCCATCCATTTTTCTCCTGCCACCCTGTTGAACAGCGGTGGGGATAGTTGGCAGTTTTGCTGTCATACCAGGAGACCTGGTAAGTCAATCAAGAATGTAGGAAGAGTTGGGAGCAGGCCTTTTGCTCATGGAATAAATCAGCAACATTAAAACTTGAGGTTTGCCAAGTTCTATACCTCCTATGAAAACACATCTAGAACTTGGCTATAACCTTATGAATCTAACCAGCAAAGTTTCACTTGCTTGAATGGCACACAGGACTCTGAGGCAAGCATACTTCTGTGTACATTCTTTGATGCATAGAGCATTTCAGCATGGAGGAAGCAGCAGAGAAAAACTCCAGAGAAAAAGGTGTCTAATTAATTTATCATCTACCGCCACTAGATGAAGGAGATAACTGGAACTCTGGCTCCTTTTCACTTGAAACTTCCAATGACATCTTCAAATAATGCAATCCTATAGATGACAAACCAGCTCCCTTGGCTGCAAAACTGCAGGGAACATAGATAAAATGAGTTTGATTATTCTCTCAAAATATGGAGATTATGAAGGAATGGACTCATGAGTCCTTCTCTGTTCCTTCTGGTTGGCCCCAGGGAGGTCAGAAAATACCTGCAGCCATCCCAAGTCTCTGCTTGATTACTATTCCCCTTCCCTCCACTCTCTGGAGGACCCCTTATACAAATTGAGTAACCATTGTCACAAATGACTGTGAGAGTATTGCCTGTCAGACTCATACATCCAGCCCTTTGTACCTGCAGTGCGGTTTAGAGGCGCTGCACAGGAGTGATTTTCACAGTGTTACAATTTGCAGCTACAGTGACCTTCTCCACTGCCCCTCCCTGCTATCACACTTGAGCTAGCAAGACCAGATAGGTGTGGTGTGTTTCCATACACCAGCCTTAAAGCACTTAAAATATATAAAAGTTTAACAGGTGAATAAAAGAGCATGCATGTCCTGTTCAAGCTTTTGGGATAAGCAAGGGAACAAAGAAAAGGTGAAAACACACAGCCCTCTATCCCTACACTAGGTACTTTCTAAATGATTTTAATTAGAACAAGCTAGCTTTACCTGAAGTTGTAGTAGTTTAAAGTTCTTCATTACCTTAGAACTCCTGGTTGGGGGTCTTTTTATTGTTGCCCCTTTCCTCCTGGACAAGATAGAGTCCCTAAGTAAAAGACTGGTCCATCATGGCTTATGCCCATCCAAAGAACTGCCGAAAATTGAACAGTAAGAGCAAAAAAATGTCCTGAGAATTTATCACCTTTTCTAAGGGGTCCATCCCATCTGGGGATTGTTTGGATCAGCCTTCCCCAAAAGTCTACTGTCTAGCCATTTGGCTCTTGGAGGTCACTGTAACTTTTGAGTGTAACCTGGCAGCAGGGTATGAGACAGTAAGCCTTTATCATACTTTGGCTAGTGTCATTACTATAACTAAGAATGTGGGTGCTCTGCGCTGCACTCTTGACAGCTCCTTCTCTCACCACTTCCCTTTCTGACAGTTACTGATCTACAGCTGGATTCCTGTACATAGACAGAGTGTAGTCAAGGTAGTTGAAATATTGGCATGAATTTTTGGGTGGAAGGCATTTCTCCATATAAATGTTTAGTATGCAGCATCAGCATTTGTCAAGCAAAGCTCCTGCATTAGTAGTCAACATTTGGTAGATAACTATATTTTAATTTATCATATGGACTTTGTTCATTCATCCACTCAGAACAGACAACTACCAAGTTCAATACCAATTTTGACAATGAAATAGAAATATCAACATTATGAGGTGAATTTCTTTATCATTAAAATCTCAATTATGAAATCTGAAAATGTGGCAGAAAGTGAAAATGCAAAGTAAGGAACTCTTTCCTTACATTCTCCTTTTCTCAGCTGGCCCTTACAATTTGCAAAAAGCCACACAAGATGTCAGGATAACTGAACTGGCAGAGGCATATATATTTGCTCCTCCTGGCTCTTCGGCTGACTCAAGAGGCTAAAATTAGTGGTAGACAGGGCCAGTTTAACTCACTTTCCTCTTCTCACTGCAGCCACATGCTTTGCACATATTTTGGTCATTTTGGTTCTAAGCTACAGGTATCAACTTCTTGTAGGTCTAAAGGTGCTGCTGGGGAAAGGGAATGTGGGGAAGACATGCATCCGCAAACACTTGCTGTTTGTACTTTGCAGAACCCACCCCAAGAGCTTCTGAATAAAACCCTCTTCAGAATAGGTGCCATTTGCAGATGTTTGATAGAGAAACATCTTTTATTTATTGGCCAGGATCCAAAGCAGGTGACATCACCAGGTAACATTTTAAAGATATTATTAATTTAGAACAGGTAATTAAATTATACTTAAGATGGGTAATTAAAAAACAGAGCACATTCAAGCTGCCCCATAAATTCTTTTAAATAATTCTGTCTTAAAAAAAATTCTGTCCAGAAGGCCCCACTGGTAGGTACTTGCATCATGTCTTCCAAGAGGGTGTTCCATAGCAGCAAGACAGCAAGGAAAAAATTCAGGCTGTCACAGAACATATTCTCATGGGCAAGGGAACCATTAGGACAGCAGTCCCCAGACTTTTTGGTATGGTGACCCACGTCCAAATTTACTTGGTATGGTGATCCATCCAGGGCTGGCCCAAGATTTTTTGTACCCCGGGCAAATTATGATCTTGGCAGACTAGTTCAACATTCAGGTTTCTACACTGGTTAACCAGATGTTTCTGAGAAACTAAGAGACATTGTACAAAGGGTGCAAGTGCCCCCAATATGAACCCCTAGCAGGTGACATTCCGACATACATAAGCTTTTCATATGGAGGCTGCATTCCAGCCTTTGACCACCCTTTCCTTCTCTGTTACTCATAAGAACATAAGAGAAGCCAATGTCGAATCAGGCCAATGGCTCATCTAGTCCAGCACTCTGTCACACAGTGGCCAAAAATACCAGGTGCTATCAGGAGGTCCAGCAGTGGGGCCAGGACACTAGAAGCCGTCCCACTGCTGCCCCTCCAGCACCAAGAATAGAGTGCATCACCTGCCCCAGACTGAGAATTCCCATCTATACCCTGTGGCTAATAGCCACTGATGGACTTCTGCTCCATATGTTTATCTAATTCCCTCTTGAAACTGTCCATGCTTGTAGCTGCAACCACCTCCTGTGGCAGTGAATTCCATATGTTAATCACTCTTTGGGTGAAGAAGTATTTCCTTTTATCTGTTCTAACCCGACTGCTCAGCAATTTCATGGAGTGCCCACGAGTTCTTGTATTGTGAGAAAGGGAGAAAAGTACTTCTTTCTCAACCTGCTCAATCCCATTCATAATCTTATAAACCTCGATCATGTCACCCCTCAGCCGTCGTTTCTCCAAGCTGAAGAGCCCCAAGCGTTTTAACCTTTCTTCATAGGGAAGGTGTTCCAACCCTTTTATCATTCTAGTTGCCCTTCTCTGCACTTTTTCCAATGCTATAATATCCTTTTTGAGATGTGGTGACCAGAACTGTACACAGTATTCCAAATGAGGTCGCACCAATGATTTATACAGGGGCATGATGATACTGGCTGATTTGTTCTCAATTCCCTTCCTAATAATCCCCAGCATAGCATTGGCCTTCTTTATTGCAGTTACACACTGTCTAGACATTTTCATTGAGTTATCCACTACGACTCCAAGATCTCTCTCTTGGTCCGTCTCTGCCAGTTCAGACCCCATCAACGTGTATTTATATTTAGGATTTTTGGCTCCAACGTGCATCACTTTGCACTTGGCCACATTGAACCTCATTTGCCACGTTGACGCCCACTCACCCATCCTGGACAGATCCCTTTGGAGTGCCTCACACTCCTCCCTGGTTTTCACCACCCTGAACAACTTCGTGTCATCTGCAAATTTAGCCAGTTTACTGCTTACTCCCAATTCCAAATCATTAATAAACAAGTTAAAAAGCATCAGACTGAGTACTGATCCCTGTGGTACCCTACTGCTTACTACCCTCCACTGAGAAAGTTTCCCATTTATACTCACTCTCTGTTTCCTATTTATAAGCCAGTTTTTGATCCACAAGAGGACTTGTCCTTTTATCCCATGACTATTGAGCTTACTTAGGAGCCTTTGATGAGGAACTGTATCAAAAGCTTTCTGGAAGTCAAGGTAAATAATATCTATTGGGTCCCCCTTGTCCACATGTTTGTTCACTCCCTCAAAGATCTTCCCTTACAGAACCCATGCTGAGTCTGCCTCAATAGTTTTTGTTCATCAATATGCCTCCTAATTCTTTCCTTAATAACAGTTTCCGTCAACTTACCCGGAATCGATGTCCGACTGACTGGCCTGTAATTTCCCGGATCCCACCTGGAGCCCTATTTAAAGATGGGAGTGACATTAGCTACCTTCCAGTCCTCAGGAATGGAGGCAGATTTTAAAGAAAGATTACATATTTTTGTCAGGAGATCCACAAGTTCACATTTGAGTTCTTTCAGAACTGTCGGATGAATGCCAACCAGGCCTGGTGATTTATTAGCTTTTAGATTGTCCATCAGTCGGAGGACTTCCTCTCTTGTCACCGCAATCTGATTCAGGTCTTTCAAACCCCCTCCCGAAATCGGTGCTTCTGGAGTGGCAAGCACTTCTCCTCTTCCACAGTGAAGACAGAGGCAAAAAATGCATTCAGCTTCTCAGCCATTTCCCTATCATCCTTCAGTACTCCTTTTACCCCTTGGTCATCCAAGGGCCCCACTGCCTCCCTGGCTGGCTTCCTACTTCTAATGTATTTGAAGAAAGTTTTATTGTTGCCCTTTATGTTTTTTGCGATATGCTCCTCATATTCCCTTTTTGCTTGTCTGATCACAGACTTGCATTTTATTTGCCATAGTCTGTGTTCCCTTTTATCAACCTCACTAAGACTAGCTTTCCACCGCTTAAAGGAATCCTTCTTACCTTTTACAGCTTCCATTACTTTATTTGTTAACCATGCAGGCTTTTTCTATACCTATTTGTACCTTTCCTAACCTGTGGTATATAATTTTCTGAGCTTCTAGGATTGTATTTTTAAATAGTCTCCAAGCTTCCCCAATGGTTTTGACCTTCTCCACTCTTCCTTTCAATTTCTTCCTCACATGTCCCCTCATACCAGAGAAGTTACCCCTTTTAAAGTTAAAAGTGGTTGCGTCAGTCTTTTTGGGCAACTCCCTATCTGTACAAATGTTAAACTCAATGACATTATGGTCACTGTTCCCAAGTGGTGCAATCACTTTTACATCTCTCACCAGGTCTTGGGTGTTACTTAGGCCTAAATCCAGGATCGCCTCTCCCCTGGTAAGATCTCTGACCATCTGTTCCATAGCACAGTCATTGAGAGTGTCTAAAAACTCAATCTCTTTTTCCGACTAGAACTCATATTGACCCAATCAGTGTGTGGGTAGTTAAAGTCGCCTATTACAACACAGTTATTTCGTCTAGCCGATATCTTTAATTCATTCATCATTTTATAATCCTCCTTTATCTTTTGATCTGGTGGGCAATAACAAACTCCCATTGTTAAGCCTCCTTTTGGACCCACTATTTCAACCCATAGCATGTCCCTGCAATCCTCCACGAGAGTCTACAAAATTCACTCTTGTAACTATCAAGGCATGTTTTATTTGATTAACATTTACATGCAGTGAAAAAAAAATGCCAGTTAAAATATGACATGGAAATTACTGTTTCCAGTGTCATATCTTGGTTTCCAAAATACGAAAGAGAACAATGGAAAGGGCAGGTGTGATCATTAGGGAGGGCTGACCCATGACCCACTTTCAGAGGCTTTATGACCTAGGTTCCCTTTAAGCTGTGCCAGGCTGCACTGGTGCACCAATTTACACTGGTGCACACACCACAGCAATTTTTACCACAACGCAGGAGCGGGAGGTTCCCTTTCCAGTAGTCATGCTGCATGGATCCATTTGGTCAGGCAGCACAGAAACACAGTGGGTTGATTTGTGTTTCCTAATCTGGGCTGGCCCTGAAGGCGATTGATTGGCTTCTGCTGCTTTGCATAGTGACTCTGTGTTGTCTCTGAGCTAGCGAGGTTAGTTGGAGTGGAGGGAGGAGGAGCCATCCTCAGCAGCGTGCTGGAGGTGATCAAGTGGCTTCTGCTGCTTTGCATAGTGACTCTGTGTTGTCTCTGAGCTAATGAGGTTAGTTGGAGTGGAGGGAGGGGGAGCCATCCTCAGCAGCATGCTGAAGGCGATTGATTGGCTTCTGCTGCTTTGCATAGTGACTCTGTGTTGTCTCTGAGCTAGCGAGGTTAGTTGGAGTGGAGGGAGGAGGAGCCATCCTCAGCAGCATGCTGGAGGTGATCGAGTGGCTTCTGCTGCTTTGCAAAGTGACTCTGTGTTGTCTCTGAGCTAATGAGGTTAGTTGGAGTGGAGGGAGGGGGAGCCATCCTCAGCAGCATGCTGAAGGCGATTGATTGGCTTCTGCTGCTTTGCATAGTGACTCTGTGTTGTCTCTGAGCTAGCGAGGTTAGTTGGAGTGGAGGGAGGAGGAGCCATCCTCAACAGCGTGCTGGAGGTGATCGAGTGGCTTCTGCTGCTTTGCAAAGTGACTCTGTGTTGTCTCTGAGCTAATGAGGTTAGTTGGAGTGCAGGGAGGGGGAGCCATCCTCAGCAGCATGCTGAAGGCGATTGATTGGCTTCTGCTGCTTTGCATAGTGACTCTGTGTTGTCTCTGAGCTAGCGAGGTTAGTTGGAGTGGAGGGAGGAGGAGCCATCCTCAGCAGCGTGCTGGAGGTGATCGAGTGGCTTCTGCTGCTTTGCAAAGTGACTCTGTGTTGTCTCTGAGCTAATGAGGTTAGTTGGAGTGGAGGGAGGGGGAGCCATCCTCAGCAGCATGCTGAAGGCGATTGATTATATATCAAAACAAAGAAGCACTGTGATGAAATTGAACATTTAATAACAATTATGTTTATCTATAAAAAACTTTAGAAATTCTAACAAATTCAAGACAAAACTTTGGAATTTAAACATATTCAAAACAACATCCAATATTCTCAATGAGCACCCGGTTATACACTCATTTCAATAGTCTTCCTCAGGAGTAATACTCAGTTTCATTTCCAGTAGTTGTATAAGGAGCAAGCCAGTTAAATCATTTCTTAATAGTAGCAACCAGTCCTTTTATTTTTTTATCTGGCTAGAAGCCTTCTTTTCAAATAGGACTGGTTGCTACTATTAAGAAATGAAACTGAGTAAGTTTATATTTATTAAAGTCAAAAATTAATAATTTTTTTTAAAAAATTAAAAATTAGAACTAGTTTCCATTCAGCTTCATGTTTCTTTCAATGTTTAATAATCATGTTTGTTTTAGGAGAAGTTGAAGAAGAAGTCAAACAGTTATGGTCTGAAGAAAGTAGAAAAAGAAGTTAATGCTGCAATGTTAAAATGTATTAAAAGGCTGACACCTTGATACTTAAGAGGATTACTCCTGAGGAAGACTATTGAAATGAGTGTTTAATGCTGCCATGTTAAAATGTATCAAAAGGCTGACACCCTGCTACTTTAGAGTATTACTCCTGAGGAAGACTATTGAAATGAGTGTATAACCGGGTGCTCATTGAGAATATTGGATGTTGTTTTGAATATGTTTAAATTCCAAAGTTTTGTCTTGAATTTGTTAGAATTTCTAAAGTTTTTTATAGATAAACATAATTGTTATTAAATGTTCAATTTCATCACAGTGCTTCTTTGTTTTGATATATTGTCTATCACTGTGACCCCTCCTTTGGTCCTTGCAACTTTTATTGGGGATATTGAAACATAACTTATCAAAATGTCTAGAGCTCAGCTCATTGTAAGATTACCCACAAAATTATAAATGTATGTATTATTTATAGGAGGTCAGCCTTCAGCAATCTTGTTAATGGTCTATACCTTTAAGAATGAAGTATTTAATATGCAGCTGCATGGAATCAGTTATCGAGTGGCTTCTGCTGCTTTGCAAAGTGACTCTGTGTTGTCTCTGAGCTAATGAGGTTAGTTGGAGTGCAGGGAGGGGGAGCCATCCTCAGCAGCATGCTGAAGGCGATTGATTGGCTTCTGCTGCTTTGCATAGTGACTCTGTGTTGTCTCTGAGCTAGCGAGGTTAGTTGGATTGGAGGGAGGAGGAGCCATCCTCAGCAGCGTGCTGGAGGTGATCGAGTGGCTTCTGCTGCTTTGCAAGTGATTCTGTGTTGTCTCTGAGCTAGCGAGGTTAGTTCGAGTGGAGGAGGGGAGGAGCCGTCCTCAACAGCGTGCTGGAGATAATTGGGTGGCCAAAACACAGTTGCCATCAGAGTTCCACCAGTGGTGAAAGAACCACAGAAAGCCCCCCCCCCTCTTGTTTCCCCCCTAGTTTAAAGACTAACAAGACTTTTAGGGCATAAGCTTTTCTGACTCTTGTAAGCTTATACCATGGAAATCTTGTCCAGGGGTTACTGGACTCAAATCCTACTGCAAAAAACCTTGGCTATTCTTTGAAAATATTTTTAAAGACAATCAGGCAATCCACACCACTGAATAAAAATGACACTGGCTCTCCTTACAGGTCTACTGTAGGGGTCACTTTGAAAATGTAAGTGAAGGACTTAAATGAGCTATATAAAAGCCAAATTTTAACTCACAATATCAGTATTAACAAAAGAACAAATTTTGAGTGGCACCAACCAAAGTGACTTTACTGATATTTTCAGTGTGTGTTGGTCTGCAGAAAAACAGCTAGATTCCGGTTCATTAGCAGTTCAGAGACCCTGCTGATAATTAGCAGAGAATTATTGGGGTCTAAGAGAGAGGTTTTAGCTTGATGAATGCTATCAAAACTAATATTAGAAATCGGCTAGATATAGATCACCTGGAGAACTTAATGAGAATTAAACTGCATGTGTCTACTGGGAATAATATTAATATTGACAGTGTTTTCAATTGCTGGAGAAAAGAGAAAGGAAGAGAAGTTAAATTAAAACTTTTTCCTGTAATTAGACTTGATACTGTTTTCAGTTATAAATCATTCTTAAAATATAGTTTAAAAGTTCATTCTGAGATTCTTACAAGGTTGCGGTTATGTTTATATTTTATATCGTATATTTTGTATGTTTTTAAACTGAAATTAAAAAATTATAATGTTGGCTCCCTCACAACCTTTATAGTTTGGCTCACAAAGAAAAAATTTTGCACACAGAGCTTCAGAGCTTAGAGGGAACATTGTTCATGACCCACTTCTGGGTCCCAGCCTATATACTGGGAAACACTGCATTAGTAGACTCTGTTGAGGAGCACAATTGCATTTGTAACTCTCAAGGGGGGGGAAAGCATATGGCTGAGGGATGCACAGCTAAAAAACATTCAGTGCTTCCCCCCCACACACACACTATGAAAACATAACACAAAGTCTTTTGAATGAGGTGAAGTATATCCATTACCATGGAACACATATCTTGACACTGAAGTGAAAGGGAACACCTTGTTTGCACTGAATTCTGTGCCGCTTTAAAGGCCTGTGCCGATATCTCACTGAGGCACACACATTTCCTATTTCCTCTCCGTTTTGAATTTATAAACCAAGAAACCCCACATCAACGGGCATATGACTACATATATCTAAATTGTCCTACTCACAAATACAAGAACACAGGGACAACTTAATTATAATTTACATGGCTGTTAAATAAACTTGCAGCCTGACATCTTTTGTACTGTTCTCTTAGGACAGCAAATTCAGAAGAAATAAGACTCTTAAAACCGCTAATCAATGAGGGAAGCCTTTTGTAAGATTACTTGTAAAGATTTCTGGGTCATGGGCTTTTAATCCAAGATTATTGCTCGTTTCTTCAATTTTGACAGGTTTATCTGAATAAGGAATACTTTGTGCTAGAAAAATTAATGCTTTTATGCTCAACTTCATTTTTTATGTTGAAAGTGTCTATGTTGTAAACAGAGCTTCAAATATCTTTCCCCCTCACTATTACAGGAAGTACAAAAATATAAAAATACATTTTTTTATTGTTAAATGAAGATTTAATTCTCAGTTCAATATGGAATCAATCACTGTTCAGGATGCATAAAATTGCCCCCCCCCCCCCAGTTGCCTTTAGTCAGGACTGAGTTATCATTATGCTAAGGTCACGGACAAAGGGAAAAATATGAAGACCTTATCTGAAGAAAAGTTGCATGTCATCTGCAGAATAAAAGTAACAAGGCATATAGTCTGTACAGTCCCTCATTGCTCATCTAGACAGACAACACAGAAGTTTCTTCATAACCAAAAATAAGACTTGATGCATTAAGCTTATAAAAATAAAGATCCACACTGCATTAATTATACATTACAAAAATATGTTGCGACATTAATGTTAACCAAATTAATATTATTACCACTCCAGCTTGGCAGAAAAGTAATGTACTCCCCCCTCCACACACATATGCAGTTTTGTGCCTGTTGCAAAAATATATGAATAATGCGACTCAATGTTCAGTGATCACAGTTTGCTGTAGGTTAAAGAAGCCACAATAATTATGGTCATTGCTTTGATGAGCTAGTTAAAGTCCAGCTAAAGATCTAAATAACCCTTGTGGCTTCTTTTTGTTTTATTCTAAAGAGAAAGCCTGCTACGAAGCACAAGAAGAATTTTTAAGTTGGTCTCTGATTTCTATCCAAGTGCAGAATTATTTTAACTCTCTGAACAACCTTCAGTGGTCCATCCTTTCACATTTCCAAAAAGCATGAAATCTGTCTGCACCAGTGCTCCCTCTAAGCAGAGTTAGTGTGAGCTAGCTCACAGTTTTTTAGTCTCCAGCTCACACATTTTTGTCTTGGCTCAGGAAGGATGGTCACAGAACAAACTAATTTATGCAGGAGCCAAATCACTAACTCACAACTTTAATGCCAGTTGCTCACAAAGTAGAATTTTTGCTCACAAGACTCCACAGCTTAGAGGGAGCATTGGTCTGCACTATTGTTTAGCTTCATAGAATGTTAGAGTAGTAAGGGACCTTGCAGATCATCGAATCCAACCCCCTGCATTCTGCAGGAGCGTAGCTGAAAGATAGCCCTATGTACCTACAACATACCCAAAAGATGATCGTCCAGCCTCCGCTTGAAAATGTCTAGGGAAGGAGCATTCACTATCTCCTGAGACAGACTGTTCCACTGCTCAACCACTCTTACAGTTAGGAAGTTTCTCCTGATATCTAGCCGGTATCAACTACCTCTTAATTTCCACCCATTAGATCTAGCCTTGCAATCTGGAGCAAGAGACAATAGATCTGCTCCATTTTTTACATGACAGCCCTTCATATACTTGAAGACTGCAATCATGTCCCCTCTTTCCCAGGCTAATCATACCCAACTCTTTCAGCCTTTCCTCATAAGACTTGGATTCAAACTCTCTCATCATCCTGGTCGCCCTCTTCTGGACACGCTCAAGCTTGTCAACATCCTTCCTAAAGTGTGGTGCCCAAAACTGGACACAGTACTCCAGGTGAGGCCTGACCATAGCAGAATAGAGTGGAACTACCACCTCCCGTGATCTGGACACAATGCTTCTGTTAATGCATCCTAAGATTGCATTAGCTTTCTTCACGGCCACATCGCACTGCAGGCTCATGTTGAGCTTGTGATCAACCAGAACACCTAGATCCCATTCACATGTGCTGCTGTCAAGCCAAGTCCCTCCCATTCTATGTTTGTGCCTTTGATTTTTTGTGCCTAGGTGTAGGACTTTGCACTTATCTCTATTGAATTTCATTTATTTGCCTCAGTCCACTGTTCCAGCCTATCTAGATCATTTTGAATCCTGACTCTGTCTTCTTTTGAATTAGCAATCCTACCCAGCTTTGTGTCATCTGCAAATCTGATAAGTCTCCCCTCTAAGTCTTCCTCCAGGTCATTTATAAAAAACATTGAACAACACCAGGCCCAGGACCGAGCGCTGTGGCACTCCACTCGAGACTTCCCTCCACGTAGACACAGAGCCATTTATGAGCACTCGTTGGGTACAGATTTTTCATGTGCCAACAGATATCCCTGTTGCATTATACTGTGATTCAGTTAAGACATGTGATGCAATATTTTGAATGATGAAAATAGGGATTCTTATGCATGCCACTAGGTTCAAGTTACTTTTTTCCCACCATAGAGAACAATGGAGGGAAAGGGGGCAACCTGTTTGGGGGCCCATAGAATTAGACCCCTAATCCAATGTTCTTGAAACTTGGTGGGTATCTTAGGGAGAGGCTCCATAAGCTACCCTGTGAGTTTGGAGCCACTCTCTCAAACCCCCTCCCCTCCAGCCCCCAGAATATGCCCTATGTTTTCACCATTGACTTCAATGGCCCATAGAATATAATGAGGCCGAATTGGCACCGAATTTCTTTCATTCCCTCCTTTCCTTCTCTCCTTTTCCTCTTTTCCTCCTTCTCTCTCTTCTCTCTCTCTTTCTCTCTCTCTCTCTCTCTCTCTCTCTCTCTCTCTCTCTCTCTCTCTCTCTCTTTCTTTCTTTCTTTCTTTCTTTCTTTCTTTCTTTCTTTCTTTCTTTCTTTCTTTCTTTCTTTCTTTCTTTCTTTCTTTCTTTCTTTCCCATCTTCTTCTCTTCTCTTTTTTCCTCCTTTCTCTGTTTCCCTCCTTCTTCCCTCTCTTTCTTTCCCTCCTCTTTTCCTTCTCTATGCTCTCTCTCTTTTCTTCCCTCTTTCCTCCTTCTGTGGCCCAACTCTAGTGAGAAGGCGTTTAAACTTTAGACCCCTTCTCTCTTAGCTCCCCCACCCAGGCCAGCTGGGGAAGGGAAGGGGAGGCTTTTGAAGATGCCTTCCCCCCTTTTGCTTCCCCTTCTGACATCACTTCCGGTGATGTCAGGGGGCGTGGCATATGCATACCATATGCTAATGAGCTCCTGCAGCTGTTTTTCTACAAAAAGACCCCTGGTTATGCATATTGCATATTGTTATCCATTTAAAGGAAATTAGTCCATGGCAAAGCTGAGGAACTTCAGGCACAGTTATAAGGAACGAAGTCCTGCCAGTGAATCCATGACAGAGAGTACTTGAGCAGAACTAATAGATAAGTAACAATGAAGACGTTTCTGAGCATATGCAGAGTGCTTTTCCCTCACTGATGAACAGCTGCAGTTTCCCACCTCTAACACAAACTCTAAAAGAACAGTGCACTTTTTTTTTTTAAGTGCCCCTAAAAGGGGCATTTTTTAGTTTTTTTTCCGACCACAATAACATACAACATTACATACACTACATAACATAACATACAATACATTTACAAAAAACACCACAAACAACATTAAACATTCATGGGGGGATACAGCTTCTAATCCAAACCAATCCTTTAAAATTCCACCCACCTTGCCGCCCTTGTTACTAGTTCATTTCTTCCTCTGTATCCTCCAGTTCTATCTTTCTATCTTATCTGTCTCTAACTACAAAAAATAACATAACCAGTTAATACAAGATTAAAAGTACTCAGAACTTATTGTTTCTCTCCATCCTGCACTCTCTGATATTGCCAATCGTAGAAGCGTTGCCATGTATTTGTAAAGGCTGATTCATCATGTCCTTTCATCATCAAAGTCAACTTATCTATTTCAGCTGCCTCCATTATCTTCTCTATCAGCTCTTGTTTATTTGGAACTACTGTGGATCGCCAATACTTTGCATACAAAATCCTGGCTGCAGTCAGGATATATATTATCAAATATCTCTCTTCTCTCTGTACGTCTTTTGGGAGTATACCCAACAATAACACTTCTGGTTTAAAGGAAAGGGTGCCTTTTATAATCTTCTGCGTCATTCTGTGCACCCATACCCAATATTTTTTGTCACCTTGCATGTCCACCACATATGGTACAGTGAACCTTTCTTAGCATTACATTTCCAACATTTCTTAGAACATTTCTCATCATATTTTGCCAGTTTATCCGGTGTAACATACCACCTATACAGCATTTTATACATATTTTCTCTGTATGGGACCGCCCTAGTTATTTTCACATTTATTTTCCATATCTGGTCCCAATTATCCAGCTCAATATTGTACCCAAAGTTTTGCATCCATTGAATCATATTATTTTTCACCGTTTCATCTGCCATACAATCAGCCAACAACAATGGATACTTTTTTATATATAAATTTCTCTTCTGGTTCAAACAGTATTTTCTCTAAATCCGTTAGTGTCTTCTCAAACCCTATTTTTAATCTCTCTTATATCTTGATTGGATCAGGACTCTATGCCACCAACTAACATCGTCACCCAAAACCAGGTCCCCCTTTGCATTTATAATGTCCAAATACCTTTGCAGGGAATTCTCAGCATACAACCTAGGTAAAGTCACTGCTTCCACAGGAGCCACTAATCTTGAAGTTTTGGTAAACCACCTTTTCCGAATGGTCTCCCATACTCTGCATAATGAATCTCATATCCAGTGTTGTCTGAAGTATTTGCATGTTGCTACTTTCTCATCCCACAAGAATGCATGCCATCCTTCCAGAAGATCATGACCTTCCAGTTTTAGAAGGTTTCTATCTTCCAGCATAACCCATTCTTTAACCCAAGCCAAAGCTCCAGCTCTATAGTACAGCATCCAACTGGGAAGACCAAACCCTCCTTGTCTTGTCCCTTTCTGTATCTGGAATTGCTCGGTCTGTTCCCCATTTATCGTGACCACTGCTCTCTGCCTTGAATAAATGGCTTGAATTGTTCGGATAAATTGCTCTCCCGCTTCCACCTTCTTAAATGCTTCAATTATGAACATCCGGTCCAAATTATCAAAGGCCTTCTCTGCATCTAAAAAAATCATCGCCATCTCTTTTTCAGGGTGTGCTTCGTAGTATTCCAGCACATTCAATAACCGCCTTACATTGTGTTTTATTTGCCTTTTCGGCAAAAATCCTGATTGATCTCTATGAATCACCTTTGTCAAAATACACTTCAGCCTATCCGCCATGATAGAGGCAAATATCTTAAAGTCCATGTTTAATAGGGAGATCGGTCTGTAATTCTTAATATCATTCCCTTCCGTTTCTTGCTTATGTATCAACGAGATCAAGGCTTCCCTCCATGTTTTCCCAAGTTTTCTTATAAACTTCATGTAGTTGTGGGAGCAATATATCTTCAAAAGTTACATAGAACTGGGTTCCGGTTCCGGGAGTCGACGAGAGCAGACGCAAGCCACTCCGTGGTTCACTAATGCTCAATTCTCCACAGTTTTTCTGAGCCGGTACAAGGCTCCAAAGGGGCTCTTTTGGAGAAAGAGTCCTGGCAGAAAGCTTACTTTCGAATGCCGGGTGGGAGAGGCAGTCCCACCCGGCTTTGGAGGCTGCTTTGAGCGAATGCTGTGGAGGACGCCCGACAAAGAAGACGGGCACAAGCTGATTCAGCGTTGAACCAATAGAGTCAACGTGGGACACACAACGCAACCTAGATTTGACAGCCAAAGCTAAGTTTATTTTTATAACTCAATACGATAAAAGCGGGGGGATAAATAAATGAACAGCGGGTTCAGAGACTCTCTTAGAAGCGCGGAGCTTAAATAGTGGTGTGGGACTTTAAGGCGGCCATAGTAAACAACCAATTGAGCTGAGGGGGAAATCGTAGGAACAGGAGTAAGGGGTAAAATTTCAACAACCAAGGATATACGGGAAAACCGACTAACCCACTTGCTTTTCGCTTCTATACTTTTCTCTCCAGTTGGCGTTTGGGCGGAGACGAGGCTGGGAGCGGCGGCAGGGGATCGGAGAGAGCCCGGGGGATGCAGCACTGGAAGCGGAGAGTGGGCGTGGCTGGAATCGACACAGGAAGCCGAGGAGAGCCGAACGTGTTCGGGGCGAAGTGCTGAAGACGGATTGGAATGAGGGGAAGATCCGAGAATGGAGAAAACAGAGAGGTCGGAATCGTGTAATGCGGCACTAGGAAGAAGAACATTGTTGGACCTAACTAAAAGAACACAAAATTGTCTCGGACTTGGAACAATAGAGGCATAAATGAAATAGCAGTCAAGGAGTTGGTATAATAGACGAAGCAAGATAGAAATTGAGAGTAAAATAATAAGAATAATAACAATAATAACAATAATAAAAAATTCTGACTGGGAGGGATTAGTATCAGAAAGAGAATAAATTTGGAAGGTGGATTTGAGGTGCAAGGGAGTGCTGAGTGGCAAGGTGGTATAAGGAGGTGGTAAGATTGAAGCTGTAGGCAGGTATTACCGTACTTGGGTTGTAAGGGTTTGATAAATAGTCTGGGGACAGTCCTCCAGTATTACAATATAGTAAGTCTCCACTTTAGCAATAGTCGAATGGCCTCTGGGGGCAGTGGCTCAAGCGTTCCGAGGAATAAAGTCTCCGGGGCAAGCAACTATTTTGAGTCAATTAAGAGCTAACGCAATGAGTGTAACTCAAATGAATATAAAAGATCTAAAAAACCTGATGCAAGAATGTATAGCAGCAGAGATGAAGACGTTTGCGGAGGTTGTGTTGCCTCCTCTGATTAAACAAGAGGTAGAACCGATACAAAACCAGATGAAAGAGCTGGCACAACAAATTAGGACGGAAACGGAAGAGATTAAAAAACATATAAGTGAAAATAAACAAGAGATTTTAAAAATAGCTGCAGCAAATGCTGACACCGTCCAAAGAGTTCAGGAATTAGAACAGGACTTACTAGACACAAAAGGTAGGACGGATGGAATTGAAGAGTCATTAATGGGACTTGAGATGGACTGTGCTGCCTTAATTATTAGATGTCAGAATGTTCCCAAAGAGATTGGTAGAACTTTAAGGGAGGAGATGATTAAGAACATTTCTGAACAACTCAAGGTAGGAACCTGCGAGGAAATTGAAAGGGAAGTGGACCAAGTATATAGGAAGAATACTTCATACGCGAGAAGAAACAAAACCCCGAGGGAAGTTTACATGAAATTTGTAAGAAGAAACATGAGGGATAAAATACTTAAAGAAGCTAACTCAGTGAGAATGAAAATACAAGATGCGGAAATAAAATTTCTGAAAGAAGTACCGTGGAGAGTACGGGAAAGGCGACATAATTATGCAACGTTAGCTAAGGTATTAAGAGACAATGAAATCAATTATAGATGGTTGGTCCCTGAAGGTTTACTATTCAATTATGAGGGGAGACGTTGTAGAATTGACTCCGTGTTTAAGCTCCAAGACTTTATTGAGAGAAATGGAGAAAATCTGGGATGGCAGAGTGAGGAGGAAAGCGGAAAGGAAGAGGAAGATACAAGAGAGGATACGAGGAAGGAGAAGACAGGAAGATCAGGAAGAGGCAAAAGAGCTTTTTATACTCCCTCCCAGGTCTTAACGAGATTCCAACGTAGGGCTAAAGAACAAGATAAGGATAAGAGGAAGCAAGATGGAAAAGACCAAAAAGCTTAATCTAGTCTCCATTAATGTCAATGGCCTAAACGGGCCAGCCAAAAGAAGGAGGATATTACACCAGCTTGTGAAATTACAGTCAGAAATTATATGCATTCAAGAAACACATGTGAAAAAAGATGATCAGAAATATTTGGCAAACAAACGATTGGGGAATCTCTTTGTAGCTTCAGACCCTATTAAAAAAAAAGAGGAGTAGCGACCTATGTAAAAGCACACTTATGTCCTGAACTTATATATGCATCTGAGGATGGTAGAGTATTGGTGGTATCTATTTGGAAGCAAAACAGAAAGCTCATAATAGTGAATGTTTATGCACCAAATCAAGCGCAGGATAAATTCTTCAGCATACTAAGAAACCTGATAACATCATATAATATATCAGAAATTTGCATTGTAGGAGATTTTAATGCGGTATGGGATCGGAAAACTGACAGGAAGACCCATACTAAGAATAAATTCTCAGGGAATGTTCTACCTACGGAATTCTTGCAGTTAGCTGAAGAGCAGAGCCTGGTAGATGCATGGAGAATAAGAAACCCCGGAAAATCAGACTATACCTTCTATTCAGCTAGGCATAATTCATGGTCTAGAATTGACATGGTCTGGATCTCAACATCACTGGTACCAGATATTGTAGAGATTGAAATACTTCCCAATACTTTTGCGGACCACAGTCCAGTAATGTTATCTTTTCGAGCTAAACCCAGGAAGACGAGATGGAGACTAAATAAGAACTTGTTAAGGGATAAGAATTTTGATAAAAAAACAGAAGAAGAAATTAAGATGTTTTTTGAAAGGAATATCCAGCCAGAAACACCCATTGAGATAGTTTGGGAGACTTTTAAAGCCTACTTAAGAGGCTGGTTCATACGTCAAGAAGCATGGGTTAGGAAACAAAGGAGGAAGCAATATCAAGATTTGACGAATCAAATACGCAAAGAAGAGGAGGAATTGAAAAAGATAAAGAAAGATTCAGAAAAAACAGTTATGAATTTGAAAATATTGCACCACCAAATGAATCTCCTACTATCTCAGGAATTGGCCAAAAATATAGAGTACGCAAGACTATATTATTTCGAGAACGCCAACAAACCATCAAGGTGGTTGGCATATAAACTTAAGAAAGAACAGGAGAAAAAGATAATTAAATCACTGAAAAATGCAAAGGGAGAAGAAAAAGGCAATATAATAGAAATGAAGAAAATAGTGGAGAAATTTTACTCAAGTTTGTACCAACAAAAAGAGCAGGATAAACAATTGGTGATTCAATATTTGGATAGTAAAAATAACAGGAAGTTTAGTGAAGAACAAAAACGAATTTTGAATGAACCGATCTCTATTTGTGAAATTATTGAGGCAATCAAGAAGCAGAAGAAAAACAAATCTCTGGGACCGGATGGGATCCCATTAGAAATTTATCAAAGATATTTAGATCAACTAGTGTTAATACTTAAACAGCTATTTCAAAGGATACCAGGAATCCAAAGACTTCCAGATTCATGGAATTATGCTTTAATAACTCTGATTCACAAAGCGGGAACAGATGATAAAGAAATTAAGAACTATAGACCAATTTCCCTCTTAAATGCCGACTATAAGATCTATGCGTCAATTATTGCAGCAAGATTTAAAAAATCCTGACCCAGGTGATTCATCAAGATCAGGCCGGTTTTCTCCCAAAGAGGCAAATTAGAAATAACATAAGAACGTTAATCAATGTACTAGAATATTATGAAGTTTACCCGGACAAAACTATGGCTTTACTATTCTTAGACGCGGAAAAGGCGTTCGATAATGTTAGTTGGCAGTTCATGCTGCAAAAACTGGAGGCATGGGACTGTGGTGCAAATTTCTTGGCTATGATAAAAGCGATATATAAATCACAAAATGCAAGAATTCAAGTAAATGGGGATATAACAGAGATTATTAAAATACAGAAAGGCACCAGACAGGGGTGCCCACTATCTCCCCTTTTATTCATATTTACGCTTGAGACCTTAATTGGCTTAATAAGAGAAGCTAAAACAATCAGGGGATTTAAGATTAAAGAAGAGGAGTTCAAGGTACAAGCCTTTGCAGATGATTTACTATTTATACTAGAAGATCCAGCGACATCTTTACCAGACTTAATAGAAATTATACATGACTATGGCCAGGTAGCCGGGTTAAAAATTAATCTCAATAAGTCAAAAATTATAGTGAAAAATTGCACAGATTTAAAAAACAAAACAAATCAGAGACATCTCTAATATGGAGTTGGTAAAGAAAGTTAAATACCTAGGCATAACAATATCGAACAGGTGTAATACCCTGTTAGATGACAATTATACCAAGCTATTGGTGGAAATAAAGAACGATCTGTCAAGGTGGAAAGATTTGAGGATTTCATTTATGGGGAAAATAGCGGTTATTAAAATGAATGTTTTACCTAGGTTCCTATTCTTAGCCCAAAATTTACCTATTATAAGGAAAGACAATTTCTTTTGTGAATTGGGGAAAATCTGTAGTAAGTTTATTTGGGCGAATAAAAGATCGAGGATTAGTCAAAAGGTCATGCAGGAAAGGAAGGAAAGAGGGGGGTTTGGTATTCCAAATTGGAAACTATACTACCAAGCGGCGGCGCTAGCGTGGATCAAAGAATGGATAACATTAGAAAACACCAGATTGTTAAATCTAGAAGGGTTTAATTTAGTGATGGGCTGGCATAAATATGTATGGTATGATGAGAGTCCGACCAAGAATTTTTCTTGTCATACATTAAGAGGAACTTTAATGAGAGTTTGGAAGGAAATTAGGAAGAAACATTATTTAAAAACTCCTAGATGGGTCGCAACTATAGAGGCCAATACAAAACTAACATTGATGGAAACAGACAAAAAAGTGAAATATGATGACATATTGGACAATCAGAATAATTTAAAATCAGAAGAGGAGTTAAGACGTATGAATATAAATCTTACATGGTGGGATTACTTACAAGTAACATCAAGATACAGCAAGGATAAGAAGGTGGGCTTTTATGACAATAAAAATGAGCTCGACAAGATTTGGCTCTCCTCTAATGATAAGCAAATTCAAAAAATCTATAGTTTCTTACTATCAGAATATTTATTGGATGAGACAGTGAAGAAGAACATGGTGGCATGGATGAAAGATCTAGAACATACCATTGAGATAGAGCAGTGGTCAAAGATTTGGAGGGCCACCAGCATGATGAGAGCAATTCCGTTTAAGGAAAATATTCTCAAGATGTTTTATAGATGGCATTGGACGCCAGATAAGATCATAAAATGTTATGAGGGTGTAACTGCTAATTGTTGGAGATGTAAGGGTAATGTCGGCACTTATTTACACATGTGGTGGCGTTGTGATAAAATACAAAAATATTGGCATATGGTATTTAAACTGCTATATGAAATGACGGGAAATGAATTACCTTTTACACCTGAATGTGCTCTCTTGAATCTGCTCCCAGACAGGATGGCTAAGGAGGACGAATTTTTAACGATATATGTTTTTACGGCAACGAGAATCTTATTAGCCAAAGGCTGGAAAGGGGAGACGGTACCTTCTAAAGAGGAAATGGTAGATAAATTGCTGTCACTGGCAGAAATGGATAGATTAAGTGTTTTATTGCAAGGAAAGGAATATGAGGTGTTTGACAAAAGATGGTCAAAGTTGTACAGATGGATGAAATAGTCTTGTATAAAGAACAGACTCAAAATAATGTTGACGTTAAATGTTATGTTTGTATGTATAGTGTTGAAAACATAAATAAATGATTTAAAAGTTACATAGAACTCCACTGGTAAACCATCAGTCCCAGGTGCTTTACCTTTAGTCTGTCTTTTAAGAGCTTCCACCATTTCCATCATTGTAATCGGTTGGTTTAAGATCTTCTGATCTCCCTCTGAAAATTTTTGGATTAAACGCCCTTGCAAGTAATGGCATATATTTTCTCTGGTTATATTCTTTTTTGTGTACAAGTCTTTATAAAAGTCTTCCACGATCTTCTTCAAATCTTGAATTCCATTTCTATCTTTCAAAGACTTTATCCACGCCCTTTCCGACTGCTTTCTTAGTTGGTAAGCCAGCCATCTAGTTGGTTTGTTTTCATTTTCAAAGTAATTTTGTTTGACATAACTCATTTTCTTTGCTATTTCTGCAGTCACCAAACAATTCATTCTATGTGTAAGAAGTTTAATCTTAGCTCTTCTGTCAAGGCATCCTTCTCCGGCCTCCATTTCTTGCTTCTCTTGCTCCCATATTTCTTTCTTCAAATTAAAATATTCCTCATTTCTTTTCCTATTCTTCCTTGCAATTTCTTTTATCAACAGACCTCTAGCAAACGCCTTGAACGCATCCCATACAATTCGCCTCGGGATATTTGGACTAAGATTTTCCTTGAAGAAGAAAGTAAATTCTACTTGGAGACTTCTGACCACCTTACTATCTTGTAATATCTGAGACTTCTGACCACCTTACTATCGTAATAGAAAAGGTTTCAACGTCCATCTCGTTTTCAGATTTGTTCCCTGTAATTCCACAGTTATCGGATTATGATCTGCAAATGTGCCTGCCTCAATTTCAGCCTCCATTAATTCCCTTACCAGTGAGGATGACATCCAGCACATATCCAATCTAGACCAAGAGTCATGCCTCGCCGAATAAAACGTATATTGCTGCCTTTTAGGGTTTCTTATTCTCCAAACATCCACTAACCGCCATTCCTCTATAATCTGCAGCAATGAGTTCAAGAATTCATTGCCCTTTTTCTTCTTCTTCAAAGTATTCATTTTTCTGTCTTGTTCATTATCAAACACCGCATTAAAGTCACCAAGTAAACAAATCTCTTGAAAGACCTGTTGGGCTATCAGGTTTAACAACTTCACAATTTTTTTTCCTGATTTTGGTAGATATTCACAATTAGAACTCTTTTGTTTTGTCTCTGGATAGCCACCATCAATATCCTTCCATCCTCTGAGGCAAGTACAAATTCTGGTTGCAGGCATTCTTTAATATAAGTAGCCACTCCACGTTTCTTCTTTTCCTTATCCGTTGCCACAAATACTTTGCCTAACCTTTTGGATTCCAGGTATCTTTCATCGTTCTTCCTAATATGGGTTTCTTGTATGCATGTTATATCCGCATTATGTTTCTTCAATTGATGAAATATTCTTCTTCTCTTCTGGGGTCCGTTTAAGCCATTCACATTGACCGATAAAAACTTTAACTTCTTCTTATCCATCTAAGTTTCGTGTCTGTCTGTATTCCTTTTCGCCTTTTGTCTTTTGTCTCATCACAATTGGGGTTCTCAGCCTGAATCTTCTTTGTCTCTGTGGTCTAGCAGGTGGAATCAATGCTGTTGCTCCTTGAGTTTGAAGTTCCGACTCCTTTTCCACCTCTCCCTCTTCTCTTTCCTCTTTTTCTTCTTGGTCATCTGACAGCTCTTCTCCGTAAGTCTCTAAGAAATCTTTAGCTTTAAGAACTGAAGTGATTCTGAATCTTTTCCCTTCAAAGTTAAAGAAGACCCCTTCTGGTAAAATCCACCTGTAGGTGATATTGTTGGCTCTCAAAAGTGCTGTCAGCTCAGTATATGCTCTTCTTTTCTCCCTCACTCTCCAGGGGATCTCTTTTAACACCTTGATTTCTTCTTGTCCCATCTTCAATGGTACAGCATTTACCTCTCTCAATATCTTATCCCTGACCGCCCTTTTATGGAACCGCACCTGGACCTCCCTGGGTACCTTAAATCTTCTTGCGTAAGCCAAGTTCATCCTGAAAGCTACATCAATCTCTTTTGCCACTTCACTGATGTCCTCAAGTTGTAAGTGATCTGCCACCAATTCCACCATCTTTAAGCTCAGATCTTCCTCCTTCTCCTCTGGGATGTTTTGGAATCTCAAAACAAAAGCCGCTCTCTCCACCTGCAGTCTCATTACATCTTGCTCCAACAGTGATTGTTTCTCTTCATTTTCTTGCATCTTCTTTTCAACCTGTCTCGTCTTCGTCTCAACTTCCTGTACTGTAGTGCTCAATGCCACAATTTTTGTAGTATTATCAGCTATTTGTTTTTTCAACAACTGTAAGCTTTGAGTAAACTGTTCAGTAATATCTTTCATAGCATTCTGTATCGGAACTGCCGCCTGAGGGATCATATCTCTTACCTTCTGAATGGCTTGATTAACCAGAGCAATGGCTTGTGGGACAGAATTTTGGATTTCTTCCATGCTGACCTTGATTGGTTCTATAACATCATTAATTGTGCTTAAAATGGTGGCCTGCACCACAGCTTGCATTTCTTTTTGGGGCTCTTTCTGGCCTGAGCCCCCCAGTTTCCCTGTTGCGGAGGGGGGCCCCAGGAGAAACCAAAGATGGTTTTCTGCCCCCTGTGCTGGACATTTTTTAACCCTTTAGATATCACTTCCAAATCACAACCTTAACATGTGCAGAGTATATTGGAAAATACCACCTTATTTCTATTTCTGCCTCTTTTTATTTATTGTATTATGTTCTGCCCTTATCCAATGTTTAAGAACAATCCAGGGCTCTTGGCTCCCTTCCCAGACTTTCTATCTGTAATGCCTTCCCCAACTTGTGAGAAAAACAATTTTCCTGGCAAAGTCCCCAGAAATTGTTTCCACTATCCACCTCAGTATTTACCAAACAATCCCTCTGTTGGCAGTTCTCCCAGCCAAGCCGCCTTTCCAACCTTCTCCCCCTTTATTTCCAAATGTGCCCCCTGTGACCAGTCTCTGTTCCCAACTCCCCAAAGACGCCAAGATCGCCAACAAACAATAAACAAACACCCTATTGCCAATTAGAATTACTTCACCACAGAGCTTTCCAGTTCTACTTATGCACAGTCTGTCTCTCCAGCTTCAAAAGTCAGTATTGATTGCAGCAAAAATTGAGAACGCTGTAACAATTTCTTCTCTCTCCTCTTATTCTTATTCTTCCACCCTGGTCCTAAAGGGTTAAAAAATAGCGTGCGATGAAGCGGGCCTCCCCATCTCCGATTCTCCGTTTCTTCTGCCCTACCCCTTTTAGGGTGAAAACTTGAGCGTGTTGCAAAGAGGTCTCCCGCCGACCTTCTTCTTAATACTCTCCAGTCTCACCCAGCTGCCTTCCTGCTAAATCGGTCAAGCTCAGACCCACGCAGCTTATATAGCTTAGCTTAGCTGTCTTCTAATCCTTCATATTTCAAAACCAACCTGGAGAGAAGCCCAGCTTTCCCTTCCCAAACCGTTGATAACCAGCCTACAAAGTTTCATTAGCTGGCTCACTTCCCTCTCTCAGCTTCCATAGCTCCATTCATTTCGTATGGAATTTCACTTTCACTCTCGCCCTTTTCTCCGTTCTCTCACCAAGCTCCTTTAATTCACGCTTACAAGCCAGTTATTCTTCAGGGGGGAGAGCCCTCCCCTCTTGTGCTACTTCCTTGGGCTAATTATGTAAAATCGCCCTTTTAACCCATTTACTTTGTTCCACGGATACTCACAGAAGCGCTCATTCGGCAAGGTTTCTCTCCCCCCCCTTCCAGTGCAGGAGCATTGGCTTTGCTCAGATGAACTGAGCCCGGACTTCGATCCTGCGTCGGGGGCGAACCAGACCACTCCGTGAGTTGCAACTCACACAGGGATATGGTTCAAGCCCCTTGCTGCTGCCCGACCCTGCCCGACCCTTCAAAGGACCCCTTTGAAGATCGAGAAGTCGCCACCGCGCTCAAGCGCGTGTCTCGCCATGCTGCCAGCCACGCCTCCCTAAAAGAACAGTGTACTTGATGATATGCAGAAGGGTTTACATTTACCATTAAGCAACTGCAGCCCAGACACTTAAGCAGTAGTGAAATTCCCCCCATTGATATTTTTAAAACTGCACATTGTATGAAATTTTCTCCAGTAGATTTTTCCTTACCAGCTGCAAACATGAAGTTTTCTCCTTCTTACCCCACATTTTTGGAAGTTTTAGCAAGTTCCCAAAACATGGGGCAAGGAGGAGAAAACTTCGGGTTTCTTCCTGATGAGAAAAAAAAATCTACTGAGGAAAATTTCACATAATACACAGTTTTAAAAATGTCAATGTGGGGAATTTCACTACTGCTGAAATGGTCCCAGGTTTTAATCACCGTCTTGCTGTGGAAGCTCACTGGGTGATTTTGGATCAATCGCTTATTTTCAGCCTAACCTACCTCACAGGGTTGTTGTGGTGATAAGAAGGAAGAGAAGAAAATAATCTAAACTGCTTTGGTCCCCACCTTGGAGAAAGGTGGGGTATAAATGAAGTAAATAAAGAATAAATATATCTGAATATGGGAATCAGATAAAAGATAGGTTGGTGAATGGCTGAGAGAGAATGAGGCAGGGAGAGGGTATGAGGTATTGTTAAGATGAGAGAAAGAGGTTAGGAAATATCTAGAATTTTTTTGGGGGGAGAGTGGGGTTTGAGAAGGGAAGGGACCTCAGAGGGGTATAATGCCATAGAGTCCACCCTCCAAAGCACTGATTTCCTCCAGGGGAACTGCCAGCCTCCAAGTGTGTGTGTGGGGGGTGAGATCTCCAGAAGACAGAAATGGTCTGGATCTCACAGACCCTACTCTGAAGCTAACCCATAAACACTTGGTTGGGAAAGAAACTGCACAGTCTTTATTATGCAAGACAGTTTGCATCATTAATCACTTTAAATGGAAAACTCTGATTTCCACTGATTTGATAGGGCTGAGGTGCCCGTCAAGCTGTCATGGGGTAATTTTGGGGAGCCCGTCAGAAGACTGTTGTCATGTCTGCCTTTCGGTCCCTCAGAATCCACCTTTGGAGACTTGGGGGGCTGCGAGACTAGGGAGGATGCTTGCCGTACTTCCTCTGTCTGGCTGGGGGGGAGGTCTGCCCAGGTGACATTTCCCTGTGAGTTTGGTGTTACTGGCTTGTTCTTGAGCCATGCAATAGATTTCTGTAACTACAGCTGTCTTTTCCAGAGAGAGCACTGAGGAGACCTTTGGGGGGGTCCATAACTGGGACCCCAGAAATGTAATCTGCCCTCAACTTGGAGAGACTGTAGTTGAGCAGGCAACAAGGTGAGGTTCCCTATGTGTTTGATGTGTGTAGCTTGCAGGGGGTTCATTCTATATACTTTTGAACTGTGCTTGACATTTCCCCCAAAAGCACTTTCCTGGCTTGACCTTAGTCCTGTTAGGTTTGCAGCACCACACTGGCACTGGTTCTGCTGGGCTTCCAAAAATGCCCCCCTTCAGTTTCTACTGCGGAGATTCTCATGGACTTTGATTCTGTTCTGCTGGACTTCTATTGCCTTTGTTGTTGTGGGGTTTTGTTCCCCCCCCTCCCTCCATTGAAAACAATGGAGGCATCTTCTTCACGGAACCATAACTCAGACTCTGTAAATCCAATCCTCACCAAACTTGGAGGGCAGGTAGAGGAGAGTCAGTCAGAAATCTGTTGAGAGTTTAGTGTGTCTACTTGCACAGGATCTGTTCTATACACTCATGAATCTGCAGCTGTCATTTCCTCTGAAAGCACTTTCCTGGGGCACCATCTTGGGGCATATCTCAGACCCCATAAATCCAATTCTCACCAAACTTGGAAGGCAGGTAGAAGAGGGTCAGTGAACATATCCTGCACATTTTGGTGTCTCTAGCACACTGGGGGGCATTCTACCATGTCCCAAACCTCACAAACTGAACTAGTTCATTTAGCATCAAAACGTTTGTGACAGTTCATGGTTTTCACTGGGCACACCACAAAGCAAACAGCATTTTTCCAGTTCACACCCATCCCTATCCATGTCATCTTCTCTAAGAGCATAAAAGATAAATTATCAAATGAAAATTAAATGGATTCTTCCCATAATGATTGCAAGGGGGAAAATCACATACAAAGTGAGTGCAAAATGATACTGTCATGATGCTCTAGGAGGCAACAATCATCAAGAGGTCTGAATTTGCTCCCTCATATTCAGTTCAATGGGACTGCAATTCTTAATGCTTTCCCTGGAGCATAATTTAAATGTCAGCAAGATTAAAAATGCATTTTAAAATAAATGGTATTAGAAGGAAAGGAACCAAGAGCCTGTCTCTTCAAATTGTAGGAGATATGATATCAAGAAACCCTTGGGATTTTCATAAATATACTCTGTAAGCATTTCCAAAGTGAATTAATAGCTTACCCGGTTTCCCTTTTGCATTACTACACACCTGGCTAAACAGAAGCTGCCCAAGAAGTCACAAGGGACAGAGAATTCCAAGAAAACGAACTTGGCAATACATCAAGATGCTAAACAAATAAAACAAAACAGAGAATGCACTTGCAAAAATAGGAATAATCACACAAACAGCACAGTGTTGTGGGGAAGGACACAAGGAAGAGGCAGCCTTACATTCAAAAGTTCACCACCACAACAATAACTTAATTTCACTGCTATTACTGTATAATATTGTTACTTAGTACAGTTGGACTGAACTGAATCTGGGCACTCATTAGCCACTTCTCAATTGCCCCCCATTTGGTTTTAATGTTTATGCTTTATGATGGGCATAGTGGAGGTAACAAGACCTAATCTCCTCCTGTCAGATTTTTATACTGTCAGTTCTGGTACCTTCCTGGGGTCTGTAGCCCACTCAACTATTTGAGAGTCACCATAACTAACTTTTAAAAGTAACACTACCAGGACCACAGCACACTTACTTTGTGTTCCTGGTATGCCTTCATGCTTGTGCATTAAGAACAATACCAAGACATTAGTAGTGAAATTTCTAAATTTATTGAAGTGAATAGGTTCAGAAGGGTGAAACTCTGTTTAAGATTGTATTGTGAATCATATTGTCACTTTTATTTGCGTAATACTCCCCTGCATTCAGCTAGATTCCATAAATCAGAGTCCGTTCTATAAAAGCTCTCCCAGAATATTTTCTAGAATCCTAACTATTGTGGTAGACCTTTGGACACATTATTAGGAAAACTAGTGTTTTAAGTTACGTTTTTGATGCCAGATTTCACCTACATAGTTTAGTCTGTGATACAGTTCTAGCAACCTTCCCTAAAATCAGAAAGGCAGAGTCTCTCCCAGACCCACAATCACATCTGAGAGCTGCTTCCAGAAATATGCTCAGCAATCCCCATCAACCTTTTACCCACGCTTCACACTGTTCCCTCCAGATGGTACAATCTGCCAAGGCTCCTGATCCAACTTTCAAGACAGAAGTCCAGCAATATGCCTACAAACTTGATGCAGCTGCCTTGGCAGACCCATATCAAAAACTAGTATGATACCAAGCTGACAACATTGCAGTATATAGCCAAAGACTAGCAAAAAAGAGAAGAAAAAAGTCTGCTGTGTGTTGTGGAATGCATATGCTGCCCACTGTTCTCAAAGAGGATTATAGTTTAGCTCAGTCATGTGAGACCTCATGTAAATCATGCATTCATAAGACACTTGTGAGTCTTGTTCCATACTTAATCCATCTGCAGAGCAGTTAACAATCAATTAGGTCAATCAGCTAGCCCATTCATCATGTACATGCCTGAAAATTTCAGCTTGCTCATCAAAGTTTCAAGCCTCTTGGTCATGCTTTTGTCCCCAAGCATAAGAATGTATTGGGATGTGCAAATTGCTACAATTTATTAGTAGTAATGGTTGTTTTGCAAAGAACAGTAATAATTATAGAAGTAATATCCAGGCCAGTCCTCTGGAAGTGGCTTGCAGCAATGGAGCTAACTTTCAAGTTGTTGTGCTCAAGACCGTAGTCAGAGCTGTCTGACAAGTGCAAGTAGAGAAAAACGAATGTGCGTGCAGACCAGACCAGACACAGTCTATTTTCCATCCAGCATAGTATTTATCAAATTTATACCTACCCTAAAACACTCTGTGCATGAAGTTATCCTGCTTTCCTATCTCCTCCCATCATTCTGTTTTACCCTTACAACAATTTTGTGATCTGCAGTTGGCCGAGAAAAGATGGAAAGATCACCCACAGAGCTAAGTCAGGGTTTTGAACCCAGGCCTCCCCAGTCCAGTTACATTACTCTGTGCAGTTACCATACTGGTTCACCTTGGGGTGCATGTACATGACTAATTTGTGACAGTTTCCACATGATACATTATTAAGTGGTGGATGCTGCTTTCGCTCTGTTCAGGCTCTGAACAGACATATGGCAGACGTTTCAAATGATCATTCTTTGACAAGAGAAGAGCAATAATTTTGTAAAATACATGGCTGTATGAATCCATGGTCTGTCCACTTTTAAAACAGATAAACAATTACCCCACCTCTAACACAGAACCTTTTCCAGATGTATTCTACAGTCTCCCTTCCTGGATGGATTATGTATGAAAACCAGCAAATAAGTAAAATTGGACAATTCAATGGGGAATAGAGGCTTGGTGTGCTTTAAAAATACCATTCCAACTAAAAAGCCTTAGAAATCTTTTGTAATTTTAATATAAATTACATTGTTTCTCAGAGTAAAAGGCAGCTTAACAATGATACAAAATGGCATGTAGAATTTTTCATGAGCAGCAAATTTACCTGCCTGCACACCCACACTGAAAGCCATTAAAACATTATTTTATCATGACTGTATCAGCACTCACCAAAACCACTATGACTTTAAAATGCATGTGTCTAGAAACTGTTATTTACTCTGAGAAAAGGAATTGGCTTGGCTAACATAAAATATATAACAAAACTGTTGAACTACATAAAATATATAACAAAACTATTGAACTGCATTGATTAATAACATGCCTTTGGCTTATCTGTAATTGTTTCCCTTCTAAAGCAAATGATGCTGCAAACTCGAAAACAGATCTCAAAAATTTTATTTGGTGATAAGTGATTTGAAAGAAGTCTAGAACCATGAATGTTTAATAGATCTGTATTTATTAAAACTATAACTGCAGATTCTGCACAGTTATTTACTTCTTAATCCTCATCACTCCAAAAAGACTAAGCACCTAAATCAGCACATGCAATTATTGGAATGGCAAACACTTGAAAATGCCTGCAATTCATTGAACTTGAGCAGTTACCATCAGGTTACACAAGAAGCCCACTGGCTTTTCACCATGCCTTATCAAAATCAGGTGACTTTTGACTGGTTTCTCAGTCTAAACACAACTCATCTTTAGCATGAAGACAAAGATATTGGGTGGGATCTAGTGCAAAATTTAAATGTGCACTAGAGCTCTTGGACAAGTGGAAACATAAGAAAATGCTTGTGCTAAGTCAAGGCAGGAATTGCTGGAGCCACCAGAGCAGAGAGCTTCGCTATCTATATACCTATTTCTGCCAATACCTAAATCCATAGACTGGGGCCACAGTTACCCCAAAGAGATTCTTCTGCAAACTTGGGTGACACCCCCCCCCCCGTTTGCAGAAAAATCCAACATTTTAAACAAAATACATGGTGGGGGGGTTAATTCCCCCCAAAGTAAAATAGTGTTCTCTGCACAACCACAGAGAATGCACCTATCTCCAGCAGTTGTCAGAGAACTCCAGGAGTCACATTGCATCTAGCAGTGGTCCAGCAGTGACACAGCCCAAGAGCCATGCTGGGTCTGGCAGCAGTGGCCTAGCATTGGCATAACCCAGGAGCCATGCTGAAACTGCTTGTGGCAGCTCAGCTCGAAAACTGTGACAGGCCTGCCGGCAGTGGTCCAACCTGGGAGTCACCCTAGGTCTGTGAGAAAATGGGGCAGAGGGAATCCCCCCGTGAGTCTCACAGGTCCACAATTGTAGTTCCAGAAAGGGCTAAAGGCACAATGATGCCAAAGTACTCCTGAACAAAGACATGAAGATGAAAAGCCTGCCTCTTCTGGAATAGGCTACAAGCTCTTAAAGGTATTATATCTGGTTAAAGTAATGAGTGCTCCAATGGGATGAGAGTACTTCTTGGCCTTGTAGGGCCTCAGAGTCAGTGGGGGAGAGACTTCACAGGTGTAACAAGATCTGGGGTACAGGTTCATATGAGGAGAAAAGCAGGGCTGTATTCCGAGATGAGAGAGCTGACCCAGTCTCTTGGGACTTCTGGACATCAAAAGGCCTAGAGGTATCTTGGATGCTACCTTCTACAGTGGACCACAGCCTCCTCCTTATCCAAGTCTTCAGTTTCTTTACTGAGGACAAGGAGTCAATACATCATCCACACAGTTACTGCAGTTTTCACAGCACAGTCACCAGACTATGCACACACACAGAGTGACACGGCATGTAGAGTCACGTGGGAAGTTACTTTATATAAACAAACAAACTCATGGAGCAGTCATGACCCAACATTTTGACCCACAGAGAATGTGTCCACATCTCTAAGTAGACACAATGCTGCTGCCTACACGTGTAACATAGGCATAAAGGCTAATGGAAGCAGAAGGGCCCAGGTGGGCCGGGCCCGCCATTTGCGGGGACGGGCAGGGACAGCGAGGTCGCCGGCCGGAAAGGGGCGGGGGCCTGGTGCGTGACGGGAAAAGACGCACCTCCCCCCTTTCCCCAGCCAATAGAGGGCAGGGGGTGGTCAGGGAGGGGGGAGGCATTAAAAGCGGAAGGGAAGCTGCTCCCCCTCCCCACTTGACCACGAGGCGAGCCCGGTTCGCAGGAAGAAAGCCCGTTTTTTGTTCTTACAGGTAGGCCCGGGCCCCTTCTGGGGGGAATGCCGGCGGCTAGGGGGGAGGGAGGGGGGGGAAGATGGATGGCCTTCCTTCTCCCTCGCCACTTCCCCCTGCACCCTGCCTCGCGGCCGCCGGGCAGTCCCGGCGGCCGGGTGCGGCTGCCGCAGCTGGGCCCGGCCATCAGCAGCCGGGTCCAGGGGCCTCCAGCCACTCCTCGGCGCCCCCACCGGCCCACCTCTTCTCGCTCGCAGCGGGGCTACCTCGGGCCCGGCCCGGCCGCCGGGCCAACGACGGAGGAGGGGTGCGGCCTGTTGCCTCCCCGGCCCGCAGGCTTCAGGCGCAGCCCCGTCCCGGCCGCCGGGCCGACGACGGAGGGGGGGGGCGCGGCCTGTTGCCTCCCCGGCCCGCAGGCTTCGGGCGCGGCTCTCAGAGTCGGGTGGGGGACGGCTCCGGCGCGAACATTGGCGGGGGGGCTTCGCTGGCCCCCAAGCCGGCCCGGGCCGGGCCATTGGGCCTGCCCGGGCCATGGGGTGGCGCGGGGCCGCTTCCTAGGCCCTTGGGCCTGCCCCGCCGCCCTGGGCCCGGGGGCTGCGGGGGCGGCGCGGGGCTGCATCCGGGGCCCTCGGGCCTGCCCCAGCGCCCTGGGCCCAGAGCGGAAGCGGGGGACGGGCCGCAGCCTTCCCTGCCGTCCGGGGGCTGCGGGGGCGGCGCGGGGCTGCATCCGGGGCCCTCGGGCCTGCCCCGGCGCCTGGGGGCGACGGCGGGGGGGGACGCGGCCACTGCCGCTCCAGCCCGCGGGTCCTCAGTGCCGCTCTTAGCTGTTACATCCATTATGGTGAACATTGAAAAAATTAAAATAAAATTGAGATTTATTTTACATGCAGTTCAGTGAATGCAAGGTGCCCTGGTTTTGTCATCTGCTTCGCATCATGTACATCCCCTCTGAGTACTGTGAATGTCTGAACATGACTTAAGTTTCCAGGGGCAGAAGTTAGGAAGCTCCTCCTAGCTCACATTTGGCCACCAAATGGGAAGGGAGCACTCCCTGGAGAAGGCCCTGATGCTGGGAAAGACTGCAGGTAACAGAAGAAGGGGATGGCAAAGGATGAGATGTCGTTTTGGACTAGGTCGCCTCCTCCACCTCAGGCAATCCGCCTTGGGGGGAAGGTTCCAGCGCGCACCGAATTCTGCCCAAACCGGGGCGCCGGCCCGAGGGGCAGATTTGGCTCATGCAGCACCACGGCTCGGGGGGTGGGGCCTTGGCGGCGTCCGGGTGCCCATGCCATGGGCAACAGCAGGGCCTCCCTGGGGGAGTCGCGGCCCCAGACCAAGCGCAGGACTCGTCATCAGAGCCATTCTTTTCCAACACAGGAGGCGGTCCAGGTGCGGAAATGGGGACTTTGGTGGCCTGGGGGGCCATCAGCACCAAGCATTGGAGGGCTATCTCTGATGGCTCCCCCCCCCTTACCATTTAACGGGTAGTTAGTCAGGAAGCCTCAAGGGTTAGGCAGTCAGGCAGTTATCAGTCAGGTCAAGAACAACTGATCTGTCGGTCCACGGGACGATTCACCTCCCCTCTGGCGCGCTCCGGCCGCTCGCACATGCCTTCTAGCCATTTGGGGGCGGGTAACAGGGAACTGGGGGGTTTTAACGTGTTGTGTTTTGGTGTCCTGAGCAGGTATGAGGCCCCCATCACGCAGCACCCGGCGCACAGGCACAGTGGCTGGGGTAACACCCCGGTCAGCACCCAAGGGGCGAGCACGGCCCGCAGCAGTCGGGCAACCGGTGGGAGCGACGGCGAAAAGGAAGGCGGTCCCGCGCGGCGCAGATGGGTCTGAAGGTGTTGCGGAGCTCGCCGACACCATGCGGGGCCTTCAGCAGGCTTTTGATCAACTCTCGGAGAAGGTGGCCAAGATGAGCCAGGAGCCGGCGGCCAAACGAACCCGGAAGGCTGGGGCGGAGGGAAGCTTAGCCCAGCAGCGAGGGGGGGCTTCCTCCAGCTCGGCCAGTCACCAGGCTTCACGGCCTGCAGCACGCACCGCAGACGGGGGACAGGAGAGGGGTAGCTCGGGCTCTTCCGCGCACTCCCGCGACGAGGCAGAGGGCACGGTCTCCTCAGGTGAGGGTGCGACTGCAGGGCGAAGTGCGCAGCCGCCGAGTGATTACTGGGCAGCAGCGGCCCATGTGCCAGGGCTGCCAGCCTGGGCCATACACCGCAGGGCGCTAGCTGCACAAGCCAGGCAGAAAGCCGGGCGGGGCCCTGGGGTGGTATGGGATAACGTTGACGTCTCTGACCCTTCTGCAATCCTATCCACGTACTTGAATGGAGAGGAGCCGCCGGGGCTCCATTTATCTGAGGAACTGAGGGACAGCATTCTGGACGGGTATTACGTTAATGTCTTCACGTTGCTTCACAAACGGGGGGCCGAGGCCCGCACAGTGAAATCTGACAAGAGGGAGAAGAAGGAGAAGACCGAGGAAGCGGAGCGCACCTTCCTCAACTGGGTTTCCGGGTACCTGGTGTATGCGGGGGTTGTCGCTACCGCGTACCTGGACAGGGGCTGGCACCTGCTCAACCACATGAGCAACGTGGTCGAGGCGAGGGTTTTGGCTGGCGAGGGGCCGGCTATAGATTACGACGAGACCTGCCGTAAACTGGCGTCACTCAATGACAGGGCTCGATGGGACCTGCTGCAGGACAAGGTTTGGCTCAGGGAGGTCGGCCCGTGCATTAAAGGAAAAGGGGAGGTGAAGACAGATCGCTGGGCCGTGCGCAAGGAACGGGCGCGGGGGGTCTGCTGGGAATATAACCAGGGCCGGTGTCGCCGGGCACGGTGCAAGTTCCACCATAGCTGCGAGGTGTGCGGGGGCGGGCACGGGTGGGTGTATTGCCCACGGTCCACCGGCACCCAGCAGCCCTTTCGGGGTGGAAAACCCTTCTCCGGTGGTGCCAACACAAAAGGGGGAGGGGGGTCATCAGGCACCGCAGCCGCTTCTGCTTCCAGACGTTAGTGCTCCACAGGACTGGTGGTCCTTGGCGGCCACCCCGGTTCGGGTGGATGCCCTGAGACCCCTCTTGGCACAATACCCCTTGAGGGAGGCCGGACAATATATCCTGGATGGGTTCACGAAGGGTTTTCCCATTCCCGCCTGCGGCCCGCGCATAGCTACCGATTCCAACAACCTGAAGTCGGCCAGGGAGATGCCTGAGGTGGTTGCTGCAAAACTGCAGAAAGAATTGGCGGCGGGGCGCATTGCGGGCCCATTTAGCATGCCCCCTATTGACCACCTGCGAGTGTCCCCCCTGGGGGTGGTGCCAAAGAAAACACCAGGCGAGTATCGCCTTATTCAGCATCTCTCGTACCCGAGGGGATCTTCGGTGAATGACGGTATCCCCCCCGAGCTTTGCTCGGTCAAATATGCTTCCTTTGATCACGCAGTGGGACTGGTCAGGGCTTGCGGGCAAGGGGCTCTCATGGCCAAGTGTGACATTCAGTCGGCATTCCGACTGCTCCCGGTAAGCCCCGACTCCTTTTCGTTGCTGGGTTTCAAGTTCCAAGGGGCATGGTACTTTGACAAGGCCATGCCTATGGGTTGCGCAGTGGCCTGCGCGGCATTTGAGACATTTAGTACTTTTCTTGAATGGGCGGTGAAGTCGAGGACCGGGCTTACGGGGATTACTCATTACCTGGATGACTTCTTTTTTGTCGGCCCTGGGAATGACGAGACTTGCGCGGAGTCCCTACGAGCATTTCAGAGGCTTGCTGAAGAGCTCGGCGTCCCATTGGCAGCAGACGAGACCGAAGGGCCGGCCACTAGTTTAACGTACCTGGGTATCCAATTAGACTCTGTAGCTGGGGCATCCAGGTTGCCAGAGGACAAACTCTTTGCCCTCCAAGCGCTCATTTCCTTGGTTAGGGCTCGGGCGAAGTGCACGTTGAAGGAACTGCAGTCACTGATGGGGCATTTGAACTTTGCTTGCCGGGTCGTGTCGCCCGGCAGGGGTTTCTGCGCTAGGCTGGCCAGAGCGACGGCTGGGGTCAGGGCGCCACATCACCGGGTACGGGTGACCAGGGGCATGAAGGAGGACTTAGGCGTGTGGCTCCGGTTCCTGGAGGGCTACAATGGGGTTACCATTTGGCAGCACCCGATGGATTTGCAGGATGCCATCCAGATCCACTCTGATGCAGCGGGCAGCGCTGGGTTCGGCGTCTACTATGACGGCAGGTGGTGTGCACGGCCCTGGCCCAAGGAGTGGGAGGGTTCTGTAGTGCTCAAAGATCTCACCTTCTTGGAACTCTTCCCAATACTGGTGGCAGTGATCATTTGGAAAGATCTTTTTAGGGACAAAAGGGTGCGGTTCTGGTGCGACAACCAGGCGGTGGTGCGGGTGGTGAACAAGCAAACGTCCAAGTCTGAACGGGTGATGCGGTTGGTTCGCTGCCTGGTTCTGGCCTGCTTGGCTGATAACATTACATTTTCTGCACGCCATGTGCCAGGCGTGGATAATAGCATAGCGGACGCTTTGTTTCGCCAACAGGAGGAACGTTTCCGCATACTGGTGCCAGGAGCCAACCGCGTTTCAGACCCCTTTCCAGAGGAGCTGTGGGAACTTGGGAAGGTACAATAAGGCGGGGCATCTATGGGTCCATCGCCCCCTCCACTCTCGCCAAGTATGCGAGGGCTATCGACGCCTTTTTTGACTTTACTGCGGGATTCGGGGGGCCGCAGACCTTGCCGGTGGAAGGGGACTGGGTGCTTCGCTATATGGCATGCCTGCAGGATGGCGGGTTCTCCCACAGTACCATCAGGGGTCGTATGGCCACCATCACATTCTTTAGCAAGGCGGAGGGGTTTGCGGACCCGTGCCACTCATTCCAAGCCCATAGAGCAGTCGAGGGCTGGCGGAGGCAAGCCGCACGGCCTCCAGATCACAGATGGCCCGTGACCTTCGAGCTGTTGAAGGGGATTTTGCGAGAGCTTCCAGTGCTGTGTTGGTCCCGATACGAGGCTGCACTCTTTGAGACTGCATTCGTCTTGGCCTTTTTTGGGGCCTTGAGGGTTGGGGAACTGGTGGCGAGCTCCAAAATCTTGTTCACCAACACACCCCTGGGTGTTCAGGATGTTTACCTCGGGGCAAAGGGGATGTCATTGTATATTCGGAGGTCAAAGACAGACCAACTGGGAAAAGGGGCGCGCCTGCACTTGGGGCCACTACCGGGTGGCCCGTGTCCCGTGCAGACCACTCGAGCCTTTTTAGCAATGCGTCCGGAAGGCGGTGGCCCCCTGCTTATCCATAGAGACGGGGCCCCATTGACCAGGTATCAGTTTACGGGGGTTTTCAGGTTGGCTCTGGGGGCTTTGGGCTTACCAGGCAAGGAATTCGGGCCTCACTCCTTCAGGATTGGGGCAGCCACCACGGCTGCGGGCGTCGGCCTGCCGGAGGTACGCATACGGGCTATAGGCCGCTGGCGCTCTACGGCCTTTAGGGCATACATCAGGCCACAGCCGGAGTCCAGCCAGTGACCGGCTCTCTGACTCCTCAGTTCCAGGACAGAGGTACAGGACAGTCTGGATTTTTGGGCACAGCATCGTTCATCGGGCAGGTTTGTATGCATCCTCATCGGGCTGGGGCAAAGACTTGGGCTTGGGAGATGCGGTACACATTACATGGATGGCACAGCGAGGCATGCGATGGAGGTCCTTGTTGCCCTGGTTGGGGCGCGTAGCAGCGAGGCGCCTCCCTCCCGACGTTCTGCTGCTACAGCTGGGGGAAAATGATTTGACTGAGTGCCCCGGAGTGGCCCTCGAGCGCCAGGTACGGGCCGACCTGGCCTTAGTGCGTGAGATCCTGCCCGGCACTGTCATCTTCTGGTCGGATTGGTTGGAACGGAGGTCATGGCGAGGCGCAGCTCATCCCAAGAAGGTGGACGTGGCAAGGCGGAAAGTGTCCGGCAGGCTGGGCCGGGCAGTCGAGTCGGCAGGCGGTATCTGGATTCGCCATCCAGACATATCTCACAAGATGGAGGCCATGTTCCGAGCGGATGGCGTACATCTATCGGCCTGGGGAATGGATGTCTGGTTGCACGGAATCAGGCATAACTCGCTTTCTTGGCTGCAGCTGTAAGGGCGTTGGCGGGAACAGGACTAATGGGGGTGTCCTGTTCTTGTGGCGGTAACAGCATGGGGCCGGATCTGTTGGCGGAATTTGGCCTGCGAGCCAATTCCGGAGCTGGGGACCCTTTAAGGGTCTTGGCGTGAGGGCTGAACGGAGCTGGCTAGCTCAAGGAATAACAGTGCTTGCCCTCACAGCCAGAGGGCAGGGGAGCTCACAAAGGGGCAAGCGTCCGTGTGAATTCCGATAACCTGCCCTCCCGCCTTCTCTACCCATGCCGGCTGGCTGGGTAACGGTTAACTCGGCTGGCACATGGGCCAGCCGATAGGTCGGATCCGGTGGACCCATGCTGTGCCAATGCTCTACAGCTGTAACCAATAAAAGTTGTGGCCAAGTTTATCCACCTAATTTTCCAAAGAAACTGGTTGTGTGAGTTCATCCAAAGGGGGGGGTGTACTAGGCGAGCCGACCTCGGGGTCCCAGGTAAGACATGGAACCGCAATTGTTCTGTGACAGGTTTCCCCAATGTTGCACCACTACCTCCACTAATGCCAGCCGAGATTTTCAGAAAGTGGGTGGGGCTGTCCTTATTCACATGACAGGATCTTCCACAGGATAATAGCCACAGGATCAGGAGGACTGGTAAGTACACCATCTTTACTTAGTTAGTACGTGCTTCCATTCCCCCTTCAAGCCTGATCAACTGTTGCCATATGCTTACTTTGCAAAGCAGGGAGACAGCTTTGTTCTAGTCTTAAGAGTCCAGGGAACCAGGCTGTTCTGTGAAGAGAGAAACAGAAGCCCATCCAGTCCTTTTTCAGATTTTCTGGTCTCCCAGAGGTTGGACCATGTTTCCAACCAAAGCACAGATAATACTAACCCTGACAGGCCAGTAGTCAGATTCTAACTAAGGGAGCTTCATGTGTTCAGTGTGGTTGCCATCTAGTTCTTTTGTAAAGCAAGAAGGGAGGTACAGTGGCTCTGCCTCTTGTAGAAGCCAGTGGAGGTGAAGGTGCACCACCCCCTCTCAAAATTCCAAAGTTACCCACAAGGTCAAAAAGGTTGGGAACCCCTGCCCTATAAACAAACTGATGACTCCACACACCAGCACTATGAGATCTCAAGTACAGGAACCACATCTACCTATTTCTGATTCCTGTTTCAAAATTTATGGGACTCATCTGTGTAGAAGCATCAACCTAGCTATATAGGTATCTTAAGAATAGTCCTCCAAAAAACAGGAAGTGAGGCACTGTTCCAAAATTTGTGACTGAAAACAAATTGTGACTGGGAAAAAAAAAATCTGAATCAGTTCTTAGATGAGGCCACAAACAGAAATATACGAAAGAAATGCTTGTAAGCTGATAATGTTAAATTAATACATTATTACCAAAATATTAGCCAAAATCTCCTATGCCCATCTCTAGCCCTGTCCATCAAGCCAAATGCAGCCCATCAGCCATTCACTGTAACTTCTCAGTTGTTTGACAAGCCTGCCCTCCACCCCTTGCAGCAAACATTAGGCAGCTATAACAGGCTATTTACTGAGGTTATTGAGGAACTGATTGGCTGCCAAATATAGCTTGTGGGTTGTATTTAGTTCAGTGAGCCCATACTGGCTTGGAATCACACGAATGAGAACCAGAATTTTAATGTAGCGCCTGAAGTATAATAGCAAAGTTGTTCCGAGTACACAGATGCCAGAAAATGATATCTCTGTGATGCTTACTTCAAATGACTCAGTAACAGTATGGACTAACAGGGCCACAGTGAGGTTTTGAGGACCCCTTTGCACGATATCAGGCAGTGGATTCTCCCACCTGACTGCCCCCTCCCCTAAAGGCAACACAAGGTGCTAAACGTAACTGTTTTCTTTTCGGTTGCATAGTGGGTCATCTGTTATAGAGATGATGATCCAATGTGGAACACATCCCTCTGACACTAGGTGCTTTCTGCTCACGACATTCTGCCTTGTGGTGCATCAGGGCTTATCACTGGGCCTGGCCCAGTCAGCGATAAGCTCTCCTGGGATTTCAGGAGTAAGCAGTTGCCCCCAGAATGTTGAAGCTTCACAACACCCCTGAGACTGAGCTTCTGTGGGGTTTTACTTCATAAAGCAGGTTAATGGCTGATATGTTCTATGTTGATGGCAAACTATTCATGATACATTCTGCTTTAAAGTTCTTTGTACAGAGCCAAACACACTACCCCATACTATAGAATATACAATCTATGCATTGATATGGCCCCAAGAAATTGATTTAATAAGAACAGGCTATATTAATGACACTTAATACATTATTCATACACACCTATACTATATTGTAGAGTTACCTCAACTATGTTTCATTCCAGCAAACAGAAAGCAGCAATTATTAAGGTGTGGCATTTACTATGTGAACTTACACAAGCGATTTCACTATGGAACGTATGGATACTGACATCCAGGAGTGAAAACAACAAATGTGATTTCAGACTTTTAAAAAAATATGAGTGGGTGGGATATTTGGCAGAGGAGAAGAAAATACTGGTCTTTTAAGAGGCTTCATTTCTGCTGCAGAAGAGACATAGCTGTCCATCCCAATGCACACCACCACAGTCAAAATGTGTGTTATTTACTGATAAAAGCCACATGACAGCAATGTAAAGACAGGACTTCTTCTGTCAGTCAAATTAGGGAGGCAGAACATGCCAACTTTGATTACCGTCTGGTGGCAAATGTTGCAAACTGCCAGATCAATTATAGTTGGACAGAAAAGGAAATATAGAGACTGACTTAATTTAAAAACATAAACATCAGTAAAACACAAAGTCTGGGATGATTTAGAGCACTAAGCATTTACTCTGAAGTTTATCTAGTTTCTGCTCCTGTATCTTTCTCTGTCATATCCCTTTAAACAAACTGAGTTACTCAAATATGAGTGTTTTTAAGGTTGCTCTCACAATGGACAAGGGGCATGATTATATCACTAATTAAAAATCAAATGTCATTGTGCAGCAGAATCATCTGATCACTTAAGATAAAGACTATCTTCAAACAGTGGTAATCACTCCACAGTTTGCCAAGAGCCAAATTTACAATCACCAATGGCCACATGACTATTGCATGACCTGTGTACCACCCCCAAAAACACATAACAACATAATGATCAAATAATCTTTTTTTGTAATTACCAGAGTATCTCTGCAAGTGTGGACTGGTCTCTCCCCACTGCTGTAGAACTTCCTTGAACCTTATTTTCTTCACTGTCTTTTTGCTTTGGTCTCTGGCTTCAGACTCACAGCTTAGGTGAGGCCGAGGTGACCAAGACTTCTTTGCTTCATTCCAGGGAGAGAACCAAAAGGGAGTGAGAAATGTAAAGGGATCGCAGGCTTCCTGCTGCAGCAGCCTGCTCTGAGACAGCCAGCACCACTGAGAAGGCTCTCTTCACAAGCAGAATAGGATCCTACAGTAGGAAGTCTATGTGCCCTTTACTCTTCTCCCTGCATGCTCGCTCTCTCCTCAGCATGAGGTACAGCATCTCTCAGCAAAGAGACAGAGATTCCCAAATCACCCAAAAGAAAGCAATCAAGGTCGCCATGGATAAAGAGGAATAAAACCACTGCCATCCACTGGACTCTTTTTCCAGGTGGTGGTGCCATGGTGGTGGTTTTACTCCTTCTTGCCTGTGGCCAGCTTGTTTACTTCCTGGGAGCCACCTGAGTGTTGGGATGAGAGTGCAGAGGATGCAGAAAAAGGCAGGCTGTTGTTGGAAAGGACAGGCCCTTTATTTCCATTCCTGGCATGAGGTTTACACCTCAAGAAAGCGCTAAACTTATTTGTCCTCTAGTTCTTCCAATAGCAGATGGAAACTACTTGCCATCCAGAAGCCTCACTGGGCAATGGCCATGCTCACCTCCCTGAAACATGGAGTGAATGCCACATTGGAACACTAGGGCTAACAATTGCATGTTAAAGTGTCACTTGGGGCTCCCAAGCCACTTAATATCACTGTTCTTTCTCTCTACATGGAAACCCTATATTCTCTCCCCTTTCTCTGCTACATTCTCTCCTTTTCAGTCGTTCACCAAACTACCTTTTATCTACCTTCCATCTTCAGCTTTATTTATTACTTATTGTTTCATTTATACCCCACCTTTTTCCACAGCGGGGCCCAAAGCAAAGCTTGTATTATCCTCCTCTCCTTTTTATCTTCACAACAACCCTGTTAGGTAGGTTAGGATGAAAGTATGTGACTGGTCCAAAATCACCCAGTGAGCTTCCACAGCAAGATGGAGATTTGAACTGGGTTCTCCCAGACCCAACTCTGAAGCTCTAACTGCTACACCACACTGGCTTTCACAGGGTGGCTGGTGCTGAACAGTAGCAGACAGCCAGACCTAGTTGATGATAATTTGCAAGAAAGAGACCACACTTTGTGATCTGCAATGTCAACTTCAGGACAAAATACTAATGCCTTATAAGAACATTCTTTTTCAGTGCCCCAGAACATGTTATATAGGATGTCTGCTGTCTTTTTTCAAGAGCACTTCTGGGCGGGGTACTGGGGATTTGAGCTGGTGCTGTGGTACCGGGGGGTGGGGGGAAGAAATGACTTTAGTGTAGTTTTTGTTTAAAAGTTGCCTTCACTTTGTCAAAAGGTGGGATATAAATTCTCTAAATAAATAAACAAACCCCATCTTCCCCCGGTCCTTCATGGCTAAAAGCAGCTGTGGAGGAAGGACATAATGTCTCCCAGGGTTAATGCTGCAGGGGGAGGAGTTAACCACCTCTATGGAACTGTGGTCAAGATTTTTTGCATGTGTGTATGAGAGAGAGAGAGGGGGGGAAGGAGAGAGAGAGAGAGAATGTTGAGATGACTGATTACAGATCTATTATGTAATGAGTAGTTTGACATAGCTTGTCCTTAAAGTAAAGGTAAAGGTTCCCTTGTTCGAAAGCCAGTCGAATCCGACTCTAAGGTTGTGGTGCTCATCTCCGTTTCAAAGCCGAAGAGCCAGTGCTGTCCAAAGACGTTTCTGTGGTCATGTGGCCAGCATGACTAAACACCAAGGCGCACGAAAAGCTGTTACCTTCCCACCAAAGTGGTACCTATTTATCTACTTGCAATTTCTTGCTTTCGAACTGCTAGGTTGGCAGGAGCTGGAAATAGAGATGGGAGCTCACTCCGTCATGCGGCTCTCTCGGGTCTCGAACTGCTGAACTACTGACTTTCCACTGCCCGCAGTTCAGTGTCTTAACCACTCTAGCCACCGCCGCTCGGCTTAAAAGTATATGATTAAGGGTGGGTGATCTTTCACATGGTGACGCCAGGAGCTCGCAGGCCTTACTTGAAGTGGTCCACAACTGACTCTTCAATTTACAGCAAAAATAAGAACCACACATTCTGCATTTTTTGCCATAGTGTAATTATTGTTTTATCTTTATCCATTCTACGGCTTTTCCTCTACCTGTGCTGAGAGTGCTGCATTCCCTGCACTGAATTTATCTCCTTTATATCCAGTGTGTTGTATAAGCATAAATTCTATATAAAGCAGAAAACCTTAGGTAGTAGAGTGAGGTCTTTTCCTCACAAATTCAGTTTGCGCTATGGGGGGGGGGGTGGTATGCGGCAGTACATTCCATTTTAGAAATCATTATACACAAAATATGTGTCAATGCATCCATGTTTCCTGGGTAATTGTTGACAGATTTATTAATGCACAAGCCAGTGGCCATGACAGTTTGAAAAGTAGCCACACACAGCAAACCTTACAGATGCACAATGAATCCATCAGAACCAATACATGCATCATAAGTCAATACATATAAACAAACCAACTAAAAACAACAAGCAATATGGTTTAAGGGAAAAGATGGTGAAAGCAGAAATTAAAATTAAACAAACAAACACTGCCCCAATGTTTTACCAGTATTTTCTTAGTAAGTAAAATTACAAAGACTGCAAAGGGCAACTTCTATTCTAACAGCAACCACTAAGATTATCTGTTTGTTTCCCACCTGGATAATATATTTCAGTTGACGGGTACACAAGCCAACTCTCCCCACCCCTCATGCATCACAGGGAGCTGAATCTCCTGCTTATCAGATTGCACTGTGTTCCTCTCATCCAGTTGATCAGATGTAATGAAACCTCATTCATTCATCCAAATATTTTTGGCATCCTCCAGTCCATGCAGATAAAAGAAGCTGGAATGTGCCCATACAGTTGAGGCATTTGAAGTTGCTTATTGTATTACATAAAATTCTATTTTTATCAGTGGGCCTGTGGGATAGTTAATATACAGCTGTCAAATGACTGTTACAAAATGGCAAATTTCAAACATATGTCTTTTAGACTATTCAATTCATATTGTTGAACGAAATTTCCCATATGATGACATTAACACACACGCACACACACTTCCTGTAACAGGAAAGTAAAGAAGATAAAAAGCATTAGATGTAAAATGACAGACTGTGTAATGCTTGGAACATGATCACAAATACAGTCAACCAACAGCATCATCCTAAACAGTTACACTCTTATAAATCCACTCAAGTCAATAGGCTTTTAGAACTGTTTAGGATTACTGTGCAAATTTCAACTGCATTTTCTGCTTACATACATGAATGCCCTTCTACTTAATCTACTTAAATTAACTAGCAGGTTAGACTGTCGATGGGATCAGCACACATTCAAAAGGCAGGATCAGTTCACTAAGGAACATTATTTATTAAGACAAAAGGAGAAATACAGCAATCACAGAGATACCACTGAATATTGGAAGCAGATATTCTTATTAAAACACTCTTCCTTCTGATCCATTAGTAAAGTAAATAGTCTAATGAGAACTAATGGGAATTGAATGGATTCGCTGTCTTTAAACAAAGGCAAAAGAGTGGGGATGGCTGTCTCTACTCCAAATGTTATGTATGGTCTTAGATTTAGGAAACTGTTCAGGAAAATACTACAGAAAGATGTAATCAGGCTTGGTAATGTGTTAACATGGTGACAGACACATTTCAGAGAAGAAAAATGAATGGTGCTGGATAGGGGCATAACGATCTGCAACAGGGCACTGTCAGAAGTAAATTCTACTTTGTTCTGAGTGACTTATTCTTAGGCAAATTGGCACAGGACTGCAGCCTCGAATACACAATTGCTTATGAACAGACACAAATGAACATTTAAAAAGGAGAACCTTTTTCATACGGGGGGTAGGCCAATGAAATTCACTTCAAAATAATACATTCTGCCACAAAGAAATGAAGGACATGTTGAGCAGCTCATCATTATCACAATATGGCTGCTTCCATGTGGCATCCATTCTTCATGTAGCTTTCATTGCCTTTGTGAATACAGAGACATTCACAGTGGCAAAAGAGCAGCCACATGGCAGTTACTCTCAGATGTTCCTTGCCTCAGCACACGCACAGAGCTGTAGCCACCATTCCCTCTCCATGGCACCGGAGAGCTTTTTCTTTTAAAAAACCAGCAGTTGATGTATCACTTTGTGTTATAGTCCTGCTAGTTGCTCTGCATTCCACTTCTCATTTTTTAAAGAAAGTTAGTCTTTTGTTGCAGAGAAATTAGGAGAAAGCCTTATCTCTCCAATAAGCAGTGAAAAACTAGCTTTAAAAAAATGAAATCAGGGAATTCCAGCAAAATAGCAGGCAGATCATATAATACTATAGTTTAGGGTGTATAGCTATAATGGAACGGCCATTGGCACTTACCGTGAAGGGTCCTTCTCCTCTGAGGTTAGGAGGACATCTCTATGGGTTATTCCCACCGTGCCTTTAGGGAGGCAGGAAATAGTTTTTTCCTCTTCCTGTTGGCACCCTCGGAATAGCCCATCCTTCAGTTGTGGGACTCCAAAAGCAGTGCTCTCAGGCTAACTCAACAGCCTTGCCCTATGCAAACAACAATACTGAAAAAAATACACTATAACAAGAAACTATAACTTGATAACAGTATAGATCAATTTAGACAGGGGAAGAAGAAATCAGCACAGCAATAGATATAGAAGATGATGAAGAAGGGAAGGCCGAGATGTCCTCCTAACCTCAGAGGTGAAGAACCCTTCATGGTAAGTGCCAATGGCCGTTCTCCCTCTGAGGTGGAGGACATCTCTATGGGACCTCCCCGAGCAGTGTCCCTCTTCTGGGTGGGTCATCATCTTCCTCAATTGTGACAGCGTGCTGAAGAACTCTTCTTCCAAAGGCTGCGTCTGCTGATGCCACAGTGCGAATCTTGTAGTGACATACAAATGTTGAGATGGACGACCAGGTAGCCGCCCTGCAAACCTCCTCAACCAAAGCTCTGTTGGAGAAAGCCGCACTGGTGGCTGCACTCTGAAGAGAACGTGCAGTGATGCCGGAAGGGGCCTCCTGGCCCAGTGCCTTGTACGCCTCCACAATGCAAAAGCGAAGAACTTTGCTGATTGCAGCTTTGGACATTCTATCCCACTTTCTCGGATGTGAAATATTGATGAACATGGCTTCCGTCTTTTGCCAGGGTTCTGTCCCCAATACGTAGATTTTGAGAGCCCTTCGGACATCTAGAGTGTGCCACTCAAATTCCCTGGGATGTTTGGGTTGAGGACAAAAAGTAGGAAGACACAACTCCTGTGACCTGTGGAAGGCAGAGGACACCTTTGGCTGAAAAGTAGGATCCGGATGAAGAACAACCTTGTCTTTGTGAAAGATGCACAAGGAAGACTTAATGGAGAAAGCCCCGAGTTCCGAAACCCGTCGTGCTGAGGTGATGGCAATGAGGAACAGGGTCTTCATCCGCAACCATCGCAGGCCAACCTCTCTTAAAGGTTCAAATGGAGGCTTAGTGAGTGCTTGAAGAACAGTATTCAATTTCCATGTAGGAAAGTGGTTTACCAGAGGTGGAGACTTTGCCATAGCTCCTTGCAGGAAGAGCTGTATGTGTGGATGTTTGGTTAATTTGAATCCGCCCAAAAGGGGTAACACAGTGGCCAGAGCTACAGTTTGTCTGCGTAAGGTGGCTGGCCTCAAGCCAGAGTCCAAACCCTCCTGCAAGAAAGCCAGAATAGAGTCTGCACCATCGTACGAAGGCCTTCCAGGTCGTGTTATAAATGTGGATGGTGGATTGCCTTCTGGATGATAACAAGGTTTCTGTGACCTTCGCCGAATAGCCTAAACTGCAGAGATTACTCCGCTCAATCTCCAAGCGGTTAAGGACAACCATTCCGGGTGAGGATGCCAGACTGGACCCTGGAACAGCATGTCTGGACGTGACGGAAGGACTAGAGGGGGAGCCACCGGAACATGGCACTCTTTGCCCCCTTTTAGGTTGTTCAGGACCATCCACCATCGAAGACTGGATTTGATCTTGTGAGGAACCCGTAAACATGTGGCGACAACGTTCACCACCATTCTTGGGGGACAGGAAAAACACCAGGAGAATCAGGGGCAGATTAAGGCTCACTGGTGCCCTAAGCACTGACCAATTTTGATGCCCCTCTCCTTTCCACACTGACCCAGTCCATTTTAGTTGTTGACCTGTCTGACCAGATATATAATGCAGGTTGCAGAAATACAAAAATTTATTCAGATGATAACACAATATATTGTACAAACTAAGCCAAGCTTTGGATACATAAAGTTCTACAAAATTGCAATACAACATCTATTTTAATATTTCACAAGTTAAATGTATCAAAGTTCCAATATTCATGACCTGAAAGGCATTTTTCTATATTTCATTTTTGCAAAATCACTGATAACATACTTGAAATTAATACTTCTCAGAATGTCTGCTTCAATTGTTAATATACACAGTGAGTTGAGTCTTTCTTGAAGCATAACTGATCTATTTGGGTTTTTTACACGCTTCAGTTGTGAGGAAGACCTCTCTGTTGTGCAGTTGGTAACCATTAATATTAAAAATATTCTTAAGGCGTTTTCAACATTTGGAAACGCACTCTCTAATTTGTATTCTGTAATTGTGTTGTAAAGTTCCATGTGAGTGAAAGATGTTTTCTTGGTTGTTTTAAACTTATGAAGAACATATTAATAGAACTGCTGAAGCTCTGTAGACAAAGTGTTGTTCATTTCATCTGGATAAGCATCAATGAGTGTCTGACAAGTCTTTGAGTACCTTTCACTTTCTGATCATTGGGAATTAGCACCTTGTTGGGTGGCATTAGGAACATCTGCCAGAAAAGAGAATCTGTCTGCTATTTCAGTGTACACCTTTTGTCTCCTCTTCATTTCCGTTTCTAACTTTTCAACAATTACATAAAAAATGGAGATACGGAATTTGTCTCTGGCACTGAGAATGACCTCTGGTGCATTTCCATCATTGGGCATTCTCTTTCTTATATGCTGACATGTTTGAGTTGCTTTGTATTCTACATCAGAAAGCATGTCATTTGCAAATGATTCAAATCTCTCAAACTCATCTCTTGATGTGTGCAACTGGTCTGCCAATGATGAATACAAATCTGCACATGTTTGCAAGATCACATTTTCACTTTGAAGAAGTTGACTTGTTCTATGAAACTTTTCTAAAGTTTCATTCAAAAAATTCAGCATGAACACAAATTACAGTTCTTGAATCTTGTTTGCAATATTCTTTGCCTCCCTTCTAGCGTCACCTTTTTGCAACAGGTCATCTGATAAATCTTCCAAAGCTTCAAGAATCTTGAAGAAAGAGTTGATAATTGCTGCAGTTGCCACAGCATGTGCTTCTCATCTGGTGTCTGAAAGTGATTTCAACACTTTTTCATTTCCAATGCAATCTTTGAGAATTCTCCACAGAGCAGTTGAGGCTGAAAAGAATGTGTAGAGCAGTTGTACAGTGGAAAAGAAATCTACTGCAACTTGACAGCAATCCACAGCACTGCGTCCAACTAAATTTAGTGAATCAGCTGCACAGGGTACATAAATGGCAAACTGATTTGCATCCAGAAGTTTTTGCTGCATGCCATTGTAATGTCCAGACATGTTGGCAGCATTGTCATATGATTGCCCTCTGCATTTAGCAAAAACCAATTTACAATCATCACATAAGTACTTCAACACCTGCTGTGCCGTAGCTTCACCAGTGTGGTTTTGTAATTCCAAAAATGTGATAAATCGTTTAACTGGCTGTCCATCTTGCAAGTATCTGAGCACTATGCTCAGTTGGTCAAAATGTGAAAGATCAGGCATTGAGTCCACAGACAGATTGAAGTACTCAGAAACATTAATTTTGTCAATGATGATGGAGTGCATTTTCTTTGCCATTAACTCAATAAGTTCCTCACATATCATTTTGGACAGGTATGAAGGGTTGCCTTTTCCAGTATTGCCATACCATGATATGTGAGCAGCCAAGAATGGGTCAAACTGACTTATCAATTCGAGTAGCCCCAAATAATTGTCATTATTGAGAGACCCAATTTTTTCCACTTTTCCTCGGAATGCCAATCCTCGTTCAGCCAGTGTGCAAATGACTGCTACAACACGCTGAACCACATTCTCCCAGTAATTGTACTCCTCTTCAATTTGTTTTTCCAGTGGCTGTGTCAAGCCTAAGCCTTGTTTCCAAGTTAAATATGTCAACAAGGGATCCTGTTAATAATATGCCTAAGGTATTTGAAAAAGTAAAAGAGTTTGGCGATCTCGCAGGGTTCTATGTAAATAAGAATAAGTCCAAGATATTGTGTAAAAATATGATAGCTACAAAGCAACAAATGTTACAAAACGTGACAGAATGTGAAGTGGTTAAAAAGGTTAAGTATTTGGGAGTTGAAATTACAATGAAAAATATAGACTTGTTTAAGAATAATTATGAAAAACTGTAGGTTTCGATAAAGAGTGACTTAGAAAAATGGGAAAAACTTAGATTATCTCTTCTTGGAAGAATTGCCGTTGTCAAAATGAATGTACTGCCCAGGTTAATGTTTTTGTTCCAGACAATACCAATTGTGAAAGATGTGAAAGTGTTGGTGAAATGGCAAAGAGAAATCTTTAAATTCATCTGGGCAGGAAAGAAGCCAAGAATTAAAATGAAGATAATGTACGATACTAAAGACAGAGGTGGCTTCCAAGTCCCGAATTTGCGTTTGTATCATGAAGCTGTATGTATGTCTTGGTTATCTGATTGGGTCAATTTGGAAAATAGAAAACTCTTAGCTCTTGAGGGGCACGATTGCAGATTTGGCTGGCATGCCTATCTTTGGTATGGGAAAAATAAAGTTGATTCAATGTTTAAGCATCATTATGTAAGGAGAACATTGTTTGATGCATGGACCAGGTACAAGGATACAGTTTCCGACAAGAGGCCTTTGTGGATTGTTCCAGCGGCAGTTATACATCCTTTTTCAGAACATAAAGGTAATGATTGGTTGAAATACCAAGAACTGTTGCAAAAAGAGGGGAAAAATATGTTTTAAAACCAAATAATGAACTAGAATTTGAGTATGGATGGTTACAATATTGTCAAATAAGGGATATTTACAAAAAAGATTGTAAAGAGGTTGGTTTTAGAGCTAAGAATGATGAGTCTGAAAATATATGGTTGAAAAGAGAGCGAAAAATGATCTCAAAGATGTATAAAACTTTGTTGACTACATATACTTTGGATGAAACTGTTAAAGAGCAAATGATAAAATGGGCCATAAACATGAACAAAGAAATTTCTATAGAAACATGGGAGTTTTTGTGGAAAAGATCCTTTAAAATGTCTACCTGTGTTAATGTAAAAGAAAATTGCTACAAGATGATGTATAGGTGGTATATGACACCAAAAAAGATTGCTAATATTAGTATGGATAAGAACTTGAGTAATAAGTGTTGGAAATGTAAAAAAACAGAGGGTTCTTTTTACCATATGTGGTGGTCATGTGATAAAGCAAAGGTATACTGGTCTAATATACATTGTGTGATGCAGAAAATATTAAAAATCCCAATTGGGAGAAGACCAGAACTTCTTCTCTTAGGTTTGACAATGGAAAGAATTCCACAGGAAAAAAGGACATTATTATGGTATATGATTACGTTGGCGAGAATGGCCTTCGCTCAGCAATGGAAAGCGGAGAAGGTGCCGGATATACATGACTGGTTTAGAAAATTGCTGTTTTTAGCGGAAATGGACAAAATGACAAAAAAGCTAAATGGACAAATGGCAGAATAGTATATAAAAGATTGGGAAGGTTTGAAATTGTATTTGGAAACTGAATACAGAATGAAGGGAAAATGTACAATTTAGATCTGTATGGATACTGAATGAGTAGTGAAATGAATTCTGAATTGTATTATACTGTTATATGAAAATATGTTGAAATTAGTTAGATGTTTTATATATTTGAAATGTGTTACCTGGTTTGTCGATTCATATAAGTCTAAACCTGATTACCGTCTAATATATACTTTTTTGTTATTAGCAGTGTTGGAAGCCTATTAGGGGGTGGGGGGATGGGATGGAAATATTTTCAAATTGTTTTGGTAACGTTGAAAATGTTGCGCGCATCCCAATAAAATTTTGTTTAAAAATATATATATATATGTCAACAAGGCATCTTGGTGAGTTGTACTTTTTTCATGGTTGTCAATTACAGCAGTGTTTCACCAATCACTGAATCCCTCATTTCTAGCAAAATGCATTGACCCTTTGGGTGCAAATAGTTTACAAACAAAACAGTAAACTGATCCTTTTGAAGGAGAGTACAACAGCCATTCTCTCTTGTAGTGTTCACCATTGGTTTTAATCCAAAAAAATATCTTCTGTGAACAGTATCTCTTTGGATTCCCACTGATGAAATTGAGACACGATTTGTCAAATGGCCCATTGTGGTGCTGACATTCACTGGGTCCACAAGCAATCCAATAAGTCACACCATCACCATAAAATTCATCCCACCACCCTGGGCCCTTAGCTTTGTTCATTTCATCCTTGGTCAGTTCTCTAAACTCCTTGGACAGTTCAAAAGCATTTACACATCTTGTCATGGGAATAGGTCCAGGTTGTGGCACTTCATCATGTGCAACGTCATCATGAAAATCTGGCCTTGCACCAACACTGCCTGTTCCTGATGAAGGAGATAGATTTGATTCACTTCCTGTCTCTGAAGACTAACACTGGTTTTGATCTAGATCATTTTTCTCTGCAGTATGTAAGAAGAAATCTGTCAGCTTTCCTGTTTTGGCTACAACAGACACATTCTTTTGCTCATTCTCTTTTGCACATTTTCTCTTTTGCACACCACTCAACTGAACACACTTCATTTTTGACGTTTACATGGGGCTGAAATTAAAAACGGGCATAGAGGGTCATTGAAATGACTGTCATGACAATTGAATTTGGCTCCAACATTTTACTTTTAAACACATACATTTTACTTCTAAACATAGCCTATGACACTGCACCTCGCCAACAAAAAATAGAAGATAACCCTAGGGTGCACCATGATCAATTTGCACTAATTTTATAATTATTATTTTTTTTTTTACAAATCTTCATTCTTTTTTTTCCTTTTCACTCTTTTCCCAACTTTGTGGTGCCCCCTTTGGCCCTGGTGCCCTAAGCACATGCTTAGTCTGCTTAATGGTTAATTTGCCACTGGGGAGAATGATGTCTGCCTGCAGATGGAATGGCTATCCACCTGAGTTTCATTACAGGATCCTCCAAGCAGTAAGCTTGAGATGAGGTACGTCGTGATGCAGTACCTGCCCCCTCTGAGCAAGGAGAAGATCCGGCACTGGAGGAGCCCTTGGATATGTGGAGCAGAGTGGGGAATCAGTGTTGCCAGGGCCACCAAGGAGTTACCAGGATACACTGAGGCCTTTCCCTCATTATTTTGGTGATCACCTTGGTAAGTGGAGGAAGCAGAGGGAAGAGAAACACATTTGTGGGACCATGGGAAGAGGAGACCATTTCCCAGAGATAGTGGGTCTGTCCCTGCTCTGGAGAAGAACAGACAACATTTCTTGTTCTGATGTGTGGCAAACACGTCCACATCTGGGTGACCTCATTTGTGAAAGATTGGCTGAAGGTATGTCCAATTGAGTTCCCACTCATGCCATGATGCACCTCCTCTGCTCAAGAAGTCTGCTTGCACGTTTAAGGACCTGGGTAGATGGGCACCTGCCAGGAAGGTGCCCCACAACTGGCACTTGGCCCAGATTTCCAGGGCTAGCCGACAAAGTCCCCTGGATACCATCCCCCCCCTTGACAGTTATAACAAAGTGCCGTGGTGTTGTCGGTGAAAATTGTTATCACTTGTTGAGCCACTAAGTGATGAAAAGACCTGAGTGCGTACTGGATGGCTAACAGCTACAAGAAATTGATGTGGTGGTGAGCCACATGAGGTTCCCATCGAGCCTCTACACATATTCCTCTGAGATGAGCTCCCCAATCCCAGAGGGACGCATCTGCGGTGAGTGTCATTGCTGGGGTTGGAGGGTGGAACGGGGCTCCTGCTAGGAGATTCTGTGGACTCTCCCACCATAGTAGTGAAGCCAACCCAGGTGACAGGAGGATGGACCTTTGAGATTGAGGTTGTTGCTGCGGATGAAACGTCTGTAAGAACCCCAGCTGAAGTGGTCGCATCTGAAGCCTGGCAAAAACAATCACCATGATAGTGGCAGCCATTAGTCCCAGTAAGTGCTGGATCTGCCTCGCGGAGGCATCCCCTACTGCTGTAGGAGAGCGATGAGGGTGATGTCTTCCCCTCTTTTGGGAGAGAGAAACACCCTGCAGTCCTTTGAGACCAGAATAGCTCCAATGAACTGGACTCATGTTGAAGGGATGAGCATCGACTTTTTGAGATTTACCCTTAGTCCCAAGGTTTCCAGGGTGTCCAGAGTCAGGTTGATGTGGCTGAGCAAGGAGGTCTCGGTATCTGCCACCAACAACCAGTCATCAATGTGTGGAAAAAATTCGACATCCTGTAAGCAAAGGTACGCCACGATGACCACCATCACCTTTGTAAAGACGCGGGGCGCTGTGGACAATTCAAAAGGAAGAGCTTTGTACTGAAAATGCCTGTCTCCCACTGCAAAACGCAGGAACATCCTGTAAGCTAGGTGGATAGACATGTGGAAATATGCATATTGTAGATCCAGAGTCACCATCCATACTACTCGTCCTAGAAGTGGAAGAATTGTCTGCAAGGCCATCATACGGAACTTCTTGTAGGTGATGAAGTGATTTAGGTTTCTGAGGTTCATAATGGGACAGAGGCCTCCATCTTTCTTGGGAACCATGAAATAATGGGAATAGAAGCCTATGTGATGTTGGGACAGAGGAACTGGCTCTATGGCATCCTTTTGAAGGATCTCTTCTAGAAGCATGCTTGACAGTGGTGTGACAACAAAGTTGGCAACTACAGGGACCTGGAAGAACTCTATAAGGTATCCCTCCCTGATGACCAAAAGAACCCACCGATCTGACGTTATTTGTTGCCAGGCAGAGAGATAAGGAGACAGGCGGGTGGGAGGCACGGATAGATGGCTGAAGTCAAAGGTCCTGCTTGGGAGTCTTTGGGGCCTTCACCCTGCTTGGGAGCCTTTGGGGGCCTTCACTCTAGACTGTGTAGCCAGTGTAAACTTGGATTTGTTTCCATAGGAGCGCGAAGAACTGCTTGGAGATCTCTGCCACTGTGGCTTGGGTGAGGATTTTAGCAAGGATATAACAACCACCACATTTGGTTTAGGATGAATGAACAGAAATTCAGAGATGGGGATGGAAGCTGGATGAGACCAAGGAGCTTTGGCCATTAGTAAGAGAACCAAGGTCATGGGTAAATGACAGCTGTTGAAGTGTCTATCTGGACAATGTCGAATACTGAATCTGTGACAGCAGGTGGTGGTTCGACAGTTGATAAGGCTAGCATGTTGGCCATTTGTTTGACAAAGTCCCCATAAGACTTAATGTCCTCAGAGGGGGATATTGGGAGGTCATCTTCTACTTGTTGCAGTGGAGAGGGTTCCACTGGAGGAAGCAGGTTTTCATCTCTAGAATGTCAGGAATTGGAAGAGCCAGAATGATCGGAAGGCTCTGAGAACGTCATCTGGAGAATCGGCACCGAAGGTATTGGCTCTGATGGCTCTTTAAACCGCATCGGTACCGATGGCAGAGGTTTATGACTCTTGGCTATCAGCTGCGATGGCTGTGGACTGAACTCCGGTGTTGGGGGAGGGTCTCGATACCAAGAGAGTCAGGATGAGGTAGACTGGCAATCCCACTCCACTGGTGGATATGGGGTGTGTCGCCAGGAAAAGGATAAGCCCCATACAAATAGTGCCATTGGCATTGGTCCCAGGAAGGTGGAAGGAGGTGGAACAGTCCCGCTGGTTGATCCCAATCATCAGTGTTTTTTGAGGGAGTGAACAAACATGTGGACAAGGGGGACCCAATAGATATTATTTACCTTGACTTCCGGAAAGCTTTTGATACAGTTCCTCATCAAAGGCTCCTAAGTAAGCTCAATAGTCATGGGATAAAAGGACAAGTCCTCTTGTGGATCAAAAACTGGCTTATAAATAGGAAACAGAGAGTGAGTATAAATGGGAAACTTTCTCAGTGGAGGGTGGTAAGCAGTGGGGTACCACAGGGGTCAGTACTCGGTCCGATGCTTTTTAACTTGTTTATTAACGATTTGGAATTGGGAGTAAGCAGTGATGTGGCTAAATTTGCAGATGACACAAAGTTGTTCAGGGTGGTGAAAACCAGGGAGGATTGTGAGGCACTCCAAAGGGATCTGTTGAGGATGGGTGAGTGGGCGTCAACGTGGCAAATGGGGTTCAATGTGGCCAAGTGCAAAGTGATGCACATTGGAGCCAAAAATCCTAAATATAAATACACGTTGATGGGGTCTGATCTGGCAGAGACGGACCAAGAGAGAGATCTTGGAGTCGTAGTGGATAACTCGCTGAAAATGTCTACACAATGTGTAGCTGCAATAAAGAAGGCCAACGCTATGCTGGGGATTATTAGGAAGGGAATTGATAACAAATCAGCCAGTATCATCATGCCCCTGTATAAATCATTGGTGCGACCTCATTTGGAATACTGTGTACAGTTCTGGTCACCACATCTCAAAAAGGATATTATAGCATTGGAAAAAGTGCAGAGAAGGGCAACTAGAATGATAAAAGGGTTGGAACACCTTCCCTATGAAGAAAGGTTAAAATGCTTGGGGCTCTTTAGCTTGGAGAAACGACGGCTGAGAGGTGACATGATCGAGGTTTATAACATTATGAATGGGATTGAGCAGGTTGAGAAAGAAGTACTTTTCTCCCTTTCTCACAATACAAGAACTCGTGGGCACTCCATGAAATTGCTGAGCAGTCGGGTTAGAACAGATAAAAGGAAATACTTCTTCACCCAAAGAGTGATTAACATATGGAATTCACTGCCACAGGAGGTCGTGGCAGCTGCAAGCATGGACAGTTTCAAGAGGAAATTAGATAAACATATGGAGCAGAAGTCCACCAGTGGCTATTAGCCACAGGGTATAGATGGGAACTCTCAGTCTGGGGCAGGTGATGCATTCTATTCTTGGTGCTGGAGGGGGCAGCAGTGGGAGGGCTTCTGGTGCCCTGGCCCCACTGCTGGACCTCCTGATGGCACCTGGTATATTTTGGCCGCTGTGTGACAGAGTGTTGGACTAGATGGGCCATTGGCCTGATCCAACATTGGCTTCTCTTATGTTCTTATGTTCTTATCAGGTCCATGCGGGGAAGGATGCACAAAGGTGCTCGCTCTGCGGTCCGAATGTAGGCTCTCCATATTAGAGGAGCAGGAGACTTGGGTTAAGTCTATGTCCTGCTCAGAGTCTTTGAGCTGGATAGGACGCAGCAAAAGTAAAAGAGGTGCACCTTGTGGCTGCCCACTGCCAGATGAGTCAAGCAAAACGGCTCCAGTGGGAATCACTCCCATGACCTGGCGAGAAGTCGATGGAGTCTAAGCGGGGGAGCCTATATTATGCTTCTTGCGCTTGATAGGCCAGTCGTCCTTGCCCTCCCTACGTTTCTTAGAGGGAGTGTGGGCATCGGACTGGGATGCCGGGATTGAGCGTTTCAGCACTGATCAGTTGGTGTCAGAATGGGCCAGTGTCGGAGACTACAGAGCCATCGACCCCGAGGCAGGAGTCAACATCGAAGTGTGCCCCGAGGTGTCTTGCGACGATGCCATCAGTGAAAGAGCTAACTCCAGTAGAGCTATGCAAAGTCTAGCTGCCCGATTCTTTCTCGTTTCTTTTGAGAATTTGGCACAATGGGCATAGGAGTCGACCCAGTGCGATTCCCCCAGGCACAGGAGACAAAGGGAATGTCCGTCGGGGGGGCAATTTTATTACCGCACTTCCAGCACTGTTTGAAGAAGCCCCAAGATTTGGCCATAGGCCAGGGGGGCAGAGGAAGTCTGCTGAAGCAGAATACAAATGAAAAGTCCAATGCTAACATTATTACACTTTCCTAACTAGATAAACAGTCCAAAGAAGAAGGAGAGACCCGAAGACCCCCAAAAAGTTACAGACCGAGGTGGAGAAGGTCCTACCAGCATGGTGGTCAGAAGAAAACTGGCAGGATCATTGTGCCCCTCCCCTAGTCATGCACACTGGAGCCCGGCACGTGACTGGAGATAGGGCACGAAAATCCCTTTTGTTTTCCATGATACTGATTGGGGTCAGCACAGACACACTATATCCCAGAGGTGTGATGCACAGAGACCACGAAGAAGATCTAGCTATAACTAACCCAGCTGGATAAACTGACAAGAACGAATTAGCACCCGTTTTTCAAAAATAATCCAGTGAAGTAATATGGGATCTGGAAGTATTATGTAATAAAAACCTAGGATTGCCAATTCTGGGTTGGGGGTGTTAGATAAAATACTGAAACACAGTTTAATTAAAACATTTATATACCTTCCTTTCTCTAGAGCATCCCAAGACCCAGGAAGAGCAGCTACCTCCAGATTGGGAAATATCTGGAGATTTTGGGGGTGGAGACAGGGGAATGGGGGGTTTGGGAAGAGGGGGGACTTCAATGGGGTATGTCATAGAGTCCACCTCCCAAAGCAACCATTTTCTCCAGGTGAACTGATACCTGTCACTTGGAGATCAGTTGTAATCTCAGACTTCCTGCCACCACTTGGAGGTTGGCAACCCTAGACCCAAGGTGAGTAACAACAATGTAGAAACAATAAATAAAACAACCCATAGAAAAAATACATTAAAACTGTTCTAAAAACAGCTTCTTCCCCCACCAGCAGGGTATTCCCCATCTGCCCAGGCTCAGGCACTCAGGCTACTCAGCTTCTTTAAATAGGACTAACCACTTGGGACCTTAGTGCTTCTTTGTTGTCCCTCTCTTATCTCACCAAGTCCCCCCCCTTTCTTTTCCATAAAGCTTCTCCCCATCCATTCTTTTTAGCAAGCTTGTGATTATGTTTTCCACAAGGGAAGGCTCCCAATTCTCTAACTTGCAGCTTTGCTTTGGAGCATCCAACAACCCAATTGTCTGTGTGCAAGGTATTCCCCTCCCATAGAGCTTGTATATTCCCCTCCATGCAGGGTGAATGGAACTGTTTCTAAAGCAGGGGTCATTTTGTAGAAAAACAGGTGCAGGAGCTCATTAGCATAACTCATTAATATAACTTATTTGCATATGTGACACCCCCTGATCTCCCTTCCCTTCACCAAATGGGGTGAAAGAAAAAGGGGGGAAGGATCTCAGGTGCTTCTGCCTGACAGAGGGGCCAGCGCACCAGCCCCTCTGACAGGCAGAAGCACCTGAGTTCTATTCCTTTCCCCTTCTCCCTTCCCTTCGCCTCCAAGTGGGGTGAAGGAAAAGGGGGGGAAAGGATCTCCAGTGCTTCTGCCTGACAGAGGGATCAGTGCACCAGCCCTTCTGACAGGCAAAAGCACCTGGGTTCCATTCCTTTCCCCCTCTCCGTTCCCTTCACCTCCAAGCAGGGCGAAGGCAAGGGGGGGAGGATCTCAGGTGCTTCTGCCTGTCAGAAGCAAGCCAGGGAAGGTGGCAGGTGGGCCAGAGAAGGTGGGGGGGCTCTCTCCAGGCCTTTCCCAACCCATCCCCTTCGCGGACAGGCCTTCCCCAATTCACCCCCTTCTGGACAGGCCTTCCCTGATTCACCCACTCCTTGCAGGGCCTTCCCCGGTACGGCCACCTCGCTGGGCAGGCCAGGGAAGGCCGGCGGCTCTCTCCAGGCCTTCCCCAACTTACCCACTTCACGGGTGAGTCAGGGAAGGCACAGGGAGGCATTTAAATGTCTCCCCACTCCTTGCAGGGCCTTCCCTGGCTCACTTGCCTAGGTGGGTGGGCCGGGGAAGGCCAGGGGGCTCTCTCCAGGCTCCCACCTACCACATCTGAAACAAGCCCCCGCCCCCTACGCCCCCATCAACTTACCCTGCCTTCTGGCTGGTGGTGGCAGCAGGCAGAGGCAGCTGGGGGAAGGGTTTGCCACCACATGTGCCCGCTCCTGGGCTTGTGATTGATGGAACGCCATCCTGGCTTGTTCTGGCTGGAAATGGCCCCTGTTCTAAAGTTCTTATAAAGGTCTCATAGGCTGCAGTCACACACATTAACAAATCCACTTTCAATCCACTTTCAGCGCACTTTCCAACTGGATTGTTATTGTGTGAACTGGCAAAATCCAGTTGGAAAGTGGATTGGAAGTGGATTATTTAGTGTGTGTGACTGCAGCCATATTGAATTTTGGCTTTTTAAAAATTTGTGTGTGTGGGGGGGTGAAGGTTAGAACACTGGTATAAAATTGAGGGCTGCATCCTACAATCCCTGACTGCAGTGCTGCTTGAAGATGCAGATCTGTCGCCTCCCCTTTTGGCCCCTTGGAAAGCTGCCGCGGAGTGTTGGATGAATTGCATGGACAAAGTGGAGGGTCAGGGTCTGCAGTTAGCAGTGGAGATCAGGGCCCCTTCCAGACAGCGTTTGTATTTCAGCTGCTAATGGATTTTATTTATTTTTTTCATACAAAGCCACTTGAATCCAGTTAGTAAAGCATGGTTGAGCCATTTTTGAAGTAAACCACTTTATCCAATTTTCACCTCCTTTTTGCTCTTTTGAATCGCTGTAGCATGCTGTTTAAAATGTCTGCATTGTTTCAGATAGCACCACGCTCCCCCCACCCCTTTTCGCCACATTATCTTCCTCCGACTTTTGTTTTTGGAAGTTCTAAGTTCTCAGTGGTGCCGCTGTAGTACTGAAGTGCTATATTGGTCTAGCACAATAGCGCTCTACTTCAAATGTGTTTTTTTTTTAAGTCTGAGGAAGATCATGCAGTGAAAAAGGGCAGGGAAAAAAGTATGGTGCTGTTTGAAATGGCCAGATCGCTTCAGAGACAGCTCATTAATGGAATGAAATTCGCTGTATGAAACCTCTGTCCCTGTATCACTTTACTTGGAATCAGGCCAACAACGTATAACATCCAGTTTATAATGGTAATGTGAAAGGCGCCCAGGTTAAATTGCACCCAGCTCCTTCTGTCAGCAGTTACAATGGCAGAAGAGAGAAGTGGAGGCTATTCAGCCCGATTGCCACTCCTCACTTCAGCCCCTGTGCACTAAGGCATTTTGATCACAAGTCTCTCTCAGCTCCCAGCATCAGCTTTTTGGGGGGAGGGAATGCACATCTGTGAGTGCCTTCTGTTTATGGTTCAAAAGATCCCACCTCAAAAATGGAAAGGAAAATTGTTTCTCTTTGGAATACTATGTTAATGATCAAGGCTGCTGAAGTTGTTCGTATACATGAGCTCCTGCATCTGCTAAAGCATATGGGCCCCTTTAAAAACAACAACAAAACCTGTTATTCTACTATGGGTGCCATCATGGTTGTTTATAGTCAGCGGCTATTATTTAATGCCATAAAAATATGGCGGCTGGAATTGAAGAGCTATCATTTGTTTAAGGTAGAAAAATAAATTGCAAGAGATATTGAGAGAAGAGCAGCAGAGATAGAAAAATCAATGGCTGTTTTGAAGAAAGCAAATAGTAAAAACAGTTTGGATGCAACATTTTTTAGGAGGAGGGAAATAAGCCAGAGCTATGTGAACAAGTTAGCTTAAGTATATTTAGTATAGAGAACCACATAACTGTGATTAATAGGAAAAAAATGAAAATCTGTTTGGAAGAAGAATCCCCCCCAAACACAACAACAAAGAAATGGTGGACAGAAGCTGTTCACAAAACTTCCCATGAGTTCTCTACAGACAAAATTTAAATAAGGGTTTCAAACAAAATTAGACTCTATCTGAAGAATGATTTATTTTTAAAAAGGTAAATTGGAATTATTTTTAGCCAAGCTACAAGTAGATCAACAGTGTCCCAGAAGCATAAGTGTATAATGTGCTAGTACAACAGATCTGTTAATCAAGCTTATTAAAAATTGATGAGATTATACAGATGGCTAATCTTAAAAACTGTGAGTATCTGCAATTCCTGGGTTGGAGTTTAGCCAATTCTTTGCATTCCTATTTTCTGAAACTAACCCCATGGCCTGTTGGCATGACCTTTACTGAACAACCAATAGCAGTGGGCAATGGAAGGTGCAGATGTGGGTTCCCTCACTAAGCATGACTGGATTCCTTTAGCTGTTTCAGCAAGGATTGCTGAGACTGACGTGTTGGTTTAGTAATGCTCTGTTGCTCCAATTCCCTCTGTTTAAGATTTTGCTTCCAAAAGAGAACAACTGTGCTAAAGAGTAATCCCTTATTGTATGCATAAAGGCCAATAAACTCAACGGCTTTCTCTACGGAAATCACAGACACAAATTAAGCAAACTTATTCTGAGAAAAAGTAACAGTGATCTAGAAAAGTAAAAATTCCAAATCATTAGAGAATATCAATTTACTGCTTTATAGAATACTTAAAATACCTACTATCTCTTTCCCCCCCTTTTACAAGTACTGGGTGAGAAACATACTGACCTCTGGCAAAGGGCAACACACTCATTTAATTCTTTCACAGATTCCTGGGGGAAAGCATTTCATAATTTCAAGCAGAATTCGCCTTTCTTGGTGTTAAACACAACAATAAAGCTCTATCAGCAACAGATGTGAGCCATTTTAACATGACCTCTCAGTTCTCTTTGCCCTCTTAAGGGTAAGGATGTTAGCTAAATGGCTACATTTTGCCCCATCTTGACTTCCTAAAATATCCTTTTACATTCTAACAGATCATCTCCCTTTTAAGTGCTTGGTGGACACAGGATATATCTGATATATTTTAAAGGAATACATTATCAATGCTGAAATATCTGTAACACTGATTATACTAGTTCTCATGTCATTTCTCCTTCTCTAGGCTGACATCCGGGTTTGGTTTGGGTTTTTTGCTAACCTGCAATATAAAATGTTTTCTCTTGCTCTCTCTTATCAACATTTGCAAAGACTTTAAAATTCTCAGTTATGGGCTTCTTATTTCAGCTCCATAAAATATCAGCGTACTGGTGGCAATTTAATAAATGTATCACAACGGTGATAGCATTAAAACAGAAAAGAAACTGAACAGAGAGCAAAGTATTTTATTAAATCAGTATTTAAGAATAACGCAATTGCAAGTATTAAATTAGACCTATTACTTAAAGTACCCTCTCTTGGACACACACCAAACATGGTGAGGGGATTTGTGTGTGTCAGTGAAGCTGAGAGTAATGCCATAAAGAGTTTAGACTCTGCCAAGAGACTGGATTCCTAGTATAGCCACTCAAGGCAGAATGATCACAGCTGAGACCCCAGGCTAAGACGCATCTACCCCCTTCAGGAATCAGCAGAACAGAATAGATAGTTCCAATGGTAATGAGAACAGAGGAATCCTTGAAGGGTAGTTTACTGCAGTGGCAGTAGTGGAAGGTGACATTGGTAGGGGATCTATCATAGCCAATGGCAGTGACACTTCAGTAAACCACTTCTAATCATCTCATAACTTGAAAACCCTACGATGAGACAATCCAAAGTGGGGGGGGGGGAGAGATAGTGCTGGAAGACAGGACACCCAGATGACAATCAGCTATGGGGAAGAGCAGAGGATAAGTATGAAAGCACAGTTCTTAATGATGCAACTCAATTAAAGCCAAAAGGACATTCAGTTGTTGATCTGAACTGATGTAAATAGCTGTCCGACACATATAATAGGAACATGGCATGTGAGAAATATGAGGCAAGGTAAGCTTGAAATCATAAAATGAGAAATGGAATACTTAAAAATTGCAGTCCTGGGAGTGAGAGCAAGGGAAAAAAGAAGGGGATATTGTTCTGGGGGTATACTACAGACCTCCGAACTAACCAGAGGAACTGGAAGATGCATTTGTACAACAGCCTGATAAACTTTCACAGAGAAAGGATGTAGTGATTAAGGGAGATTTCTGCTATGGTCAGACCTCACCTGGACTACTGTGTCCAGTAATTTTCAGTCAAATTTACAAGGTATTTTGCTCTGGAAATGACAAACACAGAAAAAATGAACTTGCTCCAATAATGAGTTGAGATGTAGCACAAGCAGTCAGAGGCGATAATGCAAAGTCTGACTGACTAATATCAATCGAACTTCATGGAAAGCCTATCAACATAACCATAATTCAAGTTCATGCCACTATGGCAGATACTAATGAGGAAGAAAAAACAGGTTGCTTACCTGTAACTGATGATCTTCGAGTGGTCATCTGTGCATTCACACCTCTGGGACATAGTGCCTGTGCTGACCTCGATCAGTTCCTCTTGAAAGCGAAAGGGATTTTCATGCCTGCTCCCCATCATGTGTCGGCCCCACTGCGTATGACCAAAGGAGGAGCACGACAATTCCGCCGGTTCCTTCTGACTGCTGCAATCAGTCTCAGAGTAATAAAAGAGGAGAGGACAGAAAGCAAAGGGAAAGGAGGGCGGGTGGTGTGAATGCACAGATGACCACTTGAAGATATTCAGTTACAGGTAAGCAACCAGTTTATCTTCTTTGTAGTATCTGTGCATCACACCTCTGGGAGACTAGCAATCATAAAACAGATCCACCAGGAGGAGGGAGCGGAAGGTCCTAGACTTGTGCTGCCTGCACCCCAATCCGTCCCCCCATGGAACGATGATGAAGGCACAGATCAGGGCGTAAAGCCTCATGAACGTGGGGGGGGAGGCGGCTGCTTGACAGATGCCAGTGAGTGGCAGTCCTCACAGGGAGGCTGTGAACATAACCACTGCCCAGGTGGCAAGCGCTCAGAGCGGGCCCAAGAGTGGCCATTTGGCCAGGAAGTACCACAGTTGGATGATTTCCACAAACCACTTAGAGGGGAAAAACTCTTCCCCTGCATGGGTGAGTAATAGGAGATGAACAAGACCGGTGACCAACGGAATGACATTGTCCTACCGAGGTAGAAGAGCATGGCTCTCTAGACTTCTAGAATATGAAGTCGGCATTCCTCGTCACTCGTAGGGGACGGGAAAAATGCCAGAAGAGCAATGCCAGCTTGTAAATGGAACACGGAAACAACCTTGGGCAGGAAAAGATTTATCCGAGGCCAAGGTGACATCATCATGGAGAAAAACCAAGAACGGAGAGTCACAGCGGAGTGCAGACAATTCACTCACCTGTCTCACTGAAGGGATGGCTACAAGGAAGGCAGCCTTCCATAGGAGAAGCTACAGACTAGACATGGCCATGGGCTCAAGCGGTTTGCCCAATAGTCTGGACAGCACCAGAGGTAAGTTCCAGGAGGGAGTTGGCCCACAAGCCAGAGGAAAGAGGCGAATAAAACCCCTTCAAAACTGCTTCGCTTGCATGGCAAAAAAACAGAATAGCCGTCACCGCAGGATGATTGGTGGAGATGGTGGCCAAAAGATTCTTTAAAAAAAGCAACTAAGACCCGAATCCATGTGGGTCCAAAGAATCCGAAAATTACCCTCAAGCCCGAAGGGGGCGGAGATAAACCCAACGACTCAAGGGAAACGAGCACCTCTTCCACTTCCCTTCAAAGGCAGTGCATGTAGCCGGCTGCCCACAATTCAACAGGACTAGGTCAATCCTGCTAAAGCTCTGCTAGGGAAACCTCCACGCCATGAGCTTGAGGCATGGTACACCATGAAGCACCCTGCCCTACAGAGCTGGGAGGAGATCCGGTGCCCGGGGAAAAGGTATGTATGTGCCCCGGGATATGCAGAGTAGTGTCGAGAACCAGTGCTGATGTGGCCACCAGGGTGCCACGAGGATGCATTGAGGTTATCCCATCACGATCTTGCTGAGCACTTAGGCAAGTAGAGGGATCAGTGGGAACAGGCACATGAGCCTGTGAGACCACAGGAGCAGAAAGCCATACCTCAGAGACATTGGGTCCCGTTTCGCCCTGGAACAGAACAGATGACACTCGGCATTCCTACACATTTGGATGACCTGATGAGTAGAAAATTGGTCACAGGTAAGCCCAGCTGAGCTCCTGCTTGGGGAGGGATGCGCCTCCCCTGCCCAGAAAGTCCGTCTGCACATTGAGCGATCCTTGCAGGTGAGCAGTTCAAGAAAGCTGAGGTGTTTGTAGGCCTCGCGAGGTTCTCATCTGGCACCCATGCACAAATCTAGGTGAGCCCCCCATCCCCATGGGGATGCATCTGTGGTAAGGCCAGTTGGGGGCTGGGTCTGGAGTTTCTCATGTAGGGAATCCAGCACTTGCACAGGTAGCACGCACCGTTGAGATCGGAGCTACCATAGCAAACAGAAACGCTTGAGGAGCCACAGCTGAAATGGCCTCATCTGTAGTCTAATGAAGACAAGTACTGCTGTGGCAGCAGCTATCAGACCCAAAACCCGTTGGGTCTGCCTTGCTGACGCAGCTCCCAGAGTCTTTCTCGGGTTGATGAGAGCAAGAATGTCTCCCACCCTATTAGAGGGGGAACGGCTTGAAAGACAGTTGAATCTAAAATCACTCTGATAGCTGGGCTCTCAATAATGGGGGGAGCACGACTCTTTGAGGTTCACCCCCAGGCCCAACACATCTAGGGTGACCAGCGTGAAATTGACATGTTTGCTAACGAAACAGGACCCACTGGTCTGATGTTATTCACTGCCTAGCAGGCAGGTAGGGAGACAGGCAGGTAGTATTGGGGCGACAGGAGTCAAAGCCCTGCTTGGAAATTTCCGAAGCCTCAGTCGATAGCTAAGAGAGAGAAGACAATTAGAATGTGTGTTCATAAGGGTGGGAAGACACAGGGAGGAGCGTAGCCACTGTGTTTCCGGAGATTACTTAAGAAAGGGTTCACGAGACCATGGTTATTTCCAGGATTTCGCCATGGATAGTAGAGGAGCTGATGTGACTCCTAAAATGCTCGATGGCTGTATATGTTTGACGAGATCTTGCAGGACCATATCAGTTGTGGTGCTGGAAAGACCCTCACATTCAAATTGAAGGTCCTCAATGAGAGTCCTAGCATCCTGTGGTAGGGCAGTAGAACAAGACCATCTGGACAATATCGAACACAGAATCTGTCACAGCAGGTGGTGTCTGCACCGTAGACAGAATGAGCATGTTAGCCAGCCAATTGGCAAATTCTCATAGGGTTTAAAGTCTTCCAAAGGGAATATTGGAAGATCAGCACCCACGTGTTGAGGTGGCAAGGGTCCCGACGGAGGATCGGGGTGTTCGCCCCTTGATTGGAAGGAAGCATTTGAAGGAGCAAAGTGCTCAGACAGCTCAAATAAACACAGGCAACATCAGTACCGATGGGGTCGGTCTCGATGGACCTTAAAATTTTGGGAAAAAATGAAGGTGATGGTGTGGGAGGCCTGCCCATCAGCCTCGATTATTGGGGCCTCACAAACTCCAGTGCTGAAGGAGGATCTCGATACCGGGAGTGCAAAAGGGTAGACTGACAGGCCCAGTCTAATGGCTGGGGGTGAGTAAGTACCATACAAGTATCACCACAGCTGTTGGTCCCAGGGGGCAGTGGCAGCAGCTGTATCAGTGCCGATGGCCGTTCTCGATCAGCAGGTCAGGGCTGTGACAGATGGACCAAAGTCTTCGGTTCCACGGTCAGAGTGTAGGCGTTTGACACAGGAGGACTGGGAGATCTGAGAGTACTCCATATCCTGCCCTTTTAGCGAGCTGGATAGGACGCAGCGAAGGCAACCGAGGTACACCTTGTGGCTGCTCTCAGCACAGAGAGTCAAGTGAAGCAGCCCCCGTACGATTCGGTGCCGTGGCCCTCCGAGGGGTCAATGGAGTTTGCACAGGGGGAGTATTCTTATGCTCTGAGCTTGATTGGTGGAGCGTCCTTGCCTTCCTTGCATTATGGAGGGAGTATAGGCATTAAACTGAGATGTCTGGGCCAAGTGTATCAGCATCGGGTGGTTGACATCTACACGTGTCAGTTTCAGGAACCGCACAGCCAGGAGATCCATGAGAAGTCCATATCCTGCTCTGTCGGAGAGCTGGACAGGACGCAGTAAAGGCGACCGAGAATCAAGTGGAGCAGCCCCCATAGGATCTGGTACTGTGGCCCTCCGAGGGGTCAGCGGAATTACAAGGGGGAATGCTCATTTAGCTTGGCTGGCCAAGCGTCCTTCCCTTTGCTGCGTTTGTTAGGAGGTTGAATAGGCATCGAACTGAGACATCTGGGCCGAGCGTATTGGCATCAGGCAGTCGACATCTATATGTGTCGGTATCGGGCACTGCGTAGCTGTCAATGCCGAGATGGCAGTTGACACTGATGCATGCCCTGAAGTGTACTGACAACATCAGTGAAAATATGAACTCCAAAATGCAATGTGAAGTCTGACAGCTCCATTCTTCCTCATCTGCTAGAGAACTTTGCACAAAGAGCACAAGAGTCCACTCACTGCAATTCCCCGAGGCACAAAGACAAAGCGAGTGTGCGACTGGAGGGGCGATCTTACTGCCACCCTAAAGGCACCGTTAACAGAAACCCCACCTCTTGGCCATAGGCCGGGGGGGAGGACTACCGATTCCAAGGAAATAGTTCGAGAAACAAAGTCCTTTCACTTAACAAAATAAACAATAAGAAAAAATGAGGAACAGGCCTAAAACCCAAATGTTTTAGCGACCGAAGTGTAGAATATCCTACCAGCGCGGTGGTCAGAAAAGAACTGGCAGGATTGTTGTGCCCCTCCCTTGGTCATGCGCAGTGGGGCCGGTGCGTGATGAGGAGTGGGCACGAAAATCCCTTTCACTTTCAAGAGGAACTGATCGAGGTCGGCGCAGGCACACTACGTCCCAGAGGCGTGATGCACAGAGACCACAAAAAAGAACTGAAAGCTTTTATGCAAGTGTCCAGGAAGCAATTGTTCTAATAATCATAGGTGACTGAAACTTAAAAGTGGGAAAGAAATTAGAATCAACTATTGTTGGAAAATTTGGGCTAGGAATGTAAAATGAAGCAGGAAAGCAACTCCTAGAATTATTTGAAGGCAACAAGTTGTTCATTACGAACACATGCTTCAGGCAAACCTAACAGACAATTGTATACAGGGACATCACCAAATGGGCAATATAGAAATCAAACAAATTACATAATCAGAAGCAGAAGTTCTATTCTGCTCAAATAAGAGCAGGTTATACAAAAGATACAAAAAGATCAAACCATGCATAAATAACGAAAAATATTCAACCGTTAATGAGTATGATTATTTGAACTATATAAATAGTGTAGTTTATAAAAAATACAATAAGATAGTCAGCAACTCAAAAATACATGGTCCAAATACACAGACAACCACTCAGCTACAGTATTGTTGAATAATACACAGCATCTTCTGCATTCTTAATGTACAGCAGATCAACTCATGTGATGTATCTACTGTAGCTGGGCAGTTTTGGTGTTCCACTTTTGAGGAAGCAAGGCAATATGGAAACTGGAAGCTGGTGGGGCCATTAAGTGGATACACGTGGCAAGACAAGTTTTTCAAAGAGGAATTATAAACATTGATATCTGGACTTTTCACTGTTTGAGGAATTTGACTTGGACTATTTCTGAAGGTTGTTTGTGTATTTGAACCAAGTATTTTTGAGTTTCTGACCATCATATTGTATTTTTGATAAACTACACTATTTATATAGGTTCAGATTATCATACTCATTGATGGTTGAATATTTTTCGTTATTTATGCATGGTTTGATTTTTGTATCTTTTGCATAACTTACTCCCTTCTCTGCTTCTCTGCTGTTTGGGTTTCTTAAAGTTATGGCTCATTGTGATGGATTGTTTGCAAACAAGAGCAGAAGGTGATTGTGGCATAGACTATGAACGGTTAATATCAGAAATTAGAATAAAGCTGACAAAAAAACCCAACATTCATAGTGCCAAAATACAACCTAAACAACATTCCTGGAGAGTTTAAAGAGCGTGTAAAGAATAGATTTGTATTACTAAATTCAAGTGAGCAGGAACCAGAAGAACCATAGGTTGAAACCAGATACGTTATCAAGGAAGAATGCACAAAGACAGCCAAAAGGAATAAAAAGCCTGGATGGCTGACTAATGAAACTCTTAAACTGGAAAATATAGATGAGAAGTGAAAGTAAAAGGTGACAGTGATAGAAACAGAGATCTAAATGCAGCATTCCAGTGACTGGCACGTGGAGACAAAAAGAACTATTATAATAACCACTTTGATAAAACAAAAGAGAAAAACAGCAGCAACAACAAAAGGAAGACCAAGAGATCTGTTCCACAAGATCCAAGAAATCAAGGGGAAATTTAAAGCACAGTTAGGTATGCTGAAAGATCAACAAGGAAACACATGAACTGAACTGGACAAAATAAAGAAAAGATGGGAACAAGACAGTTAACAACTATACAAAAGAGATGAAAGGATGACCAATTCCTTCAAAGAAGCTTTTGAAGATGCGTCAACAATTTTAGAAAGTGAAGTGAAAGCTGCATTCAAAGCAATTGAGAGAAACATATCAACAGGAGTAGATGGGATATCAAGCGCTATTCCAAGTGACAGAAAGAGTCCATCAAAATCTCAACAAGAATATGGCAACAACCATGGAAAACAAAACAGTGACTCACAGACTGGAAACCCTCAATCTACAGTCCAGTTTTTAAAAGTCAATGTCAAAGACTGCAGTAACTATCGGACCATTGCATTAATCTCTCACACAAGTAAAGTGATGTTCAAAATCTAACAACAAAGTATTACCATGTATGAAAGAAGAAATGCCAGATTTCAAGCTGGATTCATAAAAGGAAGCAATACTAGAAATCATGTTGCATATATATGTTGTTTACCGGACACGGCCGGATCGCCCATTGGGCGAACTAGGTGCTCACCTGGAGGGGGGGGAGGCAGCGGTGGCCAGCGGGGACTCCCCGCCACCGCCGCCGCTGTAGAGCGTCCAGCCGGGGCACAGCTTGCCCGCCCTCCCCCTCCTCCCTGGGGGGGAAGGAGGGGGGAGGCATTGCTGGGTCTCCAGGCCCAACCGGTAGGTTGGGATCTGCGCCCGCCTAGGGCGCAGAAATTCCTGGAACTGGCCCTGTTACCGGAGCATACAAAAGAGTTTCATAAGAAAATCAGCTTGTGTTTCATAGATTATAGCAAAGTTTTGACTGTGTAGATCATGAAATGCCACTGTTAAATTGTTAAAGATTTTCTATTCCTTGGCTCAATCACCAACCAACAGGGTTTGCAACCAAGAAATCAAAAGGAGATTGAGACTGGGAAGGGCAGCCATGAAAGAACTAGAAAAAATTAAGTATAAGGATGCCTCACTGGTAACCAAGATCAAGATAAGTCATAACTATATTACTATGTATAAGTGTGAAAGTTGGACAATGAAGAAAGCAAGCTGATTCATTTGAAACATGGTGTTGGAGGACCCAAAGAAAGCTTGTGAATGGTTCCTTATCCTCTTGGAGAGGAGTGACAAGTGGAGTGCCTCAAGGATATGTCCTGGGACATGTTTTGTTCAACATCTTTATAAATGATTTGGACGAAGAAATAGAGGGAATGCTTATTGAATTTGTAGATGATATTAAATTGGGAGAGGTAGCAAATACAGTAGAAGACAGAGTCAGGATACAGGATGATCTTGACAGCCTGGAAAGCTGGGATAAAACAAAATTAATTTCAGTGGGGATAAATGTAAAGTTCTGCATTTCGGTAGAAAAAATCAAATGCATAAATATAGGATGGGGAAGACTTGCCTTGGCAGTAGTACGTGTAAAAAGGATCTAGGGGTCTCAGTAGACCATACACTGAACAGGAGTCAGCAGTGTGATGCTATAGCTAAAAAGGCAAATGTGATTTTGGGCTGTATCAACATAAGTATAGTGTCCAGATCACAGCAAGTGATGGTATCACTTTGTTCTAGTTGGACCTCATCTACAGTATTGTGTTCAGTTTTGGGCACCAGAATTTAAGGATATAGACAAGCTGGAACGTGTCCAAAGGAGGGCAACAAAGATTGTGAGGAGACCAAGTCTTATGAGGAAAGGCTGAAGGAGCTGGGTATGTTTTGCCTGGAGAGGAGATGACTGAGAGGTGATATGATAACCATCTTCAAGTACTTGAAAGGGTTGTCAAATAGAGGATGGTACGGAGTTGTTTTCTGTTGCCCCAGAAAGTCGGACCAGAACTAATGGGTTGAAATTAAATCAGAAGAGTTTTCGGCTAAACATTAGGAAGAATGTCCTGACAGAGTGGTTCCTCAGTGGAACAGGCTTCCTCAGGAGATGGTGGGCTCTCCTTCTTTAGAGGTTTTCAAACAGAGGCTAGATGGCTATCTGTCAGCAATGTGGATTCTGTGATCTTAGGCAGATCATGAGAGGGAGGGCAAGAAGGGTTGCATCAGTGCTTAGTTCTTGTGGCCCTTTCTTACGTGCCCATGGGAATGCTGATTGCCACTTTGGGGTCAAGAAGCAATTTTTCTCCTGGCCAATTTGGCTGGAGATCCTGGAGGCTTTTTGTCATCTTCTGGGCAGGAACAGTGGTCACTGGAGGTGTGTGGGAGGTCTTTGTGAATTTCCTGCATTGTGCAAGGGGTTGGACTAGATGTTGAACTAGATGACCCTGGAGGTCCCTTCCAACTCTATGATTCTATGATAGTTTTATGGACACCATGGACCACCAAAAAGACAAATAGATCAAAACAAGCCTGAACTCTCCCTAGAAGTTAAAATTATCAAACTGAGGCTATTGTACTAAGTTCACCTAATGAGAAGACAAGACTCACTAGAAAAGACAAAAATGCTAGGAAAAAGTTGAAAGCTGCAAGAAAAGAGGAAGACACAACATAAAATGGATTGACCCAATCAAGGAAGACACGGCCATCAGTTTGCAAGACACAAGCAAGGCTGTTAACAATAGGATGTTTTGGAGGTCATAGGTAAAGGTTCCCCTTGCTCAAAAACCAGTCGAATCCAACTCTAGGGGGTAGCACTCATCTCCATTTCCAAGCCGAAGAGCCAGCACTGTCCAAAGATGTTTCCATGGTCATGTGGCCTGCATGACTAAACACCAAGGCACATGGAATGCTGTTACTTTCCCACTGAAGCGCTACCTATTTATCTACTTGCAATTTCTTGCTTTCGAACTGCTAGGTTGGCAGGAGCTGGTGCCAGAGACGGGAGTAGGCTTGCCAAGCCCCCGCTGAGGGCGGGGGAACCCCCGATTTGAAAGCCCCTTACCCGCTTTTTAAAAATTCCAGCCCGGGGGAAAAAATGGCGGCCGGAAATTGCCGCTCTAGCACTTAAGTCCTCCAAGTCTATGGTTATAAAAACCATAGAGATGAGGGCTAGAGCATGTTCCCTCTAGTGTGCTCCGCCTGGAGCACAGTTCTGGCTGATTTTCGAGCAGCCCCTCCCTCCTCAGAAGCTCTGCTCCACTCAGGTACAGTGAAATTTCCTCCTTCTTGCCTCTGGCATTGCAGCTCTTTCCTTCTGCAGCCTCTCCGATATCCTGCTTGAGTGGTGGTGAGAAATCCCTCTTTTTTATGTCTTAGGAGTCAAGCAGTAGCTTCCCTATAGTGTGTGTGTGTGTGGGGGGGGGTCAGAGTCCTCTACCCAAAAGCCTTGCTTCTTCTTTTGTGTTGTAAATGTGGAAATCCTTGGAGATGGAGAACAGCTCTTCCTATGGCCGGTCCCCCTTCCCTTTTATTTTGAACGCCAAAGAAGAAAGGAAGGTGGAGTGTGTTTGTGGACAGAGAGAGAAAGAGAAAGGAGTAGAAAAAATTGAATTAAAAACAATAATCAGGCTTCTTACTATTTGCAGTACAAATTGTTGAATGTGGCTTCCATTTTCCCCTCCCCTCGCCTTCGTCTCTCCTGACTCCCCCCCCCAGTCCTTTTTGGATTTCTCCAGCTTTTCCACTAATTGTTTCTACTTAACTTTTATTTTTAAAAAGAAAGGACCCCCCCCCTTTCTGACTGCTCACGACAGAAAGCTGAGCTAGTGAGTTTCTCTGGAGATGTACTGAAAGGAAGGACAGGATTGCCCATTGGAAACAATGGGAAACACTTGAAGGCCCGTTGGAAATAATGGGAGCCAGGAATGCCTATTGCCTTGTATGGCCTCCATTAAAATACATTACAGTACAAGCAGAGTTGCAATAAAAATGCAGAATGGATTTTCCATTAGGGTCTCTGGGCCCAAATGCACTACTCTGGGAATGGAACGAGAGACCACAGAGTGGAATGACAACCCCAGGGTGCAGCAGTAATGTTCTGGGACTGGGATGAGAGACTATGGAGTGGAATGACAGCCCCAGGGTGTAGCAGGAGTTGGAAGAATCTGGCCCCCACCTTACAGGATTGTTACTATAGGACTGAAGGTATGCTGTGGCCATCTATTCCTGGCTGGCTCCTGCAGCAGACATTTTGTGTCTGCATCCAGCATACTGTGTCAGAATTACAAAGATGCCACAGACTCAAAAAGGTTGGAGACCCCCAAGCTAGACTACAGGTTGGGATATTTCACAGAGACTATGGAAGGGGTTCTCTGGGTCAGTGGTCAACAGAGTAGGCAATAGTGTGCAAAGAAATCTGGGAGAGTGTGACACGGAAAGGGAACATGGAGGTAAGGAAGGCAGCAGAACTGGACACTGGAACTGGTAGAGGGACAAGGGCAAGATTTATAATTGACAATGGAGGAGGTGGCTCACATCAACCTCATGAATTTGTAAGGAAACAAAGAAGCTGAGATGGAGCTGATCTGGTGATAGCTACACACATTCCAGAAATACCCGAGCCAATTCCAGGTTTTATGGATAAACATATGAAGCAGAGATCTATCAGTGGCTATTAACCAGAAGGTATAGAGAGGAACTTTCAGGCTGGGGCAAGTGATGCTCTGTATTCTTGGTGCTCGGGGGGGGTGCAGCAGTGGGAGAGCTTCTAGTGTCCCGGCCCCACTGCTGGACCTCCTGATGGCCCCTGGTGTTTCTGGCCACTGTGTGACAGAGTGTTGGACTGGATGGGCCATTGGCCTCATCCATCAAGGGCTTCTCTTCAGCTCACACACACAATGCACACAAAGCATGGTCTCTCTACCATCAGTCCATCAATGTCAGCATTGTCTACTCTGACTGGCAGTGATTCTCCAGGGTTTTAGGTAGAGGATTTTGGCAGAGTATTCAGCCTTCAGTTCTTAGACCATTCTGTTGTGTATTTTGCATAGTGTGAAGGAATGTTGTCTGGTGATCTTTTTCTAGGACCTAGCACACATACTTTTTGTTTTCATTATAATACATATAGTCTCATTTGGTCAGAATTAAGCACATTGAATCCTATTGATTTCAGTGTAATGTTTCAGTGTGTGCTTATCTTTCCTACTGAAAAAAGTGAAAAGGGCTTCACTTTTGACATGTGCTGTTTGCTTGTTTTTCCTTCTGATTGTTAAATGTTTAAAGCATTTTATGTTTCTTAAAGCTTTTTGTTATTTTTGCCCTGGAAGGAGGCCTAAAAGCCTATTGGTAATGTAACATAGGGGAAAAGGTGGGGTGGGAATTGATATATGACACTGAATTTAAATTTTATTTTTTGAAAGAAGGTTACTTCAGAGGGGGAGGTGGGTATGGGGGAGTGCCTGGAAAGTGACATCACAGGAAGGTGAAGTTTTCGTGCAGTGTACTGGAAGTGACGCCATTGGAAGGGGAAGTGACATCACTTGCCATTTGACCTGGAAATGACATCACAGGAAGTGACATCACAAAAGTCTCCTGGCTCCACCCCCAAAGTCTCCTGGCTCCACCCCCAAAGTTCTCAGATATTTCTGGATTTGGACTTGGCAACCCTAGACGGGAGCTCACTCCATCACGCAGCACTAGGGTCTCAAACTGCCATACTACAGACCTTCCAGTCTGCAGCATCATCTTAACCTCTGAGCCACTGTGACCCCTCATTAATTCATAGGGTCGCCATAAATCAGGAGCAACTTGACAGCACTTCACAACACACATACATAACTAAAATATACCAACTTACCACTATTCTGAGTCTTTTGTTAATAACTTCATTTACTTGTTGAAAGCTCTTCTACTGCTGAACAATTCCACATCTCAAATACTGCAGAAGATTAATCCGAATTTTTAAATTCTTAGTTTCAATAAGCTGGTCATCTTTAGAAAAGAAATGTGCTTCTGTTTTATTTACAAATCACTTTTTGAAGTTTTATCTTAGAGCTTTTTCTAACCTAATTTTTCTTCAGTAGATATAACATACTTATAATCTATGCAGTCTGCTGTAGTTCTGCACCTTATCCTTTGTTTCCTTTCACATTTTGTCCTGTAATTTCTATTATATTTCTAAAGTATTGGCACTCTAATAGTGCAATCCTAAGCAGCTATGTCTTTCTTAGCACATTGAGTTCAATACCCTTAGGAGAGCACAACTCTGTTTAGCTTTGCACTACAAATAACCTATGTTCCAAGTAAGGTGCCAATCTCCAGGTAAGGCCTAGAGATCTCCTGTTTTTGCAACTGTTCACCAGACAACAGAGACCAGGTTCCTTGGAAAATGAGGCTGCTTTAGATGGTGGACTCTAGGACATTGTACCATGCTGAGGTCTCTGCCTTCCCCAAACCCTGCCCTCTCCAGGCCCCACCCCAAAATCTCCAGGTATTCCCCAAACCAGAGCTGGCACCCCTAGTTCCAGGACAATTTTAAAAAATGCCAGAGCTACATATGCTGACCAGAGATTCATTATACATGTAATGGCTGAAGGCCAAATTGAAACAAGATGAAGGGCATGTGCAATGCCAGATAGGCAAATTCTTCTTGCCCACCAGCAATGTGTTTAAATGGGCCCCCAAACATTTGCACAAGGTATTGAGAAAACTTCAACATCACATGTCTCTCCACTATCATATACCATCTATGGAATGCTCATTACATGACCATCAAATACCATCCAAATAGCCTTTGGACCCAATTCACAGACACATTTCTGCTACCCCAGCACTATTTCCAAATATTTCAAATGATCCTCAAGCCACTAGGAAGGTGCTGTGGCTTAGTGGTAAAGCATCTGTGTAGCATGCAGAAGGTCCCAGGTTCAACCCCTGGAATCTCTGGTTTAAAAGAGTTTAGGTAGTAGGTGATGTGAAATGTCTGAGATGCTGGAGAGCTGCTGCCAGTCTAAGCAGATGATACTGACCTTGATGGACTGATGGTCTGATTCAGTATCAGGCAACTTCATGTGATAAATGATGCAGTGTTGCATCTGCACACATTTTGCTTGTTCAGAAATCACAACTAACGTGCTGCATTCACTGTAGCCAAATATATTTTCTCTTTTCTCATTTTTGAAGTGAATGACTATATACATATTGGGAACAATCCATCCAAAGATAAACCCTTTTAAGCCCCATTGATTTCTATGAAAGTGTTTAGTGCACACTTATTTCTCTCCTGTCAAAATCAATGGGGCTTCAAAGTGCTTATCTTTGGTTGGATCGTGCCCTTAGTATCTACTTTTCCACAAAATAGATTACAGTTGTAATCCCTACAGGCCTTTTCATGGTTTGGTTTCCTCTTTCTTTATGCCTGCTCGCTCTGCAGAGATACTTGCAACAGCAAGGTTTAAAGAGTTTTGCGCTGTTCATATCATCTTATTAACAAAAAAATGCAGATACATTCCAGTATTGCAAGCTGCAGAACCACATTTGGAGAATCTTCTATTAAATAGCATATTAACTTCACATTTACCTACAATTTTGTAAACCACATTTAAAAAAAAATACAGGTGGCTTGGCGATGTGAAAGAAGGCAGATAGGCCACGCCTGAAAGGGTGAGATTTCTTTTATTTGTTAAAACTAAAACCCATTGTGCCCTGTTTATTTAGCACAGTTTTATTTTGCCTTTCCTCCAAGGAACTCAGAGGGGTATACATCATTCTCCTCCATTTTATGCTCATAACTGTGATGAAGGTTAGGCTGAGAATTAGTGCAACAAACCTCAAGTTTCATGGCAGAGAGGGGATTTGAACCTGGATCTCCCAAATCATAGTGTGATGCCCTAACCACAATACTATGGTGGCCAGGGCTATTTTTGGGCAGGAACGCACAGGAATGGAGTTCCAGCTGGCTCCTAAGTTGGCCATGCCCAGCAGGAATTCATTAGCATAACAGGCCAAACCCAACAGCAGAAACTCGTGAGGATTGGCTACATTGGGGGGGGGGTGTCCTAACATGCAAAGGAGTTCCTGTTACAAAAACAGCCCTGGGTTTTGACAACAAACAAGGTAAACAGAATAAGAAGCAAAAGGTGGGTGTGGCTGGATGACCACACTTCTGGTAACATGGGAGTGTGGCCTAATATGCTAATATGCTGTGTGTTCAGGGTGTGTGGCCTAATATACTAATGAGTTTCTGCTGTTGGGTGTCACTTGTTATGCTAATGAGTTCCTGCTGGGCATTTTCTACAAAACAAGCCCTGATGGTGGCTGTATAACTATTAAAAGTAGGCATGCACGTGCAGTTCTGCTGAAAAAGACACAATGTGAGGAGTTGAATCTTAAGTTTTAATTATCTCCTAGATGTAGGTATTTGAATGCTGATTTAGAACACGGAAGATAGCAAGTAAAACTACTTCTATTAATTAAAGAGGTTATTATTATTAATTATCACAGTCAGATATTTGACTGGTAGATGGTGTTCTACAATTTGAGATCTAGCCAAGTTCTTGGGAACTGCAGCTGTATCTTCTCAAGATTCTTGCTGTTCCAAGCAACACTGTCTTCTGGAGTTGAGCTGGTGTTATATACTCAATGCCCAGAATGTCCAGAAGTTTCTTGAGACATCTAGGCGCCGCTCCAAGTCTCCAATGATAGCTGGCATAATGGTAACCTTCTTCTCCCAGAGGCGCTCTAACTCTATTTGTAGGTCTTGGTATTTTGTGATCTTCTCCTGTTCTTCCTTTTCTATTTAGCTGTCCCCTGGGACTGCAATGTCAATGACCCAAACTCTATTTCTCACTTTTTTCTACAATTGTGATATCAAGAGTGTTATGCTACAAGGGCTTATCTGTTTGTAATCGGAAATCCCAAAGAATCTTTGTTTCATCATTCTCCATGATCTTTTCTTGCTTGTGTTCCCATAAATTTCTGGCAGATGGTAAGCCATACTGCTTGCAAAGATCCCAGTGCAGCATAGCTGCAACTCTGTTGTGATGTTAAAGAAGCTATTATTATTGCCTTCAAGTTACAGTTGACTTATGGCAACCCCATAGTGTTTCAAGGCAGGAGATGTTCAGAAGTGGTTTGTCATTGTCTGCCTCTGTTTTACAACCCTGGTATTCCTTGGAGGTCTCCCATCCAAAAACTAGCCAGGGCCAACCCTGCTTAGCTTCTGAGACAAGATTTTACTTTAGGAATAAATATATATTAACATCATACACATATACAAAGTGAACCAAAATGTAATGTAGTTCTTTCACAACACAATAAAATATTCCGCTAAAGATTTTTCTGATATAGTGCTCTTGAGATGTGATCAGGGTAGTCAGGTCCTTCTGGCAGCTGGCAGGGGAAGGGGAGAGGGCTTACCAGAAGCAGGGAGTCTCACCTGATGTTTCAGTGACGTCCCCAACGTGACTTCCAACATGACCTGGAAATGACATAGGCACATCAGGGACATTGGAGTGATGCTCTGGTTTGGGGACAAAAATTCTATGGTAGAATGAGCTTCTACCACTGTCTTTTTGCACAAAACCAGAGCATTGCCCTGATGTCTGCAATGAGCCTACATCACTTTTGGGTCACACTGAAGTCAGATTGGGGATGTCACTAAAATGTTGGGTGAGACTCCCCCCCTTTTTTTGCAGGAAGCCCCCTCTATTGACCAGCTGATTGGCAGGGGAGAGTTGGGGCCTGGGAGCAGGGAACCCTACCACCACTGGGGATTTGGCATCCCTAGATGCAATACTAAAAATTGCAATCAAATTCAAAGGCAACTGTTTTGGCTGGTTCTAGAAAACACACCAGAGTGAAGATGAAGAAAGATCCAAATCTCAATATGTATGTGAAGAGATATGCATTTAAGTAGAATTGCATTTGAAACTGATTAATTTTGCTGCAGTACAATAATATTTTGTTCTTTTTTTTCTTCTGAAAATGACCATCTAGAACAGGCTGCTTACCCAGTTCCTTTCTACACTTTTGAACGCAGTGCAAAATCATTTGCTGTCTCATGTATCATTGTATGATGTAGGTTTCTGCAATATCAAATAATGAAAGTGGGGGGGGGATACAAACATCTTTATTCTAGACTATTTTTAAGATGAAATTGTGACTTTTGCTACAGGGCCTTGGAAATAGCTGCAAATTTAAATTAAACCTTAATTACATTAATATAACAGGAGTGTTCAAAGTGTTCTGCATGCACAGTTTGGAATTGTAACAATTATATAACAAGTGTGAAGTGATCAAGCGGCTTGACTCTAATAGTAACTACCACATTAAGGAGATTTCTAATTATGCCTTGTGTTCCAGACCAAAAGCTACAATTAGTGAGCATCTGACCTAGCCTCTTTCGAATCAATTGAACTGTGGGGAGCCCTACACACCCCTTGCCAACGCTGCCGTTAGAGCAAATGAAGATGATAGATTAGAGAGGTTAAAACATTAACAGGGAGAGACTCACATCCTCAAGACACATTCAGTGCTGTCACAACTTACTGTGTAAAAAGACAGCATTGAACAGGCCCGTTAGAAAAACTTTGGGGGTGGAAGTGGGAGCCTAAGGAATTAGGAGAACTGCTCCGAGTGAAGATGCAGTCATGTCCTCTGCTTGCTTATCTGTTTGTTGAGATGATGGAAATGATCTTCCTCCAATGAGTTTGCATTCAGATCCTTTCTTTATGTATGGTCTTATGCAAAAATACAAATACTGTGAGGGAGATGTCTTAGCCTACTAAATATATTCGGAGGATTGTATGGCAGGAACTGAGTGGAAGGCTTGTTGTTAGAGAGGGGGGCAAGAATTCACCTTGAGGTGTCATTATTTTTCCAGCTGCATCAAGAAGCTCAACCTGGTGCTATCCAGTCTCAATCTGGCCACTTTCAAAATGCCATGTAATACCCAACCAAGAGAACAAACAAAATGTTTTTCCTCTTACACTTTTTGAGGGAGATTTCGAGGGATTCTATCCAGCAATTAGGGACTGGGAAATCTTTCATCATACACTTTTAAGAGACTCTAGTAGATTTCTATACCATTCCCAAATTAAAGCAGCAGCCTTTGAAAAGGACTTTGAAATGTTGTGGCAAGGGGGAAAAAGACATTTACTTGGTGATATTTTTCTTCTTAGACATGGGATGGGAATATAAGAAAAGTTGTCCAAGACTGTTATGAGAAAGTAAGGCTAATAAGACAATCTTCCCATTCTTTTTCTTTCATGTGCTTTTTCACAGGAAGGCACGTACGGTTTTCAAAAGCACACCCAATTCAGAAGCAGTGAACTATTCCATACATGAAGAGGGCATCCAAGGTTTTGAAAGGGTTGGCAAACCTTTCATATGAGGAAAAAGTCTGGGACTCTTCAGTCTAGAAAAAAAATATTGATGGGGTACAAGACAGAGATTTGCATGGGGTGGAGAGAGAACTTTTCCTCTTTCATAATACTAGTACTTGGGTGCACCCAATGAAAGTGATACAATAGATTCAGAACAGTCAAAAGGCAATACTTTTCTAATAAATTAGTAATTAAATTGTGGAATTCACTGCCAGTGGATGTAGTGATAGCCATGAGCATGCATGACATTAAAAGGGGGTTAGACAGATTCATGGAGGATAGGTCCATCAATGACTACTAGCCATTCTTAGCATAGCATCACCACTAAATCAAACATGTGAGCATAGTCCAATATGAGCCTCCATGAATATGAAGGTCCTGTTAGGAGGCCCTGCTTAGCATTCTATGTCTGTGGAAGATGCATTCTGGACATTTTCTGTTATGACTCTGCATCTATGGAATTTCTTCCTTGAAGTCCACCATAAATTTCTGTACATGTTCAGATGTTTGGTGGAAATGCGAATTACTAAAGGTTTCTATTTGTCCTTATTTTTAGGACAGAGTTGCTTAACTTAGGCTCGAACTGAACATTATGTTTTCTCCCATGGTAATTTTCAAATGTGTGTGTGTGTGTTTATAGTCATGTCAAGTCGCAACTAATGATGACTCAATAGCGATTTCAAGGCAGAGGTAGCTTCCCATTGCCTTCCTCTGCAAAGTCTTCCTTGGTGGTCTCCCATCTAAATTCTGATCTTGCTTAGCTATAGATCAGGCTATAACACCACACATGAACACAGATGAGACCCTTGGTCCTTCAAAGTCAGTATTGTCTACTCAAACTGGCAGCTGCTCTCCAGGGTCTCAGAGTGAGATCTTTCACATCATCTGGCCTTTTTAACTGGAGATGAACCTGGATTGAACCTGGGACCTCTTGCATGCCAAACAGATGCTCTGTCACTGAGCCTCAGCCCCTCCCCACATCCTGATTTTCAAATACCACCCCCCCTTTCCAAATGCAGCCACTGGAGCTGTTTATCAAGGACAAGAATGCCAGAAACAGAAAGTGGCTTGTTGCATATAGAAAACTTTAGCTACTGATTTTTTTAAAAAGTCTTATATTGTTTTCTTTAAGGGCTATTCTAAGTCTGGAAGTGTTTCACAATCCCATTCTGAATCTATGCCAAAAACCTCTTTCCACTGTTTGATAGAAAACCTATTTACTGACAAGAAATGTGATATTTTCCTTTGGGTCTAGTAGCAACCTACAAGTCATCATTTTGGCCTTCTTGTAATAACTTGCACACTGTTACACAAAAAATATTTACTAACTTCCCCTCTGAGCTGGTTGCGTTATTCTGATGCTAGTGTTTGGAAGCCACTAACATAGGATTTGGCATATGGATCTGCAACAGAAATTTGGTTTCTAAGAAAACACAACCCTCATCTAACAGGAAAGCTACCTTCAAAAGCATGTGTGTCATTCTGGTGTGTTTCATAGGAAATCACTGGAGAACAGTTGTCAGTCTACCTCAGAGAGTTTTTTAGCAGAAATATCTTCTTCTCCTGCAATATTTAATTGGATTGCTGAACTCTGTTGTCAGTCACAAGTTTTCATACGTTTAGGTATACAACATATTTCTGTGCCTTGCCCAACACTGATAGGCTTTGCACAAGCCTTTCCTCGTATTTTCTGTCTTACCATTGGTCCATCTCACCTGCCATCTGTCCACCTGCCATCTGTCCACCTGCCATCGGTCCACTACTGAAGACTTCCCTTATTAAAGAATGGGACTAGATCTCCCAGGAAACTCTCTCTCTTTCAAATGGAAGTCTGGGCAAATCTCTCTGGACTGAAATGTCTAGGTTTCAGGGACAAACAGCTGACTACATTTTCAAAATGGCTTAAAGCCTATTTGTGCCTTGCCCCAGCAAATTTGCTTTTTTAGTATAGTTTTGAACTTTTGTTTGATGTGAAATTTCCATGCAATTCTGATTTCCTAAAAATAAACATACATCTTTATTCTTAAAACTCATAGCATGCCTTGGAAGTATCTAAGCCAAACTGCACTCTAAAAACTCTTCTCTTGCTATCAGAACACTATCGGAACTGAGGCATCCCTAAAGGGCAATTTTTAAAAATCAGCTATTAAATGTGTCTTATTACATGTCCATTCAACACAGTGACAGATTTCTATATGTGCAAGGATTCTGAATACATTTTAGGGAGCCGGCCATATGTACTATTGTAGAAGGTTAGTGAACACCCCTGCCTAACCCAGGGTTCAGCAAAACCCTGGGGTCAATGATTTATATTTTCTCCATTATGTTTCCTTGGTAGCATGGATTCTGATGCATGGGCAGAAGCCTGGATCTTGTTATGTGCAGGGCTACTAGGGATCAAAACAAGATACAAGGTGATCTGTGATTGGCTCTTTCCTCTTTTAATTAAAGCTGCTCTTGGAGAAAACTCAGATCAGGGCCTTCATCACTCCCCCAATGTGGTTTTCTTAATGCAAACTCTTAACTGGAGCTGCTATTTCTCCTGTGGAAGAAATTATACCATCTGAGTATCTTTGCAGTCCCTGGAGGGGACAGAGCTTTTGCACTGGGAAATGAGAACAGAACAGATTGTGGAAACTGATTAATGGGGTGGATGAAGTATAATCGAGATGGACAATATATTATTTTACTACATGGAACAAAAGTTACTCAACAATGCTGGATGCTTAGTCATTCAGAACCCACTGGGAAAGAAAAGGAAAATCTCCTTGGTTTTCCTTTTTTCTTTCTATAGCTCTCAGACATGAGATTTCTACAGTTTTCCTGTTCGTATGATTAATTTTTTGTCTCTTAAATGGTGAAACCATTTAAAAGCCTGCGGTCAGAATAAAGTACTGACAAAATTAAATATGGCAGCCTTTGGTGGTATTTATACTTATTAAAATTGAAGATGACGGTTAAGGGAAATATGTTATTTTCCTTCTTTGCATTTCCTGTGACTGCAGAAATAGGTAGCTGAAGGTCATTCATCACAATTGCTAGATGCAACCAGCCCCATACTAAAAGACAGAGCTGGATATTTCAACTCAGAAAATAATTCTTATATAAGAAATTCATCACTTATGTAGCATTAATTAAATTGGCTTCAGTGGATAAATAATTTATATTCTGTAGGCCTTGCTTATTTTCTTGCTTTCCCTGTGCAACCATCCAGTAAGTAGCTTCAGAAGGCCACACACTTACAGTACAATGTGTTTTCAACTTCAAATGTGTAAACTGAAGTTAGAATACAAAGTGTAGGGAGAATGGGGAGATATGACCACTAGCATTGCCAACTCTGGGTTAGGAAATTCCTGGACATTTTGGAGGAGCAGATGGTGAGGTTGGGGGAGGGGGCTTGGCACGGTATAATTCCATAGTGTCCACCTTCCAAAGCAGCCATCTTCTTGAACTGATCTCTGCAGTCTGGAGACCAGTTGAATTTCTGGGAGATCTTCAGGCTCTACCTGGAGGCTGATAACTCTAAGGGCCATTCAGCTGTCTCACTTGAGTTACTAATATGAACCAGAATGAAAATGGAGAATATGAGCATTCAGCTGTTTCTAGTGGGTAAAGCCTGTTCTTTCCAGGGAAAACTGTTATTTCCAGGCAAGCCAAAGCCCAATGTCCCGCTCTGTGGGACAGCATATGGTCAAAATGGCTGCCTTCTCAGTTAAGGGTTCTATTTGCTCTCATGGACTACACCACCAACCAAAAAGAGCCCTTCTTCCTTGCTCTCCTGAGTTTCATGTCCTCTCCTTTCCCCACCCACTGACCAGGTCAGACCAGGTTAAAGATGCTTTTCCTGACATCTCCAGAAAATTCTTCCTGAAGACTTTCTAGCCTCAATTCCTCCAAGTCTCTGTTCTCTGCTTGGAAGGGAGGGGACTTGACTATCCCATTGTCTAGGCCTATTAGCATCTGTATGAAGGTGGGCTGAGGTAAGTCTGGAAAGCAATTGAACTGGCTTCCCCCACTTTCTGCCTATTCTCTGACCAGAGAGAGAAAATAACTTTTAAATCTCAGAGTGGGTTTTTTGCTAATCTCGATCCTCCAAAGAAAAAGGCATTTCTTCACCCTGCCTAAAGTGGGTTTCTGGACTGGCAACGTATAAATTTTGTAAATAAATAGATTAGGACAATTTTAAGTTTTTTATTATTCTATTCTTTAATCCTGCTATTTCTTCAAGGAAGTCAGGGCAGCATGCATAGTTCTCTCCCTCCTCAATTTATCTTCACAATAACCCTAAAAGGATGGTTTGGCTGATAGAGATGGACTGGATCAAGTCAACCCAGTGAACTCTGCAGGACTATATGCTGAAAAATCTGATACCTATATGTACCAAACAACATTCATATGGTAGAGTTCAAAGGAAATATTTGTTTCATTCTACAGAATAAAGAGAAAAGAGAAACTATTATGAAAATTTCTAAAATATTCCTGGAATGTATATAGCTTCAACCAAAAATAGTCTGTAATTACAGATAGTACTGATTTAGATATTAGGTATTGCTAAGAAAAGAAATATAGCTTTTACATAATTTTACTCTGCCATAAAATCAACTACAGGGGTCTATAATGTAATCACCAAGTCAACAAAACAAAAAAAAACCCTTTGCTGCAGCAAATTAACAGGAAATTGTAAGGAAATGGGAGAGGAGTTAAAAAAGAAAAGCAAGGTATGATATAAACCATGAAACTCAATCTAGGCTCCGATCACATGCAGAATTTGCAGCGGGAGAGCAGCGAATGCCGGGCACAGTTTAGGGGCACAATCACACGGACACATCTGGCAAGCGTCATGTACCCGTTCCCAACCCGTATCGTCCAGCTAAAGATGCGGAGCTTAAAAGTACCTTGGAAAGTCCACTACCAAATGGTTTGCAACGGGCCGCAGACGGAATGTCTGTGTGTGATAGCTCCAGCATGCTCCTATTGCGTCCCTGCTTCCTCGTTGAAGTGTGCCAGAAACACGTGCCCAAAAAACCACAAACAGTTCACCACCATCGCATCTAATCGCGTAGGGGCAGGTCAAATTGCGATGCGCAAATAGCCTCGCCTCCCCCCGCATTATCTGGCACATGTGACCACAGCCCTAGATATTCATGTAGTGTCAGCCAAACCTACTCACCCCATTGAAACGATGAATGGCTTTTAGGGTTGCCAACCTCCAGGTGGTAGAAAGGAAAACAACAACTGTGATGTGTTATGTCACAAAAGTTTCCACAGACTGAAAGTTTCTTGTTCCAACATTCAGTTTACTCAATGTAGTTCAAACGCCACCACACAACAGATTATGCATATTAACTCGTTTCGTGTGCACCTTTGTCAAGCAGAATAGCGTTGTGAGTCTCACCTATGAGACACTAGCTGTAAGATTGTTAAATGGATTAATCTTGATATTTTGATATTTCAATGCTATTCTGCTTGACAAAGGTGCACACGAAACGAGGTAATATGCATAATCTGTTGTGTGGTGGCGTTTGAATTACATTGAGTAAACTGAATTTTGGAAAAAAGAAATTTTCAGTCTGTGGAGACTTTTGTGACGTAACATGTCACAGTTGTTGTTTTCCTTTCTACTTCCTTCCTGTGATCTCTCTCCTTGGTTTGCAACCTCCAGGTGGTGCCAGGAGATTGGCTGGAATTACAACTGATTTCGAGCCAGCAGAGATCAGTTCCACTGGAGCAAATGGCTGCTTTAGTGGGTGGACTCTGTGGCATTATAACCAGGTGAGGCTTCCCCCTTCTCTTTCAGCCCACCACTGAGTTCCTTCCCCTATTTTCAAACCAGCTCTTCCCAAGCTCCACTCCCTCAAATCTCCAGGAATTCCCCAACCCAGAGTTGGCAACCTTAATGGCTATGCTAGCTGTTGACAGCAACCAAAATGCCTACCACCTGCAATTCACAATCCAGTACAATTATTTCCAGCTGTATCATCTGTCAACTGCATCTTAAATATTTATATAAAAAGGTTGATCTGAACAGTTCAGTTTTGCTGCTGTAATAAAAGTTACTGAAGTTATTTCAATGATGCCTACTACAACTTTTTCATACCCATATATTATATTTTCTGCATTTCAGCCATTTTCTTTCATGAATGTTGTAAATCTTCACTCTGGCACCAAGCACAACTTTCTAGATCAATAAAAGCCAAGACAAAAAAGAGAAAGCTTGATTGCCCATGTCTCTTCTGGGATTTGCTGGATTACAGAAAGATAATTCTCAATTTGCAACAGATTATGCCAGATTCTTCTTATACAATTGCTGTTGTCGCGTAGTCAGTGTGCAATACTTTTGCATGCAAAAACAATTGTTTTCCATGCTAACTTGGAGGAAAACCCTACTGTTAGATACTACCTTAACTATTATATCAGGTTCAGAACAAACTGACTTTTATCCATAAAGGAAACATTTGTCACAATTTCTGATTCGGAAACAAAACAGATGTCTAATTTCAGTTCACAGAGGTGGATAAGTGTGAACTAGCTGTCTATTAATCTGCTTAATATTTGACAAAAAAAACCATATATACCTGTAGTGTATAAAACTGCAAAAGAAACTCATACATATTCACAATATGTATAGCTTGTTGTGTGTGGAATAAATATTAATATATAATCTAGAATTAGGTATATCTTATTTTGATCAGCTCAGCAAACTGCATTTGATCCATACTTCTCCTCCAAAGTGAGAGCTTTTCACAAGAACATAAAAAGAGCCCTGCTGGATCAGGCCAGTGATCCACTGAGTTGAGCATCCTGTTTCACACAGTGGCCAACCCAAGTGCCTTGGAGTTTCAACACAGAAGCCTTCCCCTGTATCCTCCTGTCACTGGTATTCAGAGGTTTGCCACCTCTAAACATGGAGGTTCCCTTAAGTCATCAGAGCTAGTAGTTATTGATGGACCTATCTTTCATGAATTGGTCTGATCTTTATGGTTCAACTACTGAGTCAGATCATATCAGCAGCCTTACATTTATTTTACTTCTTTAATAAATTTTCCAACATCTAGTGTCTGGTCTACTACATTATGACCCTATCTAGTTGTTCATACTTGGTTACAACCAATTGGCTAGTAATAATCTAGATTAATTATGACCTTGCTTACTTCTTAATCTGGTCACAAAGTACCAGATTTTATTACCATTAAGACCCTGGATATATTCTCAATTCTTTTGGGGTTTTACTTTCTACTTATCTACCCAGACACCACTATCTCTTCTGCTCCTTTCTTGTTTTCCCTTCCAGCGCTATTCTTCTGTTTTTCTCTCTGGCAGCTTCTTGTCTTCCATGCTCTTCTCTGTAATGTTCCAGGCCCACCACCACCTGCTTGAAAGGAGTAGTTCTCCATGCTGTGGCCTATAGTCAGGCCATGATTATCAGCTTCCTGTTTCACAAGATACTGTATTTTGCATATCTCCTATGCTGGAACCACAATACTGTTTCTGAATAGAGGACTAGATTTTGACTTTGAATCCAACTTCAGACCCATCAAGGCAAGCAGTGGTCCTTTGAATCTTGGCCATAATCCAAGGTCTTCACCTTCTACCCATCACCTTCTCTGTGACCTTGCAGTCACAAAGTAGTATGGGTGGCAGATTAGAAATGGAGCTGAGCAAGCCAAAAGACAGGGACACTCAGCCAGAACATTATAGTCTTGTATGCACATTAATCTCTTGACTACTGGAGCACTGTGGCTTAGAAATACTGAGATAAGAGACATTTTTCACAATGGTGTCATTGTTACAGCCTTGGACACATCCTTGTTTCACATACTTTAGCAGAGCCTTGAAAATGATCAACTTGGCAGGCTCATCTCAAATGTAACTTCCAGAATGTTGTGTGGTTATTTTTTTTCTGAACCAAAGCATAAAATGGAACTGAGGAAAATGTTACTGTACTCCTCCCCTCAGAATGTACAGTTAAGACAGATGTGCACCAATCTAGGCTGTGAAGAATGAGATGACTCCAAAACCAAAGGCCTTAAATTGGAACAAAGCTGCATGGGACTGCATGGTCAGCCTCCTAATATAATTTATAAATTGAATTTATACAAAATTGAAGTTGTGCACAGTTATGCAGGACATTTAACAAAGTAGAACTATTTTCAAAGTAAATGCATACAAGATTGCACTGCTAGATCACCTTCCCTGACCAAAAATCAATTTGATCTGCATTGTGTGGACCCCAAAAGCTAAACTACTTATCTCCTTTGTTAAATTTAAAACAAAAATGGATGCCACCTTTCTCCCCTAAGGGACATCAAAGGCAAATTACAAGAATAAAAAATAATATATTACACTATAAAACCATACAGCAGTGATAAAAATTATGAGTTATAACTATAGTGCCAAAAACAAACTTAGGTTTCAAAGGCTCAGGTAAATGGGGTAGACTTTTCATGGTGCCTAAAAGATGACAAACAAGGAACCAGGTGACCATAAATCAGGAAGGAGTTCCATAATTTGGGCCTAACTACAAGAGACCCATCTTGTTCCCAGCTAGACAAAATGGCATTGATTTTAATCAAGCAGGAGTTCAGCTATGATCCCTGTACACCAGTTACTCCTACTCAGTAGGAGGAACAGGCTCTCTCTGTGTGCTCAGTCCTTTATGCCAGATGACGGAACTGAGAATTAAGCAGTCCTCTTTCTCTCCCAGCTGGTGAGGTTAAGACCTATATTGAAGCAATTCATAGAGAAATTATTCTGCAATCATCATAAATATATCACTATCTAGTACAGAAAATAAATTTTAATACTAGGATATTTAGCAATTATTTCCTTTTAAAAGCCTAAACCCCAAAATGTTTACAACAAGATCTTTAAGAAATGAAGAAACAACATCCATGCTTGAAGCACTAAAATAATTTGTATTGATTAAACCAGTGAAAACATTAGTGGAATCCAAAATCCATATGACTAATGAAATAAATAAAAACAGCAATATTAATGTAAGCCAGAATCAGCATGAAAGCTAATAGAATCATGTAAGCCAGGTCATTTTCTTAAAAGCGAGTAGTAAAAAGCTTAGTTGCAAATGTCACTCCTCACTAATTTGAGCCATGGTTATGCTTCATTTCAGCGGCTTTGCATTTGTTTAGCCTGGTACTTTCTTTGATAGGCAGCTGTGATGAGACTCATAGCAAAACATCACAAAAACTGTGCTTTTGTTTTTGAATATATGTTCCTGGAGCATTACTTCACTCATCCATCACATATCCCCATAGTACAATGGCTAAAAAGAATAATACATGCTACACTCTAAAATGAAATACATATTCCATTTTCCACAACTGGCAAAAACAAAGCAATTGGTTACATCGAATCAAATAGACAACTCTAGACAATCCTAATTTGCTCTTTAACATTTATGGAGTAAAAAGCTTCCAAGCAGAACAGCTAAGTCTGCATATCTGCAACCTCTCTCCCTTGGCGCACTATACAACCAAGCTAGCATGAAGTCCAACATATCGATTGAGTGTGCTGCGGACAGCAAGTTAAAATATCGTACATTGCATTTTTTTAAAGAAATAAATTCCCAAGTATAAATGTGATAGAGTCTTTAGTTTTGGAATGCAGGGTTTTGCTTGTTTGATCATATAGAAAATAGTTTTCTTCTGCACACTTGGATTCTTTACTTCCTGACACGATGCATCCCCAGAAATACCGTCTCACGTCTAACAGTAGAGAATGGCGGAGCCTTTTGCTTCATTCTTATTTGTTTCCTCTTTTTTTTAATTTAGAAAACGCCATTTGTTTTCACATCTGACAGTGAAAACCCCTGGATGTGGTGACTGTGAAGAGGATTATCTTTCAGATCAATGTTGAAATTGATTCCAAACCACACTATTTATCAGCTTGCAGCTAAAGGACTAGCAGTTAGAAAATATTTTCTCTCCTCCAAATTCATTCTTATTCCATTGATGGAAAGAACATTGTAATAGACTCTACACTAATAGGTAAGGATTTTTACTGTTACCCTACATTGTTAAACAGTGCAATTAATTTGATCACAAACTTTTTTGGGAATGTGGTGTGACTCTCCTGCATTGAATGCAACAAAGCCTCCCACTGGTCATGCCCCCAATATGTAGCTATATTTGTTATTAAGCTTTTCTCAAAAGAAAGGCTGTTTGGCCATGATGAGAGTTAGTTAACTCTCCTGTTAGTTAACTGTCCTGTTCAGACCTTTTATAAGTCTTCAATTTGTCAAGTTTTGGTGTTAAGAACTACCTAAAAGGTAGATCACAGACGGCAGTTGTAAGGGACTATTGTTCCTCTCCATGGAAGTTACCCTACAGTGATTTTTGGAACTCAATTCTGTCTCCCGTACTGTTCAACATTATGTGAAGCTTAAGGGAGAGATCATATGGAGATATGGAATGCAGGGACACCACTACCCTGATTTCCAGATATATTCCTCCCATTTCTTGTAAGGTGAGACACTCAACATCCTGAATCGGTGTCTGGAGATGATAGTGAACAGGATGGGGATGAATAAACCAAAGTTTAACTGAAACAAGGCAAGAGATAATTGGGAGAAGGGTAATTCCAGTGAATTGGTTTGCATGAGAAATGACAGGAACATGAAGATCTGCGGGTGCGGCTAGAACCTCTGATATTAGGGTTGCCAACTTTAGGCTGGGGAATTGCTAGATATTTGGGTTGAAGCCTGGGAAGAGGACTCAGCAGAATATAATGCCACAGAATCAACCTGCCAAAACAGCCATTTTCTTCAGGGGAACTAATCTCTGTCACCTGGAGATCAGCCATAATGCCAGGAGATCTCTAGGTCACATCTGGAGTTTGGCCTACCTAATAGGCCTGGTTGTGCCTGGCCAATATGAGAGATTAATTAATGTTAGGGAAGTACTTATATAGCAACATCTCTTATGTTGAGCAGAAAATAGCCAGCCCTCTTGGTTCTGTCCCTTGCTGTTTAGCCAAAGCTTGGAGACAGCTGACAGGCAAAATCCCCACTTGACATCCTTCAGGTCACCACTTTAGGACTGCAGTGAACATTGCACCGGGTAAACCACTGCTATGGAAACTCCATAACTTGTTTACAGGCACATGATTTCTCAATTATAACTGAATAATTTTGATCAGTAGTGTAAAGCAAATGCAATATGATCAAAGAAAAAAAAGAAAAAGGAAGATACCAGTGTCTTAGATGTCTGTCTTTTTTGATACAGTGAGGACGTCAATAAGATCGTCTTGCAGCATTTTTCATGCTGTATTCCCATAAAGAGTAAATATATTGGGAGAGGACCTGGTTGAGTCTTTTACTTCATTCCTACCAATTAAGAGGGTATTTTGATATGATAATGCAAGAAGATCATTATACCTTAATGAGATGATTAAAAACAAAAAATCTGCTTCTTTGCAAAATATTATCATAGGCCTCAGGGAACAGCAGTAAGGTTTATTGCTTGATTTTAATTGATTGTTTCTTCCTAATAATAAAGTCTTCAAACTACAAATATACAGTAGACTTTATTGACATTATGCATAAAGAATGCCTACTTTTAAAGTGCAAAGTAGTCCCTCAGCAGGAAATTTAACTTGGTAGTGCTGATTGGCATCTTTTTGACATTACTTATATTTGTGGCATATGCTGCTGTAAATCATTTTATATTGCTACATTACATGAATCACAAGACTTCTGAAAAAGAAACTACAAAACAATTTAAACTGCACTTAAATTAGCATGTAAGGGCAGTAATCCTACAGATTAGTAACATGTTTAGACATCTGTAGAGTCTAGACAAAATTTCTCACTGATGAAGGCGGTATATGTAGAACTCTAAGAGGAAAAAAAAACGATTCAATTTAAGAGATGCATTAAGGTTCTCATTCATGCTCCAAAAAGCAACAAAATCAAAATTGTAAAGTTAAAGGTCCTTCTTCCACATGTATTTAATGTGAGCAGTAAACTTCTGATATGAAAATTGCCTTTTACCAAGCAAGACCACAGTTCATCTGCAACATAACCTCTGGAGATGCCAGGGACTGAAACTGGGACCTTCTTGCATGCAAAGCATGTGCTCTGCCACTAAACAATGTGACTTCTATGGATGCAAAGATGCTGCACAGTGGTGTCAGCCCCAATTCTTTGCAAACTGGGGTTACATTGAAGCTGGCACTGATACTACATAACTGTTACTAAATGCTATTAAAGCCTTATTACTTTGATTACATCTTGAAACCGAATGGTCTCCAGAATGGATGCAACAAAAATGTGAAATTTGAAAGAAACATGATTGTCAGTCACACTTACCCCCTTAAGTAGCTATAAAGCAATTAAAGGGTATTGCATCTTAGGGTACCGAGAAGGCGGACTGCAGGGGGGAAAAATAAGGAAAGCACTGACCAGGGAAAGAGAGTGGAATGGCTGAAATGACAGGGAGGAGATGGCAAAAGTTAGGAACATCAGCAAGGCACTAAGTGGAATTCTACCTGGCTGTTATAGCAAATTTCTGTAGGAGAAAGGTTATTTTATTAAGAATATATATATATATATATATATATATATATATATATATATATATATATATATATAGTGCCTTCAGACGTGTAACTGAGACAGCTCACAAAATAAAACAAGACAAAAAATCATTAAAATTAACAAATAGCCAATAAAGGCCCATATAGAAAGCCAGAACATAAAACATCTAGCTGCCTGAATGATCCCCAGAACAATCCTCAGGCCAGCAGCAGACTGTAAAAACAATTTAGTTAAAATCCTGAGTACAAAGAAATGTTTTGGCCTGGCTCATAAATGATAGAGTAGATGCCAGGCAAACCTCAAGCAGGGCAATCCTCAGGCAAAGTACCATCACTGAAAAAGCCCTGTCTCTTGTTGCCACAGAGAAAAGGCCTTGTGAGGAAGATCTTGACTGGCCAGAAGAGAGATTACGAATAGCCAGAAGAGAAAAATAGGATACCATAGTCAATACTCTTATCATCCAATCTGATTTGTTGTCCCACTCATTCCATCCTATTTCCAACTCTATTTTATCACCCAGCCCTGAAGCTTTGGACACTGGTATCTTCCCTAGCCAAACCTGGTGAACCCAGTGGTGTGCAGAAGCCAGCTCATACTAGCTTGTGAGAGCCAACTATTAAATTTTAAGGAATTTTGCAAGCAGGTTGAAAATTTGTCAAGAGATCTAGGATGGCTCCAACCAAATAACAGTGAGGAGAACTGAAATCAGCTCATAAAGGCTACAACCCTAGAAAACTCTTCCCTAGGAGTAAGCCCCATTAAATAAAATTGGACTTTCTTAGCCTTGCTCTTAAATCCAGATTTTAAAATCATCAACAAACTCATTCAATCCAACTCCTTTGATTCCTTACAGAACATGCTCACTTTTAAACTCTACAGAAACACAAGAAAATATGCAATACATTTGGGCTGCAGTCCTGAACAAACACGTATTGGGAAGTAAATCTTTTCGAAATAAGCAGGATTCACTTCAAACTCTATGGGAAACACATCACTTCGAATAAGAGCTGGGCCCCTTTAAGAGGAGGGCCATCACTGCCTTTGCCATGTTGAGCGCCCTGGCACGCAGGAGCAGTTCACTTTAATCCCCCTCTGCCTTATCCTCTATAGTCCTGGTAGGCAGTATCTGTATAGAGTGATTAGCGTGGGAACAATGGGTGGTGGATCGAATTCTTCCTGTGAGGGGTAAGAGTGTGCATTTCTGTTTAGCTTTCTACCCTTTCTTTTGCCCACTGTGTGAATGAGCTACTTGTTGTCTTTGCATAGGCCTGCATTTGGTTTCCTCTTCTCTCCTATATCCCCATGAGATGGAAATGAAGGTTAATAGAGTTTTCCATTCTTTTCTATGCTCCCCTTTGAGAGTTCTATTTTGTACTGGGCTCCGAGGTGCAGGTTTGAAAGGCTTCATTCCAGGTTCGAATGTTGTCTTTTGTTTTGTCTCAGTTAGGTTTGTCAGACGACATCGCCAAGTTTCCCCAGGTTTTGCAGTGACCTTAAGAAGTTCTCTCCCCCAGTCTCCAGCCTGTATTACCTTGCTGCCAGGTACAGCAGCTCCTTAGGCTCTCCTACCAATCTTTCCCCTGATCTTGTAAGCCCATCTTTGCAGTTCAGCTCCACAGATGTTTTGTAGCAGCAGCTGTGCCCTGAGGGTAGCTGGCTTTACCTTTCCAGGGTGTGGAGTCATTGCACTGGAGGAGGAAAACTAATACTGTAATCTGTATGAAAAGTACTGAGACTGACGAGTCCATAGAGTGAAATCAGCTCATACTTTTATTTGAAGATCAGGAACAAGACAATTTTACCCGGCTCGCAGGCTGGTTTATATCCCCTGAAAACCCCACACCCAAAACACACCCCACTCAAGACATTGGCTATTTACAGTGGCCAAGAGTTCCATAGGCTCTTGGCCTCTGATTGGAGTGGGCTAGGATCCACTGAGTCCTTTGTTCAGGTGAGCGAAGCTCGGACGTTTTGCCTGACTGCGTGGCTTCCTTGCCTCACACGTGGTCAGGTCTGATTGCATTATGTCTGATTACATTATGTCTGAGTACATTACACTGTAACCAACATATCCTTTGTATCAGTAAAAAAACAGGTTGCCTACCTGTAACTGGTGTCCTTCGAGTGGTCATCTGTGCATTCACACCTCTGGGATATGGTGCGCCTGCGCCAATCCCGATTGGTATTGTAGAAATCTAAAAAGGGATTTCCGTGCCCGCTCCCTGGTCATGTGCCAGGCTCCAGCACGCATGACTAGGAGAGGGGCACAACGATCCCACCAGTTCCTTCTGGCCGCTGCCTTCAGTCATAAGATGAAAGGAAAGACCGAAAGCAGAGGGGAAGGAGGGTGGGTGGTGTGAATGCACAGATGACCACTTGAAGATTACCAATTACAGGTAAGCAACCTGTTTATCTTCTTTATGGTCTCTGTGCATCACACCTCTGGGAGACTAGAAAGCAGTATACACCTACCTGGAGGAGGGTGCTGAAGGTCCTTGATATGCACTGCCTGCAACACAGCTCATCCCACTGTCATACGCTGATGAAAACGTACATCAAGGGCGTAGTGCTTCACAAAGGCGTGAGGAGTAGCCCAAGTAGCCGCATTGCAGATGTCATCAAGCGACACACCTCTCAGGAAGGCCATGGATGTCGCTATCACCTGGGTGGAGTGCGCTCGAAGCAGATCTGGGAGTGGTTTCTTGGCAAGCAAGTAGCCAAGCTTGATTGTTTCCACAATCCATATGGACAGCTGCTGAGAGGACAGCTTCTCCCCTTGCACAGGCATGGGAGACAAAAAGGGCTGGAGTCTTCTGGAAAGAGTGCGTCCTGTCCAGGTAGAAGAGCAAAGCCCTCTTCATGTCTAAAGTGTGAAGACGGCATTTCTCATCGTTCTGTGGTGTTGGATAGAACATAGGGAGGACAATGTTGGCTTGCAAATGGACCTCCGAGACTACCTTAGGCGGAAATGAAATGTCCGGGGCTAAGGAACACCATCATGATGAAATTGCAGGTAGGGGGAATCACAGCATAGTGCGGACAGCTTGCTCACCATCCTGGCAGAGGTAATAGCTACCAGAAAGGCAGTCTTCCAGGAAAGGAGTTGCAGACTGCAGGTAGCCATAGGTTCAAAAGGCTTACCTTTTGTGGAGTACTAAGGGAAGGTCCCAGGCCAGCGTAGGACCATGAGATGGAGGGAAAAGGTGCCTGACCCCCTTCAGGAACTATTTGGTTTGTGGATGCGAGAAGACAGAGTGGCCATCCACCATAGGATGATTAGCTGAGATGGCTGCCAAATACACCCTCAATGAGGTATAACTAAGTCCCAAGTCCAAACGGGACTGTAAGAAACCAAAAATCACTACCAGATCCATGGGGGGGGGACCCCTTGCAAACTAAGTTACGAAAGAAAAATCTTCAATTTTCCAGCATAGGAAGCCCTAGTAGACAGTTTACGGCAGTTCAGCAGCACATGTTCTATCCTATCTCTTAGTCCAGCCAATGGATCTTCCATGCTGTGAACTTCAGGTGTGGCACATCATGATGTAGCGCCTGTCCTGCTTGTGCAAGGAAGAGATCCGGTGCTGGTGGGAAGTGAATAAAGGAGCCCTTGGATACATGGAGGAGAGTGGGGAACCAGTGTTGTCTGGGCCACCAGGGGTCACCAGGATGCAGTATGGTCTGTCCCGTAGGATTTTGGTTATCACTTTGGTAAAAAGGGGAAAAGGTGGAAAGAGAAACACATGTCCATGGGTAAAGGAGACCATCTCCCAGGGAGCAAGCATCCTTCCCTGCCCTGATGCAAAACAGACAACTCTTCTTGTTGTCATGTGTCACGAAGGCATCCAGCTCCAGGTGGCCCCATGCATGAAGGACTGGCAGGAGATACGTCCAATTGATCTCCCATTCATGTAATGATGCACCCCCTCTGCTTAGGAAATCTGCTTGCACATTCAGGGTCCCAGGTAGATGGGCCGCTACAAGGAATGTGTCCCACAGCTGACATTCATTCCAAATGTCTGCGGCTACTCGACAGAGGCTTCTGGACACCATCCCACCTTGATGATTGAGATAGCAAAGCACTGTGGTGTTGTCGGTGAGTACTGCTACCACCTGATGAGTGACCAGATGACAGAATGACCGGAGAGCATACTGAATGGCTAACAACTCCAGATAGTTGATATGATAGTGAGCCATGTGAAGTTCTCACTGTGCCCCCACGCAGATTCCTCGGAGATGTGCTCCCCAGCCCCAGAGTGAAGCATCCGCAGTTAGAGTCATCTCTGGAACTGGAGGGTGGAACAGAGCTCCCGCTAGGAGATTTTGAGGGTCTTCCCACCAAAGGAGAGAGTTCAAGACTGACTCCGGAAGTGTGAAATGTAGGAACTATGGTTGTCTCTGAGGGTGAAATTTCCTGATGAACCACAGCTGTAGTGGTCACATCTATAGCTTGGCAAACACAATGACCGATGTAGTGGCTGCCATGAGCCCTAGCAGTCATTGTAGCTGTCTCACGGATGCTGTGCCTTGACGTCTCAGGAGACCTATGAGGGAGGAATGCTCTGCAAACCTCTGAGTCCAGGATCGCTCCAATGAATTGTACCCATGTAGAGGGTACGAGCATCGACTTTTTCAGATTCACTTTCAGCTCTAGAGCCTCCAGAGTATTGAGGGTCAGGGTAATATGGTGGTGTAAAATGGTCTTGGTATTTGCAACTAGTAACCAATCATCTGTGGACGGAAATATCCATACACCTTGCAGACCAAGGTGAACTGCAATGACCACCATCACCTTGGTGAAGACACAGGGTGCCATGGATAGCCCAAAGGGGAGGGCTTTGTACTGAAAATGTCCATCGCCTACTGCGAAGCACAGGAACATCCTGTGGGGAGGGTGGATAGAGACATGAAAATAAGCATCTTGTAAGTCCAGGGTCACCATCCAGACTCACCTCTCCAGGAGAGGAAGAACAGATTGCAAGGTTATCATGTAGAATTTCTTGTATGCAATATAACAGTTCAAGTTTCTTAGGTCCATGATGGGATGGAGGCCTCCATCTTTCTTGGGGACCATAAAATAATGGGAATAAAACCCCCAGCGATGTTGCGGCACCAGAATGGGTTCTATGGTGTCCTTGAGGAGGAGGTTCTGTACCTCTTCCAGAAGTGGGGGAGACGATGGAGTGAGAACGAAGTTTGTGTTGTCGGGAACTTGAAGAAACTCTATGAGATATCCCTCCTGGATTATCAAAAGAACGCATCTATCTGATGTTACCTGTTGCCAGGCATACAGGTAAAGAGACAGATAGGTGGGAGTGGTAATGGACCCCAGTCAAAGGCCCTGCTTAGGGTTCTTCTAGGTCTTAGTCTGAGACTGTGTAGCTGAAGGGAATTTGGGCTTATTCCCATAAGAGTGTCCAGAAGTGTTGGGCAATCTTTGCCATTACAGTTCTGGAGAGGACTTAAAGGAAGACAGGTGAGACCAGGGTTTATTCCAGGACTTTCCTCTCGACTGTTTAGAGGTCATTGTGACTCCAAGGTTATGGGAGGTTTTAATACTTTTGGTGAGGTCCTGTAGGACCGAGTCCGTCGTGGAACTGAAGAGGCTGTCACCTTCAAAGGGAAGGTCCTCAACCACCGGCTTCGTGTCCTGTTGCAGTAGAGCGCAACCAGGCGTGACGTTGTAGGGCAACCACTGAGGTGAGGGACTCATATGCTACATCCAGATTATGCTTGGCAGCATTGAGTTGGTGTTTGGCCAGAAGCATACCTTCCTTCTGGATGCGTCTAGCTGCATGGGTCTTGTCTACAGGAAGGGCTGCAATGAACTCTGACATCTGCTCCTATAGAGCGTATTGATATCTGCCCATACAGGCTGCATAGTTGGAAGTCTTAATACCCAACGCCTCAGCAGAGTAGAATTTTTTGCCAAAGGAGTCCAACTTCCGCCCTTCTTTATTGGAGGGAGTGAAATGGCTACGCTTGCCCTTTGATGAGATGACTACAGAATTCGGTTTGGGATGAACAAACAAAAAATCAGCTCCTGTTTCCTGCACCTTATATATGTGATCCATCCTTTTTTAGAGACGGTAATGGAAGCTGGGTGTGACCATAGTGCTTTAGCGGTCTGCAGGAGGACCGATGTCAGAGGCAGAGTGACCGCAGTCAAAGTGTCCATCTGAACAATATCAAAAACAGAGTCCGTGATGGTAGGAGGTGGCTGTACAGTAGGTAGGGTCAAAATGTTGGCCATTCTCTTGACAAAGTCCCCATAAGACTTAACGTCTTCAGACAGAGAAATAGGGAAGTCATCCCCTACTTGTTGTGGTGGAGATGGTTCTAACTGGATGGGAGACTCCTCATCCACGGAAAGTGAGGCATTGGAAACACTGGAGTGTCCTGATAGGTCTGAGAGCGGTATCGGAATACTCAGTGTCGACAGCATCAATCCCGACTGGGTCTTAGGGCGAGTCGACATCAATGGCACAGGAGCATGCAATTTATTCATATGGCTGATGCGTATGGTTTGGCAAACTCTGTTGTTGGAGAGAACTCTTGATGTTGAGAAATTCGAGAGGAGGTGGATTGGTGATCCCACACCATAGGAGGGCATGGAGGAAGCCAAGGAACGCCCGGGAAAGGGTACGCCCTATACAAATATTGCCACTGGCATTGGTCCCAAGCGGGTGGCTGGAAATGTCCAGGTGATCAATCCTGATCGGTTTGGCCACACAAGGATGGAGGTGCCCCAGTATCCACACCTCGTTCTGAATGCTATCGACACTGGGAGAGTGAGAGGCCTGCATCAGTGCCATGTCCTGTGCGGAATCGGTGAGTTGTATCGGATGAGGAGAGGGTGGAGACTGAACACCCTGTGTCTGCCCATGGCCTGAAGAGTCAAGCAAAGTGGCTCCTGACGTCGAGGAGTCTTTTTGTGCTTCTTATGCTTGATAGGCCAATCGTCCTTACCCTCCTGACAATGTTTTGTGGGAATATGGGCATTAGACTGAGAAACCGGGATCGAGCATTTCAGCACCAATCGATTGGCATTGAAGTGGCCCAGTGACGGAGACCGTATGGCCATTGATCCTGATGCAGGGGCCGACATGGAGGCATGTCCAGAAGTCTCTTGTGATGATAGGCGAAAGAGCCAATTCAGTTAGTGCCACAGAAAGTCTAGCCACTCGATTCTTCCTCGTTTGTTGAGAGTTTGCGCAGAGGGCACAGGATTCAACTCGGCGCGATTCCCCCAGGCACAATAAGCAAAGGGAGTGTCCATCAAGGGGAGCGATTTTACTACCGCACTTGCAGCACCATTTAAGGAAGCCCCACCACGTGGCCATAGGCCGGAGGGGGGGCAGAAATTCGGCTGAAGCAGGAACGAGTCCAAAACTACCTAACACTAAACTGAAAACTAGCTAACTACATGTCCAAGAAGTAAGGAGAAAGGCCAAAAGCCTAAAAATCTTTTACCGACCGAGGCATAGAAGATCCTACCAGCGCAACAATCAGAAGAGAACTGATGGGATTATCGTACCCCTCCCCTAGTCATGCACACTGGAGCCCGGCACGTGACTGGGGAGCGGCCACGAAAATCCCTTTTTAGCTTTCTACAATACCGATCAGGGTCAGCGCAGGTGCACTATATCCCAGAGGCGTGATGCACAGAGACCACGAAGAAGATTTTATAATAAAGTTATGTATGTGTGTGTGTTTCCCCAGCACACTGAATGTACCCATCTCCAATGTAGACAAAAATTCTCCTTTAACCATAGGATGCACAGGTCAGGCAGTAATCGTTTTAGGAAGCAAATCCCTAAACATACACCAGTCATCTCTCTTCCACTATCAGCGCATAGCTATTACTTTAGCTATTACTTCATAAGCAACTCCTCCAGGTTAGTCTGATCCCTGTCCTTGCTGTAGCAGCTTTTCAGGAACCTCCCTCTCACTATTAAAGCAGCAGTATCTACCACCACTTTAATGGGGAAGAGAACACAGTGAGGATACCATGCACCCAGCAGAGTCTGACTTGGTTTATCATGGGCTCAGAATAAACTGAGCTAAATTGACAATTAGAGGGCTGAAAACAGCTCACATTGTCAAGGCCAGTTATTAATCAAATGGGGAGGGGACTGACCAGCCCCAGGAGTCTTTTTTGGTGGGGAGTGCATCGGAGCACAGCTCTGGGAGCTCGGGAGCCAAGCCCCGCCCCCAGCCGGCCTCCGGGGGAGTCTTTCAGGCAGCCGAATGTCAATTTCAGCTCTATTATATCCTATGGGCCATTGAAGTCAATGGTGAAAACATAGGGTATATTCTGGGGGCTGGAGGGGAAGGGGTTTGAGGGAGAGGCTCCAAATTCACAGCGTAGCTGATGGAGCCTCTCCCCAAGATACCCACCAAGTTTCAAGAACATTGGATCAGGGGGTCCAATTCTATGGGGCCCCAAACAGGTTGCCCCTATTCCCTCCATTGTTCTCTATGGTGGGGGAAAAGTTATATTTTCCCACCATAGAGAACAATGAAGGAATATGGGCAACCTGTTTGGGGGCCCATAAAATTGGACCCCTGGTCCAATGTACTTGAAACTTGGTGGGTATCTTGGGGAGAGGCTCCACCAGCTATGCTGTGAGTTTGGAGCCTCTCCCTCAAACCCCTCCCTCCAGCCCCCAGAATATACCCTATATTTTCACCATTGACTTCAATGGCCCATAGGATATAATGGGGCCAAATTGCCGCCAAATTTCTTTCATTCCCTCCTTTCCTTCTCTCTTTTCCCTCTTTCCCTCCTTCTTCTCTTCTCTCTTTCTTTCTTTCCCACCTTCTTCTCTTCCCTTTTTTCCTCCTTTCCCTGTTTCCCTCCTTCTTCCCTCTCTTTCTTTCCCTCCCCTTTCCTTCTCTTTCTTTCCCTCTTTCCTTCCTTCTTTCCTTCCCTCTTTCCTCCTTCTGTGGCCCAACTCTCATGAGAAGTTTAAACTTTGAACCCCTTCTCTTAGCTCCCCCACCCAGACCAGCTGGGGAAGGGAAGGGGAGGCTTTTGAAGATGCCTCCCCCCCCTTTTGCTTCCCCCTTTGACATCACTTCCGGTGATGTCAGGGGGCGTGGCATATGCTAATAGCCTAATAGCTCATTAGCGTACCATATGCTAATGAGTTCCTGCAGCTGTTTTTCTACAAAAAGACCCCTGACCAGCCCTAACAGAAACGTATATAAGCTTATGAGAATAAAGATTACACTAAAATGAAATCCTTTTTTCTAGGAAAAGTGTCAGGTAAACAAATGCAAGCTATTTTGTATTTTGCAGAAAAAAATACGATGAAAACATTAAGACTTAATAAGTGATGCACTGCTTGGATATTAATTGATGACAACAGGTGTAAAAGCAAAGTTTCAACGGTACTGAAGCCTTGAAAAGATTATATATTCAAAATTCATATTCATTTGAGTCAAGAATTTGAATAATCAATCTAATGCCACAAACAGAAAAAAGAAATTGAAACCTAAAATAGATGTAACAAATGGAAGTGCAGTAAGCAAACCATTAAATCATCCAATTTTACAACTTTGCATTTAGCTATGAAACAGACAGAAATTAGCAGTGTGCACATATATAACCTTTACATGATACCATTAGCAGTTCAACAGGTCTTCAGCACGCATAACTAGATGAGCTCCCCCCATGCCCTGTACTTCTCCTGTATTAATGTACTGACAGAGTACTGCCCTAGTGCCCTGGCTTTCTCACCTGTTGCTAAACTTGCACAGATGCTTCCCACTAGGCCTTTTCTTTTTATGGATACTTTGTTCTTGTAATGCTTTGTTGCTGGGGCTCTCTTGCTCACAGAGTTAGCTGACTGAATTCACAGTGTAAACGTACAGCATTATTTCAAAGAGAAAAGGATTTAAATAAGAATGCTTACACCAATATTTCTTAATTCTACCCTAAACCTGCTAATGTTTCTTATGGGACAATTACTACTTCCGATAATTACACACAACTTGCTAAAAACATGTTCTTGGAGGACTAAGTGTTATCCAAAAATCCATGATATGCATCCCATTATAAAAGCACATTCCCTTCAATGGGTAGAGATGATAAAAGAAAGTTTCATTATAGCTGTTTATTGAGTACTGAAGTGTAGCTGCAGTCCAAGACCTAAACCCCAGCAGCAGGAAAGGAAGCAAAAGCATATTAAATTGCTTGTACTTGCTGAACACTTGACTGAATTAACGTAAACCACATTTCTGTGAGTCATAAGAATCCAGATCCTCACTAACAGGACTGATACAATTTGTAGCAACCCTCCTGTGATTTTATGCATGTATGCAAGGAATGCACACACGTGCAAGAACAAAGTTGGAGTCCAATGGCACCTTTGAGACCAATTTTTTTTTATTTATTCAAGACATAAGTTTTCATGTGCAAGCACACTTTTTCAGATGCAGCACATGAAAATTTATACCTTGAATAAAATTTTGTTGGTCTTAAAGGTGCCACTGGACTCTTCCGTCCAGCATGGCTTCAGACCAACATGGCTACCCACCTGAACATATGTGCAAGGAAAGACACATAACTTCTGGATCATATAATACAAAAAGCTTGGCAGCACCTAGATCGCTACAGTCTTCCCACTGCCTGTTCCCAGTACACTGTGGATAAAGTAGACAATGGACACATTTAAGATGAATACTGCAGCAAAGATGTTGTTCTTTATTATTAACCCCTGTTGTATAAAAACAAGAGAAGCATGGTGCCAGGTCAGGTACCTTTGCAAACGGCATAAACACTTTGAAGTCCTTGAAACTGAAGTGACTTGTTGTAGTGGAAGTTTTGGCATTTTTCTCTTTTGTACTGCTAGTCCTTTTATCTAAACATGTATTCCCATTCATCTTTAATAAGGTAATAACATAATAAAGACAACTTCAAAGTGAAAGAAAAAGCTTTTTGCCTGGCTTTTCTACCTTATTTAGAGACATGTTTTCCAGAAAACATTGTTTGTCTCTTAATAGCTACACTGATTATGTTAATGTTAGTAAAAATAATAATAATAAAAGCCTTATAAGACTTAAAGATGTTACAAAACAAGCACTCTTAACAGTTTTCCAAACACAAACAACATTGCTGTTTGTAACTGGAAAGAGGCTTTCATTTCTAAAAGGCTATGGTAAGGGAGGAAAGAGATAGCGTTTTAAAACATGGTCATAACTTCAAAGTCTCCTTTCTGCTGGCTGTGTGGGGGGGCTAACTATTGGTCATCTCCAGCCCCGCAATGAACTGATCTTTCCCATTTTCTCACAGATGCCCAGAAATCCAGAAAAGCCAGGATGTGATTATGCTGAGTTCCCAAGATACTTAGGAGGCAGGGGATAAAGTGGCTTTTTCCATACCCTGCTGAAGGATTATTAGGGCTGGGAAGGAACACAGGATTGGCTCACCAAGGTAAGGAACTGACAGAAGGAGATGTATTATCTCATCTCAGCAACCACTTTGGGACCTTTGACAGGTGATGCTGGTGGTCAGAAAGTGTGCACGCACAAAAAAGGGAACATGGAACGTGGGCTGTTGCTCTTAGAAAGGGAAAGTGGGCAACATTGCCTTTCCTGTGTCTTCTGCTGGTGGTGCTTCCATTGGCACCAAAGGCATCACATCACTTACAGAAGAGGCAAAGAATGACAGTTTCAATTAAGTCTGATCCTTAATGCAGCTGCCTGTATTGCATGACCTTTAATTCATGAAGACCCCATTATTGTTACACTTTAAAGCTCATGACTGGCTGCCAGGGGAAAGGGCCGCCAACCAACATCTTCTATGAACATCTTCCATTGGTAGGATTCAACCCCTAAAAAGAGTGGATATTCATTGTCCAGTAAAAAGCATTCTGTGCATGCTCAGAGGCACAATTAAAAATCATGATTAAAAACAGACTGAGACCACTTATTTTTCTCCTCCTGCTCTTCCTACCCACAATCTTCCTCTTATATTACTCCCCGCCCTGCAGTAAATAGAGGTAGAAATCCAAAAGGGATACATCTTGCTTGGATATTCTGTCTACTTCTTCTGCTTGATGCTGTTACCCTTAAAATGGGAGAGGCAAGAAACGAGGAGAAAGGAAAGGGACAGATGAGAATGAACTCTCTCAGTAAGAGGTTAAATGACCAAGGATGAGCTGTCTTACAGCATCCCCCCCTTTGTTTAATGACAACTGTGCAAACAGTTTATCACATTTTTTCCTTTCTATCTCCACCATAGAAAAGGAGGGTTTGGCCTTTGTATGGGCTCTTACAAAATTGAAACCATATTTGAGTGGAATTAAATTTACAGTGGAAACTGATCATAATCCTTTGTCATTCATTCACAGGATAAAATGCAATAATGCCCGAATTTTAAAATGGGTGTTAAGTTTAAAAGACCTTGAGTTTCAGGTGACCCACATTCCCGGGTGTCAGAATGTTTTGGCGGATAGTCTATCTCGGCAGGGAGGAGAATGAAAGTGCCTAACTGAATGTGGAACTGTAATATGAAGTGCATTGTAACTAATATGTTAAGGTTTCCTTTTGCTTATGAAGAATGTGATAGCTTTGACTATGACTTAGCCCATAAGTCTTAGCTTTCCAGGGGGTAGTATCCTTGGCATTCCTTAGAAATGCATACTATTCAACAGTGTATCAGATTAATGCATAAGCACTGTCATGCTCCACTCTAATGTACACTCAAAATCACAATGAAACATTCTGTCACTACTGCAAATTCAAGGTGATACTGTGATGAACTGAGTGCAAAGTAGTCAGAGAACCAGAGGCTCTGTCTTCTGAGCTCTTCCATGCAAAATGACTGCACTGGCACTCAGTGTTCGAATCAGAAAAAATGAGAAACCACTTCCTATCCACAAAACATAGGGTCAGCTCTCAGCTCAAAGTGTTTGAACATTGTTATCAGAGTAAGATGATGGATAGGGAAAATCAAATGATCACAACCAACGACTGTGGACTGGAGTTTAATGCTAGCTATCTCCAATTTAGGGGTGGAGGAAATCTGCACTCACTGAATGACAACATTCTAAGCAAGAATATACTCTGACAATGGCACTTTCTCAAGTCTTTAGTATTATTTAATGCCAGGCAAGCTTTCAGCCTATGGGCTACATTCCAGTGACGTTTACATCTGCCATATTAAGTACTCCCCAAATGTAAGGCCAAAGGGGTAAAACCATTTTTAACTTGAACAACAAATCACCCTGACATGAGAAAATTATGCATTTAATCTTAAGAACAAATATTTGTCATTTTGTATATTCTACTAAGAACAGACCAGGAAAATCATTCATTTGCCAGTACAGCAGAGAGAGGGGTCGTTATGGGGGAGTAGGCACAGTCACCAATGCAATTGCTGAGCTGAAGAAACAGCCAGGATAGGGAGTTTTACTGGAGTAAATGTAGAACTTCTTGGAACCTTAATCAAGGGTTTGCTGCAAGGTGCCTATTTATGCTCAAGTTATCTGTCATTTCTTTATCGCCTCACTTCTGTGTCTCTAAATTAAGGGTGTTCATATTATCCATACACCATTAGTAATACTGGTCTAAGAATCTCTCTTGAAAAGTTTGAGAACATGAAAGTTGCTCTGCACATCTGGTGCTCTTCCAACAATAGTTGCCTTCCCATCCATAATTATGCACTCATTACTGTAATAAATGTACTCCCCCACTAGCATCCATGTTAACTATTTCATAAAACCAATAAAAAACCACAACAACCCAAAACTTACAAGTTGTCTTATAGGAAGCCACATCACATGAAGCCCAGCAATATAATGTAGGGAAAGCCAACCAACAAAAACCCTGAATGTTCAAACATTTATAATGTGCAAAGTATTGGCGAGGGTTGACATTTTCTAACATTAACCTTAATTTTATTTGTCGCAATCATAGATCAGCCGAGACTGATGCACAGACAGTTATCAGCACATATACTATATACCATAAAATTTCAAAGACACATAATAGGCTGATTTCAATGGTGCAGACATCTCTCCTTATAAAAATTATCTTTTGGTTTTGTAAGATTCCATGCGCTCCCATTGACTGTAAAATGCCCTCCCTCAGCCATTGGCCCATCAGCCGCCACTCAAGAGTACTCGCGTGCCATTGGCTGGGTGCTGGGTCTGCTCCTCTTCCCCACCCACTCCCCCTTCAGACAGATTTGCATGTCAGATTTACTGGCAGATCAGCTCTCTCTCTTGAGGAAGACAGTTCTCTTGACTCCTGTGAGGGACTGTCCGCTCAGTGGCTGTTGGTAGGCAACCAAGCTTGGTTCTGTGAGTAAAAAAACAAAGGACTTTCAGCATAACCCCCTCCCCCGCCCATAACTCCCTCCCCAATGGCCACTTTCCTGTCAGAATATATGGAAAAAGGCTCTTTCTCCTGCTTAGCTTCAGCATGCCTGGGTGGCTAATGAGGTGGGCCAGCGACCATCAAACCATTTTCTTCAACTCCCCGCTGTGCGGCTGACTTTCCCCTAGGGTTGCCAATTTCCATGTGGGACCTGGAGATCTCCCACTGTTACAATTGACCTCCAGATGACAGAGATCAGTTCCCCAGGAGAAAATGGTTGCTTTGGAGGGTAGACTCTATGGCATTATACCCTGTCAGGTCCTTCCACCCCCCCCCCAAATGCTGCCCTCCACAGGATCCACCCCCCAAATCTCCAGGTATTTCCCTAATCAGAGTTGGCACCTGTACTTTCTCCTCTGTCAGTAAAAGGCCCTTTCCACACCTATGTTGGCCTTTGGGAGAAAACTCATTGGGCCCAGTCCTGATCAGGTTGCCAACTCCAGGTGAGCAATTCCTGGAGATTTGAGGGATGGAGCCTGGAGAGGGTGAGGTTTGAAGAGGGGTGGCACCTCAGACAGGTACGATGCCATAGACTCCACCCTCCAATCCAGCCATTCCCTGATGGGGAACCGTTGTTGCCAATCTCCAGGTGGGGGCTGGAGATCACTCAAAATTACAACTGCTGTCTAGGAGGGAGGGGGGAGGAGATGGAAAACTAAAGGTAGGTTGATGGTTGGCTGGGAAGGAGATAGGGTTATCAACTCCAGGTTGGGAAATTCCTGGAGATTCGAGGGGTCGAATCTGGAGAGGGTGAGTGTTGAGGAGGGGTGGGACCTCAGACAGGTACAATGCCATAGACTTCACCCTCCAAATCAGTCACTCCCTCCCGGGGAACCACTGTTACCAATCTTGGGGGTGGGCTGGAGATCACTCAAAATTACTACTGCTCTTCAGGTAGCAAAGATCAGTTCCTCTGGAGAAAATGGTGGACTCTGTCATTATACCCTGCTGAGATTGCCACAGCAAATTGTCACTGAGTGCCCAAAGCCAGGGCACTCTCCCAGAGCCTCTTTCTAGAGCCTGTTGTATTTATTTCCAAAACGGGCCTTATTCCTAGTCTCTCTATAATTCTGTTATGGACATGGACTCTCCTGAACATTCCACACACTGCCAGAATCAGTTGGCTCAATGATCTGTCACTCAGAATGTGTCCCTAGTCACTGGCTGCATTGCCTGAGTCCTGCCCAGCTGCCACTCAAGAGTACTCACGTGACATTGGCTGGGTGCTGGGTTTGCTCTTCTTTCCCGCTCACTCCTTCATCCTCTGTGCCCTGTCAGAATTTCAGGCAGACAACTTTCTCTCTTGACAAAGACACTTGCCTCCTGTGTGAGACTTTTCCCCTCAGTAGCTGTTGGTAGGTGTAACAAAATGGCAGTTACCTGTTTCTGTAAGATGGCTGCCATCTGCGTGTTTAAAATGTTCTCCCAGAAGGCTTAATTGAGCTGTTGTTCCAGAGAGGGGCCTGCAGGGGTATCACTCACTGGGTTGAATGGGGCTTCCTCATCTGCTAACCTATAGTTCCCAGCTGCAGCAAGGCCAAAAAGTGTGGGAAAAGAGGGACCATCCAAAGGCAGCATCAATATAGACTCCAGCTAGGCCACAAGCCAGAGACATGGGGGAACCCTGGGAGAGAGCAGAAATTCAGCCACTCCACAGTCGGCTGGACTGAGGAATGAATGGATGCTTCCCTGCTCTCTTGGGCAAGAGAGAGAGAGGCTGAAGCAGAGCCAGTCCAAGGAAAGATCCTATCCTGAGCCCACAACCTCCAGAGCTAGAGTGTTGTGTGTAGGGAAAGAGGATTGCGTTTAACCCCTGTTGATTTATTCCCTGTTGGTTCATGGTGTGTGCTTACTCCTACAGTTGTGCCTTATTTATTTAGTGTGTATGCTCCATAATTGTGTAAATAGTTAAATAAATTCTTTTATTTGGGCTAATAATCTGTGTTGTGCTCTGACCACATAGTCTCCCCGCTCTGCACAATACCAAAGGGAGGGGGTAGCCCAGGAAAGCAAGGAAAGGCCAGACCCTAGGGTTGCCAATTTTCCAGGGATCCCCCAAAGACTGGGGGTTTCATCTCCTAATAGGGAGATTTGGCCAGAGAGGTCCTACTGTCCCTCTAAAAAGGCAGTGACAATTCAGTGAATTGTAGCAGCAAACTTAAGGAGTGAGATACGCCCATGGGGTTAGGGTGGGAGGTGAACAGCTGAGTTGTAAACTGGAGCCCATTTTGCTACAGTAGGCAACCAAGCTTGGTTCAGACAAAGGAAGGAAACCCTTTGCAGGCCTTTGTGAGGAATTCATTGGGGCCAGTCCTTACTAAGATTGCCAGTTCCAAGTAGGGAGATTCCTGGAGATTTCCTGGTAGAGTCTATGGAAGCCAGGGTTTGGAGAGAGGAGAGGCCTCAGCTGATCAGAATGCCATAAAGCCCACCTTCCGAAGCAGTTGTTTTCTTGGGGGGTCTGTTGTCTGGAATTCAGTTGTGATACCTGGTGATTGTCAGGCTCCCCCTGGAGGTTGGCTACCCTAGGCATTGCAGTCAGTGCTTCAGAGCAGCGTCTGCAGGTTCTTGCTGTAGAAGCTGAGTGGGTGATTTTGTACCAGTCACAGACTTTCAGCCTAACCTAACTCACAGGGTTGTTGTGCAAATCAAAAGGTAGAGAGGAGAATGATGTAAGCTGCTTTGGTCCCCATTGCAGAGAAAAACTATTTTTTCCTCCTGGGAAACCATTGTTGCCAGTCTCCAGGTGAAAACTGGAGATCACTCAGAATTACAACTGCTCTCCAGATGGCAGAGATCAGTTCCCCTGGAGAACATGGTGGACTCTGTGTCCTTATACCCTGCTGAGATCCCCCCCCCATGACAGCCAATGTGACATGGCAGTCAGGGTTTCAGAGCACTGTAGAGGCTGCAGTTAGGTGGGGGGGAGATGGAAAGCTGAAGACTGAGGGGGAAATAAAGGTAGGTTGATGCTCGGCTGGGAAGGATCAGGTTGCTAACTCCAAGTGGGAAATTCCTGGAGATTTGAGGGATGGAACCTGGAGAGGGTGAGGTTTGAGGAGGGGTGGGACCTCAGACAGGTACAATGCCATAGACTCCATCCTCCCAACCAGCCATTCCCTCCTGGGGAACCACTGTTGCCAATCTCCAAGTGAGGGGTGGAGATCACTCAGAATTACAACTGATCTGGGATGGCAGAAGTCAGCTGCAGTCAGAGGGACAGATAATGGTAGGTTGATGGTTAGCTGGGGAGGAGATGGGGTTGCCAACTCCAGGTTGGGAAATTCCTGGGGATTTGTGGGTTGAAGCCTGGAGAGGGTGGGGTTTGAGGAGGGGTTGGACCTCAAACAGGTACAATGCCATAGACTCCACCCTCCAAACCAGCCATTTCCTCCTGAGTAACAATTGTTGAGGGCAGGTGAGGGCTGAAGATCACTCAAAATTATAACTGTTCTTCAGGTAGCAGAGATCAGTTCTGCTGGAGAAAATGGTAGACTCTGTGTCATTATACCCTGCTGAGGTTGCCACAGCAAATTGACGCTGAGTGTCCAAGGCCTTGGCACTCTCCCAGAGCCTCTTTCTAGAGCTCATTGTATTTATTTCCACAATGGACCTTATTCCTAGTACTTAATAAAAAACCACTTAACCAACCAATCTTCCTCGCTAAACATGACCATGTACAAAAGTTGGTCACCTTAAAGATGAGCTAATTAATGCTGTCTGAGAAGGGAAATATAAAATTAATCAGGCTTTCCTGGAAAATGTGATAAGAACTGAGTTATGTATAAAGTCCCTATACAGAGGGCAGTACACTAATACATGATCAGCTGTTTCAACTGTGTCCATTTGGCAGGGGTAAATGCATTGAGGGTAAGGGATACGTGCATATCTGTCTTCCAAAAGAGATGATGGTAAAACATTAAAATGGGTCAAGGTGAAGTTTCTTTAGTATGTAGAGAATACTAACACTGGAAAACAGAGGTGCTCTTACCTGTAACTGTTGGGACTGCCTCCAAGTAGCCCTGCCACGGAAAAAAAGATTAACACACACCCTAAATGGTTTGGGAGAGCCACTTTCCCTGTACATAGAGGACTCCACAATGCCCCCACATCCCTCCAAGGAGGCATCAGTGGTAATGGTTACTTCATGCCATTTGACTCCAAATGGGAACCCAGAAAAAAAGGTTCTAGTTTCATGACCACCAAAACTGTGCCATAATAACCTAAGCATAGAAAACTGATGGTGAGGAAAGTGCTGGTCAGATTTGAACCTGGCCATGAACCACAATTGCAGGGGTTGCATGAATAACCTGGCTATTGGCAAGACAGCAGTGGTTGCCACCATTAAACCCAACAACTTCTGGATTAGCAACGCACTCTGAAAACGGCAACATGAGAAGCGATGAATCAAGGCTTTTATAGCTGTACCTCTGGTGAGTGAGAGATAGGCCTTGGCAGACAGGGAATCTAATGAGACACTGATAAACTGAACTGTTTAAGTGAGTTCCAATTTAGATTTTTTTCCAATTAACTGTAAGGCCCAGGTCTCAGCAAGTCTTGATTGTCAAGGTTATTTATCAATCAATATCTACCAGATGAGAGCCAGTATGGAGCATGGACTCTAATCTGGGAGAACTGGGTTTGAGTCCCCACTTCTCCATATGCAGCTGCTGGCATGACCTTGTGTCAGTCACAAGTTCTTTTGGAGCTGTTCTCGAAAGAGCAGTTCTCAAAAGAGCTCTCTCAGCCCCACCTACCTCACAAGGTGTCAGTTGTGGGGAGGGGAAGAGAAAGGAGATTGTAAATTGCTCTGAGTCTCCTTCAGGGAGTGAAAGGCAGGCTATAAATCCAATCTCTTCTTCATCATCAAATCTCTGGATTCAGCTACTAGCAACCAGACATCAAAGTACAGTAATACAGTATACCCCTTGATCTGGAGGAAGGCAACAACAGAAGCCATGCACTTTGTGAATACCCAGAGAGTGGGAAAGTAGCCAACCCAAAGGGTAAAACACAATACTGGTAAACTCTTCCCCTGCATTTGAAAGGGAGATGATGTCTAAAAACCTCATGGATTGCCATATGAAAGTGAGCATCTTGGAAACTGATAACTGCAAACCAGGCATAATGCTTTAATAATTGTAACACGGAAGTGAGAGTAATCATCTTAAACTTTGTTAACCATAAAAACTTATTAGTAGAAGTAGGTGTATCAGAATATAACTGGCTGAGGAGTTCGTTGTTGGGCTTTTGTTCTCTGGTAGTGATGTCTCTCTCCAGGGCTTGAGCCATTCTGGACATCTGCTCAGCATATAACCATAAGTTTTTGTTGGGTGAAACAGGTGCACAGTCCCCAACCTGTTCACTGAGTTATGAATCCAATGGGATTTTGGAATTATTGCCAGTATCCTGGCCACCATCCTTGTCTCCCTCATCAGAATCCAGAGGAGGAGCGGCTGTACAGGGTCTCGGTGGAACTGACAGATGCAAAAGGGTGGCTTTGGCACTGAAATTGATAGAGGTCGTGATCAAGATGTGGATGCAGAGGACAATTGGGTCCATCCTGCAGGTAGGCAGGGGATATGTAGCATGGGTATGACTGCCATGGAAAAGGAGGATAGGGTTCATGCCAAGCTCTCAAATCCAACAGATCCATGTAGGTCGGTTTTGGGCTAGGAATTGAGGTCTGACCCAGAGGGAGCTCTGCATCCCTAACAGAATGAATTGGTGAGGTGGAGTGAAACAAAGGAGTCCTAGGTAGGGCAGGGTGCTCAGCAGGTTTAGCAGCTATGGATGTGGAGGCCATTGTAGAAAGTCGTTGTGCTGGACTTAGACCTATCCCTGTGCTTAGACTGAGATTGACTCTTCTTGGCTGGTGGTTCTGAGACATTTCTATGAACTGAAGGAGCTAGGGACAAAGATCAGCGTCAAGCCGGTTCAGAATGGGTGGCCGACTGAACCAAGGGAAATGAAGCTACCATGGATCTGGAGGTAGTCAGTGGGGTTGTGTGTCTAAAGGCTTGTCAGAGAAGGACATTCCCCAGAGGGCTGCTTTTAGGCAAAAAGTCACTTCACACTTTAGGGGTAAACTGCTGGCATATGTGGCGGGTCCCCACATTATGCTCCTTCCTGAGCAAAGGAGACAAAGGCTATGCTCATCTGAGTGTGGCATTTCGGTATCACATTTGGAACACTTTTTGAAGAGAGCCTTTTGGGCATCTCGGATCGAAGGGCCAAGAAAGTAATGCCCAATGGGAGCGAGGTTGGGAGCCAAGGCAGCCCAGAGCCCCAGGGGAGGGCAGCACAAGGCAAAGGAGCATGTGGCTTGAACAAGACAAACAGATACCACGAAGAAGGTGGATAAGCTTTGTTTTATCTTGATTTTTCTTACAAGAGGAGCAGCATTGGAAGAAGGAACCTTTCTCATCGACAGCAAAACAGGAACTGAGGTGAATGGGTGCCCCCTCCCTTAGACCATGTGACTGTCTTTGGGTGGGAAAAGAACAGCTCACAATGGTGGGAGGGAGGAGGAGCACCCTCTAGAGAACTTTTTAGCTTGGAAATAGATCTTTCTATGGCAGACCTGCTCGAAGGCATTCCCATTGGTTCCCTGCCACTGGATAATGCTGTGCCTGTGCTCTGTATACTTGAAAGGCTATATCTCAGATTTGTTGTTTAATTATATCTTTGTTTCCCATAAATCCAAGATGGCATAGGGCTGGGGGTGTAAACCCATAGAAATGTAATTTCTCCTCAATAGCTCTCCCATTGCATGAGCAGAAATTATCTGAAAGAATTAAGGAAATTAATCCAAAAGGGTTCAACTTTTATTTGAGCCAAGAGCTTATTGCTTGGTACCAACCTTGTGCTACAAGAGGTAACATTGACTCTAACCTAAGAAGGGCATTGGGAACAAATTGTGGGACCCCAAATATGGATCTGAGAAATTTAGACTGAGTTGCCTCCAAGAAACAGATTTATTTTTTAAAAGGGGGGGGGAATAGTCACCTGAAGGGTGATCCTACAATCAAACATGATTTGTGTTCAGTTTTGTATGCCTTCTTATAGAGTTTTCCTTAAATCCCTAGGGGATTTGACAATTTTCAGGAAATGTGAGATTCTTTAAGAGGTAGAACTGATTGTCATCTGCACACTGGTGACATCACACTCAAGACATGTGAATGATCTGTCCCAGCTTTCATGCACATTTAATAAGCAAGTGACAAGATGGAATCCTGCAGGCCCCACAAGTCCAAGACTACAAGGATAAGCATCAGTCTCCTAACACCACCTTCTGTCTATTAATATTCATAGTCCACCCTTCCTTCAAAGGAAGTTAGAGTGGAGCATATACTCTCCTTCCTCCATTTTACCCCTCATTATTTCCCCCTCTTGGGCTAAGCTTCATAGCTGACTAGTAATTTGAAGTTGGATCTCCCAAGTCCTAGCCTAATGCCTCAACTGTTACACTACAACTCCTCTTAAGCTGGGATTCACTCTTAAATTGAATCAAGGTGCATAGTCTAAATCAGGGGTGGCCAAACTGTGGCTCAGGAGCCGTATGCAGCTCTTTCAAACATATTGTGCAGCTCCTGGCAGGGTGGCTGGGGAAGCTAAATTTCACTAACAATCAAATATCATTGGACAAATAAACATCATTATCAATATTTGCTTTTGTTATTATTTTTGGCAGTCTCATTTAATGTTATTAAAAAACAAATTTGCATATTTTCCAATAAAAACATGTAGTATCTGTTCATGCCTTGCGGCTCTCAAATATCTGATGTTTATTCTATGTGGCTCTTACATTAAGCAAGTTTGGGCACCCCTGATCTAAATGTATCAGATCATTCAAGCAAAAGAATCTTTGGTTCTGTGTAAGAATTTATTTCCCAATATCTTAAAGGTAGTAATGCAATATCTTTGCTCAATCATATGGTTTTTGATTTGCAGATTTCCATCATAGCTGGGTATAAGAACCTTACAACCCTAATAAGATGTATAAAATATATACTTAGAGATTCCTGAAGAAAGAAACTTCTTCCCTTATTAAGAATTTGTTCACTGATCTTAAACTTCTTTACTTGAAAATAATTCCTAATGATTTTGCTAAAATTTACTCCATTATTCAGTTGCTAAGTAGTGGGGAAAGTTGTAAGCCATAAAATACAACCCCCCGCCACAAAACTGAAATAAATGCATAGTTTCCTTATATTTCCCACCACTTTATAAAATTCCTAACGCACTTCTGTGTAGGCATTTGCATGCCTAGAGTAATTTGAATATGTTCATTTACCAAAGTACCTTCATTTAGGGTTGCTACATGTTTCCGTTTACATACAGATAAATTCATCAATTTCAACAAAGATGTTTCTTCTTGCAGAGCAGTTCTAGATGTTATAGTCAGAAAGGAAATAGAGGCTCCTGAAGAAACATGTCCCAATGGTCTGCATCCAGGATCACAACAAACCTCTGTTTTAGGGTTGCCAGCTCCAGTTTGGGGCATGTGTAGAGATTTGTGGCTGGTGCCCAAGGAGGGTGAAGTTTGTGGAGGAAGTACAATTTTGATGTGATGCCAAAGAGCCCACTTTCTTTTTTTTTCTTTTTTTTGTCAAAACCCTCCTAAAAAGGAGAGGAATTTATTCTTTTTATAAATAGAAAAAGGTAGGGTATATAGAGGGATAAAGAAAAGAGCGGAGTGAGTATTCTGTTAATAAAGGTTAGTTTAAATCAATATAGATACAGTTTTTGGCAATCTCCGTGATTTGAGAGTCTTCTTTTCATCTAACAAAAATTCAAAATAACTCTGTTAATGAGGTTAGTAATGTCCTTTGGGGTTAATTATTAGTCATCTCCTTTTTGACGTTTCCCGAACAGTTATTTCTTAGGTTGTCTTCCTTTGGTATCCCTCAAGTTATAGGATGGGCCACCTTTGGTTTTCACTTCTCCCGCTCCGGCACCTCCCTCCTCTGGGCCGCTGTCATCTTCACTACTCAAATCTGTCCACGTTGCGAGTGCTGCCTCTTCCTCTGGACTGGCGTGTCTCTTCAGAAATTCCTGCGCCTTGAAGATGGAGTCAATCTTCTCTCTTTTATCCTTGTATTTGAACAAAAGGCCTTTGGGGAAGGTCCATCTGTATATGACCTGTCTTCTTTGTAGAAAAGTGGTCAATCCTTTATAAGCTTTCCTTTTCATCCGGATTTCATAAGGCACATCTTTCAATATTCTGATGGTCTGCTCCCCAATTTTCAAGGGCACCGCTGCAACTGCACGCAAGATTTGATCTCTGGTACTTTGCTTGACAAACTTGACAACCACTTCTGCTGGCAGATTATTTTTTTTTGTAAATGTGGAGTAGGCCCTATAGACCTTATCCATTTCTTCTTTTAACTCACGCTGATCTCTGCCAGTTACGGGTGCCAAGGCATTCGCAAGTATAGATCTGAGATCTTCCTTCTCTTCTTCTTTAATGCCCTGAAATCGAAGAGTCAGATTCGATTTTTCCATTTGCAACATCAAAATTCTTTTTTCTTGCACATCCTGATGCTTTTCTAACTTGTTGACCCTTTTCTTCACTTTTCCGATGTCTTCCGACGAGACCAAACATTTCTGTGCGATCTCCTCCATCTTCTTTGACATCTCTGTTAGTTGCCTCTGTTGACTGTTGAGAACACCTTCCATATTAGTTAAGGTTTTGCTGATTTTCTGTATTTGGACCAGCAGAGGGTGCAGTAGCTCGCTTGTCTGTTGACTGACAGTCGGCTCTGGAGGGGGATTACCCGGACCGGAAGTCCCGCCTCCCTTCGTCTCAGTTTTCAAAGGGACCTTCTTCATGGCAGACATTTCTTGTATTTGTTTACTTTATAAAAGTTCGTGACGCGTCGCTCAGGAGTCCCGCTAACTCATTCGCTTCAATGGCACCCCAAAGGTAATTTCACCAACCCTTCTTCCCTTTCATCCCCCTTAGCTTTCTTATGCAAGTCCCGCTTCTCAGTGGGGGGGGATTCCCCTCCTCCCAGCCGCTTATTCGCTTACGGGGGAAGGGCTCGGGTTTCGCTTCAGATTTAGACCTCCAACTCACGGTTCCTGCCGTTTCTTCTTTTTGCTTTAATTCATCGCTGTTCCTCACTCCTGTTGGAAATCGGTGGCGTTGCTAAGTCCCATTACGGGCACACCGCAGCGGGGCCGATTGGGGCGGGGAGAAAGCCTCAATTTCCCGGCTGTCTGCCGGCAAAGAGGCTACTCCCCAAGCGCCCCCGGTTTGGAGCCTTTGCCTAAGGCTCACTAGGGTCTTGCAAACCTGCAAAGACCCCCCAAACTGCGTGTGGGCTAACCACCTCTGGGGGCTTCCCGAAAGGTGGCCGCCATTCGCAACGCTGGAAACCGAAGAAAGAGCCCACTTTCTAAAGCAGTGATTTTTCTCCAGGAAAACTGATCACTGTTGCCTGGAAATCAGTTGTAATTCTTGGAGATATCCAGGTCCTGCCTGTAGGTTGGCAACCATACACTGTTTATCTGTGGCAGCTGTGGATGCAGCTTGCTTTTGTGTACTCCTGTCTTCCTTCCTCCTCCTGTCAAGTGCAAACTGTGATGGATGACCTCTTGGTTTGGGAAACCTTGACTCATTTTCCATGATGTCTCAATGCAGGAACCTGAGCATTGCCCCCCCTCCCCAGATTTTTAAACTGGGATTAAACCAAATCACAACAAACTAGAGCTTGTCAAGACTTTCTAAACAAGGAAAATTTAATCTATATGCTGAGGACATGAGGAATTGGGTTGTGGGTGAAGACAGGAAGGGCACTATCCATACAAGAACAAACTGAGTTTGTGCTCATGATGGACAGAGTCTTTTACTGGCACTCTGATCAAGCCTAAACTTGTAAGTTATTAATCAGAGTATCCTAAGTACCACATGATGCAATGCTCTGGTTTGCTCTTATCACAGATGGATAGAAGAAGGGACAGAGGCAATGACCCCACAGTGGATCCTCAACCAGATGAAATTAAATCAATATGAATAATTTTCATGGCAGCTTCTGTCAATTATGCCCAGAAGAACTGTTTCTTCCTGTTCATTACTTTGACACAAGATTTAGAGGATGAAACCTTCTCAATGCACTCTCCCAGAATCTAAGTGTGTGCAGACTGGCACAGCAACAAAATGCTGATTTTGTCAGCAACGGTTTACTTCAAGGACTAATACTTATCCCCTCAAGTCTAAAACAGTTAATTTAAACAGAAAAGGCAGACATGGGACAGAGTGCTTCTATTGCTCACATTTGACCCTCTGGACTTGTTCAGAATCCCCACAGCTACTTTCCTCACCATCTCTCAAGCAGCATTTGCCAGCTGGTACCTGACTCTGTTGAACTCTCCACTAGGAATACAACATTGCATTTGCATCTAGGTCCACAGACTTTCAACAAATGAACACATGCCTGTCATATAAATACAGTTAGATCACAGTGATCGGCCAATTTATAAATACCTAATAGGCACAAAGGAAGGTTTCACTTGCCTGCCTTCTAGGCATGGTTTTATCTGTTATTACCTGCCCTGAGCCACAGGAGAGATGGACTAAAACTCTTTTAAGTAATTAAAAATTAAACTCTCTTTGTGTGTATGTATGAGAGAGAGACAGAGACAGAGAGAGAGAATCTCTTCACCAGTATGCATTATGGTACATGTGCAGTCTCCACCTGGGTTGGGCCAAACTAGGAAACATGCAGTGAGGCAGCTACAGTAAGGATGCAAAGCCTGACTGACTCTGTCACAGGAAAGCCTGCAATGCTCCTGTCTTGAAGATCACAACTTCTCCTGCCTGTGCCACTTGAGTAATCTGAACCACCCATAAAATACATTTTCCTCCTCGAATTAAATAACAAATAGATTCTTTATACTTGGACTGACAGTATCATGTAAGGCTAAAAGGGTGTATGTTCTAAATTGAGACATACAACTGATATAGTCTGGCATGACAGATGTCGCCAAAAGTGGGGGAGGGTATACCAAGTCCCACCCAACATGCCAAGTGATTCCCCCTATACATTAGTACCAGCTATTCACAGTTCCTCCTATCTGCTCCATCTAAGCTCTTCCAAGAGAATCTCCTCTTATTAAGTATGACAGTTAGATAGAAACTTGTTCAGAAGCAGTATACTTCCGAATACCAGATGCTGCAGACAAATAATCAGGATAAGCTTTGGCCTTCACAGCCTATTTTTGAGTTTCTGGTGATTTGGTGTAGCCAGTTTGGTGTAGTGGTTAAGTGCCTGGACTCTAATCTGGGAGAACCAGGTTTGATTCTGCACTCCTCCACTTGCACCTGGCTGGATGACCTTGGGCAAGCCATAGTTCTGATAAAAGCTGTTCTTGAAAAAGAGCAGTTACTGTCAGAGCTCTCTCAGCCCCACCTACCCCACAGGGTGTCTGTTGTAGAGAGGGGAAGGGAAAGGAGTTTGTAAGCTGCTCTGAGACTCCTTTGAGTAGTGAAGGGCGGGGTATAAATCCAGTCTCTTCTCCTCTTCTTTTTCTTGGTTTGCTTCATTAAAAACATAATGCTGATGGAGACAAGTGACTTGCCCAAAGCCACAACTCAGAAATGCAGTGTGTGGTCCAAGGGCCTAAAATAATTTCTTACTCCAAAAATATACCACTCCTGGCTTGTTCTTGGAAGGCCACACTCCTTTCTTCCTCTCCTGAGTGTACAATGGTTGCACAAACAAACCAGAAAAACTAATTCAGGCATACCCACAAAGAAATGCTGAACATGGCAATTTGTCACACAGTGCAATTCACTGCCATATGATATGATGTGACCCTGACTCAGACAGCTTTGAAAAAGGATTGAATAGATTAATGGAGAACAGGTGTACCCATGATAATTAAATGGAAGCAGGAACAGCATATATCAGAATCCCAGATGCCAGGGAGAAACATGAAAGGCCCTCACCTTCATTCCCTGCTTGTGAGCTTCTGGAAACATCTGTTGGCCACGCCCAATTACATTTCTGCCAATACCCCACAGAAGTACTTTCTGCAGATTCCTCCTCATATCTCCCCAAAGTTATTCCTTCTTATCCCTCCCAATTCATGGTAAGACACACACCCCCATTTCGTGCAATGGGAGGAATAACCATGATTTCATTTCATTCACCATCATCTCTGCCTCTTCAGCCTTTAAGCAATGCAAGCCAACCTCCCATTTTTCTCACTTAGTTCAGAATCATTCATCTCCTCCTACACAGTTCCAGTGCCTCTGTTCTCTAACTCTTGCCTCCAGGCAGTAGCACAAAGATGTGACATTTAAAATGGGCAGCTGAAGACCAATCAGAAGCCATCTGTGAGTGCCTTGAAAGCCAGCCTGCCTACACCATTCACCTTTAGCCTGTGAAGCAGGCATGAAATGAAACCTGTATGTCCTTTTTTGCACTCCTGCCAGTTCCAGCTTGGAGCCTCAAACAAAAAGTGTGGCATTTCTGCACGTGTCCACTGATCTTTAAAGATTCATTTTTTGCATTTTCCAAAATGGTGAGTGGCTTTATGCTACATACAAGAAGCCAGAATTGCATATAGTACATTGACCCATCTTTGTTCAAAATCTGGACTGTTTCAGACTTGGCCACACTGGCTCTGATCCACTCAACATATTCATAGATGGAAGGGATTTTACTCAGTAGAACTTGACATTCCTGCAGCCTACCTCCTGCTATAATCCAAGATATCCCCAAAATGCAGCTCCTTGTAGGCAGGGGAACACCAACATGAAGCTGTCATACACTGAATCAGACCAGTGGTCTACCAGGGTCAGTATTATTTACTCACATTAGTAGCAGCTTGGTTTCAGGTGAAGTTGTTTCACATCACCTACTACCTGATCCTTAATTGGAGAAGACAGGGGTTGAACTTACACTTTCTGCATACCAAGCAGATGTTTTACTACTGAGCCAAGGCCCTTCCCCCCAAAACCACCAAAGACAGCTTGTGCAAGGAGTCAGAGATCTGTTATGGGAGCAAGGAACTGGTGGGAAAAAATGTTCTGTTCACAGAAGGGATCTGCTGGATCTAACTCACTATCCTAACAATGCTGTGTTGTTTTGTTTGTGTATATATGCACCTCTAAGGAATGCAAAATTAGCTAGGGCTTATTTGTACTTAAGATATAATTCAGTTTAAGTACTTCAAAGACATGACACTGAAACTGTCTAGGTGGCTATATGGATGGTCATTCCTAAAACAATTATTTCAATTTACAATTTTAGTCCACTAATGAATTACTGAGATGCTAGAAACAAACTCAAAATGACACATAAACAAGTCTTCTACTGCCTACAATTAAATTCAAAACTAGTCTCTCCCCAAGTATTCCATCTGGAAATGAAAACACTGCCCAAAATAACCAACATGTGTTGATATATTTACATTAATTTACAAATTAGATTTTAGTTTCGTATGGAACACATGGCATAAATCAAAGGGTAGCACAAGTTAATTGGGGGGGAGTCTATTCTGTAGCAATTTTCTGAACAAAAGAATCTCAACACATAATGCCTGGACATATGGTCTTATCATCCTCTTAGCTAATTACCTACAAATCTTTGTACCAATTTTACAGCTGCTGGTTATTATTAACTGGAGTAAGTTCTCTCCAGAGAACTCCTCTTCCCTTTCACACCATTTCAGTTTCGGCAAGACTAATGATATATTTAGATATTAAATTATTGTAAACCAAAAGATTCTGATTGCCATCTGAAGAAAGATTCTCCGTTTTCACAAATATGTAGTTTTGTTAAATTAATTCTTCTGTACACATCCCGGACTCAAAGTTCAGTTCACATTGTTTGTCTACTCTTCCTTCTGGTTCAGCCTGGCTTTTCTAATGAAGAAGTTCTGAAATATATCATTGTGAGCCAAATTATTCAAGACCCACATTGAGCAAAACATGTGGCCACACAGAGTTCCTACAACCAATCCAAGAGCAGGGCAGGATATTGTTCTTCAAGCAGAAAATAAACAGCATGCTGATACTTTCCCACACCTTAGTCATAGATTGCTTTCAGTCCCACTCTGCGATCTGAATAAATATTGCAAGTATCCTGTGGCTACTGGGACAGAATATTTCAGGGAACAGTTTGCCTACTCTCCCTTGTCACTCATTTGTGTTAAGCTGAAGGAAGTCTACTCCTAGCTCCAAGAAATATATGGCTTTGAAGTTAGTAGTGTGGAGTTTGAAATGGGGGGGTTCTTTTTATTGTGAAATGGTTTCTATGAGTTCAATTTATCTATAAAGTATGAAGCCTTTCTCCAATGGTGGAAGAATTTTTCCATCAAAAGAGGACTCCTAACTTTTTGGAACAAAGTAATTGGATCCAACCCTAAATTCAATTAAAATAAATGCACTTTTAAAATTTGGTCAACATTAATGATGGAATTTTTAAAAAATCAACTGGATTCAATGAACAGTGATTGGAAAGCACCCATATACCTTTCCCATCTCATCCTTCTCTCAAAAGCTTCCTGAGACCTCTGAAAAGCTAATGTTCAGAGTCATGGAAGCCCATTGAGCAAAATATAGTAGGGCATGGGGAATCACTGTAAAGAAGGGAAATCAAGTAACACCATTCCCACATTCTTCTTGCATTTATTTATTTATTTCAATTTTTATACTGCCCATTCCCTAAACAGGGCTCAGGCGATGTACAACAGACATTAAAACAACAAAACATAAAACAACAATTTAAAAATAGTAAATATTAAAATAAAATTCATCGTCACAATGCAGTTTAAACAGATGGCAGCCAAAGTTCCAATATGTGCTACCACCTTGCAGGGAGGGAGGGGGGAGAGTGTCAGCCAAATGGATGCTGTCACTGTACTCAACCAAATTCCTGGTGCAACATCTCTGCCTTGCAGGCCCTGAGGAACTGAAACAAGTCCCTCAAGGCATGGAAGTTACTCGGCGGAGTTCCACCAGGTTGGGGCCAGGAGACTAAAAGCCCTGGCCCTGGTCGAGGACAGTCAAATATCTCTCAGGCTGGGGACCACAAGCAAGTTCTTATCAGCTGAGTGCAATGCTCTTCAAGGGGTACATAGGGAGAGGCAGTCACAAAGATATGTGGGTCCCAGATTACTAAGGGCCTTAAAGGTAAGCAACAAAACCTTGAACCTAATCTGGTGCTCAACTGGTAACCAGTGCTGCTTGCACAGCACAGGTCAAATATGTGCTGATTGTGGAGTCCTGTCACTGCATTCTGGACCAGGTGAAGTTTCCAGTTTTGTTTCAGGGGTAGGCCCATGTAGGCCCAGAGTGTAATCTGGAGATGACTGCTGTGTGGATTACTGTGGCTAGGTCAGGGTGGCACCAACTAGAGGCACCAACAAGCCTCTAGCATCATTGCAAACTCTGCCATTGAAGGCCAAGAAGTGGCAATGTTGCCCAGTTCCCCCTCTAAATAACAGCCCCACATACCCCAACACATTTAGTTCATGGAGCTTCTGTGACCATAGCATTTGCTTTGATGAGACCTTGGGAACCTGCTGGAAAAAGTGCTAGATGGAAAAAACCTGTGTATACAAATACCCTTGAGCTTATGGATTGTAAGATCCAATTCTTTACTTCTTAAAATCAGCTGCTCTACATAACCACATCACTGAGGCCTGATTCATACATTTTCCTCTAAAGGAGGGAATGCATGTGTCCCACCCAATGGCAGCCTAAGTCTGGGGGAGAATGGAGGAGCACAGGTGGAGCCCTAACAGGGCTGCAGTGCAGCTTCAGAGACCATGGAAGGATAAGGCAGGGTAACCAAGGAGCAGGCAATAAGAATGTCAGCCAGCACTAGACTACACTGGAGTAAAGGCCTGCTCTGGGAGAAGGGTCCTTCTCAGGAGTAAACTAAAGGAGTTAGGAACTGGGCATGACCAGGGGGATAAAAGCCTCCAGCAGAAGGACATGAAGATGGAATTAGCTGGCTGGCACTGGCAGGTAGTCAACCCTTGGGTCTCTGTAGCCCAGAGAGATCTGACTGTCCCTAGGACTATAGAGACAATATTCCTGGCCCAGCATACAGCAGCCTCCTTCACTTGGAACACTGGCAGTCTAGCTCTCCCAGGGTTTACCCTTGCAGGAAGAGCAAAGTGGTCAGAAGCAGCAGCTGAAACACCCAGGAGCAGCCCTGAGGCCTTGGTGGAAATAGACAGAAGAACTGACCTCCTGGATGGATTGTGCCTCGTAAATGTAGGAGTCTGCTGTTCTGAATGTTTTATGGAATCAGAGCAGGATCTCAAAAGTTACCTGGTATCAGATTGTCCCTTGGTGAGTTTAGCAGAAGATAGAATACCCTGATCAGGAAGCAGCCCCTCTATAGGGATATTTCTGAATTATTATTTGGAAAACTAGTCAGGGATAAGTATGTAGATTTTGCAACAGCACAGTCAAATAAACGTAGGAACCAACAAAAAGTTCAACATGAAGCAGAGATTTAAAAAATCTAAACCTTCACATTAGTATTATTAGTATTAGTATTAGAAAAATCACTTTTAAACAAGTTTGTTAGATTTCTTGAAAGTGCACATTGTGCTGTATACTAGAGAGAAGTTCTTTGAATCCAGAAACCAATCAGGAAAGCCAAGGCTATTTTTGGGCAAGAATGCACAGGAATGGAGTTCTGGCTGGCTCCAGAGTTGGCCATGCCCAGCAGGAACTCATTAGCATAATAGGTCACACCCAAAAGCAGAAACTCATTAGGATTGGCTACATTAGGGGTGTGTGGCCTAACATGCAAAGGAGTTCCTGCTACAAAAAAAGCGTGCTGGATGACCACGCTTCTGGTAACATGGGTGTGTGGCCTAATATGCTAATGAGCTGTGCTATCAGGGGTGTGGCCTAATATGCTAATGAGTTTCTGCTGTTGGGTGTGGCTGGTTATGCTAATGAGTTCCTGCTGGGCTTTTTCTACCAAAAAAGCCCTGAGGAAAGCTATTGACTCATAGACTGGGGCGGGGACCCATTTCATCAGTGAGCAAAAAACTAGGCCTTGACAGAGGGAGAACTTGACAGCCTTGTTATCACATCCTTCCTTCCTTCCCTCTAACAGGAAAGAAGAGACCGCTCATTCCCTTTGGGGAAGCAGCCACCATATAAAATGGTGGAAAGGAGATAGGGAGATGGAGTGAGCAGTAACTGTCCATGCCAGGAAGCAATGCTCATGAGAGACTCCAAGCAAGATGAAGGGACAGCAAGTATATTTGCTGCCACCCATATTGGCTGCTGGAGAATAAGAGCCCTATCAGAACAGCTATGAGTGGCTCAGCCTTTGGGGCATTTGTTTTTAACAATAATTTGCTTTCCATTTCCCTTTTATCCAGACTTTTGCTTTATGGAAACTCCCACAGAACTATCCATAATACAGTAGCTCCAAAAGTACAACTGAAGCATTCCTGCTGGCAAGACAAAACAGAAAGAACATGGAAATCTGCCATTTAGCCACCTCTCCCTTGAAGTACTACACTTCAATTAGCTACTCAATTAGCTGCTTAAGCAAATCCAGTTCTGTCAGAAATTTAAGAACTAGCCCAGAGAATGTGTGATTTTTCTTAGCTTGTGAGTTCCAGCAGCAGATTCTGCTTTTTTCCTCCAAACAATCATGCTGTTCAAAACACGTCATGTACTGCTTCACTGAGTCTTGAGATGCCTTCTCAAGGGCCATTCAGTAAAGATCAGGGTTAAGCAGCGGGCTGCTGTTAATCCACCCATTCTGGATATTGTTCCCTGAAACATCTGTGATGTTCAGTTAAGCTGCTTTCCATCATTATTTCCTCGGTTACCAATAGGGCTAAGAGAAATTTTTTAAAAAGTTACTTAAGGAAGTGATGAAACCTCCCTTACAGATGACCTGGCTGTAAAACCACATGAAGTTATATAATCCTGCCATGGAGAAAGGAACTGGATAATTGGAACTGGACATTTCTTTATCACTTTAATATTTAGTGATACCATGACAGAAGTATATCAAAGATTTTGAATCTGTAATGCTACAGTACATTATTAGGGCTGGAAGATTTTCATACAAAGCAGTTGATTTTATGATGGAAATCAGCAAATCAAGAAGCAATTGACTGAGCAGCATTCTTTCAGGAATTTAGAGAGAAGCAGTAATTCCTCCCTACAGAAAACTAGCATACAAGAGGGAGCATGCTATGTCAGAAGTGGTTCTAATACTGCATTTGCCCTGAAATGCTCCTTATCTTTAGGCAGAAAAGTGTTAAAGGAAGAAATTGCACATGCAGTAATGCACTCATTGTACTTTATGCCTTGTGAGAGCTGCTCCCAACCCACCCCAAGACACTCCCATAGCTTTGTGCTAGTGCCAGATTCTTGTGCTGGAAGAAGTAAACAAGGTGTGTTCCCCTGAGCTTGGTTTTATGCTCTGCTACTAAAGGATTCCTTTAAGCGGTGGAAAGCTAGTCTCAGTGAGGTTGATACAAGGGAACACAGGCTGTGACAAATAAAACGCAAGTCTGTGATCAGGCAGGCAAAAAGGGAATATGAGCAGCATATTGCAAAAAACATAAAGACCAACAATAAAACTTTCTTCAAATACATTAGAAGCAGGAAACCAGCCAGGGAGGCAGTGGGACCCTTGGATGACCAAGGGGTAAAAGGAGTACTGAAGGATGAAAGGGAAATGGCTGAGAAGCTGAATGCATTTTTTGCCTCTGTCTTCACTGTGGAAGATGAGAAGTGCTTGCCCACCCCAGAACTGCTGATTTTGGGAGGGGTGTTGAAAGATCTGAGTCAAATTGAGGTGACAAGAGAGGAGGTCCTACGACTGATAGATAACTTAAAAACTGATAAATCACCAGGCCCGGATGGCATACATCTGAGAGTTCTGAAAGAACTCAAATGTGAACTTGTGGCTCTCCTGACAAAAATATGTAACCTTTCATTAAAATCTACCTCCATTCCTGAGGACTGGAAGGTAGCTAATGTCACCCCCATCTTTAAAAAGGGTTCCAAAGGAGATCCGGGAAATTACAGGCCAGTCAGTCTGATGTTGATACTAGGTAAGTTCATAGAAACTGTTATTAAGGAAAGAATTAGTAGGCACATTGATGAACAAAAACTATTGAGGCAGACTCAGCATGGGTTCTGTAAGGAAAGATTTTGTCTCACTAACCTGTTAGTGTTCTTTGAGGGAGTGAACAAACATGTGGGCAAGGGGGACCCAATAGATACTGTTTACCTTGACTTCCAGAAAGCTTTTGATAAAGTTCCTCATCAAAGGCTCCTAAGCAAGCTCAATAGTCATGGGATAAAAGGACAAGTCCTCTTGTGGATCAAAAACTGGCTAATTAATAGGAAACAGAGAGTGAGTATAAATGGGCAATTTTCTCAGTGGAGGGTGGTAAGCAGTAGGGTACCACAGGAATCAGTGCTTGGTCCGATGCTTTTAAACTTGTTTATTAATGATTTGGTGTTGGGAGTCAGCAGTGAAGTGGCTAAATTTGCAGATTACACAAAGTTGTTCAGTGTGGTGAGAACCAGGGAGAATTGTGAGGCACTCCAAAGGGATCTGTTGAGGATGACCAAGTGGGTGTCAACGTTGCAAATGGGGTTCAATGTGGCCAAGTGCAAAGTGATGCACATTGGAGCCAAAAATCCTAACTATAAATACACGTTGATGGGGTCCAAACTGGCGGAGACTGACCGAGAGAGAGATCTTGGAGTCGTAGTAGATAATTCAATGAAAATGTCTAGACAATGTGCAACTGCAATAAAAAAAGCCAACGCTATGCTGGGGATTATTAGGAAGGGAATTGAAAACAAATCAGCCAGTATCATCATGCCCCTGTATAAACCAATGGTGTGACCTCATTTGGAGTACTATGTACAGTTCTGGTCACCACATCTCAAAAAGTATATTATAGCATTGGAAAAAGTGCAGAGAAGGGCAACTAGAATGATAAAGGGTTGGAACACTTTCCCTATGAAGAAAGGTTAAAATGCTTGGGGCTCTTTAGCTTGGAGAAATGACTGCTGAGGAGTGATATGATCCAACACTAGCTTCTCTTATGTTCTTATGTACTGAGCACCAGATCAGGCCCACTTAGTATAAATTGGCAAAAGTGATAATCTATCATCTACTGCTATCTGCACTTTCCAATCACTTCAGCTAGACTAGTAGAGCAGGAATCCCTTCAGAATCTCACAGAAACCAATGCCAGCGAAGTCACCATCAAAAATACACAAAGACACAATTTGCCGTGGCATGTTAAAGCCATTTTGCACATGAACATTCTTCATTCATTGACTTGAGGACTTGGATGTGTGAATGAGCTCTGGCCGATTAATCATTACAGAACAAACTCTCTTAACCACCAACGTCAACTGAAAGCACAATACTTTATTTTTTAAAACAATAGAGACAGCTCACACATCTCAACAGTCCACAGAGTAATCAAGTGATATACATGCATAAGAAAATCAGCCCCCAGACACAAACTGTTTTTCACAACATACTCAGACATTAATAAATATATATCCCCTGTTTTTTTTCTCCTCTCTTCTCATATGATGGCCAGGAAAATTCAGACTTTCTAAGACTCAAATCAAGTGTTAGCAATGGCTGGTCCTTTAGGGATAAGCCCATCAATACAATTGCAAATACACTTCTTGAAAAGACTGCATGCATGGCCATAAGGCAGAAATTATGACTTTACATTTGACCATCTTTGTCTTGCAGCAATGTCATTTTTCTGCTACATTACAAATGTGCTCCAACAGTTCAGCTTTCAGTCATGTTTTTACTTGGTTATTAATGCCACCCTCTTTTACTTTTGTTGTTCAGTCGCACAGTCGAGTCCGACTCTTCGCGACCCCATGGACCAGATTACGCCAGGCCCTCCTGTCTTCCGCTGTCCGCTGAAGTTTGCTCAATTTCATGTTCGTTGCATCAATGACACTGTCTAACCATCTCATCCTTTGCCGTCCTCTTCTTCTTTGACCTTCAATCTTTCCCAGCATCAGGGTCTTCACCAGTGAATGCTCCCTTCTCATTTGGTGGCCAAAGTATTTGAGCTTCAGCTTCAGGATCTGGCCTTCCAAGGAACAATCCGGGTTGATTTCTTTTAGGATTGACAATTGTCAATCCTCTTTTACTTAGCACAATCCTATTTATTTTCTTCATTTCCCCCCCTGCAGAACTACCGTGCCTAATCTGGCTAGCACCCAATGTTTGCTGCTGTCCCCATGATTTACAAGTTTGTCAGTTCTCAACTCCATAAATGAAACAGAAATGTATTCTCAAAAAAAAAAAAACCACAAACCAAAAAGCAAAATGTGTAATTGTTTAATATGCCCTGATATTTTATGGTATTTCTGGAGATTTGAGGGGTAGAGCCTGGAGATGGTGAGGTTTGAGGAAGGGTGGGGTCTCAGATGATGGTTAGCTGGGAAGGAGATGGGGTTGCCAACTCCAGGTTGGGAAATCCCTGGGGATTTGAAGGGTGGAACCTGGAGAGGGTGGGGTTTGAGGAGGGGTTGGACCTCAGGCAGGTAGAATGCCATAGACTCCACGCTCCAAACCAGCCATTTCCTCCTGGGTAACAATTGTTGCCAATCTCCAGGTGAGGGCTGCAGATCACTCAAAAACTGCAACTGCTCTTCAGGTAGCAGAGATCAGTTCCTCTGGAGAAAATGGTGGTCTCTGCCATTATACCCTGCTGAGGTCGCCACAGCAAATTCACACTGTGTGCCCAAAGCCAGGGCACTCTCCCAGAGTCTCTTTCTAGAGCCCGTTATATTTATTTCCACAACGGGCCTTACTCCTAGTATATATATATAAGTGTTCAGTCATGTGAATCCCCATGCATGTTTGAAGTTTTACAGCCCAAGGACATATTTACCATGTCAGTGAGAATTAGGTTTAATTGGTCTTTGAACAGGTTTTCCAGACCTCTTGGTTTGGTCACACTTACCTATCAATATATGTCTACATTTCCTTAATTGCTTCTGGCTTATCGCAGTGCAAATTAAAACCCGTTCCAGCGGAAGAAAATATTCACTTGGTAAAAATGACAACTTAGAATGGGATCAATTTATATCCTTGGAGCCTTCTATGTAATGTTTGCTCAGCATGTTTGCTTACAGAATCACATGCCACTCTCGAGTATCATTTCTCCCCCTAGCAATTCTGTATTCTACCAGTTAACACTGCAAGGTTTAATTAAAGAAATTAAAGACAGATGTTCTCTTCCACCTACACAGTTAGGTAGTGTCTATGCATTCCACTAACCGCATTTTAAAAATGCATATTAGTTTTCAGAATTGAATACTTCCATCATCCCCATGTTTGTGCCTTGAAAAAAGAAACTTCAAAGAGCCCTTGCCATTAATCCAAGCTGTTCACCTTGAATTGGGATGCAGTTATAGAAAGCCACAGATACTTCATGCATGTGCATGGATATGGGCTTGGGGAGACTTGTATTGTATGATAGCATCAGGCATCACCTTCGTGACTTGCTTGTGAGCTACCACAAGCCTCTGGCTAGCCACAGTTGAAAACAGAGTGATAGATTAGGCAGACCTAGTTTTGATACAGCAAGAACAGCTTAAGTTTAAGATCATGGGGCAAGATTTTGAGGCTGCAACCCAATTTAAAATATGCTTAAGGAACAACTACCACTTTCTTATCTATAATAGCTAATGAAGCAATACAAAATCCAAACTTTTAGAAGTGGACTGCAAAATGTTACTAAGATTCATAATTTATTGTTTTATGATTTTCTTCAGCAGAGAAAAAATCAAAAGAAAATTCAAGAACAAACTTTAACAAGAACAGACAGGCCATTTATCAACGATCTCGGAGCATTCTAGATACAGGATGCTGTCTGTGATCTTAATTTAGAAGAAATTATCTGTGTAAATGTAATTGTTGCCTAGCTTTATCTTTCAAAATCTTACCCTACACGCATCTAGAACTATAAAGAATGGCTAAAAACTTCCCCTGCACATTGCACCATTAGACAAAGACTTGCTTTTGTATGTACAGAACTGAAGAATCTAAGGTAGATCAAAGATTTCTATGGCATTTGTGAATGATATAATTTCCTGGCAGTGACTGGTTTTTTGGTTTTTTAATGATTGTTAGTGAAGAATGCCTGCAAAAGTATCTCATCTGGTTTTCATCTAATCACAAGGATTTAGTTTTGCCACTGAAAATTATCTTCACAAATATATAAAGCTAAAAATTACATCCCAGTTTAGACCTTTAGCTGACCTTCATGTGGCTGAGAGGTGGCATACCCTCTTTGGCATGTGTAAGTGAGGCACTTACTATGCTACGTTGGCTTACAACTTTTTTTTTGCCTTCAGAAATGTAGAGAAACAAACACTGGCATGAATGGGAATTTGTACAGAACTTCTATCTGATTGTGCACCTGCATGGGGAAGACAGAGGATATAGCATCACAAAAAACAACAACTGGGCAAATGTTTGAATCAGCAGAATAAGACTAACAGAATGCTGAGGGTTGGACTAGGACCAGTGAGGTCTGAGTTCAAATCCTGTCTCAGCCATAAAAGCTCAGTGAGTGGATTCTCAGAGCTCCAAGAATGTAGTACTTATTTACCTTATGGCTGACTTCAGCACAATGAGTTTCTGCTTGGGCAGCTAAATATTGAGCTGCATGCTGGGCTTGGGTGAGTTGCTGCTCTAGCACCACAACTCTCTGCTTAGAAGCCTGAGCATGGGCTAAGGCCTCCTCTAATTTCTATCTGGTGTCCTGGGCAATGGAAGCAAAAATACCATTGTCAAATTTCTTTGCTCATAGCTTGTCTAGCTCCAGGTTCTGTAGCTATCAGGGCTATCCAAAATGCCCACACTGCACAAGTGTCTTTCTTAGAGCCTCTTTGTTCTCAGACTGCACCTGAAAGGCATTGTGCAGTGTCTGCAGAGGGTTGGGGCATCTAAAATAGTCCAACTTCCATGGGTTTTGGCCTTTCTTGACCATCTACTTCTCTAATTTGTCCAAGCTAGGGCTACACTTCAACATTTTCACAGCTCTCCACAAGAGGGTTTTAGGTGGGGTAGAAAATTTGCTCCTGGCAAGGAGTTCCTACTCTCACTGCAAGGTCATTCAACTCGTAAGAGTCCTTAGCAAGTCCACACACCATGGTTAGTTAATCCCTAACTGTGAATCTAAAACAGGGACACTAGCTCAGGGACGGGAAGGATTCATCCCAATCCTTAAAGAGACCATGGATCTACTACTTGGTAGAGTGGCAAGGGGGGAAACAAACTCTTTTGAACTTAAAGCTGTCATTATGATGGGGTCTGCCGAGCAGCAGGGGAAGAGGTTCAGGAACTAAACTGAGCTAACCTGGTCCAAATCCAAATTTTTCAGAAGGGAGGGGTAACTTGATCCGCAATCCAGAAAAATTGCTAAACCCTAACAAGTCTGTCACCACAGTGGATGCACAGGACTGTTCTTCAAAGGGACACAAACCTTAGGAAACTAAAGCTAGGGTGTTGGGAACTCCCTCCTGCTACTGAGCATGAAATGGTAGCTGGCAGCCAATTCCTACCTTAAGTCTTTGAGGGATCTCTACCCTATTTCTACACTCCAAAACAACTCTGATTAACCCAAGATGGGGGGGGGTGTTGAGGGAAGAACTATGTGTCACCCCCTTGCATTTTAAAGAACTCCACAGACATTTGCACAGACTCATGGGCCAATAGGTGCAGCTGAATGATATGGACCCAAGAAGTGGAAAAGGGAAAAGATTCCAATCCTGATAGTCATTCTGATAGCGTCACACATATAGGAGCATACACATACGCTCACACACACTCTAGCAAGCATTTCTCTAGGGAAGTTTCTCTATGTCTGCACTCGAAGACATGTGCACAATGCTCAGAGGTACAGGGTGATGCCCACATTCTCCACCATTAATCCACTACCCAAAGAGGCAGTCTCCTAATTAGTTAAAGGAATTAGCTTTAAAGTGACAGAGCAAGAGAGAGGTAACTGGGATTTTCCACTTATGTTTACAGGGATTTTTCCCTTAAGAGAGCGCTGGAAATTACAAGGCAGATGTCCAAATGGAATGGCTTTTATTAAAAAGGGGGGGGAACAAAATGCACACAATAAACACACACAGAGAGCTAACAGGGAGGAAAGGGGGAAAGCAATTTTAGGGAAGGTGATAATTTTGAGTCTCAAAGAAAGAGGTCCATGGAAGCAAAAAAATGGCCAAAGTTTTGTGAAGAGCCCAACAAAGTGCGGGTGTATGTGGAGGATCCAAGATGCACAGAGACTGCACCAGTGGCAGAGTGCTCTTGATACAGGGCAAAATGCACCCAGAAGAAGCTGATGTATTTGCCTGAAAACAATAACTTGATGAGCTTTACTGAGGTACACAGTGATTTGGCTTGATGACCGTGCAGTTACCAGACAAGAGAGCTAATAGGTTTGGTGAACAGAATTAAGAGTTGATTGAGTAACGCTTAATTAGGGTAAGTGGGTGCAGAGGAAGTAAGTTTGGACTTGATGGGATTAGTCCAGGGTTGAGTAAACAAGTTTTGGGAGACCCATTGTCCTACAATTATGCATCTTTCCAGGGTGTGGAGGGGCAGTAGACACTCAGTCACTCTTACTCACTTTCCAAAAATACTCACCCAAGCTAGCTTCTGACCGACATCCATTTTGTTTCATTTGGAGCCAGGCAGTGTCCTGTACTTATGATTTTTGAGATATTTTAAAGAAGGGTGTTTCTGCCTCTCTACGCTATAAACTGTCCCTCTGCGAGAGGAGGGGTCTGACTGCTAATGTTTGCTTGCATTGAGGTCATAAGAAAAAGCGCGATGTAAGTTCTAAGCAGATATTTGTATTTTTTTTTAATAAAAAGGTGGACAGCCTCCTAAAGCTAAAAATAAGATAAAATAAAATATAAAACCATAGTCACGCAGCATATAACTACAATACAGAATGGCGACTTTCTATCATCAATTACACAATATGTAAAAGCATAAAGAATTTATAAAATCTCGCATAAGCAGATATTTGTATTTGCAGGGACCACAGCATGAGCCTAAGAATGCCTAAAAAGGGAACTGCTGCTCTGTACAGTTTCTTGGAGGGCTACGCAAGACTGATTATGATTACTTCTTGAGACAAAAAAGGACTTTATTACTGCTCAGAGAGCATTTACTGTACACATATTCTTAGTATGAGTTCTTATATTAAAAACAAGTTCTAACTCACCTTCTAGTAGCTGCCTGTCACAAGGCAAAGGCAGTGGGAAGTGACAGGAGATATGGAATTTCACCTACAATCCATCTTATAAAGAGGAGCTGACTTGCTTTATCATATTCCAGTTGGAATCTCTGAAGAGTACTAGCAATGAAATACTCCTCAACAGCAATCGATACAATTTTTCTGTCTATTATTTACAAATTGGCATTGTAGTTACAGACTGGCTTGTAAAAATTCTTAATAGGCTCATAACTTTTGTGGACTGATTTGTAAATCTTATTTAAAGAATATTTAAAGGATGCAATATTTTCATGAAATTGATGTTTTCTTTTCTAGTGTACAAAAAATATTCTTTTTGCCCTCCTATTAATTAGAGAATTTAATTTATCCTAACTTGGAAGTTTCCTATATGAAAGCAATGATTCTGTATGATAGAATTGCAGCATACTTCTATTGTGTAGATCTGAGGTTAAATAAGATAAAGAGCTAACTTACAATATGACAACTAATAAACATCAACTGGGCTATTCCTGGATTATTATTTGGAAAAACTACTCAGGGATATATGTATGTGGACTTTTCATCAGCACATCCATATAAATACAGAAAGCAATAAAAAGATCAGTATAATAAAAACAAGTCTTTACAGATATACCATTAGAAAAACTACTGTTAAAGAAGATTGTTAGTTTCCTCAGACACATATAAAACATATTATGTTCTATAATAGAGAAAAATTCTTTGAGACAGAAAGCAAAACAGGGAAGCCACTAATTCATAGATTTAGGGTAAGAAACCATTTCTCTAGTGAACAATCAATCAACTTTGACTTTCTTGATCAAAGAAGTACTGGAACAATTTGTAAAATAGTGCAAAAAGCCTTGTACATTTCAATATCCTTATGACTGTAACCTAAATATTTTCTTTACTAATTTAAACCTACAATTATCAGCTTTAAATGAGTAAAGAACATCTCAGTAAAACTTCTGAATGCAAGTAATGTATTCATCAAAAAGGAACATTCCACAGCAAGACAAGAGATGAGCTGTCATCTCAAAATCCGGGGGGGTGGGGGGGGAGGGATTAGGGTAAAATTGCAAAGTCTACTTCTAGAGAATATTCATTGTTGTATTTCTGACTAATTTTGTATAAATCATTTCACAAGAAAGAGGTGCTCACTATAAGTATTGTTTTTCACTATGGAAGCTTTCATAGAATATATTAGACAAGCAATGATGTAAATGGAATAAGTACAGGAGATCAAATGCACAGAATAAGTATGTAGACAAATTCTGTTGTGTTGCATGTGACAAATCTGCAAAAAAAAAAAAATGTTAGCAAATATAAAGTGAACACAGCAATTACGCGGGGGGGGGAATTCCCCTTCAGAGACTATATTATGAAATTTAAGTGGAATAGACAGTATAAATTTATTTATTAATTAATCAAATTTCTATCCTGCTCCCTCTCCCCTGAATGGGACTCAGGTTGGCTAACAAAATATAAAATACATCCAATAAAACAGTACAAGATACAATAAATAAACTTAAAAGATATAAAATGATTAAAAATCTATCCCAGTTAAAATCTTATAAACGGTTATCTAAAATTATAATTATCCATTCTTAGAGAATGTACAGGATGATTTTTTTCAGTTTTGGAAAATTTAAACATTTCCATTTTAAGAAAGATATATACCAAAAATGAACATATTATCAAGAGTTAATGTACTTTATTTCCTATATCAGAAGTCCCCACGGGGATTACAGAAGTTGCTATCTGTTTATGTGGAATACTATAAAACAGGCTGGATCCATTACTGCCACAGCAATACTTGTTTCTTTTAGAAGACACTCCTTGTGACAGAGAAAGACTCTACTATTAGTGGAATGAAACCTTTAGATTCAACCCATAGTTAATATTTAAAAACATATATATTTCTGCTATGGGACAGAAAGGTATGCAGCACCAAAGTGTTGGATTATTACTATGTGAATTGGTTGGTGTGGCTATTAGACTGGATAGAAGATAATTACGGGAGTTATTTCTTCCCATTTGAACATGAATGTTATAGGATCATTACAAAACATACTATGAACAAAGAGACCAAAAAAGCAGAAGTATTAAGTGTTATTACTATTATAAGGATAATAAACCAGTGTGACACTGTAAGTGTGATATAATAAAACATGTGAGAGAAATTTCCAGTTTTAGATTGGTGCCTGCAGGGCAGTATCAAGTTAATCAAAGAACCCTGAAGTCATCACCAAAATAGATGGCCTGGCTGCAGAGCAAGGAGTCTGACCTGGCTGGAAGCAGCCTGCAGAACCCTGGACAGCGCCAAGGCTGACAACTTGTTCCAGTTACTAGCAGAGACAAACTGGAACAAGCTCAGCTAGGTCCAGCTAGGCCTCATCCAGAGCAAGGAGTGCTTCTTAGGGTCTCTACTTACTTTTAAAGTCTGCCACTCCTGAGGCACTCAGCAACCTCCTGGCATGTTCCCTGGGTGTCCCATCAAGTAGGATTTGGTGATGGTGTCACTGGAAGCTGTTGGGAAGACTGATCTTCCAGGGCTCATAGCTATGTCCTTGGGTGGGGACTGAATGGTCAAGTAGGACTGGGGGCCAGATCCAGAGATGCTACTTTTCCACACTGTGTTTTTTCCTGGACAGCCTTGGTGAGTCAGCCAGAGTATGGCTCATATCAAGGGCCTAGAAAGACACCTCTTTATATAAATCTGTGTCCAGATTGCTTGGTGGAGAGGACAGAAACACAAGCACAGGGCAGCTATGAATTTGTGTTTATGACTGTGAATGTAGAATAGTTTGTTCCCCCTGGATAATGAATACAGTAATGGATGACCTGATGAAGTGGACTGTAGTCCACAAAAGCTTAAGATACAATGTAAACTTATCAGCCTTTAAGACGCCTGTTCATTTTTCCTGGAACAGAAGAACTTGGCTACCTGCCTGCAAAGGATTATATTTATGCAACATATGATGCAATGTAATTTGTACTGTCATCTAGGGGACTAGTTTTGTTTATTTTTTTCCAAAATGATTCACAACTTACAATAATTCAATTGTTTATTTCATTTATGTCACCTTTCCTTCAAGGAGATTAGGGCAGTGTATATGGTTCTCCCTTCTTCTATTTTATCCGCCAACCCAGTGACATGGGTTAGGCTGAAAGACAGTGAAAGACTGGCCCAAGGACACCCAGAGAGTTCCATAGTGTAGTGGAGATACAAATTTAAGCTTCCCTTCTACTAGTCCCAATACTCTCACAGCTATACCACAATCCAATACAGGTGTTGTGCATTATCATACAGGTGTGTGTGTTAGATCCATTCACTTACTATAACATATTTTTTATTGTTGTTATTTAGGAGTTTTATATGCCACACTCTTGGTAATCTGCACAGACTCTGACATCAAAAGTAATAATACTGAGTGGGGCAGGAAATACTTGTTTCTACCTATCCATTAACTTTCATATGCCACATTATTTTCAGGGGCACACTGAGATTAAATTGCCCACTTCAGTAAGATACAAAAAAAAAATAATTCCAATAATCATAATAAATTTCCATTTTTCTTATTTTCCCCCTCTTTCATCCAAGATATGGAACTTCTCTTAGCAGTTATCTAAACACAGACCTTCTGTAGTGCCCTTCTATCTACTAGATAGTTCGATTGTTACTATTAGTATCATCTTACCCCAGATTCTGTTTCTGTATATAGCCCACCTTTGAAGGGGCAAAGGGTAAGAAAAATAAGGATGTATTACTAATGGATTCTACAGCTTCTCTCCAATATTGTTTAGGATCTTTATTTTGAGATACCTATATTCTGTCTCTCCTTCCAAGACCCCAAAGCTGCTAGCGATATATCTTCATCAGAAAATCTTATGCTAAACCCATTGGGTCTCAAACATATAATAATAGTGTGTGGGGGGGGAGAGATCACAAGAACACACTCTAAAATAAATAAAATACAAGGTTCAACCACATGCAACACTGGAAGTTCCATGGACAGAGTCCCCAGCATTTAATTTCTATGCAACTGGGGAATAATTCAAATTATGTCTGCCACACAAGTGGGAAAAGGGGTTAAGGACTCCCTTGTGCTATTTTCCAAATCTGGAACTCTGAGGGAGATGCTGTTTTCCTCATTGGATAAACATACAGGTATGAACCTGAATCAGGTCATTGTGTGCCTGAAAATTATATATTTTAAAGGATGCTCTTTAACAGAAAATTTAATAGATGATTCTCACTTCATGCTAATTGATTTGGCATATGTAATTTCACTTGATACAAGCAACTTTCATACTCTCATCCATTCATTCTTCACCATAATCATTTAGTGTCTGTTTTTAAAGTCACCTGCAAACAAGGAGGGTTTGAGGGGGAAAGTCAAAAGTTTCACTGAGACTGGCACAAGATCCTTGCAGGAACCTAAGCAGCCTCTTTGCAGCCTAATTAAATGCATTTGGCATTAGAGTACTGGGATTAGTAAATAAGACTATTATTTTTGTTCATCCATAGTACCCTTAAAGGAAGTTAGTGAAAAACGCTCATGTTCTTAATGAAATACCATCACCAATTAAAATTTTAAAACAAATTATTTAATGCAAAGAGCTCAGAAACACATCAAGGTAGGTTTTGTTATAATGCAATATAGTTTTTAACAGAACATTTAAGAAGCACACACAAACTATAATTCAGTGGCATCTCCAGAGGTTCTTGAAGCTCCACTGGGAAATGGGAATCCACTAATGGAACTAATGGAGCAGAATGAACTAATGTATTTGATATGGAATTTGTTGCCACTTTCAATTAGTCTGCAGAGGACCCATTTTATCATTACAAAAATACTAAATTGATAAAGCAGCACTGAAGAACAAACAGCATTTAGAATTTAATTAATGATTTAACAAATGTGTTCATTCCTTTAAAAACATTTTAATGTTTCAAAGGTTAACAGCATACATATGTACTCAGAAATAAGTCCTATTGAGTTAAATGGGATTTATTCCTGAGTAAATGTGCATAGGATTTCAGGCTTAAGGTTTTAAAAATAAGACATAGTTGAATAGGCAACATTTTTGGACAGAGTGCCAACCTCCCCGTACATGCAATGTTTATCTATGAAGATGCTGGAAACCCAAAAAAAGGAGGCAGGGAAGACAAGGATTGCACATGGCCCAATATGCTGGAAGCACATCAAGCCATAATGCTGGTTCCAGTGCCTTAGGTGTTTACTTGGACTCAACCAAGAGCTGCATGGGTCCTAAAGACAATGATGGCATACCTCATCCTTGCCTCCTTTTCCCACAACACCAGCCTCAGAGACATTGCTGTACATTCAGGACCAGGAGCAGGGACTGAAGAGATCTACCACAAGACAGGTAAGGGCATAGTTAGCTTGGAACCCACTCTACAGTTGGACATAGGACCACCCCTCTGCAGAGCCTGAGATGCTTGGAGGCTCAGATGTGGTGGGGAACACAGGGACTCCTTCTCTGTCAAATGAGTTTTCCTCTCATTTCAAGGCTGGGCCATGGTAAATCCTGAAACAGAGGGTAATGCACCCTCAACCTTGGCCAATGCCTGTCTAGAAGCAACATTGCACTGGAACTATCCTGCAACACATTCATAAATCTTCAATCTCACTTAAAAGCAGGATGGATTTGGGCCCAAAGCTGATCAAGATCCAGCTCTGAAATAAATCAAGTGCCGGATTAACTTGGTAGCTTTCCCCTTTACAATACTTCCAACTCATTACATGTCAATCTTTTCTAGCCTGACAGTTATCATCCCATTCCAGTGGGAGGGGAGATGGGGTTGATGTAGTCTTATTAGGATTCTATCACCCTGGCTCATTGCCCTGTCCAGGACTCTGCCAGTTTTGAGACTGCATATCTAGTTCTGGGACAGCATTGGGGTTCTGTTGGTATGCTGCTCACCCCATTGCCCAACAGTCTCCCTGCCTGAGTTGGTGGAGATGGTCTTGGATATGGTGTTGAAGATTCCTAGGCTGGTTGTTTTGGGGGACTTTGACATCCAAGCTGAGACAGGATTTCATGACATCTGTAACAGCCACGGGCCTATCACAGGTAATAATAACAACAGGCCCCACATACTCTGCAGGACACAGTCTTGCTCTGGAGCTCTGCCCTGAGTAGGAAGGTGTGTGGTGGAATACAGTGCCCTTGTCATGGACAGATCTACCTGTTGGGGTTTAGACTTACAGGGATATGAAGATTCTGCAGGAGTGGGGGATCAATTACGCAATTAAGATGATCTGCTTCCGATGGGTATTCAGATGGTATATGGTAACTTTCCTGCTGATATTGTTGCCAATCTCTGTTGATATCCTGGTAGACCTCTGGAATGAAGAAATGACCTGTACAATTAACCCAATCATTCCTAGGTGCCCTCTCTCAGGTCTAAGAGCATGAGGCAGCCCTTTGGTTTACTGAAGAGCTGTAGATGATGAAAAAAAACCAAAGGAGACAACTAGAGAGACAATGGAGAAAGATCTGGGAAGAATCTGACAGGACACAGACTAAAGCTCATTTTAAAGCCTACTCCATGGAGGTGACAGTTCAGGAAAAAACCCACAATATTTCTCTGTTACTATTGCATCAGCACAGTGTAGATCTGCAGGACTCTTCTGGGTGGTCAGGGTCTACTGGGTTCCAGCCTACAAGAAGAGGTGGACTGCTTGCAATCATTTTGCTAAACACTTAGTGGATAAAATCTCTTGCTATCCATTCTGATTTGGACTCTACATTAGCAGTAACAGGATCAGATGGTCCCAGGGTGCTGATTTGTCCAGTTCTGTGGGGATATCTTTCAGGTTGCACAGTCTGAAAATACAGAGAGGATTCTCAGAACTTTGAGACTTACCATCTACTTGTAACACCCTTGCCCCTCCTGGCTGCTTAAATCAGTCTGGATTGGGCTGGTGGACTGGGTCCAGGGGACAGTAAACACCCTCCTAAGAAAGGGGTTGGTTGCCCCTGACTTGAAGTGGGCAGTGGCACATCCACTCCTAAAGAAACCTACTCTGGATCCAGGAGAAATTATTCTTGAGCAAGGTGATTGAACAAGTGGTAATTGGGCAATTTCAGGGATTCCTGAAAGAAGTGGATTATTTAGATGTGTTCCAAACTGGTTTCAGGCCCACTTATGGGCTTGAAATGGCCTTGGTTGCCCTCATGGATGACATGTATCAGGAGATGGACTGGGGGAGTGCAACCTTGTTAATTATCCTAAACCTCTTAATGACTTTTGGTAACATCAATCATGGCATCCTCTTGGGTCATAGTTGGGACTGGGAGATAATGTTCTATGGCAGTTTCCATCCTACCTTGCAGGTTTCAAAGTGTGGGGCTAAGGGACTGCTGCTCTGCCCCTTGGGTACTGACCTACAGAATCCGACAAGGTTCCACCTTCTCGTCTGTGCTTTTCAAAATCTATGTAAAGCTACTGGGTGAAGTCACAAGGAGATTTGGGCAGAGCTGCTACCAATATGCAGATGACACCCAGCACAATATGAAGATGACACCTTGCACATCCAGCAAATACCACAGATGCTGTGGAAACCATGAACAGGTGCCAGACTGAAGGCAGATTTGGGATGGGTGAGGGCTAACAAATTGAAACTTAATCCTGACAAAACAGAGGTGCTACTGATGGGAGGAAAATTTGACACAGGGATTGGGATATCTCCTGTTCTGGATGCAGTTGAACTCCCCCCTAAAAGGGCAGGTTTATAGCCTGGAGTTCTGCTGGTCCCTGACCTCCTACTGGATAAACAGGTGGCAGTGGTGCCTTTTACCAGTTTAGCTGGTGAGCCAGCTGCAGCACTTCTTGCCACTGTGCTGAATGTCCTGGTGACATCTAGATGAGATTACATGTGCTGTACATGAAACTGGCCTTAAAGACTATCTGAAACCTATAATTGGTAATGCTTCAGCCAGAATGTTGAATGGAGTGTGTGGTAGGGACTATATCACCCCAGACTTGGTGAATCTATATCGAGTCCCAAAGGGCCTAATTCAATGTGCTGGTGTTGACCTTTACATCTTGTGGCCAGTATACCTGAAGGACTATCATTCCCCCATATAAACCTACCCATCCAGTCTAGTCAGCTTCAGAGGCACTGCTTCAGGTGTTCTCAGCATCTGAGGCTAGACAGTTGACAACCTAGCAAAGGCCATCTCGGCCACAGCACTAAATCTTTGGAACTCCCTCCCCAGGGAGATCTGTCTGTTTCTTCTATTGAAGAGTTTTTGTTTATTTGGTGTATCCCCAATAACTGTTATTGGCCCTTCTCCCTAGTTGTGTTATATGTGTTTATACATTTTACTGATTTGTTTAAATATTTTATTATTTCAAACTCTGTTTTAATGTCTGAAATGTTTTAATATTGACCACTTTGGGCACAGAAATATGGGAAAAGGATAGAATAAATTCTAACCTATTTTTCTTCCTTTCAAATACCTGCCTTTTTCTTTCTTTTAAATACCTGCCTTTCGCCAAGACTACTGGGGCCCATATGTTAACTATTATTTGCACAGCATCCACAGTAAATCTGCACTCATTTTCCTCCTACTCTTCCCACCCCTATCTGCATGTGAGCATGTCAGATTAGGAAGCTATGTCAACAATTACACATTAAGCAAATGAGTGGTATATCATTCACAGGCAATTTACAACAGTGTTCCTACAGGACAGCAATGTTTCCTAGGAGGAGACTAAGGGCAAAGTTACACAACCATTCATTATCATGATAACTTCCCAAGGTGTGTTAATGTTTCCAGTGGGCATTAGATTTTTGTTTGCATGCTTGTCTAACTATGTAACTAAAGTTATATATTTAAGTTATTTATATACTGTCTTAGAACCATAAGATTCTCAAGGTGGTGTCTAAAGTTAAAATACAGCAAATTAATTTAGCAGCAATTAAAAAAGAAACAAAACATAGTGTGCACATAGATGAAAACTCAAACAAGAAGATGCCTAATGTATAGCCACAAATGACATTCCACCACAGAGAAGTCCCCGTCCTTTGTTGCCACGTTCTGTATTTAAGTAAACAGGAGCACACTCAGCATGGCCTTAGATGCTGATGTCAATGTTCAAGCAGGCTTCTAAGGGAGAAGGTGGTCATATATGTATACATGTCAGAAATAATACACTCCTTGAAAAGTTGTGTTACTGCCTTTGGCTCTGTGGGGTTATGTCCCTGCCACACAGAATTCTAAAATGTTTGGGGTGGACAAGGAGTATGTGTACCAACATGGCTATAACAACAAGCTAGCTATTTCACAAGGGCATCATTCTTGGCTATAACAACAAGCTAGCTGTTTCACAAGGGCATCATTCATGTTTACAAAACATGCTGAAAGTCTTCATTCCTTGGGTCCCTGTAACAACATGAATCCCAATAGGATTATTACTTTCCCCTTTGGGGTAAAACCAGATGGCTGACTCTAGCACAGGTAGGAGTTCCAACATGATTCTGGGCTAATCCCAATGGCACAAGCAACAGCAGTGCTGCACAACTTCCATGCTACCTGAATAATGGAATATACACTTAGGTGTCTGGCAGCAACTGGAGCAGGCATGCAGTGAGAACTGACCAAGGAGGAGATTCAGGCTGTAATGCTTTTGCCTATTGTGTTTTCCCTAGATGCAGGGGTCTTTTTTGGGGGGGAGCGTGCCAGAGCCCTCTGGCAGCTCAGGAGCCACAACAAATGGCAGTGGTGGCAAGCCCTGCCTCCAGCTGGTGTCCCCAGTAGGGGTGTGCAAAAAAAATAAAATCCGGCCCAATTCGGTTTGGTCAAATCGGGCACAAACAGTTTCGGAGGGCAGAAAGGCTCCCACATGTCAGTTTCGGCAGTAGGAGCAAATTCCGGAGTCTTTCTGCCAACCGAATGTCAATTTCAGCCCCATTATATCCTATGGACCATTGAAGTCAATGGCAAAAACATAGGGCATATTCTGGGGGCTGGAGGGGAGGGGGTTTGAGGGAGAGACTCCAAACTCACAGGGTAGCTGATGGAGCCTCTCCCCAAGATACCCACCAAGTTTCAAGAACAGTAGACCAGGGGGTCCAAATCTATGGGTCCCCAAACAGGTTGCCCCCATCCCCTCCATTGTTCTCTATGGTGGGGAAAAAGTTACTTGTTTCCCACGGTGCTGTTAGTAGCTCTGGGGGGGAGGGGGTTTGAGGGAGAGGCTCCAAATTCTCAGGGTAGCTTCGGGAGCCTCTCCCCACATACACCCCATGTTTCAAAGCAATTGGACCAATGGGCCTAATTCTATGGGCACCCAAACTGGTTACCCCCATTACCTCCATTGTTTCCAAATGGAACATCATTTATACATATATAAATTGATGGTGCAACCTCATTGGACCACTCACACCACACACACACCTCAAAAAGAATATTTATAGCACTGGGGAAAAGGCCAAATTTCTTTCAGTCCCTCCTTTCCTTCTCTCTTTTTCCTTTTCCCCTCCTTCTTCCCTTCTCTCCTTCTTTCTTTCCAGCCTTCTTCTCTTCTCTTTTTTCCTCCTTTCCCTGTTTCCCTCCTTCTTCCCTTCTCTTTCTTTCTTCTTTCCTTCTCTTTCTTTCCTTTCCTTCCTTCTTTCCTTCTCTCTCTCTCTCTTTCCTTCCATCTTTCTTCCTTTTGCGGCCCAACTCTAGTGAGAAGAGGTTTAAATTTTAAACCCCTTCTCTCTTTGCTCCCCCACCCAGGCCAGCTGGGGAAGGGGAGGCTTTTGAAGATGCCTCCCCCCCTTTTGCTTCCCCTACTGACATCATTTCCAGTGATGTCAGGGGGCGTGGCATATGCTAATAGCCTAGTAGCTCATTAGCATACATATGCTAATGAGCTCCTGCAGCTCTTTTTCTACAAAAAGACCCCTGCCTAGATGTATGTCTAGCTGTGAGTGTGCACTTCTGTAAGAATTGTTACACTACCTGTCAGCTCTCCAAAGAGTATCTGAATTTAAAATCTATTTCATTACTTGGCTTTTTAGAAGCATTTTTATATAATGCAGCCAGTAAAGTATTCTTTGGCTGCAGTCACACACACTAAATAATCCACTTTCAATGCACTTTCCAACTAGATTTAACTGCATGAACTGGCAGAACCCAGTTGGAAAGTGCATTGAAAGTGGATTAAAAGTGGATTATTTAGTGTCTGTGACTGCAGCCTTTGACCATGAAGTAGTGAACACATAACAAATGTCCTTCCACCTAATCTTAGTTATCATCTTGGAATGTGCTCAATATGTTGTGGGTATTTGTCGAAAATTGAAATAGGACATAAGGAACCAGAGGGCCATGGAAAACATAAATAGCATTCTGTAGGATGCCTGTATTCATATTTTTGATGTTTTAAATTATTATTTTTTAAATTCAATTGTTTAAATAAAATTATTTAGATTATTTAAAGTTCTAAAGAGGAAAAGCTAAATCTGCTATGAGGCTGAAGAATTGCTGTCCAGAAAGGATTTTTTATTAAGACTATGGTTTGGATTTTGATGATGGATAGGACCAGGGAATTATTCCAAATTAACATCTTATACTCCCCAAGGACAGTACCAAGTTAAAAGTCTTGCTAAGAGGCTCATCTAAGAAATGTCCCAACATATTTAGTATTCCTGACAAAAACAACATACAGCAGTACTCCTTAGTTTTAAATTTTCATTGTCGTGTGGATTTGTTTGTTTGTTAGCAGATTTTTCTGGTGGTTTTCTGAAAACTTCCTTCAAATGAATCAGGAGAGATTACCACAAATATAGAGTTGGATCCACATTAAATTTTCCACTAATGGAAGGGATGACTTCCATCAGTTCCCTCTTCCTGCTGCAGACACCCTATTTGCCTCTCATGGTGCTCTTGAGGTTCCCTCATCCCACAAGAGCAGTCTTTCAAGGAAATCAGTGGGCTATTGTGAGAAGGAGGAGACAGGAACATTCTGTTCTACTAAACAAAACATTTTCTGGATCCAGCTCATGGTTTTCTGACCCCTGGTAAAGCACTGTAAGGAACTGTGGAGTGGACTTAACAAAAAGGTAACAAGGATTAAAAGCATGACCAACTATCACAGTCAGTATTCTTGTCCTTGTGCAACACTGTACCTGTTGGACTAAGATTTGGAAGCTCCTTCTTTCACCTTTGACATGACTTTAACATGAAAAATCAGTTTCAAGGAGACAAAATGGTACATATAGGTATTTCCATTAGTCAAAAATCACGAAGAGCCAGCATAGTACAGTACTTAGAATGTCAGACCAGGACCTGGAAATCAGGTTCAAATCCTCAGTCTGCCATAAAAGCTGCTGAAAGATCTTGGGCCAAGATCTCACCCTAGCCTACACCACAGGGCTGCAGTAAAGATAAAATGGAGGAGAAATGATATCTGCTCTTGGAAGAAGGGTGGGATCAAAATATACTAAATGAATAATAAAGCTCTCACACTGTAAAAAGTAAAATCAGCCACAGTTGTTATTCTTAGTTCCAAAGAACTACAAGAGCATTTATTCCACTGACTCTTACTCCCAAATCAGTATAGGAGATATATAACATAATAAATGTTTTCCCTCATATAACTATTTATAACAATTTCAAGCTATTGGTATATTTTTGCTAAAAAGTTAATAAGGCATGTTACTCCTAAATTTGTAAATGTATATTCTACATATTGATCCCTTGTCTATTTATTTAGTTTCATCCTGTAATTTATGCCTATTCACATTCTAAGCATTGACATCACTTCAAGAAAACTAATAAGTATCTCCCCATTATTTACCTTTGCTTCATGTAGTAGGTGTTTTTGTAGTTCATGAATATGTATGCCCTATGCTTTTATAAATGCTTTTAAGACAAAAAGTGTTCCTGGCATTTATTTGAAGCTTCAATGTGTTGTTTTGTAATTCATATTTTTCATTTGAATGATTTACCTTTATTACAATTAATTGGTCCCCACGTGTACAGCAGGTGAATATATCATTACATAGCAACTAATTTTTTTCATATCATACTGTTGACTGTTAATAGGTTTTTATGTGTATGTATGTGTGTGTATCTATATCTATATCTATATCTATATCTATATCTATATCTATATCTATATCTATATCTATATCTATATTCTAAGGCATTATATATTCCACAAAAGGAAGGTAGGTTTATTTTATAAGACAGTAGATTTTATCACACTCATTACAACAACTGCAGGATCAGCCATTACATTCTAGTTAACCTTGTAGCTTCCTGAAATACATGTTCACCTGATTATGGCATATTTTAAAAAACAGAGTGGTTTGTTTCTTATAGGCTGGAATGAAGAAAAGTTTCCCATTTACTTTCCCCCCTATTTGTTATAGATTTATCAATGTTAGTGATTATACTTTTTTTTGTTCTTTCTGGTTTTGTAGATTTATTTCTACTGGTTAAATATGATGCACAGCTTATATATGACATTTACTTATTTATTTACAACACTTATCAGGGCTACCAAGGTAGCTAACAAATTAAAAACAATTAAAACAAAAACACATCATTCAAATGATCAAAACCATGTTAAAATACACATACAATACAATAAAATACACATAAAAACAGGAATTCAAAACAGGACAGAAAGGTGGGATCACTAAGAACACCCAACAAAACAGTTGTCATCCACTGGTGGATGATGGCAACAGAAGAGGACAGGTGAGTTTCTCTGGGGAAAGAGTTCCAGAATTTCAGTTCTGCGACCAAGAAGGCCCTCTCCCAGGTTGGAACCCACCTAATCTCAGAAGGTAGAGGCATGCAAAGCAGGGCCTCAGAAGATGGCAGTACAGTCAGGTAATTTCATAAGTGAGTAGGTGTTCCTTCAATAGGCTGGTCTCAAGCCAGGTAAATCTTTAAAGGTCAACACCAGCATGCTTTATATCAGTTACATTGTGCATATATCAGAAGCCACTACAAATGCAAAGAAGGTATTGCTCCTCATTTGGACCCACAGTTCTGAATGCCCCTCAAGATTTGTGTGTGGGGGGGAAACAGCTGGGCCACATGACCTTTTTGAGGAATAATTGATTTAGCCCCTTAGCTCTATGTGAGGTGACAGATCAGTCTTTCACTTTCTTCACAGAATCCAAACTTATATCCAAACTTATTTTCATCGTTCCATATCTGATTCCCCCACAACATATGACAAATTATTTAAAATTTTACATAATCATGTTGTTGGCAGTCTTCTATAGTGATTATGAAAGTTCATTCTTTTGAAATGACAGAGCTGTAAGTATAAAATATATTAAATTTATATTTGGGTTACCCAACACTTAAGTAGATTTGATTGATTGATATGCAATGCACAAATACACAAATAAATATGTAAATCAGTATGATTTTTGGATGTTGTTCTGGATGCTGTTGAAGAAATGGAGAAGCAATGAATGAATCAAATGCATCACCTTTCTTCCTATCAGCTTTCTTCATTGTCCAACTTTTATACCCATACATAGTAATGGGGAACACTGTAGTATGAATTACCTTGAACTTGTTCACCAGCAACACATCCTTACACTTAAGGATCTTTTCTAGTTCCTTCATGGCTGCCCTTCCCAGTTTCAAGCTCCTCCTGATTTCTTGCCTGCAGTTTCCCTTTTAGTTGATGATGGAACCAAGGAATAGAAAACCTTTAACAATTTCCATTCCTGCATCATCAGCCTTAAATTGCAGAATTCCTCAATACTTTCATCTTCTTGAGTGCTTTTCCGGTTTGGCAGGCTGATGGCAGCTGTCTCTCCCGGTTCTCGGAGATACGGACTGCAAACCAGCGGGTAGAGAGGGGGTGCGATTGTACGCATCTCCCCAGGGCTCATGGGATGAGCCCTGGGTCAGGGGGTGCTGAGGTTCGCCACCCCCCCCAGCTTCTAGCCTGGGGGTGGGGGCATCCTTTTGCCCCAACAGTCTCTCCGCTGTGTTCCAGTATTGGCTGAGGCTTCATGTCCCGGACCAAGCGATGGTGATCAAGTTCTAATTAAGCAACTGGCTGAATCCATGAAATAACTGAAGAAGTGCAAGTAAAGGCTATGAAGCATCAGAGAGAGGCAAAGTTTATCCCTGTAAGCATGGGGGGGTAACTACGGACCCCCCCCCCGGATGACCAGATAAAGGAGATTAATTACTACTGGATAAATGGAGCTTGAAGGGACTGTGATGGAGGAGTGCTGAGATTTAAGAACAGAGTAACAGATAAGCAAACATTTGGGACTTTAAAAACAGTATCTGAAAATCTACGTCAACTGGCTGGCTAGAAATGGCAAGTTTTCTTGTTAAAGACTGTTAACATCACAGTAAGAGTCAGAGTGAAGCAAAGTCTACCCCTCCTCAGAAAAAGAAGAGGAGGGGAAAGGGAATTCCCTCCCCCTGTATAACAATGTTAAAATAAAGCTCTTAAGGGGGTAGAGCGAAAAGAGAGAAAGGATTGAATGGAAAAACTTACAAGTGTTGAAGTGCTCTTATGAATGGTGGCTGTAAATGCAGCAGAACTTTCATCTAGCAGACAGAGAGTGGGAAACCCCCCCCTTGAAAGATAAGGTTACTATGTAAACATCTGAAAACAACCTCTTTAGGCATTGAAATCGTCCTTTTCCTTTTTAAAGAAACTCTAAACATCTCCGTGGGAGCTGCGGTGGCTCAAGTGGTTAAGACACTGAACTGCAGGCTGTGGAAGGTCAGTAGTTCAGCAGTTCGAGACCCGAGAGTGCCGCATGACGGAGTGAGCTCCCGTCTCTAGTTCCAGCTCCTGCCAACCTAGCAGTTCGAAAGCAAGAAATTGCAAGTAGATAAATAGGTACCACTTCGGTGGGAAGGTAACAGCGTTCCGTGCGCCTTGGTGTTTAGTCATGCCGGCCACATGACCACAGAAATGTCTTCGGACAGCGCTGGCTCTTCGGCTTTGAAACGGAGATGAGCACCGCAACCCTAGAGTCGGATTCGACTGGCTTTCAAGCAAGGGAACCTTTACCTTTACTTAAACATCTCCGTGAGTGGTGACTGGGAGAACAAGTTGATGGATTTATGGGACCCTGGCAATTTGGTAATAAAATGAAGATAAACAGACCCCTCTAAAAATGGTGCTTGTTGCATTGAAAGAATTAAAACGAAACTGAATCCTCTTCAGGAAGTCGAAAGTTTAACTGAACAATAAACCCTGAGAAAGACTGGTGGAGCAGCGGGGCAGCTACGTCCTCCCTTGATAGGCAAAAAATAAAATTACTAGGCATTTTAATGGGGGGGACAGAGCTACTGAAATGTTGGGTGAAAGGTGGATATGTGGGTTAGTTGTTCAGGAGATAGTGTACTTTTAGAAGATATCAATAATATGGACTGTGAGCTGAAGAAGATCGAGAGAAGAGGACTTTCCAGCAAAGAATTTTTGCAGATAATGCTTTTGGTTAAGGGGAGGAGGTATGGATAAAATAGGGGCGAAGGGTTCACACAGAAAAGATGGATGATTGATGATGATTGTGCAAATGAAATTTAAATGTATTTTATCAACTTAGACTAGTATTTTAAATGGAAGAGGTGAAGGGGATGTTACTTGATGCCTATTTAGGTTCTTTCTTTGTTGTTGTTGTTGTTTTCTTTCTAATAAGAGTATAAATGGAGTGAGCTTTTAGAAGAAGGATATTCAAGCCTAATTTTGATGTATTTAGTAATTTCACTTAAATAATTTTGGATGTTGGGAGGATTGCAGGTAATGATTGGTTAATGGACAGAATGTAATAGCTAGATGGGCAGAAACTGTTGTTTTTTAGATGATGAGGATGCCTGATGTTTGCATAAAAGAAATCTAAGTGTATAGTGTAATCTAAGTATACTCCAAACAGTCTGTATGAACTAGAGCTTCTATAAGCGATTGATCTAACTGTCACTTTCAAGTTTAACAACTGAAAGTTCTTCTTAATGCCATATTTGTAAGCATTGTATCCGATCACCACAACTTTAATTCTCTTTTCTATCTCCCCTTCTTGTAGTGTCTTTTAGTACCCTTCCCTTTTTCTGTAGTTTTTTAGAAAATGCAATAAAAAATCCCCTTCGAGGGGCCAAAAGAAAAAAATACTTTCATCTTCTTGATGTTTGGCTGTAATCCTGCATTGGCACCTTCTGCTTTAGACTTCATCAGGAGTCATTTCAAGTCTTAACTGTTTTCTGTCTATAATGTGGTATCATCGGCACATATCAAATTGTTAATGTTCCTTCCACCAATTTTCACTCTGGCTTAATCTAAATCTAACTCAGTTTTCCTTATGATGTGTTTGATTTACAGATTGAATCCATAAGGAAATAAAATACATTCTTGTCTGAGAATTTTGCCAACTGGAAACCATTCTGTTTCTCCATATTCTGTCGTAACAGTTGCCTCTTGTCTGGAATACAGGTTGCACATCAAAGCAATTAGATCTGCCCTAACCTGGATAGCCCAGGCAAGCCCAATCTCATCAGATCTCAGAAGTGAAGCAGGGTTGACTGTAGCAAAAACTTGGCTTGGAAACCTCCCTGAAATACCAGAGGTGGGAGGCAGGGGCAGGCTTTACTCAGCCACCTCTCTGAATATCCTCCAGACTCCCAGTAGGGGTCAGTCATCAGAGGTTGCCATGACTTCCAGGTGCACAAACAGTCATTTAATGCACATATTAAAAATACACAAAAAGAAAGCAACCAGATCTGTGACACATTAATTTCTTTTAAAACCAGCATAGCTTTTCATGAGCCGATTTTCGGCAAGGCAGGATATAAATGGAAAATAATAAATAAATAAATGATCTGCACAAGCAAAAGTTTTGCTGTAATCTTTGAAATGCAAGCTGATTTTCTTCTGAAATTCTCTTGTATGCTCCAGTAACCAACATAAATTTGCAATATGATCTCTAGTTCCTCTTCCCTTACTGAATCCAGATTGAACATCTGGCATTTCTCCTTCCATATATGATAAACAGTCTTTGTTGTAAGATTTTGAGCACCACTTTATTCACGTGAGAAATTAATGTGATGGTCCAATAGTTGCTGCAGTCTTTGACATTTGCTTTTTCCAGAAATGGAATATAGATTGAGCATTTCCAGTCGGTAGACCATTGTTTTGTTTTTCAAATTTGTTAGCATATGCTTGTTAAGATTTTGATAGACTATTTCTGTGGCTTCAAATAGCTCCACTGATATGCCATCTACTCCTGGTGATTTGTTTTTCCCAAATCTTTGAATACAGCTTTCATTTCATTGTCTAAAACTGCAAGTTCTTCTTCAAGAGTTTCTTGTCTGAAGGAATCTGTCATCCTTTCATCTCTTCTTCAGTGTCTTGTTCCCATCTTTTTTTTTGTTTTGACCTGTTCAGTTAATGTGTTTCCATGTTGATCTTTCAGCACGCCTAACCTTGCTTTAAATTTCCCCTTGATTTCTTGGATCTTGTGGAACAGATCTCTCATTCTTCCTTTTTGTTGTTCTCTTCTATTTTTTTACACTGGTTATTACAATAGCTGTCTTTGACTCTACATGCTGGAATGTTGGATTTAGACTCTTGATTCTATTTATGTCCTCTTTTATTTTTGTTTCTCATCTATCTTTAGCATAAATATATATGCGGTATGAGTACATGGTGGCAGCATATGACTGAAGCAGCAGTTGAGTCCCAATTTCTGACAGCTCTGTTCAGTGTCTGAGTCAAGGATGATAATTAAAAGGGACTGGGCTACCCTGTATGGTGGTGTCATTGTGAATGAGAAAGAGGGGACCCTGTGTGTGAAAGGGTCAGGGTTCTCTATATATTTTAAAACAGGCAAGATGGGTGATGCACTACGACTGACTGACCTACCTGTAACCCTGAATCTGTATGACAGAGGGTGTGGAGGGTGGTTGGGTCACAGTGAATGACAAAGGGCATCCCACTAGGGATGGTAAAAAAGTATAGATTTTGACTGAGGAAAAAATTCACTTGAGCTTTCAAAGGAGCTACTAATTCCAGAACCAGGGCAAGCTGTATATGACAAGCCATCAAAACAAATTCAGATTCTGTACCAATTCAGCACACAAATTCCATGTGCAAAGAAAGCCCACTGTTGTGTTATCATGGTGTTCAATTAAATGAGTTTTAATACAATTTTTTCCTAATTGTACACCATTTATTATTAAGTTTCAATAAAAACAAAAGTTAGAAGAATATGCTGATCTTGATAGCTTGAATATTACATTACTACACTTGATTATAAAATTAGATTCAGCAGTCATTTTACTGTATACTTTACTTTTTCATTTTACATTTTTGATACTAATTAGAGATCCTCATCTGCTTTAGGTAAGCCAAATTCTTTAGAAAAGGAAACTGCCACTTAAATTCTACAATATAAATATGGAAGTTGATAATATAAAATCCTGCAAGTCAATGGGATATATATGAAAAACAACCACCTTATTTTGTACTTTATGTTCAGTCACATATATACTTTATTTAGTACCCTCCTGAAATTGTTGAACACTCTGGATTGTACTTATTTATTTATTTTGTTGTAATACAAAAGAACAACAACAACACAGGTCTGTTTAAGAGGCAGGCAAAAGAAGTTTGCTTTTACACAGTAGAGACCACAAGCAAGGGACAAGTAGCTATTAACAGCAGATCACAAACTTGTAGAAGCCTTTTACTTTAATAGACAGAGCAATTCATTGAAATAAAGGCAGACATAAACAGAACCACCTACTCTTTTGAGTGAAAGGAGAAAACCTTGCACACATGTATTGAAGCTCCAACATGCCAACTAGAAATTTGCTTGTTAAAAAGAATGAAAGAATCTGTGCCTGTTCTCAGTCTGTCAAAACAACAACTGGGATCATGGCAGTTATCAATACAAGAGAGTGTGGTAAAAACCATGAATAAATAAATATAATAAACCACTTTGAAATAAACAGTAAATTAAATGAAATACAGCAGTTTGTGAGTCTAATTACCCAATTACATACAAATGTATTACACACATATAATACACAATCCCATACAAAATGTGAACAATATCCAAAGTTGGCATCAATATTAAATGTCTCTAGGTCCACCTCGACCAAAGAAAACTGGAATAAGAGTCCTCATGCTGGGCTGTAAAAGTAATGAATCTCAGCCCCCTCCAGGTGAATCCTCCTGTTTTAGCACTGGCAAGGACCTCTTATAATAATATATCATCAGCTGAAAGAAATCCCGATGGACATTCGATAGTGACCATTTCAAGAAACCTCTGTCAAGAGCTGACAATCCTCTTAATTAAGTGGCCAATCACCACTAATTTATTTCATCCTTATTCTAATTTACAAAATGTGTGGATACCTATTCCCACCAACAGGGGACTCACTCTCCCCCAACAGCTTTTCCTACATAGTTAGTAGACTTCCCGGGTTTGTAGAAAAATCCAAAAAGTGAAAAAATCCCTTCAGGAACAGTTGAATTCCACAAAAAGCCTTTTGAAATGGCCTCTGCAGGGACCTAACTCCAAGCAGCAATGGTGAGAGATTAGAATGTGTGTGTGTGTGGGGGGCTTCTAACTGGCTTTGTCAGTAAAACGGTGGGGGAAGGGCCCTTTCCAGGCCTATTCTGGCCTTTCAGGGAGGGGGAAGGGAGCCTTGGGGCCAGGCTGGGGGATTTCTAGAGATTTTGTGGTGGACTCTAAGGAGGGCTGGGTTTGGGAAGGGAGAGGTCTCAGCTGGGTATAATGCCACAGAGTCCACCCTCCAAAGCAGCCATTTTCTGCAGGGAGACAGACCTCTGCTGTCTAGAATCCAGTTGTAATTCTGGGGGTCTCCAGGGCCCATTTGGAGGTTGGCCACTCTAAGCCTGGCAGTAGTCTAGGGTTGCCAGGTCCCCCTGATTTGTATGGCTCACTTAGCCTCAGCTGCTTGCCAGCATTCATCAGCAGCCACCCTATGAAAGCCAGTGAGGTGCAGCAGTTAGAGCTTCAAAGCTGGGTCTGCAAGAGCCAGGTTCAGATCCCCATCTTGCAGTGGAAGGTGACTGCGTGATTTTGGACCAGTCACATATTTCAGCCTAACCGACCTCACAGGGTTGTTGTGCAGATAAAAAGGAGGAGGGAATAATGAAAGCTCCTTTGGCCCTCACTGTGGAAAAAGACTGTAATTTTCCAAGGTAGAGGCTGGGGGGTGGAGATGGAAAGCAGAAGACAGAGAGGCAGATAAAGGTAGGTTGGCTGTTGGTTGGGAAGGAAATAGGGTTCCCAACTCCAGGTTGGGAAATCCCTGGACATTTGAGGGGTGAAGCCTGGAGAGGGTGGGATTTGAGGAGGGGAGGAACTTTGGACTGGTGTAATGCCATAGACTCCACCCTCCAGCCATTTCCTCCATGAGAACCACCATTGCTAGCCTCTGGGTGAGGACTGGAGATCACTCAGAATTACAACTGTTGTCCAGGCGACAGAGATCAGTTCCCCTGGATAAACTGGCTGTTTTGGAGGGTTGAGTCTTTGGCATCATACCCTGCTGAGGCTGCTTGCCTCCCCAAGCCTCACTGTCCCAAGGCTCCACCCCCAAATCTCCAGGAATTTCCGAACCTGGAGCTGGCAGCCCTAAGGTGAATTGATCTCTGTAGCTGGGAGATCCATTGTGATTCCCAGAGTGCTACCAATGCTGTTGTGGGGGAGAGGAAGCAGGTGGGTGGCTGAGAGCACTGCCACCACTGTTGCTGCTGCTCTGCGAAGTGGGGGAGGAAGCAGGCAGGAGGCTGGGAGAGTGATAGGGGCAGAAAGAAAGAATGATGGGGTGGGGGGCAGAAAGAGTGATGAAGTGGGGAGGCAGAAAAACAAAGAGAAAGATGACAGATCAGAAAGAAAGAGGAAGTCACATGCATGGAGCAGAAATAGAGTAAGAAAAGGGGGGCAGAGGGGAGAAATAGTGTGAGAGAGGTAGGGGGTGAGCAGAGAAAGCAAAGGTGTGATGAATGAGATAACCATCCCGCAAGATTCTTGCGGGTCTCCACTTGTTTATTTATAATTTTGATTTATAGCCCGCCCTACCCGCAAACGGGCTCAGGGCGGCTCACAAATAGGGCACATGCCAATACATAAAACAGGTTAAAATAACATAAAAGCAGTCATTTACAATATTAAGTGCTCTAGATGTTTCAGTCTTCAATAAAAAGATGGCATCTTAAAGATGGTACTCCCAGTTCAGTGATGTCAGCTCCACGCAGCGCTGTCGTTCGCTACTCACAGGGCCAGTTAGTAGTGATGGGAAAGATAGTGATGGTAAAAATAATGATGGTGAGAATAGTGGTGGCTCCTACTCAAAAGCCTGTCTTACAGGCCCTGAGGAACTGTGCAAGGTCCCGCAGGGCCCGGATCTCCTGTGGGAGCTCATTCCAACAGGTAGGAGCCGCCACTGAAAAGGCCCTGGTCCTGGTTGCAGCAAACCTGGCCTCCTTGGGGCCTGGGATCACCAGGAGTTGTTGCATCCCCAACCGTAGTGCCCGTTGGGGAACATATCGGGAAAGGCAGTCCCTTACGTATGTCGGACCCCGGCCATATAGGGCTTTAAAGGTAAGAACCAGCACTTTGAAGTGAATCCGGTACGCTATTGGCAGCCAGTGCAGCACTTTCAGCATAGGCTGGATGTGCTCCCGCCTAGGGAGGCCCATCAACAACCTGGCTCCAGCATTGTGCACCAGCTGCAGCTTCCAGATTTGCAACAAAGGCAGCCCCATGTAGAGAGTGGTACAGTAGTCTAGCCTCAAGGTGACTGTCATGTGGATCACTGTGGCCAGGTCGCGCGGTCGAGAAAGGGGACCAACTGCCGAGCCAGCCGAAGGTGGTAAAAGACCAACTTAGCCATGGCTGCCACCTGGGCCTCCATCGTTAATGAGGAATCCAGGAGCACTCCCAAACTCCTAACCTCTGGCACTGGTGCCAAAGGATCCCCATCAAAGGTCGGAAGAGGGAGCCCCAGCCCCGAACCGCACTGACTTAGGACCAGGACCTTTGTCTTTGCCAGGTTTAGCTTCAGCCGACTCAGTTGGAGCCAACCAGCCATGGCTTGCAACGCCCGTTGCATATCTTCTGGGCTGGAGTCCGACTGGCCACCCAACATCAGATAGAGCTGGGTGTCATCTGCATATTGATGACACCCCAGCTCATACCTCCAGGCAATCTGGGTGCATGTAAATGTTAAACAACATCGGGGAAAGCACTGCCCCTTGAGGCACCCCACATTCAAGAGGGTGTCTCCAGGACTGCTGTTCCCCTATCACCACCCTTTGTCCCCGACCTTGGAGAAAAGAGGCAAGCCATTGAAGGGCGAGTCCCTGAATCCCCACGTTGGCGAGGCCGTGGATCAGCAATTGGTGATCGACCATATCAAACGCAGCCAACAGATCTAACAACAACAGTGCCGACACACTGCCCCAATCCAGATGCCTTCGGAGGTTGTCAGTAAGAGTGACCAGCACTGTCTCTGTTCTATGCCCCGGGCGGAAGCCAGACTGGAAAGGATCTAGGATGGAAGCATCATCCAGAAAGCCCTGCAGCTGTAATGCCACCGCCCTCTCAATAAGTTTGCCCAAATAGGGCAAATTGGACACCAGTCAATAGTTGGCCAATTCGGCCAGGTCCAAAGAAGATTTTTTTCAAGAGAGGGCGGACCATCACTTCCTTGTGTGCCCCCGGGAACCGTCCCTCAGAGGGGGACTTGTTGATAATCCCTCTTAGGGCACCTCGCCACCCTTTGTGACCCACTATATTGAGCCACGAGGGGCATGGATCAAGGCTACATGTGGTTGGGCGCACAGATGAGAGCAATCTGTCAACTTCCTCCAGGCTGAGTGGGCTGAAACACTCCAAACCTGGAACCGAAGACATGCAAGGGGCCTCAAATTCACTCACTGTTTCAACTGTGGTGGGGAGATTGTGGCGGAGCACCAAGACTTTATCTGCAAAATAGCTCCCAAATGCCTCACAGCCAATGTCCTATTCCTTAGCATTTTGCCTGCCCTGTGATATGGAGAACAAAATGCAAGTATTGGAAAAGAATGTTCAGACAGTGACAAGAAAGACCCACAGAATTGACACAATGATGGAATATAGGGGAATGGAGACACATCTTAGGCTAAGAGGTATTGAAGAAAGTTTGAATGAGGATATCTATAATGTAATCACTGAAGCATTGTCAGAATATATGAAAATGGAGGAACAAGACATGAAATACAGTATTGATCTGGTTTACAGAGTTAACTCAGTCTATGCCCAGATCTCCCTCATGGATCACTGCCTTGTCGTGGCGAGGGGGCTTGCGTGGTTCGATGAGGCTGTGGGCTATGCCGTGGAGGGCCACCCAGGACGGACAGGCCACAGCAGAGAACTCAGACCAAGCGTGATCCCCCTGGAGAAGGAAATGGCAACCCACTCCAGTATCTTTGCCAAGAAAACCCCATGGACAGTAACAAAAGGCTAAAAGATATGACGCCGGAAGATGAGCCCCTCAGGTCGGAAGGTGTCCAATATGCTACTGAGGAAGAGCAGAGAGCAAGTACGAGTAACCCCAGAAAGAGTGAAGCGGCTGGGCCAAAGCCGAAAGGACGCTCAGTTGTGGATGTGTCTGACGGTGAAAGGAAAGTTCGATGCTGCAAAGAACAATACTGCATAGGAACCTGGAATGTAAGATCTATGAATCAAGGTAAGCTTGATGTGGTCAAAAATGAGATGGCAAGAATGAACACTGACATCTTGGGAATCAGTGAACTAAAGTGGACAGGAATGGGCGAATTTAACTCAGAAGACCATTATATCTACTACTGTGGCCAGGAATCCCGTAGAAAAAATGGTGTGGCCTTTATAGTCAACAAGAGAGTGAGAAAGGCAGTATTGGGATACAATCTCAAAAATGACAGAATGATCTCTGTCCGAATCCAAGGCAAACCATTCAATATCACAGTAATCCAAGTCAAGTTGAGGGGGAAATGCATCTCTTCCCACGAACACGGCCAAAAGAGATCACTTAGATCACAGATGTAACTTTTCCAGCCAGCTATCAGCTAGATTGTGAGTACATGATCTTCTGTATGCATGGGGAGTTCAATAAAGATGATTTAAGATCCAATGGCTGTGCATTGCTCACATCTCAGAAAGCACCCTGGTGCCTTGCATCAGTGCCGGACGAGAACATGAGTACAAGAACATTGATATGGTACATGGTAACAACTGCTAGAATGATTTATGCTCAAAATTGGAAAAATGAAAAGATTCCTGATCTCTGGGACTGGCTGAGAAAACTGCTCTTTATGGCAGAAATGGACAAGAAAGCTTAACAACCTAGAAGCAGAAACCTTTTTGGCAGACTGGAGTGACTTTAAAGAATATATACAGAAGTACTGGAAAATGAAGGATAGTATTTTTAGTTTGAGAAACTACTAAAGATGTAACAATTGTATATAGCTAATAAGTGTTTATAGTAGTTATAAATAAGTAAATTGGGTTACTTGTAGAATTTGCATGATAACAAGGATTCCACATATATTATGTTTTGTTAAATGGTGGAAACAATGCTGGGAGCCAACAGGGGGGAAGAGGAGTTTTTGGAAAAGGATATGATGTATATTATTTGGACCAAGTTGTGAAGTATTGTATATCCTAATAAAATTGGTTTTTTAAAAAAACAATGGGCCTTATTTTTAGATATAAATAAAAGTATTACAGTAGGGTTTTCATTTAAATCCATGTTATCAATGATATTTTGAGCACGTCCATTTCTTCTTAGGCTGATGGAAGAAGAATTGAGGAAAAACTGATTTTTATATCCCACTTTTTTTGTAACCTAATGAGTCTCAAAACAGCTTACAATCACCTTCCCTTCCTCTCCCCACAGTATGAACTTTGGGGGATGGGGGTGCTGAGAGAGTTCTGAGAGAACTGTGACTGGCCCAAAGTCACCCAGCAGGCTTCATGTGGAGGAGTGGGGAATCAAACCCGGTTCCCCAGATTATAGTACACCACTCTTAACCACCACACCATGCTGGCTCCCTGTGGGAAGCTTAGGTTCCCCCTCATGTAATTTGATTACCTGACCCAATTATCCATCATGTTGAGCAGAAGCATCTCATCTACTGCACAGACGTGACAGCCACCACAAGGCAAGGAATGAAATTTCACCACCACCACGACCAAGTAAATCTCCACCACTGTAGCTACTGAGCAGCTGCAGTGCTGTTTAACAGCCATCCAGGGTGGGCAGCAGACATGCAAAATGATCAGAGAATAACGAGTGACTTTTATTTCCCTATGGAACATATCCATTATGAAGTTTACATTATCTCTATACTTAAATCCCCCCATTTATTCAACTCTTAAATCCCCCCCACCCAATTTACTCAACATGAATCATTCTGTCTTCCCATCCTGTAATCCAAACATGTAAACTTGATTCAGAGCCATGGTGGTGTGCTATTTAGAGTGCTCAACTAAAACTGGGCAGAATTTATTTATTTATTTTAAACATTTTTATGCTGCCTTTTCATCCACTCAGAGTCCACAAGGTGGTGAACATAAAAACATTAAAACATTTCAACAATTAAAAATTCAGTTTAAATTATAAAAATCAAATAAAAACACAGAAATATACAGCACTAGAAGAAGGGCCAATACAATTAGTGGGGGTATGCCAGATGAAACAAAAAGGTCTTCACCTGCTGGTGAAAGACACTGACAGAGGGAGACAGACAAATGTCCATGGGGAAGGAGTTCCAAAGTTTTGATGCCACTACAGAAAAGGAACCACCCATCCAGTCTCAGATAGCCAGGGCAACCAAAGCAGGGCCTCTGAGGATGATCAGAGTGAGCAGGTAGGTTCGTATGGGAGAAGGCGGCCCTTAAGGTATGTTTGTCCCAGGCTGCAAAGGGCTTTAGAGGTCAATACAAGCAGCTTGAATTGAGCCCAGAAGCAAACTGGAAGCCAGTGTAGGTGGAACAAGATAGGAATGATATGATCCCTCTGATCCACTCCAGTCAACACTCTGGCCACATCATTCTGTACCAACTGTAGCCTTGGGACAGTATTCTAGGGCAGCCCCACGTAGAGTACAATGCAGTAATCTAATCTCGATGTTAGCAGAGCAGGCATCACAGTGGCAAGATCTTTTCTGCCTAGGAAGAAGCTGGTGAAATGCACTCCAGCCACCACTGCCATCTGTTTATCCAACTGGACACAGACCTCCAGGAGCACCCCCAACCTACAAATCTTTGCCTTTAGGGAGAGTCCAAGCCCATCCAAAATAGGGATAACCCATTTCCCAGGTCAGAGCTTCCTCCCACCAGTAGCATCTCCATTTTGTTGTGATTAAGTTTCAGCTTGTCCCTACTCTTGAGCCAGTCACTTTCTCTCACGTCTAACTTCACTTACAGGTTCTGAGGAGAAAGTGGGAACAGAGAACCATGAAAGCTCTCTTAAGCTTGATGAAGGAAGGGTGGCATAATAATATGGTATCTAATACTATTTTCTAGTATTATGACTCAATTTGACATAATTGTATCAATGTTAATTTTTTCCAGTTGAGAAACAAACTCCCTTAATATTATTTCATCATTTTAAAATAAGCCATACATCAGTCATTCTTATCAACCTCCCCAATTAGTTGACTTCATAAAAAATTCATTAAAATTTACAAATATGGCCAGCGATTATTTAACGGACTCAAGATGCTTCAGGTTCATGTACTGCTTGGGAACACTGACCATAATGTTATTGAGTTCGACATTTGTATAAATAGGGACTTGTCCCAAAATAGGGTGTTGCCCATAAAGACTGACACAACCACTTTTAACTTTAAAAGGGGTAACTTCTCTGAAATGAGAAGACATGTGAAGAGGAAACTGAAAGGAAAAGTAAAAAGGGTCAAAACCACTGAGGAAGCTTGGAGGCTATTTAAAACTACAATCCTAGAAACTCAGATAAAATATATACCGCAGGTTAGGAAAGGCACAAATAGATATAGAAAAAGGCCCGCATGGTTAACAGAGTAATGGAAGCTGTAAAAGGTAAGAAGGATTCCTTTAAGTGGGGGAAAGTTAGTCTCAATGAGGTTGATAAAAGGGACCACAGACTGTGGCAAATAAAATACAAGTCTGTAATCAGGCAGGCAAAAAGGGAATATGAGGAGCATATAGCAAAAAACATAAAGGCCAACAGGTAATGGAAGCTGTAAAAGGTAAGAAGGATTCCTTTAAGTGGTGGAAAGCTAGTCTCAGTGAGGTTGATAAAAGGGAACACAGGCTGTGGCAAATAAAATGCAAGTCTGTGATCAGGCAGGCAAAAAGGGAATATGAGCAGCATATAGCGAAAAACATAAAGACCAACAATAAAACTTTCTTCAAATACATTAGAAGCAGGAAACCAGCCAGGGAGGCGGTGGGGCCCTTGGATGACCAAGGGGTAAAAGGAGTACTGAAGGATGATAGGGAAATGGCTGAGAAGCTGAATGCATTTTTTGTCTCTGTCTTCACTGTGGAAGATGAGAAGTGCTTGCCCACTCCAGAACCGCTGATTTCGGGAGGGGTGTTGAAAGACTTGAGTCAGACTGAGGTGATAAGAGAGGAAGTCCTGTGACTGATAGACAAGTTAAAAACTGATACATCACCAGGCCCGTATGGCATACATCCAAGAGTTTTGAAAGAACTCAAATGTGAACTTGTGGATCTCCTGATAAAAATATGTAACCTTTCATTAAAATCTGCCTCCATTCCTGAGGACTGGAAGGTAGCTAATGACACTCCCATCTTTAAAAAGGGTTCCAGAGGAGATCCAGAAAACTGCAGGCCAGTCAGTCTGATGTCAATATCAGGTAAGTTGGTGGAAACCGTTATTAAGGAGTGAATTAGTAGGCACATTGTTGAACAAAAACTATTTAGGGAGACTCAGAATGGGTTCTGTAAGGGAAGATTTTGTTTCACTAACCTGCTAGTGTTCTTTGAGGGGATGAAGAAACATGTAGACAATAGATGTTGTTTACCTTAACTGCCAGAAAGCTTTTGAAAAGTTCCTCATCAAAGGCTCCAATATAAGCTCAATAGTAATGGAATAAAAGGACAAGTCCTCTTGTGGATCAAAAACCGGCTAATTAATAGGAAAAAGAGAGTGAGTACAAATGGACAATTTTCACAGTTGAGGGTGGTAAGCCGTGGGGTACTGCAGGGCTCAGCACTGGGTCCAATGCCTTTTAACTTGTTTATTAATGATTTGGAGTTGGGAGTAAGCAGTGAACTGGCTAAATTTGTGGATGACACAAAATTTTCAAGGTGGTGAGAACCAGGGAGAATTGTGAGGCACTCCAAAGGGATCTGTCGAGGATGGGTAAGTGGGTGTCAACATTGCAAATGGGATTCAAAGTGGCCAAGTGCAAAGTGATGCACATTGGGGCCAAAAATCCTAACTGTAGATACACACTGATAGGGTCCAAACTGGCAGAGACTGACTAAGAAAGAGATCTTGAAGTCGTAGTAGATAACTCACGGAAAATATCGAGACAGTGTGTGACTACAATAAAAAAAGGCCAATGCAATGCTGGGGATTATTAGAAAGGGAACTGAAAACAAATCAACCAGTATCATAATGCCCCTGTATAAATCATTGGTGCAACTTCATTTGGAATACTGTGTACAATTCTGGTCACCACACATCAGAAAGGATATTACAGCATTGGAAAAAGTGCAGAAAAGGGCAACTAGAATGATAAAAGGGTTGGAACACTTTCCCTATGAAGAAGGGTTAAAGTGTTTGGGGCTCTTTAGCTTGGAGAAATGACAGCTGAGGGGTGACACTATAGAGGTTTACAAGATTATGAATGGGGTAAAGCAGGCAGAGAAATAAGTACTTTTCTCCCTTTCTCACAATACAACAACTCGTAGGCACTCAATGAAATTGCTGAGCAGTCAGGTTAGAACAGATAAAAAGTAGTACTTCTTCACAAAGAGTGATTAATACATGGAATTCACTGCCACAGGAAGTGATGACAAATACAAGCATGGATGGCTTCAAGAAGGAATTAGATAAACATATGGAGTAGAGGTCCATCAGTGGCTATAGCCACAAGGTATATATAGGAACTCTTAGTTTGGGGCAAGTGATGCTCTGTTCTTGGTGCTGGGGGGGGCAACAGCAGGAAGGCTTCTAGAGTCCTGGCCCCTGGTATTTTTGGTTGCTTTGTGACAGAGTATTGGACTGGATGGGTCACTGGTCTGATCCAACATTGGCTTCTCTTATGAAGTTCATATAGTTTTCAGTAATAGAAATTCTCCAGAACATTTTTTAAGTTTGTTTGTGGGTTGATTCATAACTTGTTTTTGTTTTCTTTTGGCCCTCCCAGAGGGGAATTTTTTATTTGCATTTCTATAAAACTACAACAGAAAATGGGGAGGGAAAATTCTACAATCTAAAGGAGAAAGTAAAAAGAACTTAACTTGAAAAACCCAAGTGTGGAGGTTGTACAATACTTATAAAATAGTTGTTACTCTTATTCAGTTACTTTGGAACATGAAGAGTGCCCGCCAGTCATCATTTCTGTTGACAAAACCAGCTTATCAGACTGTACAAAAAGTAATTCCGAAGCTAAAACACACATAAACACAGCCCTTCAGAAAAATTGGCCTCTCCTTTTACGCTTTGCTCCCCCCCACGCAAAATATTTAAAACCAATGTTCCCTCAGCAAGAACATTACAACATTTTATTTTCTTCCATCTTAGATGTATCTTCTTTTTCCATTTAGCTTTTATAAATCCGGATTTGTCCATTCATGATATAAACCAAGTTCCTTTTTCCAGGGACATCTTCGCTTCCTTAAACGTCTTGAATCATAAGAGGTCTTCCTTTTGTAGCATTAAAAGCACGCTTATTGGAGAATCCAGCCTTTCTCTTAGCAAGTTGGGGTAGTGAACCCTTTACTCCAAAAAAACCGCTTTTCGATCCGCTTGCCAGTTCAACCGCAAGAAAACTAAACTTTAGAATCTCCTTATCATCCATAAGTCTCTTTGATCAAAAATGCACACCAAACACTCTCCCTGTAAAAGTATAGCCCCTTTTAGTACAGATCCAGGTCGCTACTCCAATTTAGCTACCAGGGGGCCCACGATTTACTTTAAAGACAGAGTCAATGGTTAGGTCACATGACCTGGCTTTCCACTGTTCTCGTTCCTGAAGAAAGCATTGGTCCCGCCTCCCATAAGAACATAGCATAAGAACATAAGATAAGCCAATGTTGAATCAGGCCAATGGCCCATCTACTCCAACACTCTGTCACACAGCAGCCAAAATATACCAGGTGCCATCAGGAGGTCCAGCAGTGGGGCCAGGACACTAGAAGCCCTCCCACTGCTGCCCCCTCCAGCACCAAGAACAGAGTGCATCACCTGCCCCAGACTGAGAGTTCCTATCTGTACCCTGTGGCTAATAGCCACTGATGGACTTCTGCTCCATATGTTTATCTAATTCCTTCTTGAAACTGTCCATGCTTGTAGCTGCCACCACCTCCTATGGCAGTGAATTTCATATGTTAATCACTCTTTGGGTGAAGAAGTATTTACTTTTTACCTGTTCTAACCCGACTGCTCAGCAATTTCATGGAGTGCCCACGAGTTCTTGTATTGTGAGAAAGGGAGAAAAGTACTTCTTTCTCAACCTGCTCAATCCCATTCATAATCTTATAAACCTCGATCATGTCACCCCTCAGCTGTCGTTTCTCCAAGCTGAAGAGCCCCAAGCGTTTTAATCTTTCTTCATAGGGATGGTGTTCCAACCCTTTTATCATTCTAGTTGCCCTTCTCTGCACTTTTCCCAATGCTATAATATCCTTTTTGAGATGTGTGGTGACCAGAACTGTACACAGTATTCCAAATGAGGTTGCACCAATGATTTATACAGGGGCATGATGATACTGGCTGATTTGTTCTCAATTCCCTTCCTAATAACCCCCAGCATAGCATTGGCCTTCTTTATTGCAGGTACACACTGTCTAGACATTTTCATTGAGTTATCTACTACGACTCCAAGATCTCTCTCTTGGTCAGTCTCTGCCAGTTCAGACCCCATTAATGTGTATTTATATTTAGGATTTTTGGCTCCAATGTGCATCACTTTGCACTTGGCCACATTGAACCCCATTTGCCACGTTGACGCCCACTCACCCATCCTCGACAGATCCCTTTGGAGTGCCTCACACTCCTCCCTGGTTTTCACCACCCGGAACAACTTCGTGTCATCTGCAAATTTAGCCACTTCACTGCTTACTCCCAATTCCAAATCATTAATAAACAAGTTAAAAAGCATCGGACCGAGTACTGATCCCTGTGGTACCCCACTGCTTACCACCCTCCACTGAGAAAGTTTCCCATTTATACTCACTCTCTGTTTTCTATTTATAAGCCAGTTTTTGATCCACAAGAGGACTTGTCCTTTTATCCCATGACTATTGAACTTACTTAGGAGCCTTTGATGAGGAACTGTATCAAAAGCTTTCCGGAAGTGAAGGTAAATAATATCTATTGGGTCCCCCTTGTCCACATGTTTGTTCACTCCCTCAAAAAACACTAACAGGTTAGTGAGACAAGATCTTCCCTTACAGAACCCATGCTGAGTCTGCCTCAATAGTTTTTGTTCATCAATGTGCCTACTAATTCTTTCCTTAATAACAGCTACCACCAACTTACCCGGTATCGATGTCAGACTGACTGGCCTGTAATTTCCCGGATCTCCCCTGGAGCCCTTTTTAAAGATGGGAGTGACATTAGCTACTTTCCAGTCCTCAGGAATGGAGGCAGATTTTAAAGAAAGATCCCTCTTCGCCTCTCTTTGCCATCATTTGGGGATGTTTACTTTAGCTGAGAAAGAATGCCAAAGCCTTTAAGGTCTCAGTTTTCTTTCGGAAAAACTCTCCGCTACAGTCCATTGCTGCAATTTGATCAGTCCCACCAATCATGCTTTCGCATTCGCTTAAGCATCGGGAGAGAGGGTGTCCCCTCCCCCCCTCTGCTTATAGTAGGGGGACTTCACATCTACTCTTGGTGTCTCATTTCAACGAAAACTCACTCATCAGTCCTTGAATTGATTCAACAGGTCCTGAGATGGCCCCTGGGATCATGCCAAGCAGACAAAATCGCTAAACCTCCAAATGCTTGTCCCGGTCAGCAGCTCTGGTACCATACAGTCGCATAGCGGCAGGACCGTCGGGGCGGAGGAGCACCTGAATTCCCCAACATTGTGCCGGCGAAGAGGCCACCCCTCAAAAGCCCCATGGCTAGGAGCCTTTCCCAAAAGGCTCCAGGGGGGTGGTGGACAATTGCCCCCCAGACCACTAGTGCGCAGATCGTGCCCCCGGAGCGAACAGGAGGCACGTCTGCTAGTGAGTCACCATAAACTGGAAGCTCCAATTTATAACTTGTTGAAGTCATAACCACTAATCTAAAGGCTAGCTGTGGTGTCTTTTGAACGCTGTGTTTTACATTGCAAAGGTCTGTGTCTAAGCAAGAGTGAATGACTTCAAGTGGGACATATACCCAACCTTTTGTACTATAGAGGCATAAATGATTTCAGTCTGATTTACAGATGTACATGCTTCAAGGCAGAGATGGCCGCAGGATCTGGCAACCAGGTGGAGACAGGGCAGGGACATGGAAGCCAGCTATCAGCAATGATGTGATGTCACTTCTGGGAAAACCTAGAAGTGATATCTCACCTCTCTAGGGATCGCTGAAAACTCTATGGTAAAACTCTACTGTAGTGTTTCCAGCAATTCCTAGAGAGGTATGCTGTCAATTCCAGGTTTTCCCAGAAGTGATAACATGCTGTTGCTGACAGCAATTTAAAAAAATTCTCCCACTGGCTGCTTGAGTGCCAGCACGCACATGACAACTCTAGATGGCCCTACCATTAGGCATGGTGAAGTAGCCCAATGTGCATTACAAATGTTGAGGTACCATTAAAGGGTGGATGTGGAGGAAATAAGAGATCTGGATTTTCCAACTCAGCCACCAAGTATCTATGGGCAACTCTGCTGTTGGTAAGTTGTAATGAAATGTACATACAGCTTAAATATCATCATTTTGTATATTTTTATATGGCCTACATACTAATTACACCTGATTAATGATTTAAAAGAAGATTCTATTCTGCCCATTTAGAATACATTAATATTTAATTTTCTTCTAAGCAAATTTTACTAGCTTGGGATTTTTTTCTTTAATTTTATGATTATAATAGAGAACAGGGGAATTGGGGGAGGAAAAATCTTCTCCAGACATCAATCCCTCCCCCAGAAGATTCAATTACTTTGAAGGTCTCTGGAGCAACATGACAGAATTATTGGAAATGATGAGCTAGACTGTGGGGGGTCATCATTAACTGAAATCTCACATGGCATTTATTCTTCACCTCCCCTGAAGATCATTTGGATGCATTATGAGCTCAAAACCAATGAAAAAGTGTTGAGATAACCAACCATACTTGCAAAAATGTAAACTATCCTTTCATTATTCATTAGCTGAATAAAAGCAATTTTTAGCCACGTAAATGTTACCGTTATTTGCCTGGTGTTCAAATTACAAAACTGACCTTTCAGAATAATTGGAGTTGCTGTGATATGTCTACTTGTATACCCTCCCAGCCAGTATTACAATTTTAACCTGCAAATAAAGGAAGGGAATGATGATGGAAATAAATTTTTAATTTAGTGAAGCTTGCTTTAATATCTAATGAAATAACCTGATAGGAAAAGATGCATTTTAATGTGGCACAGAAATAATTTCAGAATACATACTTATCAACAACAGCATAATTTTATGATTTTAGAATACACATTAAGCAACAGCAGCATAAAACGAAGGATGCAATCCTAAGCATGCTTACTACTGAATAAGTCCCCTTCCAATCAATTAGTTTTATGTCTGACTGTAGATGTTTGGGATTGCACTTTAACATTTTAAACCTGCAATGTATTCCTAAAACCCACTGTCTTCAACAGACTTTGAACAACATAACTGTTCAGGATTATTCTGTTGGTAGCAAAATAGGTGTTCATGGTATAGATACAGTATCAGTCAAGATTGTTGTTGTTGTTCAGTCACACAGTCGAGTCCGACTCTTCGCGACCCCATGGACTGCATCATGCCAGGCCCTCGGGTCTTCCGTCGTGCTCCCGAGTTTGTTTACTTTCATGTTTGTTGCATTGATAACACTGTCTAACCATCTCATCCTTTGCCGTCCCCTTCTTCTTTGACCTTCAGTCTTTCCCAGCATCAGGGTCTTCTCCAGTGAGTGCTCCCTTCTCATTTGGTGGCCAAAGTATTTGAGCTTGAACTTCAGTATCTGGCCTTCCAGGGAACAGTTAGGGTTGATTTCTTTTAGGATTTCTTTCAGTCACAGATACATATGCACTATCCTTGAAGTTTTTAAGAATAATAACACCTTTTTATCTCATCTGCATTTTTATATGCTTGCCAAGTTTGATAATAATTTCAAAAAACAGAGGTTCTATGTATTCCATGAAATCATAATTCTTAGTTCTACTGATTCATGCAATCCCACCAATAGCACTTTTTCCTGACTTTTCCTTCCTTGGTAGAAATGTCCATCACATCACAAGAACAAAGAAGATGAAGATGAAGAAGACAAAGAAAAGAAAAGCCAGAAGAGGAGGAGGAAGAGAGAGCTTTTCCAGCATTTTATCTCTTCTTGAGCACGAAGTTCAAAAACAGTAAGAAAAAGGTAGTATAGTGCAGTATATTGCAGCACTGTGGAATAATTAATACATCAAACTGTCTAAATCATTAAGGGGTTACCCCCTGGCTAATTAACAAATCTATTAACAGTTAGTGGCTTGTCTATTAACAAGTTGATTTCCTTCCCACAGGAAGGAATTTCAGCTAGATTTCACACTTCACCTGCACCACTCCAGCAGTTCTTTACCGATCTCAGCATTGATCAGTCAGCTAGCCATCCAAAAGACTTCAATGAGAGTTCTTCACCTGTCATTCTAGTGGTCATGCATTTGGTGCATTGATTAAAAGCCCTATCCCAGCAAAAGAATTACTTAATTCCCTCTGCCTCCTAGGATCCTCAGGGGATAAAGTGTCCTAATAAAGTTTAATGTATTTATGGTCAGAATAAATGTATTAAGCATTCAGACTGCTCATACCTTTCCTGACATGTCTGGCCGTTTTGAGGCTATATAAAGACTGGTATTGAAAAGCAAAGAAAGAACATTAATAAGATGTGCACACTTAGCAGGAACAGCAAACACATGGGCAGATGGGTTGGATGGCATCTACTTCCACTGTTGCCTCAAGTGTCAGAAGCATACTAAAAATGCATCACCGAAAACTTATCCTTTTTCTAGTTTGCATTGTGTTTCCATGTTTAAAACCATGCTGTGACAGATTGCAAAGAAAAGCAGGCTTTAAAAAACATTTCTTGCGTCAAAGAGTCAGGGAGCTCATGCGTTAATCTTCCCTGGAGAGAACACCTTATGTGATTAGCTGCTCTACTCACCCTCTGATTGGCCAACATCAGAGAGAGGAAATAAAACAGCTGATCTGGAGGGAAAAGAGGTCTTTTGCAATTTGGTCTTTTGCTTTTTGGTCTTTGTTTGAAATCAAACATCTGGATCAGTAGCCAAAAGTTTTGGCTTCTGAGGGAAGAACCATTTTGGGAGTCAGTGCTTTCTGACAGACAAAAGTCAGGACATTACCTCTACAGAGAGAAGAGAAACCCCATTGTCTTAAATATATTAAAAGTGCTCTGAGGGAGAACTTAGATTCTCCATCAGGAAAGCTACAGAACAGCCTTATACAGACAAAGGATACTGGAGAAGGATTTGGCAGAAGGTCTGGGTAGTTTCAGTGAACTCCCAGACAAGCCAAATAGTAACAGGAGTTATTGTTTCTTAACGACAAGAAGAATAACTTCCTGCCAGTAAAAGGGGTTGGGAAGAGAACTCTGGTCTGTGATAAAGGAGAGAAGCCTAGACATCTCGGGAGTTAGTGGAAAGCTGTAATATCTAAAGGAAAAACTAGAACACTGAAGAAAGAAATCTAGAAAATCTAAGCAAACGCTGTCCTCCAGAAGAAACGTTAATAAGAATTGTGTTAGTGCTGAAATATACTGAACAAAGTACCTCTCAAAGAAAGAACTAGAAAACCTTGAAACAAAACTACAAATACACTCTCTTGAAAATTCTAGGAATTCAACTGTATATATGAAGGATTTCAGACAGCCTATCTATTCCGTTTCAGGAACTGGTTACTAATGTTTTTTCCCGTCATTTCAGACAGACCCATTTTAGTAACTGGCAGTTAACGGAATATATTTACCTGTCCATACAGTGCCGGTTGTCTCCCATTTGGGAAGTGTGCCTGAGGCGTTGTTGACAAAAACTGCTTTCCTCAGATCTTCAATCCCTTCTTCCAGATCTGAATCACTACAGTGGGCTGTGTAAAATGCCCCATAGTGCTTCCTCCAGTGAGGGGCTTTTCACACCTTTCCCCCCCCCAATGCGTGAGGTCTCCTCTCTCTTTTTTTTAATGTTCTATTGGGAGTGCTATGATGCTGAAACAGGATGTCAAATCAGCGCCATAGCACTCCCAATAGAATCTTCAAAAAAAAAAAAAAATCTCTCAGGGAGATCGTGCGTGCAGGGGGGAATGGTGAGAAAAGAAAGCAGCACAGTTTGAAATGGCCACAGCGCTTCACAGATGGTTGCTTACCGGAAGGGAAATGCTGTGTGAAACAGCCATCTCTGTACTGGTTTCCTCCATGACAGGCCAATAATGGAAACCATGCAGTTTAAGAAGGTAATGTGAAATCCCTGGCAATTAGAAAGTTTTTACCTCAGCAATCTCAAAACCTTGACTATTCCTAATATACATGTATCCCCTGCCCGTTTAATAAAATCTTTATTCTGTTTTTGAAAGTTAATTTTCCTCAAGTGCCATTTCATAAGGGTTTATAAAACAGGACAGCTCCTGTCTTTCCCTCAAGTTCCTGTACTGGGTCTAAAGCCTAAACAAAGAGAGGGATAGTTTCAAGTTTATAGAAAAGTGAAAGAGAAGATATACACGCTACTGTAAAGCGACTCAGACACTTAGGGGAACTGAAGTTTTGGTGGGAAAAGTCTGCCAGACAGTTGGGGAGATATGGGGGTCCGTCATACATGCCCTACTAAAATTAGTAACTGCTGAAGCAAAAAATGTGTAATATCCAGTTAATAGTTTTAGAGAAGGGAGTATTTGTTGTTCTGCGATAAAAGACCAGCAGATTAAAAAAACCCAAAAAAACAGTGTAGGCCAGGGGTGTCAAACATGCGGTCTGAAGGCTGGATCAGGCCCTTGGAGGGCCCAAATCAGGCCCGCAAGGCTCTGGATGTTTCCTACTTCCATTTGCAGTTCTGCTGCTGCCGCCATGTTACAACTTGCTTTACCAGTCTCTCTCAGTTGCACAGGAGAGATAGATAGGCAAAGCTCTCCTGTGCAATTGAGAGAGTCTGGTAAAGAACTGGCTGAGGCTTCTCCCCTTCCTCCTCTAAGGGGGAGGGAGGGAACAGCCAGAGCTTGCTTCCTGGCCAGGCTGCAGGAGGAAAGGGAAGGAAGCCTTTTTTCCCTTCCACTGGCTAAGGCTCCTCCCTGAAGGAAGGGAGGGAATGAGGGAGAGTTTGCTTTGCTGGGCTGCCTCAATCGCATGGGAGAAATACCAAGCATCTTTAAGAAAGTTTTATTCAAGGTATGACCTTTTGTGTGCCTTGCTACAGTGTGTGTGTGTTTTGTTGGGCTTTTTATGCCAGGGCTCTCCTGGGTGCAACTGGGTTCCCTCCCTCTTTTCACTGTATTCATGCCCTCATGATCCAGTGTTTCTCAGTAAGAAAACAATGTGAACTATTTTAGAGGAGGAATAACAATAAGCCAGTGAGGTGGATTAGACTGAGAGTGTGCATCCTGAACAAGTTCACCCCCTTTGAAGGAAGCTGTAGTTATTTCTCTGGGGAAAAGTATAGTTTTGTAGACAAACACATGGCCCTCAGTCTGTGTTAGGATGCCTTCTCATGTTCTTGACCAGCACATGAAGCAACTTATGTACAAAAGGTTGCAATGCCCAGCCATTTCATTTTCCCCTGGGTCCTAGGCTAGGAACACTGAGCATGAGATTTTTGTAATATATGTCAGTAAATCAAAAGTAGGTTTGCAGCTTACAGATACACACCTGAACAGCATACTCAAGATTGCTACTGCACAGACATTTTGATACAATAATTCAGAGCAGGTGTCAGTTATCAGAGACTGTTAAATAGACAAAATATTGCAAGAATGCTAGTGTTTTAAGCATGTTTTATTTAAAGTTTTAAAAATCTTTAATTGTGTTTGTCTGTGTCCTTTATAAAGTTTATATCTCTACTACCTGGTATTATATTTTATGACACACATGGCCCAGCCCAACATGGTCTCATTTATGTCAGATCTGGCCCTCATAACATTGATCTGGCGAAACATTGGCCTAATGGTTAACAACCGCTTGCATCTTTGCACTGTATTTGTACTGTAATGGTTTTATACTTGTATTATAATATGTTTTAACTAGTGTATTTTTAAATATGTTTTATGTATGTATTTACATTGATTGTAAGCCGCCCTGAGCCTGCTTTGGCAGGGAGGGCGAGGTATAAATCCCATAATAAATAAATAAATAAATAAATAAATAAATAAATAAATAATAAATGAGTTATGTTATGACACCCGTGGTGTAGGCTATTTGTCTCCATAGCAGCGTCCTCACACTGAGTCAAGCCATTGATTCAACCCACTGACTCCTCTGACTGGCAGCAGCTTCTCCAGGTCCCCAGCAAAGGTCTTTCCCAGTCCTGCTCTCTTATGATCCTTTTAATCAAGGGACTGGATCTGGGGTCTTGTACCACTGAAGTTTTATAGTTTCATTGTTGTCCTATCCCAGCCTTTTGAGCTCCCCCACACCAATGTCTAGCAGTGTTTGAATTCTTTTTTTGTATTATTCAGTATTAATGTTACCTTTACCAAAAATATGAAAAGATCAATTGTAAACTACATTCATTAACATGTTTAAGCTTAATCATAGCCTGCACATTATTCTGTTCTTCAATATGTAGGATATTTGTGTGCACAAGAACTTGTCAGTGGGAAGTTAGTTAGTAAATTATACTCCTGCGTGAAACCAGGATTTTATTCTCTTAGCCTTAGCATTTGTAGATATGCTATTCCTAAAACTTATTGCAGTATAAATCCCCATTTTCTTAACTAATGAGCCAAATCAAGCAATTTATTGACAGGCTACTGGCCCAAATGACTAATGTCTTCTATTTTCTTTCCTTTTAGCTTCATTTCAACCTTATTTATCTTCATTTCACATAAAATCAATCTAAAATTTTAATAAAAAAGTAATTTTGGAAGGAGAGCAAGCAGTAATGAAAAACTAATGACGAACCTACCTGTTAAAGACTTACCTTGGTGTTCAATTGCTCTTATGTCCCTCACACTGCTTGGTTTAACAATGCTATTAGATATAGGAGCAAAATTTCATAATGCCTTTTCAGTGGGATATGTGATCATCTTTATCAATTTCTTCCCTAGGAAATTATAAATCTATCCTGTCATAAGCATCCAAATTTTGATCTCAGGAGAAGAAACCAGTGAGCACTGCTCTCTGTGCTACTGTACTACTACATGTGAGCCAACAATATCTAATGCATCAGGGGAGGAACTAGGACTTAGTAGTATAGCACCTGCTTGGCATTCAAGAGGCCCCAGGTTCGTTCTCATGTTCAATCCCAGGTATTTACAGTTAAAAGACTCAAATAGTATGTGATATAAAAGACCTCTACTTGAGACCCAAGAGAATTGCTGTCAGTCTGATTAGACAATACTTCTTGGTGGACAGTTGGTATAAAGCAGTTTCATGTATACATGTGTACCACCCTCTGTGCCTCCTAAGGTTACCTGCCCCCAGGTCCCAGCGGGGTTTTCCCCACATTCGGAGGCTTTAACCAGCCACTGGCCAGCTAGCTGGTGGGAGAAAACCCATCCCCAAACGGGGACATCATCACATGATATCATTATGCCAGGGACATTGGCTTCCGGTCTGGGATTCATGGCGTCCTGACGTGTTCTGGCTTTGCTCTTTGAGCTCCCAGAGCATACGGAGGGTCTTGACGACAGGGAGGGCTTCTTACAACCCTCCGCAGATCCCCCCAGGCAGGGGGGTGACTGGCAGCGAGCTTTTGGCCCGAGAAGGAGTTGAGATCGACTGATAGCGGGGCTTTAAAGAGCGTCGCGACCAGCCTTGATCCCCTCCCCCAGAGAAGGCACTTCGGAAATTCTCTACAAGACCCCACCGAGTTGGATTCTCAACATAAGAACGCATGACCCAGACCTCCAAGACATTCTATGCAAGCTGATATTAAGGAAACACTGCTATAACAAGACACGGACTTTGAAGGTAACTTTTTTAAAATTGCTCACCGGAGACGCGTTTTGGCTGAAAGTAAACAACATCCGATGAAGCGCATGATCGTGCTGTATCTGTCGTACTAACATCAAACTTGAAAAAGTGCAGTTAAACAGCTTAAAAAGGCCAAAAAGCCGGTTTGTTGATCATTCCTGCGGTTGGATTATTGACTTTGAAATAGAAACTAACAACAATCTCCGTGAGAATTAGAGTGGAAAAGTACTCGAGCTGCAGCAGAAATCGTCAGAACAGGAAGTGACCTCAGACCAGACAAGAAATCGTCCTAGAGAAGTCCAGGGAGGCCAGAAGAAGGGAGGAAACCAGGGACAAGGGGACCTTTAAAACTGCCAGACAGGAAGTGAGTACCCGGAAGATCCATTTACCATAGAGAAATTGCGCCCGCCATTTTGAGAAGGTCAAAAAAAATTATTTTGATTTTAAACGAAAGACTTAATAGAAAATAGTGAAAATAGAGCGATTTAGGTGGGCACAAGAAGGACTTTGATTTGATGTAGGTTGGAGGGAAATTTTGAACAACGGCTTACGATCTGCGGCAACGACAGAGGGCGAACTCCTGGTCCTCCCCGAAAATGGCTGCGAAAGAAGAAAAAAAGCTACAGGGCATGATGGAAGCTATGGAGAAACGTGTGATGGACGCGATTCAGAAGTTGGAAAAAACCCTTATAACAGAAGTAACAGAGCTGAAAAAAGAAATGTCTGGGATTACAAAAGAGATACAGACGTTGACTAAAAGAGCAGATGAGACGGATGAAAGAGTGAAGAGAGTGGCATCTAATGTTGCTGAGGTTACTTTAGAAACAGAAAAAGTCAATGTGATGGTCCAATATAATGCAATGCTTAACCACATGAGATTCAGGGGGATCCCTGAAGACAAGAGTGAGAACATCCATTCTGTTATGGTGGATGCTGTTGCAGATTTTTTAAAAATGGAAGAGGAGAAGGTGGCGGCTCAGATTGATGTGGTGTACAGAGTCAATTCTGCGATTGCGCAAAGGAAAAAATTACCCAGAGATGTAATTGTCCAGTTTATATCTAAAAAACTGAAGGAGGATCTATTTAAGCAACAATTTCAGGAAGATTTCATAATTGACAACAAGAAAATTATGGTCTTAAAGGAACTACCCACAACAATGCTCCAGGATAGACGACTCTTCAAAGATCTGATTGACAAACTGAAAACAGAGGGTATAAGATACAGATGGGAAATTCCTAAAGGTGTCAGTTTTACATTTAAACAGAAGAGAGTCACCATCAAGTCTGTAGAACAAATGACCAGATTCATCGACGATAACTTTAAAGACTCTGATAAATAAGCAGAAAATCAACATGGAGAGTCAAATCATATCATGGAATGTTAATGGACTTAATTCACCTCAAAAAAGAAAAAATGTTAGACTTTGGTTGGAAAAACAAAAATGTGATATTGTTTGTTTGCAAGAAACACATATTAAAAAATCTGATGCCAAATTTTTGATTCAAAAAAGATTAGGAGAGGAATTCTACTCCCTCTCCTCCCAAAAGAAAAAAGGAGTTGTTATATATATCAAAAAAGAATTGGAACCAAAAGAAGTGTTTAAAGATAATGAAGGGAGGCTTCTGGCGGTAGAAGCCGTACTGCAAAATAAAAAGACTTTAATTGTCAATCTCTATGCCCCAAATGGTGCGAAGGAAATTTTTTTCAAGATTTGTGGGAACAGCTACGACAGTTAACCTATGAGCAAATGATTTTGATGGGTGACTTTAATGGTACTGTTGATAATATTGTTGACAGAAAATCCAAAAAGGGAATTGAAGCCATGGGCAAACTTCCGAAAGTCTTTTTTCAACTGACTAAACATGAACATTTGGTAGATGTTTGGAGAGTTAAAAACTCCAGGGACAGAGAGTATTCCTTTTATTCATCAAGACACGAATCCTTTTCAAGAATAGACATGATGTGGATGACGGAGAATTTGATCTTGCAGACACGCAAAATTGAGATGTTACCTAGAATTCTCTCTGACCATAGTCCGGTGAAATGGTCAGCGTATGTTAAGAGAAAGAAATTCCGATGGAGACTTAATGAAGATTTGCTGGACAAACAAAATATTGTGGATAGAATAAGGACAGAAACCCAAATATACTTTCAACTGAATTTAAATAAGGGTGTACAGACGCAAACGGTATGGGAAGCTTACAAGGCTGTGATGCGAGGACATCTGATTGCAATTAATAATAATGAAAAGAAACAACAACTGAAAATAGATAAAGAGATTATGGAAAACATTCGGAAAAAAGAAATGGAACTTAAGAAAAGGCCTGGCAAAAAGAAGATTTTGAGAGAATTGAGGATCTTAACGGAGCAATATGAGGCGAGGTTGAACAAAGAAGTATATTGGAATTTGAAAAAATTGCAACAGAAATCCTTTGAAGGTGCAAATAAACCTGGCAAATACTTGGCATGGCAATTGAAGAAAAGAAGAGAGAATAAAACAATTACTAATCTGAAAGATGGAAATAAAGAGATTTCAGACCCAGGAGGGATCAGGAGGGAATTTTACAAGTACTATGCGACTCTTTTTCAAGCAAAACAAGTGGATCTGCAAAAGATGCAAGATTATCTATCCAAGGTTAATTTGATACAACCAAGCCCTGAAATGAAAGCATTCTTAAATGCTGTAATAACTAAAGAAGAAATTAGTAAAGCAATAGGAGAAGCAAAGATTTCTAAAGTTCCAGGCCCGGATGGCTTCTCAGCCAAATTTTATAAAAAACTTCATGAAGACCTGGTTCCGGTGTTGGAGATACTTCTAAACGAAATTAGAAGGACAGGAAAGATACCAGATTCCTGGAACGAAGCTGCAATCACCTTAATTCCTAAAGAGACTCAAGATTTAACAAATGTAAATCTGGTCCATGGGGTCGCGAAGAGTCGGACTCGACTGTGCGACTGAACAACAACAACAAAGAATTATCAGCCTATCTCATTATTGAATAACGATTATAAGATATTTGCAAAAATATTAGCAGAGCGCCTTAAAAGGTTTTTGAAGGACACTATTGTTGAAGACCAAGCTGGATTTTTACCAAATAGACAAATTAAAGACAATATGAGGGTTGTTTTAGACGCAATTGAGTATTATGATAAGCACCCCGAAAAAGAAGTTGGTTTTTTATTTTTGGACGCTGAAAAAGCATTTGACAATCTGAACTGATCATTTATGTTTAAGGTGTTTGAGAAATCCTTGATGGGTGCAGAATTTATAAGAATGATTCAATCAATTTATAAAGAACAAAAAGCTACGGTGATCGTGAATGCAGAACCAACAGAAGTGTTCCGGGTAAGAAAAGGTACTAGACAGGGTTGTCCCCTGTCACCATTGTTATTTATCTGGATTTTGGAGATTTTGCTACAAATGATTAGAGATGATGAAAACATAAAAGGTTTAAATATTGGAGGTTTTTCATTTAAACTAAGAGCATTTGCGGATGATATTATGTTTATTGTTGAAGATCCTGTTAATAATATGCCCAAGGTATTTGAAAAAGTGAAAGAGTTTGGTGATCTCGCAGGGTTTTATGTTAACAAGAATAAATCTAAGATATTGTGTAAAAATATGATTGGTATAAAGCAACAAATGTTACAAAATGTGACAGAATGTGAAGTGGTTAAAAAGATTAAGTATTTGGGAGTTGAAATTACAATGAAAAATATAGATTTGTTTAAGAATAATTATGAAAAACTGTGGGGTTCGATAAAGAGTGATTTAGAAAAATGGGAAAAATTAAGACTATCTCTTCTTGGAAAAATTGCCGTTGTCAAAATGAATGTACTGCCCAGGTTAATGTTTTTGTTTCAGACAATACCAATTGTGAAAGATGGGAAAGTGTTGGTAAAATGGCAAAGAGAAATCTTCAAGTTTATCTGGGCAGGGAAGAAGCCAAGAATTAAAATGAAGATAATGTATGACATTAAAAATAGAGGTGGCTTCCAAGTCCCGAATTTGCGTTTGTATCATGAAGCAGTATGTATGTCTTGGTTATCTGAGTGGGTTAATTTGGAAAATAGAAAACTTTTAGCCCTTGAGGGGCACGATTGCAGATTTGGCTGGCATGCCTATCTTTGGTATGGGAAAAATAAAGTCGATTCTATGTTTAAGCATCATTATGTAAGGAGGACATTGTTTGATGCATGGACCAGGTACAAGGATAAAATCTCGGATGAGAGGCCTCTGTGGATTGTTCCAGCAGCAGTTATACATCGGTTTTCAGATTATAAAGGTAATGACTGGTTGAAATATCATGAATTGTTGCAAAAAGAAGGGGAAAAATATGTTTTAAAGTCAAATAATGAACTAGAATTTGAGTATAGTTGGCTACAATATTGTCAAATAAGGGACATTTATAAAAAAGATTGTAAAGAGTTTGGTTTTAGAGCTGTAAATGATGACTTTGAAAATATATGGTTGAAAGGAGAACGGAAAATGATATCAAAGATGTATAAAACCTTGTTGACTATATATACTTTGGATGAAACTGTTAAAGAACAAATGATAAAGTGGGCCATAAATATGAACAAAGAAATTTCTATGGAATCATGGGAATTTTTGTGGAAAAGATCTTTTAAAATGTCTACCTGTATTAATGTAAAAGAAAATTGTTATAAGATGATGTATAGATGGTACATGACACCAAAAAAGATTGCTAATATTAGTATGGATAAGAACTTGAGTAACAAATGTTGGAAATGTAAAAAAATGGAGGGTTCTTTTTACCATATGTGGTGGTCGTGTGATAAAGTGAAAGCATACTGGTCTAATATACACTGTGTGATGCAGAAGATATTAAAAATCCCAATTGAGAGAAAGCCAGAACTTCTTCTCCTTGGTTTGACAATGGAAAAAATTCCACAAGAAAAAAGGACATTGTTATGGTACATGATTACGTCGGCAAGAATGGCCTTTGCTCAGCAATGGAAAATGGAGAAGGTGCCAGATATACATGATTGGTTGAGAAAATTGTTATTTTTAGCGGAAATGGACAAAATGCCAAAGAAATTAAATGGACAAATGTCAGAACAGTACTTAAAAGACTGGGAAGGATTGAAACTGCATCTAGAAACTGAATATAGAATGAAGGGGAAAACATATAACTTGGATACGTATGAATATTGAACGAGAAGTGAAATGAATTTTGAACTGTATGTACTGTTATTTGAAAATATGTTGAAATTGTAGAGGTTATATATAATTGAAATGTGTTACCTGGTTTGTCGATGCATTTAAGTCTAAGCTTGATTACCTTATAATTTTTTTGTTTGTTATTAGCAGTGTTGGAAGCCTATTGGGGGGTGGGGGGTTGGGATGGGGATTTTCTTTTTCAAAATTGTATTGGTAACGTAATTGGAAATGTTGAGTGTATCCCAATAAAAAATTTTGTTTAAAAAAAAAAAAATTATGCCAGGGACATTGCATGGTGACACACTGGTTTTTAGGGAAACTCTATGGTTTTGAAGGCAAAAAAACATAAGAGTTTTGCCCCAAAACCACAGTGTCCTGTGCGATGGTGACATCATCACATTGGGGATGTCACATGTGACATCCTGCCCATCCTCAGAATGCCCCCAAATCCCCCCGCCACAATGGTGAGGGGACCTCGCAACCCTAGTGCAGCTATGATTGGGTATTTCGGGGCCACATCCCCTCACACTACAGCCATGCCCCAAAAGTCCTGCTGCTAAAAACCCTTTTGCTATGTCCTGAGATAATACGAACACAGCACAAACATGCAAAGTGCAAAAAGCACTTTAAAATGAGAAACGCATGTCACGAGCCCCCTCCCCCGCCAATTAACACCTGCTCAGTGGGCCAGCTGCAACAGCCACATGGGGTCCCATCCACCCAGTGTGGGGGGGTGCTTACTGGAACAATCCACTTCGGTTCTCCCCAACGAATGCGCTTTCTGACTTTGGAGACATCTAGCCACACCTTCCCTCTCCCATGCATGCAGTGTGGTACCTTGCACAGAACAGCGATTACTGTGGGCATGCATTTAAAGTTTAACACCCTCCCCCACAAGAAAGTCTGCCAGAAGCAGCTGCGATGGAATTCCAGAGCCCCAGGCCCTTCGACACTCTGATGCCCTGCACCACCAGGGGTGGAGAGGAGAGCAAAAAGCCACTAGTCCTCTTCAACGCCCACCTCACTCCACACTTGCAAAGCTTGGCAGCCACGTGCTATATAAGCCCTTTGTTTCTCTCTTGCTCTCTTTCACTTTGGATATAGCAACCAGCCACCTTGCCTCATCTATCTACCAGACACGCATTAAGCCACATTCAAATGTTTGCAAATATATTAAAGAACTGCAAAACAGTAAAAAGAATGCTAAGACCTTCTGAGCAGCAGAGAGCATATATCATTGTTAGAAATAATTCTCCCCCATGCCCAGCCTGGAATGACATGGGGGTTGTACACAAGCTATTATTACTTACTCTAATTAAGTTCCCCACCCCCTGCCCCACCAACCAAAAATTCCTGGCTTTGGGACTCAGTGCATCCTGCCAGAAAGATGAACATCAGTCACACCCTTGAGACACAAGCTGTGACACCTTGAAGCTGCTGGGATCAACAGTACATAGCATATGAATGCCCTGTTTTCACCAACTGATTAATTTGCCGAAGGCAACAAAAGACCATCCTTAAGACACTGCTCAATTAATCCACATTTGGGCTGCCTGCTAGCCCTTTACTTAGGTCTTCCACACTCTATTCACTCTGTTTTCTGCAGTTCCTTGAACTCAGTACCAATCCGTATTCCCCCATGCCCCTGATTCCCTGGTTCTGCTATCTTTAGCTGACAGGAGGGAGGGAAAGTCATTTTATATACTGACCAGACACACAGAAGGACAAGGCCCACCATGTTCTAAATAGCTCCACATTAGAGAAAGTTTTGGCAGCAGCCAATGTCCCTCACATGCAACTGTTCCATGTACAGGAATCTAGTGTCCCCATTTATCTGTTATCCTGCCATAAGTATTCTTTCAAGAATAATTAACATGAAACACATCTTCAATAGCTACCATTGAAAGGGGGAATGGATGGCAGGAAAATAGTAAGCAAAAGAATCTCAAGTACAGGATAGCTAAAGGGAGAAGGGGAGAAAGGGGTTAAAGAGACATGGCTAGAAGAAGAACAAGGAGGGTAGAAATTTCCAGGGACTGAGGGGAAGGAATGGAGATGCAGGTACAGGCAGTAGCTGAGGCAAAAACAGAATGAAAACTTCATTACTGCACACCGCAGCTCTACTGACAAGAAACATAATGGACAATCCCTACAATTATTATGGGAGAAAGGCAAGTGGCCTTCTCTCAGAAGTAGCTATTCAGTTCTCAACACCTCAAGTTTAGATCTAAACTAGATGCTACAGCACCCAAAGGTCCAACCCATAGATGCCGATGCCATTTTAGAGAAGAATTCGGCCATTAAAAAATGCTGCAGTGTGACAAGGCAATCCCCCCCCCAGCACATCTTTTCAGATTCTGAAACAGCCCTCTCCACAGCTGTTTTGGCACTTGAAAAGGTATAGGGGTAGAACTAGATTACCTGGCCCTCGTGGTATTTTTAAATGGCTAAATTCTTCTCTACAATGGTGTTGGAATAGACAGGACGGACCATGGATACTTAAATGTCTAGTGTGGCCCTTAAACACACCTCAGCAATAAGGGCCAAAAAGCAGCTCTTAATCATTTTCAGTGACGCTCCCATAAAATTACTTTACCTCTTCAAACAAAACTCCACCTAATACAGTCTATAAATTTGCCATTTATTTTTAGCCTTCTTCTAGACTGCAAGTTTAAGACATACCATCAATCATACAATATAGAGAAGAACAGCAAAAATATGAAGATTACTGAGCAATGTGTGCAACAAATCTATTGAGACCAGCACTAATTTACCCCACACTAAAAACATTTCTGAGAGAGAAAAGGAGAGGTTTTTTTTAAAAAAAGAATTCACTATAGCAGCTTAAACAAACTATTGTGTCAGTGTAGAGAAATTAACACTACAAATATGTTGGTCCCAGTCTGCATAGGGCTTTAAATGTAAGAACCAAGATCTTGAACTTGATCCAGAATTCAACTATGATCCAATGCAACTGGCAAAGCACCAGATGTATATGTGCTCTTAGGGGTGTCCCTGTAAGGACACGGGCTGCTGCATTTTGGACCAGCTGCAATTTCTGGAGCAGTCTCAAGGGTAGCTCTGCACAGAGTGAGTTATGGTAATCCAGCCTGGAGGTGACCATTGCATGGATCACTGTAGCTAGGTCATGAGGGGGAGGTAGGGGACCAGTTACTTGACCTGCCACAGATGGAAAAATGCAGATCTTACAACTGCTGTCTCCTGGGCCTCCATGGAAAGTGAGGAATCCTGGACCACACCCAAGATTTTTACCACTGGTGCAGGTATTAGTAGCGCACCATCCAGTGTTGAGAGCTGGATCCCTGGCCCAGTCACCTCACAACCCAGGTACAGGACCTCCATCTTCACTGGATTCAGTTTCAGTCTGGCTCTGCTTTAACCATGCAGCCATAGCTTTCAAGCCCTTGGCCAGAATGTCTGGGGCGGTATCCAGACAGCCATCCATCATGAGATACAACTGAGTGTGACCAGCATACTGATGACAACCCAGCCCAAACCCTCAGACTATCTGGGCAAGGGGGAACATATAGATATTAAATAACACAGAGTGAAGGATTGTCCCCTGGCAGATGCCACATACCAAAGGGTAATGTGGTGATGTCCTCTCCTCAAGCGCCACCCTTTGTCCCTGACGGTGGAGCAATGAGTCCATTTGGAAAGATGCTGTGCTGGAATTGAGGACAGATACCTTGGTGTAAACATGTAAAACTAGAGCACCGATTGTATTTATAATTTAACAATTCTTGGGCTAAGACACAGATAGGGTATTTATCCTATGTGGCTGTGACAGAGTGACTTGCACATACTGAACAACTTTTGGAGGCAGACAAATGGAGATTTTTCTGTGCTGTCAAAGCTGTAACTTCATTCTATAACGTAATTGCCAGGTTAGGCACACAGAGATACACAGACATAGCTGAAATATCTTCAGAATACCATACAAGACATCCCTGCATCTTCTAGCATCTAGACTCCAGGTCTATTCTATTGTGCATAATTCAGTGCTACACAATAGCGTTGCTCAATACTGCTACACTAAGTCTGCAAAAAATTTAGTTTTACCCATTTTGAATTGCTATCCATTTTATTTATGAAATTGCCACTGTTTAAATTTTCTTCCCTGTTGATAAAATACAGAAAACATTCAATTGTTCGCACTATAGGAAACTTATAATTTATTTGAGCAAAACATAATATTTGGGCTGCAATTGTGGGAGTAAATGCCACTGAACTGCTTCCAATAACCATGCATAAGATGCAAGAATAATTAAGGTGCTGGTTTCTAAGGAGGATCATGATGCATGGTGTAGTGCAGTGCAACTGAGATACCATCCATGCCGGATACCAGCAGTCCACTGTCATTTCCCTAAAGAATCCCTTCTAGTGCTGAGGCTGTGATGGCAGAACTTAAATGTTTTGTCAGCCCTAAGAAACAGCAACTTTGTCAGTAACCACAAATGCCATCTGAACTCCATAATTGCACTGAACAGACTGTCCCATGCTACAAACAGCTAAATATCTTTAAAGAAAAGAACAGAAAAGTGCTTGAAGCATACCCTTAATAGCTCAATGTGTCAAGTATTGTTAGAACAATCCCCAGAGGCTTGGTCATCAATCCAATTCTTAGCATCTGTGTGACAAGATTCCTTGAATGTTGACATCAACAAGGAACTCCTTGTGGACAGTAGACAGTAAACCACACCCCAACAGCAGTAGCTATCTCTATTATCTTCTTTATGACAGCCCAAGACAGTAAACAGAGGACAGCTGTGGGGAAAATGTATCTAAAAAAAAGGGCCTATCCTAAAAAAGGATTAAAGCATATTTGTAGACAAGTGTGAGGAAAAAAACACTGTTCCTTCTCCATTGACTTACAGATGTTCTGTGGGCAAGGAATTGATCGTGCAGTATTGCCACATAATCCATGAAAACTAGAAAGCAAAGAAACAATTATGGGCAACCACCATCCCTTCACAAACAAAAGCAGAATGTACAGATATTCTTCAGCCAAGTCTGTGATTTTAAATAGGGATAAAGCAATATGGTCATTTTAATTTATTTTTGATTCTATATGAGGTAATTAGGTGTTCTCCACCTAATATTGCTGCTCTTGTTGATTCTTTTGCACCATTTATATACCACTGACAGCACCCAACATGTCTTAATTTTAATGGGAAAACTGGGCCTGAGGAACCAGAAAATTGTGCAAAAATAAAGACTTGCTGGCAGTCTTTAAGCAGCAGCTGGACAAACACTTGTCAGGGACACTGTAGACTGATCCTGCATTGAGCAGACAGTTGGACTAGATGGCCTGTATGGCCCCTTCACTCCCTCATGGATCACTGCCTTGACATGGCGAGGGGGCTTGCGTGGTTTGATGAGGCTGTGGGCTATGCCATGGAGGGCCACTCAGGATGGACAGGCCACAGCAGAGATCTCAGACAAAGCATGAGCCACTGTAGAAGAAAATGGCAACCCACGCCAGTATTTTTGCCAAGAAAACCCCATGGACAGTAACAAAAGGCTAAAAGATATGATGCCGGAAGATGAGCCCCTCAGGTCGGAAAGTGTCCAATATGCCACTGGGGAAGAGCAGACGGCAAGTACAAGTAACCCCAGAAAGAGTGAAGTGGCTGGGCCAAAGCCGAAAGGACGCTCAGTTGTGGATGTGTCTGATGGTGAAAGGAAAGTCCAATGCTGCAAAGAACAATACTGCATAGGAACCTGGAATGTAAGATCTATGAATCAAGGTAAGCATGACATGGTCAAAAATGAGATGGCAAGAATGAACATCGACATCTTTGGAATCAGTGAACTAAAGTGGATGGGAATGGGCGAATTTAACTCCGGAAACCATTATATCTACTACTGTGGCCAAGAATCCCATAGAAAAAATGGTGTGGCCTTTATAGTCAACAAAAGAGTGTGAAAGGCAGTAATGGGATACAGTCTCAAAAATGACAGAATGAGCTCGGTCCGAATTCAATATCACAGTAATCCAAGTCTATGCCCCAACCACTGATGCAGAAGAGGCTGAAGTGGACCACTTCTATGAAGACCTACAACAGCTCATAGAACTAACACCAAAAAAGATGTCATCATCATAGGGGACTGGAATGCTAAAGTAGGAAGTCAAAAGGTAACCAGAATAATGGACAAGTTTGGCCTTGCAGAACAAAATGAAGCCGGGCAAAGGCTAACAGAGTTTTGTCAAGAGAACATGCTGGCCATAGTGAACACCCTCTTCCAACAAACTAAGAGGTGACTCTACACATGGACATTCCCAGATGGGCAACACCGAAATCAGATTGACTATAACATTTGCTGTCAAAGATGGAGAAGCTCTATACAATTAGTAAAAACAAGACCTGGAGCTGACTGTGGCTCAGATCATGAGCTACTCATTGCAAAATTCAGACTTAAACTGAAGAAAGTTAGGAAAACCACTAGGCCATTCAGGTTTGACCTAGATCACATCCCTGATGAATATACAGTGGAGGTGAAGAATAGGCTTAAGGGACTAGATTTGATAGAGTGCCTGAAGAACTATGGTCGGAGGTTTGTAACACTGTACAGGAGGCAGCAATCAGCACCATCCCAAAGAAAAAGAAATGCAAGAAAGCAAAGTGGCTATCTGATGAGGCTTTACAAATAGCAAAGGAAAGAAGGAAAGCGAAAGGCAAAGGTGAAAAGGAAAGATTTACCCAACTGAATGCAGATTTCCAGAGAACAGCAAGGAGAGATGAGACTTTCCTGAATGAACAATGCAAAGTAATAGAGGGAAATGATAGAATGGGAAGAACTAGAGAGCTCTTCAAGACAATTGGAGAAATCAAGGGAACATTCCATGCAAAGCTGGCCGTGATAAAGGACAAAAACGGTAGGGACCTAACAGAAGTAGAAGAGATTAGGAAAAGATGGCAAGAATACACAGAACTATACAAGAAGGACCTCATTGTCTTTGACAATCACAACTGTGTAATCACTGGCCTCATGCAAGACATCCTGGAATGCAAAGTCAAATGGGCCTTAGAAAGCATTACTAACAACAAAGCTGGTGGAGGTGATGGTATCCTGGCTGAGCTATTCAAAGTTCTAAAAGATGATGCTGTTAAAGTGCTACATTCAATTTGCCAGCAAATTTGGAAAATGTAACAGTGGCCACAGGATTGGAAAAGGTCAGTTGACATTCCAATCCCAAAGAAGGGCAATGCCAAGGAATGTTCAAGCTATCACACAATTGCACTCATTTCACACACTAGCAAGGTCATGCTCAAGATCCTACAAGATAGGCTTCAGCAGTATGTGGATAAAGAACTGCCAGAAGTACAAGCTGGGTTTTGAAGATGTAGAAGAATGAGAGATCAAATTGCCAACATTCACTGGATTATGGAGAAAGCAAAAGAGTAACAGAAAAACATCTACTTCTGCTTCATTGACTATGCTAAAGCCTAAACTTGCACTTTGCTGGGGAAGATCCACTCCCCAACCCTGAAGATTTTACCCACACCTGACTTGAAGCAACAGTATAGAAATCACCCATTCTGGAGAAGACCATGATTAAGAACCACACTTTCAACTAAAATCTTCAAAACAGAACTTCTTATACAAGAGTACTTCATACTTTTAGAAAACAATGCTTTAAGTCTTAATGGTCCAGATAAATACCATAAAGGTAAATAATATTTTAGTGAAAATACTCATGGTGAATCCCTGACTGTGTCAATTATCCACAGGGGGAAAAATCATTATGTTCTTAAAAATCATAAGATTTTACTACCATATGTTACAAATTGGGTATACATGCTAAAAATAAAGCAGCATGCATATATTCACAAATTGAAATAACAATGTGTGCACCTAAAAAAAGAAAATGTTAGCTTGTATTACAGCATATGTAGTCAATTTGCCAAGTTGCCAAAATGCTGATATATTTGGGTGTGACAGTCCTCCACACATCATCCATGAGAAGATGTACATTATATAAACCAGTATTAACCATATTGCTGAAAGAAAAACATTCCCATTATTAAGATGAGACCATTGAAAGTTATAGAAGGAATATGATAAAGAAAAATACAAATGTAAAACTTGGCATTGGTACTGTGGTGCTGTGACAGATTCCAGGCTTGAGATCATCCTGCAAGCAAAGACACCTGCAAGTCACATGACTAGCAGTGGTGATGTAAGCCTGACTCAGAACTCAAGAGGGAATTCTAAATTAAAAAAACAAAAACAAACAAACTCTTGATGGAGTTTGGCAGTTGAGATGGACAGTTGGTTGGTAGTCAGTTGGTACTGAGCCACAGGACTGACAAGTCTTGTTGGAACAAATGAGATCTCTATTTTGTTTCCAATATTAAGGGAAACCGAGAAAAGCCAAATGTGAAAACTATAGTGAAAACTAAAGAGTCTTAACAAGGAAAATAAGCTTCTAGAGGTTAAATAAGAAATACACATTCCTCCCCCTTAGAAATTATACCCTGCTGGAGAAAGAGCCTGATTTTAGGGGTTTAGTGTGTGCCCTGAGTGTTTGTTGGACTAGTGGACGTCCAAGGATCAGGGGTCTTTTCGTAGAAAAACAGCTGCAGGAGCTCATTAGCATATGGTATGCTAATGAGCCATTAGGCTATTAGCATATGCCACACCCCTGACATCACCGGAAGTGATGTCAGAAGGGGAAGCAAAAGGGGGTGAGGCATTTTCAAAAGCCTCCCCTTCCCTTCCCCAGCTGGTCTGGGTGGGGGAGCTAAGAGAGAAGGGATTTAAAGTTTAAACTCCTTCTCATGAGAGTTGGGTCACAGAAGGAAGAAAGAGGGAAGGAAAGAGAAGGAAAGGGAAGGGAAAGAGAGAGAGGGAAGAAGGAGGGAAAGAAAGAAAGAAAGAAAGAAAGAGAAGAAAGAAAGAAAGAAAGAAAGAAAGAAAGAAAGAAAGAAAGAAAGAAAGAAAGAAAGAAAGAAAGAAAGAAAGAAAGAAAGAAAGAAAGAAAGAAAGAAAGGAAAGAAGGAAAGAAGGAAGGAAGGAAGGAAGGAAGGAAGGAAGGAAGGAAGGAAGGAAGGAAGGAAGGAAGGAAGGAAGGAAAGAAGGAAGGAAGGAAAGAAGGAAGGAAAGAAGGAAGGAAAGAAAGAAGGAAAGAAAGAGGGAAAGAAAGAAGGAAGGAAGGAAAGAAAGAAGGAAAGAAAGAAGGAAGGAAAGAAGGAGGGAAAGAAGGAGGGAAAGAAAGAAATTTGGCGGCAATTCGGCCCCATTATATCCTATGGGCCATTGAAGTCAATGGTGAAAACATAGGGTATATTCTGGGGGCTGGAGGGGAGTGGGTTTGAGGGAGAGCTCCAAACTCACAGTGTAGCTGATGGAGCCTCTCCCCAAGATACCCACCAAGTTTCAAGAACATTGGACCAGCGGGTCCAATTCTATGGGCCCCCAAACAGGTTGCCCGTATTCCCTCCATTGTTCTCTATGGTGGGAGAAAAAGGTTATTTTTTCCCACCATAGAGAACAATGGAGGGAATAGGGGCAACCTGTTTAGGGGCCCATAGAATTGGACCCCTGATCCAATATTCTTGAAACTTGGTGGGTATCTTGGGGAGAGGCTCCATAAGCTACCCTGTGAGTTTGGAGCCTCTCCCTCAAACCCCCTCCCCTCCAGCCCCAGAATATACCCTATGTTTTCACCATTGACTTCAATGGCCCATAGTATATAATGGAGCTGAAACTGACATTCGGCTGCCTGAAAGACTCCCCGGACGCTGGCTGGGGGCGGGGCTTGGCTCCTGAGCTCCCGGAGCTGTGCTCCGGTGCGCTCCCCCCCCAAAAGACCCCTGCCAAGGATCAAACTAAGGCACAGCAGAGGTATTTCTCTGTGAAGGTGGAGAATACCTAAGAAACCCACACAAAAAACTGGCTGTATAAAACAGCATAAAGGCTGAGTTTGGAGAGAGAAAGTGATCTGTACTGTGTCATCTGAAGTGACTGATTATAAAGGAACTAACCTAAAGCTGAAATATACCATCTGCAACTACGTATCCACAAGCATCAAAGTTTGCCCTTGTAAATATATCTCCTGTCTGACTTTGTAAATAAATTCTTCAGTTGGTTTTACTGTTCCAAGTTGCATGTGTCTCAATGTCTGACAGTATCTGACAAAGTTAAACAGTAAACTTCATCCTATAAAAAAACAGTGTTCATAAAAAGCCCTAGAGACAATAAGTGGCTTGAGTTTTGATAAAAGAATGAACTGGGTGGGTTCCTGGTCAGACAGAGACAGTGTCAGTGGAAAATAAGACTGCTTCAGCCTGTGAAAGGTTAAAGGAACCAAACCCCTCATACTAGCCATATTGCTGAAAGGAAAAAGTTCCCATTATTAAGATGAGACCATTGAAAGTTATAGAAGGAACATGATACGGAAGAATACAAATGTAAAACTTGGCATTGGTACTGTGATGCCATCATATGTTAACAGCATCAAACACCTATACAGCAGCACGGACAGCAGGTTTGGGATCTGCATCAGGACTGCAAGCCTTTGCATGTAAATGGCTGTTCTGTTGCTTGGGATACTGCTTAAAGAATATATATCAGAGGAATTAATGGCTGGCAGCTACAGGAGCATTACCATGTTTATGTCCCATAGCACAATCAATGAAAATCAATTGGCCGATAATTGTGTTCCATCAAATTAAATTGTAGGGGAGTAGATCTCTCAGGGGACTGGAAATGAGATGTGGAGCCTTTCACCTTTAGGTCAGCCACTACAAACACAGCCCAAGTCAATAATGACTGAAAGTCATTAATGTTGTGTTAGTAAAAAAGACTGATGTTAAGCTTGGCTGTAACACCTTTCATTGTAGCACAGCCTCCAACTCTCTCACCAAGAACCTAGAGAAATGACTGGTGAATCCTCCTGTTCTTACCATATTGACTCGATTGGTTTGGGAACAAGATATGTTTCTTGAAAGCAGCAAACTATAGCAAACCCTATTTAATTATTAGTACGCTTCGCTCACCTTTTCTGACTCACATCCTTTAAATACCTGCAGCACCAAAAATGTCAGGACTCATCTATCCCAAGTTGGCACTGAAAGGACCATGTACTGAAAATACATAAAAATGTCCAATGCTATGTGTCTTCTTTGAGAGTAGTACTTCTCCAAGAAAGAAAGATTTTGAGAAACAGCACTCTGAAGGCCACTTTATGTATTATGCAGATTGAGAACAATTATTGCCACTAATTATACACTGAAGAGGAAAATGCAGGTAATCCCCAGTCAAAATATCTGTTCAAGTTCTATGTTCACAGACGTGGCATGTTGCATTCATGCATGACATTTTTAGGTGCACATTTACCACAAGCGGCCCTGGGAAATCTCTTTGAAACAGAGTCTGTAGATTTATTGCCCTAAAACACGTCAAATCCCATCAGCCATTTACACCTGTAGATGGCCTGAGTCTATGCAAATTTATTTACTTATTTCATTTGTACCCCATGTTTGCCCACAATGGGTATCCAAAGCAGCTTATATTGTTCTCTCCCCCATTTTATCTTCACAACTTAATGAGATGGGTTAGGTTGTGATTGGCCCAAGGTTGCCCAAAAAATTTCCACAACAGAACCTTCCCCAGCTCCTAGTGTGACAGGTCTATTACCCATGGAAAGAGGAGACCACAGTCTCTTACGACCTACTGCTGTGTGCTTCCAAAGAGGTCCACCCAAAAGGAAGGGACCTCAAAATGCTAGAAATTAAATAGAAAGCAAAGCAAATGTGATTTTAAAAATATATCCAAATATGTTTCCTAAATCTTCAGAAGGATTTACAGAAACGTTATAATTGCAAAAAGTCCATTTCTATTTTTTTAAAAATACATATCTATATATCTATTTCTCAACTGTGGGTAGATCCATGGATATCTAAATCCCACATTGAGATAAAGGAGATTTTTCACCAAACTTGGGGGGACATGGGGGGGATTTGAATCCCCTCTAGGTGTTGTCTGTGCACAGGCAGACAACACACCTATGTCCCCTTTCAGCAGGCATGGCTGTTTCACTGATAATGGGGGGGAGTGGCCAGGACCTGTGGTGGGCCCAGTTGTGTTGCTGATGGGGGAGTGGCCAGGTGCCACAGCAGGCTCAGCTGCACCACTCAGGAAGTGGAGGAATGGCTGGGAGCTGCAGTGGGCCAGCTGTGTCACTCACAGTGTGTGTGTGTGTGGGGGGTGGCTGGGAGCAACGGTGGGCCTGGCTGCATTGCTCATGGTATGGGGCTAGGCCAGGAACTGTGGCAGGCCCAGCTGCATCACTCACATTATTGGGGAGCTGGCTGGGAGCTATGGCAGGCCTGGCTGAACTGCTCACAATGTGTGGGGGTTGGCCGGGAGCCACAGCAGGCCTGGCAGCATAGCCAATGGTAAGGGCGAAGGAAGGTGCTGCTTCCCCTACTGCCACTGCAGGAGAGGTGCCCATCTCCACCACCAACAGCTTCAAAAGACAGTGATGAAGAAGTTTCAGGGGTCTGGGAGAGGAAGCAACTGCAAGAGGCTCCTAGGGGCCAGCAGAAGGTAAGTTCCAATCACCAAACTCCTTGCTCTTGCTGGGCCTCCTGTGGCTCCCTGCCTTGCTGAGTGGCAATGAACTCCCCAACTGTTCCTACTATCAACCCAATGCAGCAACTTGTGCCTTAGGCAGGCTCACTCCTACCCCTCCACTGTCACCACTGCTCCCTCAGCTCTGCAAGTTTTCTGTGGATCCCCACTTGTACATATATAACTTGTGTGTGTATACAGAAATGTGTTTATTCATTAAAATTCCTACTGGTTTTACCTTCTGTTTCTCTTCCTCCAATAAGTTCCCTATCACCATCCCAATCATGTAGAGAGCACTGGCTGTACTTGCTGTACTATGACATAGCTTCTATTTTCATCTGCACTGGTAATATCCCAGGCTCTAGAATGCCATGACAGACTATGAAAGGCAATACAAAGAATGAGCACATAGGCAATCTATGGAGAATTTTACCACACATCTACAGGAGTATGATAGAAATGGCCATGGTACCCCCATGGTGAGAGACCTCATCCCATCAGCAGATGTCAGTATCTAAATTATGTGCATGACTAAGCTCACAAGGAGACAATGGGATGGAGTTAAAAAACCCTCAAAACAATGCCAACAGAACGCAATCTTAGCTTAACACTGTGCTACAAGATCTTGGGCAGGTGCTAGCACAAGACTTCATGCAAGATTTTGTGTAAACAATGGGAATGGCTATTGAAACATCTGGTAGTACAAGACATCACACAGAGGGCCAGTATGAAAGCTTTTATTAGTGCAATGCTCCTCCAGTAAAATCCAATCCAATATGTACAAGGGGTACTGCATGTGACTATAAAGCAAAATCAAAGGAAACGGATGAAGTCTCAACTAAATTCAACATCTGAGCATCAGAAGTGTAACAGCTTAACATGTTTTATGAGCTTCTAGCTATCATGTCGGCATTATGCAGGAAGAACTTGGCACCTTTAATTTCTGCTTTCAGTTAAATCATGGGTAACGCGATATGCTAACATTAAGAGAAGCATATAATTAAAATTCATCCTCTGAGAAATTGTTTTATTCAGACAGACGTAGGCTATGTTTTGGAGGACATTCCAATATATTCGCTTTCCCAGAGGAAGTAAAAAACTTCATTAGTTCCTGGATTACAGAAAGTGTTATGGAAATAAATTCTTTTAGTGCACAGTAAATCATCTCAAAGAATTAGATGACTTGAAATTTAATTCCCTGGTTACAGTCTGAAAGTACATTACAGATGCCTTTTCCCCACGATGTATTTGTTTAATACAGGTTTAAGCAACATGCATACTTCAGGCATCTTCAGTTCCATTTGGCTTGGGGCAGGTTTATATTATTAACAGTGCATTTCCCTCTGGTTGTTTCTATCACAAACCTCCCTCGCAGTCCCCCTGCTCGTACTGCTTTGGGTAGACCAGGAGGGTCTGACTCATGGTTCTTTAAATCCTAAAAGAAAAACTTTTTGCTTTCCACCTCCTTTTTCATCAGGGATTGGATCTCTCTATAGTTATCACCAACAACAACAAGGGCTTTCATTACCCCCTACAGGTCTCTTTGTTCACTCAGACCTGGGGTCCCTAACCTTTGTGAGCTTGTGGGCAGCTTTGGAATTCTGACACAGGGTGGTGGGCGCAGCTACAAAATGGCTTCCACAGAAGCCAGTGTGAATCATAAAATGGCTGTTGTGGGAGGTGGAACCACATATATGCACCCAGAGAAAGTCCAAGTGCAGGGAAGAAAAGAGCTAATTTAAACAATACACTGGGAAAGAGTAGTGAGAGGTAGACTAAAACAAACACTGTGGTAGCAGCAATGTTATTTTAATCTGCACAGCCAATCAGATCAGTGGCCAATCAGAAACTTTCCTGGGCAAGAGCCTCATCTGGCCCCATCCACTTTCTGAAAACAATTGGTACATACCAGATAAGATGGGGTGGCACCATGGGTCCCACAGGTACCATGTTGGGGACTTTGTAGATTGGTGTGTGTGTGTGTGTGCATGTATGAGTGAGAGATGCAGGCAATGAGCCAAGTTCTCCTATCCCCCCCTTTCTTTTCTCTCCTATTCCTCTGTTGCTTAGCTGGTGCTGTACTGTAAGCACGTGGCTGGATTCTGGATGCATGAAAGAACAGCCAGCTTTAGGAGTAAGATTCTCAAAACCAGTCAAACCCCACTTCAGATCACGGGGGAAAAAAATCTTTAATGGGTCTCACCCCTGGAAGCCTTCTCACAACCAAGTTTAATCCCCTCAGACAGAATTTTTAGGAATAAGATCTCTTTGATGATAAACGACTTTTAAAAACAAAGGAAGAATTAATAAAGCAAGGGATTAGCCTGGATTGGTGGACAAGGGCCCAGATTGAATCTAGATACACTAAAGATAGAAAAGTTGGTTTTTATTCTGAACAAAGTGTATTTGAGAAGTTGTGTACATCTAATGATAAGCTGATTAATAAAATGTATGTATTCTTAATGCAAATGAAAATGGAAGATGAAGTCGTTAAAGATGTGGTGAAATGGATGCAAAATCTGGGTTATAATACTGATTTTACACAGTGGAGTAAACTAAGGAAAGTGAATGTGAAAATAACTAAACCACTGGAATTTAAAGAGAATCTGTATATGATGTTTTACAGATGGTATTTAACACCAGACAGACTAGCTAAAATGTATAAAAATATGTCAAACAATTGTTGGAAGTGTAAAAAAATGTGGGTATGTCTTATCATATGTGGTGGACATGTGATATAATGCGTAAGTTTTGGGTTATGGTACATACTCTTATACAGACAGTTTTTGGGATTTTATTTATTTATCAGATTTGTATCTCGCCCTCCCAGCCGAAGCCGGCTCAGGGCGGCTTACATAAAAGAATAAAAACACACAAGTAAGCAGTTTAAATAATCCTAAAACCATATAAAACATTCCAACATCAAAAGGTGCTAGACATTAAATAATACTAATAGATCAATATTATTAGATTATTAGATGATGGTGACCAACCTTCAGTAATCTATCCTAGCGGTCAGCCCACAGATCTTTTTGACGAGAATTGTTCTTATTGAATTGTATACCAGAGAATTTTGACAAAAATCAAAGGTATTCATAATCCATGTAGTAACTGCAACTGGAATTTTATTTGCAACTTACTGGAAATTTCCATCAACACCTTCTGAACATGATCTAATAGTGAAGATTATGAAAAGTGTGGAAATGGATAAATTGACCTCGATGTTAAAAGGGCAAATGGAAGAAGACTTATTTATTTATTATTTCAATTTATATCCCATCCTCCCTACAAGCAGACTCAGGGCGGCTTTGTTGTCCAAGACTTTGTTGGACCATGGACTCCATTTTATAATTGGATAAGAGAGAAACATAAAGATATGAACTTTCTAATATTATAATATTAAGAAGACTTTATGAACTTTTAAACCTCACAGTTTATCTGTGTATAACATGAAACAACAAGTAGAGGAAAGTTACATGCAGAAAATCATTACTTTTGTTCTTTCCCCTGCCTCTTCCCCTTTCCCCTTCCTCATCCTTGTGTACTTTAATAACGTAATAAAAAATTAATCATAAAAAAGAAAAAATACATCTTTAATAACTAAGCATAAATCTTACTAAACACAAATTATTGAGACTACTCAGAAGCAAAACAAACAACTGAATGCAGCCTCCCAGAGACCTTGCTGTAACTCTACACCCCAGCAACAAAGATAAAAGGTTAACTGCATGAGGGCATCTTGCAAAGGATGCCTGAAAGATCAGACCTTAAGTTCATGGCTGAGAATTCTGCCTTCTACTCTTCTGTCTGTAACACTCAGTCTGCTGAAGAGCTCTGTTGGGCATGAAAGCTTGCACAAAATTTGGGGCAAATTTGATTGGATTATTCTGATAAAAGTTATTATATAGACTGTGTTCCTGTTGACAGCCAATTCTGTGACAGCACTCAGCAAGCCCAGAATTTAAGAACTGGGTGCACAACTAATCTTTCTGAGAATCATCTTTTATCATTTTTAAAAGCGAGTTTCTAAGTCTAGAAGGTGTACGTGTGTGAGTGGGGAAAACTATTAGTAAAGATGTGCTGCATCAGCCTATCATTCCTATACAGATCCTGAGTAATTTTTTAGCTTGGTAACACAGGTCAAAGTGACTAGAGACAGATTCAGATGGGTAGCTGTGTTGTTCTGAAGTAGCACAGCAAAGTTTGAGTCCAGTGGCTCCTTTATGACCAACAATGTTTTATTCAAGGTATAAGCTTTTGAGTGCAAGCACATTTCTTCAAATACAATGAAATGGAAATTACCAGTCCATACATATAGGTAGAGGGTGAACAGTAAATTAATTTCCCCCAGAAATAAAACCCAAACAAATGTTAACCATATAAATTAAGCTTGTTATTCCTGTTTGGCCCTTGAACCTGTTAAACATCTTCATTATGCTATACGCTAACATACTGCTCACTCTCTACCTATATGTATGGACTGGTAATTTCCATTTCAATGTATTTGAAGAAGTGTTCGTGCATATGAAACTTTGTTGCTCTTAAAGATGGCACTGGACTCAAACTTTGTGACTAGAGACAGTTAAGCTTCTTTTCCAGCGGTGCAAGACCCACCCTAACAGTGACATTTCATTCATTTTAATAACATGAATATCAGCTTTCCATCACACAAAGCTTCACACACATCAAGCAAAGCCTCAGGAAGCAAATGGAATAAACTATGATGTCGGAAACAGTTGTCTGTTCCACTGGAACCTTGAGTCCCACCATGGGGGATTTTAGCAATAACAAACGAACAGACTAGTGACCTATTCTGCTGCTGTCTTGACAAAAGCATGGGTATTTAAGCAAGGATTTGTAAGATTAGAGGACAAGAAAAGCCACAGGATCAGTAAAAGCCTGGATAGGATCATGAGAATAGGAAAAGTAGTTATGCAGGACCCCCCACCTATCACTGAAAACCCTGTCAATGTCTCTGTACTTTCTATAGTGAGCCTTCAACCAAGAAATACAAAATTGATCCTGCTAGTCTGCTTGAAATCTGGGAAAGGCAAGTCCAAATTCTCCTTCCTCAACCAGTAAAGACATAGATAACCTCCAAGTTGAAAGTGGAATCAGAAAGGAAAAATCTCACACGCAAAGCTTATATATATGTTGTTGAAGGCTTTCATAGCCAGAGTTCATTAGTTGCTGTAGATTTTCCGGGTTGTGTGGCTGTGGTCTTGGCATTGTAGTACCTGATGTTTCGCCAGTAGCTGTGACTGGCATCCTCAGAGGTATAACACAGAAAGATGGAATACTCTCTGTGTCAAGGTGAGCAGAAAAATGATAGGGAGGTAATTTATATCTACTCTGGAAGGTGGGGTAGGGCTGAGTCATTATCTTGTAGTAGTTCTCCATTAGCATGTTCATAGCCTGGAGAACTACTACAAGATAATGACTCAGCCCAACCCCACCTTCCAGGGTAGATATAAACTACCTCCCTACCATTTTTCTGCTCACCTTGACACAGAGAGTACTCCATCTTTCTGTTATACCTCTGAGGATGCCAGTCACAGCGAAATGGAAGATTTTATTCACTTACCGTGAAGCTTCCTTCTCGGTGGTTCTGGAGTGGGGCAGTCCTTCAAGTCCATACTACTGGGACTTGCCCCTCCCACTTCCTTTTGCAGGGCCATCAGACTTTCAGTCCTGGATGGGAGGGGCTTGTCCCATGGATCACCAGTCGTAATCCAAGCCAAACTCTTCCCCAACATGATACCACTTCCTAAATTGCAGACAGAATAACAGGAAAAAACGACAACCCGCACTCCCCTCAACAGTTAACAAACCACGGGACCACCACGTGTAGCCAAACCAAGAAGAACTTTATTCGATCATTGCAAATGTATAACACAACTTACAGTATCCATCTGCAAAACGCACCCCTGGATGGAAAAAACCAACCTTCAGGACCTAGTTAGTCATCAGCAGGTCTTATGAACTGCCAGAACTCGTTCTTCCAAACGGGTGGGTAGGACTGCCCCACTCCAGAACCACCGAGAAGGAAGCTTCATGGTAAATGAATAAAATCTTCCATTCTCCGGTGGTTTCTGGAGTGGGGCAGTCCTTCAAGTCCATACTCCTGGGACATACAACAGCAGTGCCACTCCAGGGTGGGCCTTAACGAATTTCGGCATTCACAAGACCTGCTGTAGGACTCTCCTACCAAAAGCAGCATCGGCCGAAGCCAACCTATCAACTCTATAACGCTTAGTAAAAGAGTGGACCGACTTCCTTGTGGCCGCTTTACAAATAACCTCAAGGGACGGAAAGGCCGCTGCGGAAGTTGCCGCCCCCCTCAGGGAATGTGCAGTTACTCCCTCCGGTGTCACTAATCCCTGAGCCTTATACGCCTCAGCAATGCACCCTCTGATCCACCTACTAATAGTAGACACTGAAATAGTCCCAGACTCGATTTCTTAAAAGAGACAAACAATGAATAAGACTTCCTATACTCCCTGGACCTATCCAGGTAATAGCTCAATGCTCTACGAACATCCAACCGATGCCAACGTTTTTCCTTCTCATGTACTGGATTCGGACAGAAGGAAGGAAGGATGATGTCTTCGGACCTATGAAAAAGTGAATTAACTTTCGGTAAGAACGCCGGATCTGGTCAAAGCACCACCCTATCCAAATGAAAGATACACAATTCTATATTTACAGACAATGCCCGCAGTTCAGATACCCTGCGAGCTGAAGTAACCCCTACTAGAAAGACTGTTTTAAAAGTAAATTCCTTTAACGGACATGTCGCCATAGGCTCAAACGGTGCTCTGCAAAGGGCATTCAGCACCAAATTCAGATCCCAGGAGGGAAACCTGTGCACCGGAGGAGGATTAAGAGAATCCCTTCAGAAATCTTTTAACATGTGGGTGCTGTCCCAGAGACCTACCCCTTTTTGCACCCCTTACCGCCGACAGGGCTGCCACCTGTCTTCTCAGGGTGCTAGAACTCAAACCTTTCTCCAGCCCATGTTGGAGAAAAGCCAAGATGTCCCCAACTGGTGCCCAAACCTCTCTCCCCACACCAAATCTGGAAAACCTGCCACGTCCGGTTATATACAGAGTAAGTAGACTTTTTTCTAGAAGCTAACAATGTGTCAACTACACTCTTTTCATAGCCCAGAGCACTTAACAGTTGCCCCTCAATCTCCAGGCTGCTAGGTTTAACATTTCCGGTCTGGGATGCTTTGCTTCTCCCTGCAGTAACAGGTCGTCTCTCAGGGGAAGCCACCACGGCTCTTCCACAGCAAACCTCCTCAGATCGTGGAACCATGCTCTTCGTGGCCAAAAGGGGCTACTAGAATCAGGTCTGCTCTCTGATCCACCATGGCTTGAATTACTTGAGGAATGAGAGGAAAGGGAGGGAAAGCGTATGCTCCGGCCCATGCTCCGGCCATGGGCAGTTTAGCTCTCCAAATCTGTTCCTTATTTGTTGAAAAATGTCCCTGTGTAACATCCACTCAGCCTGGTCTACCGTCTGCCGACTCAGCCAGTCTGCGAGAACGATTTCCTGTCCGGGTACATGAATTGCCTTGAGCGACTGGATGTAGGATTCCGCCCACTGCATCACCTGAGCCGCTTCCTCGTTCAGCTTCCGAAACTTTGTTCCGCCCTGTCTGCTTATGAAGGCTTTTGCTGTTATATTGTCCGTCTGCACTAGCACATGACTGTTTGCCAAATGACTTTGGAACCTGACAAGGGCAAGCTTGATTGCTCTCAGTTCGAGAAAATTGATGCTGCTGTTCAGCTCTTCCCCAGCCCATGTTCCCTGAGCCATATGACCCAATGTGTGAGCCCCCCAACCAAAAAGACTGGCATCCGTCTTCACGACAATCCTCTTGGGGTCCCGCAAAGGAACCCCCACTTCCAAACAGGAGGGCTCCAGCCACCAACGCAATTCCTGTTTCAATGCTGGGGGTACTCTCACCTTCCTGGATCTCTTGTGCACTATATCCTTTTGGAAGGGATGAAGAAACTTTTGAAGCGGGCATGTGTGGAACCTGGCTCAGGGGCCAAGTCCTGACAGGAGACCAGAATACCTAGAAGACATGCCAAGACCTTGACTTCCGACACCGTGTCCATCAATATCTGAGTTAGCAAATTCACAAGTTTGTCCCTTCTCTCCTGGGTCAGGAGAACTCTGTCCATTGTTGAATGAATCAGCACCTCCAGGTGCGTTAATACCTGGGCTGGGACTAGAACACTCTTCTCCTGATTGATGACAAATCCATGTTCTTGTAGAACCTGCATTGTCAACTCCAAGTGCTTTCTCGCTTTGTGAACCGACTCTGCACAAATCAAAATGTCGTCGAGATAAGGAAAAAGAACAACTCCTTTCAGACACAGAATTGCAATCAGAGTCACCAGAACCTTGGTGAACACTCTCGGCAATGACTTCAGACCGAACGGGAGAGCTCTGTACTGGAAATGTGTAGGCTTGGGGTTCAAGAACAGAGTTCAAGAACGACAGGAGACAAGATCTGCAGCAAGCTTTCTCAGTTCACAGCAGACTGAGCAGCGTTTTATTAAAACACACCCCCTTTTCTTCCCCCCTGCTCCGTTTACAGAAAAGACATTGCTACTATCACATAACAAGTTATTGTTTTTCTCCTGTCTTTTCTCTCTCCCCCTGTTGCATATACAGAGATAGTTACAAGCATATAAGTCTATTGTGCTAAGTTGCAAGTATTCTGTGAAAAGAACATAATGTGCTTTGCCAGACAGCTCATATCTCCAATAAGTTTTCTGGTCTCCCTGTTTCTCAGTAAAAGTTCACTGCAGCCTTGTGTTAATATTATTCTCAATATTTCCCTGTGGGAACATTGCTATACATTAATATAGGAACACAATGCAGGTATTTCACTTCCGGGTTTGCCTCACAAAAGTTGCCATACCTATAGAAATGTTTCCCGTGATAGGCAAAACGGAGAAACTGATGGTGCATGCTCCGGATTGGAATATGTAGGTACGCCTCGGAGAGATCTATTGAGGCCATGAAGTCTCCCTTCTGAATGGACAGTAGAATCGATCTCAGGGTTTCCATCTTGAACTTCCGCGTTCTGATGAATTTGTTCAACCATTTCAAATCTAAAATTAATCTGACGTCCCCGTTTTTCTTTGGGACCATAAAGAAGACGGAATAGACCCCTTTCAATCTCTCCATTTCTGGAACTGACTCTATTGCCCCAATATCTAGAAGATGCTGCAGAGCTTGTTGAAGCAAATTGTGCTGATCCACCGAGGATCTCCGAGGAAGTTCCAGAAACCGACTTGGGGGAGACCTCACAAACTCTAGGGAGTATCCAAGAGAAACCGTCTCCAAAACCCAGCTGTCCGTGATCGACTTCTGCCACTGAAGAGCAAAGTGTTGGAGTGGTTCCGGTGTCCCGGCATAGTCATGCTGAAGAAGTCTTCTTGGGTCCTCTGGACCCCTGTCCAGCTTTTCCCGAGAATGGTTGAGTCTTTTTGGCCTACCATCTGCCTTTAAAGGACCTATGGAAGGATTGTTTGTCACTACACTTGAAGTCACGAAAAGGTTGAAAACGCTTTCTCGATTTGTCCTCTTTCTTCTTAGAAGGTAAGACCCTCTTCTTATCTTTCCCTTCAATTAAGTATCTGTACAAACCTGCATGAAAAAGGCTCTCACCTTTAAAAGGCACGGCTGCCACCTTTGCTCTGGCTGAAAGGTCGGCATCCCAATTGTGAAGCCACGTCATACATCTAGCTGCCACACTATTAGCCATTGCACGTGCAGACAACTGAAAAGCATCCAAAGATGTATCTGCTGCAAAAGCCGAAGCCAACGCAATCTTTTTAAGCTCATCTTTCAAGCTCTTAGGAATGCCGCTTTCCGCCGTTGACAAGTCTGAAGCCCAAGTATAGGCCGCTCTGGCGAACAGCAAACCTGTGGCTGACGCATGCAGGGAATTAGCCGAGGCTTCAAAGTCCCTTCTCAACGCTTTTTCCACTCTTTTATCGCAGTTATCCTTGGGTAGGCCATCCTCATGCATTGGCAGGACCAATGTGGAAGACAAAGAATTGATGGGATCATCCACCACAGGAAGCTTCATCCTCCTGGAAACCTCTGGAATGAGAGAGTACAGTTTTGAAATCAATGGACTGGTAGATTTTGGGTTGGCAGGATGTTCCCATTCACTCACCATAATGTTGAAAAAGGAAGCTGGAAGGGGAACGCCTGTGTTCCTAGAACCAGTCTTAGGTATAGCTTTCTTAGACCCTTCCGGAAGGGCTGTCTCCTCTGATTTGTCGTTGGCTTTAGATGTATAGGAAAGCTCCAAGGTACGCAAAACTTTTGGCAGAAGTTTACTGTAGAGATCAATAGGAAACAGTCGCGATTGGGGAAGAGGAATCGTTTCTTCAGCTTCTTCTGCTGACAATTCGCCTTCCTCCTTTTCTGAACCAGAGACATCAGAAAGAGAGTCCTCATCTGGTTCACTGAATAAGGAGTCCTCCCCTTCTTCTCTCCCAGGAGACCTCCTATCCCTTTTTCTAGGGAGGGGGGAGTCCTGAACATCCTGGTCTTTATGCCTTTTGCCTCTTTGGGAAAAAGAAACCCCCTTCTCTCTAGGTGCTTGTCTCCAAAGATCTCTAAACTCCTTGTGCATTTCTTCCTTTAACCAGGACAGCAGGGGGGTACGTAAATCATCCCTGCTGAGATCAAGTTCTGGAGAGTCCTGCTTGGCAATTTGGGAGGCTTCTAAATTTTCTTGGGAAGATGAACTAGAAGCTCCAGATTTATCCGCCATTTTGCCTCAGTTCTAGAAAGTGAAAGTAAATACCTTCACTAAACAGTCCTCAAAATGGCTGCCCTTCCCGCCAAAAAATCCCCATAGAACTTCAAAGGACAGAAGGAGAAGGGGGGGGGCTCCTGATCTCTGCCCAGCCACTTAATGCCAGAAAAAATATAAATTCCTCTTAATCCAATCTACCAGGCTGGGAAAGGAAGAGGATGGGAGGGGGGGGTTTTCCCCCAAGTCTCAAGCAGATTCAGAGTCCAAATTAAGGGCCCTTTCCTTCCAGACCCACCAAGGTCATCTACTTCCCCCTCCCAAGGCAGAACTCTCCTACCGTGATTCTGTAGCCGGGTCAGTTGGAGCCTCCGCGTTTCCCACTTCTCCAAGCCTGCGGGTAATAGCAAGTGGCTCCTTGACATCCCGGGATCGCACAAGCCACAGCCGTGCTCACCCAACCATCCTCTCCACCCCCCGCCTTCTCCTGCGTTTTCCCAGAGAACTGGGGCAGGAAAACTCTTCTGCGGCTCTCTCCACACTGACTGCGCTTGGCGGGGGTGAATCTAGGCTGCCGCGACCGCCTGGGGGACTCCCAGAGCTGCCGGGAGCCACTCTCCGATTCTGCTATCGGAGGACTCTGAAGAGGTACACAGGGAAGGAATCCCTGTTCCCACCTTCCCAACACTTACTGTTCCTGTCTTCTAAACGCTCTTCTTCCAGTGCCAGGATCTTTGTGCTTTTGCAAGCACAGTCGAACGTCCTGCAAGCAAGGCAGGGCCGGTAAGACTGGTGATCCATGGGACAAGCCCCTCCCATCCAGGATTGAAAGTCTGATGAACCTGCAAAAGGAAGTGGGAGGGGCAAATCCCAGGAGTATGGACTTGAAGGACTGCCCCACTCCAGAAACCACTGGAGAACATCAGGTCCTACAATGCCAAGACCATGACCACACAACCCGGAAAATCTACAGCAACTAAAGCTTATATATGTTTGTATAAATATGCAGGTTGCCCACTTCAGACAACATGGAGGATTGTGGGTAACATGGACTCCCAGTATCCAGTATTGTGACAGTTGAAAAGGACTACTGACATAAGAATTATGTTAGCACAAGGGAATGAATGCAGCAAAGTATCTGGGATTATTTGGGACAGCAACTAAAAGGTAAGACACAGTATCCAGGCAATTAAGAATGTTGTTTTGTGTTGGAACCTCAATAAGAGACAGAAAATGGTACTTAAAACAGTGCAACCAATGTAGGGTTCTGAAACACAGAAGTTATGATGAACCAAAAATCCTAACTGGTATCATGACATTGGTAGATCTCCATGCTTCAGCATACAAGTTTAGTACATTGCAAAAATGACATCCTGTACAAACACCAAACTGAAAATAACTTTATTTGGGGTGAGAAAATGTCATAGTGACAGATTAATTATAGAATAAACCATATACACTCTTTTTCCTGTATTAAATCTTTTTCTCACATATTGGAAGCACAACTAAAAAAAAATACTTCATAAATATTGACTAAATTTTTCGCTTTCCTTTTGTGCTATACTGTATTTATTTGCGGAAAGCCTTGTTCTTCAGCACAGTCACTTCCAAAGCCATTTTTCAGCAAACCACAAAACACTTTGTCATGATTTTTAAAACATACTTGTTATTGGCATAAACCAGTTTGATTTCAACGTGATTTATAATGTTGTTTTCACTATGTGCTATTCTTCTGCTGTGGCTCTTCAGAGCTATTTCCATTCAGACACAATGTGGAGGGCCAAAGAAGCGACATATAAAAAGTAATGTGCCACTATAATGTAAAAAAAAAAGAAAGAATCTCTTTCACATTTCCTCCCCATTGCTAAAAGATTTATAACATGACTAAAACCAGAATTGATTAATTCATCAGCGTCTGGAACAGTTTGATCATAATCAATAACATAATTTTACCCTTTAAATGGGATTTCAATTAAAGAACATTTTTCAAAGTAATTTTACTTTTTATCATAAAAATTGCTACCCTGCCAAGCAGCCACATTAACTCATTTGATTCCCCCCCAAAACAGCACCCGGTGCAATCAGACTATAACAAACCTCTCAGATAGTATTCTGATACCATTCTTATTTCTTTCCATATGCTGAATCATTCCATCACTCAGAGATGAAAGTTAGAGACAAGTCAGCCAAGGAATCTATAGCTTCTTCATATGTGATAATAATGCCTGTCTGGGACTACTGTTCTGGGAAGTACTTCTTTCTCTTTCTTGGATCACTGCTAGCTTTTCTCACTGGATTGATTGAGAATGATAAGCAATCAAAACTGAAATCTTATTCAATAGATGTACCTCCCCAATATTTACAAATATAAGTAAATATGACCTTTGGTTGGCTCCAATTTTAAATCCATTATTATCCACTTTCCCTTTCTCCCCAGTCGCTCCCTGTGTGCCCAGAAAAGCCTCTGCTGAGGGTCAAATGCACTGTGCTACAAGTGGGTTCAGCAAGCAAGGGGAACTTCAGTAAAATCCCCACCACACATGTACAATTGTATTAGTGGAGCAAGTTTGGTGAGGTTCAAGACTATGCAGTTCTGTACCTTAATGGCTAAATGAGACTTTGGACATTTTTAACCCCTACTATATTTAACAGGGATATTTCTATCTTGTCACAGGTGTGGTGATTATATCAGTTACTGTTCATTACAGCAGTCAGTATCCTAGCAGCTCCTTTATTTTGATACGTATATGGAAATGTTTTTCATTATTATGTTGTTGAAGGCTTTCACAGTTGGAGTTCATTAGTTGCTGTAGATTTTCTGGGCTATATGGCCATGGTCATTTCGCCATTGTAGTACCTGACGTTTCGCCAGCAGCTGTGACTGGCATCCTCAGAGGTATAACACAGAAAGATGGAGTACTCTCTGTGTCAGTGTGAGAAGAAAAACCCAAACATACAATTCACCATGGAAAAAGAAATTGAGGGTAAACTTCCACGTCTAGATATCATGGTCATACGCAATAACCTTCAATTAGGTCACAAGGTCTACAGAAAACCAACTCACATGATCATTATTTACACAAAAACTCCAATCACCACCCTTGGCAAAAAAGAGGCATAATCAAAACATTAGTAGACTGTGCAAGACGGATCTGTGAACCGCATTTTCTCAATGATGAACTAAATCATCTAGACCACGCACTTCAAGCAAATGGCTACTCCAGGAATGAAATCAGAAGAGCAATTAAACCAAAGGTAAAACAAATAACTGAGGAAAAACAGGCTCCTAAAGGAAAAGTGTTTTTGCCATATATCAAAGGAATCACTGATCAGATGGGAAAACTTATGGAAAAACACAATCTACAAACAGTATTCAGACCCACCAGAAAAATACAACAGATGCTATGATCGCCAAAGACAGAAGAGACCCCCTCACTTCTGCAGGAGTATACCACATACCCTGCAGTTATGGACAGGTTTACATCGGGACCACACAACATAGCATCCAGACAAGAGCACGAAAGACACTGCTGACTTGGACAACCTGAAAAATCAGTAGTGGCTGAACATAGCCCAATTCAACAGGACACTGTTTATTCCAAGACACTAAAATGCTGGACGACACATCCAATTACCATGTCAGATTATACAGGGAAGCCATTGAAATTCATAAACATAAACACAATTTCAACAGGAAAGAAAAGAGTTTAAAAATAAATAAAGCATGTTTTCTAGTCCTGAAAAACACAAAATGCTCTACATCTTACAACAGCACTACAGATAAGATTAGAATGTCAACAACCAATCCATATGCAAAAGACCCTCCTCAGGAAAGCTCCTCCATTAGCATGTCACAGCCTGGGAAACTCCTACAAGATAATGACTCAGCCATACCCCACCTTTCTGAGTAGATATAAATTACCTGCCTACCATTTTTCTTCTTACACTGGCACAGAGAGTACTCCATCTTTCTGTATTATACCTCTGAGGATGCCAGTCATAGCCGCTGGCAAAACGTCAAGTATAATGCCAAGACCATGGCCATACAGCCCGAAAAATCTACAACTAATTTTTTATTATTACCTAGGTACATATAAAAGGCTAGCCGTGTTCCTGACAACTTACCTTCTACCTGATTGGGCCAGCCTGTCAAGGTCATTTGCATATGTGGGCTGATTGGGCCTCACTCCATTCCACATGTCATTTCCTGCCTCCCCAAGCCAGTCAGCACACAGAGGTCATTTGTATATGCAGCCTGATTGGCCCTCACCTCCAACATTCTAAACAGTTTGCTGTTGCTGTTGGGAGTCACTGAATGTGTCTTGAGGTAAAATACATATCCCAGTCTTCCCCTAAATGTCCCCTGGGGTTGCCAGTCTCCCTGTGGGGCCTGGAGATCTCCCAGAAATTCCCCAGCCACAGCACATCATTTCCCCTACAGAAAATTTCCCAGCAATTATAACTGACTTCCAGATGCCCAAGATCAGTTCTCCTGGAGACAATGGCTGCTTTGGGTAGAGGATTCTATGGCATTATACTCTGCTGAGGTCCCTCACCACCTTAAACCCTGCCCTTCCCAGGCTCTACCCCTCAAATCTACAGATATTTCCCAACCCAGAGTTGGCAACTCTGTAACTGGCTATGGAACCACTTCCTAAGCCCTTAAAACCCAGAAAACATGGCATAAGAGGAGGTGCTTTTCTACCTTAGCTGCCACTACAGAGCCCAAAATCAATATAAGTCAGGGGTGGAGGGAAGCATACCTGGTACCATGCGGCTCTCTTCCCATACTACCCACTTGGGGCAGCAAAATGACTTGAGACAGCCCTGCCTTATAGCTAAGGAGAAGGAAATAAACATGGCTCGCCTCCCTCTATTTTCCCCTTCCCTCCACCGCCCCACCAGCCACAGCCAGGACACTCGCCTGGAACTTCTTTCTAGAGCTCACTGTATTTCTTCCCACAACGGGCCTCACTCCTAGTTTTGATGTAAATGATGGCTATTGTTATGAGTAGCCTGCATTACAACATAACTTTTTGAGCTTTGATGACTAATGGGGGGTGGGGGGTGGAATTTGCTTTATATGTTTCTTTTCTCAACTTTCAGAATTGGTTGAAGTATATTAGTTTTCACAATTGGTTTAGATTTACTAGTATTTATTTGGAGTTTCTTTGCAAAAAAGGGGAGGGGGGAATCTCTGTCCCTTCCAGCATCAAAACTGCTGCTTTCAGTTGCCTACTCTCTTCAGATGAGAGGAGACATCCACAGCCATTAACACATACTGTCATTCTCTTTGTCAGGTAAGATAGACTAATCTAAGCTCCTTAAAGAATGTTCGGTATGACTGCCTGCAATGGGTGAATACTTGCCCTCAGTCCCAAGCCCCTGCCCCCTCAAGAGTAGAAGGGAAAAAGACCAGAAATTGGTCTCCATAGTGACACTCTTGGAATTTATCCATGTCTTCTTTACCATAGAGATATGGGGAAATTCTTGGAGTGTCACTCAAAAGTGACATCACATCCTCCCCAAACTCCACCCTCCCAAAGCACTGTCTTCAAAAAAATGCATCACCATTTGCTCAGGCAGTGCTGGAAGCCCTAGCGTTAGATAGGCTGCAGTTGGAGGATGGACTCTTGCTGGATTCATAGAGGAGCTCATATGAGAAAGACAGAAAGTTTGTGATTTCTGCCAATTCTCCTTACAATTCCCCTTGCCACCAGGTCCTATGTATTTCTCAAAGGTTTGTCAACCTCAGAAGTGGTGTGGGAGGGGTCAAGAGGTTCAAGTGAGAAGAAGATGGCGATATCCCTTCCATGAACTCTGCTCCTTTCATAGTCCACAGAAACCATGCTATTGTGAATGTGCACAGGTATACTCATGCAGTGATACAAACAATTATTTTCTTTTTTTTTGCATGATACATTAATTATGGAAGGGAACCCTTGAAAGGGAACTTGGCCACCTCAAACAAAAAACAAGCTGAGAAGCGGGGCATTAAATATTTCAAATTGTATGAGATAAAAAACAACAACAACCCAACAACCACTCAAAATACAGCATGTTTTATTTTTAATTACAAGAGTTTCAGTAACAAAATAAACAAATAGGAGGATGTTTTCAAACTGAGCTAAGAAGAATTCTTTTAAAGAAAAGGTTGTTTCAATAAATGAGGGGAAAGAGATAACAGGATTACTAATATACTTATGAAGAATGAGTGCTCATGAATGGCTCTGCATCTACGTGGAGGGAAGTCTCAAGTAGAGTGCCATAGGGCTCAGTCCTGGGACCGGTGTTGTTCAATGTTTTTAAAAATGACCTAGAGGAAGACACAGAGGGGATGCTTATCAAATTTGCAGATGACACGAAGCTGGGTGGGATTGCTAATTCTGAAGAAGACACAGTCAGGATTCAAAATGATCTAGACAGGCTGGAACAGTGGGCTGAGACAAATAAAATGGATTTCAGTAGAGATAAGTGCAAAGTCTTACACTTAAGTACAAAAAAATCAAAGGCACAGCTATAGAATGGGAGGGATTTGGCTTGACAGCAGCACACATGAAGGGGATCTAGGTTTTCTAGTTGATCACAAGCTAAACATGAGCCTGCAGTGCTATGTGGCTGTAAAGAAAGCTAATGCAATCTTAGGATTCATTAACAAATGCATTGTGTCCAGATCATGGGAGGTGGTAGTTCCACTCTATTCTGCTATGGTCAGGCCTCACCTGGAGTACTGTGTCCAGTTTTGGGCACCACTTTTTAGGAAGGATGTTGACAAGCTCGAGCATGTCCAGAAGAGGGCAAACAGGATGGTGAGAGGGTTGGAATCCAAGTCTTATGAGGAAAGGCTGAAAAAGAGTTGGGTATGTTTAGCCTGGGAAAGAGAAGGCTGAGAGGGGACATGATTGCAGTCTTCAAATATTTGAAGGGCTGTCATGTAGAAGATGGAGCAGATCTATTCTCTCTTGCTCCGGATTGCAAGACTAGATCCAATGGATGGAAATTACAAGGGAGTTGGTATCAGCTAAATATCAGGAGAAAGTTCTTAACTGTAACAGTGGTTGAGCAGTGGAACAGACTGCTTCAGGAGGTGGTGGATGCTCCTTCACTGGACACTTCCAAGTGGAGGCTGGATGACCATCTTTTGGGTATGTTGTAGGGCTATCTTTCGGCTATACTCCTGCAGAATGCAGAGGTTTGGAGTAGATGACCTGCAAGGTCCTTTCCAACTCTAACATTCTGTTTCTATGATTCTAAGAACCCTGAAATGCAGCTCTGAAGAAAAGCAGCAGCAGCAGCAGCAGCAGCAAAAAAAAAAAAATTATTAGCAGCAGGGCAGAAGATGAGAAAACCTGGCAGCCTATAGACTATGTGGGGAAAAAATGTATTGGTACTGGCAGACCCTATGCTGTATCATGGTACAGAATGGAAGGCAGGCAGCAACAATCATCACAAACCTGAAAACTTGCATTGCCAATATACACAAGTCATACATTTCACAAAACAGAGGGTGGTACTTTGGCCTAGTCCAAACAGAGGCAAAGGAGATGACCAGCTATTTTGAAAGGGGAATGATTTCACTATTTCTGCATTTCCAAATATACACAATTTACAGTGAAATCCTATGCAGAGTTATTCCAATCTACATAATTAAACAAACTAGCTAGGTAGGTATAATGGAAATTAGGCTGGTCCTGCACTGGGCAGGGGGTTGGGCTAGATCAGGGGTGGCCAAACTGTGGCTCAGGAGCTGCATGTGGCTCTTTCACACTTATTGTGCAGCTCCCGGCAGGGCAGCTGGGAAAGCTAAATATCATTAGCAAACAAATATCATTGGACAAATAAGTATCATTATCAATATCTGCTTTTACCCCTTTTTGTTTTTATTTTTGGCAGTCTCATTTAATGTTATTAAAAAGCAAATCTGCATATTTTCTGAATAAAAATATGTAACATTTGTTCATGTCTTGCAGCTCTCAAACATCTGATGTTTATTCTATGTGGCTCTTACGTTAAGCAAGTCTGGCCACCCCTGGACTAGATGGTCTGTATGGCCCCTTCCAATTCTACGATTCTATGATTCTATTCTATGAAATACTTTTATGGAAATTCAATGCACAGAGCACAACTGGCTGCCTGGAAATACGTATGCCATCCCTTTAATTTTTAGAGAGGTAGATGGGTTATTCTGTTGCAGCAATGGCAACTTAAAATCTTTTAGTCTGGTGTCATTAGATCCTTGTTTATTTTAGCCCTCTTAGTTATAGAGCATAAGGGGGGGGTATCAATTTAACAGCCCTTTTCCTTTCCTTCCTTCTGTCAAAAAGCCACCTGGGCTGAAACAGAGCAACCAAACTTACATTATCAAAGCAAAGTTGCAAAAAATCTCGACACTTGAAAAGTAACATCAGAGTCAAAATCTGAAAGAAGCCAGATAATCTTAGAGTCAACAGTCACAACAAGCATACAAGCATCAGAAAGAGTCAAATTAACTGAGATGTCTATTTACCACTTGTGGCAATGACCCAAGTACTAAGAGACTTTCAGCATTCACGCTATCTAGCAGATGTTGGTTATTTATCCCTATGCCTACAAGGAAAAGTGGTAGATGGAAATGATGCTAAGAGAAAGCAGTCATTGCAAAGCTGTCCACTGCCTTGACACTAAAATGGCCGCAACTGGGAAAACTTCCAAACCCAAGAGGCATCAGAGTTGTGCGCATACAGCCGCTGCAAGATGGTCTGCCAACAGTGAAGAATAATGAAGTAGTGACAATTTGGGATAACAGAAAGGGTTTTCTTTTTTTTATTACAATATTCAGTCTATGGAATGCTACCTAAATAAATGCCTTTTTCTTAAATGAATTTGGGGGGGGGGGTGTTTTAAGTTTATCTTTGGAAACCTAGCTGTTTTAAATGTTTTATGTGTGTCATATACAGTAAAGTAGACTGGAATTAGAAGGGGAAAAAATCCCTTCACATTACTGGAGGAAAATGCTTCATAGATGATAACTGCCCAAACCCCACAGACAGTCAAATTAAGCCACTTCAGACCCATGCTTCAACAACCTATCTTGAAAGTAAGTGTCCAACATGACACTTGAAACTGGAATTTTTCAGAGGGTCTGATTTTATTTAATGGTCTAGCAATTTCCTATTCCTCTACAGATTTTAAGTAGCATAATGTTAAGACAACTGTGTTGTCCCCAATAACTGCTGTTGTGAATGGTTACTGTGCTTATATTCTTCTGGGATTTGCAGAAATGTATGTTGTCTACTGCACAGCTTTTTGCCCCAAGGATTCCTTTATTTTTTGTTCTATATACTAATGTTTGTATCTGCCAAATGAGGATACATCATCCATCTAGTAATGCTGGTTGTAACCTACAAAAGCTAATAACACAATAAGTTTGTTCACAGACTCTTGGTTGTTTGGTTGCTATAGACTTATGCACCTAGACTTCTGTGATTTATTGGACATGCATTTTATTCACTTTCTTAAGTACAGTCTTCTAACTTGGAAAATTATAATGTACACAGCCACTTCTCCAGGCAGGGATGCCAACTACTCTAGCCCAGTGTGTTTAAGCATCAGCTGGTGAATTCAAATGCACAGTGGCATTCTCTTGAACCTATGAGTCTCTAAATCTGGCAGCAGAGTCTGAAGAATGAGATGACAGGAGATGGCCTCAAGGGAAGCCTGGAAACATGACATCCCATGCTGCTAAACAGGGTGCACATGCACACTGTTGACTCAAGGAAAGAAACTGACAAGAAGCACCAATGGCTAATTGTAGGGCTTCCATTTATATTTCCCCAGCAGGCATCAGTACAAGGTAACACTGCTATAAAAATCCAAAAGTAAAAGACAGTGATTAAACAGCAATGGGTTAGAGAAGGGAGGAATACATGGAAGATGAGGCATACTTAGAAAATTGCTAGCAAATAAGAAGAGAAGAGGCTGGTATTCTTCCTCTCCTCAGCAATTGAAAAAATAAAATGTACAAGTACTATGCCAAATATAACAAAATTTGAGTCCAGTGTTCCCTTAAAGACCAACAAAGGTTAATCCCGGTATAAATGTTCATGACACACAAAAGCTTATACCCAGAACTAAACTTTGTTGGTCTTAAAGGGGCCACTGGATTCAAACTTTGTTCTGTTGCTTAAGACCAACATGGCTACCCACCTGGATCTACATCAAATATGATCAATTGCAGAAATGAACTTTCAAAGGAAAAAATGCACGTTATGGGAAAACAGGATATTATTAGCATGCCATTATGCAAACAGTCCTTTTTCCTACTTCTATGAGAAATTGTCTAATTAGCTAATAAAAACAAAAAACACCAAAAGTCACCTTTTTTAGAGGAATACATCACTACATAGAGTGTTCAAAACTGCCAAGTCAATTCCACATTTTTAACAAAAATCTGCACGGAGGGCATTTATAATAGAAACAGTATTCACTGCCAAGATCTCTTGTTACTAGTGCCTAAAATTAGAAAGAAGAAAAAAATAACAAGAAAACAAATTTTCATTTTAAAAGGCAGTCTCTATACAATCTCTTCAGCTATCCTGCCACCCAGCCCTTCTGTAGGCATTCAGACACTTCACTATAATGTCTCAAAAATCAATAGCAATTTATTCTCTCTTTGGACCTCGAGCAACAAAAGTAAATAATACTGTCACCTCCAGTCTGCCTGCAGAACATGGTCACAAAACAGTCCTTCCACTATAATACAACCCTGTATGGTTCTTTATCTATGCTGGCTCTGCTGATTGTATTGGCTTTCATAAGGGACAAATACTTCAGCCAACCAAGAGAAAGAGGTCAAGTTTTTGTACTGTAGCCAAAAATGGAGGAGGGGGGGGGAGAGAGAGCTAAAGCTGAATTAAGAGGAAAGTTTGGCACCTCTCTTGCTCACCTACGTTGATTTTGTTAGGACAGAAAAAAGATACATGTATAACCTGCTCAGTTATTTTTAAAGAGAGTCATATTCTTTGGAGGAAAGTGTAAGATGCATGCAGGTAAGCCTCCACTCAAAGAAAACATCTACACAATCTTGTCCTTCAAAAGGTCAGTTGCTGAGGTGTTATTTATAAAGCACAAGCCAAATGCCTAGCACTGCACAAGACAAATAAAAACTAAGTCCTGTACCAAGGGTTTGATAACCCACATTGGACAAGGTGGCCAAAGGAAGCAGAGGATTTCGGGGGAAATCCACTAGTAAAATGGAATTTGCTCTGTTGCGTGCACTCTTGCTTTTTTTACTTATGCGTTCTTCCTCATTTTTGCTCAGTTTAATCTAGACACTAGACATTTTTTCATTCAAATCACATGGCTTCAATTCCATAATCACTTACGTGTTCTTGTACATCTAAAGCAGTGCCACAAAAGCCCACTGTTAAATACAATCATACACAAATACTGTGAACGTGACGGAAAGGAAAGAACCAAGTTGTTTTCTGTCTTCACAAACCAACTAAACCTGTTTATGGACCAGGACTTCCTTACCTCCTCTCTCCTACTGCAACCCAAAATGTCCCCCAAATGTTGTTGGGGGGGGGAGAACCCCAAGGAATGGCATGAGAAGGAAGTTAAAGATCTGCAGCAAAGAGAGAACTGCTGAAAACTGGATCCAAATCCTAAATTCCATTCTAGATGGGAAGTATTATTAAAGCTTGAATTGTTAAGTATGTAGAATAACAAGCCTTGTGGGGAAAGAATCAGCATGGCTTCTGCAAAAGAAAGTCAACCCTCCCCAAACAAGAAATAAACGCAATGCAGTAGGTGTTAAGACTTGGATCCTATGACATTATTCCCCTCATGCTTCTCTACAGCTGCTGTGGTGCTCATTTCTTCTGCTACTAGCGCTTCTGTGTGTTCAAGATCAATGTTTTTCAAGGACACCTTACACATGTGCAAGTGCTAGCAGCACAGGGAGTCAGCACCTAAGCAGAGGAAAACTTCCATATCAGCCAGAGGGAAACAATGTCATAGGATCCAAGACTATATATCTGGACTTCTTAAAACACACACACACACACACACTTTTGGCAGAGTCTCCAGCAAAGGCTCCTGAACAAATGTAACAGTCACAGGAAAAGAGCTTGGGTCCTCTTATTGATTGGCAATCAGTTTCGGTCTCCTAAAGATACGTCTTGTGAGCATTTAACATGTTCATGGAGCCCTGCATGACAGTTTGGCTTCTATGGCACCAGGGCTCAATTTTTAAGATTTTTGCCCCTGCCAGAAAGTCATGACTCAGATGAAAAATGTTCACGCACAAGAACAACTTTATTAAATAAGACCAATGATCTCATATGTTGGATGCAGTAGTTCAGGGTGCTATGTAAGAGCATGGAATTCTAAACAGAATATTCTTTGTCATTTATTCCCTACTCCAGGCAGTGCAAGTGATAGGTCACAGCAGAGTGCAGGAAGAAACACATCATCAGTAAACACATAAGACCTTTTAAGTCCTTTGTCTGCCTTCACTATCGATTTCAATCTTACTCTAGTCTATATTACGCTTCCATTTGCTGATTTGCCACTTGTAGTTCTTCTAATCAGAGGTGCTCGATTGTTGCTACCAAGAGCTTCCATATGTCAATAAAATGTGCTCAGGATAGGCCTTAATCTATAAAGGCAGGACTTAAAATGTTGCTTACAAATTAATTTTTATGTAGGAATAGATCTACGACTTTTTTTTAATGTTGTGGACCAAAAACATGTAAAATGTGAATGCAAAAAACAATTGCATCATTCAAGTATGTTTTTCACTCCTAGGTCATATTACTGTAAAACACTCTACATGAGGTAGACCTTGAAAGATGGCTCAGAAATTGAAATTGGCATAGAATGCAGCAGTAAGGTTGCTTTTCATTATTGACTACGTATTTTCCAGTGTTCAACAAGCTTTGTCAGCTGCCAATTGATTTCTTGGTCCAATTCAAGATGCTGGTTTTGGTCTCTACAACTCTAATTGGCCTGGGACCCAGATAGCATAACAGACCTCCTGTTCCTGTATGAAAGTGCATAGACGTGTTCATTACCTCAGGCTCTGCTGCAGCCTGCCATCAGAGGTGAGGCAAGGGACCACCAGTGCCTTTTCGGCTCTGATGTGTCATTTGTGGAATTCCCTCTCCCTAGGTCTTCATGTAGCAGTATCAGTTAAGACTGTCTTCACAAGAATTTTATTTTTTTCCTGTTTATTTTCATTTTCAAAATACAAAGATGAGTCAGCAGTATAAGTACAGTAAAAACGTGAACACAGAACTTTTATACAAGTCAAATTTGAACAACTCAAGTTCGTCAAATAAACTGTACAGCATTACGATAACAATAAGGAAGAGTCTAACTTAAATAAATCAGTTAAAAGTGCTTGGCGTTCTTACCCTTATAGTCTTTACTAACAAAGGGTGACCACATCTTAACAAAATATGCTTTATAACTAACAGAACTACCATTTTTCATATCATGTGTTAATTTGTCTAAAATAAAATACTCCCAAACCTTAGCAAACCAAGAAGATATGGTTGGAGGTTCACCACCCTTCCACTTTGCTGCTAGAACACTTTTTGCTGCTGTAAGCATAACTGAAACCAAGTCCTGAGTATGGGTAGGTAGCCTGTCCCATAAATTCAACAAAACTATCCTGGAGTCTTGAGGAATTTGAATACCCACTAATAGTTTAATCTCATAATATCTTACTCCAGTATGTCTTAATTAATTAATGTCCACCAGTTATGCATGAAAGTTCCTTTATTTCTGCAGCCTTTCCAGCACAAAAAAGAAACTGAACCAGTTGAGTGAGATAATTGGGCAGGGGTCAGATACCACCTGGTCATAACTTCAAATGTCTGCATTTGTATGTTCAAAGCCAGAGTAAGACAGACAGTCGAGTTCCAAATTTGATTCCATTGATCTTCATCCAAGGCCTGACCAATATCATTCTGCCAGGCCGTCTGGTATTGCAAGGGTTTTGCAAATGTAAGATCCAGTAACATATTGTACATTTTAGATATCATATCCTTTATAGGTATTGATTCATTATATAAAGATTTTTCATATTCTGTTAGCAATAGTCGTATATCCCGAAAATCTTTTGTGTTGATCAAACTTCATGACTGAAGATATTCAAACCAAGGTATTTTAGTATTATACTTAGTTTCTAATTGATTTTTCTGCATTAAATAACCCTGTGATGTGACATCTATTAATCTTGTTAAATTAAAGTGTCTCCGTTGTTTAAAAGAAGGTTTTTCTTTTCCAGGTAGGAACCAGCTTTGACCAGTAAAATTAGTCAGTAGAGATTTTAAAGGAGCCAAAAATTTACAATATTTATTCCATACCCTGAGGGTCTCCCACAGGAATGGGTTCGAGTGCTTCCCAAAGACTGATTCACAGTCGTTCTCTGAAGGTGCACTCTACAAGATCAATATTCTCAAGTTCCTTCCAATCAGCAAGGTAAGTATTCCTATATTGCTTAATAAGATTAGTTAATATAATTGCATGATAATATAGTTGAACATCTGGAGCAGTCAGACCGCCTCTTTTTTTTTTTTTTGGCCCCCGAAGGAGATTTTTTTATTGCATTTTCTATAACTAAACACTACATATAAGAAAAGAGGGAAGGGTCTACAAACTATAGGATAAAGAAAAGTAACCTCTAAAAACCCAAGAGTGGGTGTCATACAAACAGCTTTAACAAGATTACATATTTTAATAGCTAGATACTCATAGCCAACCATTGAACATGGTCATCCTCTTTCTATAAACCTCAAGTCTAAATATAATCAACATCTACTATAACTTCATAAAGAGCCTAAGAAAGAGTAATTAAAACATGTTTTTAGAACTTCAGAGTTATGATAACAATTCACTTTTTATCCTTTTTCTTCCTTAATTTATAGCCTATTTTTGGGGCAGCAGCCCCCAAATTCAAGTCTGATTCTTTGCCAGAAGATGGCACTGCTCCATCACCGCCACCCTCGTTGGAACTGTCTCTTTCTTCTCCTTCTTCCACGTCTGCTGGACAGCTATGAAGATGCAAGAATTCTCTTGCCTTTTCCAGAATGTTAATTTTCTCCTTTCCATTAACAAACTTAAAGGCGACTCCTTCAGGCAAAATCCATCTGTAGACAATTTGTTTCTTTTGTAGAAATGAGACCAAGTCTTTGTATTTACATCTTTTCCTCCTTATTTCAAATGGAATAAAAAGACCTTCATCTCTTTGCCCTTAATTTTCAGGGTAACTCCATTAGCCGCTTAGATAATTTGATCTCACATTCTTCTTCTGGAGAATCTCACCATCACTTCTCCCAGCAGATTATTTTTCCTTATAAACTCTGTATACGATCTAAAGACCGTATCAATATTGCTTTGCAAGTTCTCTGCTTTTATTTCTGCCATTTGCCCCAAAGCGTCGCACATTATCTGCATGAGGTTCTCCCTTTTTTCCTCAGGGATCCCCTGGAATCTTAGGGCATAGCTTGCCCTTTCCATTTGTAACTGCAGTAGTTGAGAGTCATCTGTTTGGCGCTTCTTCCCCATTGCCTGCATTTGCTTTTGTAGCTTTTTGGCAGTGGTGTCAACTTCTTTAAGTTCCTGCTCAGTTTGGCCTATTTTTTTTATGTTCTGGTTGATTTGCACTTGCTGTGTGTCTAGCTTTTGGTTTATTTTCATCACCTGTTCCAGCAGAGGGCGCAATGCTTCACTTAATATCCTTGGCAGGTCTGGAGTTGTGTCCTGTCTGGGCATGACACCCACTGAGCTGGCACTTCTGGTCAGCTTAGCTTTCGCTATCTTTTCTCTCTCCTCTTTCTTCGTTGGAGGTGCCAGTATCTCTATTCAAAACACCTTTAACAAAAAGATATCTGCCTCTTGTGTCCTGTTCCACACCTTGGCATGTAAATCTATTGTTTTTAGATATGGGAATCACCACTCCCCGCGCCCTTGAAGAACAAGGAGCATCATAACTATGAACAAACCAGTTGGACTTGAATAAATAATTGATGTTATCTCTTAAATGGGTCTCTTGCAACATTACAATGTCAGCTTTCTGTTGTTTAAAATACGCATGAATCCGTCTACCTTTGATGGTGTTATTGACCCCTCTGCAGCATAAAGAGAGGATCTTCAGGTCATTATCCATTAGCCTCAGAAGATATGATGTAGCAGCTTAACCAACACTAAACCATTTATGCTATTTAAGAAGACCATGAAATAGAAGCCATTCCTTATATAACTAAGAAACCTTAAGAATATCCAACAAATCAAGTTGAACTTATAGAAAAATATCCGATCAACTACATGTATCTATATATCTAATAGCCAAGGCGCCCCCTGTATGCGGATACCTAAATCTGCACATTGGGGGCAGCTAGGGAGCAAAGAGAGTTTCCTGCAAGTTTGGAGCAATCCCCAGATGTGCAGAAAATCTATAAAAAACTATAGGGGGATACTTAAAGCCCCCCAAAAGTAAAAGAGAACTGCCTCGTTGCCACAACTGGGGTGGGTGGGAGAAGGCTTGGCGAGCCAGACTTCCTTGCCGCCACTGCTGGGGGGGAGGGGGAGGGAGAAAGCTTGGCGGGGCACCGGCTATGAGCCACTCACGCCTTGCTGTCGGGGGGCAGGAGAAGGCTGGGCTCACCTCCTGCTGCTTCTCCTGCTTCTCTAGGCCGGGAGCTATAGGGAATACTCCCCCCACCCCGTGAGTATTGCGGGTCCCACTTCTTGTCCTACTATAACTACAATAACAACCAATAATAGAGCTACTAGAAAAATTCCATGATATAGAATCACACACCAGTTTTGCTGCTTCAAATTGTGGAATAAGTGTTCAGTCAAGCTCTGTATAGTGCAATATAAAAACAATCCGTCAGACAGCCAAGTCAGTTGTCGTACAGTGGTCTTAAAGCTACATAACATGGGTAAGACAGTGGTTTTAACTACAATTACGAAGCAAAAAAATCTTATCCCCCCTCTTTCCTCCTTTCCCCCTCCCACCAAAATTTAACTATAATGTCACGTAAAAGGCGTAGAATGATATTAACAATTAGCCATACAGAAATAACAACTTCCATCTCCCTTTCCCCCTCAACCCCCTCCTACCCCACTTCCTCATCCCCCAAAGTATTGTTAAAAATTTTGCAACCATTAAGAATGAAAAAAATAACCCAGCAAATAATCTCTACGTTGCTGTCTTCCATAAAGAGACTCTGCAGGCCCTGAAGGAAGGACTGCTTGCCAAGGTGGATTTACCAACACTCCTCCGCTTCATCTCTTTTCCTAAAGGGAGCAAAGAAACCGAGTCCCCTTGAAACCCCACTCTCCCCAACTCTTTTGAAGATACTGCAGAACCTTAGTTCCTAAATAAAATCAAGTGCCACAGATCTGAAGGCTTACTAAAAAAAGAAAAGAAAAGTTTTAAACATCACAGTTCAGGTCACCAGTCTTACGAACTGTTCCAAACTGGAATCTTGCTATATTTAAGTGGTGAAGAAAGATCTAATTTTCTCTTGTAGGATTTCTTCTCGCACTCCATTGGCACTGCAACATTTAAAGACTGCAGAACACCACCGCCTCCTTCCAGATCTTCAATAGTCCAAGATTTGTTTTGGTGACATATCTGCATTTTCCAAGTAAGTAGCCATTTATACTTAATGTTGGCCTCCGCGAGCTGGACAGCTATCGGCTTAAGAAGCTTATGGTTTTGAAGTGTTTCTGCAGATAAATCAGGGAATACCAAAATGGTTTTGTCTTTGTATTGCAGGCCTCCTTTCTCACGGGAAAGATCCAAGATTTTTCTCTTGGTGCATGTATCCACCAGCTCAATGATTATGTCTTGTGCTACTCTTAAGCAAATGGTGCACCAACTCTGTAGGCTTTTAAGAATATAAGGGGCAACTCCTTCTTCTAGCTGCAAAGTTGAAGTAAGCCAATTTGCCATAAAAATAGTTAGCTCAGTTGTTCCTTCCTCTTTATCTATTCCACAAAATTTCAAGTTTTGGTCTCTGAGTTTATTATCTAGAAGCAATTTTTTTTCTGTAGCCCATTTTTCATACGATTGTAGGCTATACAGACCATCTTAATTAGCTAGGCTGGTCTCCATGGCCGATTCCGCAGTGCAAGCTACTTCTTGCAGAGTAGCCTGCATTGATTCAAGCTGGTCTGCTAAAGGTTTCAGAGTCTCATGAATGTTGTCTAAAATATCTTTTAAAAAAGATTTTAAGGTCTCGTGAAAGTCAACTGAAGTTAACAAGCTCTGGGAAGAGATCTCCACAGGTGTTCTAGTCGCCGTATTACCTTTCTGTTGTGACGCAGCTGATAATTCTTTTGTTGGGTTTCCTGCCATCAAAAGGCTTTGTACAAATTTTCCAGACGTTGACACCAACTTAGCTTTGGGTCCTTCAACTTTACCCATACTTAAGTCTCTATTTTGATAAGGAAGTGTGGCAATATTTACAGAGTTGGGGTTGTCGGGCGAGGAGTCACTAAGCGTCCGCCTCCATCTGAGCTGACACCACACACCCCTTTTGATTTATGTTATACCTCATATTGGTTTTTTAATTACCACAGATATTGACACTTTCAACACTTTGATTCTTTCTCTGAATGTTTTACTGTTTTATATTGGATCTTTTAGGCTGAGTGTTCTTTTAATTGTCTTAATGGCTGCCAAATGCTTTTGAACTGCCAAAAGCTTTTATTGGGGCACTTTTATATAGTATTTTAAAAAAATTCTGTGTTAGAAACTTGCTCAAGTCATCTTAATCAGAGAGCATAGCATACAATCATTGTAAATAAATAAGATATTTATCAAAGAGTTGGAATTGACTATGACGGCATAGCACACATGTATTCCTGATTTATACATGACTCTCCTTTTCATTGACTATTTGAGTCAAACTCTGAATCAGTTTACAAAACAGATAACGGGAGGGATTTGGAACACTCAGCACCTATTCAATTCAGCCTCCTTATTTATGTTCCTGGGGCATGAGGTAGTTGCCATATGGATACATAAAAGTGCCCCCAACCAGGACAATATATTTAGGGCTCTTTATATTGAGCAACAGATGAGATTCTGACAATGAACATTATTTCACTGAGGTACTGTTCATGTAGCAAGAAATTAGCATTCTTTCTGCTCCCTCCCTAGATCTCACATTCAGGTTTTGTTACACAGAGGAAGCAAATCACAAGATTTTGTCTATAAGTATCAGTCACACTTTACTTTCCGTCATCAGATAATAACGGTGGCTGGTAACCTACTGTCTATTTCCAACAATGGAAGGCTGCTTTCATCATCAGATGAAGGAGGGCAATTTCTACTGATTTCCCTCCCACCCTTCTACTGCAGCCCCCCACTGTGCCTCCTATGCGTTTAAGAGTCCGCTAATCCATAGGAACAAAATTTCATGGAACTCAGTGGATGGTGTTGCAAGGAAAAGACAGAAAAATCCTGATCCCTAAGCCCTTCTTGCAGTTTTCATAGGATATAAACTGTTAAAAGAAGTCTAACAACCAGTTTAGCTTGCTGTACCCAGCAGGCTGTCTGATTTAATGCTATTTGTTTTTTTTTTTAATTATTTAACATAGCTATGTCAGAATATATTGTACTTATCTCTGAAATTTCCAACAAAATTTGAAGGACTGTTTATTTCAAAGCAAAGTTAAAGAGTAAATAAAAGCTTGAAACAGAGTAATATGCATTCAAAAGGCAGACTATAACAGTATGGTGGAAAAAAGAACTGCCAGGATACAAAAAAATGAAGGATGCAGATGACATAGCTACTGCCTGGATGCCACTTCAAAATGCTCCCCATAGTAGCTGCTTTCTCTCACCAAGCAGTTTGCATGCTGTGGCTCCTCTGCAACACTAATCAATAAATCAGAAGCAGATTAGGGAGCAATCCAGAACAAGTCTACTGAGAAATAAGTCTCAGGTTATTCAGTGGGGCTTCCTTCAAGGAAGGTGTCTTTAGGATTGTACCCTTAATGTAGCTGCAGCAGAAGTGCTGCTTGGTGTGCATTTTTGTAGCCTTAAAAGCTACTGAATGTCATTTTGTTCTTATTATTATTACTATTAATTATTATTATTATTATTATTATTATTATTATCATCATAATCAATGTTATCATCATCATCATCACCTTTCTTTTCTGTCTTGCAAGGCAAAAAAAGCTAATGGCTTGCAAGTTGCAGGAATTTATATCAAATACTTTTAGATATGAATTCCTATAACTTGCAAGCCATCAGCCTTTTTTCCTTGCATGTGCTAACTGCATGTGCTAAGAAGGCTTGATGTGCGGCAAGCTGACTCCCTCCACAATTTTTCTTCTCACTGTAATGAAGAACAAAATAAATGATTTGACATCTAAGAGCTCCCTTTAGTAGAAAGGGAAACAGTGCTAATAAAAGACAGATCAAGGGCAAATAGAAACTCAAAATAAAGCTTCTTAGCTTATTCTACAGATCAGACATTTTAATTGCATGTGACAAGAGGTCTGTTTACATTCAGGTGGGTAGAAATCAGTGAGCTGGCAGGAAGCTATAAAATCTTGTGCAAGTATGTTAGTTTTCTTTTGCTGACTAAAACATGCACATCAAACAATACAGAATTTATCTGAACAACATGCCACACTATCATCAGTGAAAACTTCATCTACTGTAACATGATGTGCAGCTGGTATTCCATTACCTACTACACATTTCCCATTAGACAGTGTATTTAATTTTCTTCATTTACCCTCATCATTTCTTGATGATGTTCCAATCAATTTTAAATTAATAGACTGTCTTCATTTCAAATATGCAGGCTGCATTTTAGTAACATATTGTAAACACTACAACAGAGCGATTAAGGCTGATGAAGTACTGCAGGCTCCTCTTCATGCACTATGTTCTGCTGTTCAGAACTAGATCTAACAAACTGCAGCTAAAAATCTGGGAGTGGAGATGACTTAATTCAGATGCAAAACAGATCCATAGTAAGTGCAATTCAGCAGCAATTTGCCTTTAGTTACCAAACAAAACAGAACTATTAAAGTTACATCACAGTAGTTTTTTACAAATTAATACTAGGCATGACATGACAGTGTGGAGGGGTCAGATTAAAATACCTTTAAATAGGATCTAGTCAATATAAAAAACTGTACTGTCAATGTCAACATTTCTTCTGTTGAAGGTAGCAGAGGATGGAAAGTCCAGGACTAAAAAGGGTTTTTCAGTTCAAACCACTGTGCAGCTGGATTGAAGGTTAAAAAAACTGGGGGGAAAGCAAATGCAAATATTTTATGACAATAAATAACAAGAATTTCCTAGGGCAGGTGAAATTCCAAGATGACTTTTTTTTTTCTTAATATTTATTATAAACTTCAAAAGCAGCTTGACTAGAAACCACATGTAAAGACACCACAAGATATAGAGAAGAAAATACAAGGTTACATGGAAACAACTTACAGAATGGAAAGATTTGACAGTTAATTGGTTTCAAGGGGCACTGGATTGTCAAAAGATATACGATATTTAGTGCTGAGCTAAAACACACATTGTGTGCTTTCTGTAAACCAATCTGAAAAGCACCTAATAAAAAAAAATCCCAATGAGGATTATAACCATTAGAGCAGAGATTCTATTCCAAAATTAAGTCAGAAACTGGACTGCAAAGTGTCCAAATAATCAGTGCTGTTCAAAAAACCCTGGTTTTGGAATTCCCCCAAAGGGAGATATTTACAATCAGCGTATGTTTGTTTAAATAATTTGTGTCATGGTATCTTCTTAAAGAGAGATTCAAAATTGCCTTCTTCAACGCAGCTGAGATCTTCCCCTCATTAAGAAGCATTCACCTCTTCCAGGACCCATCTGGACAATACCTTTCAGCAAGATAAGAAGCCAGGTCCATCCAAGAAACTTGTCAAACTCTCCAGGGTGCAATAACTCAAAGTCTTGCAGACAACATAGGCCAACACTATGCTGGGGATTATTAGGAAAGGAATTGAAAACAAATCAGTCAGTATCATAATGCCCCTGTATAAATCATTGGTGAGACCTCATTTGGAATACTGTGTACAGTTCTGGTTGCCACACCACAAATAGGATATTATAGCATTGGAAAAACTGCAGAGAAGGGCAACTAGAATGATAAAATGGTTGGAACACTTTCCCTATGAAGAAAGGTTAAAACGCTTGGGGCTCTTTAGCTTGGAGAAACGATGGCTGAGGGGTGACATGATCGAGGTTTATAAGATTATGCATGAGATTGAGCAGGTAGAGAAAGAAGTACTTTTCTCCCTTTCTCACAATACAAGAACTTGTGGGCACTCCATGAAATTGCTGAGCAGTCGGGTTAGAACAGATAAAAGAAAGTGCTTCTTCACCCAAAGAGTGATTAACACATGGAATTTACTGCCACAGGAGGTGGTGGCGGCTACAAGCATGGATGGCTTCAAGAGGGAATTAGATAAACATATGGAGCAGAAGTCCATCAGTGGCTATTAGCCACAAGGTATAGATAGGAACTCTCAGGCTGGGGCAGGTGATGCACTGTATTCTTGGTGCTGGGGGGGGGCAGCACTGGGAGGGCTTCTAGTGTCCTGGCCCCACTGCTAGATGTCCTGATGGCACCTGGTATTTTTGGCCACTGTGTGACAGAGTATTGGACTAGATGGGCCATTGGCCTGATTCAACGTTGGCTTCTCTTATGTTCTTATGTTAACTAAGACTCAAGTGATGACATTCTGAGACTGACCTACTAAAGCAATGGCTCTGAAATCTGAACAAGTGAGATTTTTACTGGTAAAATGCCTTGAAAATTATGTAAATCACAGCAAGCTTCTGAGTTAGCTGTATTCATATCCAGAAGGTCCAAATGTGTGATAAACCTATCACCACCTGAAAAAAGGTCTGCTAGGTGGCTTTGCACAGATACAACAGTGGTGGCAAAATAGAGCAGGAATGCAGTTGTGCTCTTACCTCTGTGCCATCAGAAAGTCTGTTTCCTCGCACACAACTCATCAATGTGCTATGAAGTGGAAAGGACTATGTATTGGACTTGCATTCAGCAACCACTCTTTTGGGTCTGATGGCATGGTTATCAAGATAATATTAATTGAGAGAGCTGTCTATCAACTGATTACTCCCACCACCACTTCCCCCCCCTTCTCCTATCACTGTATCTCAGGGAATAGATATTGAGTGGGAAATAACAATGCTACGATCCAGTCAGAGACAGATTTATCAGCTCAGATCTATGCATGTTACTCAGAAGTCTCATGGAGTTTGGTAGGATTTATTCCCTAGTAAATCAGCATAGGATTGCAGTCTAATTCCCACTGATTTCAGCAGGATAGAGTTGAGCATTTTATTTTATTCATTTTTATTTTATTGATTCAATTTATACCCCACCCTCCCCACAACATGTGAATAACTAATCCACTAATCTTAGTGTGGCTTTGTAGTGAACTGTGACTTAGTGGCCACATGTTCATTATAGGGTCCATCCCCCTTTTGTCAGATTTTCTGTTCCTGTGGCCTTTTTTGTAAGTTTACTGTAGATTTTTTCCTTATGAGGGCCTGAGCCTCAGTATTCTGCATACAGATGCAGGGAAGTTCAGGACTCCGGATTGGTCTTTCCCCATTTCAGTAGGAAAAGTGTAACCAATCCTGAGTAAGGGGACAGGCAACTGTGAGGAACCTATAAACCTTTCTGTTTCCAAAGCTGGATGCATTTTCCTAGGACTGGTCAGCCATGTGCCACCATGCTGCGGAAGCATGGAGGCCACGCCAGCCTGTTCTAGAGAAGGAGTAAGGGACAGGTAAGTTTAGTTATGGAACAAGTTTAAGGGACCTTTTTATGCTTTTATTTGCCTGGCAACCTTCTACCTGTAAAAGCATATTTTTGTGCACTTTGGCTTTTCCTTTTTTTTTGAAACTTCGGGTATAAATCAAGGGGTGGGGTAACCTGGGGCTCTCAAAAAACTAGATTGGTGGTATTGGTTTATCCACCCTGTGCTTGAGCAGGGTGGGTGGGAATGAAGCAAAAAGGGGTGAGTTAGGGGTAGGGCAGTCTATGGGGTGCTATGGTAGATCCTTCCACTCCAGAAGACCTCTGTTTCTGTGACAGGTTTAAAAGTGCTAAACTCTGGATATACTGTACCAGAAAATATTGAAAAGGATACCCAATATTAATCAACAAGGAAATACTAGAAGATTTTATCTGAAGGGTACTTGAAAACGTTAATTCAAACAAGACAGATCTGCAAAGTAGATTTCCTTTGAGAACCTTTCAGAAGCTATTTTAATGAAAGCATGTTAGAAAAGGGGGGAAGCAAAGATCCATTGGTTTCAAGACCCGTTATTCCAAGCAAAGTTAAAAGCTAAGTATTTCTCACTTTAAAAAAAATCTATAGCTGATATAAGAAGAGAAAAGGCATACATGTAAGTCTATAAGGAAACCTTACATACATTGTAGAAGCTGAATTCAATGTGGAAACTGTGGAAAATTTTATTTTTGAAAATAAGAAGCAAAATTACAGGCAAACACATTAGACAGACAGACTCCTGCTCTGTAATGCTGGAATAATTATCAGTTGTTTCAAATTATTAAATCAGTGGGATGGTTTTGCAAATGTCTGATGGCTGGAAGAATTTTTAATGCTTAGAACAGGAATTATTCTCTAAGCTTATCCAGTTTTAGAAGAGAAGAAGAAGAGATTGGATTTATACCCTGCCCTTCACTGCCCAAAGGTGTCTCAGAGTGGTTTACAAACTCCTTTCCCTTTCTCTCCCCACAACAGACACCCTGTGAGGTAGGTGGGGCTGAGAGAACTTCTGACAGCAACTGCTCTTTTTCAAGAACAGCTGTGCCAGAGCTTGTGACTGACCCAAGGTCACATCAGCAGGTGCAAGTGGAGGAGTGGGGAATCAAACCCAGTTCTCTCAGATTAGAGTCTGTGCACTTAACCACTACACCAAACTTTTACATAAAGCTTGGGTCTGTCAGGAAGAGAAGAATATATAAACTTGAATGATTACTACAGACAACTTGCAGGAATCAGGATGTGATTTTTATCACCACTGTGGAACCCATTTTGAATGCCTGGAACACATGAAATAAAGCAGTGCCTCTGAGAGCATGCACTTAAGGTAGTTGTCTCCTCACTAACCACAACAGATCAGCCTCACACATGGGGAAATACAGAGTGAAAGGGGGGTTGGTTGGTCATTGTTTCTTAAATGCCTAGACCCCAAGAAGAACAGACTTGTCTAATAATTAGGGTCTCGATGATGGCAAGAAACAGGAAAATAGAAGAGACTACATGTGCATGACAAATGATAGGTATGCTGCCTGCATAAACAACTGCAAATGCATGAGGGGCCTTTTGACTTACTTCTGTTCTAGCTTTTCAGATTCCCCTTATATTCTTGCCCTCACTAGCAAAGGTAGGTCAGATTCACAGGAATGGTAAAGGGAGAGATCGGAATACTGATAGCAGACAGAGGCACATGATACAATATTGCTGGAAAGAAGAACTGGTTTAGCTCATAGCAAGGCTTGCAAAATAGTGAAGAATGGTTACCAATCTGGAGGACAGGAGGGGAATTCTTAAGAAACAAACCTTTCCCTCATGTTAGGGAATGCAGTTGTCACAGTACAATTGTGAAATAATGTCCTTTGTTCTTCATGCCACCAAAGAAACCGTATTTGTCATCTCATTGCCCTTAGTGCATGTGACAGCTACTAAATTTAGTAAGACTCAGCTGTCTTTGCTAACCTACACCTTTGCTTAAGCTAGCAATAAACAGAGTGATTCATGGATCTGGCTTGAAGATCAGCAGCATTCAAATAACCAGGTCTGTTCATGGGAAGTGAGTAACAGGAGCTGGACATCTAGAGCAGGTCAGTCGTGGCACTTCCCATCTGAGCACTGCCAGAAGATTTTGAATTGCCCCTTAGAACAGACTTATAGAAATGATTCAATTTGACTTTGCTCATGGTGAAGCCTCAGTATGAAAGACTGGCATTTAAAAACATGCAGGACATAATAGTTGGTTTTGTAATTATCCAGGGGCAGACTTTTTACATTTGTGGTGGCACTGTGATAGAATGAAGGCTTTTGGGGATAAGGTTATAATACTATTGACAGTAGCTTTTTAATTGTATTTTACTGTTGTTCACTGCCCTGAGCCTTGTGTACTCAGGGGAGGGTGGTTTAGAAATTTAATTTATAAATAAATTTTATGCAGATAATTCAGTTGCATTTGCTTTACTTAACTATGTAGTTTCTACACCGAAACAACATCAGATTGCTTTATACCTATTGACAGCAGCAAGATAGAATGGTTAATAGAATGGTTAAACAAATTAAAAGAACTGTTTAAACTGCTGAAGTTAATTCTATTATAAAAACATCAAGATACTCAAAAAAATTACGAATGCTGTGATTTCAAAGACTGAAAAAGAGTTATAAAAGGATTTAAGAGAAGGGGTAATCAGGTGGATTTAGGTAGTTAGGATGCATGTTTTTTGATAGTCATTTAAAATGTCTGTATACCTTGGCATGGCTGTTTTCTTTATCTGTACTGTTTGCTGTTTAAAATAATAGATGCACATTTATTTTTTCCCTAGGGGATCCATACATGCATCTGAGTGGAACCTACGCCACAAAACCTTCAGTGATCTTTGATGTCCTGCATGATTCCTATGTGACCAGATCCACATTGGCCATTATTTGCAGCTAACTGTAGTCCAACTCTTCTGCTAAGGATCATTTACAGTGATGAGCTTTTTAGGTTAAATATGGATCCAAATCTTGGTCTCCTACTTTCCAGTCCAACCATCTAGCTATTGCAAAATGCTGGCACTAACACGCATGTGAATAATGGCAAACCTGATTTACAAGCCTATCAAAGCAAGCATGTTATTTTGTCTTCTCTAGAAGTAACTATTTCAACTTAAACGTTCTCTCACGGTAAATACTAAAGATGATCAATATCCTTTCTTCTTCATTATATCCTACATTTTACACAGTAGTGTTGCTATGACTCCTAATGCTGTTGACAACATTTGAACGTAAGTGCCAATTGCTAGCATGATTGCTGCTGGACTAACACTTATCTCTTCTTGTCCGCTTGCACCAGACTCCGTAAGCATCAAAATGAATGTGTCATCAGTAAATTGTGTGGGGTTTATTTTTAGCTGTTACACAAAAATAGAACGGTAAAGCTTAACATGAGAGATTGGTATTGGCGTAACACTTTCAAGCTCAAAGATAGCCATCTTCATTATTTCACATACATGTTTTACCATCATCCTTTGGAGATTTTCAAGTATTGATGCATTCCCAAGTCAGCTTTCTTCCCTTTGGTATTAACAAGCTGCTTTTTTAAAATAGCCTCAGTTTTGTCAAGAGCAGATGAACAGGAGGGCTTTAAAAGTTCACCATTCCTCCCTCCACTAGGGGCTATAAAGCCACATTAAACTTGGCTACCTATTAATAATTGATGCCCACCTCCATGGTTCACAACAGGGTATCTCTCTTGCAGCATCCTACTTACCATAAGGATTTACCCAGAATGAAAGAAAACAGCATTCCAAACAAAATGGGAAACAGCATGAATAAAAGCCATCTTGTAATAATGGTTTTGATGCTTTCAGCCTTCAGGGAACTATGTTGACATGTCTGCTGAGGAAGTCATACATATTTTGCACAGAATTCATGAAGACCACTTTATCTTTTTGGATTCTCATCTCACTTTCACCTGCAGGATGCAAGCAAATTTGGGAAGTAGTTTACCTAATCTGTGTGGTGTGGGAATTCTTTCCACTTCCACAAATTGAAAGAACAAAGCTTAGGGGATCTCAGGATGCAACTGAGATTTGGTACAACCTGACTGGTGCTTCTGCGGTATTCCCAGTGCTTGTTCAGCCTGCATAACTATAAAACAAAACTACTGCAAAGAATATACAACACTACAACATGGTGGGTGGTTAAGAGTGGCAGAGTCTAATTTGGAAAACTGGGTTTGATTATCCACTCCTCCACATGAAGCCTGCTGGGAGACTTTGGGTCAGTCACAGTTCTCTCAGAACTCTTTTGACCCCACCTATCCCCCACAGTTTGTGGGGAGAAGGGAAGGCAATTTTAAGCTCCTTTGAGACTCCTTAGGGTTGAGAAAAGTGGGGTATAAAAACCAACTCTTTTTCTTCTTCTTCTTCCTCCTCCTCCTCCTTTCCAGATAAATTTCTTTTCCCAGCTACTAATATTTTACTGATTGCTAAACTGAGATGTCACAATTCCCTAAACTTATAATGGATTTAATCAGCATTCAGAAAACATATTTTCTCCATACTCTTATGAGAGATTTCTCAATATATGCTTAAAATGCCAACCGCAATGGGTTTGGAATTCATCTCTGACTCAAGGTTAAGATTAAATTTATCTGTTGCTAAAGCTATCTGCAGCAAGGACTGTATGGCATACCACCAGCACACCACAAATTTTAGATGTGGCTTACCAGGATGCTAAATACACATTAAAGAAGAAAACATAATACGGAATAATATGGTAAAATTCATTCCCCTTATGTTAATCTCTCAATAACAACAAGTATTTCATTTCTAAATACTTTACTTGGAAATTACTGCCTAATGCAATGCATGCTTATTCAGCAATAAGACCCTCAGAGTTCAAAAGAGTTTACTCCCAAATAGATAGGACTGCAGCCTTAATCCATGCAATGAGATTAAGTTCCAAGTAAAACATCTAGGAATCAAAACTATATGGCAGCAAACAAGTAGTTTCCTCATCACCTTTATACAGATACATAGAGGTGCAACCCATTTAGAAGTAAATCCTATTGTGTTCAATGGGGCATACTCCCAGATAAGTATGCATGGGACTATAGCCCTCATTTAAACTGCAGAAGCAATATCTGGAATGTTCCAATATGTGTTTAATTGCATTTCTAACCATCTAACCAATAAAGTGAAATTGCTACTCTGTAATGGTATTGCTATATCACTCCTTCCAATAGTAACGAGGCTATCCTATGTAATGATTAGGGGTGTGCAATTTTTTTATTTGGTATTTTTCAGTTTGGATTCATTGAACTCCCCAAAATTTCAGTATTTCCGAAAAATCCCAGATCCAAATACCGGTACAGTATTTGGATCTGGAATTTTTCAGAAATCCTGAATTTTTTCAGGTCCAATAGCTCCAAAAAGAAAAATACCAGTTAAAAAAAAAGCCAGCCCAATCCTGGGCCTGGCTGGCTTGGCTTCTCCGGCAGCACAGTTTAGAGTGCATTGCAGGAGAAGCTGGTCCTAGGATCTGCATACTGCGGGGAGGTCTAGCTGGGATGGCTTCCTGGCTGGGATGACTTCTCCTGTAGCACAGTTTAAACTGCATTGCAGGAGAAGCTGGCCCCAGGATCTGCTGTGCCACAACTAGCAGATTGCTCCTTGCCGCACAGCAGCTTCTGGGGTTGGCTTCTTCTGCAGTTTAAACTGGGCTGTACAAGAAGCCAGCCCAAAGCCAAGCAGGTGGGAACAGTCTGCTCCCCCCCGCACAGCTAATCCTTGGACTGTCTTCTGCAGTCCCTTTTAATCTTTAAAGGGATTGAGCAGAAGCACTACAAACAGCTGAGAGGCGGGAGCAAACATGATCTCAATCTGTTCCCACCTTTCCACTGTTTTTGGATCTACCAATAATTCCCAAACATATCCAGGATTATGTTGTCAAAGGCTTTCAGCCGGAGTTCATTAGTTGCTGTAGATTTTCTGGGTTGTGTGGGTTTTGTGGCCGTGGTCTTGTCAGGTCCTACAATGCCAAGACCACAGCCACACAACCCAGAAAATCTACAGCAACTAATATCTGGGGTTGTCTCAGGATCCCCCCCCCCCAGTTTTCCCAAGAAAACCCAGATACATTTGGAAAGCCAAAATATACCTGAAAAATACCGATAAGGTATTTTTCGGGTATATTTTCAGCTCAGGTAGACTTGAATGCACACCCCAAGTAGTGATAATGAAAGCAGCAAAATTGGGCCATCTACATAAAAGACCAGGGTTTAAACATAACTGGGCAACTTCACAGGCATGTAGAAAAATGCAATTTTGTATATTAACCAAAAGGAAACACATACACACACATAATAAACCAGTTTAATGTGAAATGAATATGCTTCAAGAAGCACATAATGTTGTTGAACAGTTGTGAGTCAGTTTTTAGAAGTGGGAAGGAGATAATTAGCTTGTTCAAATCAAAAGAGTTTATAGATACCTAGAGGGGAGATTTTGGGGACAGGATTTCAAAAGGGCTCCCCACTCCATATTCCTTGCAAGCCACCAGCTTGCACTATTTATCACAAAACTGCTTAACTCATAATGTACTGTTTTATAGAAAAGCGATGTGGCAGACTGAGCTGATTAGAATTTTAAAAATCCAAGAAATGGAGGGCAGATGCCTCCACGGATTTGATGCAGCCTGCTCCTATCTAGTATCATATTTACAGCAACAACAAATAAAGCATCCTAACACAAGCAGCCTTGATTGGGATTCGATCTGAATGTTATGGTACAAAGCCCATCTCCAAGGCTTTCACGTCAAATGCTGACAACTGTCAATACTAGCCAATCTTGTTCTGATTGGCCATCTCCATTGCAAGGCAGTATAATCTATACAGAGAAATGAGAAGAAATTGAAAATATTTTACAGTTGTTCTGCTTCTGAGCATAAGGCGCAGCTAAATCAATATCATGTCATTGTCATCTCCAAGACTATCATCTGACCTTTTAAGAGTATTTACACATTTAAAAAAGATCGAATAAAAAGTATGAAATACAATTAAAAAGATTTTAATACACAAAATGTGACATTCTTAATAAAATAAAATGATAATATTTACCATTATGCCAGTCCACAAGCAAAGGATAAAATATACATAAATGTACACATTTATATACTACAGGTAATCTTAAAATATTTATTCCAGTTATAACTCACTACTGTTAGAATAAATTATCCAATTATATTTCTCTATACACTTTCACCCTGACCTGGATAGCTCAGACTAGCCATATCTCTTCAGATCTCTGAAGCTAAGGAAGGTAGGCCCTGGCTTGTGTTTGGATGTGATATATTTATTTATTTATCATATGGCAGTTATACACAGAAAGCATATAATAATATAAAATATGTAACCAAATTGATACAACAGGTATGTGGACAGATTGGGCAATCCCCCTACCCACAAATATCTAAATTTTCAATCCACTCAATTGCAGCTGGGGAGGGTTCAAAGAGCTCCGTCACATCACCCTGGAAAGCATGAAGCTCACATTCCTGTGAATGTGTTTGCTAGGCTGCACCACAATCACATTTGGGTCCTGGTACTTTGTCCCATTTAAACAACAGGTCTGCACAACTACCAAAGCCTGTTTATATTCTATTAGCTGTCTTCCATACTTTGTGTGGAAAGTCAAATTTGGATGGGCGACCACCAAGGAATACCAAGGTCACTACACAGAGGCGGCAATGGCAGACCACCTCGGTCTTTTGCCTTGAAAACCTTATGGGGTCACTGTAAGTTGGTTGCAACTTGACAGAAAATTAAAAAAAATAACTTTCAGAAATATATTTGTTCACAGTCCTATCTGAAAAGTGTCAGTAAAACAGATACTCTACTACAAAAAACTAGCTAGTTTATTACAGAATAGGATCAGTATGAATACAAACCATTCACTGTCAAGTACTCTGGAAAGAATCCAAAAAAGCTTATGTGTGCATGTACACTTGGGAAAAAACATTTCCTTCTTACCACAGTACCTTGGAACCCCTATAAATGCCACTCTGGCCTTTGGTAGTGGATTTTGGGTCCATGAAAGCTACCCTACCATGTGTCAGTGAGTTAGTGGGAGCTAGCATTTTTGTCTCAGGAAGGAAGGCTCCAGAGTAAACTAATTTATGCAGTAGCCAGATCACTTGCTCACAACTTTAATGCCAGTAGCTCACAAAGTAGAATTTTTGCTCACAAGACACCACCACATGGAGAGAGCACTGCCATGTGCATAGGGTTTTTTGGATCCCCACCACTGTCTTTATTCTATTTGACCATTCGTGGTTGCATCCAGCTAGATTTTTCATGCTGTCTTGGCCATTTCCCCTCTATTACAGTGCCAGCCTTTGTCAATGCCAGTCCAATGATCCCCAGAGGAAAATTTTGGTAGTCAAAGGGGATCCTTTTCTCCCTTTTCCACCAGCAGAATAGTTGATTGGATCCAACCCATGAACTTCACACAAAAAGACTATTCGTGAGGTTAAGAAGAAGAAGAGATTGGATTTATACCCCACCCTTCATTACCCAAAGGTGTCTCAGAGCGGCTTACAAACTCCCTTCCCTTCCCCTCCCCCTAACAGACACCCTGTGAGGTAGCTGGGGCTGAGAGAGCTCTGACAGAAACTGCTCTTTTTCAAGAACAGCTCATCAGAACTACGGCTTACCCAAAGTCATCCAGTCAGCTGCAAGTGGAGGAGTGGGGAATCAAACCCAGTTCTCCCAGATCAGAATCCGCGCACTTAACCACTACACCAAACTGGCTAGAGACCGCACACTTAACCACTACACCAAACCATCTGCCTAGCAAAGAGCCTCCTGGCACCAAACGTTCACACAGGCCAGTGCTTTCATTAGAAAGCTAACAAAACAAGGCCAATAGTTGTGTACCCAGGGAAGTCCACACACATGGTTGGGCAAACACACGGTCAGGCGAAGGACCCGATCTTCGCCTCCAGAGACAATAGCCTGAACGGATCCTAGCACGCACCTATTGGGAGGCTAGGATCCTGGGAGGGACCTATGGGTCCAGGGGTGCACTGTAAATATCCAATCACAGATGTGGGTGTGTGTTTGGGTGTGGTGTCACTTGGGAATATAAACCAGCCTGCGAGCCGGCAAAGGTATCTCTTGTTCTACGATCTACAATAAAGTATGAGCTGAATTCACTCTGCCATGCATCAGTCTCAGTACTTTATACCAATAATGCATTATGGGTACCCTCAACTGCTAAAATCATAACAAGCAGGAACGATTAGAACAAACAGAAAACCAGAGTGAAAAGGTTGATTTCATGTATTTGTCATGTTGCTTTCAGTAATGTCACAGCTGACCTGAAACTACAGTGATTAAACAAAAAATCTCAACAGCAACAAAGTTCTTTGTTTTGTTTTTCCGTCAAGTCACAGCCAATTTCTGATGACACTGTAGGGTTTTCAAGGCAAGAGATGAACAGAGGTGATTTGCCATTGCCTGCCTCTCTGTAGCAACCCTGGACTTCCTTGGTGGTCTCCCATCCAAATACTGACCAGGGTGGACTGTCTTTAGCTTATAAGATCTGACAAGTTTAGGCTATCCAGGTCAAAGCTACAAAGTTCATACTACATATAATATAATTGAATCACTTTTGTATTTACTGTTTCCTTGTGCTCTGATAACCCCAGAAATATATTACAGGGCTGACTCTCAAATCAGTATCATCACAGCTCTGGCATGAATTTTAATAGGCTGAGACAGAAGACTGTTTTGAGGATCAAAGCTGCCATGACTTCCATATCAGATGTCTTCCTGCCATTCACTAGTTTTGCAAAGTGTGATCAGACCTAGTTTCAAAGACCCGCTCCACTGATTATAGACAGTCTCATGTTTTTTGAAAGTTGTACTTTTGGCAGAGAAAAATTAAGGTTGAATCCCTGCTGACAACTGTCATGTCTGCCTGTCACCCAGGCAGTGCATGCATAACATTCTGGCTCTGGATTTAGGCTGTTCTCCTCTTCAAGGTTACATGCACATAAAACCGACTAAAATGTTTTGTAGTGTACCGTCTGTTTTTAAATGGACTACTATTTCGCATTTGTGACCTGTTGCAAATCCTTAAGATATGTGGATTAAAATGCATACAGACACACACACATCCCAAAGGTATCTGTAAACTGAGTATTATTGCTTTCTAAACATGGAAGTATAAGTTATTTCCTTGAAAAATATTGCAGAGTAAACTTGATCTCAATATTCACTCATTCAAGCTTTCTGAACCAAATTAGAATGTATTACAACTACAACTCAGAACACTATAAGAAAAGCCCAGCTGGATCAGATCAAAGGTCTACCTAGTCCAGCATCACATTTTCTACAGTGACCTGTCAGATGCCTAAGGGAAGCTTACACACAGGGTCTGAAAGCAACACCCACCATCCTGTGTTTAATAGGTATCCATAGTCACAGTTTAGGTAATCTAAATGTGAATCATATACTTTAATATCAATAAGCAATTCTGAACTTGAAAATTAAACAGCAAGTACATTTGGAAATATTCCGACCATTATTTTGGTGCCTGGATGAAACCTCAAGGTCAAAGGAAAGAGCGAGTGACTCAACAGATAAAGAATAGACACGGATGTTTCCTAGTCTGCAGAAGTGCACTCAGAATTTGTCACCTAAAGTGATTGTGCTTACAGAACTGTCTTTTCCAAAGCATTGCTTAGAAGCAGGGTTTTTCTGGTGATTGTACTTACCTATACTAAGTACCGGCACCTTTTCTCAGGGCTCTCCTCCCAACTCCTGAAGGGGAGACTGGTGGAAATTGGTGCAACCTTAAATGTGAATAGTGGCAACTTTTTTAAAAAAACAACAAAACACTGCTTAGAAGAATCACATTACTGGCTTAAGAGGAAAGTTTTGATTTGACTCCATACAGGCCCATTCTGTATCTAGCATTCGCTCCACTGTTCTACCAAACCCACACTGGAACAGAAAAAGATGCAGTTCAAAACCACATTCAAATGCCCTGGGCCAGCCCCGTACTGACTACAGCCATCCCTGAACGGCCATAAAACAGCCATAAATCTATGCAGACAGTACCATAAAACCAAGAAATCAAAGGAAGTGAAACCAGCATGCAGTGTGGAGGCTACAATAAAATCTGACAATCAAAGGAAGTGACAGTGGCATGCAATGTAGAGTGGAATTTCTGTTCCAATGTGGGTTTGGTAAAACTGTGGAGCGAATGCTAGATGCCGAATGGGCCACACGCAGCAAGTAGCAGAAAGGTTTGTGTTACGTTTCCTATTGTGCTTGCTATTTGGCTGCATCTGCTAGACTCAGGGCAAACATTTTCCTTGCATGAAGGCACACAGTGATACAAACCAGGTTGGCATGAGGTGGGGCAAATGCCATTCCTTCTTTCCCCTCAGCTATAGATAGCAACTGAATGTGTACTGCAACTAGTAACATGGGCAAATGATCCAGGCAAGAGACCAGCAGTGTGGTACGAATCTAACACCTTTCACCATCTTTGATTTCATTTCAAAGCAGCCATGCCATTTTACCACAACAGCTCTCGTGGTACAGCCAGACCCTGGAGATAGTTCTGACTCCTCTAATGAGGACCAGCTGGATTCTGTGTCTACGAGCCACCAGCTAGCTGCAGTTGAGCAACCAGACAGGGAATCACAGCTTGCTGCGGACACACAGCCAGGAGGCAGTGAGGTGCTGGTTTCATCCCCCAGCCCTGAGCTGAGAGTTCAGGGTCAGCCAACTGACCTATCTCCACCAGGATCCCCAGGTCCGCAAGAGCAATGCCATCATGGGCGTAGAGTGGATTTACAGTCCAAACAAAGGTCAGTTCACCTCCAAGCCCAACATCAGCTGCCAGTAGCAAAGGGAGGAGGAATGTCACCAGATGAGATATGAAGCAGCAGGTGTGACATGGGGCTTGAAGCACATAAGTATGGGGGAGGAGTTTTTCAGCATGGCTTCAACGCGTTCCCTTAGACGCTGACCTGCTACTGCTGTATCAGTCTTGCTTTTCAGAAAACTGGCCTTGGTCTGCTCAGACAACTCTTGTATAATTTAGGGACTCTATTTATTAAATTCTGGCATCCTGCCTCCAATAACCAGCTCCCATTACCTGCCTGAGTTAACTCTGCGTACACTGGCACCTGCCTGAAGTAGAACAACAACTCCCACTCCTGGCTGTTATTAGCCTTGGAGAAAGGAGAGAAAGATAAAGCAAGAAGTGGGAAGCTGGAGAGGTATATTTGTAACCAGAAACAGAACATCTCAGCAAATTGTGCTAAAACCTGTCCTCTCCTGTATCTTACCTTGCACACTATACTGTGGCCCAAGGAAGAACCCTGAAAGCCAGACCTGAACCTCCTGAACACACTTTTCCCCTGTTCCCAAGTGGTTCTTTAAATTTTTAATTTAGGGGGGGGGTTACATAATTTTATTGGTTTTGTATACTACATCCTACATTCTAAAGGGTACAGGTACAGGGAAAATCTATCTCTAACTTATGACAAGAATATTTTGCATTGTAACAAATACATATATCACTCCTACATAAGTAGTAGTAAACATAGATTTATAAAAATAGTGGGATCAGTCCTCTATCTGTTTTTGCTTAATTACGCTAAAATCAAGTATTTTGATATTCAGAATGAAATGTTTATTTTTTTGTGCTTTTTCTTCACTTTTGGTGTTTTGGGTGCTGCTGCTCCTTTCTTCAACTCAGTTGTTGATCTGCTGGAATCACTTGAAGAACATCCCGGTTCTTCCTCGCTGGGCTCCTCTCCTTCCTCTATAATTGGATCCTCATCATTATCTGTGCTCAATTGTTTTTTCAAAAAAAAAAAATCAGCTTTTTGAACTGAGTCAATTTTAATTTTCTTATTATTGTATTTGAACACAAGTCCTTCTGGGAAGCACCATTTGTAAATTATTGCTTTTTCTTGTAGGAAGAGGACTAGGTCTTTGTATTGTCGTCGTCGCTTATGGATCTCAAATGGAATGTCTTTCAATATTTTAATTTATTCTCTGTTAACTTTTAGTGATTTCCCTGCTGTAGCTTTTAAAACATTGTCTCTCATTGTTCTATTAGAGAATTTAACGTAAATTTCTCCTGGTAGTTTATTTTTCCTTATGAAGTCAGGGTAAGCATGATAAGCCAGGTCCATATCACTTTGTAGATCCTCTTTTTGAAGGTTTGAAATTGAAGCTATCACTGCACTTATCGCTGCTTTAATGTCTTCTCCCTTGTGTTCCAGAACTCCTTGAAAACGAAGAACATGCACGGCTTTGTTCAGCTGAAGTTAAAGTAATTGATTTTTATCCATGTTTCTCTCTTTCTTGACTTCTTTTAATTGTTGCTTAATATCAATAGTCCTTGTTTCAACTTTCCCCATTCTTTTTATCAGTCTTATAAGCTCTCTTTTCCATATGTGAAAGTTGTTTTTGCATGGAATCTAGCTTGGTGTTAATAGTAGACATTTGATCCAGCAGAGGGTGCAATGCTGCTGCAAGCATATTTGGTAAGTCTGCAGCCGCTTCCTGAGAGTGGGTAGGAGTCATTGGCATAGTACTTCCTGGCGGAAGTTTCTTTTCCATTGTTGCCGTTCTCCTTGCCCTCCCCACCATTTGTTTACAATGAAGAAAAGTTTTAGTTTTTAAAGTAAAGTCTATCTGAATGCCACGTTCTTTGGCTTAAAATGAAGCTTTCAAGCTCAAATGAAGTCTCGTATGGTTAGTTTCATTTTATCTTTCTTTTCTGTAGCACTGGGAAACTGCTCCTTTTCGGGGGGTGGATCACCAACCCTTTCCCACCCACCGCTCCTTCTAAAAACGATCTAGTGAACTGAGACTTCTTCGCTTATACAGAGGTTTGATTAACTCACTGTTTAGATAGGTTTGTTTGTTGCGGAGATTAGTATAGCTTATTTTCTCGTCAACTGATCCGGAGGTCGGCTCTGGGCACCATACTGGCTCCTCAGCATCAGGACCTCTTGGGGAAAGGCAAGCCTCGATCCCTCGGCTGTCACCTTGGGAGAGGCTTATCCCAGCTCCCCAGGCTGAGAGTCTCCTATAGAAACTCCTGGGGGGGTCTGGAACCAGCCAAGACCCCTCCTGATCGCATAGGCTTGGCCCGTCTCCATCAGAGAGTCGATGAGACACGTCCAAGAGCAAGCCGCCATAAACCGTAAACCCTAATTTTTTAATTTAGTTATGGTGAAAAACATACCCACACTAATAACTACATATTGGATTTTTAAGACGTAAAGAGGTCCTACACCTGGATGCTGCACCTTCCCCCCCCCTTTAACAAATATATGACAAGTGAAGTTTGAGTTTAGGCTGAACGGCACAATACAAAAATACATACATAAACAGTATGTATTTGTATGTGACATCTCAGCACAAGCATTCTAAAACTGGGAAGTGCTCACTGCTGGATGATGCCTATGCTGGAGACTGACATTTGTGAGAGGATCAGTTTGTGCAGCCAAATTAGCTTCTAGCTATTGGACCACTTTCTGGAGAACAGAGTAATCCCTGAGAAAGATTACAAGAGCTGACATCCTTGATCTTGATTATGCAGATAGATGTGTTTGGGAATCAGTAAACTGCATTAGCTGTATAGCTATATTCCCCACCCTCCACCCCCACAATTCCATTATGTATTATTTTATCCGGAAGAGCTTAATCTTTGTCCTTCAGAATATCTACAACTATTTGGGGGGGGGAGAGCAGGGAGAAGAGTAAAGGAGTTAATGCTGTTGGCAATGTGAAGGCTTTATTCAGAATCCAGTTATATATTTGCTGGTTGACAGTGACCACTTTTTTCCTCTAGTTTTGCAAAGCAAAGTTTTAAACTGGCATCCATTAAATAGCACTCGTTTCACATGTGCCTTTCACTGTCATGCTTTAAGTATACAGCATTCCCACCTGACCCATTTGTGGGCCTTGTTTGGCCCAATAGCTACTTAGGAAAAAAAAAAGTGAAAGATGTGACTGGAGTATCCTACACACTCTGCAATTTTACTTGCAAGTAAAGCTTCAGCCAGCAGTTTTTGAAATAGATGGCAGTCCTATTTAATGAGCACATTTATTTTAATAGGCATATTTAGCTGAAGAAAAGTAGTGAAAAATATCTACTCCTTTTTAAAAAAAACACAGTCTTACTATACTATATGATATAACTGTAACAAAGCTCAAAGTACCTTAATTTTCAAGTAATGATGTGCAGCAATTCAATATGCATAACTGTTTCATTTAAATGAAACAAAGAATAATATTTCTAGATCTTGCATCTTCCCCTCTATTGTATCTGTGCAAAAGGCAAAGTAAATCAGTCTCTCTACTTTTGTTGTTGTTGTTCAGTCGCACAGTCGAGTCCAACTCTTCGCGACCCCATGGACCAGATCACGCCAGGCCCTCCTGTCTTCCACTGTCCTCTGAAGTTTGCTCAATTTCATGTTCGTTGCATCGATGACACTGTCTAACCATCTTATCCTTTGCCGTCCCCTTCTTCTTTGACCTTCAATCTTTCCCAGCATCAGGATCTTCTCCAGTGAGTGCTCCCTTCTCATTTGGTGGCCAAAGTATTTGAGCTTCAACTTCAGGATCTGGCCTTCCAGGGAACAGTCAGGGTTGATTTCTTTTAGGATTGAATGATTTGATCTCAAGAGTCTTCTCCAGCACTCTCTACTTACAATGTCCTTTATCATCCAAAGATTGCCTCATCGTATTCATATCTAGAAATTACTATTTCAAAAGCTGCAGTCATGTTAAACTAAGTTTCTCATTTGTGTCTTGCAATCTTGTATTTTTCATATTTATAAACTCTCTAAAATAGTTGCCTCTCTTATCCCAGTTCAACAGAACTGATGAAATAAATAGTTCCAAAATTTTAATTTCACTAATACTTAGCTGCTGTAAGAATACAACCTCCACATAAATTTTAACAAATGCTGACACAAGTTGTTGTTACCCCCAGAACCCCTACAGTCTGAAGGCCTATGAGCCCAAACGTATAGGCTAATACATCTTGGATCAAACCAGAGAACTCTGTTTGAAATCCAGTGCAATACAATGCCATCTCATGATGAGACATTCACAAAGGGTTGCCAGGCCTGTGCCAGTAAATCCCAGGAGCTTTGGGGGACAGAGCCTGGGAGGGGAAGCACTGCAGACACTGTAGCTTCACTTCCGGGAGATCACCCAGAAGAGATGTCACAGCCTCTCCTCACACAGAGCTCAAGGAATTCCTCCAGTCTCCATGAGAAGGGGCCGTGCTGGCACTTCTGGGAAATGATGTCACAGCATCCCAATTTTTTCTCCTGCTACTCACTTGATTGAGTGCAGGGAATTGAAAGTGGGAGCAGGAGTTTGCTTACTCCAGGCAAGCACCTGGCAACTCTATGAGACAGCCAGGTCCCTGTGAGAAACAGTCATACTTGGTGTAGTGGTTAAGAGTGTGGACTCTAAACTGGGAGACCTGGGTTTGATACCCCACTCCTCCACATGCAGCTGCTGGTGTGACCTTGTGTCAGTCATAAGTTCTTTCAGAGCTGTTCTCTCAATGGCAGTTCTTGTGAGAGCTCTCTCAGCCCCACCTATCTCACAGGGTGTCTGTTGTGGGGAGGGGAAGGGAAAGGGATTGTAAGCCGCTCTCCTTCGGGTAATGAAGGGCAGGGTATAAATCCAATTTCTTCTTCTTCCACTTCTTCATTAATGGCTTTGCTTGTTCCTCCGTGAGATCTCCCCATACCCAGACTAAGGGTGCGGTCACACTGACCTTTTGATCGGGGTTCGCCGCTGTTCCTTTGCACATGTAAATTTCATATTCACATGCGCCAATCCGCCTCCCGCGCTGAAGTGGGCTCACTCCCGCTATGCTCCCAGGTTTTACTGCCCCCTGGAAAATCAGGTATTTTCCTGGCACTTGTGCTTTGAATGTGTGATTTCGCCCATCTAAACAGCCACCTCTCACAATGATCGCGATTATGGCCATCTGACAGTTCTTTGCGTGGTGAGGGTTTTTTTCTTTTTTTTTTAACAGCTTCTGGCTGAGCGCTTGAGCAATTCTGTGCTTAAAAAATTAAACATTTGTGCGTTCATCATGCACGGAGAAAGCTTCTGCCCGCCCCAGGAGTGAAGCTGCAATGGGCAGCAGGAAGCAGAATGGAAAGTTGCGGGCGGGGGGAGGTGGTCGGGGAAGGAAGTGCTGGGTGGGCTTGCAGGCGAGTGGGTGGCCGACCTGAAGTTGCGGCTTTAGGATGGGAGGGAAGGAGGACCCAGCTTGCCAGCAGCATGGAGCCGGGGCTAGTCGGGCAGCAGGAGGCGGTGGGGAAAATTCCTGAAGGCAGGCAGGGGGAAGGAAGTGCCGGACAGGCTGGCAGGCGAGCGGGCGGTGGAGAGAGAGGGGCCGGTTGCATGTAGACAGTCCCCAGAGCCTCCTCGCGCAATGCTTCCAGTTCAGGGAGGGATATGTGATCATCCCAACCCAAAGAAAAATATTCCCAATTATTTTATACCGGGAACAAACTGCAAATTCCTTGCCGTGTGACCACGGCCTAAAACAAACAAATGGTGCTTTTGATACAACAGCCTGATATTCCACTCCACTCATGGAGTACCTGAAGTAACAGACCTGCCCTGCCACTCATGGAGTCCTCAGCCAGCAGAATAACTTCATTTCCTGCCTCAACAACATCCCCTGCAGAGTAACTCAAGTAGTGAGAAAACCTTACCACAGATTTCAGGTTAAAAAAATAATCCCCTTTCAACTTGACATTTTAGGTTCAGTTTCACCCCCACATTGTCCATGTACCACTCTGACTACTGAGAGTGCTCAAGCATCAGGACTGGGCAACATGTGAATCTCTCCCCAATTCTCCCCCCCCCCAATATCCTTGTTCTCAGCCCAGTTTCCCCACATCCTTACAATCTTGCCCTTCCTTCCCCTCTCCCTCTGCTCCAGAGACTACCTTTTCTCAAGTAGAAACATGCTCCCCTCATAGGATGGCCATTTGCCTACCCAGGGCAGGTAAACCCCCACCCCAATCTGATTTTTCAGCAGGTGGGAGAATTTGCCAACTTGAAACAACTAGGCTGACTTTTTGTTCTCTCTGCAGATATTTATAGTCAAGGCATGGTTGTGGGAAGGAGTAAAAAAGCAAGAGCCTAAGGGCTGTTGTCTCATTTATTTATTGGATTTATAGTCCTCCCTCCCCTGTGTAACAGGTCTCAGGGCGGGTAACAACAGTATCTGTAACACAATAAATATAAAAGTTACTTAATTAAAACAGTTTTTTCCATAGTATTGACACTGAAAGATGGTGCCTAAAAAGACAACCTGGCATCCCCTGTCTAGGGAGGAGAGTAAAATCTTATTACTGATCACCTGGAGGAACAACAGACAAAAACGGGGAGACAGGGGACAGCCAATTAAGATGGAGACCGTCACTGCCTCAGCCATAAGCCTGGTGGAACAGCTCTGTTTTGCAGGCCCTGTAAAACTATTTAGATCCCACAGGGCTCAGATCTCACTTGGCAGAGCAATCCACCAGGCTAGAGCCAGGGCTGAGAAGGCCTTGGTTCTGGTTGAGGACAGCTAAATAATTTTCGGGCTGGAGATCACCAGAAAGTTATTGTCTCTTGAGGCAAGGCAAGCAAGACACAAACAGAGAAGGTTTGCCTTGAACACCCTCTGGGGGCCACCATAAATCAGCTGCCTCACACACACAAATACACACTGACATACTAGAGGATCATGGATCTGCGTGCACAAAAAAAAAGTGAAACAGAGCTGTAATAAGGAGGAGAATGTGGAAAAGAGCTCCTTCTTGTGCAACCACCCCAGGATAATAACACCATCCGGTAATTGTTTACTTAATGTAGACTGGGGTTATTGAGAAAAGACCCTTAACACGAATCTCAATTGTTTTAACAAGCCAAATTCTAATCTCCATGCAACTGATGCTGTAGGTTTAGTTTGGCTATTTTTTTATAAGATTACATACTTTTTTCCACAAAAAAGGGTAAAGAGACAGGATATTACTACACTATCATTATTAAAACACAAACAAATGATAAATTAGCAATGTGTTCCAAAGCCAAACAGAAATTTGACCACATGAATGCAGCTTCAAACAAAGGGAACAATGTGGGAGGGGAAGAAGAAATCAGCCATTCAGGTGAGATTTCAGACATCATTACGTAGTACAGCTACGAGTCACAGAACAGGTATATGACTGGAAAGAAGACTGCAAAGTTCTTAAATGCCTCTGCAAACTTCAGATACTTAATTGAAGTCAAGCAGCCAAAGGCCTATAATATGCTTTTAAAAATTGGGTTTTAAAGGTATTCCGTTCTCACATTTGGTATTTAAATTTGATTGTGATGACTACCTGTATAGATACAAACATGGGTAAGCAGCAGGGAGGCTGCTATTATGAGAAAGGAGAGCATAAAACATAAACATCACAAAATCAAGAGGCAAATGAAGGAACTCGTCTTTGCCTTTATTAGAACTAGAGAAAACAGATTGTGCTCATCTTGCTTGGGGCCAACAACCACATTGTATGGAATTCAGCCAGTCTCCGTCATGCAGCTCACTTAGGAGTTTTGCTATGTTAAGGAATGAAGCAGATGGAATATTTTCTTCCAACAAGATAATTCTGGAGGAAACTGTTAGAAGTACTGGAAAAGAAAGTTTTTAGCTTAATCTGCTATTTCAGGAGATTAAAATGGGAGGAAGGAGAAAATGAAAGGAAAAAAAATCAGAGACCTAATAAAAAGAAAGCATTATAGAAACAGTGGCTGAGTTCAGACTGGCAGTTTGAAGTGGGAGCGAGTCGTGGCAAAAATGCCCCAGAACAAACTGTTTCAGGTTTTCCCGGTCACACTGCGCCGACTGATGTGGAAGCATACCGGGAGGAGGCGCGAGGAAGTGTTCAGAGTGCTGGCCCGGAGGCACAGCTGTAAACAGCTTTCTCCTGGTAATTTGGCTATGTGCCCATGTGTGCATATGCACATGTGCACTCATGCGCATCAGGGCGATTTGGGGAGGATCCCGTTGCACCAGCACTGCATTGGGCGATAAAGCGGAGCATATCCAATCATATTGCTGCTGCCTCTCCATGGCAATCAAGTGCACCTTGCGCAGAAACACCCAGCAGACATTATTACCACAGGTTTTTGGGTTAGTGTTCACACTTCCCAGAAGTGGAATGAAGCGGGATAAACGCGCTCTCTGGAATTTGCTACCACTTTCACCAGGTATCTTTTAAATGCGGGAGTGAAGCGGTACATGACAGGTTGACTACGGGTGGGGAACACCAGACAGATGTGCCTGTGTGAACACCCCCTTCACACAGGTTGTGAAACATTGCTGGAACGTGCCTATCTCAGGGCAAACTGCCAGTCTGAACTTAGCCAGTAATATTCCAAAGGAAAACAAACATTGAAAATGCTTACTTTCATCAATTTATAAAACCATCTTGTTCAAATACATATTGACTTTTGTGCCTCGTTTCTCCAGCACAAAAGCATGTTTCTACACATGTACCACTTTCTAGATTCTTACTCTGTGAGACACTGTGAGATAAACTCAAATGTTTACCTACCCTAGACCACTAGTATAAAGTGCAATCCTAAACATGTATATTCAGAAATAAATCCCACTGTGCTTGATCAGACGTAATCCATAGTAAGACTGCAGTCCCCTACTGTTCAATCCTACTGAAGTCAATGGGTTTCAAATGGTTTAAAATTGCACTGCTATCCACTAAAATAGAGAATCTGGGTTAAAATGATGAATCCATGCAAAATGTTTATTATATTAAATCCTCCACAACTTTGAAAGAAAGAGCGGCACGGAATATCAAGGTCTCTGCCCACTAGATAATGCCATCAAACTGACTCTCTACCTAAAGGTAAAGGTTTCCCTTGCTCAAAAGCCAGTTGAATCCAACTCTAGGGGGCGGTGCTCATCTCCATTTCCAAGCTGAAGAGCCAGTGCTGTCCGAAGACTTATCTGTGGTCATGTGGCCGGCGTGACTAAATGCTGAGGGGCACAGAATGCTGTTACCTTCCCACTGAAACGGTATGTATTTATCTACTTGCAATTTCTTGCTTTCGAACTGCTAGGTTGGCAGGAGCTGGGGCCAGAGACTTGAGCTCACTCCGTCATAGGGCAATAGGATCTCAAACTGCTGAACTACAGATCTTCCAGTCTGTAGCTCAGCGTCTTAACCTCTGAGCCTACCTAAAGCAGACATGTAAAATCTCCAGAAACAGACGCTATGGAAAACAAAAAACAGCTTTTTTGTGTGAAACAGAAAACAGAAATTTGGGAGAAAATTTAAACATACACAGTAATTACTTGCCCATCAAACCTAAATTTTGTTCACAAAGATAAAAATGCAACATTTATAACATAGCACACAAAATTGCACATTTATAGAACTGAAAAGTACAAATGTGTTAGGTTTTTTTATAAGATAAATTGTTTCCATGAGAAAAACAGAAAAATACTTCTTTTTCAAGCTATTCATTTTGAGTAAGAAAGACCTCATGTTAAAAACATTTAACACATTCTAAAAAAGAAAATATTTCATTTTTTCAATGCTCCCCAAAGTTTTGCAATTTCACTGCCAGTTTTTTTTTAATGTCCTTGGGAAAAAATGTTTAGAAGTTTTTTTCAAAAATTGATCTCCAGTTCTATAATACACTGTCTACTACTCTGGGTATTCTTCCCCCTGCTCTCTAGTTTCCAATAGTTTGAGTCCAGTCGTACCTTTAAGACCAACAGTTTTATTCAAGGTATGAGCTTTTGTGTGCATGCACACTTCCTCAGATACATTGAAATGAGAGTTAACAGTCTGCCCATATAGGTCATGGATGGTTAACTTCCAGTTCAATGTATCTGAGGAAGTGTGCATGCAGGGCCGGCCTGAGGTTTTTTTGCACCCTCGGCGGGGCTAGCTTGTGACGCGCCCCCAGGCGAGGTTATCTTGTGGCGCCCCCCTCATATATGAGCTGCCGCTAACCAGGGGGTGTTGCCAGCGGCACTCCAGGCAGAAGGGGATGAGAAGGCTTTCCAGCCTCTCCCCCGTCATTCCCGAGACGGAATCCGGTTTGGCCTGAAAGCCCACCAAGTTTCCTCCTGCTGCTCTAGCAGACAGCAACACACACTGAGTGATGCAGCCCAGATCTCAGGCACTGGCAGCGAAGCCACTCCCATCTTGGAGGGACGCCCCCCCGAGGCCTTGCAATGGGCTGGTGTGATTTTTTTAAAAGAGCTACGTGAGGGACAGGGAAAGTCCCTCTCCCAATTAGACGCTTGGCTTACTCTGCGCAAGGGCAATTCCAACGCGAGGAGCAGCAAACCGTCAAAATGTGCAGAAGCTCCCCTACTCCCCCTCTTGCTGGACCCCCCTGCTCATCCTTCCTGGTAACTCGGGAAGGAGCTGTTCATGGCGCTGAAGTGGTGCAGAGCTGGCGGTCAGTTGGATGCAGGGGGATCCCTCTGCCTCCCCCTCCTTCCTGCCTGGGCGCTGAAGAAGCCTGCAGGGCACAGGCGGGCCGGAGGAGTGCGTGCCTGGGGATACATTGTCCAGCCAGCCAGCAACGCCCCAATCCCGCAAGCGCCACCTCCACTCCTCACCTCGACCCCGGAGCCCTCAGAGCCTCCAACAGCCCTCTCTGGAGGCTGCTGAGTCTGACGCCCGCCCAATTCGCCACCTCAGAGTTGTATGCCTCAGTTCATGAGCCAGCCTGCCCACACTGGAGTCTCCTCGTGGTGCGCCTTCCAGGGAGACTGCCTGCAGGGAGCCGAGAAGTGAAAGCCCCGCGGCACCCGAGGAGGAGGAGGGGGTGCAGCCGAGTGGGGTGGGGGGAGGTCGGCAGGCCTTTCCGGTGCCCAACACCAGGGGCCGTGGCCCAATGCCCTAGTCAAAAGTCTAGTTTGCCTAGTGGGTGAGCCGGCCCTGTGTGCATGCACATGAAAGCTAATGCCTTAAATAAAACTTTGTTGGTCTTAAAGATGTCACTGGACTCAAACTTAGTTCTACTGCTTCAGACCAACACAGGTGCCCACCTGGATCACACTAAAGGTAGTTACAAGTGCCCTGAACACAGGATTATTTTCTAATCTTGTGCTTGAACATAAATTAAACAGTTTTGCTTTAACTGCAAAACCAGCTTGTATTTGTTGCTTGGCTAACTGGTACAGTGTTAAAAATAATGCAACTGATTTTGAAGGTCTTTTTTGTAGAGATTCATTTTAAGGGCTCATATGGGCTCCCAAAATTTAGGCCTAGACTATAACTATTTTTTCCTCGTACCATTATATCCACCCCAGTTAATGGATACATGACAATCTGATGCTGTTCAGAAAGTTTTAATGAGAATATACTCCCCAAAATTTCAGAATTAAAAGGATGATGTATGATGGATGACAGTCCACTGAAGTTAATGGGTTTAGGAGGGGATAACTCTGTTTAGGATTGTACTGTCAACATAGTAAGGTGCCGCAAGTCAAGAAGATCTCAGTTCAAATCTCACCTCAGCCACGAATTCATTCGGTGGCCCTGGGAAAGCCACTATTTTCTCAGATTCAACCCCCATCTGCAGCATAGACTTGAAATATTGGGGTGAATTCAGTCATCCTCCAGATAGCTTCCTTCCAACCTAAGGAACTTTTCCTTCAACATAAGTGGTTCTTTCTTCAGCAGAAGACTCCTTAGATTGGAGGAACAGCTTTAAACTTGAAGCCAAGGGAAAGATGTAGGATAAAATAAAAGCAAGCAAACTGCTCAGTGACATGGTAGGATTCACCCCACTAGCCTAATCTACTGGTCTGATGCAAAGATTACCAAAAGAATACAAAATGCTCTGGATGTTGTAAAACACTGTTGAGTGCATTATGAGATAATGGTAGCAGAATGAAGGAAAACCACAAAGGTTGAAAAGGCCCTATCAGAGAATTATTTTTTTATTTTCGTTTTCAAGCTGTTCTGCATGCTGCCTTTCCATGAGAAGACATGCTCAAGGTGGCTTACAAAAAATAAGTACAATAGTACCCCCCAAATCAACAACAAAAACAATCAATTAGAACTAAAACTCAGCAATCAAATATTTCTAAATCAATCATCTTGTGGAATAAATAGGTTTTCCACTAATGAACCCATGAAGCTGCCTTATACTGGATCAGACCATTGGTCCATCAAAGTCAGTATTCTCTACTGAGACTGACAGCGGCCGTCCACATTCACAGGCTGCAGACTTTCACATCACTTACTGTCTGATCCTTTTAACTGGAGATTCCAGTGACTGGACCAGGGATCTTCTGCATTCCAAGCAGATGTACTACCATTCAGCCATGGAGCCTCCCCAACTGAAGCTAGAAGGCTTGTGGCAAAAGAAACAGATAAAGATCCTGATGAAGGGAGATCCCAAGTTTAAGGATGGCTGCCAAGAAAGCCTTCATATGGGTTCCTACTAAACATACATGATCTTGTAGGTTCCCATAAATAGGGAAACCTTAATCTCAGAGTACATAGGGGCAGAGAAAATCCTTTGGAGCCATGCTTTTAAGGGCTTTAAAGAATAAAATCAGTAATTTGAATGAAGCCCAGAAACAAACTAGAAGCTGGTACAGTTGAACCAATATTAGTTTTCCCTGGCATTGTGGTAAGCCCTTATTAACATTCAGGCTACTGTGTTCTGAATTTCTGGACCATCTTCAAGGCAGCCCCAATCAGAATATGTTACTGTAGTTTAATCTGGATATTATGCGATGGGACCTGGCCACTAATGCTGTTGTTTTTCCCCCTCAGCAATGACAGCAACTCGTAGACAAACAAACTGGCAAAAAACATTCCTAGCCACCTCTACCAACCATTTATCCGAAGGCAGAGAGTACTCCAGAAGCCCCCTTAAAATATGGATCAGTTCCTTCAGAGGGAGTGAAGTCCTAGTGAGAACGGGTTATAAATGATTTTAAAAACACCTGCATGTTGTATTATGAACTGATATAATATCTTCTCTACCAAGTTTAACTTGGCAAATAGTCTTTGGCTTTGTCCTGTCATCTCAATGTTAAGGAGAGGGATAAAATGACTAGAAACTGACTGAAATGATTGGATCAATGAAAATCAAATTTCAAACATCATGTTTCAATAACCTGATTATAAAGCTTTTAGTGATATTCTAATTACGTTGAAATTTTGAGCATATGTTTCTATGGAATGTATTCTGCTGGGGATGCTGGATTCAGGAGAGGCTAGAAAAACAAGCCTTCAGTGTGCCAGAAATACTTCAGCTCGGAAGAAAATTAAAAACTGTAGGGAAAACAAACGGAGAACAACAGACATAAAACTTACAGGAACAGTCTGCAAGATGTGTGCACTTACTTCCCCATATGCAACCGCAGCAGTAGATTAACAAATCATGATAAAGAGGAATCCAGTTGGAGGCTGATGCAATTAACGACAGATATGGAAAACAGAGGAAGGGAACAGGACACTTGTGCTAGGGATGGAAGAGCTTTGAGGAAGACACAGTGCAAAACTGTGACCCACTTCTACCCTTTTAACCATTGTTAGGAGCCCTTGGTCTTAAACAAAGACAACCTATATAGAAAAGCACATTAAGGAAGGTGGCTGTTCAGCAGCAGTCCACGTTCTTTGCATGCAGTGGTTCTCAAGTTAATCCTTATCTTAGATAGCATGTGCTGAAAATAACATTTTCTGCCCCAAACCCTGAAGAGCTCTTATCATAATAGACAATATTGAAGTAATGAAGCCAAAATGTCTCACTTGGTATAAGGTTACTTACAGGGCTTTTTTTGTAGAAAAAGCCCAGCAGGAACTCATTAGCATAATAGGCCACACCCAACAGCAGGAACTCATTAGCATATTAAGCCACATCCAACAGCAGGAACTCATTAGCATATTAGGCCACACCCATGACAGCGCAGCCCCCTCTCAGGACTGGCTTTCCCAGGTGCCCTGCGCCTTGTGGAGTACCTGGGGAACCCGAGGGAAGGAAGGCAGTTTCTGGATCAGCTTCCCCAGGGGAACCCAAGGAGTGGAGGCAATTTAAACTGCCTTTCCTTCCTGGATTGGCTGGGCTTCCCCAGGCACACCGCAGCTTGCAAGGTGCCTGGGGAAACCAAGGGTGGCGGAGGCTGTAGGCGTGGCCAATTCAGAAGCCAGCCGGAACTCCATTCCTGTGCGTTCCTGCCCAAAAATAAATAAATAAATAATAAATAAAAATAGCCCTGGTTACTTAACATGTTCAATAGCATGCTTCAATTCATGGACTTATATCCATGTTACTGGATATAGGTCAATATTGCACACATGATGTCCTGGGCTGGAACATGCATGCACCAGCCTAATTGACTGCCTCCCTCAATCATAATTTTTGGGAGGACTGAAGGTCTGGACTCTTGAAAGTCTCCACCATACTGTTAGCACTCTCCACCCTACTGTCAGCACCAAACATCTGTTCAATGGCAAGAGTCACACAGTCCACAATATGAGCAGCCTGAGGCCTGCGAGGTTTGTTCGATTAGGGTCATATGTGCAGTGTATTTCCCAGCTTTCCATAGGACATAACTATCAGGTCTCACTTTACCTTTAAATTACAATGGTTATGAAAGCAATAATACACAGTGTAAAAAGTACATTCAAAATATGACAGCCTATTAATATTATGATAAACCACTAAAAGTAGTTGTTCACCCTCAGTGCTGCATAACCATCCTGGCTAAAGTTGTGAAGGCTTAGAAACAACAACCAGCTCTTTCCCCCTTTTCTCTCAAGGACTTTTTTTTAAAAAAATTGTAATTTAAAAAATAGAGAGCACTAATAAAAACTAATGAAATATTTTCTGTTTTGGAATGAGTGCAATGGTTTTAGTCACTCAGAATGTGTAGCATGAAATTTTTAATGTAAACATTTAAACATTAGATTACAGTAATTCTTGTGAATACAGGGGATATTTTTTTTTCATTTAAATGTAACCAATCTTGTCCAGAATAAATAAGTTGATGTGTTTGATACACAATAAAATATACTTAAAAGGTCAGTGTTTATACTGTTATAAAGTTTAATGTGATATTTGAATATGCTACTAGCCCTGTTATGATTGTATGGAACTGTATCTGTGCAGATAAGCTATCTTTACTACATATACAATATTTTCTATTTTCAACTTCCATTTTTCCCCTACCTTCCAGACAATAAAAAGCAAGATACACATGCTAAAGTAGCTTAGAGTGCAGCAGTTTGCAGTTCATTCTCTCTTTAGTATTGGGTATACTCTCAATTTTGCTTGTAGAAAATGAACATATTTATAGTTTTAAATTTCATAAATATAAGGTGAAGAACAGAACTTTATATTCTAAGTTATAAATTATGCATATTATGTTGTTAAAACAGTAAAAATAAATTTAGGTTTGATAAGTATTGTACATTTTAAAAAATCAATCCCCCCCCCATGGCTTCAAACTTTCTGAAAAATTTACACGTCTAATCCTGGCCCAGTGTGGTGTAGGAGAGCTAGCATGGTGTAGTGGTTAAGTGCTGGAAGTTCTAGGTGTAATGTCCCTGCCTCAGCATCCAGACTTCGTGGCAAGAGTGACTAGATCAGAGGTGTCAGACTCATGAGGGCCAAATCTGACATAAATGTCACTTTGTTGGCCTGGGCCATATGTGCTATAAAATGTAATATAAGGTACCAGAGATATAACCTTTATAAAGATGATTTCAGATGCCGAATGGCAATAGTGGGCATGATTGGATTAGGTATGATATGCAGAGGGGAAGCAGGCATGGAGATATCAGCATTGGTAATGAGACAGGAAACCTATGTCTCAGTTCTATCCAGGAGGATTCAGTCCAGGATGATACAAAGAATAAATGGACATAAGTCTGACATTAGAAACCAGAACATTCAGTTGCTGAACTAAGAGTAGCAGTGCTCTTAACAGAGGCATTTCAAAGGGAGATTAGAAAGAGAGACTGCTGAATTGCAATTGATAATGAAGCTGAATTGAGACCTAGTTTTCCTGTGTCATTACCAATGTGTGCTATTATCATTTGGTATCTGAAATCACCTCACTCCAAGATATAAGGACCAATCCAAGTGTTCTAATTCCTAATCAGGGCCTTTTTGAAAGACAATAAATCCAAATAGGAACAGGGAAATCCAATCATTTAAAAAAAACTTTTCAGAATAAGCCAAATAATTTCCTCGGTGTACATTGTGCTTGTCAGAAGACTCCATCCATCCACTCACCCACTCACCCTCCCTCCCTCCAAAGAAGTGTGCTTGCACACAAAAGCTTACACCTGCAATAAAAGGCTGTTAGTCTTAAAGCTGGGAGTCCGATTTTGTTCTCTCTCTCTCTCTCTCTCTCTCTCTCTCTCTCTCTCTCTCTCTCTCTCTCTTCCTCTTCCCTTCCCTCCCCAAAAAGAGTAGGAGCAGCTCTGGAGGAGAAAGCAGAAGCTGTGTGTGAGAGAGAGGGAGAGGGAGGGGCGAGTAAGCAGGCAGGCTTGTCTTTGTATCTCTCTGGCAGGAAGCAGCCACAAGACTCTCACTATTTCTGTGTGTGTGAGAGAGTGGGCAAGGGGGAGGGAAGGGCGCAAGAGCTGGGAAACAGGAAGCAGGAAGTAAAGAGCCATTGAGAGACCTAGGAAAAAAGCAAGCTAGGGTGCAGCTGCAGGAGCAGCCCTGAGAAAGGAAGCAGGAGAAGGAAGTTGCTTGGGGGCCAGTTTTGAGCCCTGTGCGAGCCAGATGCAGCCCACTGACCTTTCTTCCTGTGTTTACTCTTCTGCCACTGTCCCTTTTGAAAAGTAGACTTTGTTCTCAGGGACAATTTCCTTCCTTCTGTTCACTCTCTTAGATGATGACGAACTCACTTCCTGCACACACCAAGTGAGATGACATGCTGTCCTCTCTTGGAGCCATGAGGCAGATGGCCCTCTCACCATCTGGTTCCATCCTTAGCTAGTAAATTAGTACTCTATCCTGTCTCTATTCTTTCCTATTCAAAGTGTATTTCTCAATCAAAGAGAGTAGTATTTGTCTTCTAAACCTGCAATGTTGCTCTGTGTAGCTTTGTAAGCTGAGTAACCTGGCAAAGTAATCCTGCTGCATTTGTAGCTTCATTTACGCATTCTGCTAACTAGTGGTAACTGGACTGACCACACCAGTTAAACCCAATATTAAGATTGGTGGACTCTAATCTGGAGAATTGAGTCTGATTCCCCCCACTCTTCCGCCACATGAAGCCAGCTGGGTGACCTTGGGCCAGGCACAGTTCTCTCAGAACTTCCTCAGTACCACTTACCTCACAAGCTGCCTGTTACGGGGAGAGGAAGGGAAGGCAATAGTAAGCTGCTTTGAGACTCCTTAGGGTAGAGAAAAGTGAGGTATAAAAAACAACTCTTCTTCTTTTCCTCTTCCTCCTCCTCCTTTCAGCTAACCCCAATAGAAAAGTCTTACCACAAACAAAAGATAAGTCTGGGACTGGAGTCCTATATCTGTGGAATAACCACAAAAATTCTGTGCCTTTATGTTATTTTAAATCACCACTGCAGTTTTCATTAGCATTTTCAGAATACAAGTTGTGGACTAGTAGTTGGAGTACTTTACTGAAGGATGTTAGAGCATGCAAAGTGATTTATAATTAATCCTTAAAATGAATTTCTACAAATAATTAAGGCAGAGATCCTGCTAGTGTATCCATACCGAGCTGGAATTTCAGTCTTAATCTCTTAGGCATAAATCCAGTGCTCAAACCCAGAGAATTTCACACTGTGCCCTGGGGGAAACCTGGATTTCATTGAAAATTTATCCAGATCTCCCTGCTCAGAAAATTGATGGCAGACACGCTTCCCTAAAAGACAAAGAACTGGTTCATCCTATTGATCTTTCCACTCTATTAACATACTTCCCAAATTGTTCTTCTCCTTATGAGATCATGAAAGTGGAAGGGCTAAACAACCCCTTTCCCCACGCTTGTCCATTCCTGATCACAGCCTCTGATGCTCCTCACAGCCTCCTCACACATCTCCCACATATTGTTGTAGCCTGACCTTCGGTTCAACTAGGCAATAGACATAGTGAGTGGACTTCATAAACTGATGGCACTCTCTAGGGCAGTGGTCTTCGACCTCAGGTGTGTTACAGAGTACCACCTGCTGGGTCATGAACCCCTACAAAATTGCCATTTTTGCTGCTTTTGAAAGAACCTACTGATAGCACACACACACAAAGATCAAGAGTTCTGCATGCATGCTGAGAGAAGCAGCAGGATGGTAAGGCAAGATCAGTGGTGGAAATAGCCTGACTTTAGAACTAGGAAGGCTCAGAGACTTGCCCCTTGCAAAAGTTCTCTCTTGCCTTCTCTCTCGTTCCTAGACAAAGCTACCCCTAATTCTGCCTATCAGACCTCAAATACTTCAAGATTTTGTGCAGTGCAGAGCTCCCCTTCTCACTGATAAGGTCTCGACTCTAGGTTCCCCTCTTTCTGTCTTATGATTGCAGCTAAGTAAATCCTATGCTGCCACATGGACATTAAAGATGATTCTTGAGTCTGGAAAAATAGAAAAACAATGCTCTAGAACTTTCCCTAAAACTGATTACAGTGCACAGTAGACTAAGGCTGGATCCACACAAGGGTGCACAAATGCTCCCCAACCACATTTCCAACTACAAGCAGGTCCAGAACGGGAAGAAACAGCATCTATGTGTCCTTGTCCTCCCTGTGCTCACTTCTGCCAGTGTTCCAGTCCCCTTTTGCTCCATCAATTCTGCAGAGAAGCACAGAGGCAATGGAGATAGTGACACCCCCACAGCTTAGCAACCCCCCCTTCTAAGATGACCCATAGTGTAAAGCCACACCACAGTTCTGCCAGGAAAGAAATAAGGCCTTTAATGGGCTAAAATAAGGGAACGGGAGAAAATGCAGAGTTCGCATCACCTGCTTCTTGTACTGATTGTGGGACTCTTCACTGGCTGTTTCTCTGATGAGACAAATTGAAGGAAATTTTGTTTTTTTAGGGCTCATCTGGGGAAAATACAGGAGCCACATGAGTCGTGCCTGGAGTGGCCATGACACCATCTAGATGTTCTAGGGTTGCCAGGCCATGCCTGGAACCTCCAGAAACTTGGGGTGCTAGCGATATGGGGAAACAACAGTATTGTATGTACTATGATACCACTTCCAGATAAACTGGAAGCAGCATCATGTCACTCTAGAAATAGTGAGAAATTCTATGATAAAACTATAGAATTTCAGGAAATTCCTAGAGAGATGTCACTTTTGGGGGAAACAACAAAGTAACATTACATCATACCACATACAATGCTGGCTTAATATCATCATGATAATCTCCCACTGCAGCTCCAAGCAGCAGTAGGCAGCAAGGGGTGCCGGAGGGAGGTCTCCTGCTGTGGTAACCCTAGGATGCTCCCATAAACAGTGACAAATATATAAAGTGACAGATCATTACAATAATTTTGCATTGGCTCTTACAATTCATATGCTAGAAAAGGAGATCCCTCTACATTAATAGACTAGCCATGGTTTCAAAATCTTAGTTCATGAATTCAAGCTTTAAAGCACAACACACATTAGCAGCATTTAATATACTATAATTATTTTCCATAATGATCTTCATTTAGTATGACAGACAAGAAACAAAACAGAGGTAAATACAATTAGCCCTGCTGACCACTGACTTTTCCAGTCTTCTCTTATTTTAAGAATAATGTGATATATGTTCAGCTAACTGACAGACAATAATGGGGGGAATACTGGTCTAGACAGAGCCTGTATCACAAGTCCCCAAATCCAAGGCAGCCTAATTGGTATATTATGCTAATTGTGTGTCAATTATGCAAATAAAGCATATTGAGCATTTTCTTTTCCTTTATTTGCTCCTATCAAGTTTCACAAAAAAGCCAGAAGCAAGAAGTAGCAGGATCTTCTCACCTGGCTATCTGCTTGTGCAAAAGCAATGTCACATCTGTCTAGCCTGCCTTTCTTCTCTACACAGCAAAATGTGTTGGGAGAGAGATTTGGCAAGCTGCTGTGCCCTACTATCCCAGTATTCATTGCTTCAGCAGTTCATGCCCCCTTCATTAACATGGAAGTTCTAAAGAGGAGGAGAAACTCTTATTTTTCATCTCAAGTCTCATTTGGCACCTGACATTTTCCCCTAAATTGTAGTTAGAAGATAAAAGTCATACCTTTACAGTAAACAGTAGCAAGGTTAGGTGCAATTCTATGCATGCTTCTTGGAAGCAAATCCCATTTATATCAGTAGTTTAGCAAACTTGAGAAAACACTGGGTTGGATCCTACCAAAACACAAGAAGGAACATGTACCTAAGGGTCTTTTTCCAGCAGCAGCACCCCTCCCCTCATCTGCTGTAATGACTGAGGACCCCTTATGAACAAAGTGACATGCACCATAGTTGCTGCACTCACGTAAAAGTGGCGGGGGTGATTTTGTCAAATTCCCCGTTTTCACTGCAGCACTGTATACAAAACATCACTTTGTTCATAAGGGTTCCCGTCAGTAGACAATTTTCAGGGGACTGGTGGGGAAAGAGGGAGGCATGGAAGATCCTCTTGGGTCACCTCCTTCTGCATGTGCATTCCTAGCATTCAATCCAATGAGTGGTGGTGATGTACAACTGGAGGAGCCAAGAAGAAAGCAGGGTGGGGACAGGATGGGCTATGCACTACTGGCAGGAAAGAAAAGGGCAAGCAACAAAGGAAGTGCAGAGAACACAGAGCTGCCAAGCCTCATGCCTAATTTTTGGGGTGGCTTCTTTGGTCACTGTTAACATCCCCTGGCATCTCTTGTGCAACAACGAGAAGTAAGAAGCCAGCTCTTTGGCAGTAATCTATACCCTCAAATATTACAGGTGAGCATAGGGACATGCTTGTAACATCTTTATTTTCATGCCAAGGATCACTTTCTGAGTCTTGCACCCTCCCCTGCATATACTCATTGTTGAGGGCCTGTTCTATCACCAGGTAGTACACTGCACCCATTGATTCTGAAACAGCTTGCTTGCACTGATTCAAAAGCCAAGAGCATGTTTGTTCTTTCAGTAAAAGCTTACTCAGAAAACACAGTTGTTCTACAATATGTTCAAAATATACTTTTGCAGAGATAGTGTGTGAAATGGCAGGCTGTGCATTACATACTTAGTGTGTATACATGTGCATGAGAAATAAGGATGTTTCCATTGCCCTATTAAAGAGTGACAGTGCAATTCTAAGCAGAGATACATCTTTCAAAGTCCAGTGAAATCAGTAGGCTTAGAAAGGTGTCCACCGTGCTCAGAGACTTCTAGAGACTCTGGAGAATGACAGCTCTAGCAATTCAAACCAGCAGTATTTTAACAACACATCCCCCAAAGGCCAAAACAAGAACAAGACAAGAACAGTAGTTTTTGAGAAAACATGGGTGGTCCCTAGTAAATGGGACAGCTGGGCCATATGATATTTATTAGAAAAAAGACCAAGCTAGCAACATGTTTTGATGATTAGCAGATGTATGATTATCAAGGCAATCACTGACTATTTTTTCAGTCTAGTCACATTTTATATGCTGTACACATTCTGTCCACCTTGGGCAACCCACTATCCTCCAATTCATACTGCAATCCTAAGTAGAGTTTACACTCTTCTGAGACAACTGATTTCAATGGACTTACATTTAGAATAAATGAAATGTTTTATAAGAAAAGGGTTTTTTCCTCAATGAAAAAGATAAAATATTTCACAGGAGGTATTTTTCACTGCTTCCCCAAATTTCCCAATTTTTACACCGGAAAAAAATGAAAGAGTCCGGGGGGGGGGGCAAGGCATTTTTTTAAATCAATTATACTCTAGGCTTTCACATCTGTACTAATGATTATCACAGGTATAGCGAGTAGGTTCTGTCACTGTGTACCAGGACCACAACAGTGAAGTCAAACACAAAACTCTGGAAAGAATTTAGTTAGAGCATTGAAAGATGCTGCAGCCATAAATAGATCTTTGAAACATGACTCTCCAGGGTTCCTCAATCAAAAGGAGCGGGTATGAGATAATGACTTTCATATTTTTATTTTTTGCAAGCATGTTTCCAAGGTCGTGAAAAAGTACTGGGAAAGAGAAGGCTTAGAGGGGACATGATTGCAGTCTTCAAATATTTGAAGGGCTGTCATGTAGAAAATGGAGCAGATCTATTCTCTCTTGCTCTGGACTGCAAGACTAGATCTAATGGGTAGAAATTACAAGGGAGTCGATACTGGCTAAATATCAGGAGAAACTTCGTAACTGTAAGAGTGATTGAGCAGTGGAACAGACTGCCTCGGGAGGTGGTGGATGCTCCTTCGCTGGATGTTTTCAAGCAGAGGCTGGACGACCATCTTTCAGGTATATTATAGGGCTATCTTTCGGCTATGCTCCAGCAGAGTACAGGGGATTGAACTAGATGACCTGTAAGGTACCTTCCAACTCTAACGTTCTATGATTCTATGATACTCAAGTTTTTTTAGCGCACTTAAGAAAGTTCACAAAAACATGCGTAATTCAAGAGCAGCTATGGGGACTTCACTAGCTTTGTGCATTGTCATATAGAAAAGGTTATATGCACTCTGCCCTGAGGAGTACATTTCCCATAGATTTACCTGGTAGGGGAGTGCTGAAAAAGGAAAGGATGCTTTCAGACAGTCTTTCTACTGTGTCTCAAAGAGAAGAGAGCCATCTGTTCTCTTTCCCCCACCCCCACATTCCCCTCTAAATGGATGCCACACATTACAGAAATCTCTTCCAAGTACCCTCAAGTATTTTTCTTTTTCTGGCAGTGAATATTCAGAAGTTTGTTTTGTTAATTATGTCTGTAGAATAATTCAGTGAATCAGGTAAAGCAAGAGTCACAGTGTCTCTAACAAACGTATGCAAAAACATTTAGAGAAGAAAACATGATTGTCTAATTTGCCAAGGACATTTCACTACCCCCACCCCACTTTAAATGACAACAGGTACTAATGGAAAATGTCTTCTTTTAGTTTTGTGGCAAATATAACGAATTAGAAAACTGTTTTTTAACAAAATCACTCATTTATGGGACTCATAAAGATATGCATACATTACGAAAGCAATCCCACTCCTAAAAAAGTGCTTTTAGGATTGCACTGTATGTATTAAAGCTCTGAAAAGAACTAATTTAGTCCCAGTTCTCCGCAAGCAGAAGCTGTTCCATTAATTGTTGTAATGCTAGCAGACATTTTCATGTGCTTTGGAACTTAAAACAGGGTAGCCCACTGGTCCGGATCTTCATGCACATCCTGGGTTCCCCATGTATATACCACTGCTGCTAGACGAGGGCAATTGCTGATTTTGCACTGGGGATAATACCATTATGTCTGCCAGAATACTATTATCAGAATGTTTTTTTTTTAAAAAAAACATCCTCTGTGGTACAATTATGAATAATTCAACTTTCATTCCATTTCAATCAACACGGATCTTAACACAGATGCGTGATCTTTTGACGCATGAAACATCGTCTTTGGACTTTGGTTTACAGCAAACAAACAAACAAAAAAGACAATGGCTAACAACATATGTCATAATAGTACAGTACTAGAGAGACAGAAGAGAAGGGTGTTTTCTAGACTGGGCACACAGCCAACTGGAGGAAAAGAAAAACAATAAAATAACTCTTGGAAATCAATGGGACTTTTTTGTGTAAATACAGTTAGGATCCAAATACTGTTTGTTTGAAGTCTTAGAAATGCTCTGCAGATACAACTATCATGAAACATATAAGAGAGAGTATTTAGGCAATGAAATAAAAAAGACCAATTAAATGCAAACTCAAAGACCTGTGCTAGAAAATTAGAAAAAATGGCATCAAACGGAAGGTAAGCCAAAGACAGACCATAGTCAGTCTCTGGAAGGTCCTGATTCAGCAGCCACAGCAGGATCTCACTGCCACATGCTCGTTGTTTTAAGTGTGGCTCTCAGGAGAAGCCTAGCCTTCTCCCTTCGCCAATACCAATTATGGCTAAAAAGCTGCCAATAAAAATGTATGGTAACTTCTCACTCAACTTCAGGTTTCCTCATCAGTAAAATGTAACCATGTCTTTGAGCAGTGGTGGAATTTAATGTTGGAATACCAGATGCATAGTAACTTATATATGAATTTGTACTTGTATGGGCAGATTCCCCAATGCATGGCTCATGTGTGCAGCCAGTAATTATGATGGGCTCCACCTCTATTTTGTGACAGGGTCCAGCTGGTGGATCCCAGAGCTCAGCCCCCCACCCCACCACAAAATCCCTGGAACTTTTAAGGGAGACATCTGTCCACCATTGTTATAAACAACCACCTCACAGGGGTTGTCTCAAGGACAAAGGCTACTTGAAATGTAGTCAAAGATGTTGGCTTGTCTGGTGATAGTTCAGACACTTTTCTTCTTTGAACAACCTGGCCCTTCACAAACTCCAACTGAAACATCTCTTGGTTTCATAAACAGGTTTGATATATGGCACAAGGAGCTGCAGCAAAAAGCAAAAGATTTCGCACCTTGGGCAACCTATAACTGAAATAAAATCTGTGGAACTAGTTGCATGTTTCTTGGCATCTAGGTAAAAATTGAAAACAGTACAGTGAGATGACACTAGGAACTGTCCACACACTTTCATGTCCCATGTCCTCTGAGATTAAAAATTTGCTTGGAAACAAACCAAAATCTTAAGATATTTCCCCCTACAATATAACATCCTACAATGCAGCTAGCTAGAACTCCAAAGCTCTTTGCATTTAACACTACAACCAATATAAATAATAGCATTGTACCTCATTTATAGCACTAGTATAATGATTTTTCAACACTGTTGCTGAAATAATGGAAATTAAAGTGGCTTTATATACCATATGTTGTTTAATATAGGTATTACCACCCTAAACCAGCACAAAAGCTATCTGATCCTATACAAATCCCTGGTATTAGGGACTCAACATCAAACAGCCTTAAGGAATTGTACTGTAAAATGGTTACGGATGAGAACTGTTTGTTAGCAAAGCATATCTCTTCAGATTATTCTGTCTTGTCTAATACCTTTTAAAGAAGTGAACAGGAAGTAGAACTTCATAACTTTGTAGGATTTCACAAGGATCTCGAATTCTTTGGTCATTACCAGAGTGTCCAACTCCAAGCAGCTCAGTCAACTGATAGTTAAACTTCTGTGCATAAGGTTAAATATATTTGTATAGCTGAGCATCAAGAATGTAACCTCAGAATTTTATTTACATGGTTCTGTATATGGTCTCATCTTTTAAATGTATTTTCTCCTTTCCACTGTTGCCATGATAACATTTGAGTTCACAGTGGCTCACCATTAAAGGATTTCTTATGAGACACGAATCTAATACAAAACCTCGTTCTCACAAAAAGCAGATTAGATGGTAAAGTTTTGTTTGGACTGTACCACTGTACTGTAAATGCATGCATGTTTGATTACTCCTCCACACAAACATACCCCACACATAGAAAATTAGCATGTTAAGCAGACATAAGATTCCCACTTCTGGGTTGGGAACTGCCTGGAGATATAATGCCCATAGAGTCCAACCTCCAAAGCAGCCATTTCCTACAAGGGAACTGATCTCTGTAGTCTGGAGATCAGTTGTAATTCTGGGAAATTTCCAGCCCCTCCTGGAGGTTGGCAACCCTAAGCAGACACACATTTAGTTTTCTTTGCACAGGGAATTTATTTGTATGGATGATTATTCATTCAAGGATGTCTTCACCTGAGGCCTAAAGACACTGTCCACACAAAGGTTTGCCACCATAACATCAACTGTTTGTGAAAACTAGATCATAAAATGGCAGGCGGTTTTGCATAGGTTACCAACATATGTACTAGTGTAAAATATGGTGTTTGAAATATTTCCCATGCAATTTTCTTTTTCCTGTGGAGAATGCATGCTTCTCTGTGGACAAAGCACAGAACTATCAAGCCTCTGACAGGAGGTCACCCCCTCCCAGTTCCTTTTCCCCCTCCTGCAGCTGCAGCCAGCAGGAGAAAAATAATATTTAAAAAGTCACTGCTGGGTGATGTCAGTTCCTCTAGGAATTGCCAGAAACTCCATGATGTTATCCATAGAGTTTCAGGCAATCCTTGCCCGGAAACCATAGATAAAAATGACACAGGCCTCACAACTGGTTTGTCATATTTTAGGTCCAAGCTGTTAACAGTTCTAAAGGACAACGCCAATACCTTCGACTGAGCTTGGAACAAATCAGCCATTATGTGAAGTATCTCTTCAATGCAAACAGATTTAAACTGACATCTGATTATAGCACAAATACATTTAACTCCACACTTTTACAAACTCTCAACAGTGAACCATGGCCTTCTATTAATTTTACCCGGGCTTCCATAAACTGATATAGATTCTTTTTTTTTACCTCTCCTAAAAAGGAGAGAATTTTATTGCTTTTTTTGATAAGAAAAGGGTAGGGTATATAGATGGACTAAGAAAAAGATTGGAGTGAATTTTCTGTTAGAGTATTAGTTTTAGTTAGTACAAATACAGTTTTTGGCATCCACCGTGGTTGGAAGATCTTCTTTTCATCTACTGAAAGTCCAAAATAACTCTGTTAGTTAAATTAGTAAAGTCCTTTGGGGTTAGTTGTTGATCAGCTCCCTTCTGCCGCCTCATGAACAATTGCTATATCTTGGGATGTCTTCTTTTCAAGTCTCTCAGATTGTATGATGGGCCCTCTTTTGCCTTTTCGTCTCCTGCTCCGGCACCTCCCTCCTCTGGGCCGCTGTCCTCTTCGCTGCTTAACTCTGTCCAATTGGCGAGTTCTGCATCTTCCTCTGACCTGGCGTGTCTCTTCAGAAATTCTTGAGCTTTGAAGACGGAGTCAATCTTCTCTCTTTTATCCTTGAATTTGAACGTCAGTCCTTTGGGAAAGCACCATCTGTAAATGGTTTGATGTCTTTGTAAAAACGTGGTCAATCCTTTGTATGCTTTCCTTTTCATACAAATTTCATATGGAACATCTTTTAAAGTTCTGATAGTCTGCTCTCCAATCTTCAAGGGCACCGCTGAAACTGCACGCAAAATTTGATTTCTAGTACGCTGCTTGATAAACTTGACAACCACTTCTGCTGGCAGATTATTTTTCTTTGTAGAGCTGGAATAGGCTCTATAGGCCATATCCATCTCATCCTTTAATTCTTGAGCTTCTCTGCCAGTTAGGGGTGCCAAGGCATTCGCCAGTATAGCTCTGAGATCTTCTTTCTCTTCTTCCTTTATGCCCTGAAAGCAGAGAGTCAGGTTTGATTTCTCCATCTGAAGCATTAAAATTCGTTTTTCTTGCGTATCTTGATGTTTTTCTAATTTATTGACCCTTTTCTTGATTTTCTTGGTGTCTTCCATTGAGACCAGACACTTCTGTGCGATCTCCTCCATCTTCTTTGCTGTTTCTGTTAGTTGTTTTTGTTGACTGTCGAGAACACTTTCCATGTTGCAAAGGGTTTCGCTGATTTTCTGCATTTGATCCAGCAGAGGGCGCAGTGGCTCGCTTTTCTGTTGATTGACAGCTGGCTCTAGGGGGAGGCTGCCAGGACCGGAAGTCCCTCCCCCCTTCTTTACCGGCTTCTCAGGGACCCTTTTCTGCCCCGACATTTTTTTTGTTTGTTTACTTTAACAAAGTTCGTGCCGCGTCACCCAGGAGACAAGCTAGCTTCTTAATCTTCAGTAAAACCCCAAAGGTACTTTCACCAAGCCGCTTTTTTGCTTCACCCCCCTTCACTCTTCCTTTAACAGTCCCGTTTTTCAAAGGGGGTGGGGATTCCTCCCTCCTCCCATGCGCTTATACATTTACGGGGGGAAGCACATTTAGCCGCTTCAAAAATAGATCTCCAACTCACAATTCGCTGCCGATTCTTCTTTTTATTTTAATTCATTCCACTGCTTCTCCACTCCTGAAAGTCGGTGGCATTGCTACTTCCCATACAGGCACAACGCAGCAGGGCCGACTGGGGCGGGGAGAAAGCCTCAATTTCCCAGCTGTTTGCCAGCAAAGAGGCTACTCCCCAAGCATCCCCGGTTCGGAGCCTTTGCCTAAGGCTCACTAGGGTCTTTCGCATATGCGAAGACCCCCCCAACCGCGTGTGGGCTAACCACCTCCGGGAGTGTCCCGAGAGGTGGCCGCCATTCGCTCCGCCAAAACCGAAAGTCCTGATATAGATTCTTTAGTGCAAAAGGCAGATGGGCCATATGAACAAATGGTTTTGGGTTATGCTTCTGCTGAGTATTTAGGCTCTTTTTACTTTAAACCTGTATGTTATTATTGTTTGTAGCAACCAACTGGTTGCTTGTTCTGGACATTTATGTATTAGCTAAAAATCTGATTTAAATCAGTGCCTTGAATTAAAATAAGTCCAAGCTGATAGAGCTACTTCAGAGATTTGTATAGAAAGACAGGTTATGAATAGTTTACTATATAAATGAAAAATGAAATAAACAGTTACTAATTTAAAAATATTCTAGACAAACAATATTTATTTGATACCACCCAAAAAGAATAAGTACTTTAAACCTGACAAAATGAGATGCAACAGCCCTGTAATATAATCTTTTGAAAATCCATTCTATATCATACAGAATTTTCCGTTGTGGTATCTATTATTTACTGTAGAACAGAAACTCTTTATAAATCCATTTTAAAAAAACTTTTCACTGCAAGCCAGGCTTCCTAAAAATTCCCTGTAGAATGCAAGATAGCAATGGGAACAAAAATGAAGACAGCCATTATTACTTGAGCAGAAGCCTCACTTACTATTTTCACAGTTGGAAAACACCCACACAGACTAAACAGCAAAACTCAACTTTTAAAAAGCTTCTGGAATATTCAATAGGACAAAAAGACGCACTCTCTTAGGGACAAACACATCACTGAGATGAATATTGCTGAGCAACTATCACAACTTTTCTCAATGTTTCCCACGTATTTCTCAAAAAGTGACCATTTACGCCAATAAAACAGCCACAAAATATATCCAAAACAGCAGAGATATTAATTAAAATGTATTGGAAAGCATTTTTAGTTTGCTGTGGGAGAAAAAAAGAATAAAAGCTCAATTTCTTCTGTTACAGTAGCATACATGAATAAAGAAGTCACTGGAATGATTCCTTCCCAGTACAAGATTACATTACGAGCTTAATCTGTGGCCACAATCCACCACATAGTTAAAGTGCTTGTTTCAATTGATTTAAGCATGTTTAACTCTGTTAAATTGTGATTAAGCAGTTGAAACTTTAAGTGTCACCTTGTTGCTTTTTCTTTTGTGTTGATGTAGTGAATGATAGATAATGTATGGTAGAGTCGGAAACTCACAACTAAATTCTCAACAGGAAATATTTGTAACTGCTCATGCCTTCCTTTGTAAATTTCGTGGTAGCCTGGCTATCTTAACTCTTGTGAATGGGCTGTCACCAGTCAATGGAGTCATCAGAGACTCAAACAGAGAAGAGTAAAGTTCCCTCATCTCCTTTGAGCCTTTGGTATGTATGAATGAATAGAAATTTATTTGTATTTAGCCATAGGCCATTACAAACCAAGGATAACAACAGAAAGGGATACTATAAATATGAATATTGGTATGAAATAGAGTAAAATAATAAAACCATAAAATCAGAATCAAATAAACTGAGGATACAGGCAACTAATTGAATCAAAAGGTGTTCGCTAAGATCAATATTAATTAATTTCTATAAGAACAGTGTTAGCCCATATTTTCTTTGCAGCCAAGGCATATAATGCCATTCTATGAGATATGTTGGCAATGGAATCAGCTAACAAGAATACAATTTTATCAGAGTCTGAGTAGAAACATGTCCAATAAAGTCCTGGAGAGGAATTTTAACCTGGGTTGGGCATACATCGAGCATACAAAAATATAATGGAGAAGATCCTCAATAATAGATGAGCCACAAATGCAAAAGTGCTGTTCCTACTATAGTGGCCAGCTAATATGGCCATTCTTTTGGTATGTAAATGGCAGTACAAACCTATGCAGAATTATTCCAGATTAAAGTGACCAACTACCTATTTCCATATGTTAAGCCTCTACTAAATGGATTTTTTTCACTAGATCTATTGGCAACCCTACTCCAGATAAAGTCCATTGATTTCAACAATTTCTGTATAGGATTGCACTGCAAGCAAATTTGTATAGGACCTGTCATATCAATGAGCAGTCCTATTTTGGAGAGAAAAACAAAAGCAAACCAATCTTAGCTACTAGAGCTTGGGAGTGAAGGAATGAACCTGAAGTCTGAAAGAGGAAAGGACGACCATTCCCCACTCTGCTCTTACTCTATTGGGAGGTGGGGGTGGAGTTATTTTCTTGGGAGAATATTATTATTTTGGGAGGTGAGCTGGAGGAAAGGCACAGTTAGCTACCTCTTCCAGACTGAACCATCATACAGATACATTTGCCAGATCTAGACAAAAAGAAAGTAGGATGTTTTCCATTGTTACCCTAACTGTTTCCCACTGGAAAACATTTGATATAGAGAACACACTATCCTCTTTGGAAACCTGCTATGACAAATTTCATTCACTATTCCAACAGGGCAGCAAAGACTAATACCTACAGGAGAAAAACGGGTCTGATTGTAAGGGAAAATAAATTGGTGGCTTCTTAAATGGAAAGGAGGGACAAGAAAAGTATTTCATTCCCCATGGCTTCTTGAGCTGAAGAGTATTTGTAGGTGCTTTAAAAGACAACAAGATCTAATGATATTCAGAACTGGGATCTTTCAGCTTGTGCTGTGGTCAAAACTTTTCCCTTTAGGACTAAGGACGTCCCTTGCTGTGGTATGAGCAGCTCAATATTATAAAGATTAGATATCATCAGTAATCCTGTCAGCGACTCATAACTGGATCTCACCTACTGCAAGATCAATGGAGCGTGTGCGTGTCTTCAAAGCGTTTCCCTTATGACCAGGATCATCATTTTTTAGGGCATTCGACGACCACAAACAGAAAATGTTGATCTGTGTGTTACCATGATGCATTTAGCGCACAGTACAGACATACTCTCCCGCCCCCTTTTCTTCTGTCAAGACGGGATAAACGAAGGAGCCTATATCCGGGCCTCACTCACCTATCATAGCCGACGGGGGGCATGTGCACATACCCTGTTCCCACCCGCAGCTCAAATCCGAGCCTTCAGAATACAACGCTCCATGCGAGCAGTCGAGGCTTTGACGAGTACTGCGCAGACAAGGCAATGCATCCTGGGAAATGTAGTTCCTCGTTTGCTTGTTCGTTTACCTTCTATATCTCTTATAGAGTTAATGAACCATATGTCATGTGACCAGGAGAAAATTGTTTCCTCAAGTGGTGGTTGTTGCGGCGACTACCTTATGTTGTCTATGCAATAATTAATATACAGCAGGCCAGCGAATAACACGGAGTGGTCACTACTTTATTTGACCGTCTTCCAAAAAACTGGGAGGGGTCCGTGGGAAGTAGAATGACTCCAGTTCTTTGATTATTGGGACACGATCAGATTTGCGCAGGCGCATTGCATTATTCTTTTCTGTTCATCCATCGGCATACATAGGAAGTAGGGAGAGAATGAAGCGTTTCATCATGCTGTATTTCTAGTACATGTGTTTCACAAAAAATAAAGAGGGTGTACTAGGAAGCATTATTACATGTTCCTAAGCAGTGCGTCCTTAGCATTAAATAAGTTTCCAAAGAACCAAGTTTAAGTCACGAATAGATTCCAAGATAACTTTTCAAGGTATGACCTTTCAAGATTTATAAGATTTCAAGGTATAAGCTCTCGTGTGCAAGCTTCAAGACCAAACTTTGTTGGTCTTAAAGTGCCACTAGAGTCAAACTTTGTTCTTTCATCAATGTGAGCTTTGGCGTCCGAACTACAACGAATAGCATTTTACTACTAGTTAGGCCTACTAATGTAAACAGCTGTCCAAGAAAACAGTCCATTAACCTTAGCGGTGCTGGGAGCAAGACTAAAGGGGACAATACAGGGCTTTACATCTTTATTTATAAAAGTAATCGTTGGCCGTTAAAGCAAGAAGTCTGCATACAATTTCTCTGTACTAAAATCTTAAACAGTATACCAATATAGCTAAAACCGACCTTTTTGATAAAAGCAGGTGTTTTCCCCACCCTGGTTGGTGTTGCATGGCAAATTCCTGTTACACTGTTTCCTGTCGTAGAAATGCAGGAGCAGGGACACGTTCAACTATGAAGTTGAATTCTGGTTGAACTGTTATGCAGTTTTAAAAAATTTAAGAAGCCCAGCCTGGGGAGAGAGGACAACATTGTTTATTGCTTTTAGCAACAAGTACCGTTTATTTCAGTGGATTTCTAAGTAAATGCGTTAAGTCTTTGAAAAATCTTAATCTTAGCAAATTTAGATAGATCTCTTATTTGTTCACCATTATTTCCCAACTGTAGAAGAAAGAAAGAAAATATGTGTAGAATTAATAAAGCTAAAAATATATAACAGATGCATTAGGTTGGAGAGGTGGATAGATCACTTATAGCTCTTCCAGCTGCTGACTATCTTCACCTGTATTTGTTTCTCCCCTTTGTGTTTCCCAAAGCATATAATCCTATTAACCTTCCCTCCACGGGGCCAGAAATGATAAGACAAAACAGTTGGGGGAGAGGGCCTCTACGTATGTATTTTCTACGACAAGTAAGGGCAGAAGAAGGGCAAACGACTTCACCGGCTCGGCGGTCCTTAAAGACGGTTCTTTACTTTGTACGTGCCTTGCCATTTTGTTTAACATGGCACAGCTATACGTTATTCCCTTTGCAAACCTTTTCTCATAGCTTTTTCTCGGTCTGAGCGATGTCTTTCTTTGGACGAAGGGAACTCCCACACTATATAAGGACAAAGAAAAGGCTAGCGGCTTCAGTTGCTCCTACTGAGCACGCGTGTGCGTAGGCGCTGTTGGTGTCCTCAAGCAGTAGGTTTTCTGACAAGGGCGGAATTCTTAGGGTACACAGGCTGGTTGTTGACACGTTGCCTAGCAACAGAGTCCCTAGACGCGTGCTGCTGTTAGAAACAGGCAACTTCCCCCCCTCCCCTCTCCTCGTCCTGCATCCACACAGGATCCTACGAAGGGGCTAACCGTGGATCGAGGGACAACTGATGCAGGGAGACGGAGTTTAGGAGGAGGGTTTTTTGATTCTTTCTTTCTTTTTCTTTCTCCCCAAGTTGTTTGATTTTTAGTCTTCATTTCCAACCCATATTCTATCAGTTATCTGAAGAGATGGTGGCAGAGAAAGAGGGCTCCTGCCCTTCCAAACACAGACCCGTACAATTTCAGGAGCCTCTGCGGCAAGAAAAAAGAAGTAGGAAGCAGGTCAGCGATGGATTCACCATCAAAGCCATGATGAAAAACACAGTGGTACGTGTGTCTTATGAGGCTTTCTGTTTTCATGGAAAACTCTGGAAAGGAATGAGCTGACCATCGTAAAGGGCAGGGAATGACAACTGCCGTGTCAGTTTTGCGTGGGTATGATTTGCGTCCCATTCTTCCCAAACATCCTCTCACTCACTGGGGTGAGATGTATCACATTTAAATAATTACCGGTGTGTCATCATATCCAAATATCACGATAATATATTGCACCAAATCACTCTTTAAATTTATTCTTATTATAAAACAGACATTTGCAAATTTATTTCATCTGCAACAACTACAGTAATTTAGATCCATAAATAAGAATTGTTGCTCCTCTGCCCTGCTCCTTCACTTGAGCGTACTTAGTTTCTAGAAAAATCAGGGTTTGGTTTTTCTTGCATGTAATTGACGGTGTCATCCTCAGCAGAGTTACACCTTTCTAAATCCACTAAGATTAATGGGCTTAGAAGGGTAACTCTGCTTTGGACTTCCTATTTAGAATCCTCCTGTCTATTTTCCCCAGATACATTGTTTTTAAAATGTAGCATATGTTCCATTGAATCACTGGTCCAGTCTCCAAGACCAGTGCTATTTTTCATATATTTTTCCATTCAGATTACTCTCCAAATTATTAAAAATTAATTGAATTCTATGAATATTCTTTTAAAAAATTGGTTACATCACTTTTTTCATCTGAATGAAAATGAGTGAATATCTCTAAAGATATATGTGTCCAAACTGTGTGTCCAAACTATATCCAAACTATATATCTCCAGGGGAGATCCAGGAAATTACAGGCCAGTCAGTCTGACATCAATACCGGGTAACTTGGTGGAAACTGTTATTAAGGAAAGAATTAGTAGGCACAATGATGAACAAAAACTATTGAGGCAGACTCAGCATGGGTTCTGTAAGGGAAGATCTTGTCTCACTAACCTGTTAGTGTTTTTTGAGGGAGTGAACAAACATGTGGACAAGGTAGATATTATTTACCTTGACTTCCAGAAAGCTTTTGATACAGTTCCTCATCAAAGGCTCCTAAGTAAGCTCAATAGTCATGGGATAAAAGGACAAGTCCTCTTATGGATCAAAAACTAGCTTATAAATAGGAAACAGAGAGTGAGTATAAATGGGAAACTTTCTCAGTGGAGGGTGGTAAGCAGTGGGGTACCACAGGGATCAGTACTCGGTCCAATGCTTTTTAACTTGTTTATTAACGATTTGGAATTGAGAGTAAGCAGTGAAGTGGCTAAATTTGCAGATGACACGAAGTTGTTCAGGGTGGTGAAAACCAGGGAGGATTGTGAGGCACTCCAAAGGGATCTGTCGAGGATGGGTGAGTGGGTGTCAACGTGGCAAATGAGGTTCAACGTGGCCAAGTGCAAAGTGAAGCACATTGGAGCCAAAAAATCCTAAATATAAATACACGTTGATGGGATCTGAACTGGCAGAGACTGACAAAGAGAGAGATCTTGGAGTCGTAGTAGATAACTTAATGAAAATGTCTAGACAGTGTGTAACTGCAATAAAGAAGTCCAACGCTGTGCTGGGGATTATTAGGAAGGGAATTGAAAACAAATCAGCCAGTATCATCATGCCCCTGTATAAATCATTGGTGCGACCTCATTTGGAATACTGTGTACAGTTCTGGTCGCCACATCTCAAAAAGGATATTATAGCATTGGGAAAAGTGCAGAGAAGGGCAACTAGAATGATAAAAGGGTTGGAACACCTTCCCTATGGAGAAAGGTTAAAACGTTTGGGGCTCTTTAGCTTGGAGAAACGACGGCTGAGGGGTGACATGATCGAGGTTTATAAGATTATGAATGGGACTGAGCAGGTTGAGAAAGAAGTACTTTTCTCCCTTTCTCACAGTACAAGAACTCGTGGGCACTCCATGAAATTGCTGAGCAGTCGGGTTAGAACAGATAAAAGGAAGTACTTCTTCACCCTAAGAGTGATTAACATATGGAATTCACTGCCACAGGAGGTGGTGGCAGCTACAAGCATGGACAGTTTCAAGAGGGAATTAGATAAACATATGGAGCAGAATTCCATCAGTGGCTATTAGCCACAGGTTACAGTCTGGGGCAGGTGATGCACTCTATTCTTGGTGCTGGGGGGGCAGCAGTGGGAGGGCTTCTAGTGTCCTGGCCCCACTGCTGGACCTCCTGATGGCACCTGGTATATTTTGGCCGCTGTGTGACAGAGTGTTGGACTAGATGGGCCATTGGCCTGATTCAACATTGGCTTCTCTCTTATGTTCTCATGTTCTTATGTTCAAACTGAGTGAATATACCTGAAGGGATATGTGTCTGCAGCCCGTAGCCAGGATTTTTTAATTCAGGGGACCTTTAAATAAGGGGGGGGGCATCCCGCACAGACACTGCCACCCCCACAAGGAAGCACCACAAATAAAATAAAAAATTGGAAGTCGGGGGGCCTGGGCTAGATGGGAAGTTGGGGAGCCTTGGCAGTAAGTCGGAGGGCCAAGCCCCGAGATGCCCTATTGTAGCTACGAGCCTGTGTGTCTGTGTTATGCTTTTACAAACTTGAGCAAAATTATTGTATGCATTATGAAAGACACAGATTTAAGAACCTACTTTATTAACATCATTCATTTGTAATAATTAAACATTCTTGTATTTTGAACAAAACAAAGGCAATGTAATTACTCTTTCCTAGTTATGTTCAAAGTCAATAGTTAATTTCATTCTTCAGTGACCTGCATGTTTACTCAGACATATCCTCCTGATACCGAGATTACATATGATTGCAGCTTTTCTAACACATTTTATTTACTATTTCATTCTGTTCTTATTTTCTGCAACTCTTACAGTGCAGTGCACAAACTTGTCTTGCCAAATCTCTAGATTCCACAGTTCCAGAAAGCCCAACTCATACTGCCGCTTGCTGTGTAAATCACTCCTCCTAGTTATGAACCTGGGTGGCTACTGTATGAAACAAGATGGTGGACTAGATGGACCACTGGTCTGATCCAGTCTGGACTCCATGTGTTCTGATGGGTCCTTATGTCCTTAATAATGGGTATCACAAGCAAGGACAGATTGGCCTTTAAGGCCATCAGGGAAAACCTTGGTAGGTCAATGGCCTAGGGGCTGCCTCCTCCTGCTAAGGCCATTCCAGCCCCAAGCAACAGGCTGCCCCAGTTCTGTGCAGGATGGTCCTCACAGCCACCACTGTAAGTGAGCTGGCTGCCCCAGCCCTTTGTGGAGTGGGCAAGCCACCATGAACAAGCTGCCTCTTGTCAGTGAGTTGGCAGAATAGGCCCTGTGCAGAGCAGCCAGATCTCTGGCAGTGGCTCCCCTGCCCACACACAGGGCCAGTGAAAGAGCCATCTTTTGCTCCCCCTACCATTGTGGCAGGGCTTGGGATAAATTAGGAGGTGGTGTCCTTTCCAAGGCCATTCTTGCTTCCCAGTCCAACCCTGGTCACAAGGGGCCGTTTGAGATATGGAAGTCCATCACTGAATTAGCACTGCATATGATGCTAACCTAGCAGTCCCCATGCCTCTGATTTCTGGTGCTCTCCAGTGACAGCATCCAGTGCATGTCCTCCTTGGTCACTGTTCAAAATGGCAGCCTCTTACTTGCCAGTAACATGAGTTTCTTCAAGAGGTCAAATATTGGCCACTGGACCCTTTCAGGTCAGAAGAACAGTGTGTGTGGGGGGGGAGGCTGAAGTTTCTTCTCCATGAACACCACAGTCATAATCCAAAATGGGTACCTCAAACATGATCATTGAGGAACTCATATGTGTGACTGTTACACAAGACAGGATGAGGACCCTGGACCCAACCTGTGTACTCCATAACATGGAAATCAGTTATAGCTGTTCTGTAGCCACCCTGATGATATCCTAGAGCAGGGGTGTCAAACCCATTTGTTATGAGGGCTGGATCTGACATAAATGAGACCTTGTGTCATAAAATGTAATGCCAGGTAGCAGAGATATAAACTTTATAAAGGACACAAACACAAAGGGTTTTTTTACTTAAAATAAAAACATACTTAAAACGTTAGCACTCTTGCAATATTTTGCTTATTTAACAGTGCCTGATAACTGACACCTCTTGCTCTGAATTATTACATCAAAATGTCTGTACTGTTGCAATCTTGAGTATGCTGCTAAGGTGTGTATCTGTAAGCTGCAAACCTACGATGATGCAGCAGCAGCAGCAGAACTGGAAGAAGAAGCAGAAGACAGTTCCACTGAGGGCCTGATAGAAACCCTTCGGGGGTCTCATCCGGCCCCCGGACCACATGTTTGACACCCCAGTCCTAGAGGATGTACTGCTGTATTCTTCTGTGCTGTCTGTCCTCCCAAAGTATGTAGCACATTTGTTTTATACAGTTTTCTCAGCTAACCTGAAGGATGTCAGGTTGTTGACCCTAAATTATTATTTGGAGTTGTTAGGTACCTGTAAAGGGCCAACTATACATTGTACTTTGACATACGTAAAAGCATTCTGACACTTTAAAAAATAAAGCAACATTGTTGGGCAATGCAATTTAAGTTGAAAAACGGCAGGGGAGGGTTGGAATGCTCTCCCTTTGTTCTCTGTGGCAGTTCACTTGGGGGGGGTGTCAAATGTGTGTTTGAGAGAAGCAGTTTGGAGTAGTAAAACAGCAGGCAGGGACAGAATTATCATTTCCCTGTCATTTCTCAGCTCTGAATATTCCCCTCTTCAGGGCTCTTTTTGTAGCAGGAACTCCTTTGCATATTAGGCCACACACCCCTAATGTAGCCAGTCCTCCAAGAGCTTACAGAGCTCCTCTTACAGGGGCTACTGTCAGCTCTTGGAGGATTGGCAACATCAGGGGTGTGTAGCCTAATATGCAAAGGAGTTCCTGCTACGAAAAGAGCCCTGCCCCTCTTGAAACTTCCTTCCTTCCTTTGTAATGTCTTGGTTTCTTCAACTTTTTAAATTTATTTAAGTTTCTTGGTTTTGGAAGCAGCTTTGAATGAGAGAAGAAGTGAGGGCTTTTTGCATTTTGCATGTATTGCCTTGTCTGTAGATATTGTTTGGCCTGTGAGGCTTGCAACACTTCTTGGTGAAGACTCACAGTACACTAGTTCTGCACTTTTTTCTGGGAGCTATGGTGATTGCTCCAACCAGCTGCATCAATGGACAGCCATGGTTATAGGCTGGTTGAGTATCCTGAATTCCTGCTATGCCTGGGCTTTCTGGGGCTCAGTTCCCTGTGCTGCACTAGTAGATCTGACATCAGAGCAGCAGGGTGCACCACCATAGCAATCCAGATATACTAGAAGATACACACACGTTGTGACTGTGTGGGGGGGTGCAACCATGAGGGAACAACGCTCCATCTAAGCTGTGGAATCTTGTGAGCAAAAATTCTCCTTTGTGAGCCACTGGCATTAAAGTTGTGAGTGAGAGATTTGGCTACTGCATCAATTAGTTTGTTCTGGAGCCATCCTTCCTGAGCTAAGACAGAAATGTGTGAGCTGGAGGCTAAAAAACTGTGAGCTAGCTCACACTAACTCAGCTTAGAGGGAACATTGGCTGGGACAAGGGAAATGGGGAGAAACCCACCCTGTGGAAGCCCTGTTGCTACTGCACTGCATTGGCAACTGCAGCAGTAATGGGAAACCACAGGAAATCTTGTCCTGTGAAAACTCCAAAAAGAATAAGCTGAAAATGAGAAAAACTCTGGTTCATTGTGCTACGCATCCCTTAATGGCTTTAGGAAAGCCACCGTAAGCCACAGCCTTGCCTCCCATTTTGCTATGGCCTAGGGTTGCCAACTCTGGGTTGGGAAATTCCTGGAGATTTGGGGGTAGAGACTGGGGAGGACAGGATTTGGGGAAGGGAGAGACCTTAGCAGGATATAATGCCATAGTGAACACCCTCCAAAGCAGCCATTTTTTCTAGGAGAACTGATCTCTGTTGTCTGGAAATAAGTTGTAATTCCAGGAGATCCAGAAACCCTACCATGGGCATATTAGTACTGGCCTGCTTTATAGAAATTTTGTAAGGATTATGGGATAATGTATATGAGGAACTTTGAGCATTTAGAGAAAGTATCATATAATTGCTCATTATTATCATTACTATAATAAGAACATAAGTGGGAAATTAAGTTAGTGAGTCGAGGTTTCCACATGCAGAGCCTGTACATAAGGTGAAACATTCAAACCACTTATTTAGGAGTAATGTCACTGAAATCAACAAGTTGGGTTTTTTTATGATGAGATCTGCATCAATAAGTATTGGATCACAATCTGTCCATGTTATAGCAGCCTTTGACGTTGATAGGGCTGTTCTCTGTCTCAAAACAGGTTGATAATTTGAAGCCTTAGCCAAATAGAGGCATCATAACAGATGTGCAAATATTTCAAAATGCAAATCTTTGAACAACACTTGGGGGGAGGGACCTTAAAAATATTAAAATATTGGAATTCCCAGTTCCTGCCTTAGATGATGCTTCTGTTGCTTTAATAGTGGCAGTAAAGCACTGTGGGGGAAATGATGTTTCCTGCCTATTACTCTCATAGCCCACTCTCCCACATGGCTTCTCTGCCAGTAACTGGAGTGACTTAACCATGTTTTTATGTTCCTATTTTGATATGCATTATAAGTGGAATGAATGACAAGAACAACTTGACTATAATAACACTGAATTAAGCATTTAGTTAAAAATTTAAACAACAGCATTTTTTATATTTAAAAGAATGTTGTATATTTTTGGGGAAGTACAATGGTAAAAGGCTCTAAGAAATTGAGTTCTTCCCAGCCATCATTGAACTGAGAAACTTAACATTTGTACAGAGAGTTTACCGTAGGCTTTTTCAGTTTGATAGGAGATAGTAGCATTATTTTGAGAACTATTTCTTAGATAAGTACATGCCAGATAAGATGAAGTACTTTGAAATAAGAGGAACAGTATGGAGTCATAATCTGCTGTGGAGATGCTGCATAGAGATCTTGAGTTTTTTTATGTCCCAACTATGCTCGCTAGCTTGAAATCTGAAGTCATAATAAACAGTGATGACTGATGTTTTAAATGGGTGAGTTGTTGTTCAGTGGTTTGTGAAACTATACACAACTAGAATGTGAGAAGGAATGCAGTGTCTCTTCCATGGTGATGAAGTTTTTAGAATCCTGGTCCTTACAAATGAACCCATGAAAGCAGGGTAAGGTTACTGATTGGTGGATAACTCTTGCGGTGTTTATAGATAACTCTCGCAGTTCTGATATTGTTGTCATATTGTTTGGTGAACAAACACTAAGAGGCAATTTACTTCTTTATTTTTTTAAAACCTATCATATGTGATCAGCAAAGAGTTGCGATGTTCTTTTCCTATTGAGAACCTCAAAATAGTAAGTATTTTCTATTACAAGTAGTCCTCCTGTACACAGTGATAAATTTTGGATTACTGCATGTGAAGATAATACATGGAATGAGGGAGAGGCCAGCAAAGAAGGTTCTTAACAAGTCAATGAGGTGTAGAAGGATTTGACTCGGGTGAGGGCCAGAAAAGGCCACTTCTGCTTTTGCATCACTTCTCCCTCTTTCCATTTGGCAAGATTCTGATACTAAGAATTCAGAGACTCCATGTTGTATTTTAAAAATACATTTCTAGCCCTCATGCCTGCAGAGATAAGTTTTAAAATGTTATAGCAAAAATTGCAGAAGGATGAGAGGAAGCAAGCAATTGCTTTTTCAAGTTTGGTTCTATAAATCAAGTAGCTGACACATGCTTTCACAGTTAGAGTAATGTTGCCAGATCTTTGCCCAGAGAGAATGCCTGTACCCTTCAATGAATGTATAAAATACCAACAGAATGCATCCTCTGGGCTTTTCCTCTTGGTTCCTCTACCATTCTTCTCACCAACATCAACTCCAATTTATTACAATCTTTCTAAGCAGAGCTGGAAGGGGGAGTGGTGGTAGATCAGCTGAATTCCTAACAGACCTCCCTTGTGTTTTGAGGATTTATGTCCTGACATTGCCATCTCTAGGGGATAACATGTGCTTCTGTTTATTTGGGGGAAATTTCCAGGATCAGTCATTTTAATATTATCCAACATGAAACAGTACAGAAGTAAGGGTCTGCCATCTTTACCTACAGATGAGATATATAAAACTTCTCACAGAAGTGTGCAGAAAATGTATAATGATGTTTTCCTTACTGAGTCAAAGACCAGATTTCCTATTTTTAAAAAGTGGAACAAACTGCTGTATTGTCAGGGTTTACTTCAGTCAAAAACTTTGGTAACTTCTTGTTTCAATAGCTAAACTGATTTCTGTAGGGGTTTGTGGTACAATGGTCATTGTTTTGCTTTGGTGGACACCAAGGAGAAGAAGTGTGCTTTTTAAAGTATTTTAAGTGAAACCCTGGTACCTAGTTATCATAAACAACAGTTTGACCCTAAATATATTAGTAAAATAACTGAAACTTCAAAGCTTTCAGAACAGAGAGCTCATAGCAGATTCTCACTATTTCGTAGTTCCAAATTGAAGATCCTAGCCATTATGAGTGTTTAAAAATCTAAATGTAACAAGCGCTCATTGCTGTGTTAAGAATATGATTGGAATACCTATAATCTGTATGAAATGAATTAAATATCTAAAAGGGTAGACAGATTTGGCATGAAAGAGGGTAGTAACACAATGGGAAACTCTTACCTGATCCAGAAGGAGCCCTGAAAGGGTGTCATGTCATCACCTGTGTCCTACCTACTTATGGCTCTCTCACATTAGAAAATTAATGTTCATAGCCTCTGTGGTGTAGTAGTCCAGATCAAGCACTATAATAGAAGCACATATGCACACAAAAGAATGAATGTGGAGAATACATGATTTACAGAGAACTCATAAATGCATTTTCTTTTTTCTATACAACTTTATTTTCAGCAGGTAACATTGTTTATGTTTATCACATACAACTGACTATTAGTATCATAGAGTTGATTTAGAGGTCCATATTGTATTGCAGAGTCTATGAATGGACGGTGTTACTGAACCCCAAGGAACTTTTCTCAAGGGATATATGTCCAGCCTGGTTTCCAAGCAGCCTGATGAATGAATGTGTTCACTGAAATTTGTCTTGCTCTTTGCCATATATCCAAGGGAGAAATTATGCAAGTTATTGTGCATCTTGCTTTTTTGCATGAAAAGCTAATGTCCATCTAGCAAAATAAGCACTTTCTCTCAATGCCAGTTCCAGTAAGGAGAACCATATCTGAGGTACTATTGTGAGGAATTCAGAATGTCAGCTGTGAAATTAGATGGTGCCAAAGATGGCATTCCCTCAGGTTTGTTTGGGTTTTTTTTGGTGACTTCCCAAGAATGAAATACTTAGATGTTAGATGACAATGGAGTGAAAGTTCAAACTAAAATGGCATTTTGCAGCAGAATAGAATTTCGAGTTGGCTGCAACACTCCTCCCCTGAGGAGTCACTGATTAACACTATTAGCAAATGATCCACACAGTAGTCTTATTTCCATCAAGCAGATAAAATGCAGGTAAGACTTCATGTAGGTCACTAGGTTAAAGTATAGATAAAAGGTTTGCAGAAGAGCAATACTGTTATGTATTGAGCCTGACAGGACTCCGGGAAGGACCTAGCTTGGAGTTACTAAACAATAGATAGCCAGGATCCTGGAAGGAACCTATAGAACAGCAGTTCTTATGTAAATAGCCTATCACGGGGAGTGTGTGTGTGTTTTGGGTGTGGTGTTTTGCACGCATTTAAGTAGGGCTCCGCTCCTGCTGGAGTTGTCTTTAGTTTAACCTAACTATCTAATAAACTATGAGCTGATCACTCCACACGTCTGAACCGGTATGTTTCAAATACAATTACAGTTTGTAAGGTAAGGGCCATGATTTGGCAGCAGCCTATATTTTAAAAAAACTATTTAACAAGAAACATAGAATTTCCTGTATTGTAAAGTATCAGTAACTTATTTATTTGTTTGTTTGTTAGGCTTTTATCCCGCCCTCCCGCCGAGGTAGCTCAGGGCGGCTTACAGCAGTTAAAACCAATATACAATTAAAAACACAATGTTACACCATCTAAAACAATACAATAAAATACAATTAATACTAACTTACATTAAAATACAGTAAGATACAGTAAGATATGGCAGCATTCCGTTTAAAGTGCTGTGTAAGTGCTGGTGCCAGTATAGTAAGCATATCAAATGGTTGTGCTAATGCTGTTGCAGCACTGCCAGTGTGGCAGCGTATTAAAATGCTTGACAGAAGAGCTTGGTCTTTACTGCTCTACAGAATTGTTGTAAATCCCGTAGTGCTCGGATCTCAGTCGGGAACTCATTCCATAGCTTCAGTGCAGCTAAGAGAACACCCTGGTTCTTGTTGTCACTAGCCTGGCATCTCGTAGGCCAGGAGGGACCAGACGGTTTTGAGTCCCTGAATGCAGTGCTCTCGGGGGAACGTGCAGGGAAAGGCGGTCCCTCTTTAAAGGTCAAAAACAGCACCTTGAAGCGTATCCGGAACGCTATTGGCAGCCAGTGCAACTGCTTTAGCACAGGTTGGATGTGCTCCCGCATAGGAAGTCCCATCAACAACCTGGCTGTTGCATTCTGCACCAGCTGCAGCTTCCGGAGTTGCCCCAAGGGCAGCCCCATGTAGAGAGCATTGCAGTAATCCAGCCTCGAGGTGACCATTGCATGGATCACTGATGACAGGTCATTGCGTTCAAGGAACGGGACCAACTGCCTGATCAGCTGAAGGTGGTAGAAGGCTGCTTTGGCGGTGGCTGCTACCTGGGCCTCCATTGACAAGGAAGCATCCAGGAGCACTCCCAAGCTCCTGACCCTCAGAGCTGGCACTAATGGTGCCCCACCGAAGGCCGGGAGAGGGACCCCTAACCCCGTACCGCTCCAATTCAGGCACAGGACCTTCGTCTTCGTTGGATTCAATTTCAGGCGACTCAGCCTAAGCCAGCCACTACGTCCCGCAATGCTCGGTCCAGATCTTCTGGGTTACAGCCAGATTGACTGCCCAACAACAGATAGAGCTGAGTGTTATCCGCATATTGGTGACACCCTGGCCCGTGCCTCCGGGCAATCTGGGCAAGGGGGCGCATATAGATATTAAATAGCATCAGGGAGAGAACTGCCCCTTGAGGCACTCCACAGACCAGTGGGTACCTTTGGGACAGCTTCTCCCCAAGTGCTACCCTTTGTCCCCAACCTTGGACAGGTCCAACAGCAGAAGCACCGCCATCTTGCCCCGATCCAGATGCCTTCGGAGGTCATCTGTGAGGGCGGCCAGTGCTGTCTCAATCCTGTGGCCCGGGCGGAAGCCAGACTGAAATGGGTCTAGTACAATCCTACTTTCTTGGGAGTGACCCCCTTGAAACAACCTGAGTGGGATTCTGAGTGTGTTAGGATTGTTCTCTAAGTACAGGAAATATAGAGTCAGGGCTATTTTGGGGCAGGAATGCACAGGAATGGAGTTCCGGCTGGCTCCCAAGTTGGTCATGCCCACCAGCAACTCATTAGCATAATAGGCTACACCCAACAGCAGAAACTCATTAGGATTGGCTACATAAGGGGTGTGTGGCCTAACATGCAAAGGATTTCTTGCTCCAAAAAAAGCCCTGGGTTTTGACAACAAACGAGGTAAACCGAATAAGAAGCAAAAGGTGGGTGTGGCTGGATGACCGCACTCCTGGTCACATGGGGGTATGGCCTAATATGCTAATGAGCTGTGCGTTCAGGGGTGTGGCCTAATATGCTAATGAGTTCCTGTTGGGCTTTTTCTACAAAAAAGGCCCTGTATAGAGTGATTAAATTGTTTCATATATAGGTTTAATTTTACTGTCCATTATTATTGGTTGGAAAGGACAATGAAACAGAGAATCTCAGTTTAATGTTTTAATATTTGTTTCTTACTGAATTATAAATAATAGATGTAGACCAGATAAAAGGAAATGCATGTAATTTCTGATCATGTGTAAGCTTTCTGTCCTGATATAATTCATTGTTTAATCCCTTTATTGAAAAAACTATCTCTTCTCTACACCAGAACAGCAGGTTTTTCTCTACTCTCTGCCACCTTTAATTGTGTTCAGTGGATTTTTAAAATGAGCTGATTAGAAACTTTCCTATTATGTCAATGCAGGGAATTCTTGCTTAGGTTCATCAGTGTACACATCCGGAGAAGCTCTGAGGGAAAGTAATATGTGAGCAAACCCTAATAGGAAAATGTGCAAGTCCAATACTGTAATGGGAAAATGTGCAAGTCCATCATATGAACAGAATTTGAAAATGGGTGCTGATACCTTTGCTATATTGTGGTGTTTTAGGTTCCATGAATCATTTAGCTTTTCACCTCTCTATAAGTGAACATCTGGCATTAATATAAAAATCTACATAATTCTCAATGTTTATATTTTTCTTGCATTATGACATTTACATAAGGATTTAAAAGTAAATTGTATATCTTTACACAAATAAGGAAAGTGAGTAAGTCATATCCTTCCTTTTTTGTTATTCATTGAAATTTTACAGTGCATTATAATGCTTCATAAACCCAAGCCAAATATTAATGAGAGAATTCATTATTTTATCTGAAAGTTTATGATAGATTTGGCTTGCTTTCTTAAGTAATAGGATCTTAGTAACAAATGAATTAAAGTATAATTGAACAACAGGCTATAGAGTCTATGCATTAATCATGATGTCCCTGGAGCAACATGGTAGAAGTCAAGTGCTGCTAATTTTCTCAGTTATTACCTAGCAATAAATGTTGTCCTCGAGGTATCTTTCTAGTATTCAATCCTTGTACCAAAGAATGGGTTACTACTTTAATGGTCTGGGTACCTATACATACTACAGAATATTGTGATCCCTTGTGATGCTTTTCCAAAATTGTCTAGAAAAATTGCCTCTACCTAACTTTTCTTCAAATAAATCTGGAACTATGGAGCTCCAAATAAGTAACTAATCCTGCCAGCCTCTCACATGAAAAAAAGTTTGCAAAATTTGCTTTCACATGTCTTAGTTGCCCAGTGGACTACAGTGGTTGTCTTAGGTATTGCCTTCTCTTGGCTTACATAAAGCCCAACCCTAAATATGGTTAAAGTTACCTTGGTTTGCTATTAACCAGGGTTGGAAGCTATTTTCAACTTTCTAGTTAATGCTGATATCTGATTAACCTTAATCACAGTTAATGTGGTGAAGAAATCACATGGGAGAGGGGAAGGTCTGGGACAGGAAACCTGTAATCCTGAACCTGCAATCAATTTCTTATCCATAGGTAAATTTTTAGGAAAAATTTTTTTGCACAGCACATGGGATAAGTTTTCAATGGCCAGTTTTCCCCCTGTATATTTACTACACTGCATGTACACATGTACCCTACACACATATCATTGTGAGGGTTAGCCCAAATTCACACCAGAATAGCCTGAACATAAGAAAGGAATCAAATGTTACCCCCTCCTTGTTTTGCTAATGAATCTGGTAGCTTAGGCTCCGCACCTAGTTTAAAGAACACCCACAATCTGTGCACTGACCCATACAAACAGCTGTAAGTGATCTTTGATGGAGTGCAAAGATGCCTCTGTATATTTGGAAGGAATACTGAGAATCTGGCTAAAATGAAAACAGAAACCAAGTGGGTTGAGCAGAATAATTCAGATATGTGGGATGGAAAATCTGCACTACCCAGCAGTCAAACTAATACCAAGCATTCAATAATCATACTCATTATGTGTGCATGTATAAGGATGCATCCAAACACTCTGCATGTTACTACATTCAAAAAGAAAATCCAGAAAGAGACATGGATATAACTACTTATCCATACAGGTTCAAGCTAAGGTCTGATACCAAGACAGTGATCCAGCTATCCTGAGCAAGAAATAATCTAGAAGTAAACCAAAAGACAAAAAGATAGCTGTGGCCAGGGACTTAAGTGGCTTCACACATGTTGGTAGTTTGGAGCAAGTCATAACTAAACATTATGAACAGATTCTGGCTCCAGTTATATGAACAGAAGCCAAATCCAAATATGATTTTCTTGGTAGGCTTGGGAAGAGACATGGGGAGGGACTGTGCCACCTTGCTGACCAGAGGACAAGACAGAGTGGTTCTGGTTCCTGGGGAAACTTCCAGATGAAGTATCCAGCAGGGGGTGAGTTCATGAGCAGTCTTGAACTGACTGGTATCATATGGCTTTGGTGGGCAACTCCAAATAATTAAATTATTTAAGTATGAATCAAGAGAATTATTCATTGAGAAGTAATAATATGATGTCCTTTATGTAGGTAAAGGGATACAGGTTAAAAGCATAAGAGCATAAGAAGAGCCATGTTGGATCCCAACAAAGGCCCATCAACTCCAGCATTCTGTTTGCATAGTGGCCAACCAGCTGCCTCTAGGAAGCCCACAAGCAGGATGACTCCAATGGCATCCTATTACCTGTGCTCCCCAGCAACTGGTGCCTCTGATACTGGAGGAAGAGGTCTTGAGTAATCATCTAATGGCCAGAGACCAAATAAGGGAGGTTTCTCCCTGAAACAGGCATTCTAATCCAGTTAGAAAGATAAAATTAGGTGCAATCCTACTCCACTGCTGGCTCTCTTGTCTTTTGTTTTAGTACTACTAAGAAACTGTTTATTGAAAATGCAAAAGGCAGAGAGAAAAGAACCTGGCCCCAGCACCAAGATTAGGCAGGGGACTGTAGAAGCATTCAGGACTTTGTATGCCATGCTTTCATTCCTATTTCATCCCTAGCCTGAACCACTGTTTTTAGAGCCAAATAGAGCTGCTGCTGCTATTAATATGAGAATCTATCCTCTCTAGCAGTAAAAAAAATTGTTAGGAAAACTTTCCATTGTCCTTTCCCTCACGGTCTCCAGTATTTAGCAGGTGCCAAGATAAAGCACCTTCTAGAAATCACATAAATGAGGTATGCTAATATTGTCTTCCAATTTGCATAATTACAAATAATTTACATTACATGCAGATTATGTTATCCTGATTTGTGGGGCTGAGATATAGAAAACCTATTATTCAGCAGTGCCTACATGACAAGTTTTGAACACATTTGAAAATAAATACATAAGAAAATGAAATCCATGCCTATGATAACCACATTGTGTTATGCTTGGATAATCATAAAAGACTTGATAGACTTTAACAAGTGTCTTTTAAAGGACTTAACCTTTTAGCTAAGAATTAGCTTGAGAAATTTTATTCTTAAAGGTAATTGTTCCACTAAATTATAAAGTCTTGGAAGTATGGTTTCTGGCTAGGCAGGCTTCTGCAGTTGTAATGCTGGTACACTAGGCTTTGAGTTCCTGTGTTAAAATATTTTATATGCAGATGTTTGTAAAATGGTTGGGATGGATCCTATGAAATGTGAGTGTGATGAATTCCCCCCCCCTTTCCCCTCCTTTTATGAACCTTTGATTCATAAAAAGCTGATACTGGGGAGGGAGCAGATGAGCCTTGGAGACAAAATGCCATGGAGTGTAGGATGCTGCAGTGAGTAGGTGAAATCTGGCAAAATCATCTCCAATTCCATCTTCAGCCACTGGAGCTTCTTGTACCAGAGTGAATTTGGGGTGATTGTTGCCAGAAACCCCCACTCATTATACTTTATTGGATATGTTACTATTCAACATTGTGATCTGGTGAGCAACCTGGTGGAACTGAACTTTGGTGTAACTTCAGTGGAAAACTTTGGATAGTATGCTCTGTGTTGTCCTCAATAGTGAAAAGTGTATTTGAAAAAGTGTGTCTTGCACATGAAAGCTCATACCTTGAATAAACCTTTGGTGGTCTTAAAGGTGCCACTGGACTCTCAATTTGTTCTACCCCAACATTTTGTTTCACTTACTGTTTTTTGCATATATTATTTCTGCTTTCCACCTATCATTGCAAGATTTTATAGACTTGGGGAAGAGCTTTTGAATTCTATATAACTTTGTGTGCTGTTTCTTTACCTGTGTTTCCTTACCTGTGGCTGTGCATGTGCTGGCCTAGGCAGGCAAAGAAATGGTTTGCTCGCATCCACTGTAAGGACGGGCAGATGAATGAGGGAGATAAAGATGTTTAGGCTTGCAATAGGTAGGCAGCCACCTTACTGAATATTTTTTTTTCTTACTGAATATGTTGTGGCCTTCTAGATTGGTGATAAGAATGATCCTCTCGTCTCCCTTTTATTGAAGTCTTCTCATTCTCTCTGCACCAGTTGTACTGCTGCCATGCTGGTAGCGGTGCAACACTTAGAGCCTTTGTGAAGGAGAATGGAATTGTGTTAAGGGTGATGGGAAAGTGTTGGCTAACGAAAGTCTCTTATCAAACCTGCCAGCTTAACACTGTTAAGCCTTGATATGGTATGAGATGTTCCAAAGAACAGAACTTCTCTTGAAACATCCATGAGTTAGTAAGAAAAAGGTCAAAAGATGGTGTCCTTCCTGAAAGCACAGTATGATAAGAATACATAAATTGAAGTAAAGTGTCTTGATAGGTTGAAAGTTCAGTGCAATATTAAGTTATAATTGTGTAATTGGTGTAAAAGTTCTGCAAGATCTTGATGTCAGTTTGGTTATATATGCTTATGCTTTTGTCTGTCTGTAAAGTTGCCAGCATCTTGAACTTTCTTAGGAATATATGCTTTCCCTGAGCATGATAAATCAATAAAGAGAAGAGTTTCTACTCCAGTTGCTAGGAGTTGTTAAACTCCTTCTTTGAACCCAGCTGAAATGTGTACTTTCCCTGTCAATTGCCAATACTGTTATTTATTTATTTACTTCATTTATACTCTGCCTTTCTCCCCAGACTCACTTACATCATTCTCCTCTCCTTTATTTTACCTTCAAAACAACCGTTTGAGGTAGGTTAGGTTGAGAATTTGTAACTGGTTTAAGGTCACCCAAGCCAGCTTCCATGGCAGGGTAGGAATTAGAACCTGGGTTTCTCAGATCCCAGTCTGATACTCTAAGCACAATACTACACTGCTTTCCTGTGCCTCTCATCCAGTTGTCTTGCTGTCACTCATCTCCATGCCTTTGACATGTACGCTACTTGTGAGCTAGGCTTGCTAACTCTGAGTTGGGACATTTCTGGAGTTTGAGGGGGCAGTGCCTATGGAAGGTGGAGTTTGGTGAGTGGAGCAAGCTCAGGAGGGCTTTTGTACTATAGAACCCACCCTCCAAAGCTGGCATTTTCTCGAGGAGGACTGATCATTGTAGTCTGGACAATTGTACTTCTGGAATAACTCCAGGCCCCACCTGGAGGTTGGCAATCTTAATGTAAGCAGTAGTATTCTCAGCTGAGGCTGGCTGGAGAGTGGAGGAGATCTCATAGTGAGACACTGTGGATGATCTCTTGCACGTGCACAGAGATGTGCCACATGGTCAGGAAGGTTTGTACTGTATGTTATCTTTAGGTAAAGGTAAAGGTTTCCCTTGCTCGAAAGCCAGTCGAATCCAACTCTAGGGTTGTGGTGCTCATCTCCATTTCCAAGCCGAAGAGCCAGCGCTGTCCAAAGATCTTTCTATGGTCATGTGGCCAGCATGACTAAACGCTGTTACCTTCCAACTGAAGCGGTACTTATTCATCTACTTGCAATTTCTTGCTTTCGAACTGCTAGGTTGGCAGGAGCTGGGACCAGAGACAGGAGTTCACTCCATCATGTGGCACTCGGGTCTTGAACTGCTGAACTACCAACTTTTCAGCCTGCAGTTCAGCATCTTAACCACTGAGCCACCACAGCTCCATGTTATCCTTATACCTACATATTATCTGCAGGGTTAGAAATAAAATGGGAGAGTTTGCTTTTAAAAACACTATAATTTTATTATCTTTAGTCATTCATTACTGATTGTAGCAGGTGGTGAATTTTTTTGGAAGCTGACATGTACTGGACACCCTTTAGAAACAGGAACCATATTTTAATTTACGATATTCATTCAAACTTTAACTGCCCTTGATTAATAAAAATCCATGTGACAGCATAGCATATCTCTGCTTTTAAGCTGTTAAGACGAAGATAAAATGATTATAGCTTGCAGTAAATGTTGTTATGTCTCCACGATGTTTCCTTGGGGATCAAGCAATCTTCTCCACTTTTCTTAAGACTGACCCTCTCACCTTGAAAAGCAGACATGAAGGAGAGCTGCAAATGCAAGACCACCCTCAGGTCAACCTGTCGTTGGAGCTGACACGTCTCTGATATAAAACCCAATTTACTGTTGAAGAAGCACATCCATTATCCTTCTGATTTTAAAATAGAACATACATCAGCAAAATGATAAAAGAAAGTGCTTAAGAATTATGAAAGTCAAGGACTATTTCATATTGGAAAGTCACAACCTTTTTTTTTTTTTTTTTTTTGCATTTTACTGATTAAAATTACACTTACCCGTAATACTCCTCCTGTGTATGCTCTTCTCTTCATCTTCAAGGAAACTAATAGAGTGTGTCAGTTTGATCTTTGCTAACTCTTCCTCTGTATGTACTTAGTCACAGGAATGGAAAAACCTGAAGTGCTTGGGTATTCAGGCACTTGTAACTTTGATGCTGATGCTGCATAGGAATGGGAAAGATTTTTTTTCAGAGCTCCACAGGGTTAGCACTTACGTATTTGATGCTGTCTCCTATCACATTGATAATGGCAAGTAAGCACTGGAAATATTTTTTCCTAGGCTCAATTAAATGCTATATAGAATATGCTTTAAAAAGAAAAACTTTAAAAATCCAGTATTCAAAGTTTGCTAAATTCATATTTGTATGTAGAGATATAAATATATTTTAAGAATCAGGTAATGTTGTCTTACATGTCTTTTCAAACATTAAAAAAGAAAGCCTTGGAATAAAATAATTTGCAAGCTCCAATGTATAATACAAGTAATTTTAATCTAGTAAAGGTGGTCTTTAGAGGTTGCTCAGCTTGAATTATATAGGTTTTTCCCCATGGTGACACTATCATCCATTTTATTTTATTAAACATCTGTAAACCAGTCTCTGTTTATGGTTGTGATAAGATTACTAATTTAGGTTGAATTAGTACAATGTGCTGTGTAAGGTGCTGTTTTTACAGACTTTGGAAACTTTTAAGTTGTGGGAAATGCTGCAGCAAGGTTACTGGCATAATTTACAGGGAACATGTCTTGCCAGTTTTAAAAGCCATGCAATGGCTGTTGATTTGCTACTGGAAAAAATTAGAAAATGCTGGTTAGTACTAATGAAATCTAAACTATCTGGGATCAAGATATTTAAAAGACAGTCTGTTCCTATACAGACTTGCCTGACAGAATTGGTTACTGAGGTTCTGCTGCGTACTCCCCCACCATCTGGCGGAACAATGAAGAGCAGGGCTTTCTCTGCTGTGGTACCCAGATTATGGAATTCTCTCTCCAGAATGGTTTATCTGATGTCAGAGCTCCTGAGCTTTAGATTTTAGATGCTTGTTTTCTCCCAGGCTCCCCCCCACCCCCAAGTTGGTCTTTTGTTGAGCTGCTGTTTCTCCCCTCATATGTTGACTTTGCTGCTAATTTTTACACTGAGATTTTTAATGGTCTTTTAATTATTGGTTTTACAATTAGATCTTTAGATTTCATTGCTGGTTTTTCTGTTTTGTTGTTATGATTTTAATACTTGTTAGAAGCTGCCCTTTGAGCAATATGCTGAGCAGGAGAGGATTTTAAATGAACAGTTTAACCATGGCAAGGTCTTACGGATTTTAGTGGGAGAGATACCCAGATGCTTTAATCTGTTTCATTGTCATATTGCTACATCGTGTCTAACTTTTTTACACAGAGATTTGGCTCACATTCCTGTTTCATTTCAGCTGTTGTTGAAATGATAAATTGGGGTTATGCCATCCCCCACCCCAAACTCTTTCTGCTAGGGCATAGACAGTAGGTAGCTTTCTTCTCTGGAGCACACAATAAGCAGAATATTCTAAAGCATTGCTCAGTTGATTGGATGGCTAGCTGTTTCCACTTTGGTCTTTAAGAAGACTGCAGGTAGCTTTATGTCTAGAATACCTCCAGATGTTACCCTCTTGATAGAATGTCTCCTGATTTCCTTTGCAATGACTATCAAGGGACTGATCTTACAGAGGCAAATGTAAAAGGTAAAGCTAACCTGATTTTACAAACCCTGCCCTCCCAGGCTGTACCCCAAGATCTCCAAGAATTTCCCAAAGTTGGCAACCCTAGCTACAAGTCATAACATCACGTCACTCACAGACTTCTGCTTACCCTAGGTGCTGCCTGAAAATCTCTAGGGATTTTCTGAACCAGAGCAAGCAATAACCATATTTCCATGGTTTCCTGGGAACTATATTTCTTTGAGTGGGATGCTGCAGCCCAATGTGTCCCTAGGTGGGGTGTGAAGTGGGGGCGCATGGAAACAGTACCAAGAGAGGGTCACATTAGCTAACAGAGGACAGAAAGGCTGGACTGGACACTGAGGACACCTAAAGGTCAGATGGGCAAAACTGTCAGGATTAACTTCTTCAGGAGGAATGGCTGCCTTGGGAGAAGTGACCTGTTGGGCAGTAAAAGCCTCCATAGGTGTAGGCCAAGAGAACTAGGAAGTTGGCATGGCAGTAGGAAGGAGAATGAAAGGCCAGAGCGAGAAAGACAGCTGATAAAGTTTGGGAGGTCAGGAGGGACCACAGAGGTGGTATTCATGGCCAGGAAAACAGCAGGTTATTCTTAGGAGGCCTGCTTGCCTTACAGCCTATCCCCATGATAAGGATGTAGTAACTAGAGGCAGAAATCCTGGGCATTTTATTATTTATTTACTAAATTAGACTTATTAGGCCGCCCTTCCCAGGCTTACATCAATAAAATACAATAATACTAGACTCAAACAGCATTAAAATTCAACAACCACAGTAAAATACTACAATCCAAGATGGAGGTAATTTTGCAATACCCACTTGCTTCCTGGGTTACATAAAATGCAGAGTAGTGAGGGGGTGGGATGTGAGAGTGCCAGGCCGTTGCTATCCTCAACCAAATGCCCGGCTGTGGTGGAACATCTCTGCCCTGCAAGTCCTATGGAATGGTAACAGATCTCATAGGCACAGAGGTCTTCAGGCAGAGAGTTCCACCAGGTAGGGGCCAGTGCTGAATAGGCCCTGGCCCTGGTCAAGGACAGACAGATCTCTCTCGGACCAGGAACCACCAGGAGGCTCTTATTTCCAGATTGCAATGCTCTTCCTCAGGCATATTGAGAGAGGTGATCCCAAAGATATGTGGGTCCCTGACCACTAAGGGTCTTGAAGGTCAAAACCAGAACCTTGAACTATGGTCGTGTTGTACACAAGTAGAGAAGATAAGGGGATGGGCAGACTTCCAGGCTGTAATCAGGCATTTGAACCTGGGACTCTTACTGGGCAAAACAACAAAAAACTACAACCTAACCTATGGTGTCAGCCTAATAAATGGAGGAAAATGATGTAATGAAGGAGAGGAGAATGATTTAAGCCAGTTTGGGTTTCCACTGGCTGAAAGGTATAAATGAATTAAATAAATAAATATAGTATTGGAGAGTCTGGAGACTAATGGAACACCTGGGTAGAGAAGCAGCACATGTCTCTTAAAGCTTCACAGGGGGCAAAGGCTCCCTGACAGATAATTCCTAGTGCCTCAGATTACTGAAGCTCTTAGGATGCTTTGTGGGAAGCCATATGAGTTAGTGGTATAACTTGTCATATAAAGAAGTTCACAGAAAAGCTATATAAAGGAAAGGCCCTGGATAATCAAGTAATCAAGGAAAGCTGATTAATGGCAAAAAAAGTGAGATATAGAGAAATAAAGCTGCAACAACCACTCCAACTGAATATGTTTTCAATTAGCCAGAAACTGTCTCTGCCAGTATAGTTATAACCCAGAGCTAAGCCAACAATTAGCCAACTTTGAACAGGGGCATCCCATCCTTGGCACACCAATTTTTAAGCAATGAGGCACTGGGGGCATTCTAGATAGTAATATACACCTACCCCAAGGTTTGGCAACTTTATTGGCCTGTCCCATAAAAAGTCCACATCTTCCTGTGAAGATGTTGGTGTGCTTCAGAACAAAAATGAGGAGAAAGAGAGCAGGATTGTACTGTACAGTGGGAGCAAGATGAGTCCCTGCAGTGCTGCCAGAACCTCAGGGGCTTGCCACAGTTCCTTAGGTGGATAGTTGGCCCTTTCTGCATAGCACAGTAGTCTGGCATGGCATTGTTTGGCAGAGGTGCCAGTGGCTGCCTACCCCAAGATACTATTGTAGAATATGTAAGCCAATGTATCCATGAATATATAATAAACCTTGCATAATTTCTTATATATATTTAGAGTTCTCAAAAGAGAACTCACTAATCATTTATACTGATTATGTTCTCTTAAAATTAATGGAATTAATCCAGTACAAAGAATCAATAAATTACCTGTTTGATATCTAAGATTAATGATAGGTATAGAACCATGATTCTATATATCTCTAGGGGAAAAGACTGTCTTTATAATTCTTAAAAATGTTAGAGGAGTTTCAAAGTAATAGCAGCTCAAGTGCAAAAGAATAGGAAATAAAAGAATCATTTATAGCTTCTCAAAGAACACTTTTTCTTTTTACTTTTCCATAGTGGCACATAAGCCTTCTGAATGTTTTGGCTCCAAGAAATCAATAAAACAAGGTTTTCTTTTTTTCTTATTGACCAGAAATTTATTTGTGCTTGTAAACTTAGATGACCAGGAACTTTTTCATTGTAAAAAAAGACACAAGAGGACTGCAATTAACTTGTAAAGTGTTTTTCCCCCATGTATCTCAATTATGTCTGCAGTATATGAGAGGGAGGGTGGGCAATTTTATACAGTGACATTAATAAAGACTGGAACCAGATATACAGTGAAATCCTAAGGAGAGTTACACTCTAAGTCCATTAAAGCTAATAGGCTTTGATGGTATAACTCTGTTTAGAATTTTGCAGTAAATAACTTTGGCCAAGACTTTATGCATGTTGATGTAGAAATCAACAGCTTCTTATACTTCATGTTACTAAATGGAACAAATAAAGAGTAATTGTTAGGATACTGGATAGTCAGTTGATAGTGTGTATTTGGAAGTTTGTCATGGAGGGGAATGGAGGGGAAATAATTAGACAAAATTCCTAAGCAAATCAAAGTGTTATTATGTCAAGATATGGTCAAGAACATTAGGAAACAGTTGCTGGACTTTGCTGGACTTCACCCAAAAGATCATGAAGGATATTTCTGCATACCAGAAAGAGTTCGTCTAGCCTTTCAGCTAAACATGCCAAAAAAAAAAAAAAAAGGAGTTTAGAGATCAAGAATAGAATAACTTCAGATAGGGGCAAGAAACAATGACATAATGCAATTATATGGCCTTTTGTAGATTAGAAGCTGTCTAACCCTTATCAATAGATGCATTGAGGCCCAGGTGTAGAAGCATTTGAAAATGGCAAGAATGTCCAGCTTCAGAGAAGCAAAGATAAAGTTCAAAAGTGGGGTGTATTGGTCGAGAGCTAACAGATGTGCATACATATGAGAAACTAGTAATCACTTTTTAAAATAGGCTTTACTATGATAAAAAATAACAATAATGAACTGACAGTTTTTATGTATTTTAAGAAGATATTCAAGTATAGATAACTTCGAATGGTGTTTGAAGTTCTAAGATAATTTGTTAGCCATAAATATGAGCGTTTATCAAGAGGGACAGCTAGCTATTGTTAGAAGATGGTTTTAAAAACCTATAAATATGGGAAGCTGAATTGATTGGGAGTTTCTTCTTAGAAGGGGCTGCTTGCTCGTGACCTGCTTATCTTTAGGTAAGATATTTTTATGGACTCATGTAATTGCTCTCCTTTAAATATCTGTGTAGCAGTAACGGATGGTATAATTTTCTGTTGTGTTAGTCAATGTTAAATACACTAAACAGTTAAACTCGAATAAAGAATTAAAACGGAAGCAAAGATTCTCTAACAGTATCCCTTCTGAGATATAATAACGAACCTAAGACGTTGTTCAGGTGTACCTCTTGACAGGAATTTATTGATCTGATATAGGAAAGCTAACTAAATGCATAGAGCTTCTTAAATGCATGTCTATATCTGAATCATGCCTAACCAGAGTCATCCAGAACAATTACAATAGTTATAATATCAAATGGAAAAGCCAAAATGTTTTGTAAAACTGTAAAATATTATGTAAAACTGTATACTACATTAAAAGTCTGGTGACAGTTCTAAAAGACTTGGTTTTTTGTCTTCAGTTAAAACAAGGTCATTCATTACATATGCAAAGAGTGTAATGTCTACCCAGCCACTTTTACAAAAAAATAATATACACAAAATAATGAAAGTGAAATCAGTGGAAATGGCATTTAGCCTGAATCTGCGATCACCTTTTATCCAAGGTGAAGACAGCAGGATAAGGACAGAAATCATAAGAACATTTTGCCAAAACTCTTTCTATATATATTTCTACAACTTGCACTTTGCATTTTCTGCTGGGCTTCTGAAGCAATGGTTACATTAACAAAATGCAGTGATAAGGTGATCTTTTGAATTGTCCCTTGTCTTTCTGTCTCTGTTTTACTTTCAACATCTGTACTCCACTGTTCTCCAAAGCAATTTCCAATATAACATAATCTGGAGAAGAAATTATCAATAGGCCTTCATGCACCAATGGTTTCCCTCACTTTCACAGCACCTCTCTTTTGCATTTTTTTTCATCCTTCATTTCCCTCCATTTTCACATTGCATGTCCATTGGGGTTTTTTTGTTCTGCACTGATTTTTGTCCCTTCAGCTCTCAGTTCACTATTTCTCCAGCTTTTCTGAAAGTGGTTTTGCGGCAGGTTTTCTCCTTGCTTTGCTTCCAAGGTGAAGTAATTCAAAAGCATACACATAATCTCAGATTTTTAAACCCTGCCCTTTCCCCGCTCCCCAGAGGCCATTCCTCCATCACCCACATTGAGGTTATTCCTCCCACTCTGCACCTTCTGCCTAAAATCAAAATGGAGCCTCCAAGGAGCCATTAGTTCCCTGCACACACAAGAGGGCAGCCCAGCCATGATCACTGTGTGTGTGGGGAACCAGTGGCTTCCTGGAGGTGCACTCCACACTGCCTTCTCCTGCTATGGCCAAACCAGGAGTCTTTTTTTTTTTTTAACAAGTGGCATAAGTCTAAAAAAATGTTTGCAAAAAACAAAAAGAAATGACTTGTATGGCCCATGGCATGAGAAGTCAGGGTCCAAAAAACAGGCAAGGCAGAGTCATTCAGTCTAAAGTTGTACACAAGAGCAAGCAGGTCCAAGATCCAAATCCAAAGCCAGTCTGAAGGTCACTGGGTAAAGCAAGGTCAGGAGCTGTGGTCACAGAGTTCACTGGCTGGTGACATTGTTTCCACATCGAGCAATCTCCTTTGCCTGGCTTTTATAGGTATCTGCTGGAAGTTCTTATTTGCAGCCAACTGCCTAGGAGTAACCCTGCAGCTACTCATCATCAGCATAACCAAAACACAAAATCAACTGCGTACAGAAATATCAAAAATATTTGCAAAATACTTTATATATAAAGTGTCACAAGGGACTTGTAATTACAACAATATTATAACAATTACAATTTCAAATAATATAAACCGCTCCGTTCATGAAAACAGTCCAAAGTAATCCAAAATACAGATGTGCTTCAGATAAAGACCATTAGAATGTAGACACTTTATCAGCTCGATGTCTTCAGGGATCAGTTAACATAAGAACATAAGAACATAAGAGAAGCCAATGTTGAATCAGGCCAATGGCCCATCTAGTCCAACACTCTGTCACACAGCAGCCAAAATATACCAGGTGCCATCAGGAGGTCCAGCAGTGGGGCCAGGACACTAGAAGCCCTCCCACTGCTGCCCCCTCCAGCAACAAGAATAGAGTGCATCACCTGCCCCAGACTGAGAGTTCCCATCTATACCCTGTGGCTAATAGCCACTGATGGACTTCTGCTCCATATGTTTATCTAATTCCCTCTTGAAACTGTCCATGCTTATAGCTGCCACCACCTCCTGTGACAGTGAATTCCATATGTTAATCACTCTGGGTGAAGAAGTATTTCCTTTTATCTGTTCTAACCCGACTGCTCAGCAATTTCATGGAGTGCCCACGAGTTCTTGTATTGTGAGAAAGGGAGAAAAGTACTTCTTTCTCAACCTGCTCAATCCCATTCATAATCTTATAAACCTCGATCATGTCACCCCTCAGCTGTCGTTTCTCCAAGCTAAAGAGCCCCAAGCATTTTAACCTTTCTTCATAGGGAAGGTGTTCCAACCCTTTTTATCATTCTAGTTGCCCTTCTCTGCACTTTTTTCAATGCTATAATATCCTTTTTGAGATGTGGTGACCAGAACTGTACACAGTATTCCAAATGAGGTCGCACCAATGATTTATACAGGGGCATGATGATACTGGCTGATTTGTTCTCAATTCCCTACCTAATAATCCCCAGCATAGCGTTGGCCTTCTTTATTGCAGCTACCACTGTCTAGACATTTTCATTGAGTTATCCACTACGACTCCAAGATCTCTCTCTTGGTCCGTCTCTTCCAGTTCAGACCCCATCAACGTGTATTTATATTTAGGATTTTTGGCTCCAATGTGCATCACTTTGCACTTGGCCACATTGAACCCCATTTTCCACGTTGATGCCCACTCACCCATCCTCGACAGATCCCTTTGGAGTGCCTCACAATCCTCCCTGGTTTTCACCACCCGGAACAACTTTGTGTCATCTGCAAATTTAGCCACTTCACTGCTTACTCCCAATTCCAAATCATTAATAAACAAGTTAAAAAGCATCGGACCGAGTACTGATCCCTATGGTACCCCACTGCTTACCACCCTCCACTGAGAAAGTTTCCCATTTATACTCACTCTCTGTTTTCTATTTATAAGCCAGTTTTTGATCCACAAGAGGACTTGTCCTTTTATCCCATGACTATTGAGCTTACTTAGGAGTCTTTGATGAGGAACTGTATCAAAAGCTTTCCGGAAGTCAAGGTAAATAATATCTATTGGGTCCCTCTTGTCCACATGTTTGTTCACTTCCTCAAAAAACACTAACAGGTTAGTGAGACAAGATCTTCCCTTACAGAACCCATGCTGAGTCTGCCTCAATAGTTTTTGTTCATCAATGTGCCTACTCATTCTTTCCTTAATAACAGTTTCCACCAAGTTACCCGGTATTGATGTCAGACTGACTGGCCTGTAATTTCCCGGATCTCCCCTGGAGCCCTTTTTTAAGATGGGAGTGACATTAGCTACCTTCCAGGCCTCAGGAATGGATATGAGCCCACAAGTCCCTGGGTTTAGCCCCAAGGTCTCTGGGCTCCCCAGTCAACAGGGCATTCATCCCTGGTGGTTACTGGAATATCCCCATTCTTCTTGCCTGCCATTGCAGGGTGTGAGTTACAGGAACTTTGGGAGTCCTAACAATCTGTTAGAGCTCCTGGAGAAATCAGTTCCCAATAACAATCATTCAGAAGAAGTAAAGTTTATTGAGACGGTGATAGGCTCCAGATTCATAATGTGCTTTGTTGGGACTGAGGTCCAGTGTGCGAAGCCAGCAATTATACTATAATGAAAAATACATCCGTAGCTCTTGGCCAATCACTTCTAAGCTAAAAGCCTGCCAAACTAACGCTCTAGGATTCCCAGGGGAAAAGGGATACTAAAGACAGAGCATGTCTCAAGGTTACATGGCTATACTAGACACCAGACAGATAATGGCCAGAAATGAAACCATACATTCCAACTCACACCCTCCCCACCTCTCCATGGTAACCAAGCTCTTTGGTTGACACTCTCCTCCTGAGGAGTCCATCTCTCCTGACTGATCCATGATATAGAGGAGGGAAAACAGCACTTGGCCTTGCTTGCCAAACCATCTCCTATTATTGACAGCCAGATAAGCAGTCAGGAACTTTGACGTTTCCAGTCTTCCTTGGAGAACCCTGCTGGATTGCAGAGAGCCCAGCTCCCCTAATGGCAGCAACTCCAAACAATCAAGCAAACACATTTTCTTTCCCAACAAACCCTTGGTCACATCGTTTTCCCTGCTTCCTATGTGCACAGCATACCAGGCTGGGCTGGCACCCCCATAAAATTTGCAGTCTTATGTAAAGTGTGGTGGAGACTCAGCTGACTTTGCACAGGCGCACACACACAGATGTTGCCACCATCACAGTTTGCAATGCCAATGTCAGAGGGTTCTACTGTGCATTTTGTACACTCAACATGTTCCCCCATATTATGAGATCTTGTGACTCCTTCCCATTTTTCACAGTGGCTGATAAGACAGCAGAGGATCCCCTAGTACTTGTAATATGGAAAACAGGGTTTTGCAGCTCCTTGTAAGTTTCAGAAAAAGTCTGGTGAGTTTCAAGAGTGGATTTCCCCCTTTTGCCTTTGTTCCTTTTGGTTCCCTTTCATTCAACGAACTAATGCTAAAAGGCATGTGGAAAACCTGAACAAGAATTTAAATGTGCTTCCTATATGATACTGTGCAACTTCAATAAATTAAAAAACCTTTGGAAATCACCCCCATACATCACAAGTGGCATTAGGACCCCAATTAAGAAAAACTGTGGTTTTTAGTTGCAGCTGCAGAATACATAAACAGAAATACACCAGAGGGGGGGAAATGTGCCTACAGCAGGCACACAGATCTGAAGTCAAGCTTAAAGGCCTGATTCCTTGGATTCTCTGGAGTAAGCTGTCAGTGCGTAATGGGCCATAATCACCCCCACCGCTTCCAGTGCTTGCGAACAAGCAACCAGTGCAAACTCTGCTCCTGCTCTGGTGAAACATGCTGATAGCCAGTAATATTCATATGTCTACTACATGATTTGTTCATTGCTTCTAGACATATTGTGAGCTCAAAAAGTGTTCATTCAGGGGTTTTTTTCCTCATAAGGTATCAGCTATAATTACATTTACATTAGTAGTCCTAGCAGTTCTTATAAATCATTATGCTCTGGGGCAAGTGATGCTCTGTATTCTTAGTGCTTGAGGGGGCAACAGTGGGACGGCTTCTAGTGTCCTGGCCCCACTGGTGGACCTCCTGATGGCACCTGGTATTTTTGGCCACTGTGTGACAGAGTGTTGGACTGGATGGGCCATTGGCCTGCTCCAACATTGGCTTCTTTTATGTTCTTATGTTCTTTTGATAGTTAAAAAATAACATTGTTATATTATCTTTAGATTTTGCCATTCATATAATGTCATCAAATCTTCGCTAGGCAAAATGAATAAAATTATTCTAGTATTTTTAACTCTATCTAAACTTCTTTTTAAAAAAGTAATGGCAGTGTTTCATTATGTAAGTATTTTGTATGTGTTTTATTTCTGTGATTTAGTGTGGGGTTTTCTCTATATGTCACTGGGGGTTAAGATGTAGGCTTCTAGAGTAAGAAAAAGGGAGCTAGAGTGATTGAAGTGTGTAATGATTGGGTGGTGGCTGTACATTGGGGCAGACGTGACTGATTTGGAGAGAGAGAATTTGTTCAGAGTCTGTTTGGGAGAGTATTGAGTGGGTAAAATCTTAGGTGCTGCAAGAGAAATCTGTGTTCTTTGTGGAAATTATTAATCTAAATGGAAAGTTAGGAAATTAGTCTTTGGGTGCAGTCACACTGCCGTTTTGATCGGGATTCACTGCTGTTTACTTGCGCATGTCAGTTTCACGTTCACACGTGCCAATCCGCCTCCCACCGTGAAGCAGGCTTACTCGCGCAATGCTTCCAGGTTTTCCTGGCACTTCTGCTTTGATTGCGCGATTTCACCTATGTGGACATCCCCTCTCTCACAAGGATTATGATTAGGGCCATCTGAACGTTCTTGGGGTTTTTTTTTTTTTTTGTTTTTAAAAAGCTTCCAGTTTGAGCGCTTGAGCAAACATGCGCTTAATAAATCCATTTAAAGTTTAATAATGGATTTATTAAGCGCATGTTTAGTCAAGCGCTCAAACCAGAAGCTTTTTTTTAAAAAAATGCACAAAGACGGCCCTGGAGACAGGAACGAGAGGCGGGGGCTACGGCAGCCTGGATGGGGCCGGCAAGGAGGATGGCGGAGACGGCGGAGCCTATTTTCATGGGTCAATGGCGGCAGCAGCAGCAAAACCCCCCCCCCAAGTGTCGGCAGGAGCAGCAGCTGCCCAAGCCTCCCTGTGGCCGGCAGGATCGCTTGGAGGGACGGCGCAGCAGCAGGCAAGCGGGTGCTGGGCAAGAGGGGCTGGCTGCATGTAGACAGCCCAATGTGAATAAAAATGTTCCCGATTTAAATAAACTGGGAACAAAGCGCATGTCAGTTGCAGTGTGACCAGAGCCTTAGTGACTAAGTTTATTTAAAGATCCTTAGAGAAAGAACTGTACCTATCTGAAACCATTATGCTTATGAACTTTACTGAAACCATTACACTGTTATATTTCTAAATAAATGCTATATTTAAGAGGAACAACTGTTTTATTTAGAATAAAATATGCCTTACCTCAGAGCCACACCCATGTGCTGACCGTTCTGTCAGTCTGCTATACAGAACTAAGGTTCTTTGGGTCCAACTAAGAAATCTAAGGCAAGAGCCTTTGGTAACAGTGAAAATAAGTAGGAAAAGCTAAGAAAGGCAAGGAGGTGCCATAATACACATTTCCTCTGGCCATTACAGAGAGGTGCCTTTACAGATGTTACATATAAGGGGTCTCAGAAAAAGAGCAAAATGTTGCTGTAATCTTCTGTTCTGATTTCAGTTTGTATTTAAATATGGACAATTTTTTAAAATTAGGGATGTTTATGTACTGTCCTCCATTACTAGAGTTGCCAACTTTCAGGTGGCACCTGGAGCTCTCCCTCTATTACAGTTGATCTCCAGACAACCGATATCAGTTGGGAGAAAATGGCTGCTTTGAACAGTGGACTCTCTGACATTATACCCTGCTGAAGTCCCTCCCCTCCACAAACTCCACACCTAAAATCTCCAAGTATTTCCCAATCAAGAGCTGGCAACTCTACCCACTACCCAGGATAAAATTGCAAGCAGACCTCTGTCTTGCATGCTGTCTGTTTTATTCCCTGCTTGTCTTATCAGAGATAGAAATGAACAATGTAACAGCTTTGGTGCCTTTATCTGAATTCTCTGGTTCTTTAAAATTAAGCCCTTATTATTCAAAAACCCAGAGGAGATGAGTGTTCAAATAAACATCCCAATTTAGTTGTTCCCTTTCCCTCACAGTGAGAGAGGTAAACAGAGACTTTGTAAATTTAAAGCCTGCAACACACCACAATCCTAAGAGTTACCCATTGGCATCAGTGTAGGAGTATAACTCTGGTTAGCATTGTACTGCCAGTCTCTCCTTTTGTGCAAATGGTGGGTGGTGGAGGAAGCAACATCTGACTTCTGATTACCATTAGATTACTTTATTTTTGATATTTTAATATTTCCTTCAGAAGTGTTCTATTCTTTTTTAAAAAATTGGATTATATTTCTTCACATCCCACAATAAATGTATATCAGTGGCAGATTAGCAGGCTGTATTCACACATTAAGGCTACTCCGGCTAATGAAAAGTGAAGATCCTTATATAATCTGCTTTAGTCATTTAATTGAACCATGTTTGTCAGTTTCTTCTAGAATGAACCAGCAGGCAATCCAGTGGTAAAATGCACAAGGAATACATTAAACAAGAAAGTCACTTTTAATGTGCATTTTCAGTGTATGTAACAATTCCTTCTATTATGTCATTTAATCAGTCATGAAATGATATCATCATTGCTTGTAACAAAATCTTCATGTTTTAAACTCTGTGTTCCAAATAACTAAATATGCCTCTGTAAATATTCATTTCATGTACAGCTGCCCTTGTTACCCTTGCATGAAAGAAATTTCACAACTTAAGAATTGCAATACCAATGGAAAATTAACTTTAATTAACTTGCTATCCAACATTTTTACTTCATTTGCATTATATACTGCATGAACATTAGTTGTTTTGGTTCACCAAAGGGTTTTTCCCCCCTGATGTAAATGATTATGACATTATTAGACTTTGTGGAAGACTAACACCAAGAAACTTCTGGGAAATGTATTTTGTTGCATATAAATAGCTACTGTAATGCAAGATGATGTATCCAGATTCAAAGTATTTTCCTTAGGAGCTAAGAAAATTAAGTTTGGTACACTTATAAATTAATCCATAGCTAGTACTGGATTTTCATCAAACTCGATATCCTGTTTGTCAGGACAGTGATTACAAACTGAAATCTTAGGACCTGGTATTTTCGTTTGCCTTGACTTCTGTTTACATCCAAAATTCGGCTGAGGAGCTACCACAACTCGTATGAGTTCATAAAGAATACAAGCCTGCCTCAGTGGCCCCAGTAATTTTTCTTCTACCAATAGCCTTTCCTGCTGCTGATAACTGAAACTAAGTATTTCAGAAATAGGGATCAGTCAAGACTAGGATTAGATCTGTGTTGAACAAATATTATGTTCTTCCATAAGCGTCTGTACAGAGTTGCTTGAGGCTGGTAGAATGAGGTCAGAGGAGCAAGCATTCTGGCATAAAAATTACAAGCTTGGAAAAACTTTGGTACAGTTCTGTTATTCTTTTTGAGCATTTGTGTTTGTGTGTGTACTTCTAAAAATATACAAATACAGATGCTGAGGCTGAGATTTGAAGCACAAGACTACTGAGCGGGTAGGACTTCCTTGCCTTGCCTCTTCATTCAGTTTTTTGTTGAAAAGGTAGTTTACATTTGGTGAGGAGGAAATGTAAATTTTAAGAGCCCCCTCACAAAGTAATGGAACTAAATATAGTCTGAAGTCACACCCTTAAAAACATAAGAACTGACAGGCAGTATTCCCTCTAAGCTGAGCTAGTGTGAGCTAGCTCACAGTTTTTTAGCCTCCAGCTCAAAGATTTTTGTCTTAGCTCAGGAAGGATGGCTCCAGAGCAAACTAATTTATGCAGTAGCCAAATCGCTGGCTCACAACTTTAATGCCAGTAGCTCACAAAGTTGGATTTTTGCTCACAAGACTTCACAGCTTAGAGGGAGCATTGCTGACAGGGGCAAAGAAACCTTCAGCAGTAGCTGAAGCACATTTACTCCTGGTGGGTAAAGAATATAATATAATTGTTAATATAATTGTCATGACCCTATTTCAACCCAGTACATAAAAAGAGCCTCTACTGAGGCTGTAACAGGGTTTGCACTTTACTTCTTGTGCTGTTCATTATGTTTTGGCCACTGGTTTGATTTGATTGATTTGCTTTGATTTATTAGATTTCTATCCCACCCTCCCGGCTGAAGCCAGCTCAGGGCAGCTTACTCTCTAAATTTTCATCTTCCTTACCTGATTTCTAAAGATGTTACAAAATGGAGGTATAAACCCTTGTTTGATTTTTTTGTACTTCCCTGGTGCTTCATTTAAAATAGGGGTTTTTGGTATGCAGCACTTCCAACTGTGGAATGAGGACATTGTGGGTTCTAACCTATGCCCTCTCCATTCATGAAGTTTCACAAAGTTAGGGTATCTCATGACCTGGTCAGGATCCAAGGATTCATCAGCGTCCTCACACAACCCATCCTTCTGGGTTAGTAGAGGCTGTTACACTCTGTCTTGAGTGCATGGCTTTTTCGTGTTACTTTAAATATCATGGCTCTCTCCAGAAGAATGCTGTTTTTCTTTGCCAAGTTCCTACATATATTTCAGTTAGGACACTTGTAGAGAGCTCTCTGCTCCTTTATAAGACAGTTCTGGCTGAAGGTCAATATGGGATGCTAAACAATGATTGGGAAGGCAGTCCTCCATGGTCTCTTCCTTTGAGAGCTTCACACCCACCTTTCTTTGCTCAGTGAACTTGCTAAACTCCCAGTGTGGAACTGCACAGAAGCCACCATGATGAAAACAGGGTTACACTTACCTGTACTGTTGTTCATCGAGTGGTCTTCTGTGCAGGCACACATCCCTCCCTCCTTTCCCCATTGTGAACTCTCTGGAACTTTAGTTTCTTAGGGTCCCTGGTGGTGGCACGGAGAGAACTGAGGGAGTAGTGACCCTCCTCCTGGTCATGTGATAGTTTTGGCAGAAAAGTGCCAGAGGAAGGAGAGGTGCTCCTAGCCTACTCAAAAGTTTTGGAAATCTTTTCTGTGACTGGCCTGTGCACACACAGTACCAATGTGTGCCTGTACAGAAGACCACTCGATGAACAACAGTTACAAGTAATTGCAACCTTGTTTTACCTCTGTCCTAATAAGTCACCATATTTTCACCAATCTTTTTATGAGCAACTTGGGAAAAAAATAAGTTAATAAAATATACTAGACTTTTTATCTAGAGTATCCACAGTTTTAAAATGGTCTTAGGGGGTGGCATGTTACAGCTGTGCTAGAGCAGAATGTATATTTCATAGTAAGTATGCATTCTTCCTTTTCCCCCAGTATGTTTCTGAGAATCCTCAGTATAGGTTTGCCAATCTCCAGGTGGTAGCTGGAGATCTCCTGGGATTACTAGTAATCTCCAGGCAACAGACATCAGTTCACATGGAGAAAATGGCCACTTTGAAGGACAGAGTCTATGGCATTATACCCCATAAGATCCCTCCCCCTCCCAAATCTGCCCTCACCAGGCTCCACCCTCAAATCTCCAGGTATTTCCCAATCCAGAGCTGGCAACCCTATATTAGTAGTACACTTGCTGATTATTCTAATTTACTTTAACTGATCAGGGTTATTTTTCTTCATTTTTATATCCAGTCTATATATCTAATTCCCAAGTTGCCCCCTGTGTGCAGATATCTAAATCTGCACATTGGGGGCACCTGGGGGGCAGGGAGATTTTGCTGTGCATGTGGGGCAGTCCCCAGGTGTGCAGTAAAATCTAAAAGGTTGTTAAAACCGTACAGGGATATTTAAATCCCCCCAAAAGTAAGAGATTTAAATCCCCCCAAAATGCTCTGGGAACTCTGGCCAGCTGGCAGCTGAAAGGTACTCAGGCCTCGTCACCGGTGCCGGGGAAGGTAATTGGTGGGGGGAGATCATCGGGTCTGGTGGCTTGGAGGTGCTCAGGCCTTGCTGCCGGTGCCCACAGGGGGAGGGAAAACTGGTGGGGTAGGGAATCAGTGGGCCCGGTGGCTGGAGGTGCTCAGGCCTCTCTGCCGGTGCCCACAGGGAGAGGGAAAATCAGTGTGGGGGGAAATCCATGGGCTCGGTGGCTGGGAGGCGCTCAGGCCTCACCACCAGTGCCTGTGGGGAGGAGGGAAAATCGGGGGGAATCAGTGGGCCCGGTGGCTTGGAGGCCCTCAGGCCTCACTGCTGGTGCCTGGAGGGAAATCAGCGGGCCGGGGGGGGAGAGAAGGCTTGCCTGTGGAGGTGCTTCTGCAGACCAGAAGCCTTTAGGAATACTTCCCCCCCCGCGAGTATTGCTGGTCCCACTTCTTGTAGCATATAATTTCTTGCAAACATTTACTATTGCAGTGACAAGAATGATAAAGGTAAATAGTGGTATTTTGATTTGGACACCACCTTTCCATTAGGAAAAATAAGCAGCTTTATATTTATATTATAAATCAGTGGTGATGTTAGACTTTTGCTACAGACAGCAAGTTAACAACAAAAGGTAATGCCAGGGGGACATGGCTTTGCAGGCAAAACTGAAATAACCTAGTAGTGACAGGAGTTCTTTGAATTAAGGGTTTATTTTCAGCAATATTTTGTTCTCTTGGTAAGAACATAGCTTTTTAGGCCTATTGACCCTTTCCTTGCGAGTTTGGCTAGGATTACAATTTCTCAGCTCATGTTGAGTTCCAGCTGTGGCAGCACATGCTGACATGATTGTGTGATTCCTGCTGCACTTGCTAAACTCTGCATGTCACTGGATTATGCAGTCTACTTGAGTTTACATGCTGAAATCTGATCAGTGCTGAGTTCAGTGTATGCAGATAACAGTCTTGACCCTTCAGCACACGTTGCTATGACCTCAGCACAGATTGTTTTCTAGCAGCTGCTATGCTTGAAGGGGTTGAAGGGCTGCTAAATGCAACATCACTAACACAAACCTCACCAAGTATTTGTCTTATTCCCAACAATTGGTCTGCTTGCAAACAGGAAAATATGCAAATGATAGATCCACTCTTTTAAATAGCCCACTGGAGTATTATGCAAGCGTGCCTGGAGTTCAGTGCTGCTTTGCTGTGTCAAAATTACCTGTACCGCCAAATACTGGTAGAGCTGAAAAATAAACTGACAGCATAAATAGCTCACCTGGAATTTCCCTCTCTGCCAGTCAGTCCTTCAGTTATGGTAACCTGCCAAGGTAGTAGAATTCTGGCTGGGCCAGTGAACATTTGAATTAGAAAGCAGGTGAGAGCTGACAAAATTGTACTTCCATCACAGCAAAATCTGTTGGAGAATGTGTGCACTCTGGGGGATAGTCTCATGTTTCCACAAGTGATCTGAGAAAAGAAACAAAAAAGAGGAGAAATTAGTTATGAGGAGCAAAGTCAACCCAAGAGCTCATTAACAGAAATCATCTTCAGTGCATCCAGGGAGTGCATTCCAGGCTGCCATTTGCCCCAGCAAACCTGGAAACTAGGGGTGGGTACACATGGGGGGGGAATAGTGTTAGTTGGCACCTCTCCTCACCACTGGCAACCTAGGAGATCCCTGAGGACTGCCTAGTGAATGGGTCACCACTGTGGGCAATTTTCAATCTGTATCCTAGCTGTCTGTTTTGGGCAAAGTGATTGAGTTTGTTATGTGACAAAGCAACTGGATGAAACATTTGCCCTTGACCCACTGCAGTCTGGTTTTAGGATGGGACTTGAGACTGAAAGAGCAGTTACAATTTGGATAAGGGCAGTCAAATGCTGCTGAAAGGTCCAGCAGTGTCACCAATGACAGTCAACTGTCTTATTTTGGTGGATTGACTACAATCAGTGTTTAGGATAAAAAGAACAGTCCTCCATTGCTTTTTTTCTTTTCTTCTTGGCAGGAAATAGAATTACCACAGTAGAGGCAAGGTTAGCTAGTTGGGACCTGTTGAGTGGAGTGCCCCAAGGGTCCCTTTTAACCTCAATGCTCTTTAATCTGTGTATATGGCCATTGGCCACTATCATCAGGTGCTCTGGAGTGGGTTGTCACTAACATGCTAATGACTCCCTGCTTTACATCTCATTATCCAAGCCTCTGGAGGCAGCTGTGAAGGTCCTAGGTCAGTGTCTTGAGGGTGTGGCCAAATGGTTGAATGTAAACAAAATGAAACTTAGTCCAGACCAGAAGGAAATGATGCTGTTTGAGAAGGCAGAATGTTTGGCTGTTGTTGAGTTACCCAGTTTTGATGGGATTAAGACAATGTTCCTTAATAGTTTGTATAATAGATTAGGTGAGTTCTGGATCATTCCTTCTTAAAGGATAAATGAGCCAGTGCTGTTGCTAAGAGTCCCTTCTTTTAATTACATTTAGGTTGTAAATCGGCCCCTTATTTAGACTCTGCTGATGTAGCTATACTTGACCACACTACTGTAACTTCCAGACTGGACTGCTGCAACGTGGTCTGTGTGGGGCTGTCTTTGAAGAAATCTCAAAATCTTCAGTTGGTGCAACAATGTGACAGCAAGGCTCCTGTCTGGGATCAGCTGCTTGGTACACAAAATTCCAGCACTGTGTAAACTGCACTGGTTACCCCTCTACTCCCAGGCCCAATTCAAAGAGCTGGCTATTACCATTAAATCCCTTCATGTCCTATGGTCCCTAGGCTTATCAGTCCTCATTTCTCCATATATTCCCATGTGCCAGCTATATTTTTGAGACAGTCTAATCCTTACAGTGCTACTCCATAAGACTGTCCATACAGCTACATTTACGAGCTTCTTCTGTGATGCGTCCAGCCCTTTGGAATTGCTTATCCGGGTAGATGCAGAAGGTGCCTTCCTAAATATTTTTATTTATTTATTTATGTATATCCCCCCCTTTCTCCCCAATGAGGACCCAAAGCAGCTTACATGGTTCTCCTTTTCTCCATATTATCCTCATATCCTCCATATTATCCTGGGAGGTAAGTTATACTGATAGTGTGTGACTGCACTAAGGTCACCCAGCGTGTTTCCATGACAGAGTGGAGATTTGAACCTCGGTTTTCCAGATCCTAGTCTGACACTTTAACCACTACAGCACGGCTCTCATTAATACATTTGAGAAGGCATGTAAGACAGTATTCCAGAGAGCAGTAACTCACAAAAGCTCATACCCTGCCACAAATTTTGTTAGTCTTTAAGGTGCGACTGAATTCTTGCTCTTTGGTAAATTGTTTCAGCAGATTTGGCTCCTTTTAAAAATTCTGTGTTTTAAAGTGGTGTGTGTTTTAAAAATTTTAATTTTTCAATTTATGTTTCAAATGAATCGATGAGGAAAAGGAGGGGAAAGATGGAAGCATTTATTGGTAGGCAGTAGGTGAGGGCTAAGTAGAATGGAGATCACTTACATTAACCTGGAAGATGAGGTGGCCATGACTTGGCTGTGGTGGAGATACACAATTTGAGAAAGTGTTGTATTCCCTTATTTCTCTTTGGTATTGAAAATAGCCCTCTATGCATAACCCATATATATCCTGAATCAAAAAGTGTAGAGGAAGAACAGGCATGAGTACACTGGCCCTGCCTCCTGCCTATATGCAATAGCTGGGCTGTGAGCATCTATGTGTATAAAAATTGTATGTGCATTCCCATTCCCCTGTAGTTTTTACTTTCTTGATCATGGAGATGATGCCTCTATGTGTAGATGTCTTACATAACTGTGTTGTAATAGGCGACTTTAACTACCCACACATTGATTGGGTCAATATGAGTTCTAGTCGGGAAAAAGAGATTGCGTTCTTAGACACTCTCAATGACTGTGCTGTGGAACAGATGGTCACAGATCCTACCAGGGGAGAGGCGATCCTGGATTTGGTCCTAAGTAACACCCAAGACCTGGTGAGAGATGTAAAAGTGATTGCACCACTTGGGAACAGTGACCATAATGTCATTGAGTTTAACATTTGTACAGATAGGGAGTTGCCCAAAAAGACTGACGCAACCACTTTTAACTTTAAAAGGGGTAACTTCTCTGGTATGAGGGGACATGTGAGGAAGAAATTGAAAGGAAGAGTGGAGAAGGTCAAAACCATTGGGGAAGCTTGGAGACTATTTAAAAAGACAATCCTAGAAGCTCAGAAAAAATATATACCGCAGGTTAGGAAAGGTACAAATAGGTATAGAAAAAAGCCTGCATGGTTAACAAATAAAGTAATGGAAGCTGTAAAAGATAAGAAGGATTCCTTTAAGCGGTGGAAAGCTAGTCTTAGTGAGGTTGATAAAAGGGAACACAGACTATGGCAAATAAAATGCAAGTCTGTGATCAGGCAAGCAAAAAGGGAATATGAGGAGCATATCGCAAAAAACATAAAGACCAACAATAAAACTTTCTTCAAATACATTAGAAGTAGGAAGCCAGCCAGGGAGGCAGTGGGGCCCTTGGATGACCAAGGGGTAAAAGGAGTAGTGAAGGATGATAGGGAAATGGCTGAGAAGCTGAATGCATTTTTTGCCTCTGTCTTCACTGTGGAAGAGGAGAAGTGTTTGCCCACTCCAGAAGCAACGATTTCGGGAGGGGGTTTGAAAGACCTGAATCAGATTGCGGTAACAAGAGAGGAAGTCCTCCGACTGATGGACAATTTAAAAACTAATAAATCACCAGGCCCGGATGGCATTCATCCGAGAGTTCTGAAAGAACTCAAATGTGAACTTGTGGATCTCCTGACAAAAATATGTCATCTTTCTTTAAAATCTGCCTCCATTCCTGAGGACTGGAAGGTAGCTAATGTCACTCCCATCTTTAAAAAGGGCTCCAGGGGAGATCCGGGAAATTACAGGCCAGTCAGTCTGACATCGATACCGGGTAAGTTGGTGGAAACTGTTATTAAGGAAAGAATTAGTAGGCACATTGATGAACAAAAACTATTGAGGCAGACTCAGCATGGGTTCTGTAAGGGAAGATCTTGTCTCATTAATCTGTTAGTGTTTTTTGAGGGAGTGAACAAACATGTGGACAAGGGGGACCCAATAGATATTATTTACCTTGACTTCCGGAAAGCTTTTGATACAGTTCCTCATCAAAGGCTCCTAAGTAAGCTTAATAATCATGGGATAAAAGGACAGGTCCTCTTGTGGATCAAAAACTGGCTTATAAATAGGAAACAGAGAGTGAGTATAAATGGGAAACTTTCTCAGTGGAGGGTGGTAAGCAGTGGGGTACCACAGGGATCAGTACTCGGTCCGATGCTTTTTAACTTGTTTATTAACGATTTGGAATTGGGAGTAAGCAGTGATGTGGCTAAATTTGCAGATGACACAAAGTTGTTCCGGGTGGTGAAAACCAGGGAGGATTGTGAGGCACTCCAAAGGGATCTGTTGAGGATGGGTGAGTGGGCGTCAACGTGGCAAATGGGGTTCAATGTGGCCAAGTGCAAAGTGATGCACATTGGAGCCAAAAATCCTAAATATAAATACACGTTGATGGGGTCTGATCTGGCAGAGACGGACCAAGAGAGAGATCTTGGAGTTGTAGTGGATAACTTGCTGAAAATGTCTACACAATGTGTAGCTGCAATAAAGAAGGCCAACGCTATGCTGCGGATTATTAGGAAGGGAATTGATAACAAATCAGCCAGTATCATCATGCCCCTGTATAAATCATTGGTGCGACCTCATTTGGAATACTGTGTACAGTTCTGGTCACCACATCTCAAAAAGGATATTATAGCATTGGAAAAAGTGCAGAGAAGGGCAACTAGAATGATAAAAGGGTTGGAACACCTTCCCTATGAAGAAAGGTTAAAATGCTTGGGGCTCTTTAGCTTGGAGAAACGACGGCTGAGAGGTGACATGATTGAGGTTTATAAGATTATGAATCGGATTGAGCAGGTTGAGAAAGAAGTACTTTTCTCCCTTTCTCACAATACAAGAACTCGTGGGCACTCTATGAAATTGCTGAGCAGTCGGGTTAGAACAGATAAAAGGAAATACTTCTTCACCCAAAGAGTGATTAACATATGGAATTCACTGCCACAGGAGGTCGTGGCAGCTGCAAGCATGGACAGTTTCAAAAGGAAATTAGATAAACATATGGAGCAGAAGTCCACCAGTGGCTATTAGCCACAGGGTATAGATGGGAACTCTCAGTCTGGGGCAGGTGATGCACTCTATTCTTGGTGCTGGAGGAGGCAGCAGTGGGAGGGCTTCTGGTGCCCTGGCCCCACTGCTGGACCTTCTGATGGCACCTGGTATATTTTGGCCACTGTGTGACAGAGTGTTGGACTAGATGGGCCATTGGCCTGATCCAACATTGGCTTCTCTTATGTTCTTAAGCATTGCACGTAAGGTGGGGATGGGACCAGCATGCTTATGCCAACACCCACTCTACATCTGTTGAATTCATCACACATACGGATTGTGTATAAAGAGCTACTGTGTGAGATGCTGTTGAAAGCCTTCTTTTATTATAGTTAAATAAAGATAGCAAGACACTGCAACAATGAAAACAGAAAACATTGAGGCTTATGTTTCTGCCGTAAAAATATCATATGTTGTGAATAAACAGGTATGTGATCTACCCTTAGCTTTTGTATAATAGCAGTGGGAGAACAACTGATATTAAGTTTGTCATTTATGAGTAACTCTTCTGTGTTTTATTTCTGAACCTGCCAGGCTGAAAAGAACTACCAATTTTATTAGACCTGGTGACGTACTCCATACTTGTAATTTTATTACCAGTTTCAGAAGCTACAAAATATTGGCACTCTTTAATAATGAGCACTTGATGTTTCCTTGTGTCAGCAAATTTCTTAGATTAATACCCTGTTTGATTGATAGAAACCTGCTGTACATTTTATAAGGTTTGGAGGCATTAATTTCTGAAGGTTCTTGCAGTAAATACACAGGGACCTTATATACATGTACTCAGGGGTCTTTTCGTAGAAAAACAGCTGCAGGAGCTATTAGGCTATTCGCATATGCCACGCCCCCTGACATCACCGGAAGTGATGTCAGAAGGGGAAGCAAAAAGGGGGGAGGCATCTTCAAAAGCCCCCCCTTCCCTTCCCCAGCTGGTCTGGGTGGGGGAGCTAAGAGAGAAGGGGTTTAAAGTTTAAACTCCTTCTCATGAGAGTTGGGCCACAGAAGGAGGAAAGAGGGGAGGAAAGAGAGAGAGTAGAGAGAAGGAAAGAAGGAAGGAAAGAGGGAAAGAAAGAGAAGGAAAGAAGGAGGGAAAGAAAGAGAGGGAAGAAGGAGGGAAACAGAGAAAGGAGAAAAAAAGAGAAGAGAAAAAGGTGGGAAAGAAAGTTACTTTTTTCCCACCATAGAGAACAATGGAGGGAATGGGGCAACCTGTTTGGGGGCCCATAGAATTGGACCCCCTGATCCAATGTTCTTGAAACTTGGTGGGTATCTTGAGGAGAGGCTCCATCAGCTACCCGGTGAGTTTGGAGCCTCTCCCTCAAACCCCTCCCCTCCAGCCCCCAGAATATACCCTATGTTTTCACCATTGACTTCAATGGCCCATAGGATATAATGGAGCTGAAATTGACATTCGGCTGCCTGAAAGACTCCCCGGGACGCCGGCTGGGGGCGGGGCTTGGCTCCTGAGCTCCCGGAGCTGCGCTCCTGTGTGCTCCCCCCCCAAAAGACCCCTGCATGTACTCTTTTTCTTTTCCTTGAATGGTAACTTCCTTCTCTGCTGCAATGACTATTTGCAATATTTGTTCTTAGGCAGGCTCATCAATAGTTTACCATTTCTTCCTTTCATATTTGACAGTTGTACAATCAAATATAGTATCATGTTAGTTCAGTTTATTTATTAAATTCAATCTTTATACCACCCATTCCCTGAGGCAGGGCTCAGGTCAGTGTACGACGGCACAATAAAACCAACATATAGTACAAATTAAAAACATTAAAAGTTACAATAAAATCCCGAGTCAATTCAGAATTAAAGATGATGGTCAAAATGTCCAGTTGTGCTACCACTTTGCAGGTGGGGAGAGGGGTGAGTGTGCCAGTTATGATGGAGAACCATTGCTGTCCTCAGCCAAATGCCTGACGGAACATCTCTGCCTTATAGGCCCTGCAGAACTGCATCATGTTAACAGAAACCTGATAGCTACCTACTAATTTTTAAGATCTAAGATTTGTAAGCATGTTATCAGCTTTACTGGCTATTACAGCAGGAAAAAAGGCAGTTAGTTTTAATCAGTTTCACAGTTCAGCATTATACAAACTAGCTTTGAAATCACAAGGGCCTTGCTTTGTCAAAATCGTATAGGTACCACTAAATATTGAGCAGAAATGAAAGCAAATTAACAGGATTAAATGCACAAGTGTTTCTAAACAAAGCTTTGGCAAGAGATTTTAAGCAACACAGTGAATGGAGAATAGCTGTGACAGTGTAAATTGATCTGAATTTTACTTGTAGTTATAACAGTATTGTTCTTATAACCTTTAAATGTGTGTTTCAGGAGCACTGGAGTACATGAGTATAGGATATCCATTTACAGTTAAGAACAGCTTTCAAAAGAAATTGAGAAGTTTTATTTATTTAGAACATTTATTAGCTGCCCTTCTTCCTTACTCAATTCATGGGCAAGAACATATGGTGGAAAACGGTCCTTCAGATGCCCCTGTTCCAAGCCATGTAGGACTTTAGAGGTCAAACCAACACCTTGAACTGGGCTCAAAAGTGGATTGATAGCCAATATAATTGCTATAATATTGGGGTTATGTGCTTCTGATATCTGGCCCTGACCAGCAGTCTAGACACAGCATTCTGCATTAGCTGCAGCTTCCCAAACACACTTCAAGGATAACCCGAATTAGAATGCATTGCAGTAGTCCAGATAGTCCAGTCTAGATGTAACTAAGGCATGGATCACTGTGGCTAGATCTGACTGACCTTGGAACGGACACAGTTGAAGCACCAGCTGAAGTTGTGCAAAAGCACTCTGAACCACTGCAGCCTCGTAGTTTTCAAAGGTGACTGCTGTGTTGAGTAGCACTCCCAAGCTTGCAAGCCTGGCTTTTCAAGAGGAGAACATAAGAAGAGCCCTGCTGGATGAGACCAATGGTCCATCTAGTCCTGCATCCTGTCTCACACAGTGGCGAACCAGTTCCTCTGGAGGGCCAATAACAGGGCATAGAGGCCGAGGCTTTCCCCTGATGTGGCTTTCTGGCTCTGGGATTCAGTGTATCTGAATGTGGAGGTTCCCCTCAGTCATCATGGTTGGTAGTCATTGATAGATTTGTCCTCCATAAATCTTTCTTCTTCTTCTTCTTCTTCTTCTTCTTCTTCTTCTTCTTCTTCTTCTTCTTCTTCTTCTTCTTCTTCTTCTTCTTCTTCTTCTTCTTCTTCTTCTTCTTCTTCTTCTTCTTCTTCTTCTTCTGTCTCACAGTCAAGTCTGAATCTTTGCGACCCTATAGGCCCCATGGACCACATCATGCCAGGCCCTCTTGTCTTCCATTGTCCTCTGCAGTTTGCTCAATTTCATGTTTGTTGCATCGATAACACTGTCTAATCATCTTATCCTTTGCCGTCCCCTTCTTCTTTTACCTTCAGTCTTTCCCAGCATCAGGGTCTTCTCCAGTGAGTGCTCTCTTCTCATTTGGTGGCCAAAGTATTTGAGCATCAGCTTCAGTATCTGGCCTTCCAATCCCCTTTTAAAGCTGTTTATTTCTGTGGTCATCACTACATCCTCTGGCAGCCAATTCAACATTTTAATCACTCTCTGTGTAAAGTAATACTTCCTTTTGTCTGTCCAGAACCTGCTACCCATCAGCTTCATTGGATGCCCTTGAGTTCTAGTATTTTGGGAGAGGGAGAAAAAGTTCCATCAACTCTCTTCACCCCATGCATAATTTTATAAACCCCTATCATGTCCCCCCTTAGCCATCTTTTCTAAACTGAAAAGTCCCACACGCTTCATCTATTCCTGATAGGGAAGGTGCTCCAACTCCCCAGTCATCTTCGTTAAGAACATAAGAGAAGCCAATGTTGGATCAGGCCAATGGCACATCCAGTCCAACACTCTGTCACATAGTGGCCAAAAATACCAGGTGCCATCAGGAGGTCCACCAGTGGGGCCAGGACACTAGAAGCCCTCCCACTGTTGACCCCCCCCCAAGCCCTCCTCTTGTATTTTCTCCAGTAACCTTATCCAAGAAAGGAGAGCTGTCAAGTCCCAAGTCTGCCTTTCTACTAACTCAGTGAACCTCTGTCCTTTCAGGATTAAGTCTCAGTGTATTCACCCTCATCCAGCCCATTACTGATTCCACGCACTGGTACAGAACATCAACAGCATCCTTGGAATTAAGTGGGGGGGAAAGGTAGACTTGAGTATCACTGGTGATACCACAGACCAAACCTTCTGATGACAGTTAGCAGCTTCACATAGATATTAAATAGCATGGTGGATAAAATAGCACTCTGTGGAACCCCACAAGACAATGGCCATGGGGCAGAGCAGGAATTCACCAGCACGTAGGGATGCCATTCCCCTGTTGGGGGGGAAATCCCTTGATTTTGAGCCTCTTACCCACCACTGGCCAGCTGGCTGGCAGGAGGAAATCCCACCCCCAAACACGACACAATGACATCACACGGAAGTGACATCACCACATTGGCAATGCTGCGCCTCAACGCTCTGGTACCAGAGCATCTCACGCAGCATTGCCAGTATGATGACCTCACATCCATGTGACATCATTACATCATGTGCACTTTGCATGCTCCCCCCCAATCCTGGAAAGTTCCTCCTCCTCCTCCTCCTCCTCCCCTGCTGCTGGGTCGATCTGACCTGGCAACCCTAACAGCACCACCCTCTGAGACTGCCCCCCAGTAGGAAATGCACTTGTTTGCCTGCATAAATATTTGCCAGCAGACCCATCCACATGCGTGCCACAAAAGCATTTGAGCAGTTAGTCTTACAAACATATTTACCCTGATTGTTAATCACTCCAGGCATGTGACTAACCACAAAGCTGTGGAAGTAAAAATGGTATTTTAATTGTTGTGTATAAATGAAATTGTTCCAGTACCTACCTTTTCTTTAGGAAAAATCTTCCCGTTGTTATATTCATTATTTGCCTGTTTTAATAATGTGTAATGTCATCTCCAGCTTCTTTGGAAATTGTAATTGCTTCTAGAGCTGAAACCATCAAGTAGAGTTGAATGTACAAAGATTTTGGTGTTAGTATTAGGGCAATGATAAATAACAGCCTAGGAAGCAATGTATTTCTGAGAATACTCCTATTAGTATACTTTCTGGCTATTCCAAATTATTAGCAAGTGACTGGAATTATGTCCGCTAAATTTTATGCACTGATTGTATATTGCTTCTTGTGAACATTTAGTACTGCACTGACAAAAAAGAGAAAGGTAAATGTTTATATAAATACATACTTCATCACTACATCAAAGCATCTGTGGTCATTCTGTGGACTGTAGACATAACTTAGGCAGTGGGCACAAATTTTCCAGAGAGCCCACTCTCCTCCCATAGAGCCTTGGTTTACTGAGGTGCATGGAACAATAAAATGTTACATGTAGTGCAATCCTAAATGGTTACACTATTTTAAGCCTCTTGACTTCCATGGTCTTAGAAGGATGTAACTCTGCCCAGTGTTGCACTGATATTGTCCTAAAACAAATTGTCCCAGCAAGCAACAAACAAAATTTATCTTTACAAATGATAATTCTTATTGGCATCATCACCGGGGTACTCATTCACCATTCTTTTCAGATCTCATTTATTTTCCTAAAAAATTGTTTTCATTTCAGACATTATCAATCTGTCCCTTAGGTTCAGGGATTTATCCAGGGTGGTGGTGGTTAAAAGAGGCTGTGGTAACACCGTTCTTAAAGAAACCATCTTTGGACCCTATGGACCCTGCCAATTACTGCCCAGTCTCAAATCTTTCATTTCTGGGTAAGTAATTGAGAGAGCAGTGGCAGAAAACTTCAGAGTTTCCTGGAGGATACGTTGACCCTAGACCCATTCCAGTCCAGCTTCTGCCCTGAACATGATATGAAGAAGCCACTGGTCACCCTCACGGACAACCTTCACAGGCAACTGGATTGAGGTGGGTTGACACTGCTGTTATTGCTAGATCTAACAGCAGTGTTCAACATGGTCAACCATGATTTATTGAACCACTGCCTCACCAGCGTAGGAGTTCATGGGGTGGCCTTGAAGTGGTTTACCTCATTTCTCCAGGGTCAGTTACAGAGGGTGGTGCTAGGAGAGAAGGTGTCATCCTGACACCCTTTGGTATGTGGGGTTCCTCAGAGGCAAACCTTTCTCCAATGTTGTTCAACATCTACATGGGCCCCTTGCCCAGATGGTGTAGAGTTTTGGGCTGGGCTGTCATCAGTACCCAGATGACACCCAGCTGTACCTGTTGATGGATGGATGGATGAATGTACAATATTCCCTCTAAGCTGAGTTAGTCTGAGTTAGCTCACAGTTTTTTAGCCTCCAACTCACACATTTTTGTCTTAGCTCAGGAAGGACGGCTCCTTTATGCAGTAGCCAAATCACTCACTCACAACTTTAATGCCAGTAGCTCACAAAGTAGAAATTTTGCTGACAAGAAGCATTGGATACTACCCCAGCAAATGTGGCCGAAGGGCTGGAGGCTGTGGTTGGATGTTTGAAAAAGAGATGGCTGAGACTGAATCCATCAAAGATGGAGTTTCTTTGGCTGGCTGGGTGGGGGACTCAGGGTTGGGGTGCCAACTTTGGGCTCTTGATAGAGCTCCTCTAACCTCGGTGCCAACTGCAAAGAGACTGGGTGTGCTTCTGGACACCTCCTTATCAATGGAGGCCCACATCACAAATGTTGCTAGACTGACATTTCTCCAGCTGTGCCAGATCAGGAAACTGGCCTCCTTCCTGTCTCTCCCTGACCTAGCCACAGTAATCCATGCAACTGTCACCTCCAGGCTAGACTACTATAATTTACTCTATGCAGGGCTACCCTTGCTGCACTGGCTCCAGTTTGAATACTGGATCAGGTTCAAGGTTCTGGGATTAACCTTTAAGGCCCAAAACAATCTGGGACCAACATATATACGGGACCACCTCTCCTAGTAGATCCCCAGAAGAGCTTTACGCTCTGGGGAGGAGAAACTTCTGGTGATCCCTTGCCAGAAAGACATCTGGCTGTCCTCAACCAGAGTCAGGGCCTTTTTGGCCCTGATGCCAACTTGGTGGAACTCTCTTCCAAATGACATCTGTTCTCTGTGGGACCTAGTGCAATTCCACAGGGCCTGTAAGACAGAGATGGTCTGCCAGGCTATGGTTGAAGACTCTTCCTTCTTGCTTTCTCTTCCAAGCCTGGTGTCTTCCTTCTTGTTTTCTCCCCATGGGATAAGGACACAATTTCATCCATTAAGTGCCATCAGAAATAGTCATAGAATTGTCTACTGTTTTAACTATTTTAAATTCTGTTTTGTAAATGTGTTTTACTGAAATGTTGTTCACTGCCCTGAGCCCTATGTATAGGGGAGGTGATCTACAAATCAAATCAATAAATAGTAAAAAATAAATAAATAGTAAAAAACAGACTATGAAATTATGTTAAATAGGTCAGCTTAGTTAAAACTCTAGGTAAAACAGAGGTTTCAGCCTGGTGCCTAAAATAAAGTACTGTTGGTGCCAGACATGCCACAGGCGAAGTGCTGTCAGTGAAAAAGCCCTGTGTCTGGTCACCCTGATTGATAATACTTGCCAGTATACTGACAGGAGTCCTTGCTCATTCTCTTAGACCTCTTGGTTGCTTGGCCCCATGGCACTTACAGAAGAAGAACTGGGCATTGGAGTACCCTAGACTCTTAGTCTTGGGTGACTTTAATGTCCATATTGATGATACAGCCTCCTCAAAGCACTGGAACTCTCCCAATTTGTATCAGCACCTACTCACCAAGCAGGTCACATGCTGGACCTTATTTTAAGGATGGGGATAGATGTTAATCTGATAGCCATAGATGCAGTGCCATGGTCACTTTGCCTTGAAGGCCTGGTTAAGCATCCCAATCCTTCCCTGTTCAGGCAGCAAGCTGATTTATGCTTGCCAGCGGAGCCTAATGGATCTAGTTGGCTTCCAAAATGCTCTGTGGGATCTGATGCCCTCTGGCATTTCATTAGATGAGCTGGTGGAGAATTGGCATAGTCAGCTCTCAGAAGCCATTGACAAAATTGTTCCCCGGTGCCCTCTTTGCTCTTGCTCCCAGTCAGCTCCTTGGTATGCCTTGGAGCTGCTGAGGATGAAGCAAGAGCTAAGAAGGCTAGAGCAAGGGTGGTAGCATATTCACAACAAAGCTGCAAGAACATCTTCTAGGATGCTTATGAAAGCCTATGAGATAGCAATGAAGGCTGCTAAGAAGGAATTCTATGCAGCCTCCATTGCACCTACTAGCTCTCACCCAGCCAAACTTTTCATATCAAATAGATCTTTAACCTCCCTATTGCAAGGGAAACAAAATGATAAGGAATTGGCTATTGGTTGTGAAGTGTTTGTGAGCTATTTCGTGGACAAAGTCTTGTTGCTCTGCCACAACCTGCTGGCCACAGTTGAAACAGTAAGTGAACTGAAAACCTCTTGGCTGTCTTCCAGTCTAGTGTTGGACTGATTCAGCTGACTGTCCTGGGAGGAGATCAACAGGACCCTGGCAGCTGTAAAGCCCACCACTTGCCTCCTGGATTCATGCACATCTTGGCTTGTTAAGGCCTGTGGAGATGAGATCCGGATCTCCCTGGGGGAAATTATCAACCTGTCCCTAGCATCAGGGATGTTCCCATGGAGTTTGAAAGAGGCAGTGGTAAGACCGCTTCAGAAAAAGCTATATCTGGACCAATGTTCCCTCTAAGCTCTGAAGCTCTGTGTGCAAAAAAATTTCTTTGTGAGCCAGCCTACATTTTATTTTTTTTAATATCAGTTTGCAAACATACAAAATATACAAACATGAAATGTAAACATAAACATTACCATAACTTTGTGAAAATAATTTTAATAATGATTTAAACATGCTAACTGAAAAGAGTATCAAGTCTCATTACAGAAAATGTTCTAATTTAAGCCAGGGGGGGCAATAGTGAAGGGCTTCTGTAGTTCTGGCATGGCTGGTGGAACTCTGATGGCACCTGGGTTTTGGCCAGTGTGTGTGACACAGACTGTTGGACTGGATGGGTCTCATTGGTCCATCTGTCCTTAAAACTGCTACTAAAGGACCCCCACCAGAATCTCCATCCTCCCAACTTCCCCCTTACAACATCCATCTCCACCCCTCCACCCTCTCCAACCAACCTTGAGGGACCTGATGCTCCACCAGTTCCCCAAGCCAACTTAACTCTGAAAGCCACATTGGAAGATATAATGAAGTGGAGAGAAACTGTTTTGCACAATTTAAGTGCATCTGTTCAAACAACTTACAAGAAAATGTTATGAACCAAGCAGATAGATTACACTTGTCAGGGATGCTCTAGGCTGATCGTGCACTGAGCAGGGGGCTGGACTAGATGGCTGTACAGCCCCGTCCAGCTCTGTGATTCTATGATTCTATGAAAAGGGAAGATGTTTTCTTGCAATATTGCATTTGAAAACTGCAAATCTCAGCAAAGAATACTCAAGTCACCTTGTGGCTCCTACCCCTCTGCTGCCACTCCAGTAACTGAAGTTTGAAGTCTTCCTCCAGTCTAAGGATACTTACTCTTTCTGCTATTGAAGGGACTCTTAAGCTGAAGGAAGGCTGGATCCAACACCAAAACAAACATAAGGGGCTTATCTCTTGCAGGGACTCACTGCCAACCAGCTTAGAAGGCTCAGGCTTCCATGTGGAAGGCAGCTCCTTCCCTCCCTGAACCCCAAACAAACACAAAACAAGGGCAAGGGGCTTTTCTCTTGCAGGCACTATTGAAGGGACTCTTAAACTGAAGGAAGAAGAAGAGAAGAGATTGGATTTATACCCTGCCCTTCACTGCCCAAAGGTGTCTCAGAGTGGCTTACAAACTCCCTTGCCTTCCCCTCCCCACAACAGACACCCTGTGAGGCAGGTGGGGCTGAGAGAGCTCTTGACAGAAACTGCTTTTTTTCAAGACCAGCTCTTATCAGAACTACAGCTTGCCTAAGGTCATCCAGCCAGGTGCAAGTGGAGGAGTGGGGAATCAAACCTGGTTCTCCCAGATTAGAGTCCGCACACTTAACCACTACACCAGTACACCAACCACTACACCAGTACACCAACCACTACACCAAACTGGCTCTGAAGGAAGGCTGGATTTAACACCAAAATAAACGCAAGGGGCTTTTCTCTCCCAGGGACTCACCAGCAACCAGGCAAGCCAGTTCAAGCCTCCACGTGGAAGGCAGCTCCTTCCCTCCCCCACCCCCAAACAAACACAAGGGGCTTTTCTCTTGCAGGGACTCACCAGCAACCCGGCAAGCTGGTGCAAACCTCCACCTGGAAACTGGCTCCTTCTCTCCCCCACCCCAAAACAAAGAGGCTCATGAAGAGCCTTTTCCTGTGTTTAGCTTTAAAGCCCATTGGGGCTAGGGAGAGAAATGCGTGGCATGGCTGCTGGGGGACCCCCAGTCCTGAGCCAAACCTTTCTCTTGGGCAGAGAGAGGCAAGGGGGAGACTTACCTGCTCCAGTGGCCTGGGTGGCACAGCAGGAGGGGTCTTCCAGGCATTCTAGTTGAAGCAGGAATTAAGGCGGGGCCCGGATAAGTGCCTCCCTTTAGAGGGCTTGCCCTGCAGCCAAGTGCCGGACCTGCAACCAATGTGAGCCAGCTGCCTCACCAAGTAAGTTGATTATTGGCAGGGCAGGGCAACCCACTCCTGGGGCCTCTGCACTGGGATGAAAATTCCTGTGCTGAGGTCCAGAAATTTGTGCATTAGCTCACCCTAGTGCATTTTACAGGGAACACTGCACTGGACCCTATGTTCCTGGCCAACTACCACCCAGTATCAAACTTACCGTTCCTGGGTAAGGTGGTTGAGAGGGCAGTAGCTGAGCAGCTTCAAGGATTCCTGAGTGACTCCTCTATCCTGGATCCATCCCAGTCTGGCTTCTGCCCTGGCCATGGAACAGAGACTGTGCTTGTTGCCCTCATGGATGACCTCTTGAGGCACCTGGACCAAGGTGGATTGGTGGGTTAGCGCTGCTGTTGCTATTTGATAATGGCAGCATTTGACATGGTCAGTTATAATCTTCTGACCCACTGCCTCACTGACATGGGGATAGGGGGGACTGCTTTAGAGTGGCTGCCCTCTTTTCTCCATTGTTGGGGTCAGGCATCCTACAAGGGGCAATCCTCTCCCCAATGTTATTGAACATCTATATGCACCCCCTCACCCAGTTAATCCAGGAGTTTGGGCATATCATGAGTACGCTGTATCTGTTAATGGGCTGGCTGGCCTGGCTCCGCTCCAGAAAATCTGTCCAAGGCTTTGGAGGACATGGCTGGTTGGCTGCAACAGAGCCGGCTGAAACTGAATCCACTGAAGACAGAGGTCCTGTACCTGGTGGAACCATGCTTCCAGTTGAGATCAGGGCCCTGCAGGATTTTTCACAGTTCCACAGGGCCTTTAAAACAGAGCTGTTCCACCAGCCCTTTGGCTGAGGTGGCAGATGTCCAAATTATACTGGCTTTACTTCTCAATCTGATCAATCAGATAAATCTCTTTTATCTGCGTCATTTGCCCTAGGGCACTGCCTATAACAACTTAGGGCTGCCATTCCCCCAGGGGGTGGGGGGGTTGCCCCGTTTTAGAGCTGCCAATCTGCCATCCTGGATCTAGCCAGAGAGGGGAACCCCATCCCCAAAGTGCCACATTCGGGCCAATGTGCTTGGCGTGATGTCGGGCAGGGCACATTGTAGGACAACACTCTGTCACTTCCAGGTGATGTCCTCAGGGCACATGCGCTTTGCATGTGCACCAATGACCTCCTAACATCCAGGTAAGACCTGGCAACCCTATAACAACTTCATGCCAATCACTGACAGGAATGTGCCATCCCTGACATTGCTGCAGCAGGCAAGTATTTAGAAACTATTAAGCTGCCATTAGGGGCAGTTTTAAGTAGATTTAGCTAGATGGAATTATGTTTTTATGAATTTACTATTTATTGTTATCTTCTTGTGAGCCATCCTGAGCCTGCTTGTGGGATAGGGTGAGGTATAAGCTGAACAAAATAAAATAAGAAGAGAAGGTTTTTATACCCTGCTTTTCTCTGCCTTAAAGAGTCACAAAGTGGCTTATAATTGTGTTCCCTTCCTTTCCCCCCAATAAGCACCTTGTGAGGTAGGTGGGGCCAAGAGAGTTCTGAGAGAACTTTATTTATTTATTTATTTATTTATTTATTTATTTATCTTTCGATTTGTATACCGCTCACCCCCGGAGGGCTCTGAGCAGTTCACATATTTCATTAACACACAAATCCTAACTTAGGGCCACATACCGGGGGGGTGACAAGCCTACCAGGCACCCTTATTGCAGCGAGTTGTTATTGTTATTTCCTGCTGCCTTGCGGGCGACGTCCTCCTGGCGCTGGTCTTGATTTCTTCCGACCTTTTTGTGGCTGTTGTGACATCTTTCGAGCTCGGGTCAAACGCACGCTTTGCGCATGCTCGTTGACGGCCTCTGTCCATCCGGCTCCAGCCTGTCACATCGCCCTGCCTCCGCGCCTGTCGACCCAGCCTCCTTTCACTCGCCCAGCCTCGCCAGCCGCTGCCATACTTTTCCAACATTGTCACTCGCCATTCGCCGCCGCTCACGCCACTGCCGCCACGCCACAAGGGCGGGTGCCCCCCCGCTCTAAGAGCAGGTGCCCATTTTGTCTAATTGCCCTTTAATGGGCTTTCGAGCCGCTGGGTGAGCGGGAGCTGGGACCTAGGGCCGGGAGCTCACTCCAGTCGTGGTGGGACTCGAACAGCCGAAGCTGTTTGGCCAGATGTTGTGCAGGCTTCACTTACTTCCTGTGCCACCGCTCCCACTATGACTGGCCCTAAGTCATCCAGCTGTGTTCATGTGGAGGAGTGGGGAATTAAACCTGGTTCTTCAGATTAACTACTACACCACACTGGCAGTCCTATGGGATAGATGTTTTCCCACATGCTATTTAACATCTGCAGAAAATTTCTGGGAGTGATTGTTGGGTGGTTTGGAGTGAAGTGTCACTGGTATGCAATGACACTTAGTATATCCATACCCCATTTTGCCTGTACGTTCATGGTCAAAATATAAATAACTGATATCTTTGAGATTATATCCAGTTGCAGTATGTTTTATGTTGCGATTATAGTTTAACATGCTTGGGCTGAATTCAACCATTCCCATATTAAGATTCTTATTTAGGTGAAAGGAATCCATTGATCCAGTCTGTTTACTAATTTATTTCACTATGCACTTGCCTATTAAGATTTTCTGCATTGTATGTATGTGTGGTACATCATTCACAGGTAGTATGAGTGAAAAGAAAGAGATATGAACACATTTCTAAAAACGTTTTATTATGAAGGAGCTGGAGCTCTCTATAAGAATTTTACCAGGTGTCAGTGTCATATATTCTGAACACTGGTGCTTAAAAAGGGCATTAAACTCTCACATTAAAATATTCATTGAGTGAAAGAGAAAATGAACTGTAATAATCTTCTGATAGGGGAGAAAAATCTCAAAGCTGTCTCTGACAATAGAAGGCTGGTGAAAGTGATCATCATTGCAAAGCATAGAGAGAAAAAGCTCTCTCACTATGGCCCCAGGAATAGACTCAGCCTCCCTTATCCTGTTGTAGTCTGCAGGGGAAATAATATATTTAAAAGCTCTGATATATTTCTTTCCAACTCTCACATTCAGTCACACACACAAGTCTTTGCCCTTAATTGCTAGGTGTGCCGGTACATTAGCCCAGCTGTCTCAGCTGTTTTGGTCTTTTATCAAAATGTACCGTGATAAGATGCTAAATATGAAGAACACAATTGAGATCTTTGATTATTCTCTTCAGATGGGATTGATAACAAGAACACCAGTGCTAATAAAGATGTGACCCATTTTTTCTTTAAAAGGAAGAAACCGACAATACTTTTAATGAACTACTTACTACTTCCCCTTCTTTGATTATAACATCTAGAATGGAAGTACTTATAGCTGAAGTAGTAACACACAGTAGCACATTTCCGGGGCTTAATTTGAACCATGGCTTTCAACAGAACAGTCCTGAAGCCTATTTTTTTGTGCTTGTTCAGGACGATATTACTGCATCTAATAGTAAACTGCTTACCCCCCACCTTCACCTTGTGCAGATGACAAATGCTGCACCATAGACAAGGTAGGGATCTCTACTTACCTCATAGACTTCCCAAGTATGCAGAAAATTGTTTTGTAAATTAACCAAAAAGGGAGGAGACTTTTAAAGTTGCCTGGTGACTGAAAATGCTATAGAAGGGCAGAATATTGAGAATATTGTAACAGTTAAAGGAAAACAAGGAGAAGGAAGAATCAGCCCACTTAAGCTCCTGAGTACTTGGAGAAAGATACAGGGGAAGATTTGTATTCCCTTCTCCCCCCACAATTCCCTGTAGGCTCCCAACATTTAAAGTAATAAGAAGCATGGTTGTAGGTATATACATTCCACAGCCAGTAGCCACTAATGGAGGAATATCGGAAAGCAGTGATGTTCAGGTATGCCTGAAACCAGGTATTTTTGAATTTTAGAAAAAAACTCACAATAAGCTTATAAGCAGGCAAGTACTGGTGACGTATGTAAGAGAGCAAAATTTATAAATCCCTCTGATGAGCTAACTTTGTGATTGGCAACTACTTTTTAACATAAACTATGTTTTTAAATTCAGAAATGACTAACCAGTCGGCAGCATGAGCTCTTCCCACTAGTTTGAGAAAACACTCAGAATACAGTTCTTTAACATTTTTTCCACATTTAAAATGGCAACAAAATTATATGGAGGACCTTACTCTTAAGCTTCTTACCTGGTCTCTCAGGCAAAGAACTCTTGAGAAGCAGTTAAAAGTACATGGTATTCAGGTAGGTACCCAGGAGAAGAGGTAATGAGCATAATCCAAACACAGTCCAGGGTCAAAGCACAGCTAGTCAAAAGTCCAGACATTAAACCAGAAAGGCAAATCCAATGGTCACAAGCTAGGTCACAATTCAGAAGGTCAAGCACACACAAGCCTGGAACACATAATAGAAGCAAACAATTTGCTTCCACGCTGGATCTCCCTTTTCTGGCTGTTTTTATCAGGAGTCATTTAGGACCTGGTACAATGCATCAGCCTGCTGAGTCATTCAGGGACAAGTGCAAGTTGTCAATGGCTGAGCAGCTGACAGGCAGAGGTTGACCAGTGCGGGCTACCAACCACACACTACAGCGCCACTCCTGCACCTCCCTCCACAACCACCATCTCAGTGTCTGGCTCTGGCAACCCTGGAGGTGAAGCTGGTGGCTGCAGGGCCTCTGTTTCAATTTCAGATCCCAGGCTGCAGGATGGAGGACATGGCATACTGACTTCAGCCTGAGACTCCTCCCATCTGCACCTGACGAAGTCTCCACCTTGTCCAGTGGGTCTTCCAGCAACATCCAAGGCCTGGGGCCAGATTCCTCCAGCTCTTCCCCATCTGAGGAGGTGTTGGCAAGCAGACCCACAACAGCAGCAGCAGCAGCAGCCTGCAAAATTAATCCAAGGCACAGACAGAGCAGCAATGGCATCTCACGCCATAAAATCTCACCCTGAAATGGAGTCAAGCTGTTTTTTTATCTTCTTTGCTAATGCTCAGAGAGCCATGGAGAGCTGTGGGAGAATCATCATGATTGTGCAGATAGTTCTAGTGCTCCCCCTAACAACTGATCCCATTGTTAGACACAGTTGTGTCCAATGCTCCCTCTAACCTTTGGAGTCTTGTGAACAAAAATTCTACTTTGTGGGCTTCTGGCATTAAAGTTGTGAGTGAGCAATTTGACTGCTGCATAAATTAGTTTGCTATGGAGCCATCCTTCCTGAGCTAAGTCAAAAATGTGTGAGCCGGAGGCTAAAAAACTGCAAGCTAGCTCACACTAATTCAGCTTAGAGGGAACACTATTGTGTCCCATTGCCTGGGAAATCTGTTAAATGGAAGAAAAACAAGTCCAGGAACCTTAATATTTCTGGAAATATTTGGTACCTGATTACTGGCATTCCAAGTATCCCAAATACATATCTGGATACTTGAATATACCTGAACAAATATCAATGTTATTTTTGGATATATATTCTTACCGGAAATATCCAAGTACACACCCTTACTAGAAACTCTGATTAGCTATTCTCATTCAGCTGTCTAGTGGAGATATGTCTTTAAGGAACTTTAGTGAGGCTAGTGATATAATAAGAACATTGTGATAATCTTAATAAATGGAAACAGCAGGTAAGAGAACTGACTGTGGAAATAAGAACAGGCGTGTTACTAGAAAGCCAGTAAAGGGAGTAATCCCATTCCAAGAAAAAAAGAAAAGAGCTAGTGTGGTGTAGTGGTTAAGAGTGTTGAACTAGTATCTGGGAGACCCAGGATCAAATCTCCACTTGTGCCGTGGAAGCTGGCTGTTAGAATGATGGGCTGTTAGAATGATGTAAGCTGCTTTGGGTTCCCAAGCTGAGGTATAAATGAATTAAATAAATAATACAGTGAAACTAAGAAGTGACCAGTGGTTAGTGTTATTGTTGCCAAGGATCTGATTTATCACCCTTTTAATTTAATGTATTCTACAAGTTTTCATTTTTGAAAGAAAATATACATATGTGTCCGGGTCTGGACTTCCCTGTGCCACCCCAGGATGCCCTGTCGTTGCTGGCTCTGGATCAGGGCAGTACAGCAATGGTGCCTGGCCTCCTGGGTACCCTTTGGCTGGCCACAATAGAGGACTGCCAACAGAGCCGGTGGGGTGCCCCAACGGAAGACAAATGACAGGGGAGGATGAGGAGTGAGGCACGGGGTGAACCTGGCAATGCAGCCAGAAGGCCCACCCACAAGCCACAGCAGAGGCCCCAGTGCAGGCCACCTCGATGCCAAACTGAAGTGAGTGAGAGCCAGCGCAAGACACTGACCCCACTAAGGATGGGTGAAGGGGGAGGCAGGAAGGAACACATAAAAGGGCAGTTGCCCTGGGCCAATGGGAGAGAGGAGGAGAGGACTGACAGGCAGACAGGCCATTGGGAGAGGGAAGGGGAATGAGGATGAGGATGGGAAAGTATAAAAGGAGGCTTAAACGCTGGGTTGAGGAGAACAGGAGAGTGGCGATGGATGTCGGTTGAGAGAGAGGGAAGTCCAGCTCCAGAGAGTTCCTGCTACTGGCTGGCCAAGGCCCCGCACCTGTTTACTGAGAACCCAGCCAGCTCTTTGAGACCCCCAGTGCCATGGTGGAGGGTAGAGTGCTGCAGGGGGACCAGGGACAGCACGACAGTGTACATTTATTAGAAGAAGAGGAGGAGGAGGAGATTGGATTATTACCCCACCCTTCAATCAGCATCTCAGAGTGGTTTACAAACTCCTTTCCCTTCCCCTCCCCACAACAGACACCCTGTGGCGTAGGTGGGGCTGAGAGAACTCTGAGAGAACTGCTCTTTCAAGGACAGCTCTGACAGAACTATGGCTTGCCCAAGATCATCCAGCAGCTGCAAGTGGAGAAGTGGGGGATCAAACCTGGTTCTCCCAGATTAGAGTCTGCACACTTAACCACTACACCAAACCAGGCCCGTAGCTAACAACTTTTTTGTGCAGGGGGGCAATGTTTTTTCTCAGGGGGGCCAGTGGGGCCTGCCATTATATGTCTGTGTGGTACTGCCTTGTGCCCTGGCCTGCCACTGCTCACCTGCACAGTGCCTCCCCATCCCGCCCATCCCATCCCAGCAGAGGCCGGCGGTTCACACCTGCCCGAGCACATGGGACATGACTCATGTCCTTGACATTGACAACTAGTTTGTGGTTTCTTTTCCCCTCACCATTTGCTCCTTGGCAAAGAAGGATTCCTCCCCTCTGCCCCCGGCTGGCATTGCCCTCAAAGCCTCACACACACACACACACACTCAAGCCAGTTCTGGGTCAGGCACCCTCTCCGCCTCCTCCTCCTCCAAAGGGCTTGCCTTGCTGGAGATGCCCTTTCGCCGCCACGGAGGACACAACGTGACACTGTCCCTTTAAGGCACATGAGGGAGAGCGTGCAAGAGAGAGAACCCATGTCGGTGCATCACTAACAACCCCTCCATTAACAATCGCCACCTCGCCACCTCCTCCTTGGCTAAAAGGTGCGCGGGTGGGTGCGTGCTACACCAAGCTGGCGGAGGGGAGTTATGGAAGTGGGCAAGCCGAGAAGCAGCCTGGAGCTCACCAGCTACTAGGAAACAAGGACAAAGAAAGCTTCAAGCAGCAGCAGCAGCAGCTGTCGGATACTGGCAGCAGCTGGTCACCGCACGCCTGGCTTCTTCCACAGAGTCTGTGCGTGCCCCAGGGCCAAACCCTGCTGCCCGCTTGTTTGCTTGCCTGGGCTGACTTCACCTTGAGCCTGGCCATCTAGAGCCGGGGGGAGGGGAGAAGAAGTGATCGATTGGGGGAGGGTGCCTGCAAAAATCGCAGAGGGGCCAGGCCCCATGAGCCCCACGTTAGCTACAGGCCTGCACCACACTGGTTCTCTAAAGTATGGATGGGGGAGTGCATTTGAATGTGTAAATCAGCAGTGAGCAGAAGATCACTCAGGAGTGACCAGTCAGTCTCCAAGCAATTCAGGTACCACCCTATCTTCCTCTGCCATGTGTGAACACACATACTCTTACGCTGGAAGAGAAAGATGCCAGCTATTGAGTCGCCCCCCCTCCCCTTCAACAAAGATGCCTTGCAAAGAAATATAAAGTTAACTAGTATATTTTGCCGCTGCAGGGTGAGTTACAGTTTGGGATGTTGGCTTGCTTTGGGAAATGAGACTAGGAAAGGTTTCCCCACCAAGCACTGTAGACCTACTATCAAACTGTGCTTTTTATACAGTGCACCATTTTGTTACTTCTCTATCCACCAAGCTGAGATGTTGTGGCTGGTTTCTCCCAAACCTTATGTGAATGTATATCCTGTTCAAAGCAATGCAGGGCGATGGATGACATCTGCATTCAATGTACATTGAGAAGCATTCAAGATGTATGCTTGTGGTTCTTGCGGGAAACTGCTTATGTAGGGTGATATACTTTGTGGAACAGGGCTGAATGACTTCTGCAAAATAAAATTTTGAAGATGTAATGGCTCAGTAGTCTTCTAATTTTACAGATGGACAAATAGTGTGTAGTGCCTATTAATCGAGAGGGTTGCAACTTGTCTTCACCCCGAGAAGGCCCATAATCACCACTCAGAAATACAGCACTCAGAGGTACAGCATTATTTCAGATCCACAGCACCTTTTTATTCAATAGTATCCTCAATAATAACACCTGCCCCAACCTGCAGGGAAGAAGGCTTAAAAGCAGAGAGGAGAGGTGTGTAGAATCCTTTCAGGTGTGTAGAAACAATACACTTCCATCTTAAAGCATATACACCACATCTCCCTCTGATAGTTAAAATAACAATAATAACATTACAATATTTAAAACAATACTTAAGTTTTAAAATCCATACCTTTCAGGCCGAAACACTGATCTACCACGTGCTGTAACATATATCGGTTGCCTATGATGTTCTAATACCTCGCTATTTTTTTCTATTACCTTCTCTTCTCCTTTTTCGAATTTCATCTGCTATCCCCCTCTTTTTGAGCTTTGAGCCTCCATCTATTTCTTATATACATCTGCCCATCATCTGTCACCACCTGATATGCTCGAGGTTGCTTGCAGCGGCGTACGACCCTAGCTGGTGTCCACCCCACCTGCGTTTCCACCCATACTTTCTCATTTTCTTTCAATGGTCTGAGTGGTTTGCTCCTTGTTCATAATAATATTTCTGTTTCCTCTGCCATTTCTCTATGTCCTCTCTCACCCCGACTGCTACTTTGGGCTGTAGCATCTCTGTTGTTATGGACAACTTAATCCTTCATTTTCTTCCCATAAGTATTTCTGCTAGGGAATACCCCATATCCGTAATCGGCGTATTTCTGTACTCTAAAAGTGCTATATGTGGGTCTGTGTGTGTCTCTTCAGCCTTTTTCAGCACTTGTTTTATTGACTGAATTGTCCTCTCCACCATTCCATTTGACTGTGGATACCCAGGGGTACTTAAACTCTGTCCAAAGCCCCATTCTCTGGCAAATTGTTGAAATGCCCTGCTAGCAAAGGGTACATTGTCACCAACCACTATTCTAGGTATCCTATGTCAGGCAAATAGGGATTTGAGCTTACCTATTACAGTACTTGTTGTTTTATCTGCTCCTGCATCACTTCAGGGTATTTTGAGAAATAATCCACTACCAGGAGATCTGACCTAGAACCATGCTCAAAAATATCTATTCCAACTTTTCCCCATGGCAGTTCAGGTATTTCATGTGGAATCATTGGCTCCTTTTGATTCCTTGCAGACATATTCATGCATGCAGTACACCGTCCCACCATTATCTCTAAATCTTTATTCATACCAGGCCAATACATAATTTCTTTGGCCCTCGCCTTAGTCTGTTGTATTCCCTGATGAGACTCATGAAGTAGGGTTAGCATTTCCCATCTGTAAGTTGTTGGTATAACTATCCTCTCATCTACATAGCAAACCACATCTTCCCATCGCAACACATCTTTTACTCCCCAAAATGGTTTCACTAACATCGGAGCATCTTTTAAATATCTTAGCCATCCCTGAGTCACCATATCTGCAAGGGCCTGAAGGTGTCTATCCTGTTGTGTTGCATCACGTATTGCCACTACCCAATCTGTATGCATTGTTACAGCATTTATATCATAAATCACCCTTTCATCCTGTACTCCTTCCTCATCACTGACGGGGTGGATCTACTACAGCTCGTGACAAGGTATCCGTAATATACATATCCTTACCAGGGACATACCCCACTTCCATTTGATATCTCTGCAACTGCAATAACATACGCTGTAGCCTAGCTGGTGCATTCCCTATTGGTTTTTTAAATATGGCTTCAAGGGGCTTATGGTCGGTTTGAACCTGGACTATTTTACCAAACACATATTGGTGAAACTTTCTCATTGCATATAACACTGCCAGTAACTCCTTTTCTATAAGGAGCATAATTCTGTTCAGGTACAGTATGCGCTCTAGATGCATACATTACCGGTCTACCTTGCTGGAGCATACAAGCACCAAGGCCATTCTTTGAGGCGTCTGCCTGCACAGTAAATGGTTTCTCCACATCAAAATACTGAAGGGTAGGTGCCTGACACAATTGTTGTTTAATTGCTTCAAAAGCACTCCGCTGTTCAGGCATCCATTGAAACAATACATTCTTTTTCAGCAAACTTCTCAATGGTGCTGTCAGTTCAGCCTCCCGTGGGATATATTTTGATAGATATTGAACAGAGCCCAAGAATCTAAGAACACCCTGTATATCTTGTGGGGGTGGCATCTCACAAATGGCTCTCACCTTCTCATCATCTGGCTTAACTCCTTGTGCGGTCACTATATGGCCCATATACTTCACTGAGTCTACTCTAAACTGAATTTTTTCCTTATTAAACTTTATATTCTTTTCCTTTGCTGTCTTCATCACTTGACATACTATTTGATCGTGCTTTTCTAGACTTTTGGCCACTATTATCATATCATCCGCTATCATATATACGCCTTTTATATGACCAAAAGTCTCTTCATTCTTTTGCTGAAAGACTTCGCTTGATGACTTAAGGTCAAACAGTAAGCGATTAAAACAGTATCTTCCCCAAGGGGTATTGAATGTACATAACTTTGCTGACTCGTTATCCAATTTTACCTGCCAGTAACCTATTGTAGGATACTATATTCAGTAGCAGATCTCCTAGCATCTAGATGTCTGTGGCATTTTATGAATAATGAATATTATTATTTGAGCCAGTGACAGAGAGATACCTTTGTTAATACCCTACCTGCTATATGGGTGTTAAATGCATAGGAGCTCTTAGTGAAACAACATTAGAAGCCCTAGTCCGTGCTTAGTGTATGGATTTCAGTGTAGACCTCCCAAATCAATCTATCAACATAAGGGTTCTTTACAATCTTAAACAAAGTTATACCCTTCAATGGTCTTAGAAGGATATAACTCTGCCTATGGTTACAGTGTTAATCACCTTCAAGGTGATGTTCCTGTCTTCTGCCTTCTAATATTGAAAAGGGAATTTTCTCACCATCTATTGGACTAGTTTTTTCTTTTGCTTATTACTTTTTCTCCTGTTGCAGCTTTAGCAACATTGGTACTTAACAGTTTCTTAAGCATTGTTAAAATATACATTAATTTGCATTTTGTGTAGTCATAAACGGAAAGAGAAGCCCAGAAAATGATAGGAATGGAATCTGAGAAGACATCAGAAAACTGGGGCATGGAATGGCTAAGAATACCAAACTGATGTTTTTTCCTTATCAAGGATTTGAGGGAGGCATGATGATAGAAAAGAGGAAAATAGAATCTTGGGGAAATAAAGAGGGATTTTAAAACTATGCCTAGTGGACAAAGTCTTCTACATCAAAATACCAGCAACAATTGGTGTTTGCTATTATTTTTCTTCTTCTCAAACTTTTTTCCAGATTGTTGGATGCCCAGACACAAAGCTTGCAGGGAATGGAAGACTGTTGGAGGATAAGATTAGAATTCAAAATGAGACTTAGACAGAAAAGAATTACATTTAAGTCAGCAGGGATAGAAGAATGATGTATAGTATATAACAGGGAAAACGAAATGCTTAGATGGATTATGAGTGGCTTGCCTGAATGAGGTTCTGTAGACTGTAGTGGACCACAGCCAGGACATGAGTAAACAATGGTTTAGAGAAACTAGATGCCATACTGCGTTGCACAGGCAGAATTTTGGGAAGTATTGTAGAGTACAAGAACAATGACAATGACACTCTTCGCATTAAACATTTGACTGTTGTTAGAATAATGTGTTCAGTCTTTACCAGCTAAACATAGGACACAAAACTGAATTCTTCATATCTTGGTTTGTTGGGTTTTTTTACACAGTTGTACAAATCTGAAAAGGGTAATTAATTTCCCCTTTACTTTTCTTTAATTTCCCCTACTTTTCTGTTATGAAAGAGAAGAATAGATTGTGATGGCACAATACTAAAAAAAAATTAAAATCTTAGCACTTCTGAATAAAATCTAACAATGCAACAGTAAGCAGATGTACACCTTTTGAAATCTAAGCTTCAAATATATGTGTATTTTTCTTCAAATCTTTTTGAAATTTAAACTGACCCAAAAGAGAAAGATTCTGACCCAGCAGGATAAATCCTCATGTGTAAAAAGTTTTCCATGTGTGTCACTGAGATGGCACCTTTAAAGCCCTTTATGGTCAGGGTCAAAAGGTAACCGGAATAACGGACAAGTTTGGCCTTGGAGAACAAAATGAAGCCGGGCAAAGGCTAACAGAGTTTTGTCAAGAGAACATGTTGGTCATAGCAAACACCCTCTTCCAGCAACCTAAGAGGCGACTCTACACACGGACATCACCAGATGGGCAACACCGAAATCAGATTGATTATATAATTTGCAGTCAAAGATGGAGAAGCTCCATACAGTCAGTAAAAACAAGACCTGGAGCTGACTGTGGCTCAGATCATGAGCTACTCATTGCAAAATTCAGACTTAAACTGAAGAAAGTTGGGAAAACCACTAGGCCATTCAGGTTTGACCTAGATCACATCCCTGTTGAATATACAGCAGAGGTGACAAATAGGTTTATGGGATTAGATTTGATAGAATGCCTGAAGAACTATGGGCGGAGGTTTGTGACATTGTACAGGAGGCAGCAATCAGCACCATCCCAAAGAAACAGAAATGCAAGAAAGTGAAGTGGCTGTCTGATGAGGCTTTACAAATAGCAGAGGAAAGAAGGAAAGTGAAAGGCAAAGGTGAAAAGGAAAGATTTACCCAACTGAATGCAGATTTCCAGAGAACAGCAAGGAGAGATAAGAAGGCCTTCCTGAATGAACAATGCAAAGTAATAGAGGAAAACAATAGAATGGGAAGGACTAGAGATCTCTTCAAGAAAATTGGAGAAATCAACAGAGCTGTCATGGGCTGGGCTTGGGATGAGAGGCAGAAGTCAAGTCCAGTCTGAGGTTGTTACCAGGAGAGTCAGAGCGATAGCCAAATTGTGAGTCCGAAAGAGGGGTTATCCAAAGCCGGGGTCAGGGAGCCAGGAATCTGAGCCAGAGTGGGGGTCTGAGGACAGGAGCCAAAGGTGGATGCGAGGCATGCACAGAGGCAACTTGTTGCTTCCACGAAAGCCCAATGCTGAGTGGGAGTTATATAGGCCTCTGGCCGGGTGTCCCATGGCGGCGGCGGCAGCAGCAGATGGCTACATCTCTGTGGATTGGCTCCCTTATCTGAATTACCCATGGAGGAGAGTCAGGCAGGCTCCCTGATTGCACCTGTGCTTCCTTGGCTACTGCAGGACCAGGTGTGGAGCTTTCAGGCTCAGGCGCTGGCAAGCTATCAAGTGGTGAGGAATCAGAGGGACCGGCTTCTGGTTCTGGCAATGCCGGTGCCTCTGGCTGCAATGCCAGCTCTGGCGGGGACTCAGCACCACTGCCGTTGTTCATGACAGGAACATTCTGTGCAAAGCTGGCCATGATAAAGGACAAAAATGGTAGGGACCTAACAGAAGCAGAGGAGATTAGGAAGAGATGGCAAGGATACACAGAAGAACTATACAAGAAGGATCTCAATGTCCTTGACAACCATGATGGTGTGATTGCTGACCTCAAACCAAACATCCTGGAATGTGAAGTCAAATGGGCCTTAGAAAGCATTACTAACAATAAAGCTAGCAGAGAGGATAGTACCCCAGCTGAGCTATTCAAAGTCCTAAAAGATGATGCTGTTAAAGTGCTGCATGTCATGAGCATGGAAGAGGATGAGCTGACAGAGCCTGCAGAAACCACAGCTGGCCTCTCTGAAGAAGCAGAGGAGGATAGCTGGCAAGTGCCTATAACAGCAGTCTTCATACCTGGCTCAGATAAGGAAGAAGTGCAAGCTGAAAGTCCTCCTGACTTGTTTAAGGGAGGGACTGCGGCAAAACTTAGCAACCAGGTGATGAGAGGCCAGGCTAGAGGGGAGACGCTCAGCTAGCCCTGAGTTCTAACAGGAGCCTGGACGATCGTGCAGCTGGCTAATTGGTAGCAGCATTTAATTCCACACTCTGGGCAGTACTCCTGCTGCTTGCATCTACTTCAGCTCAGCTCTTGCACCTGGACCTTCAGACCCCCTGGTTTTGGACCTGGCTCTTTGTTCCTGGCTTCTAACCCCAGCTTGGCTTTGGACTACGCTTCTCGTTAGTGATTTTGGACTTGGCTCTGTGTTTCTGACTCCTGATCCCAGCTTGGCTTTGGAGTTTGCACTGTCTTCTTGGCTTCTGACCTTGGCCTGTTCTGAACTCCCTTTGACTGGCACCCCAGCTTGTGATACTGCACTCCATATGCCAGCAGATTTGGAAAACACAACAGTGGCCACCAACTTTTTAACTATTTAACTATCTATTAAAAAACCTGGATATAAGAACTCTAAAATAAGATTCCATTTAATGGAACACTTGAAGGTGGGCTTTTCAAAGATTGTGTGGATTTATTTCAGGAGTTAATCATATCAGATAGTACATAATTAAGAGTTTTAAAGTTTTCCTTGTACTGTGGAATTGGAAACGTTTGCTATTGCATATAATAAAGGTGCTGGGAAATGAAGAGAGTTCAAAAAAATTATAAGAAGCTTGCAGGCAATACATATAGTGTGTGTGTACTGTGGAAAGTATAGGACTGAAATTATCTTTGTTAAAATATAGTCTTTGAATGTTAGAATGATGGAAGCCATGGAAAAACGGATGATGGATGTTATGCAAAAAATGGAAAAGACTCTAGGTAAAGTGGCTGATGAAGTAGCTGATTTGAAAAAGGACCTGGCTGGAATCACAACGGAAATACAGATGCTGAACAAAAGAACAGACAAGGTGGAGGAGAGAGTGAAAGGAGTGGAAATGGGTGTAACTGAGGTTGCTAAAAAAGCATCAAAAGCCAATGTAATGGTGGAATACAATGGAATGCTTAACCATCTGAGATTCAGGGGAATTCCTGAAGACAAAAATGAGAATATCCACTCAGTCATGGTGCATGCTGTTGCAGAATTTTTAGAACTAGAAGAGGAGATGGTGGCGGCGCATATTGACTTGGTATACAGAGTCAACTCTGTGATTGCCCAAAAGAAAAAACTACCCAGAGATGTGATTGTCCAGTTTATATCCAAAAGACTGAAAGAAGATCTGTTTAAGCAACAATTCCAGGAAGATTTCATAATTGACCAAAAGAAAATCATGATACTAGAGGAACTACCCAGAACGATTCTTCAGGACAGACGACTTTTTAAAGACCTGATTGACAAACTGAAAACAGAGGGCATTAGATACAGATGGGAAATTCCAAAAGGTGTCAGTTTTACATTTAAACAGAAGAGAGTCACCATCAAGTCAGTAGAGCAAATGACCAAGTTCATTAAAGACAATTTTAAAGACTCTGATAAATAAATACAAAACCAACATGGAGAGCCAAATTATTTCATGGAATGTTAATGGACTTAATTCGCCCCCAAAAAGGAAAAATGTTAGGCTATGGTTGGAAAAACAAAAATGTGATATTGTCTGTTTACAAGAAACACATATTAAAAAGACTGATGCTAAATTTCTGATTCAAAATAGACTAGGAGAGGAATTCTATTCCCTCTCCTCGCAAAAGAAAAAAGGAGTTGTTACATATGTAAAAAAAGAGTTGGAACCAAAAGAAATTTTTAAAGACAAAGAAGGAAGATTCTTGGCAGTGGAAGTTATACTTCAGAATAAAAAGACCTTAATTTTAAATCTCTATGCCCCGAATGGAGCCAAGGAAAAATTCTTTCAAGATTTGTGGGAGCAATTACAACAGTTAATCCATGAACAAATGATATTAATGGGTGACTTTAATGGTACTGTTAATAATGCAATTGACAGAAAATCCAAAAAAGGAAATGAAGGTATAGGTAAGCTTCCGAAAGTATTTTTTCAAATGGCAAAACATGAACACCTGGAAGATGCATGGAGAGTTAAAAACCCTAAAGACAAAGATTATTCTTTTTTACTCATCAAGACATTAGTCTTTCTCAAGAACTGATATGATGTGGATGACTGAGAACTTGATTATGCAAACACGTAAAATTGAAATACTACCCAGAATTCTTTCCGACCACAGCCCAATAAAGTGGTCAACTTATGCTAAAAGAAAGAGATTTCGATGGAGACTCAATGAGGATTTACTGGACAAACAAAACATTGTGGATAAAATAAGGATGGAAACCAAAACATATTTTCAGCTAAACTTAAACAAAGAAGTTCAGACGCAAACGATATGGGAGGCATATAAGGTTGTGATGAGAGGACATCTAATTGCAATTAACAACAATGAAAGAAAACAACAACTCAAAATAGATAAAGAAATTTTGGAAAATATCCAAAAGAAAGAAGCAGAACTTAAGAAGAGACCTGGCAAAAAGAAAATTTTGAGAGAACTGAGGATCCTAAGGGAACAATATGATGCGAGGTTAAATAAAGAAGTTTATTGGAACTTGAAAAAATTGCAACAGAAATCCTTTGAAGGAGCGAATAAACCTGGGAAATATTTGGCATGGCAATTGAAGAAAAGAAGAGAGAACAAAACAATAATTAAACTGAAAGATGGGAACAGAGAAAGGGATCCGGAGAGAATTTTATAAATACTATGCTACTCTTTTTCAAGCAAAACAGGTGGATCAACAAAAAATTCAAGATTACTTATCTAAGGTGAATTTGACACAACCAAGTTCAAAAACAAAAGGATTGTTAAACGCTGTGATAACTAAAGAAGAAATCAGCAAAGCAATAGGAGAAGCAAAAATCTCCAAAGTTCCAGGACTAGACGGATTTTCAGCCAAATTTTATAAGAAAATTCAAGAAGACCTGGTACTGGTTCTAGAGATCCTTTTAAATGAAATTAGAGAAAGTGGAAAGGTTCCAGATTCCTGGAATGAAGCAGCAATCACCTTGATACCGAAAGAGACCCAAGATATAACTAATGTCAAAAATTATCATCCAATTTCACTTTTGAACAATGACTACAAAATTTTTGCAAAAATTTTAGCAGAACGCCTCAAAGAGTATCTGAAAGACACTATTGCCGAAGATCAGGCTGGGTTTTTGCCAGGTAGGCAAATAAAAGACAACATGAGGGTTATTTTGGATGCAATAGAATATTATGATAAACATCTGGAAAAAGAGGTCGGCTTTTTATTTTTAGATGCGGAGAAGGCATTTGATAATTTGAATTGGGAATTTATGTTTAAATTGCTTAAAAAATTACAGATGGGCGTAGAATTTACAAAAATGATTAAATCAATATATAAAAAACAAAAGGCCACGGTGATTGTAAATGCAGAATCAACAGAAGCGTTCTGGGTCAGAAAAGGAACTAGACAGAGCTGCCTCTTATCGCCATTGTTATTTATCTGGATTTTGGAAATATTGCTGCAAGTGATTAGAGATGATAATAATATAAAAGGTTTGAGTATCAGAGGTTTCTCATATAAATTAAGAGCGTTTGCTGACGATATTATGTTTATTGTTGAAGATCCTGTCAATAATATGCCATTAGTGTTTGAAAAAGTAAAAGAGTTTGGTGATCTCGCAGGGTTCTATTTAAAAAAAATAAATCGAAAATATTGTGCAAAAATATGAATGGTATAAAGCAACAAGCTTTACAAAATGTGACAGAATGTGAAGTGGTTAAAAAGGTCAAATACTTGGGAGTTGACATTACAATGAAAAATATCGATTTGTTTAAGAATAATTATGAAAAATTGTGGGTTTCGATAAGACATGATTTAGAAAAGTGGGAAAAACTCTCTTCTTGGAAGAATTGCTGTTGTCAAAATGAATGTACTGCCCAGGTTAATGTTTTTGTTTCAGACAATACCAATTGTGAAAGATGTGAAAGTGTTGGTGAAATGGCAAAGAGAAATCTTTTAAGTTTATCTGGACAGGAAAGAAGCCGAGAATTAAAATGAAAATAATGTATGACATTAATGACAGAGGTGGCTTCCAAGTTCCGAATTTGCGTTTGTATCATGAAGCTGTATGTATGTCTTGGTTAACTGACTGGGTTAATTTGGAAAATAGAAAACTTTTGGCCCTTGAGGGTCACGATTGCAGATTTGGCTGGCATGCCTATCTTTGGTATGGGAAAAATAAAGTAGACTCAATGTTTAAGCATCATTATATAAGGAGAACGTTGTTTGATGCATGGACCTGATACAAGATTACAGTTCCCGATGAGAGGCCTTTATGGATTGTTCCTGCGGCAGTTATTCATCCTTTTTCAGAATATAAAGGTAATGATTGGTTGAAATACCAAGAGTTGCTTCAAAAGGAAGGGAAAAAATATGTTTTAAAACCAAATAATGAATTAGCATTTGAGTATGGATGGTTACAATATTGCCAAATACGGGACATTTACAAAAAAGACTGTAAAGAGGTTGGTTTTAGAGCTAAGAACGATGAGTTTGAAGATATATGGTTGAAAAAAGGGCGAAAAATGATATCTAAGTTGTATAAAACCTTGTTGACTGTATATACTCTGGATGAAACTGTTAAAGAGCAAATGATAAAATGGGCCATAAATATGAATAAGGAAATTTCTATGGAATCATGGGAATTTCTGTGGAAAAAAGCCTTTAAAATGTCAACCTGTGTTAATATAAAAGAAAATTGTTATAAGATGATGTACAGGTGGTATATGACACCAAAAAAGATTGCTAATATTAGTATGGATAAGAACTTGAGTAATAAGTGTTGGAAATGTAAAAAAAATAGAGGGTTCTTTCTATCATATGTGGTGGTCATGTGATAAAGTAAAAGTATACTGGTCAAATATACATTTTGAGATGCAGAAGATATTAAAAATTCCTGTCAGGAAAAGTCCAGAGCTTCTTCTCTTAGGTTTGATAATGGAAAAAATTCCACAAGAAAAAAGGACATTACTATGGTACATGATCACATCGGCGAGAATGGCTTTTGCGCAACAGTGGAAAGCGGAGAAGGTGCCAGATATACAAGACTGGTTAAGGAAGAAACTAAATGGACAAATGGCAGAACAACACTTAAAAGACTGGGAAGGCTTGAAACTGTATATGGAAACTGAATATAGAATGAAAGGGAAAATGTACAATCTTGACTCGTATTGAAATCGAATGAGAAATGAAATGAACACTTGATTGTACTGTACCTTTATTGGAAACTATGTTTGAAAGAGTCAGGCATTTATGTATTAGAATTGTGTTACCTGGTTTGTCGATTGTTATAAGTTTAAACGTGATTACCTTTTAACTCTTTTTTTTCTGTTATTAGCAGTGTTGGAAGCCTATTGGGGGGTGGGGGGATGGGATGTAATTTTTAAATTGTATTGGTAACGATGTTTAACAATGTTGAATATACTCCAATAAAATTTTGTTTTAAACAAAAAAGAATGTTTAGACTGTTGAATAGGATAAGGAGAACTGTAGAGGCTATGTTTGGAAACTAATACTGTGGTTAAATTGTTTGGGAACACTGAGACCTATGTGAAGTAAACATTATTGAAATAATATCAGAACAACAGAATTCATAATGACATTGCCAAGAGAAGAAAAAAAAGGGAAGTGGAGGGCTTTGAAAAAAAAAGAGTGATTTGTGAATGGAAAATGGCCTCTGGTTCAACTCAGCCCTCCCCAGGCTATATGCAATCATATATATAAATCAAAAGCCTCTAATTTAGCTAAGATGCAAAATCAGGAATTGCAAAATATGATTAAGGAGGCTGTAAATAAAGCAATAGGGACTACAATCCCCCAGGCTATATGCAATGCATTACCAATGGTGGTGGAACCCTTACAAGCAAAATTTGATGCTTTGGCCTTGCAAATGGAACCCCTACAAGGAAAAGGTCAGTTTACATTCCAATCCAAAAGAAGGGCAAAGCTGAGGAATGTTCAAACTATTGCACAGTTGCACTCATTTCACATGCTAGCAAGATCATGCTCATGATCCTACAAGCAGGGCTGGCCCAAGGTTTTTTGGCACCCTAGGCAAAACTAGCACCCCCAGGCGAGGCTTCCTTGTGGCACCCCCCTTACCTTGTGTCTCCCCCCCAGCTGCGTGCCTCTCCGGTGCTCAAGCCGGGTGCTAAGCTGTGCACATCGGGGGGGGAGAGGAGGCTACAAGGCTCTTCCAAGTGTGGCCCTTCCACTTTTTCTCCCCCCGCCCGCTTCTCCCGTCTCTCCTTCCCCCCGGGGACCAGGACCCCCAGCCGCATGTGCCTTGTCCCCTTGCTCCCCACAGGGGCAGCGTGGAGGAGTTGCCTGGTCTGAGCAGGCCCATCTCAGAGGAGGAAGCAGCAGTGGGTCTGCTCCAGCCCCCTTTATGCATCATGCATGCCTACCCAAGCTGCCCTGCTGCTGGGCCCTTCAGGTGGTGCCATCTGCCTCCTCCCTGCCCTGCAGGCCACCTGCACCTCAGGACAGGCCCCAAGTGCAGTGTGTGGGGGTGCTTCCTCCCTCACTTCCTTCCCCACCCGCTTCTGGGTGCACTGGGTGAAAGAGATGGGAGTGAAAGAGTGACTCGGGGTGAAAGAGATGGAGGCGGCAGCAGAGGCGGCGGTCCCCCAGTCAGGGACTAGATGCATACAGGGCTTTTGGTGGGGAGGCTTTTGGCAGGGGGGCGGGTGCAGTTTGTTGCCCCTAAGGGCCAGCCACTCTAGGCGAACGCCTAGTTCACCTAGTGAGTGAGCCGGCCCTGCCTACAAGGTAAGCTTCAGCAGAATGTGGATAGAGAACTGCCAGAAGTACAAGCTGGGTTTCGAAGAGGTAAAGGAACTAGAGATCAAATTGCCAACATTCGCTACATTATGGAGAAAGCAAGGGAGTACCAGAAAAAGATCTACTTCTGCTTCATTGACTATGCTAAAGCCTTTGATTGTGTGGATCACAACAAACTGTGGCAAGTCCTTAAAGAGATGGGAGTACCAGACCACCTCACGTGTCTCCTGAGAAACCTGTATAGGGGTCAAGAGGCAACAGTTAGAACTGGATATGAAACAATTGATTGCTTTAGCATAGGAAAAGGAGTACAACAAGAATGTCACCCTGCTTATTTAACTTATATGCAGAGTACATCATGCAAAATGCCGGCCTGGATGGATCACAAACCGGAATTAAGATTGCCAGGAAAAACATCAACAACCTCAGATATGCAGACAATACCACTCTAATGGCAGAAAGTGAAGAGGACCTCAAAAGCCTCTTGCTGACGGTCAAAGAGGAGAGTTGCAAAAGTTAGCTTGAAACTCAACATCAAAAAAACTAAGATCATGGCAACTGGCCCCATCACTCCTTGGCAAATAGAAGGGTAAGTCATGGAAGCAGTGACAGACTTCACGTTCCTGGGATGCAAGATCACTGCAGACGGTGACTGCAGCCATGAAATTAAAAGACGCGGGAGGAAAGCTATGGCATAATAAAAAGTAGACATCATAATAAGAAGTAGAGACATCATCCTGCCAACAAAAGTCCATATGTTCAAAGCAATGGTATTCCCAGTAGTAATGTATGGCTGCGGGAGTTGGACCATAAGGAAGGCCAAGCACCGAAGAATAGATGCTTTCGAATTATGATGCTGCAGAAGTCTCTTGAGAGTCCCCTGAACTGCAAGGAGATCAGATCAGTCAATCCTAAAGGAAATCAACCCTGACTGTTCCCTGGAAGGCCAGATACTGAAACTGAAGCTCAAATACTTTAGCCACCAAATGAGAAGGGAGCACTCACTGGAGAAGACCCTGATGCTGGGAAAGATTGAAGGTAACAGAAGAAGGAACAACAAAGGATGAGATGGTTAGACAGTGTTATTGATGCAATGAACATGAAATGAAGCAAACTCCAGAGGATGGCAGAAGACAGGAGGGCCTGGAGTGATGTGGTTCATGGGGTCGCAAAGCGTCAGACTCAACTGTGCAACCGAACAACAACAACAGCAAAAATGGTCAAGGGCCTACATACCTGAAGGCCCGCCTTTCCCCACATGTTCCCAAAGAGTACTGCATTCAGGATCTCAAAACCGTCTAGCCCTCCTGGGTCCAAAAGACGTCAAGCTGGCTACAACCAGGGCCAGGGCCTTCTCAGTGGTGGCTCCGTGCTAGTGGAATGAGCTCCCGGAAGGCACTAGGGCCTTGCAGGACCTTTTACAGTTCTGCAGAGCATGCAAGACAGAGCTCTTTCGCCAGGCATTCAACCAAGGAGCTGCACCTAATAGCTAATAGCTGAATAGAAATTTAAGAACCTGTGCCCTAATACCACCTATGCTTCGCCAGCATGAATCGGAATGAGATGATAGTCCTAACACCAATGCTGACTGCATTCCTCATTATGATTGATTTGTTACCAATATTCTGCCATCATCATATAATATTGTACACTAGCACTTTATGACTGGTTTTATATATGCACTGTTTTTATCTGTCTTAATTTTTATGTAAGCCGCCCTGAGCCTTCTTTCATGGGGAGGGTGGGATATAAACCAAATAAATAAATAAATGCATCTTCATGTAGATCCACATGTACAGTGTGATGCTCATGTGAACTGGCTACATGTTTCTTGATGTGAATGGGAATGCAGATCTACACCAAAAGCATTAAGCTATTATATATAATTTGTTGAATTCAACTACAGACGAATCAGGGCTATAAACTTTCTTAATAAAGTAAGCCAGTAGCATAGGTTAATCCTTGAACGGTGCCACTAGACTCAAACTTGGTTCTGCTGCTTCAGACCGACATAGCTACCCACCTGAATCTATGTTCCTGGAACATCTGTGTGTTGTGTGTGTGTGAAGTACCATCAACATTGGAACACATAATTCTCTATGTGTGTACATTTACACAGATACAAAGAAAGCAAAGGTTTTTCCCAGTATGTCTTGTATCAAAATGTTCTTGCAGTTCTTCATGCTCGTACTTAGGAGTCAATTAAGCTGGTACCAGTAGAATTTCTGAGTAAAGCTGGTTAAGAGCAGAGGTTCAAATGGTTACTACACGATGCTTTGATTCAGTTTGAAGCAATAAAAAAGCTTTCAAGAAGATTTGATTAATAAATATGTGGTCCACAATTATGTTTCACTGTTTGTTTGATTCTTGTGTGACTTGCACATGAATCTTCTGTCTATACAGTTTCATTGAAAACATAATTAATCAAAGGAGATTGTTTGTTTCCCAAAGGGACATTTATCCATTATACAATTAAGGAATACCAGATTGGGGGGGGAACATTGCAGACAAATGTGACTATAATAGTAAAGCCAGCATAATTGAATGAAATGTTGATTCATGAATGGAAACTTCCACCAATATGAATAGCCTGAACATTTTGTTTTGTAAGTTAGACTTACGTTCAGGCAGCCCTGCTGTACATGCTCAATACTTACATATCAGACAATCTAAGCTGATGGGCTTTTCAGGACTAAAAGAATTAAGTGAAAGACCAGGCAGGCTTAAGCTATGATACATGATTACTTTCTTTGTGGAATACATTATGCCAAAGCATTTTCCTCATGGTACAAAACATTTGATAAATGTGTGTGACATATAATGCAATAAAATAAATGAGGATAAGGATGGGGGGAGAGCAAGCATCTATTCCACTAATACTGTTTTTCCACTGAAGATAAGAAAGCGATCATTATATGTATGTATTGCTGCATTCTCAGCAAAATGTTCAGCACACAAAATACTCCTCTACCAACAGCGGTTTCCATGCTCTCTGTATACAATTCCCTTAAACTCATTCATTTTTTACAAATTTGTTTAAGGATCAACTCACCACCCAAATTAAGTCTGAAGTATATTTTTATCTTGTCTTTCCTATTTTGGATATAAGATATATAATTTCTTTTTTATGTCACATGCAGTAAACAAGGGTAACACACTAAAGGCACACTAAAATCCACTTTATAGCTTCTGGATAACAAAGGAATATTCTAAACTCTGTAAAAATATAGTACCCCTCTGAAATGTACTCATACCTGCTAAACAAAAGCTATGAGACTCTGCATCTGTATTATAATTCAGTGGCTGAAATATATTTTATATGCTGTATAATACACCTTCCTTTAGGAATAATTGTGGTAAATGTGGCTCATGGACTAGTTTAAATTCATTAAAATATGAGAAATATTCAGTAAGTGACACTGGTAAATGGTGCCTTTGCCATTTGAGACAGTTTGCTTTTTAGAATTTAGTGTGTCATTTTAAAGGAATAACTATGGTTTAGGATGTATAATCATGTCATTTTTAAAAAGTATTTCCCTGCTATACTTAATTGAGTGAGCTAATGATTGTGGTAGCTAACTAGGTTCCAAAATAAACAGAGCAAGAGTTACTCCAGTTTAAACTCAGTTTAAAGCCAATCAGCTTGAACAGTTTTGGAAAATTCTCATTTCGAATAATGTGCTTGCATGAAAAGCACTACTTTAGGTGATTCTGTTCTAATGAGTTGTGATGCTTCCCCTCTAAGAAAAAAAATGCTGCTTTTTCTGTTGGACCCATGGCATTACCATATTTTTCCCATTCCTGTCCCAGTTCTGGACAGAGTTGATGGCCTCACCCAGGCAGACTTGCCAATCTAGTTTTTATGGTATGAACTTTGAAACCAACCCAGTTGAGTTAGTTGTACAGCACGAAGCTCATGCACATTCATTTAACTTATAATATCTAGATTATGATATATGAGAATTTTTTAAAAAGCAGTTATGTATTAAGTTCTAATTAATCTAGTTTGCATTAACTTGGAATAGCATAATTTCCATTTTCCAATTGTGATGATTAACAAAAGAATCAAGTCATATTTCTAAGGTGTGATATATGCAAAATGAACAATTTACAATATATTTTAGTAATATCAGCCACATTCCAGAGATATGCTTCACAATTAGGGTTGCCAGCTCTGGCTTGGGAAATTCCTGGAGACTGGAGGTAGTAACTGGGAAGGACAGAGTCTTGAGACAGGAGGCAGCTCTGTGGAGATGTGATGTCCCTCTAGGACTTCCATTTCTCCCATACTGCATTGTATACCAAAGAGTTCACCCTCCAAAGGAGCCATTTTCTCCAGGGAAACTGACCTCTGTAGTTTGGAGATCAGTTGTATATCACTATCACTCTTGTTTTTTTTCTTTGGATGGCAAACACCTAAGCTGTATCACAAGCCGAGTTTTAAGGGCATTTTGTCATGGGACATTGGGATCTGCTGTTAGAAAACACAAGTCCACAGCCCTGTGAGGTTTTGACGGTTAATGACATGTTCCTTGAAGTTTTTGGTACTGATACAGGTGAAGTAAGTAGGACTGCCAGGTCCTACCTGGCCGTCAGCGTGGGAACTCCTGATCCCTCCCAGAAGTGATGACATTGCATTTCCAACACTGGGGCAATGCTCTAGGTTTTGGGCAAAACTCTATGGTTATTTGGGCCTCAAAACCATAGAGTTTTGCCCAAAACCTAGAGTTTCACCTCCAACATCAGAAATGTGATGACATCACTCCCAGGAGGGAACGGGAGTGGGGCTTCCCCACTAGCCAGATGGGCCATGATGGATTGGGACCTCCAAAACCAGGGGATCCCCCTGGCCCCAACGGGGTAATGACAAAATGGAACGGGCTAGTGTTAACTAATTTAAATTTCATTGATACCATAGAAACTAACTTTAGTTGTACCAGAGCCAGTATCCATAGTATTAGGAAAGAAAGGCCATGGCTCAGTGGTAGACCATCCAGTTTCAACCCCTAGAGATCCCTAGAGATCTCAGGTGAGAGGTATTGAAAACTATCTTTTTTCTGCCTGGGGTCCTAATGAGCTATTGCCAGTCAGAACACACAGTACAATACTAAACAGACAATCATCTGATTTTAATATAAGATAGCTTCCCACTCTTAGAAGTCCAAGGATAACTTGTGATTTGAAATATAATGTATTCTTTTTTCAGTATTCATTGGGTTTGTAAACAAATAGCTATAGTTTAAATTACAACACAGTTTGCTGATTTGATTTAAAAAAAATACTATGTTTTCCTCAATATTCTTTCATGGGAAGGGGGGAGACAGCACAACTCCCATCCTAACCACCTGTATGTACAGATAAGCCCCATTTACTTCCCCAGACTGTATGTGCATATTGGTATGTTAGGATGTAGTACTTATCTTTCAGGATCTGTTAAATGTTTAACATTAAAAGAAGAGTATACCAGTTACAAAGAAAATGAAAGAGCAATGCCAGAGACATGAAATGTAGCCCAACACCAAAAGCTTAATTTCTTATCCTGATAGAATGGATCACATGGGTTGTAATTATTTTTATAGATGGCAGGTGGAAGCATTTTAAGGATTTTAAAATGAAAGGTATTACAATGATAAATTGGGTTATATTCCACAGCAGGATTATTGATAGGTTAGGAATTTTAGAGAGGCTTACAATCCGTAATAAATTGTTGGTGTTCAGTGCTATGGTTGCGGTCTAGCCTATCTGTTATAAATCTTTAACTCTTTCTGAAATCAATGAGACTTAAACATGTCACTATATAGTGGAGTGGTTATAATAATGACTGTACTTTCTTGAAAGATCTGTTAAAACTAATACAGCATATTTCCAATATAGGCCCAGGACAGACTGGCAATTTGCCCCGGTATCGAGTCGCGGCAAAAAACCCCGGAGTAAACGATACCGGGTTTTCCCGTCCACATAGCGGGGGCCTCTGCCGGAAGATATGGGACGGAGGTGCGCGGGAGCGTTCAGACTGCCACGCCGGAGGCGCGCTATATTCGCTGTTTCCCCATTATTTCGGCTGTGGGCGTATGTGCGCATGAGCGCTGAGCGCTCATGTGCTGAGCGCATTTGACGATTTTCCCCCCTGCAACGCCAGCACCGCATTGGGCAGTGGAGCGGAGCGCAGCCAATCACACCGCTGCTGCCTCATGCCCAACACGGGTTGCTCCCGGCTTTTCGGCTGCGCGTTCAGACTCCCCGGAAGCGGAGAAACGCGCGACAAACGCAGGCTTTCAAGATTTGCGTCGGCTTTTATCAGGTGTTTTTTTAATCCGGCAGTGAAGCGCGAGAGCACCGGTAGGCTACGTGTGGGGGACGCCAGGCAGATGTGCCTGTGTGAACATTCCATTTAATCCGATATTGAGTCGTTGTCAGCCCGGGTCCCATCCCGCGGCAAATTGCCAGTCTGTCCTCGGCCATAATGCATATAGCACTTGAAGGAATATGTCATGCATTATATTTTAAATAGGATTGTCAACTTCCAAGTGGGGCCTGGAGATTTCTTGGAAGTACACCTGATCTTTAGAATATAGAGATCAGTTCCCCTAGAGAAAATGGCTGCTTTGGAGGGTGGACTGTATGGCATTGTGCCCTGCTGAGGTCCCTCCCCAAACCCCACCATCCCCAGGTTCCACCCCCAAATCTCCAGGAATTTCCCAATCCAAAATTGAGAATCCTATTTTGAAAATTAGAAGTTATTTATGTATTGCTTGACGAAAGGTCATGTATGCATTCTGAGATGGATGGTCAGGTTATAAGTGCATGTTTCTTTTTTATTTCTTCAGCTTTTCAAAACACTTCAGTGATTTCCTATTTTAGAATGTTTTGTTTCTCACATGGGTAATTGTAGGGCAGGTGTATGTTCACACAAGAACATAATATTAAAAAGCTGCCTCAAAAAACTGAGGGGGTTTGTTCCTTATTATGAAATTGTATAAAAAGCTTAGTTTCTCTTTTGGCCTTATGTTCCTGAATTTCTGATAGTACAAGAAAAAATTCAAACAAGTTAAATGCTAGTGCAAAGAGTGTTTCCCCTCATTTTTTTTTTTTGGCTGCCATCTACAACTCATTAACCCTGGAACCATTTCAATGGTTTAAGTAGAATAACTGCAGAAATAATAAGTTGTGTGTTGCATCTGATTTCTACTTCTAACGTATTTTTTCATGCACTACTAGAAGTGTGGAAAAGAAGAAGAAAATCCCATTAAAACTATGTATATATGCTTCCATAAATCACTTAAAATGTAATGGGAAATGCAAACTGTTGTAGTGTGTAATGCTTTTACTTTACTAAAGGAAGGGATTTGTGGGAGAAGAGCAGAAGAAATATGTAGAAGTTCTGAAGTGAGGAGTAAAGTTAGCTTTCATTCCCTTTCCTCACGAACTTTATTTCTGGCATTGATTTGTAGCATTAAGTCTTTTGGGACTGATTTCAGGTATCAAAGTAATTCATAGCAGTGCTTCAAATAAAATCTCTTGGGTTGCCAGCTCTGGGTTAGGAAATACCTGGGGATTTTGGGGGGTGGAGCCAGAGGAGGACAAAGTTTAGGGAGGGACTTCAATGGGGTATAATGCCAAAGAGCCCACCTTCCAAAGCAGCCATTTTCTGCAGGTGAATTTCTGTGTCACCTGGAGATCAGTTGTTATAGCAGGAGATCTCCAGCCATCACCTAGAGGTTGGCAGTCCTAGAAATCTAAGCACAGTAATGAGAAATTTGTTGAAGGCTTCCAGCTGAACAGGGGTCCCCTTAGCAGTTGCTTCCAGTGTCCCAGCAAGACTGGCAATATAAATAAATAAAATAAATATTATCAGCTCTCCTCACTGTTTGTGTGTTTTTATGTGTTTATGTGTCTTGTTTTCCGTGTTTATATATATATATATATATATATATATATATATATATATATATATATATATATGCTGTTTTAGTGTTCAAAATGTTTTTGTATTTGCCTAGGGATGCTAAGTTGGTTGGAAAGGTGGCATAGAAATGTTTTTAAATAAATACATAAATAATAAATAAATACCAGTACTTTATCATTTGTATTCAGATAGAGCACATTACCATGCGATATTCAGTAACAGTGGGCAATAATAGCCTCTTGGGCTTTTTTGCTCTGCTTTTAGTGTCTCTATGCAGCAGATGAAATACAGACATAATCTCTGAAAGCATCTATGGAATTTCAGTCCAATGAGCAGACTACAAATAAGATTGTCCAGTATTATGCCATTTTTCTTAGATCTGTGCTTGGATGGGTCCGGTAAATCTCACGTTGGAAATGAGTTTTGTACATCTCATGTGCCCTGACAGCATAAACACAGTGATCAGTTGTTCTGCTAACATTAACAAAGGAGCATTCAGCAAGCCTTTACTGATTCACAAAAATAAGTTGCTAGTCCATACATATTTTCAATAGCCAACTTAATTATACATAATGTTAGATACCAATTGCCTGAAAGGGCTGAAGAACCAGTTCTTTCTGATTCATTAAGGCATTCATGCCTTGCTCATTTTGCATGATTATATCAGACCCCTCCATCTCAAAATGTTGTCTGTTACTATCTTACTAGAAGTAATGGTGTTTATACTAGTCAATAGATTTTAGGATCAGCATATTAAATTCTCAACATCCAACTGGCTTGCTTGTGAAACTCCATTTGTGAAACCATAGACTGGAAATGTTTCACAGTAAGGTGCAATATTTCTGTCCTCCAGTAAAGAAATCAGTAAATCCCTAAGCCAATTTATTTACAGGAATCAGATAGTTCAGCATTTTAGTCCTGCCTTACATTCTTAAATATTTAAGAGCAATATTTGCTCTCTTTTTTTGCACAGGAATGCTAGGGAGGAGGTTTCTGCTCACTCCCTCTTCTTGCTGCAGCCTCCTTTCTCTTACATCCCATGCAGTTCCTGATGGGACCCCAACCCTGGGGAGTGGTTTTTTGAGGACACAGAGGACTGCACTGGGAAGGGGGTAAACACAAAGTTGTCTTCTGCAGCATGATCTCATTTGTGAAAAAGCTGATTCCAAAGAGATGTCTAGAAATAGGTTTTACTTGATGTACCAATGAATGATGAAAGCTGGTCTAGCTTAGTTGACTCAGGACTTTGCAGTGACCTCTTCTTGTTTTGATGTATTTCGGTATATGTTATTATCAAAACATTTTCAAAAAAGTGCTGTCTGGCAGAAATTCACATATTTCCGCATAACAGATGTACTGACAATATGCTTCACTCCAAAGGGAACAAATTTAGGTCATGAATGATCAAATACTTTTTAGGAGTGTCTCTAGTGTACATTAACACTAATTGTCTACCTATAAAATCTGTGATAAGTGAGTTTCTCACTTTACTTGCCACAGTTTCTTTCCAGAGACATTATAAAGAAATGTCACTTGTGATTAAGAAACAATTCTTTTAAATGTCTAATGCAGTGATCACAAGGAATGAAGTCATGTAAATCATGTTAGAAGTAGCTTTTAATATCTTGTTTTCAAATCCATCCTACAGTCTTATTCTTACTTTTTGCTAGTATACCATAATTCCTTGGGAATTTAGATGCAAATTGATGCCTGAGAATCAAGTTTTCTTAGTCTCCTTTCTTTGATAAATGAAAAATAAATATCGATAAAGGATAACCTGCCATTAGTTGCAAGAGAGTTCACAATTCCTCTTTTTTAAGTGGATAATGAATATTTTCTTAGAGCACATATTTAGGGTCTCACTTGTTTAGTCTATTGTCCACACACACCCAGATTACAACAGCCAACTCCTGCCTTACATTGGCAGCCAACTGGAAGCCACCAAGTGGTAGTAGAAAACCCCAAAGATGAGGCTTTAGGAGAGAGCCCAGGCTCATGAGGCTTTCAAGTCTTGTGAGAAAGGAAGAAAGAAAGTGGCAGCACAGGGGAGTGGCCTACAGTATTTAAGGCCTTGAAGCCCAGAGCAGTCAGGATTGCTCTTCCTCTTGCTGCAAAGCCACAGGGAGAGGGCCAAGAGACAAAGAAGCAGCCATACAGGAGACAGAGGGCTGGGGTGATGGGAACACTTTCCTCCAGTTCGAGTCTGAGGCCATCATAGAAGCTGAGGGCCCAACAGCCCTCAGGCTACTCTCCTACACCAGCACCTTGAGATCTGGTGGCAGTGCATCCAGCAGGCGCTAGGTGGTGCAACACAGATATCTATGGAATGCCAGCCTGTCAAATATAAGAGACTGTCTATCTGTTTATTTATTGTAAACAACGGGCCCAAAAGCTATGGAATGTGAGATATAAAGTAACTATGCAAAGCCCTTTATAACAGCAATCATGTTATTAACTATGTTATACTAATGTAACCTCTATGGTAGGAAAGAAATGCATGGTCCTACTGAAGTCCAAATTGAATAAAATCATTGCTGATAAATTCTAATTGAGCCATTTCATTCTGAAGCCTCCCCGTGAAGTTCTTTTGTTGAACAATGGTAGCTTTGGGGTTAATAGTAGAGTATTCTGAGACTGAATCCCCACTAGTTTCTGAACACTGCTATTGTAGTGTCAGGTTTGTGTCCATTTATTCTCTTGCACAGAAACTTTTGTTTTGTCCTAGATAGACAGGGGCATAGTTGACAGATGCTGGCATATGTCAGTTAGGAAGATGAGCATTGAAGATTCACTAATAGTGTTGCTGATGGTATTCAGTCACAATATTGTTGCCTCAGTGGATATGGGGACAGAGTTGGTATCTGTTAGAAGGCTCAGAAGAGAAGAAAAACGGATGGAACATTCTTGTTGCCATCTACAGCTTAAAAACTGCTGCAACTAGGGATGGGCATGAACCAGGAAAATGTGTTTCAGTTTGGTTGTGGCATGCCTGGTTCGCAGATCAAAAACTGTCATGAACCTTTAATTGCCAAACAAACTGGTTCAGTTTGTGAAGTTTGTGACATAGTGGAACAGCCCCTCCCAGCATGTTAGAGACACCAAACTCACTGGGGATCTCTGTCTGACTTCTACCCACCCTCCAAGTTTGGTGAGGTTTGGATTTACTGGGTCCGAAAGAAGGTGCCTCCAGGAAAGGGCTTTCTGGGGAAATGACAGGTGCAGATTCAGGAGGTTCAGGAGTGTATAGAATTGACCCTGTTCAAGCTAGAGACATCCATCTCACAGGGTACATCCCTTTGATCCTCCTCTACATGCCATCTGTGGCAGAACATGCCTTTTCTGTGGCCTACAGGCCCTATTCTGCCCTGCCCTCCTTGAGGCTCCCTACTCCCTGGAGGGGCTTTTTCTTTCTCTCACCGCCACCTGATCATTGTTGGAATTTCCCACTGGGAGGATAAGGACACCCAGCTTCACTTCCAAATTGAGAGGCCTTGTCTCAGTGTCTCCTGCAACCTAGCACCTGGTCATGGGGACAGTTCACTGCCTTGGGTGCCCCTGGAGGAATAGCTGCTTGCCAACCCCCCTGGACCCCCTTTAAAAGTAGTGTGCCCAAAACAGTGGAGGTCTATATGGTACAGAGAACTGCTTCCAGCATCAAAGTTTAAAGTATTTATTAAAAAGAAAATGTTTACAAGCATACTTTTAGTACAGCACCAAATTTGAGCAAGGGATACATAAGAAGTGGGTAAAAATGGAAATCCTCTGTCCCTTTCTCTGTACATGCCATAGCTGATGGTAAAATATAGGATAGGCTCTTTAGCTTAGCTGTTCTAGATCTCTACAAAGTTACCATTACCTTCAGGCTCCCTTCTGATGTCCAGGCCAACCACATGGTCAGTGGCTGTCTGATTGTATACCTCAGCTTAGAGTTCTCCTGAACATAGCATGCCAAAGAAAGAGAACCCCTTCCTGTTTATTTATTATTAATTTATTAAATTCAATTTTTATACCACCTGTCAAGTGTAAGGGTTTTTTATCGTCTTTGTTTCTCCCTCCCACTTGAACCAGTCAAGCCAGGTCAGAGAAGTGTTTCCTTCAGCTCCTTCCTGGAGATTATCTTTGAAGCTGTTCTAGCCTAAAGCTCTCCAAACTGTTTCCTGCCTGGGGAGGGGGGGAGAGGGGAGGGAGAGGCTCGGCCATCCCATTGTCGCTAACAAGACACATTAGCATTTCTTAAAAGGTGAGCCTGGAAAGCCATTGATGAACTTTCTCCATCCCAGCCTGTTTTCTGCCCAGAGAAAAGAAAAAAAACCTTTTAAAATGCCAAGTGAAGGTTTGCTGCTTGCCAGCCTCATAGGAAAACGTGTATTTCGTCACACCCTCCAAGTTATGTGCAGATTGGACTTTGGGGGTCTAAGTTATGGCCCTCCAAAGAATATGCCACCTGGAAAGTGATTTTGGGGGAGATGTCAGGTGCAGGTTCAAAAGTGCAAGCTAGATACATCAAACACACAGGGAACCTATTGGTGTTTCCAAGGCTGGAGAATCCCCCCCCCATTGCTTTGCTATGTTGAAGTCTGGTAAATATTTCAATTGGGTGGAGACAGTCTGTCTGGAAACGTATCCATTCACAAACTGCTACTAACAGCTTGAAAGTTTGTGGAAAGTTCACGCCAGTTGACCTGCCACAAACTTCAGTTCACAAACCACACACCAGCCAAAATTCATCACAAACATTATTTTGTGAGCCAGTTGGTGCCCATTCCTAGCTGTAATATAACATCAGTGATCTACAGGGTACCCTGGACAATGATATTTCTCTCATGCAGGGTCTACAAACCATGTCCTAATCTAAAATGTCTACTTTCAGCAGGCACCGGGGGGGGGGGAGTTATTTAAGGTGTGTTGTTCTATTTTGGTTTTAATTTTTAGTGTTTTAATTATTACTATAAGCCATATTGAGCCAAGAGAAAGGGTGGGACATAAATATTTTAATAAATAATCCAACAATAGGTAACAAAGCATTGAAAAGGTCAGGGACTAGGCCCTGTGACAAATCTAGATGTCCGAGGACTGAACAAGTTAAATTCATAAAAACTGTATTGTTTTAGGCTATAACTCTTCTACCAGGCATTTGACTAAGGAACCACATCATACACTGAGGAGTGTCCCTGTTCCCTGGCTTTACCACCTTTTTCAGCCTGTGTCCCATCGCTATCTTCAGCCTGTACCCACCACATAACAAGTGATCGAACTGAGCTGGTGTGAAATTATGGGAATTATATGGTCACCTAAGTCATATTATAAACTTTGCTCCTGTTTACTTGATAATGATGATGATAATGAATTAAACTTCTATCAGCTCAGGGCAGCTTACATAGAACAACCTAAAATTTTATAATACACATAAAAGACAATTCTAAAACAATTTAGCTATAAATATAGCAAAGTGCTAGTAATTGCAGTATCTCACAGCAGTAGTTGTTACCAGGGGTCTTTTGGGGCCAGAGCGTGCCAGAGCGCTGCTCCAGCAGCTCAGGAGCCACCACAAATGGAGATGGCAGCAGGCCCTACCCCCAGCCAGTGTCCCTGGTCTGCACCAAAGCGCTGCAGCCCAGAGATGTCTGAAGAGGCCCCCTGCTGATGTTCCCCGGCCCGCACAGTAGTGCAGCGGCCAAGGGGACACCCAAAGAGGCCCCCACCTGTGGCCCAGGGGACGCCTGAAGAGGCCTCCGCCAGTGTCCCCGGGCCCACGCAGAAGAGCTGTGGCCTGAAGGATGCCCAATGAGGCCCCCTGCCAGCATCCTCGGGCCCGTGCAGAAGCGCTGCGGCCTGGGAGACACCCAAAGAGGCCCCCCTGCTGGCATCCCTGGACATGCACAGAAGTGTTGCGGCCCAGGGGATGTGCAAAGAGGCCCCTGCTGGTGGAAACTTGATTGTGGTAAGTGTGGGGGTGGCGGGGGGCTTGATGGGAGGATGGGAGAGCCCCCCAGAGCCCCCCATGTCTTTTCCCTCTTTCTTTCCCTCCTTTCCTGCTTTTCTTTCTTTTTCTTTCTTTCTCTTTTCCTCCTTTCCTTCTCTCTCTCTCTTTTCCTCCTTTCTTTCTCTCTCCTTTCTTTTCCTCTTTCCCTCCTTTCCTTCTCCCTTTCTTTTCCTCCTTTCCTTCTCTCCTTTCACTCTTTCCCTCCTTCTTCCCTTCTTTCTTTTCTTCTTTTCTTCTCTTTCTTTCCCTCTTTCCTCCTGCATCCCAACTCTAGTGTGAAGTTTAAACCCCTTCTCTCTTCATTCCCCCCCACACCTTGGCAGGCTGGCTGGGAAGAGAAGAGGAGGCTTTTGAAGATGCTTCCCCCCTTTCGTCTCCCCTTCTGACATAACTTCTGGTGATGTCAGGGGGTGTGGCATATGCTAATGAGCTAATATGCTAATAGCTTAATAGCTCATTAGCATACCGTATGCTAATGTGCTCCTGCAGCTCTTTTTCTATGAAATGACCACTGGTCGTTACACAGTTTCCCTCACTTCGCAGTCGGCTCTATGGCCTTCTTAGGTGGCTGGCTCAGGGTATAAGTGGAGATAATGTTCCAGTGTTTTAGTTGTATTTTAAATGACTGGTATTTTGTGTTTATGATTATATGTTAAGATAGGTTTTAATTGTATTTTTATGAAATATCTGTAAGCCACCCTGAGCCCACCTTGGTGGTGAGGGCAGGGTATAAATATAAATTAATTAAATAAATAAAAACTCCAAGCAACCATAATTATAAGCACAGATGAAGAAAAGCATGATCACTGGCATTTAAAAAAAAATTACCACTAGTTACCCAATTTTACCAGGCGATCCCATTTTAAATGACAAATAACCTTGTTGATTCGGCTGAATTATTAACTGCAGTGAATTTTTCAAAACACTGCTGCCGCTCTGTGCATGTACACACATGAACACACATATGCACACACACCCTTCTACAAATGGCTGTCTAAACTTAGGGCCTCAGACAGCCATGTGAAATGAACACCACCAAGATAAGTAGTAGTGGGTTAGTAGGCTGGGCATGTTTGACTTTATTGACAAAGCTTTGACTGCTGATTCTTGCTGCATGAGAAGCTGACACTTTATTGTATAGCTCCTGAGAAGTGATTAAGTGGATTCAAACTATCAGCAAGGCAAGAGAAATCTTGGCAAGAGTATTATGTCACAGATTTTTGTGCTGCCAAAGGCTACAGGAATCTGCTTGCATCAGTCAGCTGGAGGGTACACTGTCACTGTTCTGCCCCTTGTTGATTAGACTGAGAAGACAAAACATGTTAACAAAGCTCATTCTTCCAGTTGCCTTCAAATACCTAAAGACACTGGCCTCACTGAGCAGGTATCATTCATTCTTTGGCCAGATCTTCTTTTATGACTGCAAGCAACAAATCAGGATATATCATTATAGTGATTGGCAAAATGGACACAGCCCTTAATGATTAGACAGCCTAGCCAGTATCCAGAATCCCACAAGGCCTCTAATGAAGGATCCGTGGCATGTATAATGTGGCTTCTCTCATGTCATATCACAAATTGCTTTTGAAACTACTTTGTGTTTCAAAACGGGGGGGGGTGACTGCTTAAACAAAATGTCTAAATCCTATTTGGTCTCACCTAAATAGTTTGATTCTCATCTGTAGCAATTTATTTGATTCCAGCATTGCAGTCCTGGAGCACGCAGAGTAGGATCTGGACTGGCCACACATAAGAAGCATCTTTATTCTCACTTCACTGCTATTGTGCCAAGTCAGTGTTTGTTTGCTTGGCAGGCAGACATAGCCCCGTCAGTTCTTCCCCCAGCTTCCCTTTGTTGTGTGGCTACTTCCAGTAGAAACAGAGTGTCATAGAAGGGCTAGGCGAGACCTAGATGGGGACAAGAGGTTGCACTGGCTTCTTAGGGAGAGACCACAGTTTACTACATTCCACCAGTGCAGCAGGGAGAGAAATGTAGCACAAAGAAACTGTTTGAATACTAGTTATGATGAAACAGTTCAGCTTATGAAAAACTATCACCTAATTCAAGGTTGAATCAGTATCATGTTGATGAAAGACTGTATTGTCTGTCACTGGAAAAATACCTATAGTGGCTCCTCTCAAGCTGGTATATCATTTTAACATTAGGGAAACAAACGGTCAGAGAATTATTTTCTTAACCTCTATTAGAAACAGAGTCCTTGCTATCTGAGAGAGTATTGTTCTGTTTCATTTCTAGTTTTATGAAGAAGAAGGTAGATGGTGACTAGTTCCTGCACTTTTTATAAAGAGGAATTTTCTCTAAAAAGGGAATATAAAGAAATCTAACATAGATCATCTATGCAAACATACATGATATACATGCAGGGGTCTTTTGGGGGGGGAGCGCACCGGAGCGCAGCTCCGGGAGCTCAGGAGCCAAGCCCCGCCCCCAGCCTGCGTCCCGGGGAGTCTTTCAGGCAGCCAAATGTCAATTCCAGCTCCATTATATCCTATGGGCCATTGAAGTCAATGTTAAAAACATAGGGTATACTTTTTTCCCACCATAGAGAACAATGGAGGGAATGGGGGCAACCTGTTTGGGGGCCCATAGAATTGGACTCCCTGGTCCAATGTTCTTGAAACTTGGTGGGTATCTTGGGGAGAGGCTCCATCAGCTACTCTGTGAGTTTGGAGCCTCTCCCTCAAACCCCCTCCCCTCCAGCCCCCAGAACATACCCTATGTTTTCAACATTGACTTCAATGGCCCATAGGATATAATGGGGCTATATTGCCGCCAAATTTCTTTCATTCCCTCCTTTCCTTCTCTCTTTCCTCTTTCCCTCCTTCTCTTCTCTCTTTCTTTCTTTCCCACCTTCTTCTCTTCTCTTTTTTCCTCCTTTCCCTGTTTCCCTCCTTCTTCCCTCTCTTTCTTTCCCTCCCCTTTCTTTCTCTTTCTTTCCCTCTTTCCTTCCTTCTTTCCTTCTCTCTACTCTCTCTCTTTCCTTCCCTCTTTCCTCCTTCTGTGGCCCAACTCTCATGAGAAGGAGTTTAAACTTCAAATCCCTTCTCTCTTAGCTCCCCCACCCAGACCAGCTGGGGAAGGGAAGGGGAGGCTTTTGTAGATGCTTCCCCCCTTTTGCTTCCCCTTCTGCCATCACTTCCGGTGATGTCTGGCGTGGCATATGCTAATAACCTAATAGCTTTTTAGCATACCATATGCTATTGAGCTCCTGCGGCTGTTTTTCTATGAAAAGACCCCTGTATACATGTACATTCTTGACTCATTTAAAATGATAAGTTCTGCTGTCTGATTTCACATCTTGCTTTCTAGGTGTGTTAATGTCTTTAAGCAATTTAAAAATACACATATTTTACATCTGATTATTAACATTTAATGTCTCTTTTACAACTATTATATTAATAGGAAGCTGTTCTCCCCACTCCTCATTAAAACATACAGTGCTGCAAGTAAAATACTAGGTATTCAATTTAAAATAACCTCTGCCTCCTATACCTGCTAATGACCCATCAAGAGAAAGCCAAAAACTAATTAAGTCTACTATAGAGAATGTTGATATTGGTGCTGTGTGGGTGAGGCTGTACCATTCAGGTTTCATAGTTAGCTGCATTAAATCATACATTTAATCACAAATGTCTTTCTTGTTGCTTGCATAATGGGTCTTTTTTTTTTCTTTTTTAGGTGAAAGGTCCCCCAACTGCGGGAGCATTTAAAGAAAGACCAACAAAGCCCACAGCATTTCGCAAGTTTTATGAGCGAGGTGACTTCCCCATCGCCCTTGAGCATGATTCAAGAGGAAACAAAATAGCCTGGAAGGTAAGTCAGGGCGCAGCTGTGACAGCCAGCTGTGCTTATTGAAGTGACATCTCTCATTGCCAAAAAAATGTTGGCTTATAAGTAAATAAAGTGGAGTAATTTCTTAGCAAATAGAAGATGGTGGGGGAGCAGTCAGAGAGTGGCCTCCTGAGTCAGCCATCTACCTTGGCTAACAATTAAATTATATGCTGCAAAAAGGAAGATGACAGAGTTGCTTTGCCTTAGAGAATTGTCTCCTGCTCAATTCATCTCTATTTTTATGAGGACCTGGCAACCCAGCCTATTTCAGGCAGTCCATCAAATGATGGAAGTGGCTAGATACAGTGAACAGCAGCCATTTATCTCCCCCCAAATTTCACCTTCCTGCAGGACAGTTCCAAATGGAAGCTTTAATTACCTAAATGGATAGGTCAAGATTGCCTGCTCCCTTGGAATGCAGAGCAGAATACAAACGAAGGTGGATTCTCATTCCACGGCTGCACTCCCAGTCTGCAGCATATGTCAGACAGCGTAATCGCTGTCATACGTGCCCCTGTTAGAGGCTGACCTCCACTGCTGAAACCATTACAGTTCCGACATCTCTGACAAAAGGTTAATTGGCTTCAAAATAAATGTATTGCCTAATGACTTCATTCTAATGCAGCTGTGTTCCTCTCTAAAAGGCTCAGCGATGTTATTTGTAAAACTTGCCAATCTTTTAAGTAACTAGAGCAGGCTTTTAAATTTAATTTGAAAAATGAATGCTGATCTTTAACCTGCTCTTTCTATTTAATTATTTTGCTTATCAAAGAATGTCTTTCCTGTTTTATGTTTATGTGTGTTATTTATTGAACCGTCTACGATAGTTTTCTGGAAACAGAACAAAGGATATGCAAAAGATTGAGCATCATGGGTATGAGGAAGAGAACAATTCCAGTTCTTTGGATATCTGAGTGGGTCATGTCAAATCTTAATTTAAACTCATAATGTTTTATTAATTAAAATAAGAAGAAATCAGGGATCACAATGGCACACAGAGTAATAACTTCCACTGTCTATTAAATGACTGAAGAACTCAGAATTGTACAGAACTTCTCAACCAATTAGATCCATCCCAGAGGCTTACAGTCTAAATGGATATTTCAGTTTTTAGTCAGATTCAATGACTAATTCAGTCACCAAACAGTCCTTCTGCATGACAACAGTAATATATAACAACAGAAAACAAATGCAACACTTTTACAATGTTGAAATTCCATCAGTACTATTTGAAAACTTGTGGAATAGATCACTTTAAGGATAAATGTTGTATGTTTTATTTTATGATTGCATTTTACTTATAGGGATTTTATGCAAAACTTAATGTTAACACTTTATTATTTGTCATTACAATATTTTTTAATTTTTTGTTAATTGCTATAGCTAACAAAAATGATTACTGGGAATAAGCAAAGGAGAGAGAATTTGGAGAGGCAAGAACTGGTACCAATATTGCTCAGGCTAAGGGCAAAAGATAAGACAAATTCACTGTTGGCTTTTATATTTTCAAAGAGAAAGTTGCAGTGGCATTTGTGTCCCAAGAGCCTTGGTGCTACTTGAGATCTTTTTGAACAGAGCATGTTTTAACTGAACTGAGTCAGTGTAATGCCTTCCGTGCTGTCTGTAACAGTCTGCAAGTAGAGAGACCTTTCCATCACGCCCAGTAAAATATTTGCCTTTTTCTGTTTGTTTTTGCTTAATGTCCAGCTTGATAGTGAGTTCTGGAAAACTCAAAAAATTCTTCAGTCCTTTGTGACATTTTAATTGGTCCTAATTAAAGACTTTGCGCTAGTGTTTTGCTTTGTCTTTAGTTTTTGTCATATAACTTCTTTTTTTTTAACCGGTGATGGGGAAACCCTATTAATCTAATATTGGCTGTTAGTAAGTTCGAGAAACAAGGAATATGGGGGGAACACACAAGGAGACATGCAGAAGAAGAAATATGGCTTAAAGAGAAAACTTTTTAGTACTTGCTTCTTTTCTGTTTTGTCGTTAAACTGTATTTTAGTAAACAGGGCTATTTTTGGGCAGGAACACACAGGAACAGAGTTCCGATTGGTTTCTGAGTTGGCCACGCCTACAGCCTCCCCCCCCGTGTTCCCCAGGTGCCCCGTAGCTGTGAGGCACCCAGGGAAGCCAATCCAGAAACTGCCTTCCTTCCCTTGGGTTTCTAATGAGTATAGAAACTTTGGATAAGCATTGAAATAATAGCTTGATCAGGGTGGATTTTTTTAGCAGTTAGAGTTTGTTAGATTTAATATAAATATTACATATATTTATATTTCAAGTATTCCATATGTCCTAAGGATGCATACTGGCATATGTAAAAATTAGATCCATGGATTCCACCCCACCCTTGCCCAGCTTGAGCCCTCCTTCATCCTGCCTTTGCAATGCATTTGACAAAAAAAGAGAAAAAAATACTGTCATATTGAAAGCTGATTCAGTCTGCATTTTTAAAATTAAGCATGGTGCATATTTATTCCCTCAGATTAGCATTTGCCTCCCATATTTCTTTTTACAAAAAAAGTTGAATGCATTTTTAAATAATTGGAAGACTACTTGGAAGCAGGGCGGCGGGTGGGGAAGCAGGTTAGTGACCTCACTGATGTGGGTGTAGTAAGCATGGCTTTTGAAGCAATTAGAAAAAAAAATGTCTCCCTTGATCTGAGAGGACTACATGCTGAACAGAAATATGGTGAGTGTGCTTACACAGCGAGTTCGTTGCTAAAATTATATACATCTGACTGGTGGATGTTGTTTTAAATAATATTATTTGTCCTGGATCTTCAAAAGTTTAAGATCAAAATATTACAGACATCTGAAAAGTCAGTTAATAATATTGAATCAGGTAATATCATGAAATAGGAAATAGGTTTACACTTAAATCATTGTTAAAACTTTCTATTAAATAAACACAGTGAAATTTCAAACAAGATAAAGCAGAATCTCTTAATCATGATGGAAATGTAGAATAAACACAGACTTTGGCTGTTGTCCTGTTGAAAACCTAATGTCTGTTAGAGCAAAGCTGCTTGGTTTATTCCACAGCAGTTGACAATCTAATCTGGAGGATATCTAGTTGGTTTTGGCAGTGAGTGCCATTTAGCAATGATAGTTTTCAGCCAAGTTAATCTTGGCTCTTAAAAAAGTCTTATGTTGGTATTTGATATCTTTCTGCAGCCACTTGACTGATGTCCAGGCAAACAGTTTGCTTACCACCATTTGTTCAAAATCTTAAGACGTGTTAATATAATGTAACCCTTCTGTCTCAATCAATTTCAGCACAGTGCTCAGGTCTGTATCAATCCTGGCTGTAGCCCTAATCTAGAAATATCTGAGTTTAGGCAACAAAACTGGTTGTCTTGGAAAACAGTTCATCCTCAGTTTTAATATAGCAGGACATGGGCTGTTAACTACTGGGTTTTTATTGGGGGTGGAATAAAAAGGATATAAACGGGGGGAAAGTATGTAACTGTTGAATACTGTGCTAACTGCACCATACATAAATTATGTTTCAGGCTACCCCTCTGAAATACCATGTCCATCCCAGTGCTTTACTCACTTTGTATTATTTCTGTGGCCTGGGTCAATGGGATAGCAGTGGAGGTGCTAGTCCTGACCCCGAGATTACTTTATTTCTGCAGGTCAATCAGGAAACCTGTTGCAGCCTCATACCCTGCTCTGTTAGGCTTGAGTGTTGGTAAGCAATGGTCCCCTAGTGCTTGTGAAAATTGTCACAGTGTGTAGTGTGCTCTGTAAGTGGTGGTGTTGAAGAGAAGGACAGCAGGGAAGAAGAAATAGTACTATTTTCACCATGGATATTTTAGGCCTGAAACAAGTCTCTTTCTGATTTGTCCTTTCATTTTCTTTTTTTCTCATTCTATTTATATGTAACGTATAACATGATTCATTTCACGCTTGGTAACTTGTCTGTTAAATGGTGCATGAGAGCAAATGCAAAGGGGTCTCAAAAAGATGATTTATACTAACAAAAGAAAACACCTCTGGATGTTCTTTTCTCCCATGAGATGGTATATTATTGGATTTTTTAATATTTAGTAAGCTGCATTATAAAAATCACAAAGTAGCACATTTTCACTATAACAATTAGACCAAAGCCTTGTAGAATTTCTTGTAGAAATTAGTGTACTACAGGTCATTCCTTTTTCGGAAGCAAATGGAGCATAGTGGCTAAGAGAATGAGTGTGATATTTTATTTATTATATTTATACCCCATCCTCCGAGCCATGACCAGCTCAGGGTGGCTAACAAGAGGATAAAACGACAGAGATAACAATAAATAATAAAAGTCATAAAACCAAATAACAATTAGGACATTGAAAGACTCTGATTCTAATCTTTCCCTTTGCTGTGACCTAATTAGGCTTGCAGCTCTCTCTCTCTTACCCTCAACTCCCCAACCTGCAATTTGGGGATGATAATACTGGCTTACCATACAAGATTGTTGTAAATGCTTCAATGAGATATTTATGAAGCATTTTTTAACATGGAAAGCTCTATAAAAGTGTTAAAATACTATCTGGAAGGACTTACACCTGTAAGTTGTTTGTAGATGCACACACACAGGCAGTTGATGACATAGGAAGAGTGGCATAGCAGTCATGCCAATATTTTCCCCAAAAAACCAATTATAGGTATTCTTATACTGATTTCACACCTGAATTCACCAATGACTTCAGTAACAAACTGAAGTAGCCCTAACCTGAGCAGGGGCATGATCACATGCACAGTTAACCACGCCATAGGTATGAATGCCGGGTGGATTTAAAGGGCACGATCAGACACGAACATCTGGGAAGTGCCCCGCACCCATCAACAACCCATTTTGCTCCACTGCAGAAGTGGAGTAAAAAGACACCAGGGAAAGTCCAGTAGCAAATGGGTTGCTATGGGCCACAGATGGACTTACCCCTGTCTGATCGCCCCGCGTGCTCTCATGGCATTGGGATGGTCTGATCAGGCCATCCTGACTCCATGCCATTGTTTTCCCCCTTCTCAGTATGCGCATCGTCACACACTCCATAGGGAGCCCTCAGTGCGATTCATCGATTCCCCATTTAAGTGTATCGGGAACAAACGTAAGAAAAACCCCGACTCACCCATGGTTGTGTCTGATCATGCAGCGGCAGGCTGCCCCCACAGCTTCAAAGGACTATGTGATTGCGCAACTGCAGGTCAAATTCCTCTGGAGGAAATAGCCTTGTTCCCTCCCCCCGCCCTGTTATCTTGTGCATGTGACCACCACACAAGATTATTTTACAATGGAGTTTTCTGATGTGATTCTCTGCTGCCAGATTTTGTCTGTTTAGAACATTTCCACAGCACCTCTCTGGGAGCCTGCTTGAGTCCCTTGAAGTGCACAGTGGTTCATAGCACAAGTCTGGAGGTCCAGTAAACAGCAGTTTGAGGATGATCACTGGAAAACAAAGCATGTAAGCTGGGCAAAGGAAGTAAAAATAAGCAGGGTAGTGTTTCCATTCTCTTGTGAGTTTCTTTTATAATCTATGAAAAGGCTGATGATATGGTTTAATGTTGCAACATTAGTCAGGCCACATTGGCCTTTCTATCTAGGGTAGTAGGAAGTTGTATCTGGCTCTAAGAAAAAGCAAATGTCCCGCCCTTATTAACTTTCTGTCCTATGCTGATCCATAGGGATGTGCACTTCAAAAAAATTCATAATAATTTTGAATCCAGATTTTGATTATGGCACTATTTTTGTTATCCTGCATTTTCAGCATTGTTAAGTTTGAGTCCAGTGGCACCTTTAAGACCAACAAAGTTTAACTCTGGGTATAAGCTTTTGTGTGCATGCACACTTCTTCAGATACATTGAAACAAGACTTCCTCAACCATTACGTATGGGTGGGGGTGGGGTTAGTTGCCAGGAAGTGCTAATTAGAATCAAGATGCATAAATGAATGATAAGTATAGCTAAAACTAGATTAAAGCAGTTGGTAAGACCTGTAAATAGCAGCAAATTAGCATACATGGCATTCTCATGCGTTAACAGATGTGAAAACTAAGTTTGAGACCAGTGGCACATTTAAGAACAACAAAGTTTAATTCTGGGTATAAGCAAAAATTAAGTGACTTGACATTGAGTTAAGAACCCAATATCTATGTTAAGCCCTGGGGGTTCCATTGTCTAGAGTGTTATAATAGCTTGTAATTCAGTGATCTCCCATTCTGGTCTGTTTCTGAAATTCCTTTGCAATAAAACAGCTACTTTAAGTTCCCCCACTGAAAGTCCTGGGTGGTTGAAATGTTCTCCTACAGGTTTCTCAGTTTTGTGATTCTTGATGTCAGAATTGTGTCCATTTATCCTTTGGCATAGGGTTTGATCTGTTTGCCCTATGTAGAGAAATGAAGGGCATTGTTGGCATTTAATGGCATATCTAGTGTTAGAAGATGAGCAAGTGACTGAGCCTGAGATGGTACCATTGTGGCTTTGTTAATCTGTTTCTTGACTTCATTAAGTGGATATTTTAGATCCAAAAAGGTTTGTTGTAGATCTCTTAGGTGAGAAACTCTGCCAGTAGGATTAGAGCAGATGCAGCTGTAGCATATAGCCTGGTTGTATACAATAGTCTGGTATGTTTAGGATGGTAGCTGGAGTCATGTAGATATGTTTGTTGGTCAGTGAGTTTCTAGTATAAGGGGGTGTCTATGCGTCCATTGTGTACATGAGAACATAAGAACATAAGAGAAGCCAATGTTGAATCAGGCCAATGGCCCATCTAGTCCAACACTCTGTCACATAGTGGCCAAAATATACCAGGTGCCATCAGGAGGTCCAGCAGTGGGGCGAGGATACTAGAAGCCCTCCCAGTGCTGCCCCCTCCGGCACCACTGATGGACTTCTGCTCCATATGTTTATCTAATTCCCTCTTGAAACTGTCCATGCTTGTAGCTGCCACCACCTCCTGTGGCAGTGAATTCCATATGTTAATCACTCTTTGGGTGAAGAAGTACTTCCTTTTATCTGTTCTAACCCGACTGCTCAGCAATTTCATGGAGTGAAGAAAAGTATTTCTTTCTCAACCTGCTCAATCCCATTCATAATTTTATAAACCTCAATCATGTCACCCCTCAGCCGTCGTTTCTCCAAGCTGAAGAGCCCCAAGCGTTTTAACCTTTCTTCATAGGGAAGGTGTTCCAACCCTTTTATCATTCTAGTTGCCCTTCTCTGCACTTTTTCCAATGCTATAATATCCTTTTTGAGATGTGGCAACCAGAACTGTACACAGTATTCCAAATGAGGTTGCACCAATGATTCATACAGGGGCATTATGATACTGGCTGATTTGTTTTCAATTCCCTTCCTAATAATCCCCAGCATAGCGTTGGCCTTCTTTATTGCAGTTACACACTGTCTACACACTTTCATTGAGTTATCTACTACGACTCCAAGATCTCTCTCTTCGTCAGTCTCTGCCAGTTCAGACCCCATCAATGTGTATTTATACTTAGGATTTTTGGCTCCAATGTGCATCACTATGCACTTGGCCACATTGAACCCCATTTGCCACGTTGATGCCCACTCACCCATCCTCAACAGATCCCTTTGGAGTGCCTCACAATCCTCCCTGGTTGTCACCACCCTAAACAACTTCGTGTCATCTGCAAATTTAGCCACTTCACTGCTTACTCCCAATTCCAAATCGTTAATAAACAAGTTAAAAAGCATCGGACCAGGTACTGATCCCTGTGGTACCCTACTGCTTATCGCCCTCCACTGAGAAAGTTTCCCATTTATACTCACTCTCTGTTTTATAAGCCAGTTTTTGATCCACAAGAGGACTTGTCCTTTTATCCCATGACTGTTGAGCTTACTTTAGGAGCCTTTGGTGAGGAAATGTATCAAAAGCTTTCTGGAAGTCAAGGTAAATAATATCTATTGGGTCCCCCTTGTCCACATGTTTGTTCACTCCCTCAAAAAACACTAACAGGTTAGTGAGACAAGATCTTCCCTTACAGAACCCATGCTGAGTCTGTCTCAATAGTTCTTGTTCATCAATGTGCCTACTAATTCTTTCCTTAATAACAGTTTCCACCGACTTACCCGGTATTGATGTCAGACTGACTGGCCTGTAATTTCCTGGATCTCCTCTGGAGCCCTTTTTAAAGATGGGAGTGACATTAGCTACCTTCCAGTCCTCAGAAATGGAGGCAGATTTTAAAGAAAGATTACATATTTTTGTCAGGAGATCCACAAGTTCACATTTGAGTTCTTTCAGAACTCTCGGATTAATGCCATCCAGGCCTGGTGATTTATTAGTTTTTAAATTGTCCATCAGTCAGAGGACTTCCTCTCTTGTCACCGCAATCTGATTCAGGTCTTTCAAACCCCCTCCCGAAATCGGTGCTTCTGGAGTGGGCAAGCACTTCTCCTCTTCCACAGTGAAGACAGAGGCAAAAAATGCATTCAGCTTCTCAGCCATTTCCCTATCATCCTTCAGTACTCCTTTTACCCCTTGGTCATCCAAGGGCCCCACTGCCTCCCTGGCTGCTTTCCTACTTCTAATGTATTTGAAGAAAGTTTTATTGTTGGCCTTTATGTTTTTTGTGAGATGCTTCTCATATTCCCTTTTTGCTTGCCTGATCACAGACTTGCATTTTATTTGCCACAGTCTGTGTTCCCTTTTATCATCCTCACTGAGATTAGCTTTCCACCACTTAAAGGAATCCTTCTTACCTTTTACAGCTTCCATTACTTTATTTGTTAACCATGCAGGCTTTTTTCTATACCTATTTGTGCCTTTCCTAACCTGTGGTATATATTTTTTCCGAGCTTCTAGGATTGTATTTTTAAATAGTCTCCAAGTTTCCCCAATGGTTTTGACCTTCTCCACTCTTCCTTTCAATTTCTTCCTCACATGTCCCCTCATACCAGAGAAGTTACGCCTTTTAAAGTTTAAAGTGGTTGTGTCAGTCTTTTTGGGCAACTCCCTATCTGTACAAATGGTAAACTCAATGACATTATGGTCACTGTTCCCAAGCAGTGCAATCACTTTTACATCTCTCACCAGGTCTCAGGTGTTACTTAGGACCAAATCCAGGATCGCCTCTTCCCTGGTAGGATCTGTGACCATCTGTTCCATAGCACAGTCATTGAGAGTATCTAAAAACTCAATCTCTTTTTCCCAACTAGAACTCATATTGACCCAATCAATGTGTGGGTAGTTAATTTGCCTATTACGACACAGTTATTTCGTCTAGCCGCAATCTTTAATTCATTCATTATTTTATAATCCTCCTCCACCTTCTGATCTGCTGGGCGATAACAAACTCCCACTGTTAAGCCTCCTTTTGGACCTACTATTTCAACCCATAGCATTTCCAGAAGTGAATCCAATTTTCTTACCCTCTCAATCTTACTGGACTGTATACCGTCTCTGACATACAGAGCCACCCCACCTCCAACCCTTCCCCCCCATCCTTCCAATATAATTTATAACCAGGAATCATCGTATCCCACTGATTTTCCTCATCCCACTGAGTTTCTGAAATACCCACAATGTCTATTTCCCCCCCAACACCAAGCATTCCAACTCCCCGATTTTACCTCAGAGACTTCTAGCATTTGTGTATAAACACTTATAGTTTCCCACGCTTGTTAAGCCCACAGCCTTCCTCTTGCTGCCTCGAGACCTTGCCAGGCAGTATATTTTTATAGTAGTGTCCAGAAAATGTATTTCTTACATAGATTGGTTCATTGTCAGGTTGATGGTGGGGTGAAAGTTGTTGAATGCCAGGTCGAATATGTCCAGACAATAAGGATATCATCAGTGTATCGCAGGTATAAGAGAGGTGTGAATGGGCAGGAGTTTAGGAAGTGTTGCTCCAAGTCAGCCATAAAGATGTTAGCATATTGTGGGGTCATGTAGGTGCCCATGGCTGTACCATTGATTTGAAAGAACAAGTTGTTACTAAGTTTGAAGTGGTTGTGGATGAGAACAAAAAGACACAGTTTGGTGGCAAAGTCAGCCGTGATGCTGTTAGAAATTACTTATGGCTTGTAATAGATCTTTGTGTGGGATATTGGTATACAGAGATTCCACATCCATGGTGGCAAAAATAGTATTCTCTAGGAGGCTGGTCAAAGATTGTATTTTCCTCAGAAAGTCTATAGTGATGCACGCATAACTAGGAGTGCTGATGGCATAGGGTGTTAGAGTCCATTCTGCTTCAGACCAACACAGCTATCCACCTGAATCTATTTTCAGTAGTGTTGTTACTGGTTAGGGAATTTTTAACAGGGTTTGGGGGGGGATACTGGAAAATCTGGGCCATTATTTTTGCTCCTCTCCTTCCTAAGGCAGGAGGTGAACATAAGAAGGGCCCCACTGGATCAGACAAGTGGTCCATCTAGTCCAGCATCCTGTCTTACGCAGTGGCCAACCAGTTCCTCTGGAAGGCCTACAACAGGGCATAGAGGCTAAGGCTTTCTCCTGATGTTGCCTCCTGGCACTGGGATTCAGAGACTGACTGCCTCTGAGTGTGGAGGTTCCCCTCAGTCACCATGGCTAGTAGCCACAGATAGACCTGTCCTTCATGAATCTATCTAATCTATCTAATTCCCTTCTAAAGCTATTTATTCCTGTGGCCATCACAGGCCAGGAATTCCACATTTTAATCACTCTCTGTGTAAGCAGTATTTCCTTTTGTCCATCCTGAACCTACTGCCCATCAGCTTCACTGGATGCCCTTGAGTTCTAGCATTTTGGGAGAGGAAGAAAAAGTTCTCTGTCAAGTCTCTCCACCACATGCATAATTTTATAAAGGAGTGGGAAGGGACAGAGGAAAAGAGAGGGGCTTACCATCCCTGGTCTTACTATGTCATCTTTGTCCCCACTGGAGGTTTCTTCTGGCTTCAGAGGCAGTAGAACCCACCTCACAGCCAGAAAATTATGGGTGGGCTAGAGGGGCTCCTGAGCCTTGCCTGTTGTAGTGGCTGCTTTCTCCCACACCACTGGAGCTTTTTATTTTTTTAAAATAGTAATTGAATAACATTATATTGATATAACAGCATAACAATATGTGTACTAGGTTCTCTTAATTCTTTTAAAAAATAAATTAAATCTTTCGCTCCTTCTGTTGCAGAGATATAAAAGAATAGGACCTACCTTTTTGTAAATGAAAGCTGGGAATGCAGAGACCATGGTGTACATATTGCTATACTGTTACATCAATGTAACACTATTTAATTACTGGGTTTTTAAAAAATAAATAAATAATCCCACATGTTGGGGGAGAAAACAGCTGCTGCAACAGCCAAGCATTGCAGGAATCCAGGAGCCTACCACTCCACCTGCCATTTTCCAGTTGAGAGGTCAGGCTCTGCTGCCTACAAGGCCAGCAACAGGAAGGCTGAGTTCAGACTGGCAGTTTGCCCCACTATAGCCACGTTTCAGCCACGTTTTACAAGCAGATTAAAGGGGGCATTCACACAGGCACATCTGGACGGGGTTCCCCGCCCATAGTCAACCTGTGCTGTTCCGCTTCACTCCCATGTTTAAAAGATACCTGGTAAAAGCAGTAGCAAATACCTGAGAGCCCATTTATCCTGCTTCATTCCGCTTCCGGGAAGTGTGAACGCCAACCTGAAAAGCCAGGAGCAACCCACGTTGCGCATAAGGCAGCAGCAATATGATTGGCTGTGCTCCACTCTACCGCCCAATGCGGTGCTGGCACAACGGGGTCCAAATCGGCTATGTGTGTATGCCAGGAAAAAGCCATTTACAGCTGCGCCTCCGGGCCAGCAGTCTGAACGCTCCCACGTGCCTCCTCCCATTATGCTCTGGCATCAGTCAGCACAGTGTGACTGGGAAAACCCGGAACAAACTGTTTCGGGGCTTTTTTGCCACGACTGGATCCCACTTCAAACTGCCAGTTTGAACTCAGCCAAAGAATCCTCCATCAAGGACAATCCTAACATGGGAAGTTCAGTCCTTTCCCTTTTCAAATATAAACCCCCATGGATGGAGGTTAGGTCTACCTAACCATTAGCTATTTGTCAGCGCCTCTCTTCCCTAGGAATGAGAAATGCCAGTTAACAGCTGTTTGCGGTTCCATGTCTTACTTGGGACACCGAGGTCGGCTCGCCTAGTACACCCGCCGCCCCCCCTTGAAATAAACTCACACAACCAGTTTCTTTGGAAAATTAGGTGGATAAATTTGGCCACAACTTTTATTGGTTACAGCTGTAGAGCATTGGCACAGCATGGGTCCACCGGATCCGACCTATCGGCTGGCCCATGTGCCAGCCGAGTTAACCGTTACCCAGCCACCCGGCATGGGTAGAGAAGGCGGGAGGGCAGGTTATCGGAGTTCACATGGACGCTTGCCCCTTTGTGAGCTCCCCTGCCCTCTGGCCGTGAGGGCAAGCACTGTTATTCTTTGAGCTAGCCAGCTCCGTTCAGCCCTCACACCAAGACCCTTAAAGGGGTCCCCAACTCCAGAATTGGCACGCAGGCTGAATTCCGCCAACAGATCCAGCCCCATGCTGTTACCGCTGAAAGTAGTGACAGATTGTGCAACGAAAAAACGGTAAGTAAACACTAACAATACAAAGACCCAATAAACACCCCCTTAGCATTCACTCAAATTCCAAATACCAAACCCCAGCACCATAATACTCGGAGAGGGATGGGTGGGCAAACCGGGCTCGCCTCGTGGTTGAGTGGGGAGGGGGAGCAGCTTCCTTTCGGCTTTTAATGCCTCCCCCTTCCCGACCACCCCGCTGCCCTCCATTGGCTGGGGAAGTGGGGGAGGCGTGTCTTTTCCTGCCAGGCGCCAGGCCCCCCCCTTTCCGGCCGGCCGACCTCTCTGTCCCTGCCCATCCCCGCAAATGGCGGGCCTGGCCTACCCGGGCCCTTTCTGCTTCCAGGCCTGCCTGTTCTTTTCCTCCCCCCTCCTGTACCTTTTCAAAAGCCTGAAATGCTCCCAAAATTCTGGGGGATTCTTTTTTGTTACTCACAGAATTTCAGACATGTTTTGCATCATTTCAGGTGTCCCCAAGCTGACCTGAAACAGCTAATTTCAAGTATAATGTCCATTTGGGTACATCCCAATGCACGCCCCTACTGATTTAGTGTTTCTTTTCTTATAGTTAAGGGGGAGCTTTGTTTGATTCAAACCTTATGTTGCTGTCCAAGTCCCTACTCAAAACTGGCCAAAAATGATTCAAATGCTGCACTTATTTCCATGCTGAAGAGAATACTCTTCCTTTCAGTTGGAAGTAATATGATTCCTTTTTTATTTTGTAAGTGTTTTGGTTTGTACTGATCAATAAGAATCATTATTTATTGATGCTTAGGTGCCCAAATTTTGCTATTCAGGTTATTTATGAATCTCATTGCCCAAATAAAGTAATTTCAAAGCTACTCAAATTAATGTTAAGTGGAACAAAAATAACACACACTCTTGTGACCATAAATATGAACACATTAGTCAATCTTTAAACTGTCACAAAGAATCTTCCATTTTTGCTGCCACAGACTAACATAGCTTCCCCAATGGAATATTAATTAGCTTATTTTAAATAAATTATGTCATTAGCCAGGCACGGTTCCTCATAAAATCATAATTGCAGCACTAATCTGTAAAAAGTTAACTTCATTGTCTGAAAAGCAATTGTCTCAAAACCTGCCTCTTTTGCAAAGCCTTTGGTTCAGACCCAAAGACCTCATTCTGAACTGAGACAAAACCCAAGTTCAGGTAATTGCATTTTTTTGCATTTAGTCCTTTTACACTTGCCTTTCCCACACTGCCCTTCCTTAGTCATTTTCTCTCCCTCCCCTCCATATCTAAATGAGACTATAGGGACAGGATAATCTTTGACAGGATAATCTATTGGTGATATTACTCAATGACGTGTCAGACACACTGATGGCATTATATAAATAATAAGCCTCCAAAATCACAAGGTGTGGCTTACACACCAAGTTTTCTCCATCCCACCACCCCTTTGAAAGAATATTTCTAATCTACAGAAGGCCATATGAGTTTGTTACTCCTTTGTTCTGTGTCCCTGGTCTCTCAGCTAAACATGCCAGATAGGAAATCTGGAGACCCAAAATAGAATGTCTTTGGAGAGGGGCAAAGAACAAAGGAAGAACAGACTAATATGGCCTTTTGTAGATTAGAAATAGTGTAATTAATATTGATGTAAAAAAGCAGGGGACCTGCAAGGACTTGCAGGGGGCATCTCATTTTCCCCTCACACATTATTCCCTCTTTCTGTTCCCTGAAAGCTGCAACAGCCTCTCCCCTTTTCCTTCTTCATTCTCTATTTCCCATCCACCCATCTGTATTGTCCCGCTCAGACTTCAGCTCTCCCTCTTTCCCTCCTTCTGGCAACCTCTGCCTGGGAAACCTCTGGCTCAGTTGTTTTGTGCCACCAGCCAGGTCAGGCCCAGTTATATGGAAGGGAATCTGCAAGGACTCATTTATCCTTGTCCCTTTCCACATATTATTTTGTCTTTCCTTTCTTCTGTCAGCCACTACATCCTCATTTTTTCCAGCTTCCTTCTCTCTTTCCCACCTGTCAATTAACCTGCCTTGTATCTGCCCTCTCCTTCAGCTATCATATTTATTGTTTTCATTTATACTCCACCTTTACTTCATTTATACTCCACAATGGGGACCCAGAACAGCTCAGATCATTGTCATCTCCTCCATTTTATCCTTGCATTAATTTGCTTCTCTAGTAACAAAGACAATTCCAGTATAAGTCCAAGGCTTTTAACTGAGTCAACAAAAGGCAACTGAACTTCATCAAAGGTTGGGGGAACAATGTCCTTCAAGACATCCATCTTCCCAACCAGCATTAACTTAAGGGTGTGTGTTGTTATTTTTCTGTGTGGAATGTCCATAGGGAACGGACCAGTGGCACCTCTGATGCACCAGCAGCTGCCTGCCTCCACCACAGCTGCCCTCAGGATTGCTCTGCCTGTATGATATTTGTAGTTATAAGGTAATTAGTTAGCCAAAAATGTAAGCCCTGTCAGGTGAGGTAGCTACTTATTGTTGGAATGTGGTTTTGGAAATGAATAAATATGGGAATCTGAATTGATCTGGAGTATCTTCTTTGAAGATGCTCTTTGCTTGTAACCTGCTTGTTTTTTTGGTAAACGATTTTAATAGCCTCAGATAATTGTTGTCTTTTAATTATCTATGCTGAATCAATAATTGTTATTATTTTAAGTTAGTCTATGTTAAAAATGTCATAAGGATGTTTTTATAAGAAGATAAAATGGAGGCAAGGTATCTAGTAATAGTTTTTCTTATGTTCTGAACAGAGTGTTATTTCCAGGCGGACTGGAACCCTGATGTTTCTAAAAACAAAAACTAAGCATTGTACATGTTAGTAGCATGCTTCCTTATTACTTCAATCAAAATGAAAACAGGTTCCAGACCTGTGATCCATAAGGACAGAGGTACAAGACTTGCAACACACCAGGGAAATGTTGAACTAAATGCAGCTCCTGATCTGGAAGCAGAATCCAGAATTTACTGTCATACTAGACAATTCATCAGAGCTATACATAAACATATACATGAAATCATATTATTTAAAGAGAACCTGTGGAATGATGTTGGTTTGTTAGAACAAAGTCCATAATGACAGTATAATAATATCATTAGTATTAAGATTGCACTGTGAACACAGGTTGGTCCTAGTAAAGAGATTTCTCAACTATTTTTCTGAATTATTTATGCACAACAAAATTACTTTATCCCATAGCACCAGCTAGTTCCCTGACTCTAACACTACAGTTTGCAACACAAAAATCACCTGAAAGGTTCAGTACAAATGAATTATCAATTCAGCCTTTATATAGTTTAATTGATTACACTCAGGGCTACCTCCCTAGCAAGCTGGCTGTGAAAGGGAAGAAGAGTGAACTATGTCTGTTGCCTGATGAAAGGGAAACTGCCTGCTGAGCCTGCAAAGCCTACAATTGCCAAAAACTGGTGCCTATAATCCTGTGTGCTGTATAGAACATCAAAGCAACTGCAGCTCCTCCTGGTGTTCTGTGCTCATGCTCTTTAGAATAGACACAGATCCTACATTCTTTGTGTTTTCCAGATGGCACTGCCTAGTGCCTACAGATGAATTAATTGATAAAGGTTTTCTCTGTATTAGGCAAAACAGGCTGGGAATGTATCCAAGTCACTGTGCCACCCTCCCAAGATACTTCTTGGGCTGCATGGATGGTGACTTGCCCGGGCTCTATTAGGATTGGACCATAGCTCTGTGGATCTGAGTGCTGGTATTCAGAATATATAGACTGGATCCAACAACTCTTTTCTGCTAAGTGGGGATCCTTCCTCTGGCAGAAGAAGCCTTGCTGCATCAGAGGAAGAGTCATCACGTAACAAAAAGGAGTTGCTGGATCCAGTCTCTTGTGTTTTAAAGTTATATTTACAGCCTTATGTGCTAATTCCAGAGAAAAATAATCTTTATAATTTGCTTTTCTTTTTCCCAAACATACTAAATATAGATTTTCAAACAAAATTAAAAGTTGTGGACATGTGTATGAGTTAAATGCACATGTAAGACCCTCATTTAGATGATAACCAACAGTCGCTATACAAACACCATTTCACTCAGTAGTCCTTAATGGATAAGGTGCTGTCATTTCCCTCACCACCATTACCTGATTGTTATTGCTGTTACTTTATTTACTTCTGATGCTTCTTTCCATTTCTTACCAGTGTTGTTATTTGTAGGGTATAAGATGGAGCACTCCGTGTAAATGAACAATATTTCTGACATCTAAACTTAAAAAAACCCTATAGAACTCAAAGTAATTATTCAGCTACCTATGCTTGGCAGTTTTTATTTAAATTATGTGATATTTAGTACATTATTGTCCTTTTTGCTTTTCAAAGATCATATAACTTTTTTAATGGTCTCAGTTGCTCACAACATGCTGTTCTTTTCTTTCCATTGCTTTCATATGTATAATTCAAAACATCTAATGAAATGTCTTTCCTACCTTCTTAAGTAAAGTACCATATTTATTAAAATAGTGACATGTACATTGACTTAACAGCTGAATAATTTGTTTCTCCTAAAGAATAAAGGATGTTACCTTGGAAATGTTCTATTTTTAATAACAGATACAGCTAGAATTTGAATCCTGTCTGTTAGGACAAGTCTAAAAACAGACTTTGAGAAGAAAACTCATAGTTTACCCAATTTTTATAGGACAAACCTTTAATATATCAGTTATTAATTCTTCTTAATTAATACTCTTTATTCTAGGATTCTAGAGGACATCCTGTGCTTTAGCTACTAATTTGATGGTTCTTCTTGCGTACACAATTTAAGTCATCCTTTTATTTGACACAAATTGTCATTTCTTGAAACTGTACAGACTGGAAACCCAGTCATGTATCAGAAATAACTTTAATTTAAATTTGTTAAATGACCTCTGAAAACTAGATGGAAGATTTTTTTTTTCTGCTGAATGGGCTGGTGCTCCCTTCCTGTATAATTTATGTGAGAAATTAGTGCGAATGGTTCACTTTTATGGAGCTATGCTGCTTGTAGCAAGCCTGCAGAAACAATTTCCCCCCAAGCCTCCATCTGTTCTTCAAACCAGGGCATATGCCATCTCATCGAGCTTGAAAGTCAACTGATTTATAACTCCTGAAAAGTGCATAGATTGAAAAGAAAGGTCGGCTGCTGTTCTGTGACAATGATTTGTTAGGCACTTGGATAAAGACAATTCACATTACTGTGGACCCAAAGGGATACACACAGTGTTATAAGCTTCAAAACATGGTAGATTGACAGCCTGGAGGAAAACAAATGCCCCCCTTCCTCTTTCAGTTAAAACAGCTACCTCTTCTCCCCAAAAGGGAGTATGCCTGGCAGGTAAGTTGGGGAAACATCTTGTTATCACAGTGTGCTTTGGACCTGATAGCCTTTTCTCTTCCAGCTACAAAGGTTGCTGTCTACAAGTGTATGAGCTTGTTGTACTCTAATCTTTCAATTGTACATTGAAGCATCCATCTTTAAGAAGCTGGTTGTTGCTTGTCAGGAAGTAAATTTCTGTTCAGTGCCACCTATAGAACTTTGATACATTTTTCGATTCTGCCTTGGAGATGAATCCAAAGCCCTGTCCCAATTAGAACATAATGAATGGCTCAGTCTCTGTCCTATCAGCAATCATTCCTTCTGCCTTTACTCAAGGGCTACAGAGAGAGAGAGAGAGAGAGAGAGAGAGAGAGAGAGAGAGAGAGAGAGAGAGAGAGAGAGAGAGAGAGAGAGAGCGCTGTTTGGCAGGTAACAAACCAAATCAAATTGACATTGTGACCATCGGAAAAATCAATATGTGTTTTGATGTTTTCATTTGTGTTGGTGGAATACTGTGTCTCTTCTGATGTGATACTGTTAAGGCAAGAATGAATTCCCAGATACCTTTAATCTCATCTAGTTTATATTTCTATTCAACCTGTTTTGTCCTCCAAAGCAAATCAGTTCACAAAGATAAAATATTTTACCAGCCACATACTCCTAGTTCAAACAGCCTTGTGTACTTTTCTAAAAACATGTGAGAGAAAACCAGTGATATAGCTGCTTATATATAGTTATCAGAAAATCTATAGTTAATCAACTTGTATTATAAAGTAGTGACTATCTTAACCCTGTTATTTTATGCAGCTGTAGTTTATAAATGTTCTTCAAAGTATAGTTTAGTGCAAGAGAGATGGAACGGGTATATTGACAGTCATCATCTGAATCCATTCACTTGTGGGGGACTTCCCTTCTCCTTCTTGTATGCTTATGCCCCTTCACCATAAAATTTAAGAATTGTGGGGTATGCAAATCTGTCTTTCACACTGGGCAACTCAAAGCAGATGCTCAAGGAAGCAGTTTTAGGAGGCATCATCTTTGCCATACCCGCTTGTTAAATTGGTGTAGCCTCTTGAGACCTCATCACACTTCGTTGTCATGATTTTTGGAGTGATCTCCTGAAATGTTGTAACGTTCATTGTCAAAAACATCAGGGCAAATGAGTAAAATGTGTCATCCGTAATTATTATTGCTTCCAGAGCTAGTAAAACTGGTGCAATAAAATTCTGTATATCTCTAGATATGTAAAAGGACAATTAGCCAGAGCATCCATTATAATGGGCACAATGAGTATTGATTTTCACTATTCATTAGACTTCTTATTTTTGCCTTCAGCACTGTCGTATTGTGTATCTTTGAACTTGATCCCCTTCCAGAGATCATTTGTACTGGCTTTTTACTACTAGTTCATTGTTGGAATAGCTGCTGGATTTGCCTGCTCCGTGGCTCACAGGTTAAGACGCTGAGCTGCAGACTGGAAGGTCTGTAGTTCGGCAGTTTGAGACCCTGGTGCCGTGTGATGGAGTGAGCTCCTGTCTCTGTCCCAGCTCCTGCCAACATTGCAGTTCAAAAGCAAGAAATTGCAAGTAGGTAAATAGGTACCACTTCGGTGGGAAGGTAACAGCATTCTGTGTGCCTCGGCATTTAGTCATGCTGGCCATATGGCCACGGAAATGTCTTCTGACAGTGCTGGCTCTTCAACTTGGAGATGAGCACCGCCCCCTAGAGTCTGATTCAACTGACTTTCAAGCAAGGGAAACCTTTACCTTTTTACCTTTACTGCATGAGCAGTGGTAGTTCAGTGTTAAATGAATGGATTTCATTTAACCAGAAATAGTTTGCTTCTCTTCCTGCTTGGAAAAGACAGCTTTTTGTGTAACTACTTCCATCTCCTTGAGCAGAATCATCCAGATTAGAGTTCCCTTTCCCAAAGGGTTCCTCAAGCCGAGTCTCTTGGTTCAGTGCAAATGTGTATGAGGTGGCCAACAGTTTGTTCACAGCCTGAGAATAAAGTCAAAAGGAATAATAACAGTCCCTCATATGCAGACAATATAGAAGTGTTTATTACTGATATTGTAGCTGTAGTAAAACTACTACTTTTCACAAAGGTTGGTAAAGGCCCATAAAGCAGTATATGACAATTTTAAGAAGTGCATTTTCTCTGTAAAGGAGGGAGGAGAAAGCCATGTGCATATTTGTAAGGAAGGAATTTGTTGGACCAGACTCATGAACATGAGGAACTATCCAGTCCAGCATTGTGTAACCAGTAGTGACTATCAACAAGTTTCTAGGAAGCTTACAGCCAGGGAATGAATAGATCTCCTGCCATGTTTGTCCCTAATATCTGCTACCCAGAGTTATACTGCCTCTGAACATTGATGGTGGTTACGTCTTGATCCATGGCCATTGATACACTTATGGCCCATAAGGGGTATAATCTTTTTATGAAGCCAACAAAGCCAGTGGCTATCATCACATGAATTCCATAAGTTATGAGTTAATTATGTCCTGAGTAAAGACGTGCATTCTTTTATCATTCCTGTACCTAATGCCAATAAATTTCACAGAGTGACTACAAATATTATGTTATGGCCAAAGGGGGAAAATATCTCTCCGTCCCATCTTGTCACATGTGAGAAACATCCTGTTATTTTGTCCATTTTATAAAGTAAAATATTGCTTATTTTATTTCCCATTTTATAAAGTAAACAGCTTCAGATGCTTCAGTATTTGCTCATAGGAAAGGTGCTCCCAGTAGGGATGCCAGCGCACCCCAGTGTGGGTGGAGTTCCCCCAGTTTTGAGTGCTCCTCTCCATCCCCCATTACCCCCCAAACAGGAAATAAATGTGATGTGCCTACCTGACTCGAAGTTTTTTGCAAAACTGTGGTAGAAGCTAATTGTTACCAGCCTTGCTGTTCTCAGACACCAAGCACTCCCTCATCTGCTGCAGTTTTTCAAAGTCATCAGTGCACAACACACATATCACCAGAGCACAAAGCGTGAGCACTAGGCCAATGTAAACTTTAGACACAAACAAGAAAGCAGCTCTTTCAGGGTGATCTGAAATTAGAAACAAAATCCCAGACTAGAGACAGTTTATTTTCGTGTTTCTTTTCAGCATTCCTCCCTTCTCCCCGTAAGCTCACCCCCATCCCTTGCCAGAATGTCCAAGGGACCTGGCAATCCTAGCTCCCAGTCCTTCATTTTTACCCTTTTATGTATCCTTTCCAGCTCTAAATTGAATCAAACATCTATATATAAAGAATTTCCAAAGAGTATGCATAATACTCCCTAAATATGCATTGTTTTGTGCGTACCTCCATTGAGTCTCATTCATCATTTTATTGTTCATTTACTCAGGTTTGGAGGGATTGTTTTTGAGCTCTTTCAAATCTATTTGGGATTTTTCCATCCTGAATATCTGGGTGTCACTCACAAACCTAGCAGTATGCCTTCACATCCCTTCCTTTCAGTCATTCATAAATTAAAGTCATTTTTTTAAAATGGTCCTGATCCAGATTCACTGTTTACTTTCTTCTGCTGTAAAACCCCGCCCCCCCAACCATTCATTCCATTCTTCTGCTACAAACCTTTTTAAGGTTTGTCATCCGGTCCCATGACTACTAGGGTTGTGTTGGTGAAGTATTTGTGAAAAGGTTTTTGGAAGACCCAATTGTATAGTGTCTGCTAGATTGCCTCTTGATACCTTTACTGAAATCTAAAAAGTTGGTGACTGCAAATCATCCCTTTGAAGAAGGTATGCGGTTTCTTTCTCAAAGTTTGTTCATCTCAGTCTTTTATTAGCTCAGAATGTTATGTTGTATCCACCAGATATAAGAAATTAAATGGTTTGTTTGGGTGCTGCTGGCACCATTAAGGTAGCAATAGTGCTGCCACAGTTGGTAATTGTTTAGAAGGAATGCTGGGTTAGGAAAATTCTGGTGGTAATATGAAAGACTCTAGCATAAGCCAGGAGTCATGATTAGAATGCATTTTCAGATGGTATTAAATATAACATGCATAGATATAACTATAACAGAAAGGAAGACAATGAAATAATTAAGATAAGCTCTAAACTCAAAAAGGCCATTTTACCTTAGCTTGACTAAAACTGTGTGTTCATAGTTCATTTTTATTATCATATACTCCTTAAATAGCAAAATATCTAGCTTGCTAATTTATTTCCTCTAATTTGTGCCAGTATCAAACAAGAAAATGTGTTTGCAATAATTTTAAAGCATAATCACTAAAAATTACTTTAGTGTAATGCAATAAATTATGTGCTAGAGGACATATTAGATGCTTGAAAATTGGTATCACAGCTATAACCCAAGGCTAATGAATTAACAAGTTATATTTTAATTAAGTACATATTCAAATTAAATGCCGTAATTAAAGAGTCATGAGTCAACCCTGTTTCTGTGTGAATTTTTTAATCACTATTTCTAGGCAGGAAATTATTATTTATTAATATAAAAGATCACAAAATATTTCTAAAAAATGTGATATTTTTTAAAAAGTATATCCTGATATGCACTAAATCAATGCTTTTACTACCAGCGGGCAGTTGTAATTGAACTCAGGCAGTGCTTTGTGCAGTATAACCAGGTCTCCACATGAAATTCAGTTCTGGCCCTGTTGTCTTGCCTGGGGGAGGGGGTGTTGGTAGTGCATGCCAGTTTTACTATGGTTTTTTCAGTTATGCATCTACATCCTTGAGAGTGAAATAGAGTATGGTCAGACTAGTATCTGACAGCCTGATCCTAATAATTATGAATCAGAAGTAAAATCCATTGAAAAAAGTGGAACAGGTAACATTACTTTTCATGTTGTTTATTAAGAATTTGGAATTGGGAGTAAGCAGTGAAGTGGCTAAATTTGCAGATGACACGATGTTGTTCAGTTTGGTGAAAACCAGGGAGGATTGTGAGGCACTCCAAAGGGATCTGTCGAGGATGAGTGAGTGGGTGTCAACGTGGCAAATGGGGTTCATTGTGGCCAAGTGCAAAGTGATACACATTGGAGCCAAAAATCCTAAATATAAATACACATTGATGGGGTCTCAACTGGCAGAGATGGACCAAGAGAGAGATCTTGGAGTCGTAGTAGATAACTCAATGAAAATGTCTAGACAGTGTGTAACTGCAATAAAGAAGGCCAGCGCTATGCTGGGGATTATTAGGAAGGGAACTGAAAACAAATCAGCCAGTATCATAATGCCCCTGTATAAATCATTGGTGCGACCATTTGAAATACTGTGTACAGTTCTGGTCACCACACCTCAAAAAGGATATTATAGCATTGGAAAAAGTGCAGAGAAGGGCAACTAGAATGAGAAAAGGGTTGGAACACTTTCCCTATGAAGAAAGGTTAAAACGCTTGGGGCTCTTTAGCTTGGAGAAACGACGGCTGAGGGGTGACATGATCAAGGTTTATAAGATTAGGCAGGGGATTGAGCAGGTTGAGAAAGAAGTACTTTTCTCCCTTTCTCACAATTCAGGAACTCGTGGACACTCAATGAAATTGCTGAGCAGTCGGGTTAGAACAGATAAAAGGAAGTACTTCTTTACCCAAAGAGTGATTAACATATGGAATTCACTGCCGCAGGAGGTGGTGGGAGCTACAAGCATGGACAGTTTTAAGAGGGAATTAGATAAACATGTGGAGCAGAAGTCCATCAGTGGCTATTAGCCACGAGGTATATATAGGAACTCTCAGACTGGGGCAGGTGATGCACTTTATTCTTGATGCTGGGAGGGGCAGCAGTGGGAGGGCTTCTAGTGTCCTGGCCCCACTGCTGGACCTCCTGATGGCACCTGGTATTTTTGGTCACTGTGTGACAGAGTGCTGGACTAGATGGGCCATTGGTCTGATTCAACATTGGCTTCTCTTATGTTCACACTAACTGTGCACTCCTAAAGACAATTCCTGAGAGTAATCGCCTTTGAACAGACCTCCACAGGAGTCTCTGAATCCTATCCAATTTATTCAATGGAGCTTACTCCCAGGAAAATGTTCTTAGGATTCCACAGTAAATAATGCATCACATATATGTTCTGCCTAGATTTGCCTACTACTTTATTCAGTTGGGGGGTGGGGGATGACACAAACCAAAATATATAGTTAGTAGGAAATCAGCAAAACAAAACAACAGCAAAAAACCTAAGAATTGTCAGAGATTTTTTTTTTTTTTTAAAGAGTGCAGACTCTTGAAAATGGGAGGATCCTGGAGAAAGATGTACATTACTTTTCATGTGCAGTTTCTATACCCGAACCATATGTGAACACAGCCTTTGAAAATCAGGTCCCATAGCCCAGTAACTATTCTGAATATAGGAAATTTCCTTATATGGAGTCACACCACCAGTTTCAGTAACCCAGTATCATCTCCTCTGAATAACAGCAATGCTCCAAAGATGAAGGCTTAAGATGTTTCCAGATAACTGACATCTTTAAATTGTGCTACTAGAGACAGAACTCTTGGCAAGTGAAGTGTGTATTCTGTCACATTCTCTCCCTTTGACACTAAACTGTAGCATATATCTGAGTATCTGAGTCCAACTGCTCACCATACAACCCAGTAAAGATGTAGCATTTGAATTTTGGGCTTGCTGTAGTCATAAAATGAGCTGCGGGAATGTTGTTCTCACTATGCTGCTTCAAGGTTTCTTCTGACTTAACTTCTTCCTGCTTGCCTTTCGACATACAGGGTGTCAGAAGCATGGGAGCTGCCATTCCTAAAATATATTAAGCAAAAAATAGTTCAAAAATTAAATTATGTCATCATCATACTTTTGTTCAAGCAAAGGAACAAAAGTCACTTTCTGAACTTTAGATCAATAAGTCATTTACCAGTAATATATAAGAGTTTCACAAAAATACTAACCAACACATTTCAAGCAATTCAGATTCAATCCACTAAAGGAATGACTAGGCTTACAAGCAATTACAGAACTTTCAACCATTTATAAGATGCCCATTAATTATTCCCGGGGTTCAATGGAAATGAATTACCATTATATTTACAGTTCATCCATTATGATGTAATAAGTATAATGTCATTTATGAGAAAAGGAAATTGGGAAAAACTGTCCTGCTTTTTTTATAACACAGACCACAATGCAATATCTACCATTTGGTTACATGAAGACATGGGGAAAATAATTTTCAACCTGGATTGTCCCAAGGGGGAAAAGGTATCTCAAAAATCCTTCACAATATTATTAAAAGCAGATATGTTATTCCATTTCAGAGAAACTTGTTTAAACTTGATATAAAAGAAAACATGCTTAAGTTAATAAATTATTCTAGAATTTTTAAATTTTGTAACTTAGGAATTCACATTTCAGTAATTTGCAAGTTATATATGGATGCAAATGAATTGTTTGTTACACGAATGATTTGGTGGATTCTGATTTTTTTAATTAAATGTTTAATAAATGTTGATGATTTTACACTGATGTTCATAAGTTTATTAATTTATTTTGATTACATGGTAGAAAAAATCTATAAATTAATTAAATCTATTCATATAAATTAATGAAAGAATAAATGAATTTATGATATTTATTGTACATTAATGAAATTCTTCATATTAATAAGTAGTTCTGAGCATTTATATATTGTTGATAGTTTTAACAATTATCTTCTAAACCAAATGCAAAAAAGAAAACTTCCACCGTTCTTTGAACACATCTTGGAACTAAGTAGATATTAGCACAGGGTATCCTTAAACAAACTTGATTAAAGTGATTTAGCAAGCTAATCATATTGCATGTAGATGCTAATATTTAAAAAAAATGGAAGAAGTCATAGATATCAAGTTGTGGGCAACGAATGGCAATAAATAATGAAAATGCATCTTGATGAAATCCAGCAATTAAAGTCAGAATATAAATATTAAAGTCAGAATATAAACTATTATTTGCAATGTGATTATATACACAAGATCAGAATATCCCTTTTTGTAAAGAAAACAGATTATGAATTCATTAAAGAACTTGTCAGCTACTGGAACTTCAAAATTTCATAGACACTTCCACATTGCACACAGATGTATGAAAAGGTGTACACAAATTAAGCCTCAAAATCAGTGCAATATTATCTCAAGAACAAAAACATTCCAATTATGTTTAGCAAACCACAAACTAGGAAACTGAGTTAATGAATTATCAAAGTACCTACACATTTATTTATTTAAACTATGTATGCCTTGCCTGTCAAACTATGGCTTGGATCCTATAATTTATTAGTGAAACACAATATTGTGGAGGTGGTCCTCCATTACAGAAGGATGTGCCTTCACCCCGAAGCACTTTCTGTTCCTGAAAGACTTAGCATCTTTCTTGAGAAGACTATGCCTAGCACTCAGCCCTAAATGAGCCATTAAGCAAAACAGACACTTGCTTAGGGCACCAAGGGAAGGGAGCCACCACAGAATTTTGTTACCCCTACCAGCTTAGATTTTAAGAGGCTGAATTGCTGCCTTCAAGGTGGGGTATTAGCAAGGATCTACTACCTATGTTTATGGGGATCTTTCCCCTAGAGACACACTCAGAAATGAACCAGTCAGTCGCTTAACCAAAAGGGCTGTTTTTATTAAAAGAAGAAATCCTAATAAAATTCAGACATACAGAAATAAAACACGCATTACAACATCCACATAAGTAAGGGAAATACAGAGGTGAGTAAGAATAATAGAAGGTTGTTGGGGGTTATAATTACCATTCCAGATGTGCAGAAGTCCACAGAGAAGAGGCTCTGAAAATGGAAAGTGGCCCAAATGAAGTTTGGGGGTGACCTGTGGGCTCCCAGGACAGGTTCAGGGGTGACCAGTAGGCTCCCAGGACAGGTACAAGGAGCTGTGGCTGGGCAGCTGATTCAGGGGTGACCAGTAGGTTCCCAGGACAGTAGGCTCCCAGGACCAGTAGGCCCCCAGTTCAGGGGTGACCAGTAGGCTCCCAGGACAAGTACAAGGAGCTGTGGCTGGGCAGCTGTTTTATAGACTGGAGAAGGTGTCCTGCAGGGCAGGATTATGGGTCTGAACAAAGGACTGAGCAGTTTCCCAAGTTGACATCAAAAAGGTGTGATGGCACCCTAATGGGATGGTGGCTGATACTATCGGACACTTCAAAGTTAATATGTTTTTGGTAACCCAGAGAATAGCCCAGGAAGAGGATCATAAATCTGCTTTTCAGAGAAATGTTTACACTTTAAAGGAAGTTTGGCCCAGGAAAGGGGTCATAAAGGACAGAGTCGGTGTTTTGCAGAGACATGTTGCTGAAGGAGACACCAAAAAGCCAAAGGAACTTTCAGAGAAAGAAGATCTCCATATCGGGTTGTGCTGGAATGCTGAGAACTCTGATACTTATTTTGGGGGGGGGTGTGTGTTATCAGATTGTACATAGAGAAGACAGATGTTCTGTTTCCACAACCTTCAGGGTCCATATTTTTGGCAAGTTCCCATATATGTGTCCCCTTCAGGACTACCCATAGGCCCACGAACAATGCTTTGTGGGACCCTGAGGTAGTTTAGAGATGAGGGTGCCTGTAAATGCCAGTAGAACAGGCTTCTCTCTGAAGCAGGGTATACCAGTGGGATCACAGTTTTATCCCCTATCTGTTACGCCCTAACTCTTTCACTAACCCACTCGACTTCAGTCATTCTTTTTGTAATTTTCCTTATCTGCCACGTTTGACTTTAATCTGCATTGTTAAAAAGATGTTTTCTTTGGCATGGTGAATGACCAAAGTTTAAAAGTTTGGTTTGAAGGTATCATCTGATTTCACATTTGTCTCCATCTCATGGTGTGAGAGTTTTGCTTCCATCAAGTGTAAACACAGCTGGCTGAATCTTGGCTAATGTTTAACTTGTCAATTTGTGTAATGGACCCTTAAGCTCTTCATTTTATTATTTATTTTACTGGTTTTTCACATAAATGAGGTAAGTTTAAGTGAATAAGATGTAAAACCGTGTATCTGAAGTAAGAAGTCATTGATTCACAAAAGATCAAAGATTACTGTAAGTATAAAGAGCAGTATAAAATGTTGATAAAACTCCAGCTAAAAGATGCTCATATGTCATGATGTTTGACCTTGAAGATGAAATATTTTTTTCTCAGTCATTCCTTCCATTATGGCTGTTCAAAAGAAATGGTAGGCAGTAGAACCACTAGCACCAAGAAGGGGGGGGGCCTGCATGAGCAAGTCCCTGAGCCTGTGCACATCCATGGGTCTGCAAAAATTAATATAAATTTAATATATTATGCAATGGAAGGGCTGAGGGCAGGGATGGTCCTCCTTTCACAAAAATTATTCTGACCAGCACAGGACGTTTATTGCAGCATATTTATAAATTCCTTATTTCCCTTCTTTTCCTTTTTTCAAGTACATTTTTATTCCTCCAAGGAGCTAAGGACTGCATACTTCATTTGCCCTTCCCCCACCCTGTGAGGTATGTTAGGCTGAGAAAGAAAGTGACTGGTACAAGGTCACCCAGCAAACTTCATGGTAAAGTAGGAATTTGAACTGGGTCTCCCAGATTCTAGTCCAACACTCTAACCACTACCAGGGGTCTTTCGTAGAAAAAGAGCTGCAGGAGCTCATTAATATATGGTATGCTAACGAGCTACTAGACTATTAGCATATGCCACGCCCCCTAACATCACCAGAAGTGATGTCAGAAGGAGAAGCAAAAGAGGGGGAGGCATCTTCAAAAGCCTCCCCTTCCCTTCCCCAGCTGGCCTGGGTGGGGGAGCGAAGAGAGAAGGGGTTTAAAGTTTAAACCCCTTCTCACTAGAGTTGGGCCACAGAAGGAGGAAAGAGGGAAGGAAAGAGAGAGAGTAGAGAGAAGGAAAGAGGGAAAGAAAGAGAAGGAAAGAAGGAGGGAAAAAAGAGAGAAGGGAAAGGAGGAAAAAAGAGAAGAGAAGAAGATGGGCAAGAGGAAAAGGAGAGAAGGAAAGGAGGGAATGAAAGAAATTCGGCGACAATTCAGCCCCATTATATCCTATGGGCCATTGAAGTCAATGGGGGCTGGAAGGGAGGGGGTTTGAGGGAGAGGCTCCAAACTCACAGGGTAGCTAATGGAGATACCCATCAAGTTTCAAGAACATTGGACCAGGGGGTCCAATTCTATGTGCCTCCAAACAGGTGGCCCCCATCCCCTCCATTGTTCTCTATGGTGGGAAAAAGTTACTTTTTCCCCATGGTGCTGTTAGTAGCTCTGGGGGAGGGAGGGGGTTTGAGGGAGAGGCTCCAAATTATCAGGGTAGCTTTGGGAGCCTCTCCCCACATACACCCCCACGTCTCAAAGCAATTGGACCAATGGGCCTAATTCTGTGGGCACCCAAACAGGTTACCCCCATTATCTCCATTGTTTCCAATGGGGAAACCCAGCCAGCAGCACTTAAGGCAGGCAAGCAGGCGGCACCAGCAGTCAGACCCTCCCAGAGAATCTCAGGGAAAGTGAAATGTCTTGGGAGGTGCAAGCATGCCACAGTGCCACGCAGAAACCCCAAAAGACCAAAAGGAACATCATTTACACATGTATAAATTGATGGTGCTACCTCATTGGACCACTCACACCACACACACCTCAAAAAGAATATTTATAGCACTGGAAAAAATGCAGAAAAAGGCAACTGCAATAATAAGAGGAGGACACTTTCCCTATGAAGAAAGGTTATCACGTTTGGGGATCTTAGCTTTGAGAAACAATGACTGAGGGGTGACACGATAAGAGGTTTACAAGACTATGCATGGGATAGAGCAGGTAGAGAAAGAAGTACTTTTCACCCTTTCTCACAAGACAAGAACTCGTGGGCACTCAATGAAATTGCTGAGCAGTCAGGTTAGAAGTTAGAACAGATAAAAGGTTTTTTGGTTCTTACAGGTTTACAACTTTAAAAAGTTCTGCTGGTTGCTGTTGCTTGGGGGGGGGGGTTGTTTTTTTCCTGTCTGCTCCAGCCTCCATACTTTTGTGAAATTCCATCTGGCAGCTGTTCATGCCAGCCACCACCGCCACCACCACCTCCTGTAGCAGTGAATTCCATGTGTTAATCACTGTTTGGGTGAAGAAGTACATCCTTTCATCTTCAGTTGCCCTTTTCTGCATTTTTCCCAGTGCTATAAATATTCTTGTTGAGGGGTGTGTGGTGTGAGTGGTCTAATGAGGTTGTACCATCAATTTATACATGTATAAATGTTGTTCCTTTTGGTCTTTTAGGGTTTCTGTGTGGCACTGTGGCATGCTTGTAGTGCCACAGTGCTACTTGTTCTGGAGTGTGCCACTTGTTCTCATGGCAAACAAGCACCTCCCAAAACAGTTCACTTTTCCTGAGATTCTCTGGGAGAGTCTGACTGCTGAGTGGCTACCTCCTTGCCTTCCTTAAGTGCTGCTGGCTGGGTTTCCCCATTGGGGAAAATTGTGCATGGGAAAGAACAGGTAGAGAAAGAGGTACTTTTCTTCCTTTCTCACAGGACAGGAACTCAATGAAATTGCTGAATGGTCGGGTTAGAATGGATAAAAGGAAGTACTACTTCACCCAAAGAGTGATTAACACTTGGAATTCACTGACACAAGAGGTGGTGGCAGCTACAAGCATGGACGGCTTCAGGAGGGAATTAGATAACATATGGAGCAGAGGTCCATCAGTGGCTATTAGCCACAAGATATAGATAGGGACTCTGGGGCAAGTGATGCTCTGTATTCTTGGTGCTTGGGGGGGGGGTCAACAGTGGGAGGGCTTCTAGTGTCCTGGCCCCACTGGTGGGCCTCCTGATGGCACCTGGTGTTTTTTGGCCACTGTGTGACAGAGTGTTAGACTGGATGGGCTGTTGGCCTGATCCAACATTGGCTTCTCTTATGTTCTTAACCCTGCTTAGCTTCTGAGCTCTGATAAGAATGGGATAGCCTGGGCCATCCAGGTCAAGGCAAGCAAGGTTACACCCTTCTAATGACACTGAGATCAATGGGCTTAGAAGGGTGTAACCCTAGTTAAGTTTATTGTGTAAGTTTAGAATTCCTCAGGTTTAACATCATGTAGTAACTTAAGGTAGCTGTGAACACTCAATAGATAGACTATTTTTCTATCTATGCTACACTGATTTTTCTTGAAACTTGTCTAAAATTACTGTGAGGGAAAATACCCCTTCAAGATGCAAGAAAGCCACTTTACAAACACTGTCAGAAATTCTAGGACTGTAGTCTTCATAATATGTACATGCAAACAGAAGGATATTCTTTTTCTTTTGTTTTATTCCCTATGAGTAGAATATGAAGAGCAGATTTTTTTAAAAAAAGCAGTTTCAAATTGTAAATAATATAGATACAATACAGAGATATTTAAGCAGCTTTAGTATCCTGGGTTCTACCTACTGTTTGTGAATGAGCTTATGTAAGATGAAGAGCTCTCTTCCTAATACCAGTTATCAGATACCTGTACTAGATGCACTCCATATTTAATATTTCAACACTTGGGACATTTAAAAATATAAAAATGTTTTATATTTTTAGCTTAATTTATTTTGTAATAGCAAAAAGATACACAAGTCAGTGTTTCTCTGTCAAGTGAAGGAATGCAATGATTTAAATAGTGATTCTCTATTCCAAACACTTAATATGCTTCTGTGATTTGTTGTTATTACTCCAAAAGGTTATTTGTTGTTATTACTCCAAAACATTTTCTGATATTTAACTGGGACCCACTGCCAGAGCAGTGTTATTCAAAATTTGTGTTTTCTCACCTAATTTTTTCAGCTTTTGGCAAAGAATGCAACTGGATTCCTTCCACTGCTTATTTATAAGTCTCTTCCCACCAGAGCTTTGATCAGAAATTCAAAGGGGAAAAAAAGACTTTGTCACCATTAGATGGCTCACTATGAATGTGCTTCTGATGGCACCAGTAATGTCACCCCTCCTCCACTTCGCTTTGCTTTGAAGTCCCTGCTGCTGTGATATTTTCAACAATGCATGAGTCATTCACAGGAAACATGCCCAAGTTCTAGAATAGTAAGAGACCCAGGTCCTGCTCCAGGGACAGTGTTCCCAAACTGCAGGCGAAGCAAAGAGTTCTATTTGCCTCCCATAACTGCAGGCTCCTTTGTTTCTCATGTCCTTGGCAGAGGCTGAAAGAAGAGGGCTTGTAAGACTTGGGCCCTGTTGTGCCACTTAAAGAAATAATAAGCCATTGTCTTCATTAAGCAGGCCCTGTTTTAGCAAACAGAATCGAAATGCTTGAAATGGGAACTTTTTTTTAAGAGAGAAAATTAAAGCAGGGATGCTTTGCAAAATTCCCTAGAGAAGCTGCTTTTTGTTTCCCTTTCTTAAATTGCCGCTTAGTGAGAAGATTCATATTCAAATGGGATGGGGTTGTGAATTGGTCGTTTGCACATTCTCATGCACCCAGGAAGTCTATGATTATGGCTAATTACAATGACGGATGAAATACTAAAAAGAGTGCTCAATCAAATTGTTGTTCATGCATGAGGTAACTCAGGCCAGCCAATGGAGGTGTGATTTTTGGTAATTACAAACAGTGTGGCGACTTGAAAATAGCTTAGTAAATCTATTCAAGACAAAATAAGGCCTAATTAATCACTCTAGGTTTTGAATTCCCCAGATGATCAGCTTGCTCTATTCTTTTTGGTGCTCTTTTTAACAGACTTCATCTAGGGATATGAATTCTTCCCTTTCCATTGCTTACACTTCTGCCGGTTAGGGTAATGCAACTGTTTCAAAATGCTCTGCATTTTCTTTTGTTACAGCTGTGTGGCAAATGTTTTTTAGAGCAAGTAGATGAAATGCTAGAAGAATGCACACAGCAATATTTGCTATGTGTTGGAGATAACGTTATTTTAAGCTGTTACCTGACATTTATTTCAGTCTAAGCCAGAGCAGGCTTTGGGAAAGTATGGAATTCTGTTCAGTGTTGTTCCTGAATGCTGTGCATTTGTTTCATTTCAAAATGCCAAATCACTTGTTTCCAATCTGAAAATAATACCATTATTTGGTGTATCTTTCTAAACTGACACTATAATAATACATTACAGGCTATATGATGTAATTAATCTTCAAATTTGCATTCTACCATTATGTTTCATACTTCCCTCCGCAGTCTCATAAAATGAAATGTATATCTTTTACATACATACATACATACATACATACATATATATATATATATATATATATGTTGTTGTTGTTGTTGTTGTTGTTCAGTCGCACAGTTGAGTCCGACTCTTCACGACCCCATGGACCAGATTACGCCAGGCCCTCCTGTCTTCCGCTGTCTGCTGAAGTTTGCTCAATTTCATGTCCGTTGCATCGATGTCACTGTCTAACCATCTCATCCTTTGCCATTCCCTTCTTCTGTTACCTTCAATCTTTCCCAGCATCAGGGTCTTCTCCAGTGAATGCTCCCTTCTCATTTGGTGACCAAAGTATTTGAGCTTCAACTTCAGGATCTGGCCTTCCAGGGAACAGTCAGGGTTGATTTCTTTTAGGATTGAATGATTTGATCTCCTTGCAGTCCAAGGGACTCTCAAGAGTCTTCTCCAGCACCATAGTTCAAAATAATCTATTCTTTGGCGCTCGGCCTTCCTTATAGTCCAACTCTCGCAGCCATACATTACTACAGGGAATACCATTGCTTTGACCATGCGGACTTTTGTTGGAAAGGTGATGTCTCTGCTTTTTATCATGCTGTTTAGGTTTGCCATCGCTTTCCTCCCAAGGAGCAGGCGTCTTTTAATTTCATGGCTGCAGTCACCATCTACAGTGATCTGGGATCCCAGGAACGTGAAGTCTGTCACTACTTCTACAACTTCCCCTTCTATTTGCCAAGGAGTGATGGGGCCGGATGCCATGATCTTAGTTTTTTTGATGTTGAGCTTCAAGCCCACTTTTGCGCTCTCCTCTTTCACCCTGAGCAAGAGGCTCTTTAGGTCCTCTTCACTTTCTGCCATCAGAGTGGTATCGTCTACATATCTGAGGTTATTGATCTTTTCCCAAGCAATCTTAACTCCAGCTTGTGATTCATCCAGGCCAGCATTTTGCATGATGTACTGTGCATATAAATTAAATAAGCACGGTGACAATATACATCCTTGTCGTACTCCTTTTCCTATGCTAAACCAATCAGTTGTTCCATATCCGGTTCTAACTGTTGCTTCTTGACCCTTATACAGGTTTCTCAGGAAACATGTGAGGTGATCTGGTACTCCCATCTCTTTAAGAACCTGCCATAGTTTATTGTGATCCACACAATCAAAGGCTTTAGCGTAATCAATGAAGCAGAAGTAGCTGTTTTTCTGGTACTCTCTTGCTTTCTCCATAATCCAGCGAATGTTGGCAATTTGATCTCTAGTTCCTCTACCTCTTCGAAACATATATATGTATGTATGTATGTATATATTCCTGGAGCTATGTTTTTATGGTAAAAATGTTCATATGTTTATTAAAGGCATTTGTATGCTTTTTTTCCTCCAGAGCTGAAATTGGCCTCTACAGAAATGTATATAATACTTCCCACTTTTGTCATGCAACCTGCTCCCATTCCATCCGTTAAGTATTTGCCCTGATATTGCCATTGTAAACTAATCCGGAGCTTCAGTCATAAGCTCCATAAGCTCTTAGTATTCTAAACTCTACAGTTGGATTGGTCACTGTTGTGAGACAGCCAGAAAGACTCTGACCCTTGGTGGGAAGGAATCCTATCGGTCCTAAGATTGCAAATGTGATTGGACATTACCGTACTTGGGGTGTGTGGTCTCACTAGTTCAAAATGTATATCGTTAGATCCAGGGCTTTTTTTGTAGAAAAAGCCCAGCAGGAACTCATTAGCATATTAGGCCACACTCCTGACAGCACAGCTCATGAGCATATTAGGCCACTCCCCCATGTTACCAGAAGTGTGGTCATCCAGCCACACCCACCTTTTGCTTCTTATTCTGTTTACCTTGATTGTTGTCAAAACCCAGGGCTTTTTTTGTAGCAGGAACTCCTTTGCATGTTAGGCCACAAACCCCTAATGTAGCCAATCCTAATGAGTTTCTGCTGAGTGTGGCCTGTTATGCTAATGAGTTCCTGCTGGGCATGGCCAACTCAAGAGCCAGCTGGAACTCTGTTCCTGTGTGTTCCTGCCCCAAAATAGCCCTGGTTGGATCGTTCTATGCTTGTTGTGTTCTGAGCTGAATAAAGAAATCACTTGTTCAAAACACTGCCTCGATCTCAGTACATAACACCACCCTTACTCACTGATAGATGGTTTCTCCAAAGAACACAGGTACTGCAAATACATCCATCCTGCCAAGCCACTCATTACACTTTCCCTCAGTCTTCCCCACCAAAACCTTCCCAAAGTCTTCCTATTTATTCCACCCAGCTAAACTATGGAAGCCACTCTTTCCAGTCATGATAGTCAAATGCAAGTTCCATATTCCATTCTGAGTAGAAGAGTATATAGACAAACAACAGCACTGGAACAGACTGCCTTGGGAGGTAGTGGATGCTCCTTCACTGGAGGTTTTCAAGCAGAGGCTGGATGGCCATCTTTCGGATATGTTGTAGGGCCAGGGGTCTTTTTGTAGAAAAAGAGCTGCAGGAGCTCATTAGCATATGGTATGCTAATGAGCTACTAGGCTATAAGCATATGCCATGCCCCCTGACATCACTGGAAGTGATGTCAGAAGGGGAAGCAAAAGGGGGGGAGGCATCTTCAAAAGCCTCCCCTCCCCTTCCCCAGCTGGCTGGGTGGGGGAGCAAAGAGAGAAGGGGTTTAAAGTTTAAACCTCTTCTCACTAGAGTTGGGCCACAAAAGGAGGAAAGAGGGAAGGAAAGAGAGAGAGTAGAGAGAAGGAAAGAAGGAAGGAAAGAGGGAAAGAAAGAGAAGGAAAGAAGGAGGGAAAGAAAGAGAGAGAAGGGAAGAAGGAGGGAAACAGGGAAAGGAGAAAAAAAGAGAAGAGAAGAAGGTGGAACGGAAAGAAAGAGAGAGAAGGGAAGAAGGAGGGAAAGAGGAAAAGGAGAGAAGGAAAGGAGGGAATGAAAGAAATTCAGTGGCAATTCAGCCCCATTATGTCCTATGGGCCATTGAAGTCAATGGCGAAAACATAGGGTATATTCTGGTGGCTGGAGGGGAGGAGGTTTGGGGGAGAGGCTCCAAACTCACAGGGTAGCTGATGGAGCCTCTCTCCAAGATACCCACCAAGTTACCCTGAAAATTTGGAGCCTCTCCCTCAAACCTCCTCCCCCCACAACTACAAACAGCACCATGGGAAAAAAGTAACTTTTCCCCCCATCATAGAGAACAATGGAGGGGATGGGGGCAACCTGTTTGGGGGCCCATAGAATTGGACCCCTGGTCCAATGTTCTTGAAACTTGGTGGGGCTGGAGGGGAGGGGGTTTGAGGGAGAGGCTCCAAACTCACAGAGTAGCTGCTGGAGCCTCTCCCCAAGATACCCACCAACTTTCAAGAACATTAGACCAGGGGGTCCAATTCTATGGGCCCCCAAACAGCTTGCCCCCATCCCCTCCATTGTTCTCTATGATGCTGTTAGTAGTTCTGGGGGGGAGGAGGTTTGAGGGAGAGACTCCAAATTTTCAGGGTAACTTGGTGGGTATCTTGGGGAGTGGCTCCATCAGCTACCCTGTGAATTTGGGGCCTCTCCCTCAAACCCCCTCCCCTCCAGCCTCCAGAATATACCCTATGTTTTCAACATTGACTTCAGTGGCCCATAGGATATAAGGGGGCTGAAATTGACATTTGGCTGGCCGAAAGACTGCTGAATCCACTGGTACTGCCGAAACTGACATGCGGGAGCCTTTCTGCCCTCTGAAATTGCTTGTGCCCGATTTGGCTGAATTGAATTTTTCCACACCCCTACCAGGGATGCCGGCTGGGGGCGGGGCTTGCCACCACTGCCATTTGTTGTGGCTCCTGACCTGCTGGAGCTGTGCTCCGGTGTGCTCCCACCCCAAAAGACCCCTGTGTAGGGCTATCTTTTGGCTATGCTCCTGCAGAGTGCAGGGGGTTGGACTAGATGACCTCTAAGGTCCCTTCCAACTCTAACATTCTGTGATTCTTTGAACATGGGAGTGTTATGGCGTAAGTGCTTGCTAAAGATGTCAGACTTAGTACAAAGCAGAGATACAGTAGAATCCTAAGCAGAGTTACCATTGAAGACAACAGTTACTACTCTTTTACCAAAATGATATTCCATACTTTGATTTGCTTCCCCAGGCTCCCATATTTTAATTAACTTCAACAGGTAGTCATATTGGTCTGCAGGAGAACAGCTAGATTCTAGTCCAGGAAAACCTTACAGACCAAGATTTTCAAAGCTCCCTTTATTAGATACTAGTAGGAATGGAGCTCCATGAGTACTCATATCCCAGCCTGAAGGTGAGAGGGGTGTTTCTGACTCTTTTCTTCTATAAGGACTCATGGATTCCCATTTCCGCTTGTACGTGATGAAAGGAGTTTTGACTCTTGAAAGCTCATAGCCCCCATAGTATTGTTGGTCTCTAAGGTGCTACTGCACTCAATTCTAGCTCTATTTGCAATTCTTAACTGATGAAATTCACTACTATAAGCTATAGTAATGACCAGTAAAAAATGTATTTTTTAAAGAATTAGAGTAATTAATTGAGATCAGATGTATCAACAACTATAAGCCATGGTGGCTAAATGGAAACTCCATTTTCAGAGGCAGTACACCCGTGAATACCAGGTACTAGGTATAAACTACAGGAGAAGGCTATTGCTTTCATGTCCCACTTCTAGCCTTTTAATGGTCTCATTCATTACCTTTGGAAACAGAAAGATGGATTACATAGACCTCCGGGGATTTACTCATGTTTTCATACAATAAAACCTGTTCCAAGATTATTGATATTTTCTGTCATTACAGATTAATTTCCATCTTAGATTCCCCCTGTATTTATTTCCTTCCTATAGGCTCTCTAAAAGACTTTCCCCTCCCCATAAAATTACTTTCCCCCTTTTCTGGAAGTACCCCATCACCGCCATACTTAACTGAGGTGAAGGGGAGACAGCCAGCTGGAACAGCCTGCATAGTGCAGAAGTTATCCCCACATGTTCCAGTCTACACAGCAAGGCAGTCTACGCACCAGCCAGGCCTTCCCAAGAGCCCAGCAGCACCAGGTAAGGGAGGAACAGCCACTGCATGGAGCAGCCATGAACCTTAATGTGCTGGCACCAGCTAGCTGAGGGGGGGGTAGGACAGCCATTTAAGGGAGGGAAAGAACAAGGCTGGAAGCTGGCCCAGTCATACCTGATTAACAATAGTTCCTTCCAATCAACCCAGGAGAGTGGGGCAATCCTCAGGGAAGAAGAAAGGCGAGCATACCCCAGGGGGTATCTCCCTCATAAGGACATGGGAATCAGGCCTGGGAGGACATGCTATCATTCCTGTTAACTAACAGGCTACAAGGGAGGGTTACTGAAAGAAAGGAGGAAGAAGTGTGCTGTTAACTCCTTCCCCTTTCTTGTCTATAGCCTGTCAAGGCCCCCATGAGGAGGCTCCGGAGGGCATTGGCCCCGCCCAAACCTGACAGTGTGGTGGATGCTCACACCCATCAAACTTAATTTCCCATGTGATTCCTCATTTGTGCCTAGTGGCAAAGGCAGCCCTAGATTCAGTAGACCAGAAGAAGAATAGGAGGAGGAAGAGTTTATTTATACCCTGCTTTTCTCTACCTCAAAGTTGCTTACAATCGCCTTCCCTTCCTCTCCACACAACAATCACAGTGTGAGGTAGGTGGGGCTGAAAGAGTTCTGAGAGAACTGTGACTGGCCCAAGATCACCCAACAGGCTTTATGTAGAGGAGTTGGGAATCAAACCTGGTTCTCCAGTTTAGAGTCTGCTGCTTTTAACCACTATACCATGCTGGCACAAGCTGTGAGGTTTAAGCATGCAAACAGATTCTCTGGATCTAGCTGGATTTTCTTTGTGCAGTCATAGCTGCTCTGCATGCAGAAGCTTGTTTATGCTGGCCAAAGAACCTCTCTGGATTGTGGCCGGTGTTAACTAGATTATAAAGGAAATAGATTATAAATATTTTGGCATTGTCCCAAGGAGTGACTGAAACTTTGAGTTTTGTAACCAATGGGGAGGGGGGGGATTCCTTGGCAAAATTAGTATACAGGTATCAGACATGCTATCTCTGGATCCCTGAATTTATCTAGTGTGCATGTCCTATTTCTTAGGCCACGCGGAACAACAACATCAGTGCATTATTTTGATTTTAAATGTTTGTTCTCTTTTTCCCCCCAGTGCACACATGGGGCTGTCAATTGAAGAGCGTTATTACATAAATATACTGATTTAAGGATAAGCTGCTTTTCTGTCCAACTATGTAGAAGACCTTAAGTTGTATTGTACAATAAATAGCATTTATTTTGGACCTTTAACCTTTGCACCAGGAATCTGTCCACTAATCTCCACTGTGACTACTTCGAACATTCCATACATGTCAGCAGTTTCACTCAAATCTCTGCCATGCCACAAGGGGGAAAATTAGTTTTCTTTGGCAAATATATGGATCAGATAAAATGGATTGAAAATTTATACTTTTGCTATCTGTTCTCATTCAGTGAAACTTTTTTTTTTTTAATCTCTTCTATCTTGTGAACTGTCAGGCCCAGAAATGAGAAGGCTAGTAGGCTCTGAAAATGTAGGGATAAATAAAAAAGCATAGAACCAGCAAACCTTTTTTTAAAAAAAACTTCTATGTTTTCTCTCCCCAAAAATATGGCATGACCTACACAGCCCACTCATAATCTTGCTGCTGTAAAGCTGCTGTCTCATGATCTTCTTGACTGAAAAACAGCCAGAGCAAAATACTTCCTCCTTTTGCCTTGGCAAGGTAAAGTCTTTCTGAAATGTTATTTACTGAACCCTCTGTAATTTATAGCCATTCCTCAACTAAACCGTATAGTAATAAAATTGCCTGGAAAGAATAGGGAGGATGTATGTCGAAAGCTTGGTGTTACCTTGGTATGAACTCAGTAGATATCTTTCTTTTCTTTTCTTTTCTTTTTAGTGGAAGTATTTTATGTGCAAAGGTAGTATTCTGGATGGCAGCTGCTAATAAGCTGTGGAAAGACAAGAGTGGTACACTGCTGCATGACTGTTTTATACAACATCTACCTCTCTGAAACAGCAAACTGCCTGACAAACCTTCTATGCCCACTATATTATATGACCCCCCTTCTGTTACTATATGAATCAAAACTTTGGGGTGGTAAGACTTACAGTTTCTGAGCCCTGTGCTCTTATGTATGGAGTATGAAACTAGAGATGTGTACAATGTTTTCTGTTTCGTACATTCTTTATAGAAACTTGAGAATCACAGCTTATATCTAAAAGCAAAATGTAAGCCTCTAGACCAAAGGTATTTTATTTATATATTTATTTAGATTTACGTCCATCCTTCCCGGCAAGCAGGTTCAAGACAGTTCATAACAGTAAAGTTACCCCCCAAATCTACCCTCCTAAGCATTTTGCAGGAGAAATCACCAGAAATCACCATCTAGAATAGCAGAGATCCTTATACACTTGGAAGGTCAAGGAAATGCTTCCTTTAGGAAATATAGTATTTCCTAGAGCTTTTAAAATGTGAGATGGTGTGTCTGCCTTGCTTAGATGCATGACAGATCAAGCCCTTGATCCAAACACTTGTATGCATGCCATTCCTTTTGTTCTGAGCCATATCTATGATCTGAAACCAAACAAAAATAGTAAGTACCAGTTCAATTTATTGGAGAGATTGCATGGTGTTTATTAAATCAAGATTACATACTTCCCTGTGCAAGTATGCCACTCTTATCAAATGGTGATGCATGAACTGAACCTTAGCCGCCACCACCCCTCAAATTAGCTTTCAGCTCTAAGTAACCTGGCACTGCAAACATTGGCTGTGGTTTGAGTCAAAGATATACCTAAGTTAATATTTAGAGCATCAGATGTCTGCCATACTTTATAAAGGAAATAATGCTGCTACTGGTAGCTGAGGAAAAACTCTCAAATATTTCTCAGCATAAATTTTCTTATTCTTTTGGCAGATCAGTAGTGAGACAAAATATGTATCCTTTTCCCCTTAAGTTACATGCAAGTGCTACAAAATGTAATCATGTCAAAAGCAAAGCAGTTTTAAAAAGTTAATTCCACACTACAGTAAATAAGGGAGTGAGAAAGAGTATTTTTTTTTGTCTACACATTAAAGTATCTGTAGCAGCAGGCACCTTCTCTGACCTTGGAAGCTGTTCAGGTAGTTGTTTTTTTCAGCTTTTTCCATCCCCAACCCACCTGTACCATTGGCCTGAATGTGTCATGCTACTATAATACTTCATGTGTAATAACTATGACTATGACAATAATGACCAAAAGTTAGTAAATCAAAATCTTGAGAAACTGAGTAGGAGGTGTAAGTTCCCAGTTATTTATTTATCTGTTTGTTTGTTTATTCTCTCTCTCTCTCTCTCACTCACTGCCGCTTGCCCCCCCCAGCAGCTGCTGAAGCAGTGAACAGCTAAAAAATTATACGAAAAAATCACAACAGACAGATTAATAATCTTTTTTTAAAAAAAAACACAAATCATCAGGCATCCTAAATACATTATTTTTTAAGTCTGAAATGCATTAGATAACATTACAAGCCTCCTTGAGCAACCAAATCTGAACCAACCAATGAAAGATGAAAGTGGTAGACCTTCTATCATTTGTAAATGTGTCAAGAAACAGGCCAGTTTAATGTCTTGCATATTCATAATTTTTCTTCATATATGAAGATTTTTCTGTAAGCATTTGACATGAATCCTTATAGATCTGAGGTGCTGTATCAACACACCGGTCAGTATCCTAAGGGCTGCATATGCATTGGCCTGTTGTGCCCACCTTCCCAGTGCAGCCCCTTGCACCTTTTGAAAAGTCAGCCCTTGTAGCCTAACAGACCCTTCAGAGCTGAAATTGTTGTTGCATGTGTGAATGGATGCAATCAGAAGTGAAAACTACAAATATGGATTCTTTGGATCCTAGTCCCTATTTTTAAGTGATTGGCAATGCAATCCTAAGCACAGTGACACCCTTCTGTCATGGATATTACCAGGAATATAGGGGAACAGTTGCTGGATTTGACCAGAAGGATCATAGATGATATTGTGGCATTGGCATACATAAACAGAACAAACCTGGCCTCTCAGGGAAGCATGCCAAGCTGAGAGTCTGGAGACCCAGAACAGAATAGCCTTGAAGAGCAATAGGAATACAAAGTGGTGATATAATTATTTGGCTTTATGTAGATTAGAAACCATCTAACCCAGGGTGTCAAACATGTGGCCTGAGGGCCCCTGGAGGGCTTCTATCAGGTCCACCATGGAACTGGTTATCTTCTGCTTCTTTTTCCAGTTCTGCTGCTGCGTCATTGTAGGTTTGCAGCTTATAGATACACACCTTTATAGCATACACAAGATTGCAACAGCACAGACATTTCGATATAATAATTCAGAACAAGAGATGTCAATTATCAGACACTGTTAAATAAACAAAATATTGTAAGAGTGCTAATGTTTTAAGCATGTTTTTATTTTAAGTAAAAAAACTTCTTTGTGTTTGTGTCCTTTATAAAGTTTATATCTCTGCTACCTGGCATTACATTTTATGACATACATGGCCCAGCCGAACAAGGTCTCGTTTATGTCAGATCCAGCTCTCATAACAAATGAGTTTGACACTCCTGATCTAACCCATTAGCAATAGATAGTTAGTTGAGGCCCAGCTGCAGAAACATCTGAGAATCACAAGGATGTCCAGCTTCACAGAAGTGATGATTCAAGGATGGGAATATTCATTCGGTGCCAAAAGATATTGATATGTATGAGAAAGCCTGAGGAAGCCTGTTCCATTGAGATTCCTCCTAATGTTTAGTTGAAAAATCTTTTGATTTAATTTCAACCTGTTGGTTCTACTCCAACCGTCTGGGGCAATGTAAACAATTCTGCACCATCCTCTATATGACAGCCCTTCTAGTACTTATCACCTCTCAGTCCTCTCCATGAGCAGCAGTATTCCCTTCAGGATGATTTTTTTAAAAGAAGAAACAGCTGAATTCTTACTTAGGAGTGGATCTTTGGTACTAAACCTAACAGATATTCTTAACTACTGGTTGCAGGGTAACCCTACAGCTGCCGCAGTAAGGATATAGTTTCACAAGTATCCTCACAGGAAGTGTTATTTAGAACTATGTTTCCTACAAAAATTAGAAGTAAAGGGATCTAAAGTCTCATGTATAGTCAGCTGGAGAGCAAAGCTCTGTTATTGCCAGGGGTGGTTTATGATGGGGGGATGCAGCATATAAAAAAAGACTGCTGTGGCAAACTACAAGGAGGGGTTCTGCCGCTCTTCCTTTTACTAGGCAATGGCATGGAAATAGAGGAGTGGCTTGGTTGGCACCATGCAGGTACCCCCAGCCACTCAGCGTAGCATATCTGTATGCATATCTGTAGCATATTTGTATGTTACTCACTCTAATTCTCCTTCCATCTTGTAAAATTGTTGGTAGCCAGTCTCTGTTTAGCAGTGGTAGCATTTCCATGCACATCAAACCCTCTTGTGACATATTACTGGCTACAGGATAACTGAGATAAATGTTTCCTTTTTCGTAGGTGCTCACAGAATGACATCAATGAACCCTCTAAACTTCAGTGTTGGCATAAATTAACAGAAGAGTTTTTGTATAATGATGTGGTTGAGTTATATCAGAGTCCTCAGAAGTAATCATTTTGTGTATGGGATGAGCAGTGTTTGTGTAAATGATGTGTTCAGATATTAATTAGCCTCAGATGTCTTGGATACTAAGGAACACAGTTCTGGAAGTATGAATGTCAGTACATGCTAGTTGATAGTTCAGAATCATTCTATGTAACACCACCCTTGTTGGTGGATCAGCTGAACTGGTTAAATTGTATACCAGATTATTCTTGAAAATTTGATAAAGATGATAAATGAAGATGTTCACATCTTATATCACAGTAAATCAGATAGCATAAAGGTTTCAGTAGTAGAACTACAGATCTAGGTTCAAGGTTGCTAAGTGAGGCTGACAAGCGGGCAGGGGACTTACCAAGAGAATATGGGAGGAGGGGGGTCTGGGAGAGGGAACTACAAAGCAAGTTCTGGGTGAGCTGCTGTCACATTTAAAGGGACCGTGTTCCTTTTAAATGCTTTCCCCCATTGGAAATAATGGAGGATGGGGGCATCTTCTTTGGGGGCTCATAAAATTGGACCCCTGGTCACATCTTTTTGAAACTTGGGGGGGGGGGTGAGTAGAGGCACCAGCAGCTAAGCTGAAATTTTGGTGTCTCTAACTCAAAAAACAGCCCCCCCAAGCCCCAGATACCCACAGATTGATTCTCCATTAAACCCCGTAGGGACTGGTCTGCATAAGGTATAATGGAGTGCCCAGCTGCTATTTCCCTCCCCCTTCCCGCTTTTTGATAGCCCTAAAGTGGTGGGAGAGGCTCCAAACTGGGGGATTCCTTGACCCCAGTTGGGGATTGGCAACCCTATCTATTTTTGAAGCAGAATCTCACATACATCAAAAGCAGGGCTCTTTTTGTAGCAGGAACTCCTTTGCATATTAGGCAACACACCCCTAATGTAGCCAATCCTCCAAGAGCTTACAGAGCTCGTCTTACAGGAGCTGTAAGCTCTTGGAGGATTGGCTACATTAGGGGGTGTGTCACCTAATATGCGAAGGAGTTCCTGCTACAAAAAGAGCCCTGATCAAAAGGGAAGCCTATCCTATAGACAGGGGCTTTATAAAGTTCCAATCTGTCAACAAACACTATTGAAATTAGGCTAAGGGTTTGGATTTAGCATTTTTCATTGCATTACCTCTCACAACTTAATGCCATTTTAGTGTAACTTTCAAGGGTCTGGATAAGAGACCAAATCTACATCTCTTGCAGTCAGATTTGGGGCATGGTCCCTGAGCCTGACACTGATGTTAAAAGTCCAGACAGCAATTGCTTCTTTCATATAGTGCTCCATTTGGTTCTTCCTGAAAGAAATTGATGGCCATACCGTAAATGGCTATAGATTCAATTTACGAGAAATGCAGCAACTAAAAAAACAAAAAAAAATGGAATCACTCGGCAGAAATTTATCTTAAATGCAAATAGGTATAACAAAATCTGGGCAATGGTATTTATAATAGGAATGCTGTTGTATGGGGAGAGGGGTGATTTGCAGTAGAGAAGGGAAGTACTTAACCTTTTCACTGCATTTCCACTGAAGCTCCCCAGCTGCTTTTCCTCTGCTGTGTTACATGTTTGTGAGAATAATCATACAACTGGGATCACATGTGCTGGGGAATACATTGCTGGAAATAGTTTCCCCCCCAAAAAAAGAGAAGTTGTGATAGACCTAAGAATTCTTCCTTTCAGTGCTTCTCAGAAATTAAACAGCTTTTTTGTGACAGAAGCAGAAACAGACCTTCAGGTTTTGTTATACAAGTTTGCACATAATATTTTGTTTCAAATTAAGACCTGCAGCAAACTGCCTAGTATTTCCATAGAACAGCAAATATAGTAAGTGTTGTTTTTTTGTCTCCTAGGCCAAAAGATTGGAGGGCAGACTTGTCTCTCAAAGGTTTTAATAATTCTTGAGATCTCTTACAACAGAAACATCCTTTAAAATAAGGTGATTAAAATAAATGTAGCATTTCGTGATGTGGTTTACAAAAGCAATTGTCATCAAATTGGAATTAAAATATTTAATTTCCCTTTAGGCTTATATTCAGTAATGGAACAAGAAATTTTAATCTATTTTAAGGTAAAGGTAAAGGTTCCCTTGCTCGAAAGCCAGTCGAATCCGACTCTAGGGTTGCGGTGCTCATCTCCGTTTCAAAGCCGAAGAGCCAGCGCTGTCCGAAGACATTTCCGTGGTCATGTGGCCGGCATGACTAAACACCAAGGTGCACGGAACGCTGTTACCTTCCCACCGCAGTGGTACCTATTTATCTACTTGCAATTTCTTGCTTTCGAACTGCTAGGTTGGCAGGAGCTGGAACTAGAGACGGGAGCTCACTCCATCTTGCGGCACCTGGGTCTTGAACTGCTGAACTACTGATCTCCCACAGCCTGCAGTTCAGCGTCTTAACCACTTGAGCCACCGCAGCTCCTTAATCTATTTTAAGTATACACAAAATGTTCTCTTGTCTTCCTGTACTGAGAAGCACATTGAAATAAACATAGTACAGTAAGAGATAATATGTGATGGGTCATTTTGATACCCTGCAATGTAATTAATGTTGGAAGAGGGCTGAGGGGAGCACAATAGAAACAAGAAAACAAATACAATAGGGCATGAATTCAGTATGGAACATATAGAATTAAATATGTTAAATTCAAATCCAGTAGCACTTTAGAGATCAACACTGGTCTCTGAGGTGCTACTGGAATTGAATTTAACTGTTCTATTGCAAACCATCATGGTCACCCTCTGAAACATTAAATATGGTTTCCAACATCTCAGTTCTGTACAACCCTCAGGTGCTGGATTGTAGTAGGGTTGCCAGCCGTCAGAACAGAGGTGCGATGTCACTTCTGGCAAATATGCAGAAGTTATATCATATCACCAGCATGACATTGGGGTGACACTTTAGGATTTGGACAAAACTTTGTGGTATTTGCCAGAAGTGACAGCACAATGCCACTTTAAAAAAAATCCCCCCACTGGCCCTATGCAGGCCGGCAGGCAGCAGGCAGGCAGGGAAGTCTCCCTAGACTTGAGCCGACTCTTGGCAAGGTGGGGTATAAATGGAAAATAATAAATAAATAAATAGATTACATAGGTATTAGACAGGATGATTTTCAAAAGTGAAATTATTTTTAGAGCAGTACAAGCTATTATAATATTGCTTTAGTTTAGAATATTACAGCCTTGCTCCAGTCAATGAGCATGTGTGCACCAATACATACATCATCTCTCACTGAGTGAGGGACCCTTGCATTCAAGTGAGTACTGCTTGGATCCTCCCTGATTCAACAGCTGGGGCTGTGCACATGAAGCTGTCTTATACTATATGCAGACCACCAGTTCATCAAGGTCAGTACTGTCTACACAGACTGGCAGCAGCTCTCCAGGGTCTCAGGTAGGAGTCTTTCACATCACCTACTGCCTAGTCCTTTTTAAACTGAAGATGAGCCCAGAACCTTCTGCATGAGAAGCAGAGGCTCTGCCACTGAGCCACAGCCCCTCTCTTAATGTTGCCATGGCAGAAAATTGACATCGTTGCCAGTAATGTGTTTAGAAGAGGGCTGTGGAGCCATATCCTACATTTTCCCTGATAACAAGATGATCAACATGACAGAATTACAAGTACATAACCATGGTTATTATGCATTGCATATTTGGATCACAACCCAAAGCTCTTGCAATCCTGCTGTCTTTTTTTAAATGAGTAGGGTGTTTTGTATGTGTGATTTACCTAATTCCCCTTCCTTATTACAAACCTCCATGCTGTACTGCATTTTATTTGGGATGTCCACTATACCATTAGCAAAGGCTTTTGGGGTAAGCAGAGGGTTACTTGGGAAAGAAGCATTTGCTTAGATATAGTGGAGAGAATGAGAGGAGGTAAGGAAGAGGCAGCAACATTGAGTAGAGGGTGCTGTTGCCAACCTCCTGGTGGGGACTGGATTTCTCCAGGAGTTTCAATTGATCTCCAAACAACAGAGATTAGTTCCCCTGAGGACAGCCTCTTTGGCATCACGTTCCCACTGAGCTTGCTCCCCAAACTCCACCCCTCCCAGCCACAATCCAAAAATCTCCAGGAATTTCCCAAGCTGGAGCTGGCTGCTCTAGAGGCTGTATGTCTGTCCTTTTAAGAGTAAAGACAGGAAAAAGCAGAGCTGATCATTACATAAGTGAAAAAGCTGTACCCACTCCTGACTGCATGTTATTTGCATAATATTTAAAGTTCTGTTTCCTTTCTATTTAATGGGTTCATTGTTAAATTGAAACCTCATGAAGATAACAGTTTTAATAAATCCCTTAGTATGTAGGTATTCTGTCCATTCTGTCTAGGGGCCTTGTATATGGGAGTATTATGTCTATGATGATGAATGGGCTTGTGTTATTAAGGGATGAGGATTCTTTCCTTGTACTGATTTGCCAGTTTGTTTAATGAATACTGACTTGTGACAGTTTATGCATTTGCATTAGAGAAAGAACTTTGCCTTCTGAGATGATCTTTATTATTGAGGGATTCTTTTTTATGTCCAGTAAAACTCTGTGTTCTTTATTTTAAAGTGAATGATTCCTGGTTTCCTAATATTCATTATTAAAGAATCTAAATATTTATTTCATTTCTATCCTGCTTTTTTTCATTATGGAATTCAAGGTGGCTTACATAGATCTCCCATCTAGGCACTAATCAAACCCCTGCCTAGCTTCAGCAAGATTTGCTTTATCAAGTGTCCAACAAGTTTACCCTGGAACCCAACATAAAGAATTCATTTTCATAGTGTGAGTTCTAGTATGTCTGGACAACAACAAAAAATCTTGCATTTTGTATGTGTATGTGTCCAAAGAAGGATCTAAAGGTATATGAAACACATCTACTGCTTAGACCTCTTTGGGAATCATAATCTACTTCATGTTCTGAGGAAGAATGGTTATGATTGATATATAAATACTTTTACATGATATAGGAAAACATTTTAGGGTCCCACAAGGACTTGTGGGGGGCATCAAATTTTCTCCAGTTCCACTATTTCCTCCTTCCCTCCCCTGAAAGGCCCCATAGCCTCTCTCCTTTTCCTGCTTCTTTCTCTCCTTCTCACCCAACAACCAATCTACATTTATCTACCTCCCCTTTTTTCAGCTTTCACTCTCTGTGGCAGCCTCTGCCTGGGAAAACCCACTGGGTCACACCCAGTTGCATGGCAGGGAACCTGCAGGAACTCTCAGGAGGACCCTCACTTTCTCCAATACCTCTCTCCCTACATTGTTTTCTCTTTCCCTTCTTCTGGCAACTTTTCACATCCTCCTTCTCTGCTTCTAACCCATCCACCATGACTTCCGGAGGCATCTGGATCGGGGCGGTATGGCGGTACTGTTGTTGTTGTACCTATCGGCAGCGTTCGACATGGTCGACCATCAGTTACTGATCCCCTGCCTCACCAAAACTGGGATTCAGGGGCTTGCCTTGCAGTGGCTTGTCTCCTTTCTCCAAGGCCAGGGACAAAGGGTGGCTCTAGGGGATCAGATGTTCCGGAGGCACCTGCTGACTTGCGGGGTCCCTCAAGGGGCGGTACTATCCCTGATGTTATTTAACATCTACATGTGCCTCCTTGCCCAGATTGTCCAGAGGCATAGGCTAGGGTGTCACCAATACACAGACGACACCCAACTATATCTGTTGTTGGGTGGTCAGTCCGACTCAACCCCAGAAGATCTGGACCGGATGCTTCAGGACGTGGCTGGCTGGCTTAGGCTGAACCGATTTAAATTGAATCTGATGAAGATGGAGGTCCTGTGCCTGAGTCAGAGTGTATTGGGGTAAGGGATCCCACTACCGACCTTCAACGGGGTGCTGTGGTGCCAGCACTGAGGGTCACTAGTTTGGGAGTGCTCCTGGATGCTTCTTTAACAATGGAGGCCCAGGTAGCAGCCACTGTCAAAGCAACCTTCTATCATCTCTGGCTGATTAGGCAGTTGGTTCCCTTCCTCGAATGCAATGACCTGGCAACAGTAATCCACACTATGGTCACCTCAAGATTAGACTACTGCAATGCTCTCTACATGGGGCTGCCCTTGTCCCAAATTCAGAAATTGCAGGTGGTGCAAAACATGGCAGCCAGGCTGTTGATGGGCTTCTCTATATGAGAGCACATCCGGCCTGTGCTGAAGGCATTGCACTGGCTGCCAATAGCATACTGGATTTGTTTCAAGGTGCTGGTTTTGACCTTTAAAGCCCTATATGGTCGGGGGCCTACCGACCTGAGGGACCACCTTTCCCCACATATTCCCCAGAAAGCACTAAATATTAGAGAAAAAAATGATGTTCCTTCAAAAGAAGAAATGATAAACTCTTGAAACAGCAGAGATGGACAGATTAACTTCATTTTTGAGAGGACAAAGAGAAGAAGGATTCCAAAATACATGGTCAAGTTTTACAAATGGTTAGACAATTATGTTAAATGAACAAATGGTGACATAAAATGGACAGAAATATAACTTACACTAGTGTGTGTGAATTCAGCTCCGCACATTTAGCCCTCTTTTAACCCCATTAGGCTAATCCAGTGCCTCAAATTTCTTCCTTGTGGGGGAAGAGTAGCAGTGAGCGTCTGCCCAAGGTGAGGGGGTGACGGCAACCCCCCCTTCACCCATTTGGGCCAGCTCTGAAGCAAGGAGTTAGAAGGAGCCCCTATGAGACGCGGTCACACCGGGCAATTCAAGAGCCTGAAGAACTGACTGAGTCTGGGCAAAAGACCCATCGACCAGGTGAAGCTAAGTGTTGTTTATTTTTACTTTTTTTCATGTAAAATCCCTTTTTTTCCCTTGCAAGTATTATACAGGTAGAAAAACAGGAGGAGTGGAAAGGATTAGAGGGAGGGAACGCCCTTACTGCTTCCTTATGCTAAACAGAAGAAGTTTTTCCCTAAATGGCTAAATAGGTATATGAGACAGTTAAGGGAAACAAACAAGAGAAACAAGAGGGCAAAACATATAAAAGCAGAGACCTGCAAGTAGAAACAACATTGTGTTTTGTTTGCTCTTTTCGCTTTTCTTTTCTCTACCTTAGTCATCGTGGTGAGGTACTCCTTTAAGAGCTGCAGCAGCGTCATGCAGAGCAGAGACAAAGAGAAGCAAGGCTTGGAAGAAGACCAGTGACATCATAACAAGGAGACGACAGAGAAGGGTGGGGGAGTGTGTAAGTGGAGAAGCGAAGGAGTGAAGGAGTGGAACAACATAAGAAATCAATCAGGAGACACCGGGAGGCATCGTAAAAGAGCAAAGGAAGACAGAAGAAGAAGAGAAAGATGTTTGTAAAAGACTGATAACAGACTAAGGAACAACCATAAACAGAAGGAGAGGAACTCTTTACGTTAGAAAACAGATTTAGAAGGGACATTACTATTTTGACTATAGTACCAATATAAGCAGAAAAATAGTGGGAAATTAAGAAAAGAATATGGTTTAAGGAGGGAAGAAAGAGAGATAAGTATAATATAATTAATATAATTAAAATACATAATTTAAGATAAATAATTATTAGTTGATGGCTTCAGGCTTCAGTGGTTCTAGAAAATTTTTATTCCATCACCTGGCCAGGAAGGTAATATTTCTCAGTTGAAATCAAGCACAATGTCAAACCCCCAAATGAGCAGGAAAGATTTTAAAGAATTAAAGACACTAATACAAGATTGTGTAGCCCAAACAATGAAATCAATGATAGACAATACACTGCCAGAGATAATAAAGAAAGAAATTGAACCTATTAAAACAAAAATGGATGAGATGTCAAACCAAATTGAGCCATTAAAGTTAAAAATGGAAGAGATGTCAAACCAAATTAGATCAAAAACAGATGAAATCAAGAAACAGTGGAAAATAAACAGGAGATATTAAAGATAGCAGCCAACAATGACTCAATTAAAAAGAAAGTGCAAGAACTAGATTATGAGGTCCAAGAATTAAAAGATAAAGGGGATAAAATGGAACAGACACTAATATCTTGAGAAATTGATAGCGCTGCACTAATACTCAGATGTCAAAACATCCCCGAGACAATTGAAAAAGATTTAAAAGAGGAAATGGCAGAAAACTTAGCAACACAATTAGGATTAGGGACGAAAGAAGAAATTCTACCAGAAATAGAATCGATCTATTGAAGAAATTCGGCTTACGCAAAAAAAAAAAAAAACCCAAGGGAAGTTCATATCAAATTCCACAGAAGAGAAATGCAGGATAAAATACTCAAAATGGCAAATCAAAATAAGGTGATAATACAGGAAATAGAGATTAGATTTCTAAATGAGATCCCCTGGAGTGTATGGGGGAAAAGACAGACTTACTGCTAAGAACAAATAACATTCAGTTTAGATGGTTGATTCCAGAAGGGGTCCTTTTTGAATTCCGTGGAAGGAGGCAAAAAATTGATTCAACCTTCAAAGTTGAAAATTTTCTTGATAGATTTGGAGAGAACTTAGGATGGTAGAAAGAAGAGGAGGAAGATAAGGAAGAAGAGTCAGAATTAGAAGAAAAATTAGAACAAGAAGCGGAAAAAAATGAAACTGCTAAAGGTAAAAAAGGTAAAAAAGGTACAATTACTGCCTCCCAAATAATAACCAGAAATAAAGCCAGAGGTAGAAAAAAATAAAAATGGAATATACTAAAGAAACTTCAGATTTTATCCGTCAACATGAATGATCTGAATAGCCCACACGAAAGAAGAAAGATGTTCCAGCAAATGTACAAACAACAGGCGGATCTAATTTGTCTGCAAGAAACACATATTAAAAAAAGAAGTAAAATATTTGCAAAATAAAAGATTAGGCACAGCATTTATTGCTGCTGACGATAATAAAAAAGAGGAGTAGTAATATACGCCAAGGAACAATTACATCCAGAATTAATCTATGCATCGAATGATGGAAGAATTGTGCCTATTGTTATATCCAGATAAGGAATAGAAACTTTAATTATAAATATTTACGCTCCAAACCAAAGTCAAGATTCCTTCCGGAAAGAAATTAAGAAAGAATATGAGAATATTTGTATTATAGGAGACTATAATGCTGTACTGGATAAAAACCTGGATAATAAGAGTGGTAAGAAGACCAAAAGATTAGGAACAATTCTTACTAAAACATATCTACAGATGGCAGAAGAATACAGCATGATAGATGCAAGGAGACTTATTAATAAGAAAGACTACACTTTTCATTCCTCGAGACACAGTTCCTGGTCTAGAATAGATATGGCATGGATTACAACAACAATGGTAGCAGACTTGTTGGAAGCGGAAATTTTACCAAATACTTTTGCGGATCATAATCCTGTAATTTTGGTGTTTAAAGAAATGCGTAAGAAATCTAGATGGAAACTAAATATCGATTTACTTAGAGATCAAAAATTTGTAAAAGATATTAAAGTAGAAATGGTAGAATTCAATTCATACAATATGGGATGCATTCAAGGCTTTTATTAGGGGATGTTTTATTAACCAGGAGGTATGGAAACAACATATGAACAACTGAGAAATCAAATTAAAGTAGAAGATAAGATTAAAAATAATGTTAATATTGAAGATTCAAAAATTAAGTTTAAACTATTACACCATAAAATGAATATACTTCTATCCCAAGAAATAGCCAAGAATATAGAATTTACTAAATTTTATTATTTTGAAAATGCAAATAAACCATCAAGGTGGCTGTCCTATAGAATCAGGAAAGAAAAGGAAAAAAGAACAATTATGGCATTGAAAAATGAAAAAAAAGAAATAAAATATAAAATACAAGATTTGAAAGCTATCGGAGAGGAATTTTATAAGAACTTATATCAACAAAAGGAAGAAGACAAGGAGAAAATTCAAGATTATTTAGTCAAAAAAATAAAAATAAGTTTAATGAAAACCAGAAACAAATCCTGAATGATCCCATTATGATGTGTGAAATTGTAGAGGCAATTAGAAGGCAAAAGAAGAAGAAAACGTCAGGACTGGATGGCCTGCCGATAGAATTCTATAAGAAATTCAAAGATCAGATATCATTACCACTAAAAGAAGTGCTACAAAATATTAATTACCAGAATCTTGGAACCAGGCAATTATCACATTAATATACAAATTGGATTCAGAAGGAAACCAAATTCAAAATTATAGGCCTATCTCACTTCTAAACATGGATTATAAAACCATTCTGATAATGGTTGGTGCAATTTATAAAGACCAATATGCACAAATTTCTGTAAATGGAAACAACAGATTAAAATTCAAAAAGGAACAAGACAAGGCTGTCCCCTTTTGCTGCTACTATTCATTTTTGCGTTAGAGATTTTAAATGAGTGAGAGATGATAGCAAAATACAAGGCCTTAAATTAAAAGGTGAAGAATTTAAATTGATGGTGTTTGTGGACGATCTTGCATTTATTATGGAAAATCCCAAGAACTCTTATACACCTTTAATAAGGGTAATTCAGGAATATGGATCTGTGGCTGGACTAAAATTAACTATAAGAAAATGAAATTACTAACAAAAAATTGCTCGGAAGATACGATAGATGAGATACAAAGGATATCATCTATGGAAATAGTAAAAAAGGTCAGATATTTAGGAATCATGATATCTAATAGGAACAGCAATTTAATAGAAGATAATTATAACAATTTACTTCTGGACATTAAGGCCTATCTGAATAAATGGAATAACTTACAACTGTCAATAATGGGACGAATAGCTACTGTAAAAATGAATGCGCTTCCAAGATTTTTATTTCTTGCATAAAACATTCCAGTGGTTAAAAGAAATAAAATATTCATTGAATTAGATAGACTAACAAGAACATTTATTTGGAATGCAAAAAAAAAAACAGAATAAGATGGAAATTATTACAAGATAAGAAAGAGAAAGGGGTTTTTGGTGTTTTCAGCTGGAAATTATACTATCAAGCAGCATCACTATGTTGGATCAAAGACTTGATAAAATTGGAAAATACTAGGATGCTAAATTTGGAAGGTCATGATCTATATATGGGATGGCATGCATATATCTGGTATGGGAAAGACAAAATTCATTCTAATTTCCATAACCATATATTAAGAGGAACCTTAGTTAAAATATGGGATAATATAAAAGAGAGATATTATAGGAAAACCCCCAGGTGGGTCTCACCATTAGAGGCCTTTACTGAACCATCATTAGGAAATCAAAATAATAAAGAATGTTTTGAATCACTATTAAAAGAGAACAATGATTTAAAAACAAAGGAGGAACTGTCAAAACAGAATATTCAAATGTCCTGGTGGAAATACCTACAATTAAAATCTAGATATGCCAAAGATGCTACTTATAGTTTTGAAACTAAAAAGAATGAACTAGATAAGATATGGCTCTCTTCCAATGACAAGCTGATTCAAAAACTATATAACATGCTACTGGAGGACTATATGGTAGATGAGATGATTAAACCTTCACTGATTTCATGGATGACAGATGTAGGTCATAATCTAGACATAGACACTTGGTTGAAAGTTTGGAAATCCACTAAACTCATGACAGCTATTGCGTATAAAGAGAATATTTTAAAGATGTTCTATAGATGGCATTGGACGCCAGTAAAAATATCAAAATGCTATAAAAATAATATAAATAAATGCTGGAAATGTAAAAGAATGGTTGGTACATATTATCACATGTGGTGGAATTGTAACAAAGTGCAAAAATATTGGCGGAAAGTTCAGAGGATAATTCTTGAAATTACTAATATAAACATGGAATTAGAACCGGAATGCTATTTGTTGAATATATTTCCGGAGGACATTAGATATAATGATAAATTCTTAATAACAATGATTGTAACGTCTGCTAGAATTTTATGGGCTAAATACTGGAAATCTGACAAAACTCTGAGTGACAATGAATTAATTAATAAGTTAAGTTTAGCAGAGATGGACAAAGTAAACATTATAATGCAAGGCAAAGATGATGAGGTACATCAAAAAAGATAGTCGAGGGTACATAAATGGATTAAAGTTAGTTGATAATGACAGACTCAAAATGTATGGAAATATAAGATGTTGATGATTGTATATATTTTTGAAAACCAATAAAAATAAATTAATTTTTTTTAAAAAAAGCAATATAACACTTTGAAACCTAAAGCAAATTTTTATACAAATGGTTTTGGTGGTAAAATTATTTAACATACAGATGTAATGAGAGGGATATGATCCCCAACTTGTTTATAATATATCTTGTTTGTTTCTTTGTCTAGTGTAGTTTGGTGTAGCGGTTAAGTGCGCAGACTCTAATCTGGGAGAACTGGGTTTGATTCCCTACTCCTCCACTTGCACCTGCTGATGTGACCTTGGGTCAGTCACAAGTTCTGGCACAGTTGTTCTTGAAAAAGAGCAGTTTCTGTCAGAGTTCTCTCAACCCCGCCTACCTCACAGGGTGTCTGTTGTGGGGTGGGGAAGGGAAAGGAGTTTGTAAACCGCTCTGAGATGCCGAGTGAAGGGCGGGATATAAACCCAATCTCTTCTCTTCTTCTTCTTTGTTAAATATATGCTTTAAAAAAAAAATAGATTTAACACGAGTGTGTTTTCCACAGTTTTTCACAATGATGTAACTTCCATAATATTTAATTTTAGAAACCTAAGAAAGAACTCTTTCCAAATAATTCAGATAGACTTTCATGTATATGTATGTGTATACATATGTTGGCAACTTGTGTTGCAAGCAGTGGAAAAAAATTATCTTTGCAGTTTGCTTTTAAATTAATGTGAGAGGTTACCATCATAGCCTTGATCGAGGAACATCTTGCAAATCCCAAAGCATCATCTCTTAAAAATACCAAATCACTAAGGATCACACTTGACTTTTATACATTATATATGAGTATTTTTTGTCTGATGAGCTACTTTGTAACAAAGCAGATAAACTGGTTAATCAACATCGTAGTATGTATCAAAAATCATGCCAAGTGTTCACTTATGAACCATTTTGCAAGAGAAAATATGAAACTTAAGACATGTACATGTGCACACATACATATATGCATAAATACTGAAGATATTTCTCTTCTATAATCATTGTCTTTACTTAGACTGTAGTGTTGTTATTACAGTAAAATTATGAAACATAATACACAAGGTTTGTTAGTATTTGTACATTTAGATATCATTATTAGCAGGGCTCTTTTTGTAGCAGGAACTCCTTTGCATATTAGGTGACACTCCCCTAATGTAGCCAATCCTCCAAGAGGTTGCAGTAGCCCCTGTAAGAAGAGCTCTGTAAGTTCTTGGAGGATTGGCTTCATCAGGGGTGTGTCACCTAATATGCAAAGGAGTTCCTGCTACAAAAAGAGCCCTGATTATTAGTAGGCCTGGGCACAACCTATTTATTTGTTATTTATGTTATTTGTAGTCTCCCTTTCTCACAGGAACTCAAGCTCACACAGAGTGAATCAATACAATCAACAAAATGAAATGTTCAATAAACGATGCATTAGGATTAATATATGTAGCAATTTCTTGGAAGTCACTTCCTGTTTCGAAAAAGTAAATGACATCATAACACTTGGGGAATTTAAAAAGTTTATCTGATAAAGTGATAGAAATTTTTCAAATTCTAGTGTCATGACATTACTTCCTGTTCTGAAACAGGAAGTGACTTTGTGCTGTTTTTCTCTCTGAGTTTACTCCCACCACTCCACCGAGTGAGCGTAGGTGATAGAGAGCATTACAGGGTTGTTCCTCAACATTACTGGGTAACTAGCAAACTTGTTCTTGTTCCTCCAGCAGTCACTTCTGGGCCTAGGAAAGCTGATTTCTGGTCTTACAGGACCCCACATCTGGATCAGGGGGCTTTCCTGAGGACAGGGATAGGAGTAAAATTACCCTCTCTTTCCTCTTGCATCAGCACCACTTTGCTAACAGAGGTAGGAGAAGTGATTTCCCATCTCTTCTCATTACCCCTCCCTGTGCAATGACTCTGCAAACTAACTTTTGTGGTGTTGGAAAAGGCTGCTGGGAACAAGGGAAAGATCCATATCACTCACTACCTTCTGCTAAATCTGCCCCCACCCCTTTCTTACATCTGCCACTTTCCAATTAATCATTTTCTCCTTTCCTTCTCTACCACCGCCACTTTCATCTCTCTCCTTTTTCTTTGGGTGTAAAGGCTAAAAATGTACAATGTTTAAATTGTGCCAGTAGTTATAAATAGAAGTCTGTTACATCAAACACTTCTTGGCTGCTACTTTAAGCAATAAAAAAGTGATTTACAACTTGTTAACCTAGATCTCATGGATATCCTTTCTGTAATAATGTGTGTAGACTGTTTACTGTCTAAATCAGACTTGTCAGAGAAATACTCTCTAGTGATTTTTTAACATCAGACTAAAGTGATGCATTCTGCTGGGTTGTCTGATTATGTAGTCAAGAATGGCTGTTTCCCTTCTTATAGTTGCATAATGAATAGGAATAACAGAGCTTATGCTGATCAGAGCTTTTATGTGAAATTTTATACTGGGTTTGTGATTGTTGCTTTTCTCAACATGCTTCAGAAATTCTGATGGGGTCTTATTGGGGTTACTTCTTCTCCCAAAGCTACTCCAACATTTTCTTTTTGAAGTGTGCCATGGTACTTTTTTTTTTTTTTGCGTTTGTTATGCCAAAATAACAGTGAATCTTGTCATTTTGTTAGATCACAAAGCACTGCCATAGTGAGGTTACTATGTGGTCTAATATGAACTGAGAAAATGTTGGTATTTTTGTTTGATGAGAGCAAACAACATCAATAAACAACTTAACAGTGGCACAAAAATTTTATGGTGCCAAATAAAAGTTATAAAACCCTATTAAAGAGACCTCCATAAATGTCAGAGAATTGGCAGACTTTTCAGAAGAAAATTACTGGGAACTATTGCTCAGATATTCAACTAAACTGGAAGATTAAAATGTATATTACTTTGAGGAAGAATTGTCATGAACACTGTATGTAAGATGTTTGACAGAAAGCAAAGATTAAATTACTTTTCTTGAGACATAAATGAATAGTATTGCTTACTATCCTATCCAGTTCTGTTGCATATTCCCAGTCTTCTACTTCTTGTTAAGTGTCCTTTCTCTTGGTTTTAGCTACGCCACTTATCTGCACCAAACAGTGGGACCAAATCTGGCAGTCCATATTCAGAAGTGTCATTAAAGAGAGTCAAAGGAAACAGGAAATAAATACACCAGGGCTTTCTTCACTGTAAAATGTCTTACCCTCCACAAAGAAGATAGAAGAAATGTATACAACATCAAAGGCATAGCAAAAGATGCTTGTTACAAAAAATGGCTTAAATTAGGGTATTGTTGTTGGGGTGTGTGCGTGCTTTGAAATTGCATTCAGAATTGAAAATGTAAATAGCTGCCCAAATGGGCAGAAAACAGAATCCACCTGACACAAAAATGACAAGCTCACTGCCTCTAGGTTTACTTAAGTCACCTCCCCCTCCCCCTTTTTTTTAATCTTACAAAGAAAACATTTTGTAGAATCATCCTGTTTCTGTATAGTATGTAATGAAGTGATCCTTGGCATGCTAGAAATGGCTCATTATTATTTCTTGGTCAGGAATGGAAAGTCTGTCAGCTACACTTATCAATAAGAACGTCTTGGTAATGTGATTAAAAACTGAAAGTTTTGGGGACCATTTATTACTGAAGGAAAGAAATACTGGCAGCACAACTGGAAATAAATTTGATCATTTTGCTAGTAGCCTTCTGAACAATGGTGTCCTCTCAGCATAACCAAATGACTTCTTAAATTTTTCACTTAGTTATAGTTAGGGTTTTGATAGAGGTCTTTCATGTCATGCATAGTCTGATCCTTTGCATGAGTGATGCCAGAGATTGATCCAGGGATCTTGTGCATGCAAAGCAGATTCTTAATCTCTGAACCACTGTCCACTCCCTAAACATTCCTTCCTTATCTGCAAATTAATATCATTCCCATAACTACCTGTAACATAAAAGGTTAGGCAAAAACAGCCTATCACTTCAGTATCTTGTAGAAAAAGAGGCCTGAAACTGCCCCACAGAGATTCAGAATCATATATGTGGCAAAAGTCAATTATAATCACTGAGAACACAATGAGGAGGACACTGGAAGTCAGGTAAAGCCTGATCTGATCTAATGTAGCAAAGATAAATAAAAAACTGCTCAAAACTTAATGCCTTGAGAATCAGCCCTGACAACAGAAACAGCCTCCCTGCCTCCTAGATTGTGTAGTCCACAGACTTTGTATGTCCAGATCCCCACATAGTTCTGCCATATATGATCCCAGTTCAGACTCAGAAAAAGACCCAGTCTTGGTCATTGGGTCCACTAGCTTCAGCTGAATTCATTCTTCTGGAAATTTGACAAAGTGTAATCTGTATGTGCTCAGGGTCAATTCAAGGACTCTGAGTGACCTGGTCAACTGGGTCATCCGCCCCCCCCCAAGTGGGGTGTGGCACACCCCCACTAATTTGCATGCCCCAAGCATGTGGGTGTGAATTAGCGGTGTGCATTTGACTCTATCTGAGCTGGAAAAGTAGCTGGAAAATACATTATCAGTATATCAGCTATTCTTTCAGCTGGATATAGAGGGGGGATGTATTTTTGGCTATTGAGCATAGCCAATCCTGGATAATTCTGAAAAAAAAAAATGGGATTATCCAGGAAAACAGGATAGCTGCAGTTGAATGGCATTTAAAGATAGTACACTCCCTGTAAACACTGTTCCAGGTGAAGCTGCAGCTTCATGTATGCATTTAAATGGACTGCAACACCTTTAAATGCTTTCAGTTCCATTATAGCCTATGGGGACCATTATAGTCAATGGTCCCCATAGGCTATAATGGGGAATCTATGTGGGGTCGGGGGGCTGTTTTTTGAGGTAGAGGCACTGGATTTTCAGCATAGCTTCTGGTGCCTCTATTCAAAAGACCCTCCAAATTTCAAAAAGATTGGACCAGGGGGTCCAATTCTGTGGGCTCTTTTTTTTTTTTAAATAAACTCTCCTAAAAAGGAGAGAATTTTATTACTTTTTATAAAAAGAAAGGGGGAAGGTATATAGAAGAATTAAGAGAAAGGATGGAGTGAATTTTTCCTGTTAAAAAATTAGTTTTAGTTAGTAAAATTACAAATTTTGGCAATCACCACGGCTGGAAGATCTTCTTTTCATCTTACAAAAGTCCAAAAAAAAACTTTGTTAGTGAAGTTAGTAAAGTCCGTTGGGGTTAATTATTAATCCGCTCCTTTCTGACGTTCCACGAACTACTTCTTTGGATATCTTCCTTTTACATCTCTCAAGTTGTACGATGGGCCCTCTTTAGGCTTCTTGTCTCCCACTCCAGCACCTCCCTCTTCCGGGTCGCTGTCTTCCTCGCTGCTTGAATCTGTCCAAATTGCGAGTGCTGCATCTTCCTCTGTACTGGCGTGTCTCTTCAGAAATTCTTGTGCTTTGAAGATAGAGTCAATCTTCTCTCTTTTGTCATTATATTTAAAAGTTAGTCCTTCGGGAATACAGCATCTGTAAATTATCTGATTTCTTTGTAAGAACGTGGTCAATCCTTTATATGCTTTTCTTTTCATTCGGATTTCATAGGGAACATCTTTCAAAGTTCTAATGGTCTGTTCCCCAATTTTCAAGGGCACCGCTGAAACTGAACGCAGGATTTGATCTCTGGTACGCTGCTTTGTCCCTCATGGATCACTGCCCTGTCGTGGCGAGGGGGCTTGCGTGGTTCGATGAGGCTGTGGGCTATGCCGTGGAGGGCCACCCAGGACGGACAGGCCACAGCAGAGAACTCAGACCAAGCGTGATCCCCCTGGAGAAGGAAATGGCAACCCACTCCAGTATCTTTGCCAAGAAAACCCCATGGACAGTAACAAAAGGCTAAAAGATATGACGCCGGAAGATGAGCCCCTCAGGTCGGAAGGTGTCCAATATGCTACTGGGGAAGAGCAGAGGGCAAGTACGAGTAACCCCAGAAAGAGTGAAGCGGCTGGGCCAAAGCCGAAAGGACGCTCAGTTGTGGATGTGTCTGACGGTGAAAGGAAAGTCCGATGCTGCAAAGAACAATACTGCATAGGAACCTGGAATGTAAGATCTATGAATCAAGGTAAGCTTGATGTGGTCAAAAAAGAGATGGCAAGAATGAACATCGACATCTTGGGAATCAGTGAACTAAAGTGGACAGGAATGGGCGAATTTAACTCAGAAGACCATTATATCTACTACTGTGGCCAGGAATCCCGTAGAAAAAATGGTGTGGCCTTTATAGTCAACAAGAGAGTGAGAAAGGCAGTATTGGGATACAACCTCAAAAATGATAGAATGATCTCGGTCCGAATCCAAGGAAAACCATTCAATATCACAGTAATCCAAGTCTATGCCCCAATCACTGCTGCAGAAGAGGCTGAAGTGGACCAGTTCTATGAAGACCTACAACAGCTCATAGAACTAACACCAAAAAATGATGTCATCATCATCATAGGGGACTGGAATGCTAAAGTAGGAAATCAAAAGGTAACCGGAATAACAGACAAGTTTGGCCTTGGAGAACAAAATGAAGCAGGGCAAAGGCTAACAGAGTTTTGTCAAGAGAACACGCTGGTCATAGCGAACACCCTTTTCCAACAACCTAAGAAGCGTCTCTACACATGGACATCACCAGATGGGCAACACCGAAATCAGATTGATTATATAATTTGCAGTCAAAGATGGAGAAGCTCTATCCAGTCAGTAAAAACAAGACCTGGAGCTGACTGTGGCTCAGATCATGAGCTACTCATTGCAAAATTTAGACTTAAATTGAAGAAAGTTGGGAAAACCACTAGGCCATTCAGATTTGACCTAGATCGCATCCCCGATGAATATACAGTAGAGGTGAAGAATAGGTTTAAGGGACTAGATTTGATAGACAGAGTGCCTGAAGAACTATGGACAGAGGTCCGTGACATTGTAAAGGAGGCAGCAATCACTGCCATCCCAAAGAAAAAGAAATGCAAAAAAGCAAAGTGGCTGTCTGATGAAGCTTTACACATAGCAGAGGAAAGAAGGAAAGCTAAAGGCAACGGTGAAAAGGAAAGATTTGCCCAACTGAATGCAGATTTCCAGAGAACAGCAAGAAGAGATAAGGAGGCTTTCCTGAATGACCAATGCAAAGTAATAGAGGAAAACAATAGATTGGGAAGGACTAGAGATCTCTTCAAGAAAATTGGAGAAATCAAGGGAACGTTCCATGCAAAGCTGGCCATGATAAAGGACAAAAACGGTAGGGACCTAACAGAAGCAGAAGAGATTAGGAAAAGATGGCAAGAATACACAGAAGAACTATACAAGAAGGACCTCAATGTCCTTGACAACCACGATGGTACAATCACTGACCTCGAGCCAGACATCCTGGAAAGCGAAGTTAAATGGGCCTTAGAAAGCATTACTAACAACAAAGCTAGTGGAGGTGATGGTATCCCAGCTGAGTTATTCAAAGTCTTAAAAGAAGATGCTGTTAAAGTGCTGCACTCAGTTTGCCAACAAATTTGGAAAACACAACAGTGGCCACAGGATTGGAAAAGGTCAGTGTACATTCCAATCCCAAAGAAGGGCAATGTCAAGGAGTGTTCAAACTATCGCATAATTGCACTCATTTCACACGCTAGCAAGGTCATGCTCAAGATCCTACAAGCTAGGCTCCAACAGTACGTGGATAGAGAACTGCCAGAAGTACAAGCTGGGTTTCGAAGAGGTAGAGGAACTAGAGATCAAATTGCCAACATTCGCTGGATTATGGAGAAAACAAGAGAGTACCAGAAAAACATCTACTTCTGCTTCATTGACTATGCTAAAGCCTTTGATTGTGTGGATCACAATAAATTATGGCAGGTTCTTAAAGAGATGGGAGTACCGGACCACCTCACATGTCTCCTGAGAAACCTGTATAAGGGTCAAGAAGCAACAGTTAGAACCGGATATGGAACAACTGATTGGTTTAGCATAGGAAAAGGAGTACGACAAGGATGTATATTGTCACCTTGCTTATTTAACTTATATGCAGAGTACATCATGCGAAATGCTGGCCTGGATGAATCACAAGCCGGAGTTAAGATTGCTGGGGAAAAGATCAATAACCTCAGATATGCAGACAATACCACTCTGATGGCAGAAAGTGAAGAGGACCTAAAGAGCCTCTTGCTCAGGGTGAAAGAGGAGAGCGCAAAAGTGGGCTTGAAGCTCAACATCAAAAAAACTAAGATCATGGCATCTGGCCCCATCACTCCTTGGCAAATAAAAGGGGAAGTCGTAGAAGTAGTGACAGACTTCACGTTCCTAGGATCCCAGATCACTGCAGATGGTGACTGCAGCCATGAAATTAAAAGACGCCTGCTCCTTGGGAGGAAAGCGATGGCAGACCTAAACAGCATGATAAAAAGCAGAGACATCACCTTGCCAACAAAAGTCCGCATGGTCAAAGCAATGGTATTCCCCGTAGTAATGTATGGCTGCGAGAGTTGGACTATAAGGAAGGCCGAGCGCCAAAGAATAGATTATTTTGAACTATGGTGCTGGAGAAGACTCTTGAGAGTCCCTTGGACTGCCAGAAGATCAAATCAGTCAATCCTAAAAGAAATCAACCCTGATTGCTCCCTGGAAGGTCAGATCCTGAAGTTGAAGCTCAAATACTTTGGCCACCAAATGAGAAGGGAGCATTCACTGGAGAAGACCCTGATGCTGGGAAAGATTGAAGGTCAAAGAAGAAGGGGACGGCAAAAGATGAGATGGTTAGACAGTGTCATTGATGCAACGAACATGAAATTGAGCAAACTTCAGCGGACAGCGGAAGACAGGAGGGCCTGGCGTAAACTGGTCCATGGGGTCGCGAAGAGTCGGACTCGACTGTGCGACTGAACAACAACAACAACACGCTGCTTTGTGAACTTGACAACCACTTCTGCTGGCAGATTGTTTTTCTTTGTAAAGGTTGAATAGGCTCTGTAGGCCATATCCATCTCTTCTTTCAGTTCCGATGCTTCTCTGCCAGTTAGAGGTGCCAAGGCATTCGCCAATGTAGTTCTGAGATCTTCTTTTTCCTCTTCTTTGATGCCCTGAAAGCGGAGAGTCCGATTTGATTTTTCCATCTGTAACATTAAAATTCTTTTTTCTTGCATATCCTGATGTTTTTCTAATTTATTGACCTTTTTCTTTATTTTCTTGGTGTCTTCCATTGAGACCAAACACTTCTGTGCGATCTCCTCCATCTTCTTTGATGTTTCTGTTAGTTGTTTTTGTTGACTGCTGAGAACACTTTCCATGTTACACAGAGTTTCGCTGATTTTCTGCATTTGATCCAGCAGAGGGCGCAGTGACTCGCTTTTCTGTTGATTGACAGCTGGCTCCGGTAGGGGGGGGTGCTCAGACTGGAAGTCCCTCCCCCCTTCTTTTCCGACTTCAGCGGGACCTTTTTCAATGCGGACATCTTTTTAATTGTTTACTTTAACAAAGTTCGTGCCGCACCACTCAGGAGACTAACCAGCTCTTAATCTTCAGTATTTCCCCAAAGGTATCTTCACCAACTCTTTTTTCCCTTCACCCCCCTCCGCTTTTCTTTTATAAGTCCCGTTTCTCAAGGGGGGTGGGGATTCCTCCCTCCTCCCATCCGCTTATACGCTTGCGGGGGGTTCCGACTTTTCACTTCAAAATAGATCTCCAACTCACGGTTCGATGCCAAGTCTTTCCATTTAACTTCAACTCGATCGCTTTATTCACTCCTGGAAGTCGGTGGCGTTGCTAAGTCCCATTACGGGCATGACGCAGCGGGGCCGATTGGGGCGGGGAGAAAGCCTCAATTTCCCGGCTGTTTGCTGGCAAAGAGGCTACTCCCCAAGCGCCTCCGGTTCGGAGCCTTTGCCTAAGGCTCACTAGGGTCTTTCGCATAAGCGAAGACCCCCCAAACTGCACGTGGGCTAACCACCTCCGGGAGCATCCCGAAAGGTGGCCGCCATTCGCTCCGCCGAAACTGAAAGTCCCAATTCTGTGGGCTCTTAAAGAAGGTACCCCATCCTCCATTATTTCCAAAGGAGGAGAAAAATAGCAAAAAAGCAAGGACTGATGTCAAACCAGAGAGCATCTGCAGTAGAAACTGAAGGGGGGGCATTTGTGCAGAACCAGTGCCACTGTGGTAATGCCAGCTTGACAAATCCAAGCAAAGGGGTTTTTTTTGCAAGCCTAGCACAGCCAGTGCATGTACAGAGTGCCCAGAAGAACCAATGCCACTGTAGCAATGCCAGCTCAACAAATCTAAGCAAAGGGGATTTTCAAGCCCAACGTACCCAGTGCATGTGCAGAGTACTGAGCAATACCAGTGCAATGTACTAGTGCACAGCAAAACCCAGTGCCTTCCCTTAAAGGTGGGGGGCATGTTCTTTGGACACTTTGTACATGCGTTGGTTCTGCTGGGCACTCTGTACATGCATTGTCTTTGATGTGCTTTCACACACCCCCACTTGAATCTATTGAACTGGCATTGCTACAGTTGCACTGGTTCTGCTGGGCACTCTTACATACACTGTTTCTGCAGGGCACTCTGTACATGCACTGGTTCTGTTCGGCTTGGAAACCCCCCCCCTTCAGTTTCTACTGCAGAGACTCTCTCGTTTGACATCAGTACTTGCTTGTTTTTTGGTGTTTTGTTTCCCCCACAAACCATTTGAAACAATGGAGGATAGGGCACCTTCTTTGGAGGCCCATAGAATTGGACTCTCTGGTCCAATCTTTTTGAAATTAGGGGAGGTCTTTTGAGGAGAGGCACCAGAAATGACATTGAAATTTTGGTTCCTCTACCTCAAAACACATCCCCAGACCCCTGGATGCCCCCAGATAGATTCCCAATTGATTATAATGGTCCTATAGGGTATAATGGAGCTGAATAATTCAGGCTTTCTGAGGAAAAACTGAATCCGAATGCCATACCAGTATTGGAATTTGGGTTTTTTTGGAAATCCCAAATTTCTTATGGTCCAGTATATCTGAATCTGAAAAATCCCGATTTTTTTGTGCACACCCATAGTGTGAATGTTGTATGAATCTCCTACTGTAGAAGTGCTAATAGTCTACCAGCACCATTCCAATAGATAAAGCAGAAAACATTTGCATTGACTAAGGATGAAGAGACAATGCAAATGGCTCCAGGAAGTTTATAATACACTGTATAGGTCCAAAGTAATACAGCTGTTTGAAAACAAGAGATGTAATAGATGCTCAGTGGAGAAAGGCACCAGTGAACAGCACTGAGAGCAGGTGTACCATAGTGGTTGGTTAGAGTGTTGGTCTAGGACCTGAGACAACTGGATTTGAATCCCTGCTCTGCCATGAATGTTTTCCCATTTACCCTGGGACTGTCGTAATCTCTCAGCCTAATTTATCTCACAAGGTTGTTGTGAGGATAAGGTGAAGCAGGAGAGTATGATGTGATAAGCAACTTTGGCTCCTGTTAGGGAGAAAATCTGGAAATACATTTGAACAAAGAAAAATAAATAAATTCAGAAGCAGTTTTAAATATGGAACATCAGAAACCTAACCCTGTGAATTCTGACCTGGGCTATAAAGAGTATTTGTTGGGAATAATTCAGTACATAGAAATTCATGTCTCTTGCCATCAGTAGATGAATTTGATCCAGTTTTCCAGATCTAAGCTTCTGGGGGGAACTTCAATGCCATCCTGAGCAAGTCTACATAGAATCCTATTAACATATGTTTAGTGGGGCTTGCTCCCAGAAAAGTGTTTTTTAGGATAGCAGTGTTCATTGTTCAGTTTCCTGGATAAAAATATAAGAAGCAGAAGCTAAGAACATGATTTTTAATGGATATTTGTTGTGGGTTTAGGTCCCCTCCCCAATGAGTGTGAATATTTTGTCAATGGTGTGATACTAGGCTTGTTACCAGCAATCACCTTGTTGTTAAAGAGCATGTGGCTGTTCAGTGAAGCAAGCCATTTTAAAAAAAAACCTGCCTGTGCATATATAATTTAAAATAGCATAACTATTGATGCAGGCTGTATCAAAATATTATGTGCTTAAGCCTAATTTTCTGACCTACAACTATTTTGTATGCCTGATGCAAAAACCTTAAGTACAAGGGTGAGTTAAAATCATTTTTCACCTCACTGATTTTGTTACTACACTTTCTTGAGTTATTTTTAAGCAGTTATCACTTGCAACTCCTATTATTCATTAGAGCTCTCTCCTGCAGTTGAAACACACAAACCTCCCACTGATTCCAGTGGGTTGTTGTATTCTGTTCTGCAGAACCTTTGAGTCCCTTCAAGAGCAGTGTGAATTTTTTAATATATGGCTTTGCTTTTAGCATAAGTGACTTTTTGTTACACTTTTAAGATGATAATGAAACCAAGATATATGATTAGTGATATAATTGAACAGACTTTAAATTATTTCTAAACAAGAAATATTATACTGACTTGCATCTTGAAGGGTGGATCTCCCCCAATGAAAATAAATCAGATTCCCTACTGAGAGTTTCCATTTACCCTTATTGTATAGTTGCAAAGCAAAGACCTAGTGCCATGAAACTGAATGATGAGATGTGAAATATGCTGGCACTGTCATTTTAAAAATAATCTCTCAATATATTAGGAAATGCTTTGAAACAAAACAAAACATGGTTAGCTTCTGGAATGAGAATTTAGAGCATTACCTATTGCATATGAGGAATACCAGTGGGATTTGGTTTCCTGGTCTCTGGGCAGTGAAAGGAAAGGTAGAGGCATCAAGACAGAGAGATGCCACTTGGTCTCTATAATATCAGAAGCTGAGGTTTTGTGTGATATTTTTCTACTTCTGTAAGTAGACCTGGATTTCTTTTCTAGTTCTCTTTCCGCCCTTCTTCATCTGGCCCCTAGGCTGGATCCAACCAGCAGTTCAAACCTGGTCAAAAAGGAGAAGAGGGATCCCCTTTGATCACCAAAAAGGCTATGGTGGGTGCCATAGAACCTAAATGGACAAAGTCTATGTGTGATGAAGGCTGTAATAGGGTGAAAAAACAGGCTGGATCCAACCAGAGGCTGGCTAGAAGTTATTAATCTATAAGGAAGTTGCTTACTGATTCCAGTACAAGGTCCCTTCAATCAAGGAATAAGACTGAACAGAACTTGGGTCTGGGCCTTTCAGTTTGTTGTCCATAGAATTGGCTACCCTGGCATATGTGCAAGGGATACAAACATTTGACTTTGGGCTTTTCTGCAAGCTCTACTTGCTCCTGATTTTCTTGGGAGTCAAGTACTGAAATTGGTTTGGGCACATTTCTTCCATGTGTCTGCCCTCCCTGTACATTTTCACATCTGTGAATCAGTTTATTTTCTTCCACACGTGTGTTTAATAATGAGGATTTTTCAAAGGAGCACCCTCTCTTAAAAAAAAAAAAAGCACTGAATTATTTATATATTGCTGGAGCGTTGTAACAATAGGCTTAGCAGGTTCTCTGAATTCCCAGCTTTCATTTGTTTAAAAAGTAACTCGCCCCTTCCCTTGCAGAAGTATAAGGAAAAAGGCATCTCTCTGTAAGGAAAGAGACTTTTCTAAAAAGTGAAAGCTGGGAATTCAGAGAACCTGCTAAGATTATTGTTCCAGTGCTCCAGCAATATAGATATTTTTAGTGCCTTTAAAAAAAGAAAGAAAAAGAAATCACTAATCTTCAGGGTGTGGAGGGAGGAAGTGGTCTGAGCACAACAGTCCAGTCATCTAACTGTGGGCTGGAGGTGGTTGGGAGTGAGCAGGTCAAAGAAAACTGACAGTTTAGTTTAGCTACTTGTTATAGGTTAAACAAGCACAGAATAATTGGCTCTCTTATTCTACTCCTGGTTATTTTGCTCTTTAATGTCTGTTATATACTGTTTTAATATCTGTGTTGAACTTTAAATTGTAATGCTTGTATTATACTCAATAAAATTTATCATAAGGAAAAAAGAAAAGAAAAGAAAACTAACAGAAACATTTCATGCAAGAAAAAAGGACTCAAAATTAACTTCCAGAAAAAATATTGGGGTAAAAATGGTCCCAAAGAACTTGGGGGGGGGGGGGCTGAAGTGAAAACTAAAGGCACAAAAATGTGTGTGGAAATCTGGGGATAACCCAAAACAGTATGGGACCAGAAGTAATGGTCCCATTTACTTTATCTTGTTTTAAAAGTATAATAAGTGTGGTTCTCAGGATAATACTTTGAGGACACAACAGGATGGAGCCTTCCAAATCTACCTACTCACTTTGAAAGGGAACTGCCTGGCATGTGGTGGGAGCTGGTGAGGGAAGAATGGGAGGCTTGGTAGTCCATGAAAAGGTTGGAATTAAAATGGAGTTGTCATGGTTTGGGAAGTGCAGATGTGTTTCAGAGAATGGTTCTAATATAGTAGGAGTGAGGTCATTTAAACCTGTTTCCAATATAGGCCTTTTCAAATAGAGTGATTATATAACTTTTGTATCTTCTTCAGGTTGTTCTTTTATGGGAGTCCAGTGAAAACTATTTCCCCCCCAGAATATCAGATTTTTTTTCTTCTAACATCCTTTTTGTCTGCAAAAGCCTTGAAACATGTTTGAACATCTCAAATGCTTAGTGCAGTTCTCTTTTTCATTTAAAGTTATCAGGGCGAAAAGTAGCTTCCCACACAATTTTTCTCTGGCAGTGACACACGAGTAACAATAGCTCCATCCCACACCTCAGCCATTTCTGAAAGGTGACAGACAAGCCGGAAAGTATGGCAAAGAGGATAGGCATTTAAGTGTTACTTACTCATTATGTTAATTTAGGTGTCTAGCAGTGCAATCTTAAGAACACTTTCTTGAACGAAGCCCTATTGAATAGAACTTACTAGGAATTTGAGTAATCCTTCTTAAGATTGCTCTCTAACCCCACCAAACCCTAGGCCAAGTAACAACAGAAACCAGTCAGATATTTTGTAAAGTGCTGATATGAATTTGTAGACATATATCACCTTGTATCCCATGATTTATCAATTCTGCCTACTTTACATCTCTATATCTTGATGCAGGAGTTTCCAAGAGACATAGAAAGTGAGTTAACCAAGGATATACTACTTTTTTGTATATAGCTCATTAAGTGGAGCTGCGGTGGCTCAAGTGGTTAAGACGCTGAACTGCAGGCTGTGGAAGGTCAGTAGTTCAGCAGTTCGAGACCCGGGTGCCGCATGACAGGGTGAGCTCCTGTCTCTAGTTCCACCTCCTGCCAACCTAGCAGTTCGAAAGCAAGAAATTGCAAGTAGATAAATAGGTACCACTTCGGTGGGAAGGTAACAGCGTTCCATGCGCCTTGGTGTTTAGTCATGCGGGCCACATGACCACAGAAACGTCTTCGGACAGTGCTGGCTCTTCGGCTTTGAAACGGAGATGAGCACCGCAACCCTAGAGTCGGATTCGACTGGCTTTCGAGCAAGGGAACCTTTACCTTTACCTTTACTATAGCTCATTAAAGAGCCTGCTTTGGCGGGAAGGGCGGGGTATAGAGCAAATAAATAAAATAAATAAATGTGGCAAGTACTGTATTTAGGTGGAGAGGGAAGTAGATAAGACCTTCTAAATGAGGTAGGGCTTGGCAAGCAGTGGGGAGACTTATCACAGCTGGGGCCCTTGCCAGTGACATGCTGCTGTCATTTCCTGTGCACCTCATAGTGATGTCAGTTTGTTGTCAGGGGACACTGAGAATACTCTGGCATTTGGTCTAAACTCTATGGTTAAACCAGTAATCCCCTGCCTTCCATGGGGAGATGGCAAGCCTGGTGTTAGATCACGTTTCCAGAAAATTCTTATTTTCATTTTGGGAATTTCTTCTTTATTACATAATGAATCAGTTCATTATTAGATTCCTGTGTTGTATGGTTCTAAATAGAACAGCTATAACATTTCTTTGAAGATTCTTTAATTTATATTTTTGTCCCCCCCAAAAAAAATTTAGTCAAACTACTGGGTGCCTTTCAATCACTGGTTACTTTGCAGATGAGAGAGAATGAGTTTATATATTCAACCAAACTCTTGGTGCTTCTCTTTAATTGGAAAAAATACATGGAAAGTTTTGTGTAAGCCTACACAGTTCACAGCTCCCACCCCTCTAATCCTCATGCAAGATTAGAAATTTATACTGAATGGAACCTCAGATCTGCTGGGGAGTCATTGTGCAGTATCTCTTTAGTGTTGAGGGTTTGAAGAGATGCCATTGGCACATTAGAATAATGTGAATGCATAGATATTCCGACTACATTGATGTAAGTACCTTTGAGAACTGAGTCTGGAGAAGAGGAGGTTGAGGGGAAACATGATTGCTCTGATTAAGTATTTGAGGGGCTGTCAGAGGAGGGCACTGTTGACAGCAGAGGACAGGACAGTAGAGGACAGGACTTATTTTAATTGTTGTGTTTTAACTGTGTTTGCTTATTTGTATTTTATGCGGATTGGAAGCCGCCCTGAGCCTGCTTGCGGGGAGGGCGGGGTATAAGTCTGATAATAAATAAATAAATAAAGGGTTTAAATTAAGGGCTGAATATTAGGAAAACCTTTTTTTACAGTAAAAGTTGTGCAACAGTGGAATCAGCTGCCTAGGGAGGTGGTGAGCTCCCCCTCACTGGCAGTCATTAAGGAGCAACTGGACAAACACTTGTCAGGGATGCTCTCTGCTGATCCTGCATTGAACAGGGGGTTGGACTAGATGGCCTGTATGGCCCCTTCCAACTCTGGGATTCTATGATTTTTTTTCCTATGATTTTTTTTCACTATAGCCTACATCTCAACCACGGTGGGGGGTAGGGTAGGGGTTTATGGGCAGACTCTCAGAGGGGAAGGTGCAGGAGGAATCTTGACACCAGAGTATGGAGACATGCTGTATGAGAGGGCAGGGAGCAAAGGTCTCTTAAAGGCCTGCTGGGCTCTCCTTCATCCCTTTGGTCTTCCATGCTCACATCACTGCAATGATTCAGCCTCCCAACAATTCAGTGTAGGCACAGCTGGTCTCCTGTTTGGGAGCTGAGTAGCATTTTTTTGCCCTGTTTTGTTCAATTGGTTGTAATCTAAGGAGTTTCTTTTCCCTACTCTACTCTGAAGGTTGTGGGTTTGGACTTGACAAGGTCCTAGCAGGCTATTGGCCAGAGTTTCAGGCTCATGTCCTAGTGAGCGCAGTGTGGGTAAGGTTGGTTGAGTAGTATGTATGAAGCTTAGATGAGCACCTGAGGCATCAGTTAATATGATGGAGGGGCAAATCTCAAACCAGAAAGCTGGGGCTGTGGTGCCTTCATGTAGCTGGGTCAGGAATGCCTTGACAGCAGTGTTCCCTCCAAGCTGAGTTAGTGTGAGCTAACTCACAGTTTTTTAGCCTTCAGCTCACACATTTCAGGAAGGATGGCTCCAGAGCAAATTGAATAAATAAATAAATACATAAATTATGCTGTAGCCAAATCACTCGCTCATAACTTTAATGCGAGTAGCTCACAAAGTAGATTTTTTGTTCACAAGACTTAGAGGGAGTATTGTTTGACAGATGTCTATTGTCAACTTCAAGACATTGCAGCTTTGGGGAAAGGACATGACACACCTCCCATGAGCACCAGCAAATGTTTAGCAAGGAGAAGCCAGGGCTGTATATGGTGGTCTTGCCTGGAAAATCAGGGGTGCACAGACAGAGGAGACCTGATTCTTCTGCATCTCATCACATATCTGCACTGCAAAACTAGTATGGCTTTAGATCACTGCAGGTACTGAATCAGCATAAACATTAATAATGGTAGCCCTTTGATTATCCCAAACAATGGTTATCTGCTTCCCTTATTCTTTGCCTGTAATCAAGCCATGAGGTAATTTTAGGAGTGAGGGAGACTTCCTTCGGTTAGCTGTCTACATCATGAAATCTTGGTATGTGTAACAAAATGGTATGATCAGGAGAACAATTAAAATCAAGAAAGAATATTTTTAGCAAACTTATTAACTTTAGCTTTGAATGTAGCAATGCCACATTATAACATGATCAAGCACACTAAAATCTGTTTAATTATTTACATATTGCAAATCTTTATGTTCCAGGTAGCAATGTAATTATATCTCAAATATCCTGGAAATGTATGTTTTTAAAATGAAATAACTTTTTTTAAAAAAAATCTATTTCTCCTATGTACAAAAGTAATACAAGGAAGGATCAGAAAGTAACTTATGCCTACTGATTTCTGCTAATCTATTTCTCATATTTCTCTCTCTTATGTCCTTATGTCCTTAACTATTTGCCTGAACTTCATGGCATGATAATATAGTTCAGAGGTTTGTCCTTTGCAGACCCTCACAGAATCTAATTACAAGGAAAGCCAATTTAGTCCACAGCACTAATCCTCTGGGAGATGGAATGTGTCCAACAGTCCAAGTCCTTCACTTTCCAGCCCATCCTTATAAAGGCCAATTCACATGACCCTTCTGCTTATGATGAGGTTGCTTTGTTTTGAGTCTTTGCTGCAAAATACATTTAGTCCTGGGTGTTATTTCTCCATGATTACAGATAACAATTTTGAAACTAACTTTTGGAGGGTTTCTGATGGAATACAGAATTGTGGCCTGTTTTGTGATTAGCCCGCCTACTCATATGACTGGCTCACCACAAGTATGTTTTGAGCCTGCAATGAAAATTATTGGCCGTTTCAGAAACAAAGTAGTCCTTACAATTGCCTAGTTTTAACCCTGTGGTAGACTTGCCAACCTCCAACTGGGGCCTGGAGATCACCTGGAATTACAACTGATTTCCATAGGGTCACCAGCATCCAGGTGGGGGCAGAAATGCCCTGGAATCACCACTGATCTCCAGGCAACAGAGATCAATTCCCCTGGAGAAAATGCCTGCTTGGGAGGGTAGACTCTATGGCATTATACCTTGCTGACCTACCTCCCCAGACTCCACTACCAAAATCTCCAGGAGTTTCCTTACCCAGAGTTGGCAGCCCTAAATCTTCAGAGTACAGGGATCAGATTATCTGGGGAAAATGGCAGTTTAGAAGGTGGACTCTGCTTCCACACGCAACTAGGTATGTAGCATATACATGTAATGGGGTATAGTCTATGCCGGCATTTTATAGGAGATGGTTTTTTTGTGTTATTCTTTATGTGATTTATGAGCTGCCTTGAACAACAAGGAAAGGTTGGAGGGATTTAACAATAAATAAAGAAATAGCTTTCAAGAGATGGGCTATTTAGCTTACTAAAAACCAACAGAACCCTCCCCCCAACATTAACTATATGTTCAGTGTAAAATATAGTTGAGCTGTTGGGCCAAATTGTTGCCTCCCATCTTCAATTTACATGCCTTGAAGTCTTAGCAGAAGCCACATATCAGTAATACGACATGCCATCAGCTATCCAGGCAAAGTGATTTGCTTATCATTATACTATGAGTCCTTTGTTGATTTAATTGCAGTACAACCAGTCTTCCCTCAAAAAGCAGCTCAGCAGGGCATAAGACTGTGGGACAAGATTGAAAACTTGTGTTGGGAAAGCTATGGGTGGGCGTAACAAGTAGCCAGTATTTCAGTTACTAAAAGTAGAAACTCCTGCCTATATTCACGCCTTTCAGCTTAGAAATGATCCCTTAATAGCAGGTGGGTAGGGGTGGGTAGTCGGTGTGTAGTGAAAGAAAAACTTTTAGCACATGTGCAGAGTGTTTGGGGTTTTGTCATTTAAAGAAGGGATTATTTGCAGTTTAAATTTATTTAGCATCTTCCAAGATTTTATTTTGCTGTGATGCCTTAAAGGCTTAAGACAACTTAAATATTACAGTCCTCCCTCCAACCCTTTCATCTTCTAGAATAAAGTATGTCTTACATTGAGAGGTTCTAGAGTTTAAACCTGCCAGAGTATTATGATCTTCAGTTCTTAGCCATAGTCCCAGATTTTGGGGAAGTGAGCACTGGATTTTGTTAATAATTATTCAACAATGAGTAAAAGGCATTCTACCCATGTTCAAAGGCATACATACTTTCACATAGTCAAGTTACAGAAAGGTGACTTCCCATTAATGATTAAAAACAAATCAGACTGAGTAGAACTGGGCATCCTTTTGATGCTCCTGCCTCCCCAGTAGTCCCACTTACTTCTGAGGTAAATTTCCTGCTGCAAACATCAGAGGCTAGCCCAAAATAATTTAAGTTTAACTCAGATTTTCTGCATAGTATTCAGATTTGATACTGTTGACATTAAAGAGTACTGTTACAAATAACAAAGAAGCAAAGGTCCATGGGGGAAAGGTTTGCAGGATAAAGCAGAAAATAATTAATTTGGTCATTGTGGAGCTAAATGATGTTGTTCCATCCAATCTGCAGCGCCTCAGCCCTTCCCAGGCAATCTTGATGAAAACTGTTCTCATATTTTCCCTTGTATCTCTACAACAGAAAGGGTTAAAACCTTGAGAAATGAAAGCTAGGGGTTCAGGGAAGGGCATGGCACATTTCTGAGGAACATTGCCTCATGTCTCCCTCTAGCTATGAGCCTGGATCTCACTCAGAAATAGTAGAAAATACTGATTGCTGAAGACTACCCCAGTGAAGCTTGCCAATTTGCCAGAGCAAAAAGTTATGGTCCCTTAATAGAGGTTTAATGAATGGAAATGGGCATGGAGCTAAATAACATCACCTGATAACTGCTGCACATCACATTGATATTAAAGGGACTGGTAGAGGGACCAGTTTAAAAACTGGGAACCCTAACTCCAGTCTCTGTGGAAGCATCTCTCTCTCACTTACTCAGTCTCCTAAACCATTATAACTCTTCACTATACCGATAATTTCTAACCCTTCCTCATTTATTACTATGATTTCAGGCTCTGCTCATCAAATATGCCAAATAACAGTAAGAGGAAAACTCAAATGCTACCATTCTAAAATGTTTTTTCCTTTATCTTGAACTGGTTCGTAGCTGTAACAATACTTCACATTTACCTCCCCAGTTACAACACCTACAAATAAATACAAATAAATATATGTTTGTGCAGAGAGAATCACAATAGCAAATAAATTGTTTTAAGAAGTAATTCTAATCATGGTAGAAGCACGTGGGTGGCAAGACAACTGGTACACTCTTGAATATTTCTTATATGATGTTGCCCAACTTAAATGAGGTTTGCTCACCATCAGGGGTGGAGGGCCTGTAAACAAAAAAAAAGAAACTGTAGTGGCCAACTTAGTTGGAACAACTTTAACATGTTGGTGATGGTGACAGTTTGACCATTCTTCTCTTTTATTTTATTCTCACTGGTAGTTCTTCCACTGGCTTTTTTGAGTGGGAATGTTTAGCAAAGGAGAAACAGGATTAAAAAGCATTTACCTCCTTCTGTTCAGAGATGTTATTTTCAGATGAGTGAGAAGAAACTTACAATTGTTCTAAGTTATCCCAGCTCTTTATCTGCACTGAAAAATGATGATTATAATGTGAAAAAGAAGAAAAAACAGTTATGAGTGCAAACCAGTGAAAAGAATAGATCTCCAGATCTCTAAAACACAGAAAAGAAAGATCCCAGAAGAATCTGATAGGTTACTCTTCTTTTTATAAATTAGTAACTGTTGTGCTAGGCAGCTGTGACCTCATAATAGATTATATCATAATCATTGCCAGCCTGGCAACCAGTGGGGGGCATGGGGCCATTGACCAATGATGTGTCATCTCTTCTGGAAAAACCCAGAAGTGACATCACACCTCTCTAGGAATTTGCCAAAACTCTGTGGTAAAACCATAAGAGTTTTTAGTGATTCCTAGAGAGGACTGACATCACTTTCAGGGAAACCCAGATGTGATGTCAGTCTTCTCTAGGAAACACTAAAATATGGTTTTCCTGGAAGTGACATCATGCCATTGGGGACTGGCAAATCTAGTAGTCCAAGGCTGTCACTCTCTTGACTGAAGCAGCCTTAAATGGAAAGGAATGGCTAGCAGTGACGCAGCCCAAAAATTTATCAGTCAGCATTCATCAAGCAACCTGGAAGTCTGTGGGCAAAATATAATACAGGCCAGGCAACATGTTCTGCTTACTGGAGGAGAGTAACTTGCCTTTACTCGTTAAGATGTGTGGTAGGGTTGCGCACTTGGTTATTAGTGAATGTGAGTCTAAATCAATATCTTAAAAAAAAATTAATATCTTGCATATGCTTGCTAAGAATTATAACCATCAGAAATCTCAAGAAATGGCCATTATTCATGTGCTTCACTGTCTACCTTATATGCTTTCAGGAGCATGTTCCAGGTAAAAAAGAGAGCCAATGTGGTATAGGAGTTAGTGTCAGGAAAGAATCAGGGAGATCAGAGTTCACATCCCCATTCTGCCATGAAGCTTGCTGGTGTAGGTGTGTATATGTTTCTCTAAGATAACTTTTTTGCCTTTGAATCCACCTGGATTTTTTTTTTGCAAAGTCCAGGTGAGCCTCTAATTGCTTTTACTTTATGGATTTATATTTTTGAAAATATCTGTTTGCAATTAGTGGTACAGATGTGTCTGAAGAGAGAAAATCTGCAGGGCTTGTCCACTCCTTGGGAATAGGAGGACAACATGTTTTTTTATACATTCCCTCTTGCTAATGGTACATATGAGATAGCTTTTACTGCACTGAAGATTTTTTTTTTTTTGTGACTGGAGTTAATGTGGTAGCTAATCATGGCTAATTGTCATAAATTTTGTCAGCATTAACAGATTCCAGGGGAATCAACTTTGCAATATATTGCTGTTTTGAGAGATTTAATTTGCCCCTGGGACTTTGGAGCGCTGGCTGATGAGATGATTAGAGACCAGTTAGTTGAAAAGACAAATGCACCTTGCATAAGAGTTGCTTTTAGAACCAGGACTTTCTTTGGAAAAAGCTATAGCAATAGCAATTCAAACTGAGGCAACTTTGAAAGAAACTAAGATGATAAGTTGGGGCAGTGGAGGTAGAGTAAATGTGGACTTGTTGCAGAAAGTTCCAATACAGACTTAAGATGCTACAAAGAAATTGAAGGAACATACTAAAACATTATGGAGTCAGTGAAGCAGAACATCAACAAAAATGTGTTTTCATTGTGGTTCTATACAGTACCTCACAAGTTATCCTAAGTGTTCTGCAAAAGGAGCACAGTGCAACTATTGCAAGAAGACTGAACATTTTGCTAAGGCTTGTCATAGCCAACAGTAATGATCAAGTGTGTGTAATTCAAGTTTCTGATGTAAATCTTTTGGATGTGGATGGAAGCAGATCTGTGTCTGTAGAGCAAAATGAATTACATGTACTGTTTTTTTAACGTTTTTTTATTTTATTGCTTGTTTAGTCTGTTACATCGAATATTTGTGGCTGTATACAATTTCACACCTTTCCTCCCTCCCTCTCTCCCTTTTATTCTTAGTCTTTTCACCCCTGCCATGGGCACAAAGTCTTAATCCTCCACTGAATGTTTGTCCTTCTTTCTTTCAATATCCAATCTAGGTAGGTCTTCCATCTGGCCTTGATTTCCACGGATTTTTCTTCCCATATTGTTCCCTCTTTTGATTGACGCCACAATATCTGAGTGTATAAAGTCAAACAAATAGTTGTGCCAGATTTCTATTGTCCATTTACTTTTCTCTTTCCAACCCAGAGCTATAACTGCCTTTCCCACCAGTATCATAGCCTTAACTAGATTTTGAGCAATCCCATCCAATAACGGGCTTCCCATTGTACTTAATAACATTAAAGTCTATCATTAGTGTTATATTGCATACTTTTCTAATAATTTCAATAATTTTCTAATAATTTCAACTCCAGAAGGTCTTTTGTCATTACTTTAGAAAAAATGCCAAATCTACCTATGTTACAATTGATTTCATTCTCCAAATTAACCCACTTCTGTGTCTTTTCCTCGCCTATTTCTAATAATGGTTTTAGCTGAAAAGCTTCATAATAATTGTTTAGGTCCGGGGTTCCCCAACCTAATTCTGATTTATGACTATTTATTATTCTCTTATAAAACCTACATTTTTACTATTAAATAGCCACTCTTTTAATACTCTGTTCCATTGTTCAATTTTTTTTTCATCGCTCCCAGTGGCAACGTTTGAAATAGGTACATTAACTTTGGTACCCAGAACATTTTAGCACTTCTTATTCTAGATGATATCTAGAATAATTATTCTAGAAGGTATTTTATATTTCCATCTTTTCATGTCCCTCTCTATTTTTTCCATATTTTTTCATAATTATCCTTTACCATTTTGTCAATATTTTTTTGCAAAAGTATGCCTAAGTATTTAAATTTCTTAACACCAAGTCCTATGTTTGTGCTTCTATTTGTCTCCTGCCTTTCTTCTCTATTTACATTAAGATATATAATTTCTGATTTTGCCATGTTAACTGCTAGCCCTGAGCACCTTTCAAAGTCTTCTAGGATAATCTTAATCTCTTTAACTCCTTCCTTAGGGTTTGTCATGATTACTATGATATCGTCAGCAAATAAATTGAACCTCATTTCTTCATTGCCTATCTTATAACCTTCTATTCTTTCTGAATTTCTAATCCGTTCCGCTAATTGTTCTATTGCTGTTATGAATATAAGTGGAGATAATGGGCATCCTTGTCTTACTCCTCCTTGTATGGGAAATGCTTGTGAGTGTTTATTGTTTACTCTTACTTTCACAATCCCTCCTTTATATAGCTCCTGAATTGCCTGTAAGAATCCTTTCCCTATCCTTATTTTCTTCATTATTTGCCATAAATATTCATGTGAAAGAGTGTCAAAGGCTTTATACACATCCAATTTTAGCAGTCCTATTTTCTTTTGTTGACCATGGTATAAGACATTTAGAATGTTTCTAATGGGGTGTGCTATATTTCTGCCTTTAATGAACCCATATTGATCCCTTTTTATGATTGTCGGAATGACTTTCTTTAGTCTGTTTGCCGGTATTTTGGCAAAGATCTTGTAATCTTGGTTTAGGAGACTTATAGGTCTGTATGAACCTACTTCTTCTGGATCCTTCTGAGGTTTTAGAATCAGTATTATTTCTGTTTCCCTCCATGTATCAGAGACCTTCTTCCCTTTCAAAACTTCATTAAATACTGCCTGCAATTTGGGTGTTATAGTCTCTATCATTTCTTTGTAGAATTCGCCTGTAAAACCATCTAGCCCTGGCGATTTGCCTTTTTAAATTTCTTTTATTACGTCTCTTATTTCCTGAACTGTAATCTCGCCCTCTAGGACATCTTTCCCTTCTTTCTTCAAGGGTAGACTAGTTGTCTCCTGAAGCTCTATTGTGGTCTTTTTCTTATATAAATTTGTATAGAAATTCTCAAAAGACTTAATGATTTTCTTGGGACTTTGTGTTGTGCTATTATTGCTTTTTATACTTCTAACCATCTGTTTTGTTTTTTTGATCTTCAGATAGTTTGCAAATCTTTTCGCTGTATTAATGCTATTCCTCTGGAAGTCGTTCCTTACCATAATTTCCTTTTTCCAAATTGTTGCTATGTCTAATCCTTCCAATTGTTTTTGAATCTCTTTGATTTTGCTCTGTAAAATAGGGCTATAATTTTCCATTTGTTCCCTTTGTAACTTTTCAAATTCCTGGAGTTTGATTTCTCTTTTTTTATACCATTCTCTTTTTATGCTCTTTTCTTTCTTTATACAGTGGCCCCTTATTACCGCTTTATCAGCATCCCATAGTATGTTAGTGGGCACCATTCCTCTATTTTCCTTGAAATATAGTTTTATCTGTGTTGTCATATATTTCCTGTCTTCTTCTTTTGCCATTATTAAGTTATTGTATCTCCAGGATCTATTTGTTGTAGGTAATTTTAACTCCACTTCAATACTTATGGGAGCGTGGTCAAATATCCAGATTGGAAAAGTTGTAATCTCTTCTATAGACATATTATTGTTTTTTTCCAGGATTATATAATCTATGCATGATGCTGTTTTATGCCTACTATATATATGTGTAGGTCTAGGTCTTGTGCCTGTAAACTCATGTGCTTCTTTCAGGCCCCATTCTCCTAGCTTAATGCTTTTATTCTTTGTTATGTCAATATTTAGGTCCCCTGTTACAATTAATTCTCTTTCTGAAAATTGTTGAATCTTCTTAAAGACCTTAGTTAGAAATTTCTTTTGCTTTTTAATTGGTGCGTAAATGTTCACTATAGTAATTCGTTTGCCTTCCAGTTTGAACTTGACTAATAGATATCTGCCCTCCTTATCTGTTAACTTTACAATATCCTTCACTTTAAAGTTCTTGTGGATCAAGGTTGCCACTCCCCTGGCCTTGGAATTCCCTCTAGCTTCTGCTAAGACCTGCCACTTCAGATCTTTTATTAATGGTTTTCTATCTTTTTTTTTTGTGTGTGTGTGTCTCCTGTAGACACATCAGATCTATCTTTTGTTCTCTAGCCATTTTAGTTAATCTGTATCTCTTGAGGTTTGATGTTAAACCTTTTACATTCAGTGAAAGAACTCTTAAAGACCTTTCCATTTTCTTTGTTTTTTTGAGTCCTGGGCCTCTCTGGCTGTGGGTAATTTACTTTATTTATTAGGAAAGACCCTCCCATCCCTCCCTTCCCCTGTGGTTGAGACAGCAGCTTGGATGAAGACATCATCCCGTCTCCCCACCTTCCAGAGTATATGCACCCCAAACCTCCCCTTACATCTTATTCCTAAGGTTAGCTCATTAAAGTTTTATATACTTCCCTTTATGAAGTTTCCTCATAAGAGTCCGTCCTCCGCCTTTTATTGTATCTATTTGAGGTTCCTCCTCCCAGGTCGTCCATTGCCTCCATGTCTTCCTCGTCTCTCTGTTCTCTCAGGTCTTCTGTATTGATACCCAGTTGCCTGAAGAGTTCTTTTGCTTCCTTAGAGTTTCATGCTATCAACCTCTTGCCATCTTTAAATATTATTATGGAAGCTGGATACTCCCATGAGAATTTCACTTTGTTACCATATAGTTTTTGCCCATTTGGTTTTGTCACATTTGGTTTTCTTCCTAATAGTTTCTTGGCAAAAATCCTCTCTCACCCGAAACTTTTTCCCTCTGAAGGTCAAGTCTTTCTTCTTTTTCAAAGTCCTTCTTTTTCAGAGTAACTTTTCTCTTGTAAATTTGATTATAACATCTCGTGGGGCTCCTCCTTCCCTTCTCCTTTGCAATCTATGGGCTCTTTCAATGTCTTGGGGATGCATCTTAACCCTATTTTCTTCTATCCATTCTCTAAGTGTTCCTTCTAGAAGCTTATTGCTTATCTCTTCTGAAATCCCTGCAAAGATGAGGTTTGCTCTTCTGTTCCGGTCTGATAGCTCAGTAAGCTGGCTAGTTAGCTGTTCTATCTTCTGTTTGTTTTTTGTAGCCAGCTCATTAGCAGCGTTTGCTGTCTGCTTTGTTTCTTTAAGCTCAGCTGCCAACTCTGTAACAGCTTCTTTTACTGTTCTAATTTCAGCTTTTATCTGTTCCTGGGAAGTTGTCACAATATTTTGGAATGCAGCCAGTTGCTCTGATAGTTCTTTTATAGTCTTGGCCATTACTCTCACTATCTTCCAGTAACTCTAATAAGAGCTGTGAGTTTGGCTTGGGCATTGCCTCCTTAAAGTAATAATAAATAATTGCTATCTTACCCTCTGGGATCTCAAAGAGGAATTCCTGTGTTCTCCAGAAGTTCACATGTCAATTTCTTCTTTTAGTTATCCTTGAAGGCGGACTAATTACATTCTTTTTGAGCTTTTAAGATTATAATTCTAAGGAGAGCTCGGGCAAGCTGCTGGCTTTCTCAGCGCATGCGTACAACTCCCTGAATTATATGTACTGTTAAGATTTTGCTACACCTTTTGGGAAGGGTCAGAATATTGAGCTGATGCAGTGTATATTATCTGAGGCACTTTATTTGCAATATTATAAGAACTAGGAATAAGGCCTGTTGTGAAAATAAATACAATGGCCTCTAGAAAGAGGCTCTGGAAGGCTCAGTGTCAATTTGCTGTGGTGACCTCCTCAAACCCCACCCTCTCCAGGCTCCACCCCTGAAATCCTTAGGAATTTCCCAGCCTGGAGTTGGCAACCCCATGCCCTTCCCAGCTAACCATCAACCTACCATTATCTGCCCCTCTGACTGCAGCTGACTTCTGCCCTCCCTCCTGAGATCAGTGCTCTCTGAGTGCTCTCCACCCCTCACCTGGAGATTGGCAACAATGGTTACCCAGGAGGGAATGGCTGGTTTGGAGGGTGAAGTCTATGGCATCGTACCTGTCTGAGGTCCCACCCCTCCTCAAGCCTCACCCTCTCCAGGTTCCATCCCTCAAATCTCCAGGAATTTCCCACCTGGAGTTGACAACCCTATCTCCTTCCCAGCCAATCATCAACCTACCTTTATTTCCCCCTGACTCTTCAGCTTTCTATCTCCCATCCACACCTGCAGCCTCTGCCGTGCTCTGAAGACCTGACTGCCGTGTTACATTGGCTGTCATGGGGGAGGCATCTCAGCAGGGTATAAGGACACAGAGTCCACCATTTTCTCCAGGGGAACTGATCTCTGCCATCTGGAGAGCAGTTGCAATTCTGAGTTATCGCCAGCCCTCTCCTGGAGATTGGCCACAATGGTTTCCCAGGAGGAAAAGTAGTCTTTCTCTACAATGGGGACCAAAGCAGCTTACATCATTCTCCTCTCCCCCTTTTGACTTGCACAACAACACTGTGAGGTAGGTTAGGCTGGAAGTCTGTAACTGGTCCAAAATCACCCACTCAGCTTCTACAGCAAGAACCTGGATCTAGCAGACCCTCCTCTGAAACACTGACTGCTACGCCTAGGGTAGTCAACCTCCAGGGGGAGCCTGAAGATCACCAGGTATCTCAACTGAACTCCAGACAACAGATCCCCCCCAGAGAAAATAACTGCTTTGAAAGGTGGGCTTTATGGCATTCTGTTCAGCTGAGGCCTCTCCCCTCCCCGAACCCTGGCTTCCATAGACTCTACCAGAAAATCTCCAGGAATCTCCCTACCTGGAGCTGGCAACCCTAGTCAGGACTGGCTCCAATGAGTTCCTCACAAAGGCCTGTGAAGGGTTTCCTTCCTTTGACTGAACCAAGCTTGGTTGCCTACTGTGGCGAAACAGGCTCCAGTTTATAACTCAGCTGTTTGCCTCCCACTCTTGTGCTGTGGGTGTATCTCACTCCTTAAATTTGCTGCCATCACTCACTGAATCATCACTTTCTTTTTAGAGGGACAGTGAGACCCCTCTGGCCAAATCTCCCTATTTGGAGATGGAATCCCCAATCTTTGGGGGATCCTTGGAAAGTTGGCAACCCAAGGGTCTGGCCTTTCCTTGCTTCCCTGGGCTACCCCCTCCCTTTGTTATTGTGCAGAGTGGGGGACACTATGTGGTCAGAGCACAACACAGATTATTAGCCCATATAAAAGAATTTATTTAACTACTAGGGAGCAAAACCTGTTGTGGTGGAAGACAACGGTCCCTAGAAAGGAAGGGATGGAGGTGGAAGGGAGAGAGGGTTGGAGAAAGGAAGGAAGGAATAGGGGGAAGAGTGAAAGAAAGGAGAGAGGAAGAAAGAAAAAGGAGGAAAGGAAAGGAAGAGGGGAGGAAAAGGGCTTCTCTGGGCCCAGAGAAGGCCTTTTCTGTCCCCCATACACCATCCCCTGGGCCTTCTATGGGGGCAGTAGGCAGTGTGTGGGGGAAAAGGGCTTCTCTGGGCCTACTGCCCCCATAGAAGGCCCATAGGATGATGTGTGGGGGACAGAAAATGGCTTCTCTGGGCCTACTGCCCCCATAGAAGGCCCAGGGGATGGTGTGTGGGGGACAGAAAATGGCTTCTCTGGGCCTAGTGCCCCATAGAAGGCCCAGGGGATGGCATGTGGGGGGCGGAAAACGCCTTCTCTGGGCCTAGTGCCCCATAGAAGGCCCAGGGGATGGGCTGTGGGGGACGGAAAAGGCCTTCTCGGGGCCTAGTGCCCCATAGAAGGCCCAGGGGATGGGGGATGGGGGCGGAAAAGGGCGTCTCAGGGCCTAGTGCACCATAGAAGGCCCAGGGGATGGTGTGGGGGGTGGAAAAGGCCTTCTCGGGGCCTAGTGCCCCATAGAAGGCCCAGGGGATAGGGTGCGGGGGCAGAAAAGGGCTTCTCTGGGCCTAGTGCCCCATAGAAGGCGCAGGGGATGGGGTGTGGGGGGCGGAAAAGGGCTTCTCTGGGCCTAGTGCCCCATAGAAGGCCCAGGGGATGGGGTGTGGGGGACGGAAAAGTCCTTCTCTGGGCCTGGTGCCCCCATAGAAGGCCCAGGGGATGGGGTGTGGGGGACAAAAAGGCCTTCTCGGGACCTAGTGCCCACATAGAAGGCCCAGGGGATGGCGTGTGGGGGCGGAAAAGGGCTTCTCTGGGCCTAGTGCCCCATAGAAGGCCCAGGGGATGGCGTGTGGGGGCGGAAAAGGGCTTCTCTGGGCCTAGTGCCCCATAGAAGGCCCAGGGGATGGCATGTGGGGGCGGAAAGGGCTTCTCTGGGCCTAGTCCCCTCGTAGATGGCCCAGGGGATGGGGTGTGGGGGGCAGAAAAGGGCTTCTCTGGGCCTAGTGCCCCATAGAAGGCCCAGGGGATGGGCTGTGGGGGACGGAAAACGGCTCCTCTGGGCCTAGTGTCCCATAGAAGGCCCAGGGGATGGGGTGTGGGGGACGGAAAAGGCCTTCTCTGGGCCTAGTGCGCCATAGAAGGCCCAGGGGATGGGGTGTGGAAGATGGAAAAGGGCTTCTCGGGGCCTAGTGCCCCATAGAAGGCCCAAGGGATGGGGTGTGGGGGACAGAAAAAGGCTTCTCTGGGCCTAGTCCCCTCATAGAAGGCCCAGGGGGTGGTCTTTGTCAAGAGAGAAAGCCATTTGCCAGTAATTTTGACAAGGCACAGTGGCTGAAGGGAAGAGTGGGTGGGGAAGAGGAGCAAACCCAGCACCCGGCCAATGGCACGCGAGTACTCTTGAGTGGTGGCTGATGGGCCAATGGCTGAGGGAGTGCATTGCACAGCCAATGGGAGTGCATGGAACGTTGCCACTTGAAAACGGAATTATATATAAGGAGAGATGTGCCACTGGCAGAACCAAAATTATGGTTGGTATGCTATTTAAAGAACCAAATACCTTTATGTGGTTGTTCATCTGCTGAAATGAGTTTTGGTCACATTGTGCACCAATATAATTTTATATTGTGCCTAACGGTACTCCCATCCTTGGCAAGGATTTTTTTGTTCCTGGGTTAAAATTGATGGTGGTGGATGAATATATTGTCGCTCTCCAATTAGATGATGAATAATCACAGAGCATAGTTTCAGCTGTGAGTGGGGAAAATTCTGTACAGGAAGTTGGTTGTGCAAAGGGATTTACCCGTTAGGTCTAATGTGGTTCCTGAGCAACAGAAGTTACGGCGCTTACCATTTGTTCTAGGAGATGCTGTGTCGGAGGAGCTTAAGAAATTGGTGTAGAAGGATATTGTCGAAGAGGTTGATTCATCAGAATGGGTTTCACTCGTAGTTGTCGTAAGGAAGAAAGATCAAAACACACATGACTGGTGTAGGTGTGAAGCACGGGTCCTTATTGGGACCCCCCCACTACATATACAACCTGTGCTTTATCAGCTGCACTATCAATTGCAGTGGCTCTAGACTGAGTACCAAATCAGGTTCAAGGTTCTGGTTCTTACTTTTAAAGCTCTAAACAGTCTGAGACCATCATATCTGTGACATTGCCTCTCCCTATATACACCTCAGAGAGCCTTACAATCCTCTGAAATCAGCTTATTAGTGATCCTTGCCCTCAGAACGATCCAGCTATTTTCAGCCCTGGGTCCATCCTGGTGGAACTCTCTGTCTAGTGAGACTCAGGCCCTGTGGGACTTGTCTCTTTTCTGCAGGGCCTGGAAGACTGAGATGTTCCACCAGGCATATGGGAGAGATCTGCTGGCTTCCCTTCCCCCTTCTCTTCCCCTCTCTCTTTCCTTCTTTTTTGTGCTAGTTGCTCCCAGCTGTTCCACCTGTGATGGATATTAGGGTGCCATCTGATGTAGTAAAGAAGCTTTAGGTTTTAAATTATAACATGGATTTAAAAACTGTAATATGTTGTATTTTGCTTGTTGTAAGCTGCCCTGAGACAGGGAATGGAGTGGCATATAAGTCTAAATAAATAAATAGATCTGTGAGAACCGAATAAGGCTATTATGGTTGATAGCCACCCATTGGCACATACAGAAGAAGCGTTTTATGAACTGGCAGGGTCAAAAATGTTTTCTGCTTTTGATTTGCAGAGTGCATATCATCAAGTTGTATTGTATGATGAGAGTACAGATCTTACAGTATTTATTACACATAATGGATTGTTTCAATTTAAATTTGTTCCCTATGGGTTGGCTTCAGTCCCTGCTGCTTTTCAAAGGGTGATGTCTTTGATACTTAAGGGTCAGAAGGGAGTTCAGTGTAATTTAGATTATATTATGGAATTTGTAAAGGCCCCTAATGAACATCAACTAAACTTACAGTCTGTATTGTGGTGTGTTAATGCAGCTAGGTTGAAGCTTAACATGGAAAAATGTAAATTTAGGCGGACAGAACTTTCCTCTTTGGGACATATTGTCTCTTCAGCTGAGTTTAACAGGCACCACCTCCAATTGACTTACAAGGTTTGCATTCTTTTTTGGGATTGACTTCATTGTATGCTTCACTGGAAGCAGGTTAGGAAAGGTACAAATAGGTATTTTTAAAAGGCCTGTATGGTTGAGGAACAAAGTAATGGAATCAGTAAAAGGTAAGAAGGATTCCTTTAAGCAGTGGAAGGCTAGTCTGAGTGAGGTAAATAAAAAAGGAACACAGGCTTTGGTAAATAAAATGCAAGTTGATGATCAAACATGCAAAAAGGGACTATGAGAAACTATGAGGAAAAATTCTTCAAATACATTAGAAGCAGAAAACCAGCCAGGGAGATAGTGGGGCCCCTGGATGACCAAGAGGTGAAAGGATTACTAAAAGATGACAGGGAAATGACAGAGAAGCTGAATGCATTTTTTGCCCCTGTTTTCACTGTGGAAGATGGGAGGTGCTTGTCCACTCGAGAACCGCTGATTTCAGGAGAGATGTCAAAACACCTGAGTTGGTTTGAGGTGATGAAAGAGGAGGTCCCAGGACTGATGGACAAATTAAAAACTGACAAAGATCACCAGCAGAACTATTACACAGGAGAGAGATGCGTACTAAATTAAATGCTACTGGATTTTCAAAGGCAGGGTCTTTCAAAGGCAAGGTATTGTTAGAATTTAATTTGAGAGAATGAGTGGTTCAGAAGCAAGAGAAGTATGAGACTTACACAGATAAACATAGGGGGGCTGAGTATGTTAAATTGAATGTGGTTTGTTAGAGTAAGAAGACCTGGGATCCCACGAAAGGGAGAATGTAAATTTACCTTGCCTCTTTAATATTGTGGAGAAGAGAGGACTAAATACCTATAAATTATCAGATGGCCTTGTATGGAATGCTTCCCATTTGGTACCTGTGTGTTCTAGTGGGAGTGAAATTGGTTCTAAGTCAGATGACTCTTTTTTGTTACCTGTAATCCAAAATGAGGTTGAGCCTAATCATGATAGGGTCAATTCAGGTCTTCAGTTGGCATCGTTATCATCATCATCATCTCAAGATATACAATTGGCGCTGTAGCAGTTGAGAAAAAAAGAAGCAAGAACAAGATGACCACCTGTTTGGATGAAGGACTATGTTATGGTTTACGAAAGGGGGGAAATGTGGTATAGGTGTGTGTATGTTTCTTTAAAAAAACTGTTTTTATGGAAAGAGGTGTATATAAATTGTACGTAGGAAGTGGGAGTGAATGCAGCTATAGGAATGTGCTCCAGCTGCTATTTGGCTGAGAACTTAATAAACAAATGTGACATGGATGCATTATTGAATAGACATCAGTGCCCTTGGACCAGTCACTCTCACGTAGCTAGACTTATCTCATGGGGTTGGTGTGAGGATAAAATGGAAAAAGGAAAATGATATGTACCATCCTGAGCTCCTTGAAGGAAGGACGGTATAAAAATATACAAGATAGTTAGCAGGTGTTCCTGCCAAATAGAATTATCTCCATGGGCATTTGCATGTATGCTATACAATATCATTTTTCTGGTAACCATTGCATTGTCTCCCTTTTTTAGGGATGATCTCTTGATAACCAGTGTGACTATTTACTTGCTATCCCATTTTCTGCTGTGCTCTGGTGTTGTGTCTGCTTTCCTGACTGGGAAAGACATTTTGCCTGGCATAAACGTAGGAGTTCAGGGGACATAGGAGTTCAGGGGACTGCCTTGAAATGGTTTTCTTCCTTTCTCCATGGTCGGGGACAGAGGGTGGCACTTGGTGAGAGAATCTCCCCATCTTCTCGCCAATGTTGTTTAACATCTATATGCACCCCCTTGCCCAGTTAGTCCAGAGTTATTGGGCTGTCACCAATATGCTGATATCACCCAGCTCTATCTGTTAATGGACGGCCATCTGTCTTCTGTTCCCAAAACGCTGGATGAGGCCTTGGAAGCTGTGGCTGAATGGTTGCAGTAGAGTCGGCTGAAGTTAAATCCATCAAAGATAGAGGTCCTGTACCTGGGTCGAGAGGACATGGATGTGGACACCAGGCTTCCCACATTGTTTGGGTGCCAGCCCAAACAGTGAGGAGCCTAGGAGTAACACCGGATGCCTCTTTGTCTATGGAGGCCCAGGTTGCTGCAGTTGCCAGATCTGCATTCTTCCATCTTAGGCAGATCAGGCTATTGAAGCCATATCTTTTCCCCCAAGATCTAGCTACAGTGATCCATGCAATGGTCACCTCCAAACTTGATTACTGCAATTCGCTCTATGCAGGCTTACCCCTGAAACTGATCCAGAAATTACAGCTCGTACAAAATGCGGCAGCACACCTGCTGACATTGATGCCTGTGTGGTCTCATGTTCGGCATGGGCTTTGCCAGCTGCATTGGCTACCAGTTGAGTACTGGATAAGATTCAAGGTGTTGGTAATAACCTTCAAAGCCTTATACAGCCTGGGACCTCTTCCCGTATACACCTAGAAGAGCTTTACACTCTAGTAATCAACATTTCCTGGTGGTCCCTGGCCCAAAAGATGACTGTCTAGCCTCGACCAGGCTGCACTGTCAATAGTTACTTTGTATATGGTTCATGCAAATAAAGGATCCTAGCTGCCAACTTAGTATTGGTTGTTGTTTAAAGTGGGTGTGGTTTCTACAAGTATATATTGGTTCCTGTTAAGCCTGTGTCTTTGGCTCAAAAGTTCAATAAAGACGCATGTTATTTTGAAAAGAGCTGCCATGTCTCAATACTTAACACTGGTGATGAGGATGGGATCCCAACAACTATAGGCTCATCCCAAAGCTGAAATCGCTTGCTGAGGTCACCAGCTCATGATGGCAATCATGGCGACAAATGACCACATAGAGTCTTTCGATGCAGCAGTTGAGGACTGGAACATCTATCGGGCCTGATTTGAATTCTATCTCACAGCAAATGAGATAGAAGAAGATGAAATACAGTGCACCACATTCTTCATTGTCTGTGGCTGACACACGTTATTTATTTATTAATTATATTTATACCCCGCCCTCCCAGCCATGGCCGGCTCAGGGCAGCTAACAGCAGGATAAAACAACAGAGATGACAGTAAGTGATAAAAGTCATAAAACAAAGTAACAAGTAACAATTAACAATTATAATGTTAAAAAGTGCTAACATCCAGATAAAACTATTATACAGGTATTAATTCAGTATTCCGTTTAGGATGGCGCTCAACTTCCATGCCTTCCTGGTGGACGGTCCAGATCTCACATTGCACAGGTGACTCAGACTGCCTCAGGATTTCAAAGGGGCAGGGCATTCTCTCTGGGGCAGCTCCTAGTTGAACACCTGGAGGAACAGCTCCATCTTGCAGGCCCTGTGGAACTGCATAAGGTCCCGCAGGGCCCTGATCTCCTCCAGGAGCTCATTCCACCAGAGAGGAACCGCCACCAAAAAAGCCCTAGCCCTGGTTGAAGCTAGCCTGGCATCCTTAGGTCCGGGGAGGGTGAGTCGATGCAGAGTGAGACCCCAATCACAGTGCTCTCTGTGGGACATGTAGAGAAAGGTATGTAGGTCCCTGGCCATAAAGGGCTTTAAAGATAAGAACCAGCACCTTAAAGCAAATTTGGTATGCTACTGGTAGCCAGTGCAATGCCTTCAGCACAGGCTGAATGTGCTCCTGTAGTGGGAGTCCCATCAACAGCCTGGCTGCAGCATTTTGTACCAGCTGTAGCTTCTGAATCTGCGATATGGGCAGCCCCATGTAGAGAGCATTACAGTAGTCTAACCTTGAGGTGACCATCGCATGGATCACCATTGCCAAGTTGCTGCATTCAAGGAAGGGGGCCAGCTGCCTAATCAGCTGAAGATGATAAAAGGCTGACTTGGCAATGGCTGCTACCTGGGCCTCCATTGTAAGGAGGGATCCAGGAGCACTCCCAAATTCCTAACCTCCGGCACTGGCACCAATGACATCCAATTGAAAGTCGAGAGTGGGATTCCTATCCCTGATCCGCAATGACTCAGACACAGGACCTCCGTCTTTGATGGATTCAATTTCAGTCAGCTCAGCCTGAGCCAACCAGCCACGTCTTGTAATGCCCAGTCAAGATCTTCCAGTTTGGAGTTGGACCGGCCACCCAACAGCAGATAGAGATGGGTGTCATCAGCGTACTGGTGACACCCCAGTCCATGTATCCAAGTAATCTGGGCAAGGGGACACATGTAGATGTTAAATAACATTGGAGATAGCACAGCCCCCTGAGGCACTCCACAGTCAAGTGGGTGCCTTCGGTAAAGCTGTTCCCCCAGCGCCACCCTTTGTTCCCGGCCCTGGAGAAAGGAGATGAGCCATTGCAAGGCAAGCCCCTGGATTCCAACGTTGGCGAGGTGGTGGGCTAGTAGCTTATAGTTGACCATATTGAACACAGCTGACAGGTCCAACAACAACAGCACTGCCGATCCACCTCGACCCAGATGCCTCCAGAGATCATCTGTGAGGGCAACCAGTGCTGTCTCCGTCCCATGCCCCGGGTGAAAGCCAGACTGGAAGGGGTCTAAAATGGAAGCGTCATCCAGAAAGCTCTGGAGCTGCATCACCATGGCCCTCTCTATTAATTTGACCAGATAGGGCAAGTTGGAAACCGGCTGGTAGTTTGCCAATTCAGCTGGATCCAAAGATGGTTTTTTAAAGAGAGGACGTACTACTGCTTCCTTAAGTGCTCCTAGGAACAGTCCCTCTGAAAGGGACTTGTTGACTATTTCCCTAAGGCGACTTTTGGACCCAATGTGGCCAACTTTAATCCCATCATGGACCCCTCTCAGCTGAAAGACACCCCGTTCAACATGATCAAGCAGTGACTGAAGGCTCATTTTTCACCACAACCTTTGTAGATTGCATGCCGCCACACATTTTACAAGCATGATCAGGTCCTGAAAGAGATGGTGACTGCCTTTGTCACTGCCTTATGTCAGGTGGCCCAATACTGCAACTTTCCGACCTTGAGACTGCCCTAAGAGATTGCCTCGTCTGCAGCCTGCAGGATGAGAAGCTCCAGCGACGACTATTCACCAAGAAGGTTCTTGACTTCAAGACCATGCTAGAAAAGTCCCTAGCATAGGAAGCAGCCAGTCAATCCACAAGGGAAGTTCGGCAGTCAAGGAGTCCGGTTAACACCTGAAAGGCTGAGGCAGTTAACTGGGAAAGCATCAGTGGGGACTCTGATGCGGACAAGGAAGTCCTGTGGATGAGAGAAGAGTGACACAGGTGGAAACTGAGTGACTTCAGGGGAACCCGTTGTGCCAGCTGTGGTGGTTCTCACACAAGAAAAATTGCAGGACGCCCAGTGCCACGCTTGCAGCAGGACTGGCCATATTGCCCAAGTGTGTTGATCAACAAAAGACAACAGCCCACAGATGCTTCATTGCCAACCATTGCCGGCTCCAAAGAGGACTTCACACCCAGAAACGTGCCACACGATGGTACAAGCCTGGCCCAAGTCCACCATTTGGCTCAGAATCAACCAATAAGGTGCCAGGTTACAGACAGGTGAGAAAATCAGAGTGACTATGCTGATTGAGGGCAACCCCTGCAAAATGGTGGTGGACTCTTGGTTGGTGCTGTCAGTTATTTCAAAGGAGACCTTTCAGCAAGTATGCCCCAGGAAGTCGATGTAACAAGCGCAGCCCTTCAAGGTTCACCTCACCAACTTCCAGGGCCGTCAAGTGCTGGTGGTGGGGACAGGCCTCATCCACATCAGCTACAAAGGCTTCAGTGGAATCCTGCACATCATCATTGTGGAAGGTCACTGCATGAGCATATTGGGGCTGGATTGATTCGAGGCATTGGGCAGCCACATCACAGATCAGTGTGCAGCACCATCTGTGAGAAGTTTCCAGCTATCTTTGAAACCTTCTTGGGCCAATACACAGGCCCCCCAGTTTCCTTTGAACTCGACCCAAGTGTCCAACCAATTGGAGTGAAGCTGCGGTGAGTTCCATTTGCGCTCAAACCAAAGACTGACAAGCATTTAAACAAGCTCATCAGCCAGGGCATTCTTGAACCCATTCCACATGCTTGCTGGGAAACACCCATAGTCACTCCAGTAAAGCCAGATGGATTTCAGCACATTTGTGCAGATTACAAATGCACAGTTAACAAGGCCCTGCCACAACATGCCTACCCTGTGCCGGTCATGAGCCACATCTTGGCTTCATTGGTGGGAGGTCAGGTCTTCATGAAGCTTAATCTAGCTCAAGGTTATCAACAGTCGCCAGCTGACAAAATCAGCACAGAAGCCCACTGTGGAGCATTCAAGGTAAAAAGGCTGCAGTTTGGAATCCGTGTTGCTCCCGGAATATTCCAAGAATTAATGGAAACACTCCTCAAGGGCATCCCAGGAGTCATACTGTACTTCAATGACATTTCGGTGGCTGGGACCTCCGAATAGGAATTTGTGGAACATCTCCGACAAGTCCTCCAATGGTTCCAGACAGCAGGACTCCAGGTTAAGAAGGAGAAGTGCCAGTTTGGCATGCCCCAAGTTGAATTCTTGGGGTTCCTTATTGACACATATGGCATACACCCTACACTGGCCAAGTTGAAGGTGATCCACGGTGCACCACCTCCAAGATCAAAGAAGGAATTACAATCTTTTTGGGGACTCTTGAACTTCTATCATACCTTCCTAGCACACAAGGCTTTGATAGCCAAGCCTTTTCATAGACTCTTAGCATAGAGGTGGGGCTCGTGAGAACGTGGCATTTGAGGCCATCAAGGATTTACTCTCTTCAGACAGTGTCCTCACCCACTATGATGAGAAGAAACCTATCATTCTGGCCTGTGACGCATCCCCCTACAGGATTGGGGCCCTCCTCAGTCATCAGTTACAGGATGGCCAGGAGGCACCAATTGCCTATTACTCCAGAACACTCTCCTTGGCTGAAAGGAACTACACACAAATAAAGAAGCATTGGTGTTAGTTGTGGGCAATGCTCCCTCTAAGCTGTGGAGTCTTGTGAGCAAAAATTCTACTTTGTGAGCTACTGGCATTAAAGCTGTGAGTGAGCAATTTGGCTACTGCATAAATTAGTTTGCTCTGGAGCCATCCTTCCTGAGCTAAGACAAAAATCTGTGAGCTAGAAGCTAAAAAACTGTGAGCTAGCTCAAACTAACTCAGCTTAGAGGGAACACTGGTTGCGGGTGTCAAAAAATCCCACAATTACATCTATCACTGGCCCTATTTCTGAGACTCTTTGCACCAGACCGCCAGACCCTGCAAATCATGTTGCCCAGGATGATGTGATGGGCAGTCTTCCTTTCAGCATATGACTATCAGCTGTTCCACCAACCACTGGGCCATGCCGATGCCCTCAGCAGTCTGCCATTACTGGAGTGACCTTCCAATCATCCTCTGGACTTGGACATTGCTCTTGGAGGACCTGCTGGAACCACCTCTGGCTGCTGCAAATGTCGCAGCCCACTCCACCAAGGATCATGTGCTCTCCCATGTATTCAACTGGGTGTGGAAGCGGTGGCCTGCCAGCCATCAAGATACAGAGTTCCAGACATTCAGCTCAAAGCAGCATGAACTTTCAGCCCACAAAGGGTGTTTGCTGTGGTGGAGTCGCGTCATCATTCCTCCCAAGTTGCAATTGTGAGTGTTGGAGGCTCTGCATGCTAGGCATCCAGGGATCATCTGCATGAAGGCATTGGCCCGCAGCAATGTCTGGTGGCTGGGGCTAGACAAGGCCATTGAGAACTGGATACACTTATGCCAGGCCTGTCAGGAGTCCAGACCCAAGATGCCTTAAGCTCCCATTCACTTCTGGGAATCTCCACATGCTCTGTGGTCAAGGCTTCCCAATGACTTTGCTGGACCCTTCTAGGAGCGGGTCGTCTTCATCATTGTTGATGCCTTCTCAAAGAGGCTCAAGGTAATTCCTGTGTCATCTATAATCTCCACCACCATTATCAGGGCTTTTCGCCGCCTCTTCACCACCCATAGGTTGCCAGATGCAGTCATCTTGGACAACAGCACACAATTCACATTGCAGGAATTTCAGTGCCATCTGACACATCACTTCATTGCCCTTCCACCCTTCAACAAATGGATGGGTGGAATGAATGACAAGGTCCACCAAGGACTCACTCTGCAGATTGGGCCAGGGGGACTTGGGACGTTGGCTGGCCGACTTCTTGTTATATCAGCACATTACCTCGCACTCCATCACAGGATGAAGCCCTACAGAGCTCTTGATGGGGTGGTGGCTGAGAACTCTGCTCAACCAGTTCCACCCTGGCCTAGCCCCAGATGCCTGGTGTGAACCGGAAGTTTTGGGGATGCTATGGAAGTTCCAGCTGAGTGATCTAGTATTTGCCAGAAACTATGAGGAAGAGCCGATCTGGGTCCTGGCTTCTTTGCTCCGGGTGACTGGGCCAGTCTCCTATGAGGTGGCCAATGCCACTGGCAGGATACTCTGGAAACACATTGATCAGCTGAGGCAGCGTTGGCCGGAGCAGTCACAGGGACAGGACAGAGACGATGTGCCCTGAACCTCTGACACAGCCCAGAGCACCCCAGGACTGAACCAGGGACTGTGACTGAACCAAGCGAAGATGGTCCAGCAGTACCAAGTGGTTCAGAAACTCTGGTCGGTTCCAAGTAGTTTCTCCACTCCTGCTAGTTAGGGCACCCATCTGCAGGGCCTCTACAACAGAAGGTTTGCACAGGTCACAGCGGGTAAGCCATCCCCCTGCGTACCTTGGTGACTTTGTTTGCAATGGGGTATCACAGACTTAGGGGGGAGGGGTGTTAAGTACTGATGGAGCTCAGAAGGCTCTAGAGGCCTTCAAGACTATTGGTTGTGTTGCCAGTAACGGCCAATCATATTTGTTGCTTATATATAATGTCAGTAGTTACTTTGCATATGGTTCATGCAAATGAAGGGTCCTAGCTGCCTACTTAATATTGGTTGTTGTTTAAGGTGGGTGTGGTTTCTACAAGTATAAATTGGTTCCTGTTGACTCTTTCTCCTTGGTTCGGAAGGTCAATAAAGAAGCATGTTATTTTGAAAAGAGCTGCCACGTCTCAATACTTAATACCCACTATAGGCTGCTTGTCTGCATGACAAGGCCAAATATTGAGCTTGTGATGTGTGGAAATCGAGCAGGCTGTTGGGATGCCAAATACCCCCCTCCAAAGTCAAATGAGCACAATGAGGTAAAAATAGACTCCCCCCCCAGCTACTAAAAAATCTCCCATCTTCACCTTAGCCACTATATTTATTTATTTATTTAATTTCTACTCTGCCCTCCCTGTTTTGGCAGGCTCAGGGCAGCTTACATGGAATTTTACACAAAACAAATATAGGTAAAATCATAAATAATATAAATATCAAAATATCAAAGTGCTAGTGCTAGATGGTTCATATACAATGGCAGGCATCAGCAGCATCCAACAAAACAAACCATCAGCTACCATCGTAGTCCGGGTTATGTAGGTTGTTAAATGATGTTAATATTGATGTTAATGTTGATGTTAGCATTGGGGTCGTGGCCTCAGTTTGTATGAAGTGGCTCCCTAGTTGAAGGCCTGGTGGAAGAGCTCCATCTTTCAGTCCCTGTGGAATTGTAAAAGGTCCTGCAGGGCCCTGATGTCTTCTGGAAGCTCATTCCACCAGTGCGGAGCCACCACTGAAAAGGCCCTGGCCCTCATCACGGCCAGCCTGGCTTTTCTGGGGCCCAGTAGAGCCAAGCGATTTTGAGACCCCAGTCTTAGTGCTCTCTGGGGAACATGCGGGGAAAGGCTGTCCCTTAGGTATGTAGGTCCCTGACTATATAGGGCTTTACAGGTGAGAACCAGCACCTTGAACCAATTCGGTATGCTATAGGCAGCCAATGCAGTGCTTTTAGCCCAGGCTGGATGTGCTCCTGCATAGGGAGGCCCAACAACAGCCTGGCTCCTCCATTCTGCACCAACTGCAATTTCTGGATTTGGGACAAGGGCAGCCCTATGTAGAAAGCATTACAGTAATCCAGTCTCAAGGTGACCATTGCATGGATCACTGTTGCCAGGTCATTGCGTCTGAGGAAGGGAACTAACTGCTTAATCAGCTGAAGATGATAAAAGGCTAACTTCGCAGTGGCTGCTACCTAGGCCTCCATCGTTAAGGAGGTGTCCAGGAGCACTCCCAAACTCCTGACCTCCAGCACTGGCACCAACAGTGCCCCATTGAAGGTTGGGAGTAGGATCCCTACCCCTGGGATGCTCTGACACAGGCACAGGACCTCCATCTTCATCGGATTCTATTTCAATCGACTCAGTCTAAGCCAACCGACCACTGCTTTCAATGCCAGATCCAGACCTTCCGGACTAGAGTCAGACTGGCCATCCAACAACAGATAGAGCTGGGTGTCGTCTGCATATTGGTGACAACCCAGCCCATGACTCTGGGTAATCTGGGCAAGGGGGCACATGTGGATGTTGAATAACATCGAGGAAAGCACTACACCTTGGAGCACTCTGCAAACTAGCAGGTGCCTTCGTGACAGCTGCTCCCCAATGGCCACCCTTTGTCCCCGAACCTGAAGAAATGAGGAGAACCACTGTAAGGCAGACCCCTGAATCTCAGTGTTGATGAGGTGACGGGTCAGTAGTTGGTGGTTGACCGTGTCAAATGCTGCCGACAGGTCTAACAACAACAGCACTGCTGAATCGCCTTGATCCACAAGCCTCTGGAGATCGTCTGTGAGGGCAACCAGTGCCATCTCCGTCCTATGGCCTGGTCAGAAGCTGGACTGGAAGGGATCTAATGCAGAGGTGTCATCCAAAACATCCTGCAACTGAATCAGCACCACCCTCTCAATATTGTAGTTCTTAGGTCTTAAATTTCATGTTACATAGAAAATCTGACCATGAATCTCCTAGTGTTTTCATTTTTACCCCAAAAGCCATGCAGAGATTCTAAATTTGATTCGAACAGTGGTGCTCAAGAAAAGGGGTTTTGAGACCTTTCTCCCTATATCATTGCCCTAATCTAAAATTCTCCTTCACCCCCAGGCTTCATATTAGATCTGATGGGGGAAGACTTAATCCTGCAAAAGGTTTTGTCTTGCACTTTTCTCTAAGGTACATGAAGAACTTTTTGTGAATACAAGCATTTAGGAATTAAGGTTTCCATCTCTTGTTCTGTTGTAGTGCTCTTGCTGTTGTGTAGTAAGTTTATTATAGTTTTTAAACTGTCAGATATTATGTATATGATTTTCCTGTTGTTCTTGTTTTTCCCATGAGCTGTTTCAGGCTTCCTTTACGATAGGATAATTTATTCATTCTAACAGTAAAATGAAATAATAAAAGAGATTTCCACAGCCCAGAGACAGAAGTTCTCAAACAGAGATCTATGCACTGGGGTGTCTGTCTAATCTTAATGATCCTAGGCATCCCTGGAATTCACTGCCACAAAAAGAAAACACAAACCCCAAAATAAAGCATTTTGTAGTCTCTCTTACACACTGGATTTTCCAACCAATGCTATTTAACTTCTCATCTCTCTTTAATTTAATAATGAATGCCAGGGGTCTTTTGGGGGGGAGCGCACCGGAGCACAGCTCTGGCACCTCAGGAACCAAGTGCCATCCCCAGCCGGTGTCCCAGGAGTCTTTCAGGCAGCCGAATGTCAATTTCAGCTCCATTATATCCTACGGGCCATTGAAGTCAATGGTGAAAACATAGGGTATATTCTGGGGGCTGGAGGGGAGGGGGTTTGAGGGAGAGGCTACAAACTCACAGGGTAGCTGATGGAGCCTCTCCCCAAGATACCCACCAAGTTTCAAGAACATTGGACCAGGGGGCCCATAGAATTCTATGGGCCCCCAAACAGGTTGCCCCTATTCTCTCCATTGTTCTCTATGGTGGGAAGAAAAGTTACTTTTTCCCCACGGTGCTGTTAGTAGCTCTGGGGGGGAGGGGGTTTGAGGAAGAGGCGCCAAACATTCAGGGTAGCTTCAGGAGCCTCTCCCCACATACACCCTCAAGTCTCAAAGCAATTGGACCAATGGGCCTAATTCTATGGGCACCCAAACAGGTTTCCCCATTACTTCCATTGTTTCCAATGGGGAAACCCAGCCAGCAGCACTTAAGGCAGGCATGCAGAAAAGGGCAACTGCAATAATAAGAGGAGGACACTTTCCCTATGATGAAAGGTTATCACGTTTGGGGATCTTAGCTTTGAGAAACAATGGCTGAGGGGTGACATGATAAGAGGTTTACAAGACTATGCATGGGATAGAGCAGGTAGAGAAAGTAGTACTTTTCACCCTTTCTCACAAGACAAGAACTTGTGGACACTCAATGAAATTGCTGAGCAGTCAGGTTAGAAATTAGAATAGATGAAAAGTTTTTTGGTTCTTACAGGTTTACAACTTTAAAAAGTTCTGCTGGTTGCTGTTGCTTGGGGGGGGTTTGTTTTTTTCCTGTCTGCTCCAGCCTCCATACATTTGTGAAATTCCATCTGGAAGCTGTTCATGCCAGCCACCACCACTACCACCACCTCCTGTAGCAGTGAATTCCATGTATTAATCACTGTTTGGGTGAAGAAGTACATCCTTTCATCTTCAGTTGCCCTTTTCTGCATTTTTCCCAGTGCTATAAATATTCTTTTTGAGGTGTGTGTGGTGTGAGTGGTCCAATGAGGTTGCACCATCAATTTATACATGTATAAATGATGTTCCTTTTGGTCTTTTGGGGTTTCTGTGCGGCACTGTGGCATGCTTGCACTGCCACAGTGCCACTTGTTCTGGAGTGTGCCACTTGTTCTCATGGCAAACAAGCACCTCCCAAGACAGTTCACTTTCCCTGAGATTCTCTGGGAGAGTCTGACTGCTGGGTGGCTACCTCCTTGCCTGCCTTAAGTGCTGCTGGGTGGGTTTCCCCATTGGAAACAATGGAGGTAATGGGGGTGACCTTTAAAAAATTAGAAAAGAGTTTTATGTGGATTAGAACAGCAACAATATTGTACTGATGCATTAGTTCTTGAAAAGTGTTTGGAGAAAGGATTATTAATTTTTTGTGTGTGTTGGCTCTCACTCTTGTCCTTCTACAAGCTGACAGCTTAAATAAAGTAACACTATGCAGTGTCACAACCAGTGGGCCATGATTCAGAGGCACATACACTTTTTACAGCATGCCCACCAGAGTTTTTCTGAGTACTTCTATGTCAACATTCTTTTAAATACTTCCAATTTAACAAAAACTTTGGAAACAGGTATAAAAACCAATGAAAAGGAAATTCAAGGTGTCATGATGCTAGGCCTATTATAGCAGGGAGGCATAGTGGCTCCAGGGAAACCTGTATTAGAGTAAGAACATAAGAACATAAGAGAAGCCAATGTTGAATGAGGCCAATAGCCCATCTAGTCCAACACTCTGTCACACAGTGGCCAAAAATACCAGGTGACATCAGGAGGTCCAGCTGTGGGGCCAGGACACTAGAAGCCCTCCCACTTCTGCCCCCCCCCAGCACCAAGAATAGAGTGCACCACCTGCCCCAGACTGAGAGTTCCTATCTATACCTTGTAACTAATAGCCACTGATGGACTTCTGATCCACATGTTTATCTAATTCCCTCTTGAAACTGTCTATGCTTGTAGCTGCCACCACCTCCTGTGGCAGTGAATTCCATATGTTAATCACTCTTTTGTGAAGAAGTACTTCCTTTTATCTGTTCTAACCCAACTGCTCAGCAATTTCACTGAGTGTCCACGAGTTCTTGTATTGTGAGAAAGGGAGAAAAGTACTTCTTTCTCAACCTGCTCTATCCCATGCATAATCTTATAAACCTCGATCAACTAACTATCAGGGCCTACATTTCCCAGATCCCGTCTAGATGCTGTGTTTGGTTAACAAGGGATTTGGAGGGAAAAGTTACACCAGCAGATGGGTAGAGGGTGGTACCTGGGAAGAAGGAATAAAGGCTTTGCCCAAAGTGGGAGGGTGTTCACTGCCAGGGAACAGATCTGGTAAGGCTGCTGCAGAAGGAGAGATCCCTCATCCAAAAGAGGCGAGTCAGTCTGAGACCAAGTACCTAGAGAAGGCTAGAACAGTATAGTCAAGACGTGTTAGGATTTGTTACTTTGCTGGTTTACTTACATTTACTGTGCTCATTTTTCCTATACGTTATTGAATTACAGTTATTGTTAAATCTCTTTAATAAAATAGTTTGTTACTCTGCTTGGGTCCTCATGCCTCATTTGGTCATGTATAAGGGGAAACCTCCTAGAAAAAGAAAAAAGAGTGTATAAAGGGGTAGGGTGGGTGCTCTGGGCCCTCCCAAGGAGACCCATACCAGAGTAGTGGCAGCCATTAGAGAACCTTTCTAGCTGCTACCCGCAACACAAAGGGAAAAGAAACTACGAGACTGCTAGCAGTTTTCACTGTAGCAGAGCCTTCCAGTGGGACAGTTCTGAGTCCAGGGCAGGTTTTTTTTGCAGACTTAGGTGTCCTTAGATATGAAGAAAATGAATAAAGCCTTCCAAAATGGTCCAAGAATGCTCAGTACACCCCATAGAGACATAAGATAGTAAGAGCTCTATAGTGCCAGTTTAAAGGGTGTGGGGCAGAAACTAGCTTGCATGAGCCCCTATCCAGGTTATGGTATTTTGGAGGGTATGAGCTACTCATCCATCAGTCCCAATTTCTGTCTCTGAACTCACCCATACACCATAGGAAGGGGGAGATAAAATACCCCTCTACCTATACTGTGCCAGTTAGTTTTTTTCAGGTTGTCTAGGCCCAAGCCTCAGCAGGCAGAACAATAACATTACAGTGCTAGACTACTGAGGTTCAGTGCTAGATGAACAGAAAAATGCACATAGAGTAAACTCATGTTAGTCCATTATGGGAGGGAATTTTAAATGGTTCCCTTGCCTGTAATTTCTCACAAGCCCTTAATATGTGTTTTCATAGTTCTGACTAGACTACCATAGTGCACTCTGGATGGGGCTGTTCATATGACTGGTTATTTATTTATTTATTTTATTTATACCTCACCCTCCCTGCCAGAGCAGGTTCAGGGCAGCTTACAGGCCCACTGGCATTATAAGACATTAAACCAGTAAAACAAATTAGAATCATAAAACAAATTCAGAAGGTGTCACATTTATACAATGGCGGAATAACTGTCCTTATTATCCACAGCAGGGAGTCTGGTCAGCAATAACTATGAATCTGGCACCGGCTCCATCCTATCCTATTATATAAAAGGGTAGTGGTCTGGCAAGATTCTATGCTTGGCAAAATCAGTTCGCTCCCTGGTATGTCGCTCAGAATCTGTTCCTATCCACTAGCTGCGTTGCCTGAGTTCTCTCCCACCCACTGCAGTCTAGGCCACTCTTCTCTGACTGGGGCAGTATTTCAAGCTCATTTGCATATGGAAGCTGATTGGATTTCACTCCATTTCGCACCTCAAACTCCCCCCCCCACAAGACAGTTGGAATTGTCAGTTGTTTATGCAACCTGTTGTATTCTGAGGTGAAATATGTCCTCACTCACAACACTTCCCCTTCAAAAGAAACAAACCCAATAACACAACCATGCCACACCACAAAAAAGACAGGTCACGCCACAGGCAGAATACCACAAGGCAAAAAAAGCTCTGGTACTAATTCTGGCAGGGATCGCTATGAGTGTAGAAAATGATTTATCGACACAGTGGAAAATCCTTAGGAATTGTTTGGTGCATTTACCATGGGGCACCCACCCAGAGCCTCTGGCATTTTCTCACTCTGCTGGCATCAAAACCAATTAAAGGCAAAATAGAGATATGGAGACTTTTCCATCCTGCTTTGCATCAATTTGTCTTTGTTGGCAATGGCAACCCTAGGTCTGGCTGGTTGCTTCTGTTCAGCAGGAGCATCCCTATGGAAACTGCCTGGGTGATTTTGGACCAGCCAGAGACTTTCTGCCTAACCTGCCTTACAGGGTTCCTGTACAGATCACAAAGCCGAAAAGAATGAAGTAAACTGCTTTGCTCCCTGCTAATGAGAAAGACAGAATTTTGCCTAGGAAGAGGCTGCTGAGAGGGGATGAGATAAAGTTGCCAACTATAAGTATGGAAATTCATGGAGATTTGAGGGGTGGAGCCCAGAGAGGGTGAGGTTTGAGGAGGGGTGGGACCTCAGACAGGTACAGTGCCATAGACTCCATCCTCCAAACCAGCCATTTTCTCCTGGGGAACTATTGTTGCCAATCTTGGCCCAGTGGCCATCAAACCATTCTCTTCCACCCCCTGGTGTGTAGCTGTCTTTCCCCTAGGGTTGCCAATCTCCAGGTGGGACCTGGAAATCTCCTGCTGTTACAATTGATCTCCAGATGACCGAGATCAGTTCCCCTGGAGAAAATGGCTGGTTTGGAGGGTAGACCCTATGGCATAATACCTTGCTGAGTCCTTCACCCCCCCATGCTGCCCTCCACAGGATCCACCCCCCAAATCTCCAGGTATTTCCCTACTTAGAGCTGGCAACCCTACTTTCTCCTCAGCGCCTGTTGGTAGGCAACCAAACTTGGTCCTGTCACCTGTTTTGGCCTTTGAGAGAAAAGTCATCTGGGCCAGTCCTGATAGGGTTGCCAACTCCAGATGGGAAATTTCTGGAGATTTGAGGGATGGAGCCTGAAGTGGGTGAGGTTTCAGGAGGGGTGGGACCTCAGACAAGTACTGTGCCATAGACTCCACCCATCAAACTAGTCATTCCATCATGGGGAACCATTGTTGCCAATCTCCAGGTGAGAGCTGGAGATCAATCAGAATTACAACTGCTCTCCAGGAGGGAGGGGGGAGGAGATGGAAAGCTGAAGTCAGGAGGCAGATAATGGTAGGTTGACAATTGGCTGAGAGGGAGATAGGGTTGCCAACTCCAGGCTGGGAAGTTTCTGGAGGGGTAGAGCCTGGAGATGGTGAGGTTTGAGGAGGGGTGGGGTCTCAGACAGGTACAATGCCATAGACTCCACTCTCCAAACTAGCCAGTCCGTCATGGAGAGCCATTGTTGCCAGTCTCCAGGTGAGGGCTGGAGATCACTCAAAACTACAACTGCTCTTCAGGTAGCAGAGATCAGTTCCTCTGGAGAAAATGGTGGCCTCTGTCATTATACCCTGCTGAGGTCGCCACAGCAAATTCACACTGTGTGCCCAAAGCCAGGGCACTCTCCCAGAGCCTCTTTCTAGAGCCCGTTGTATTTATTTCCACAAGGGGCCTTACTCCTAGTATCATATAGTTCTTTAACGTGGGCACAGATGTTAAGAGCAGGCAGTCCAAAAAGGGATGTAGGATGCAGGTTCCTTGGTTAATGTTGAACAGTTTGATGTGGCATCTCAATCAAATACTTTGTGGAAGAGCTCCGTCTTGCAGGCCATGCAGAATTATGATAAATCCCACAGGGCCCTGATGTCCTCAGGGAGCTCATTCCACCAAAGCGGGGCTGCCACTGAGAAAGTTCTAGCCCTAGTAGTAGCTTGTAGAACAAGAAGATTTTGTGACTGCAGTGCTCTCTGGGGAACATATGGGGAAGGTGGTCTCTCATGTATGCAGGCCCCTGGCCATGTAGGGCTTTACAGGTAAGAACCAGCACCTTGAAGTGAACCCAGTATGCTATAAGTAGCCAGTGTAGTGTTTTCAGCGCAGGCTGAATGTGCTTCCTCAAAGGGAGACCCAATAACAACGTGGCCGCCACATTCAGCACCAGCTGTAGCTTCCGGATTTGGGACAAGGGCAGCCCCATGTAGAAAGCATTGCAGTAGTCCTGTTCAAAAGCTTTAGCTGTTGCAGAATGCTGCTGTGTGATAAATGTGGGCTACTGGGGAAAAGGAAACTTTTTGCACAACATATACATTCCAGGCATTATTCAAAGCAAACTTTGACTTGTAGGCTAGCTTTAAATGTATCCCAAAGTCTTTCCCCTTACTTCTCATTGCAATTGATTGGCTCAATCAGAAGTAAATATTGTACATGCACTTACTATCATTTGATCCCTGTATTCTTTGCCAGCCCTGCAGTCCAGGTTCATCCTGTATGTGATTAGGTAGAAGTCCCTTCAGTTCCCCAGAACTATCCTTGTATGCCTTTGGTAAATTTATCTGTAAGCAGTTTAATTGCAGAAGGCAGAATACTTGGAATACAGGAAGACAAAAATAAAATGTTCCACATTAGATGTTTGAAATTCAATACAATATTATTAAATTGCAGCTGCTAAACACATTAATGTTTGGATGATCCTGAGAATTTTTTTCAGCAACTGACTATCAAAATAATTTATCAGTTGGTGTTGAACTGTCTTGCAGCCTCCCTAGAAATGTAAAGGGATGTGACTGACAGCATATCTGTTCTTTCGTCGCTGTTGTCCCACCAGTGAATGTCAATCACTTATGGTTAAGCAGGAGAAGAATGACAACACCCTCTATACTTAACCTCACTGCAGATTTTTAAAGCTGTGCTAAGCAGCATTTAAAAGGGGATAGTGTAAATGAAAGGAATTGTATTAACTGATGATAAAAGTCAGAGAAACGGCACATATTTTGTTTGTTTTTATTAGAAGTCTAATTGTGTTGTTTTAGTAAGCATATTTTATTTACTGTCTAAAATACTCTTTTAGGCGGGTTATTAAATTGGTAGCCATAACTTTTAGAAACTGTTGGAAGAGAGTACAGGTTTTCTAAATGCAATGTTTGCTTTGGTGAAAATTTACTCACTGTTACTTGGTAGGTATTTCTTGGTCTGTGGCCAAGGTCTATCTTTTACTTTAACAATAAACATGTAAATTATAACATAACACTTCTGAGGACACATTTTCATTAAACTATCTACGTGGCATCTTTGAGATATCTAGTATTATTCGTGCTGCCGTATCGGCTTCCAGTCAACACAGTCATGTCCAATGAATCTAGTGCAACAGGTGATATACTCCATCAGATTCCTAACATTAATGTGCATGTCTTTACATACATTTTGATACGTTTTGACTGCTGGAGGCAGTCATGAATTTTTCTGAGATGTAACTGGTAAGATACAGACATTGTTTTCTGTGGTATACAAAGTAATTTCTTTTGTGTCGCCATCATCAGGACTTCTTCTGTGTCTGGTTGGAATCAGTTGTGATTGACACCAGTTGGTAGGTATGGGCATAAACTGGGAAAAAATTGTTTGTGTCAGCTCATAGTTCGTGTCTGAACCACGAACCAAACTACAAACTAAACCAAACCACTGTCCCTTTAAACAGGGTTTGCAGAAAGCCCAAAAAACAGCTAAGCAATGGGGAGCAGCCTGTTCCCCTCAGCTCAGCTGTTTTGGGCTGCCTTGTGCAGTCCCTTTAAACTTTAAAGGGACTGCACAAGACAGCCCGAAAAACAGCTCAACTGTTTTCAGCTGTCTTTAGCAATCTCTTTAAAGTTTAAAGGGACTGCACAAGACAGCCTGCAACAGTTGAATGGCAAGGAGTCCTTCCTGCTGCTCAATCTTTTCTGCGGCTTTCATGGAGAACAGAAAGCAGGGATTTAAAGGGACTCAGAATCCCTTTAACCTCCTGCTTTCTGCTCTGTCCATGAACTGACATGAACTGCTATGAACTGCTTTAAAAGTTCATGGAAGTTTGTGATGGCAGACCCATCACGAACTTCTGTTCACAAATCACGAACAGGACAAAATTTGTGATGAATTTTGCTCCATAGTTTGGTTTGTGCCCATCCCTACCAGTAAGTCCCAGCAGCCTTTGTGGTTGTTATGGAGTGATACATTATTTACTGTATATCTGGGATTTCTTGGTCTTAGCAACCTGTGTTGGTAATGGGTGGAGGATCATAATGCAGTGCAGTGAGGCTGTGAATTATGTTAAATATCTTACCACTCTGGTCTCCTAAGGGTGATGTTTGTGTTGGTGGTGCGTCACATTGACCCATATACTGAAGTGACTGTTGGTACATATACCTAGCTGTCATTGTCAGAGATTATCAGATATAAAACCAGGGGTCTTTTTGGGGGGAGCGCACCGGAGCACAGCTCCAACAGCTCGGGAGCCAAGCCCCATCCCCAGCCGGTGTCCTGGGAGTCTTTCAGGCAGCCGAATGTCAATTTCAGTTCCATTATATCCTATGGGCCATTGAAGTCAATGGTGAAAACATAGGATATATTCTGGGGGCTGGAGGGGAGGGGGTTTGAGGGAGAGGCTCCAAACTCACAGGGTAGCTGATGGAGCCTCTCCCCAAGATACCCACCAAGTTTCAAGAACATTGGATCAGGGGGTCCAATTCTATGGGCCCCCAAACAGGTTGCCCCCATTCCCTCCATGTTCTCTATGGTGGGGAAAAAACTTACTTTTCCCCCATGGTGCTGTTAGTAGTTCTGGGTGGGAAGGCGTTAGAGGGAGAGGCTCCAAACTTTCAGGGTAGGTTCAGGAGCCTCTCCCCACATACACCCTCAAGTCTCAAAGCAATGGAACCAATGGGCCTAATTCTATGGGCACCCAAACAGGTTACCCCATTACTTCCATTGTTTCCAATGGGGAAACCCAGCCAGCAGCACTTAAGGCAGGCAAGCAGACAGCACCAGCAGTCAGACTCTCCCAGAGAATCTCAGGAAAAGTGAACTGTCTTGGGAGGTGCTTGTTTGCCATGAGAACAAGTGGCACAATCCAGAACAAGTGGCACTGTGGTAGTGCAACCTGTTTGGGTGCTCATAGAATTAGGCCCATTAATCCCATTGCTTTGAGACGTGGGGGTGTATGTGGGGACAGGCTCCAGAAGCTACCCTGAAATTTTGGAGCCTCTCTCTCAAACCCCCTCCCCCTCAGAGCTACTAACAACACCATGGGGGAAAAGTAAGTTTTTTTCCCACCATAGAGAACAATGGAGGGAATGGGGGCAATCTGTTTGGGGGCCCATAGAATTGGATCCTCTGGTCCAATGTTCTTGAAACTTGGTGGGTATCTTGGGGAGAGGCTCCATCAGCTACCCTGTGAGTTTGGAGCCTCTCTCTCAAACCCCTCCCCTCCCCTATGTTTTCACCATTGACTTCAATGGCCCATAGGATATAATGGGGCCGAATTGCCACCAAATTTCTTTCATTCCCTTCTTTCCTTCTCTCCTTTTCCTCTTTCCCTCCTTCTTCCCTTCCCTTCCCTTCCTTCCCTTCCCTTCCCTCTTTCTTTCTTTCTTTCTTTCTTTCTTTCTTTCTTTCTTTCTTTCTTTCTTTCTTTCTTTCTTTCTTTCTTTCTTTCTTTCTTTCTTTCTTTCTTTCTTTCTTTCTTTCTTTCTTTCTTTCTTTCCTGCCTTCTTCTCTTCTCTTTTTCCTCCTTTCCCTGTTTCCCTCCTTCTTCCTTCCTCTCTCTTTCTTTCCCTCCTTCTTTCCTTCTCTTTAGTCTTTCTTTTCTTCCCTCTTTCCTCCTTCTGTGGCCCAACTCTAGTGAGATGGGGTTTAAAGCTCTCTTAGCTCCCCCACCCAGGCCAGCTGGGGAAGGGGAGGGGAGGCTTTTGAAGATGCCTCCCCCCTTTTGCTTCCCCTTCTGACATCACTTCCGGTGATGTCAGGGGGCGTGGCTAATAGCCTAATAGCTCATTAGCATACCATATGCTAATGAGCTCCTGCAGGTCTTTTTCTACGAAAAGACCCCTGTATAAAACTGAGGCAAGCTATTACTTTTTTTAACCTGTAAGACTTTACTGTTCTGAAAAAAAAAATACTTATGTGATTAGAAGTGTCTCATTCTTTTGATACACAGTGGTAGAAACCAGAATTCGTGACATGGTGATTTAATTCAAGTTCATAACAACTTGTAAGAGATAAGGCAGTTGTCAGAAAGATATCATTGGATGTTCAGGGACTGCTTTTGATGTTCCTCTGAACTGACAGCTAATAAAAAGCTTTCTTTGATAACTTATTTTTAAATGTACATACATTTTAATGTTATGTTTGATTTTTGTCTGGAAAATGGTTAAGCATGTGCTTTGTTTGTTGTCTCTCTGATGTAAAATCAGCTACCTAGATGAATCTTTGTTAATTCCCTTATGCTATTTTCCTAGTGAGATTCATAATTAAGATATAATGCAGCTTCTTGCCATGTAGAAGATGATGGGAACTCTGCATTCAAAGCCATGCAAAGATGAGTGCCATAGTGATGAAAAAGTTTTGCCTGAAAGTTAGGTATTATCCCGGTACATTTGCATCTATAGTATAAGGCACATCAGATATTTGGTTTTGGAGTCAATTGTGCAAGCACTGATTTTGTCTCTAAATAATTTGCATGATAGGCTATTTATTTAATTATTCAAATCTGAGTTGAACTTATAGTGATGTCTGTATGGACACTGCATGATATAAGGATACAGAATTTTGTGACCACTGTATCTGAGTTAATTTAATCAAGATGGATTATAATCTTGAATCTCAAGACTCCTGTTTGGTGATTATTAATGCTCCATTTGTCCAAACATACAGCACTACCCATCCATTCTGATGAAAAGAGTATCCTACAATAACATAAAAATACAGAGTAAAGTTTATACCCATCTGGTTCCATCCAAATATTTTTATATGCAATATTTTTTAAAAATTAAATGTTCAGGGTTGTTTTTTAAAATTAGAGAACATTTCTTTTCTCACTGTGGTAAAATGTGAATATGATAAGAAAGTGAAAGCAGCACTAGTTTGTGGCTTTTTACGGCTGTTAAAGAATTGTTATCATCCAGCGCTGTATTTACCCATTTTGATGAGGAGAAAATGCTTGTGTTAGCTGCCGATGTGTCCCCTTACAGGGTGGGCACTGTACTTAGTCATGTCATGCCAGATGGTACCAAGGCGCCAATTGCTTACTACTCACGGTTGCTGACCGCTGTGGAGAAAAACTATGCACAGATCGATAAGGAGGGCCTCACCCTGATTGCTGGAGTTAAAAAATTTCATGACTTTGTATATGGGTGCAGGTTCCTCCTTGTTACGGACCACAAGCCACTGCTGGGCATATTTTCTCCTACCCGCCAAACACCAAACATATTGTCTCCCAGAATGCTTGCATTGGGCAGCCTATGATTTTGACATTGAACATCAGCCTGGGAAGGCAATTGGGCATGCTGATGCCCTCAGCCGCTGCTCCTCTCTGGACTTGGACTCTGACCAGGACTTTGACATCCTCTCAATCAAAGAACTGCCTGAGGCTCCAGTTACCTCAGGGGACATTGCCGCTGCGTCGGCCAAGGACCCTGTTCTCGCCCATGTCCTTAACTGGGCATGGAGGGGTTGGCCAGCAGGAAAAACTGAACCACAGTTTAAACCTTTTGTTTCGCACCAGAACAAATTGTCTGTGAGCAAGGGTTGTTTATTATGGGGGAGTCGGGTTGTGATTCCCACCAAACTCAGGGAGCGGGTAATGGAGGCACTGCACTCGGGCCACCCGGGAATTGTCCACATAAAGGCCCTCGCAAGAGGATATGTGCGGTGGCCTAAAATTGACAAGGACATAGCATCCTGGGTAAAAAGGTGCATACTATGCCAGCAGTCTAGGCCAGAACCTCCTCTGGCTCCCATTCAACCATGGGAGAAATCAAAACGGCCTTGGTCACACCTTCACGCTGACTTTGTGGGACCCTTTCAGGGGCAAATGTTTTTAATTGTTGTTGACTCTTACTCAAAATGGCTTGAGGTGGTGCAGATGCACTCAACCGGGGCAACCTCAGTCATCAATGTACTGAGAAAACTGTTTGCAACTCACGGGTTGCCTGATGTGTTAGTCTCAGACAACGGTCCCCAATATGTGTCAGGCGGGGGGTTGAGACCTTTCTGGCCAACAACCTCATCCACCATCTAACCTCGGCCCCATTCCATCCTGCCTCTAACGGGCAAGCCAAGAGGATGGTACGGTCAGCCAAAGAGGCGTTGAAGCGCCTGACGTACGGGGACTGGGGGCAGAAGCTCACCTCCTACCTCTTAAGGCAGCACATAACACCATGCTCAGCCACTGGTAGGAGTCCCACAGAGCTTCTAATGGGCCACGAGGTTTCATCATTGCTTGACCGGCTCCACCTGGACTTAGACCAATCCAAGCCTCACCAGGCTGAGGTCTGGGGAACTGGGCAAACCCTGACAGTGGGAGACAGGGTTTTCGCCCGAAACTACGCGGAGGGACAGCTATGGCTGCCGGCCATAGTTACCGCAATCCTGGGTTCATGTCTGTATGTGGTCCAGCTTCCAGACGGATGGAAGATGTGGCGCCACATAGACCAGCTCAGGGAAAGGTGGGCAGACTCAAGCCTGGAGTCAAACCTTGAACCTGAGCTGGTCCCCAAAGAGCAGCAAGGGCCTCTGCCAGAGGAGGTGAGTACTGCCGAACCCAGGATGGAACAGGAATCTGGGCAGACTCCAACTCCTGATTCTGACCCCTCTAGCGCTGAGACCCTGGAAGAGTCTACCAGGGCCCCTGATCCCATCGTTGCTCCACCACTGCAGGAGCAGAGACCTCTGCGAAGGTCTGGCCGAACTCGTTGTGCCTCCTCCTACCTCAAAGACTTTGTTTGGAAGGGAAATGTTCCATCTTAGGGGGGAGGAATTGTTATGTTCTAACTGTAACTAAACCTATTCTTTTCCACGTAAAGCTTGATTCTTGACTATGGATCGTAAGCTGTAACATTTCTATTGGTCATTCCTATGGAACTGTTGAAAGGAACCAATCACCACTGTAAACATGTTTGTGAAGGGAACAGACCTCATTGGTCTTTATCTCTGTTATACTATTGGTTCTTAATGTATCTATGGGCGTAGCTTTGACAGCCCGGATTATTCAAAAAGGGAGCTGTGCTCCACTTGTTGTTGTGTGTTGTCGTTGTTGTCTGATCGTCTAGTTGCTGTTACAAATAAAACTGAATCACTTTGCTGAAATCACTGCCTCTGGTTGAGTTGCCTACTTAACAAGCAGGCTCCTGCTACTTCTTGCACTTGCCCCTTCTGAGGCTTGGCAGCTGGCTTCTGGTAGCAGTGGAGCAAGGTGCTCACCCACCTAGCACAAGCCAAGGGCCACTCCTTTGCCCAGTGGTGGGGAGGCAGCAGGAGAGATTCTGGGGCTCCATCCTGGACTTTTGCTCATGCCCCAGAATCCCTGACAACCCCTGCAATCTATTAGCAGCTATTGTAACCTGAACAGCAAGGAGAAAGCAAATGAGCAAGAGTGGTGTGTTCTTTTCCTCCCAATTCTTCTTCTTAATTTGTCTCTCACCTCTTTTAAGTAATGCATCATAGCTGTGCTTTTTAGACCCTAAAAACATTAATTAATCTAGAACCTAAACACTGTGTAGTGTTAATGCAGGAGATAAAATTCACACAGGTCAGGAAACAGCTTGTATTTTTGTGTTTATACATCAGGAAGCCTGGTATAGTCAACAGAGTGAGCTTGTAGTTGCAGTGAAAGCATATTATTTTAAATTATTTCCTCTACCTCTCTGCACTTTTAATGACATTGCTCAGAACCACACAGAAAAAGAAAAGCTAAATAATTTATGTTTGTTTAGATATGATTTCTTGTGTTTCAATTGTATTATTTGCCAAGCATGTCAGTAAATACATGGACTGATACTTCTATCTTCATTCCTTACATCACTGATTTGTGTTGTAATTGGCACAAAAGGCTTTAATGAATGTCCAGCCATGGAGACGTGTGAATGAATAAGTAGCCCACAGCTATTAACCTAAATTGTTTGTTTGCTCCAAGGGCAGCTTGAAGGTCTAATGACCTATTGTTTCTGCTAGTAAAAGCAACAAAATGTTTCTTGTTTCAGACTGAGATTGCAGTGTACTGGAATATGTTGTTCAAATTTCTTTGATAAAATAAATTCAAAATGCAAAATAGAATGTTCACTCATCTATTTTAATTTAAATGACTGTGCTGTGCAGGATGACTAAGGATGATGTAATGGCTGAGGTTTGTACGGATGGTAAAGTACTCTTCTTGTCTGAATTTTTGAAAGATTTTCTTCTGTCCAGCAGATCTTTTAGTCAGATTTAAATATTTCAGATGGGTAAAGGGTCATAGAAAACTGTGTCCATCATATTATATTGATATTACTGATCTAAGAATCTTCTGTATTAACAATATTGTGTTATTGTTATCAGAGTGGGGCCAGCAAGGCTAGTATTGTACATATGTTGTGCTACTGCTGACAGGAACAGATGGAATGAATTTAGGACAAAACATTCTGGAAGCAACATTCCAGCAATACTGGTGACTATGATTTTTTCTTCTTAAGGCTGACAGAGGGCAATCTTCACCTCTGCAAAAAGCCTTAAGGACAATTTCTAACAAACAGAGGGACAAACCACTCAGGTTGCCCCCATTCCCTCCATTGTTCTCTATGGTGGGAAAACAAGTTACTTTTTCCCCACGGTGCTGTTAGTAGTTCTGGGGGGGAGGGGGTTAGAGGGAGAACTTTCAGGGTAGCTTCGGGAGCCTCTCCCCATATACACCCCCACGTCTCAAAGCAATTGGACCAATGGGCCTAATTCTATGGGCACCCAAACAGGTCACCCCCATTACCTCCATTGTTTCCAATGGGAAAACCCACCCAGCAGCACTTGAGGCAGGCAAGGAGGTAGCCACCCAGCAGTCAGACTCTCCCAGAGAATCTCAGGGAAAGTGAACTGTCTTGGGAGGTGCTTGTTTGCCATGAAAACAAGTGGCACACTCCAGAACAAGTGGCACTGTGGCAGTGCAAGCATGCCACAGTGCCACACAAAACCCCCAAAAGACCAAAAGGAACAACATTTATACATGTATAATTTGATGGTGCAACCTCATTGGACCACTCACACCACACACACCTCAAAAAGAATATTTATAGCACTGGGAAAAATGCAGAAAAGGGCAACTGAAGATGAAAGGATGTACTTCTTCACCCAAACAGTGATTAATACATGGAATTCACTGCTACAGGAGGTGGTGGTGGCTGGCATGAACAGCTTCCAGATGGAATTTGACAAACGTATGGAGGCTGGAGCAGACAGGAAAAAAACAAACCAACCCCCCCACCACCACCAAGCAACAGCAACCAGCAGAACTTTTTAAAGTTGTAAACCTGTAAGAACCAAAAAACCTTTCATCTTTTCTAACTTCTAAACTGATTGCTCAGCAATTTCATTGAGTGTCCACGAGTTTCTGTCATGTGAGAAAGGGTGAAAAGTACTACTTTCTCTACCTGCTCTATCCCATGCATAGTCTTGTAAACCTCTTATCATGTCACCCCTCAGTCATTGTTTCTCAAAGCTAAGATCCCCAAATGTGATAACCTTTCTTCATAGGGAAAGTGTCCTCCTCTTATTATTGCAGTTGCCCTTTTCTGCATGCCTGCCTTAAGTGCTGCTGGCTGGGTTTCCCCATTGGAAACAATGGAGGTAATGGGGGTAACCTGTTTGGGTGCCCATAGAATTAGGCCCATTGGTCCAATTGCTTTGAGACTTGGGGGTGTATGTGGGGAGAGGCTTCCAAAGCTACCCTGAATGTTTGGAACCTCTTCCTCAAACCCCCTCCCCCCCAGAGCTACTAATAGCATCGTGGGGAAAAAGTAACTTTTTCCCACCATAGAAAACAATGGAGGGAATAGGGGCAACCTGTTTGGGGGCCCATAGAATTGGACCCCCTGGTCCAATGTTCTTGAAACTTGGTAGGTATCTTGGGGAGAGGCTCCATCAGCTACCCTGTGAGTTTGGAGCCTCTCCCTCAAACTCCCTCCCCTCCATCCCCCAGAATATACCCTATGTTTTCACCATTGACTTCAATGGGCCATAGGATATAATGGAGCTGAAATTGACATTTGGCTGCCTGAAAGACTCCCTGGATGCTGGCTGGGGGCAAGGCTTGGCTCCTGAGCTGCTGGAGCTGCGCTCTGGTGCACTCCCCCCCCCCCCAAGACCACTGCTATGATTAAAAGAAAGAGTCTAAATTTCAGACTTTTAAAAACTTTTCTAATGCAAATACACTTGACCGGTAAACACTTTTTAACTTAGGACCAAACGCGTTTCGGCCCCTTTGGGCCTTCCTCAGTGGTCACTGTTTTCTATATTACACTGACACACATCCAAATACATGTATAAGAGGTTTTTTGTATACACATATATATAACCAGATGTTGTTTCCTTATATGCTTATAATTATGCTACTGGCTTGAGTGTTGGGCCATAAATATAGCCATGCCAATTCATCAAATTATTCTGGTATCAGAGATTTCATTGGTCTGGATGTGTGTCACCTCTTTCAAAGGTAATGATCATAGAATTAGTTCAAAGAACATCTTCCTTGGATCTTGAAATAATGAAAATAAATTAATAAATAATCTAATTCTGGCTCACCTTCAGACCTCTATGATTGCACTTAAGGAAGTCATTCCATGGACAAGATGGAAGGAAGTCATTCCATGGACAGGCAGCTCAACTGGCTGCTCCTCTCCTACCAAATACTAATAAATACTAGCAATCACCATCCATGTTTCTAAGTCTCCATCTCAGTGTGGGCACACACTATTTCTTAAGGTTTGGGCAATTCTGCTTCTAGCATTTGCTTCACATTTTCTCAACTAGGAGGGAAAAGTGCAGCTCAAAACCACATTCAAATACCTCGGGGTATGCCATACTGACTGCAAAGTCACCCCTGAATGGTTATAAAACGGCCATAAATCTATGCAGAAGGTACAATAAAATCCTATGATCAAAGAAAGCAAAAGTAGCATGGATTGTGGAAGCTACCATAAAACCTGATGATCAAAGGAAGTGAAAGCAGCATGCAGCACAGAGGGGAATTTCTGTTCCAATGTGGGTTTCACGGAAGGAAAGGTCCGTTTCAACTCTAACATTCTATGATTTTAAAAGCCAATGCAGAATCAGCCACCCTCTCAGAGGGCAGGGAAGCATCTGCCCCTTGTGTACAGATGGCAATCACATCTTTCAGCTGGAGGAGACAGATACCTTCCCAGGGCTAGAGGCTGCATTCTGGTTGCTGTTCAGAACAGAAAGTTCTGTGAAGTCAAAATATCCCCTTCTCTCTCATTCAATAAAAGTAAGCAAGAAGTCTTTGTTTGAAAGCAGCTATTGATGAGAAAGAAATTAATGAGAAAAGTTCAGTATTGAATGTTGGGGCTATATAGCATATTGCTTGACAGATAAGAGTCACAAGTAATTGTGTTTGAAAAGTGAGTCTTTAATATAGAAAATAATTAAATGGAGTGTTGATAACACAATTTTAAGGCTTCTTCTCTTTAAAGAACCCTCATTGTTTTGTTAATTGCATATAAACTGGCTTCTGCAAAAAAAAAAATCATAACACCCCTTCAAATAATGGATCTCATGCTGGGGTGTTGTGAAACTAGCATTGGGAATCAGTTGTAGATAATGGCACCCTGGTGCCAGAACAGTATTCTGAGCCATGTCTAGGACTGTCATTCCCCAGATGGGGGTGGGAGATTGCCTGGTTTTGTGGGCTACTGCCCACTGTCAGCCAGTTGGCTGGCTGGAAGAAATTCTCCCCCCCCACCACCACCATCCAGAAGTGATATAGGCACGTTGGTGACATTGGGAAAGATGCTCTGGTTTTTGGGCAAAACTCTTATGGTTTGAGGCCAATTTTATCATAAAATTTTGTCCAAAAACCAGAGTGTTGCCCCCAGTGTGCCTACATCACTTCCGGGTGATGTGGATCTGGCAACCCTAGCCATGTCTACTTAGCTACATATGGTGGCTGTAGAGTGCTATGGCAATAAAAATATTTTATACAGATATACTTTCAGAGCCATAGCTAGTTAATTTTGCACCTGAGGCAAGAATATAACATTGTGCTTCCTATACTTCTATAGTAGTTATTTTCATCGAAAGGTAAATACAAAGATAACAAGAGTAATAATAACACATTTATTTTAGCTATGATATACTTTTTCTGTGCCTCTCAGCTTTGTGTGCCCTTGTTACAACTCTGTATACTTTTCAGGAAATGTATGACCACTATTGCTTTCTGTTTAAAGCATGCTTGCTGGTAGTCTGGTTTGCTGCTATGGAATGAGGGAAATGGCAAAAAATTGTTAGGGGTTCTATAACCATATTATTCTACGGAAATGTATTTTGTATGCATATCTGCTTCTAGTACGAAATTTATGTTGTACACCATGTAGCCAGCCTCATCAGCCTTGAGCCTGGGATGGTCTTTCCCGAGAGAGAGACACACACCAAAAATGACCTCTGAACCACCACAAGCAGTGCCCTATGAAGCCAGGCTTGGCTTAAACAGTGGCTTTTGCTGGGAGGCTAGGAGAACCACATCTTGACTCAGGCCAAAGGGAATTCTCCAGGCTGGCTATACTGCCAAGCATCCTCTATGCAAGCAACCCCCCTCATACACATCTATCCTGTCAGCTTATTCCAAAGAGGACTAGAATGGGCAGGACTCTGCCCTTGCCTCAGGCATCTTCTACTGACCAAATGGCTAGTCTTTTGTCTGTCAAATGTACAGGCAGGCAGAGACAAAAAGCCTCTGGTCTGTGCTATTGTCATGAATGAATTGTGTTGCATATTTCCATCCTCCTCTCCTGTTTCACCTATCTGCATTCTTACACCTATGCCAGACCTATCAAGGAAATATTAACTCTCCATGTCAGCCATTTAGGATCATCCTGCTACACATTAAGAAACATCACTCCATTTGTCTGGTACCAGAGCAAACTTAAGAGGACAGCAGAAGACAGGAGGGCCTGGCGTGATCTGGTCCATGGGGTCGCAAAGAGTCGGACTCGATGGTGCGACTGAACAACAAAGGGAAACGCCAGACCACTCTATTGTTCCACAATGGACAGCCCCAGCACAGTCACCCAGCATCTGGCTGGTTTAATTAAGGCCATTGTTAATCCAGACTCTGATCTCATTGGTCATACCTAAGGTCTGCCCCTACTGGCATCATACACCCCTGGGACCCAGGATTGGCCCAGGTATTCTATTGTTCTCACCTGAGACCAGCCCCCAGGGCCACCCATTGGTCTGCATTGTTTTCCAATGTCTTTATCTCAGCAAACACATGGCCTCACAGTGTGTGCCTCTGCCCTGATGCCAACTGACAGTCCACCCCTAAACCTTTAGTGTTTAGGGTTTAGGCCATAATCTCATCTCCATGGACCCCTGCACATCTGGACAGGTTGTATCACTCTGTAACTGATCCTCTATTTGCTATCAATCACCTCTGTTTTCTTAGTTCTGTATTGCTTGCTCTTTTGAATATTTAGTGTGCTTGTAGTTAGGGAAATACTTTAATAAAAACTATTTATTTACTCTTCAAATCTGGAGTTTTCCTACTGTGCTGGACCTCAGTATACAAGTGGTGTGTGATTCCTGTACCCCTGTGGCCTTGCCTGCTGCCTAGCTAATTTCCCCAAAACCAAGGCAAGCCATTGGTGGTAACAACCAAGCATTATGTATCTTTGTAGCTTTGTGGGAAAAATAATAATGATAAATGATGACTGGTTCCAATCTGCAGGCTCCAATCATGACTGTGCAGAAATTTGGAATTGGAGGATTCCATATAAAAATATAACACTGGTTTTCATACCAATCCAATTTAATTACCTTTATTGGCATGTAACCCTTGCAGACTCATGTACAACAAAAAAAACAGCATAAAATAATACTTGCAAAAAAACAGATGTAAAAGGAATTACCATGTAAGTATACCAACCAATTAAATAGAAATAGAATAGAAATGGCACCAAAAAGGAATTTAGCAACAGTTTCCATTATCTCAAGGTTTGGATTATCAAGAAAAGTAAGGATCTTTAGGCCATCAGGATATTCTTCTAATTGAGCCAAAGTAGTGTTTAGATATTTCAGACTTAGCACATGGTAGAAGAGGCATTGAAACAAGACATGGGAGATCGTTTCGATATGATCATTTGTGCATGGACAACATCTGTCAGAAAAGGGCACACCCTGAAAATGGCCAAATAATAAGGCTGAAGGAAGTACTGGTTTTCATATAGTGCATCTTTTCACAAAATTGTTGGTTTTCTTCCCAAAAGCATGGATAGATCAGTTACTTCTTGTTGCACACTACAAACTTCTGAATTATCTGTAAAGAGCACATGTTGATAATCATCAAAAGATTAGCCTCATAACTGATATTTGAAACATAATGTTTATTTGTGCTTGAAGACCCGGATAATAAAAAAGTTTGTTCTGTGATGGATATTCCCATTATATTTTAAAAGGAGTAAAATATCTATCTAAAGTTTGGGCAAAGTTCATATCGGGCTCTCTGACAAGTCATGTTTACTATCAACATGAGATCTCCAAAGGAGAGACTAAAGGTCACAGCATTTTAATAGCATGCATGCCAGTAAAGGAAAAGGCATGTCACATGTCACACCTGCCTTTCATTTGTAACATGCCATCCAATCCTCCACAGCCAATATAACAGGTGTGTGACAGATCTTTCATTTCCCTGGCACCCATGGGATGTGACACTCAAAAGTGAATGTTGCACCTTAACCAATAGAATACTCTTTTAAATTGATAAATTGTGAGCCAGAGACTATATCATCTGTGCATGTATACACATCACACCACACACTTGAGCAGAAAGAAAATCCATATTCTGTGGAAGAATGCCCAGCTGAATGGCTGGCAACAAAGTCTCCTTTAACCTTCTCCCTTCATCAGCATAAATTTCCAGGTCCAAAAAAACAGTGTTTGCAAGTTTTTATTTTCCCTTTAGTTACACTTTGCCCCAATTAGGTTTCATGATGAACAATATGGCACATAAAAATAACATAGAAGATTCTTATTTACAAATGAGTGTCATTCACAAATATGTAATTTTTGCCAAAGATTTTTAAAAGCGAGAGAGGTAGAAACCAAACCATGCCCACTGTGTTGGGATAACCCAGAATGACCAGGTATGTTCTGGGCACTATGTACCTTAATGGATACAAATACCAAGTTAGCAATGTTAACCTACACTGCAAAAGTAGAAGCAAATTAGGTTGTCTGGCACATATGTCTGCTTACATTGTTCATGTATTCTCAGTGCAATTTCTTATGTTGTATTTTATATTCTGGCATTGATATCCAATTACAAAGCATTTATGTTTCATGTGTCATATGCATGTATATATAAATCATCACTTAAAAATACATGTATGTGGTGGTTAGGAAAGGATCAAGCCTCTATTTGCATGTATTTGAAAAGTAGTATTATGAGTATGAGTATGCTTCATACTTGAAATGTGTACATGAGCATTTTGAACCTGAGTAGAAAATACGTTGCACAAAGTGCCCTAGTGCAGACATGTCGACCTCATTTGCTACAAGGGCTGGATCTGACATAATTGTGACTTTGTTGGGACAGGCCATTTGTGCCATAAAACATAATGCCAAGTACCATAGATACAAACCTCATAAAGGACAGCAGCTGGTAAACTCTGAGTTGGTGTGTCCTCACTGCAAGGCCCCATTGGCTGGGAGAGGTGCAGAGGAAAACCCTCATGGGCAGATGGGGAGCTAGCAGCATGGCGCAGCGCTCGGCAAACAGTCCTGTGCTGCCTGAAGGGGGAGGCAAACCTCTTCCCTAGCCTTCTCCTGCTGCTAATGCTGTGAGCCCAGGTCCCAGGGTAAAAACACAAAGTGGCTGGATGTTGCGAGCTCCCCCCTGTCCCCGAATCACCATGGAAGGGGACTGGGAAGACAAATTGAATTAACCTCCACACCTGCAGAAGCAGGGTGGTGGTGACCCAGGTCCAAGGCCATGGGCACAGCAGGACCCAGGCCCAGTAAATCCCAATAAGCTGGAGATGCCAATGTGGCAGTGGCTGCCTCTGACCACAGCCACCAGGTGATCCATGGTGAGGTGATGCTGGGAGTTCAAGCCAGAGATCGTTGGCAAGCTGCATGGCTTCCATGCAGCAGCAGCCACGCCAGGCCAAAGGCTGCCAGATCATCTGATGGGGGAAATGGGCACAGCACACCCAAGACTGTGCACATGGCAGAGGCTCCAGGCCACACAGTGACCAGTATAACCAGAGATAGCCAGCATTGCCCCCCCACAAGGCAAACCAAAGAGAGAGATCATGGAAGGAAGTCGAGAGGCCCCTGGGTGATTCATGGGGGAGGGAGGCCTGGCTGCCAAGTTGCACACTTGGTGGCTGGACAAGGCCCTCAGTGTGTGGAAGAAGCTGCCAAAGAATGTCCCCTATGGACCAAAGCACAGCCACTGCATGGGGTGTGTGAATACAACCATCTGCATCCCCCACATGCAGAAGCTGATTCTGTAGCCATCTGGGACAGCATCCCCAAAGCTGCAGGCCAAGCAGAGAGGCATGCAACCTCACCTTGGAACTCTGAGCCAGCATAAATGCAGCTGCAATGGCTCCTAACTCTGCTTGACTGCTGCAGATGAGGTTGTTCTGCTGTGCTGAAGCCACAATCGGAGTGGCTCCTCTCACTCCCCCCCCCGAACAGCCTCCTATTCCCTTTCTCGCACCAATTGCCCGTGGGCCAGATAAAAGCCCTGGATGGACAAGTTCTGAACCCCAGTCCTTATGTTTGACACACCTGGTAGTGCCATCTATTAAAGAGCCAGCCACTTCATTAAAAAATTCTGTACATGTTAATTTTTTGGCTGAATATTAGTTGAAACACCACAATTATATAGAATGTCTTTTCCTCTGAAATGTGACGGCACCACTTAAAAATTACACAATCGTTTTGTGAAATCATTGTACAAAAAGAAGTGAAAGTTTCTGTAAGCATTTTCTTGAGAGGAATTGATTTTATTGTATTTTTAATATTTTAACAGCACAATCCTAAGTAGGGGCCTGAAAGTGCTCAAGGAGCCAACTGACCTTTGTACTGGTGTATTTATGAGATACGCTAGCATAAGTGCCAGTTATCATGGTGCAGGCCCCCAGCGCCTCTCCGTTGCTTTCGAGTGCCAGCAGAGGCCCACAGTGGTCACATTTTGGCACAACTGAGGCATAGGCCCCTGCACAGGCATGGTTGTGGGTGGTTTGGGGGACATGGCCAGAGTTAGTTAGCTCCCTGAGCACTTCAGCCTGCGAACACTGCCTGCCAGAGGTGGAATGTTACACCAACAAAAAACATGGCATGGCCCTTAGGTGCCAATTGAACAAGAATCAAGTCATATGCCCCTCACTGCAGCCATGCCAATTAGGCTCAGAGGAGCTCAGGATGCCTACTACAGGCTTGGCCAATCACCTTCCTCTCTTGGGTGGCCAAGCCCCTCCCCAGCACCCCATCATGCCCCCCCCACAAAAATTTCAACCAGGACATCTTACGACTCAGTAGGTAGGGCACACAGCACAGGACTCTGTCTCAGAGTTCCCTGCTGTGCGGACTTAGAGCAAGCAACAAGGAACTTTGGCAGTGGGAAAACCACAGCAAGGGCAAGGTGAGCACTTAACGCTAACACCCAAGAAGGAGAGCAAAGTCCATTCTCTGTAGCTGACCTCTCCCATTTCAGAACCTTTGGAGGTTCAACCCAAAAGGGCAACCACACACTGACAAGTAAGCAAGGGCAAGGATCCCAAACCTGTTCCCCCATTTGCCTCACTTGAAGCTGGGTGCCACAACAATACCTCCTGCACTCAAGCCCAGCACTGAGTTTGTGCAGGAGTGGTGCAAGTCACGGCCTCACTGCACTATGGCATGCCATGGGAAAAGATCCCAGGAAACTGCCTGGGGGGGGATGCTTTGTCATTTGTACATGGTGAACCAGCTTGCCAGGTGACCCTTTGACATATTTCTTTGCAGAATCACAGCCTCAAACAGCAGCTGCAGGTGCTGCTGTGGATGGATCACCAGCAGTCCCTGAGCACTTCAACACAGGACTGTAATTCAGATGGCACCATCATGTGCCTCAAGGGGGGGTTGTGGTGAAACCCCCCCCATGAGGCCACCTTTGCAGACCCTGTTAGGGTGAAACATCCATTGCTGAGTCTGGCATGGCATTCGTGCCTGGTTGCCATGGCTGCATGTATCTTTGTTTTGCTTTTCTGCAGGTGAAGATGCAACAGGGAGACTTGTGGGTGTGGCTAGTTCTGCCTCCCCCCCCACTCTTGGACTGGAGCATTGCACTGAACCAGTCCTTCCAAGTCCCACCTGCAATTCCATCCCACTTAGACGCATGCCATGCTGGGGATCCTCAGTCCTCTTCCCCCTGGCCCCAGGGAGGTAGTGAGTGGAGTCTTCACACCTCACCATGGTTTTCAATTCATTAAAGTTAATGTTGTGCTACAACTGTATCTCTGTTTGGTTTTGACTGCATGACAGGAGCTCCACACTCCTTCCTGCCCTACTACCTCCCCACCCCATCTGTGACTCCCCCTGAGGGCTGCCTGATGACATGTCTAAGAGGGAGGGTTCTCAGGTGCCTTAGGTGGCTGTGGATGATTCTGCAGGTACCACTGGTCATAGTCATTTGCTAACATAGCAGGGGCTCAGCATCACCTCCAAAGCTGATCTGACAACAGGTTCCCTCCCGCACCTCGTGGGCTGCTGTGTATAGAGGCTAGGGGCCTGAGGTGGACTGGGTGAATGATCCAGCTTGGTGTGATGGTTAGAGTGGGCAGAGCCCTTGCTGGGGCCCTAGGGTGGTGACTGAGCAGCAGCTACAGTCCTATCACAAGGGAGGGATACTTTCTCCACGGACATGGAGAGGTTGTCTGCATCTGTGGGGGCAGCTGGCAGGCCCCTAGAGGGGCTGCTGATGTCACATGAGGGGACAGTCAGGAATGAATCAAGAGGGGATATACTAAAGAAACTGGCAGGATTGCCCACTGGGAACAGTGGGAGAAACTTGAATGCCCATTGGACATACTGGCAGCCCGGAATGCCAAACAGTTTGCATGGGTTCCATTGCAATATATTACCACACATGGAAGTAATGGTGAAGGCAGAATGGATTTCAAATTACTGTCTCTGGACACAGATACCGCTGGGAGTTGAATGACAGTGTACCAGAGTGGGGTGATGGCCATTCCAGCCCCTGACCACTTCTTCTCCATTGAGGAGGCAATTGGGGATCTGAGGGTGGTGCTGCATGCCCCCACATCTGAGTCCACCCCAGTGGCTCCCTCTCCTGCTCTGCCACTGGCAGGGGTGGTGCAGGAGTGCCCTCGGCAACATGGCTGGGTCGCTGGGAAGTACGCCTGCCAGTGAGCAAGGGGCACCTGTAGGGTGGCAACAACAACCGTCTTTCCCCTTCTGCCTATCAGGGACCCTGTGCTCTGTGTGGGCAATGAGGCAGCTATAGATGCCCATGGGATTAAGAGCTCAAACCCCTTCCCCACTGTCTGGTGCCTGGATCTGCTGACAAGAGTTGGTCCCTTTAAGAGGGGGGTGCTGCTGCTGACAACAAGCAGAACTCATGTGGCCCATCCCTCTCCACCCCCCTGCCTGAGATGAATGCTGGACTTTGCCACATGATCACTGATTGGTTCTCGCTGCCATGTCCATCAGTGCTACCACCTCCACTGACTGTAGAGGAGTGGTTGCTACGGATGTTACTCTGGTTACGCACAGAAAACATTGAACCCACCAAATTTGTCTGCTGGCCGCTGTGTAACTTGCCCTCATAGGGAAAGGACTAGTACTATCGTAGTTATGCAGTAGCTGGCCCCAGCACAAGATTGCTCTGTTAATCTTGGAATTGTAAACTGCTCTGAACCATCCATAAGAGAAGAATGTTTTAATAATAAGTTTGGTGCCTTCAGAAACAAAGTTCAGTTTTGTATATGGCAATAGTAATCTAAAGATATACAACTGACAGTGCTCTAATAGGTTTTCAGAGGTATTTATAGCACTTTAGAGTTGGCCCTGACTTGGATAGCCCAGGCCAGCCAGATCACATAGGATCTTGGAAGCTAAGTAGGGTCAACCCTGGTTAGTACTTGGATGGTAGACCACTGAGGAAATCCGAGTCAGGCAATGATAAACCACCTCTGTTTCTGTCTTATCTTGAAAACCCTGTGGGGTTACCATGAGTCAGCTGCGACATGATGGCAATTTCTACTTCCAGAGTTGGCTGTGGTGAACCCAAAGGCTTTTAAACTAGCTGTTCAAAACTAATGTTCTAATGTGTGCTAAAAACAAACTATGAAATAAGAAATACAAAAGACACAAAAGCCTCAGGCTTACCAAAGGAATTTGCAGAATGTTTTAGACTCTGCAGTAACCTTTGTGGGTCAAAGGTCATGAGACTCTTCTGCCCGTTTTGCATAGCAACTTGATTAATGGCCCAGCTGTTATAATGCCATCACTATTTATTCAGATTATGAATATTTTACAAGGAGAGACAAATTGACTGCCTACCTGGCAGTATATTTAACATCTTCCTTTTTGTATGGAAGCCAGTTTTGTCTGGCCAAAACAACAGGGACAAGAAGAACTGATTCCTCTGATTTTGTAACTGTTAGTGGCAGAGAAAGAAGCAGCCTCTGCATTGGTCTACTTCCTTCTTTGTTATGTCTGTACACCTCTGCTTTCAAGATGGAGGACTAATAGGCTTGTAGGATAACAATTCAGGATACAGCTTCATTTATTGATTTCCTGTTAGGTTTAGCCGAAAAGTAACTTAAAAAATATAACCACAAGGCGAGTGCATGCAAGTTTAAAAATACAAATAATTATAATGCAGAAATGTATCTTCAGCCCCACCCCCCAGACTAATATAAATGTGTTGCCCATCAGAGAAGAATCTTTGGCCTTGCAATCCTTATGGAAGGAAACTTCACATTTGTGTGTTCAGTGTGAAGAGGTAAACAAGTGGTGAATGCCTATCCACCCCGGCTTGTGATGGAGACATGAAAGTCACACAGAAGGAAGAAATTATAGATGGTTGTTATGAATTATGGTGTTATAGTTTGAATGGATGATGAAAAATTAAGAACAGTGTGGGAATACAGATGTGTGAGTATATGTGTGTAAAAACTCTTCTATATGTAATGCACAAGAATGCCAGGCAGTGGTGTACTAAGGGCAGCAAGGGAGAGGTCTGCCCTGGGCGCAGCTTACGGAAAGCTTTTGAAGGGTGCCCTCAAAGCCAACATCATCCTGCTGCCTCCAGCCGAACGTCTTCCCTTTTGTTTTTAAAAAGCAGTTCTGGCTGCAGCCACTAGGAGTGCAGGGAAGTCTGAGCATAGCAGAAAGCTCTAGGATTGGCCAAGTTTCCCTTTTCTCCAAGACTCAACTAAACTTCCTTAACAGATTGTGCTGATTGCTGCTTAAAATAATTGCAAGGCTGCAGGTCATTTTTTCCAATAGCCTAGCTTTTTTCTCTCCCTTCATAAGAACATAAGAACATAAGAAACTAACTGTGACTCTATGATACAGGAAGTGGGCTAGAGTGGAGGTTTTAGAGGCTGCTGTATTGGAAACGGATGGACATTTTATTGTGGGACACCACCCTTACCGGAAGTTGGATTACAGAGACGGACAGATGAACAGGAAGTTTGGAAGGAGCCTACTCTAGCCAGAAAATCATAGAGAAATTGCGCCCGACATTTTGGGGAGGACTAAATTTTAAAAAGTTATTTTCAAGCCGAAAAAGCGTTTAAACAAGTTTTAAAGGTGGCGATTTGGCTTGAGGATTGCTAATATAAAGACTGATTAGTATTGAAGTTGCCTCCAAGACGGATTTGAGGTCAAGACCTAGAGCTGCTTCATCACCTAGCCCAAGAATGACTGCAAAGGAAAAAAAAGAGTGGCAAGCAGCTATGGAAGCGATGGAAAAACGGATGACCGAAGTGGTGCAGAATTTTGGAAAACAAATAGAATCACAGCAACAACAACTGCAAAAACAGCTGCAAACTCAATTGGAGCAAATAGAACAAGTGCAAATTCAAGTACAGAAAAAAAATATGGAAGAACTGAAAGAACTGGTACTTACAGAAGTGTCAGGGATAAAAAAAGATACAGAAGAACTCAAAAAGGAAGTCAAAAGTCTGGTGACAAAATCTGAAGATATGGAACAAAAGGTTAAAAAAACCCTGTCAGAAAATACAAGGCTGGAGACCATGATGGAATATAGGGCTACTCAGAATCATCTGAGATTGAGAGGGATAGAAGAGGAGGAAGATCAGGATCTACGGGCTCTAGTAATTAAGACATTGACAACTTATGTAGGGGAAGATGAAGGAGATTTGGATGCAGACTTTGACTTGATTTATAGAGTGAACTCAGCCTATGCCAAAAGAAAGCAATTACCCAGAGATGTGATTGTTCAATTTGTGACAACAAAGATGAAGGAAGACGTTTTCAAGAAACAATTTACACAACCGTTGGAAATTAATGGAAAGAAAATAATAATTCTGAGAGAAATTCCGAGATCGATTTTACAAGACAGAAAGAAATTTAAGAAATTGACAGATAGATTAAAAGAAATGAACATTAGGTTCAGATGGGAGATTCCATATGGACTTACATTTATGTACAACTCGGTGAGATCTACTCTTAAATCTGAAGGAGATTTATACAGATTCAAAGAGAGCAATCTGGATGATTTTAAAGATATTTAACTTAACACCATTATGGATTACAAATTTCTATCTTGGAACGTAAATGGACTAAATTCACCAAGTAAAAGATTAGTGAATCATTGGCTGGAGAAACAAAAATGTAATATAATCTGTTTACAAGAAACACATATTAGAAAACAAGACAACAAATATTTGACTAATAAAAAATTGGGAGAAGAATTTCATTCCTCAGCAATTAATAAGAAAAAAGGAACAGTGATTTATATTTCAAAAGAATTGGATCCTAAACAAATCTTCTCAGATAAAGAAGGAAGGTATGTTGGCGTGGAAATATGGATGAACAGAAAAAAGACATTGCTTGTAAATATATATGCACCCAATGGTGCAAAAGAGACTTTCTTTAATGATTTGACTAAAGAGTTGGAGTGTTTAAATTATGACCAAATTGTTCTTGCTGGAGACTTTAATGGTACAGTGAACAACACATTGGATAGAAAATCCAAGGCAAGTGGAGAGACAGTTGGAAAGTTACCAAAAAATTTCTTTCAATTGATGAAGCAAGAGAAACTGGAAGACGTTTGGAGGAAGTGGAATCCTAAGACTAAGGACTATACGTTTTATTCGAATAGACACAACTCCTTTTCTCGAATTGACATGATTTGGATGTCAGAGGAGATGACGCAAAAAACTTATAAAATACAAATTTTACCGAAAACCAACTCTGATCATAATCCCCTACTTTGGATATCTAAAGCAAAACCTAAACAGTTATATTGGAGAATTAATGAAGATTTATTGGATCAAAAACAAATTAATGAAATCTTAAAAAAGGAAACGAAAAGCTTTTTTGAATTGAATTTGAATAAAGGTACGGATATACAAGTTGTATGGGATGCGTACAAAGCGGTAATGAGAGGTATGCTTATCTCTCTGAACTCTAAGGACAGAAAACAAAAGATCCAACAACAGAAAGACCTTCATGAAAAAATTCGACAAAAAGAAAAGGAATTAAAGAAAAGACCAGGGAAGAAGAAGATTATTAAAGAGATCCACTTTCTGCAAGATCAGCTGAATGTTTTATTAAACAGAGAATTATATTGGAACTTGAAGAAATTACAGCAAAAAGCATTTGAGGGTGCAAACAAACCAGGAAAGTTTTTAGCATGGCAATTGAAAAATAGAAAAGAAAGGAATTTTATATCTAAGATTACTGAAGATGGAAAGGATGTAATGAGCTTGAATGGTATAAAAAGAGCTTTTTTTAAATATTACGCCAAATTATTCAAAAAGAAAGGAATTGATCAACAGAGAATTAAGAATTATTTGGAGACTATTGAAGTTCCAGAGCTGGGAAAACAAATTAAGGAATTATTAAATGGTTTAGTAAAGAAAGAAGAAGTGACAATGGCGATAGAAGATGCAAAGTTGGGCAAAGCTCCAGGACCAGATGGCTTTACAGCAAAGTTTTATAAGAAATTTAAAGAGGAGCTAACCCCTATTTTAGTACTTCTGTCAAATGAGATAAGAAAGACCAAACGGATCCCAGATTCATGGAAAGAAGCAAATATTTCATTGATACCTAAAGAAGGTTTGGATTTGACTCAAGTAAAGAATTATAGGCCAATATCGCTATTAAATAACGATTACAAATTATTTGCAAAAATAATTTCGGAGAGACTGAAAAAATATTTGAAAGATACAATAGCGGAAGAACAAGCTGGATTTTTACCAAACAGACAAATCAGAGACAATTTAAGAGTGGTGATAGATGCAATTGAATATTATGACAAACATCCGGAAAAAGAAGTTGGATTCCTCTTCTTAGATGCGGAAAAAGCTTTTGACAATTTAAATTGGGAGTTCATGCTGCAAGTTATTGAAAAAATGGACATTGGACAGTCTTTTTTAAATATGATTGTGGCAATATATTCAGAACAAAAAGCGGCTTTGAATATAAATAAAGAAAAGACGGACTTCTTCCAAGTCCAAACAGGAACACGTCAAGGCTGCCCGTTATCCCCGTTGTTGTTTATTTGGATATTGGAAATATTACTAACAGCGATAAGAAAAGATAATAATATTGAAGGACTTACAGTGAAAGGTTTTGCCTATAAATACAGGGCATTTGCAGATGATGTAATGTTTATGATTCAAGACCCGATTGAGAAAATACCACAATTGATGGAAAAAATTGAAGAATTTGGTTCAGTTGCGGGATTTTATGTTAATAAAAGTAAAACTAAAGTGATGTGCAAAAATATGACGAAACAAAGACAAACAGAACTTCAAGAGAAAATACAATGTGAAGTAGTCACAAAGACTAAATATCTTGGAATTGAATTAACCATGAAAAATATTGACTTGTTTAAAAACAATTATGAAAAGGTGTGGCACAAGATTCAGCAAGATATGAAGAAATGGGACACTTTGAATTTATCATTGATGGGAAGAATCGCGACTGTAAAAATGAATATCTTGCCGCGTTTGATGTTTCTGTTTCAGACTATTCCAATACTAAAACAAAGGAAAATACTGGATTCGTGGCAGAAAGAATTATCCAAATTTGTATGGGCAGGAAGAAAGCCAAGGATTAAAATGAAAATTTTATGTGATGCAAAAGAGAGAGGAGGCCTACAACTACCAAATCTAAGATTGTATTATGATGCCGTCTGTTTAACATGGTTGGAACAGTGGATTAATCTGGAGAACAAGAAGTTATTGGCCCTGGAAGGGCATGATAACAAATTCGGATGGCATGCATATTTATGGTATGGAAAAGTAAAAATGGATAAATTTTTTAAACACCACTTTGTAAGACAATCACTGTTCGAGACATGGATGAGATATAGAAAATTCTTCTCTGAAGAAAGACCACTTTGGATTGTACCAGCTGAAGTGATCAATCCATATTCAAGAAACCAAGGACTAGACTGGCTACCTTATAAAAATCTTTTAAAATCTGAAGGGAAAAATTTTGTGTTAAAAGACAGATTTGATGTTGAATTTGAATATGATTGGTTGAAGTATAGACAGATTTATGATTTATTTAAGACCGATAAAAGAGAATATGGTTTTAGAGAAAAGAATATTGAAATTGAAACTGTATGGCTTGAGAAAGGAAAAAAATGATTTCTAAACTGTATAAGGTTCTATTGAAATGGTATACGGAGGATGAAGTTGTAAAAGAGCAAATGATAAAATGGGCGGTAAATGTTAATACAGAGATATTAATGACATCTTGGGAATACTTGTGGAAAAAGTCAATGAAAATTTCAACTTGTGTAAATGTTAAAGAGAATTGTTATAAAATGATGTACAGATGGTATATGACGCCCAAAAAAATTGCTATCATAAATGAAAGTATGTCTAACAAATGTTGGAAATGTAAGAAACATGAAGGGTCTTTTTACCATATGTGGTGGACATGTGATAAAGCAGTAAAGTATTGGACAGAGATCCACAATGAGATACAAAAAATTTTGAATTGTACTTTTAAGAAAGACCCACAGATGTTATTGTTAGGTCTTAAAATGGAAGAAATAAATGTAGCCAAGAGAACACTATTATGGTACTTGACTACAGCAGCAAGACTGACTTTTGCTCAATGTTGGAAACAAGATAAAGTACCTGAAACATGGGAATGGATTAAAAAAACGTTGTTTTTGGCGGAAATGGACAAGTTAACAAGAAAGTTAAACAACGAAGAAGATGAAACTTTTTTTAAAGATTGGAAAGACTTTCAAAAATATCTGTTGAAAAATTGGGACATTAAAAGTGGTTTGATTAGCTTTGACAGTTATTAAGAAGAAATGGAAAGAGAATTAGACTTGTATTGTTACCGTTAGTAAGAGAAAATAAGTTTAGAAGCAACTGTAATAGAATAAGAGAGATATTAATGGGGTTGGAGCAGTGCTGGAAGCCTGATGTGGGGGGGAGAAAGGGAAAAAGAAAAATGGGTATTGCTATGTTTAAATTGTATGAACTTGTGATATATCCAATAATAAATTGTATTTACAAAAAAAAAAAAGAACATAAGAACATAAGAGAAGCCAATGTTGGATCAGGCCAATGGCCCATCTAGTCCAACACTCTGTCACGCAGCGGCCAAAATATACCAGGGGCCATCAGGAGGTCCAGCAGTGGGGCCAGGGCATCAGAAGCCCTCCCACTGCTGCCCCCTCCAGCAACAAGAATAGAGTGCATCACCTGCCCCAGACTGAGAGTTCCCATCTATACCCTGTGGCTAATAGCCACTGGTGGACTTCTGCTCCATATGTTTATCTAATTTCCTCTTGAAACTGTCCATGCTTGCAGCTACCACGACCTCCTGTGGCAGTGAATTCCATATGTTAATCACTCTTTGGGTGAAGAAGTATTTCCTTTTATCTGTTCTAACCCGACTGCTCAGCAATTTCATAGAGTGCCCACGAGTTCTTGTATTGTGAGAAAGGGAGAAAAGTACTTCTTTCTCAACCTGCTCAATCCCATTCATAATCTTATAAACCTCGATCATGTCACCTCTCAGCCGTCGTTTCTCCAAGCTAAAGAGCCCCAAGCATTTTAACCTTTCTTCATAGGGAAGGTGTTCCAACCCTTTTATCATTCTAGTTGCCCTTCTCTGCACTTTTTCCAATGCTATAATATCCTTTTTGAGATGTGGTGACCAGAACTGTACACAGTATTCCAAATGAGGTCGCACCAATGATTTATACAGGGGCATTATGATACTGGCTGATTTGTTATCAATTCCCTTCCTAATAATCCCCAGCATAGCGTTGGCCTTCTTTATTGCAGCTACACATTGTGTAGACATCTTCAGCGAGTTATCCACTACGACTCCAAGATCTCTCTCTTGGTCCGTCTCTGCCAGATCAGACCCCATCAACGTGTATTTATATTTAGGATTTTTGGCTCCAATGTGCATCACTTTGCACTTGGCCACATTGAACCCCATTTGCCACGTTGACGCCCACTCACCCATCCTCAACAGATCCCTTTGGAGTGCCTCACAATCCTCCCTGGTTTTCACCACCCTGAACAACTTCGTGTCATCTGCAAATTTAGCCACATCACTGCTTACTCCCAATTCCAAATCGTTAATAAACAAGTTAAAAAGCATCGGACCGAGTACTGATCCCTGTGGTACCCCACTGCTTACCACCCTCCACTGAGAAAGTTTCCCATTTATACTCACTCTCTGTTTCCTATTTATAAGCCAGTTTTTGATCCACAAGAGGATGCGTTGGGATAAGGGGAAAGGGGAATTAAAAGGAATTTATTTTGGCTTATTCTGAACAGATTTTTAAAGATTCAATTTCTCTGTGTCTATATGGGATTTTATTTTCTTTCAAAATGACCCTGATTAGGAATTATAACACTTGGATTGATGTCATGCCCCTGGACTCCCACAGGGGTTTGTCCCCCAGTGGCTGTCTCTGGTACTACACCTGGGTGATCAAGAGGTTTGAGTCCTGCAGTTCTCATCCTGGTTAGTGTGGTGGGAGGGGCCAAGGGAAGCCTTGAAGTGGAAGAAGGAGAAGCAGCCTCAGAATACAGGGTATTCAGGGTATTCACTTCTCTTGCCCATCCTGGGTTCTAGCCTCCGCACTGGTTCTCCAGTGAATACAGGGCTTCTCTCTCTCTACCTAGCCCTCGATAGCCCCAGCCAGCCCAGTCTTCCTCCTCTCTGGCTATCTTCCTTCTTCCTTTTTTATTACCCCCTCATTCCCCCTGGCACCACCTGCTCCCGAGCCCCGCCTCCACCTAAAAGTGGAGATACCAAGCTGACTTCAGTTCCCCCCATCCTCTGGCCGTGTGCCATGGCTCTGGGTGTGCCTCCGCCGTGCGTTGCATCCTCCCGCTGTGCCTCCCCATCCAGCTCTGCCATGCCGGGCCGCTGCCCCCCTGGCCTGCCTCTGACGAACTGCGGGTGCCCTGTTGAGAGCCGGACTCCGCTCTCCCTTTCTTTGTGCTCCATCTCTCCATGGCCAGCGCCCTCCCCGTCATGGATCCAGCAGGTTTCGGCATCATTCCCCTGCAGTGCTGCTCCTCCTGGTGCAGTAAGTTGTGAGGCGATGGGGTGGGGCCTTTGGCGGGGCTGTCCCTCCTTTGTGGCTCCCTCTTGGCGAGAAATCCTGGCATCCATTGTTTAATGACTGGAAAAAGATGGTTAATTATTTAAAAATACATTTAGGGTTACATATGTTCCAGTTCAACATGTCTCCCTGTCTCTACTCCCACCTCACTGGCTGTTGCTTTTTAAAAATGTTTCATTATTATCACTAGCATGGAGTGGATTTTGCCCAGTCTGAAATCTACACATTATTTCACTTCAAGGGATTCTCTTCTCCATTTCTAACAGGTGAAAAAAGAAGAAGAAAGGAACTCAACATTGCAGCTTGCAATCTTTATTAGTAGAAAGAAACAAGAGTCAAGTAGCACCTTAATGACTAACAAAATTTGTGTCAGGGTATGAGCTTTCCTGAGTCACTGAGTCACTTTTTCAGCTACAGCTAGAATGTGAGTCCATCTGTCCTTATATCTTGGAGAGTGGAGTGATTTCAGATGTCAAATGACAATAGCAGGTGTTGGTAATGAGACAGAAACCTAAGTCTCAATTTAATCCAAGAGGATGCATTGTCTTGAGCTTCATTATCAGTTGCAATTCAGTAGTCTCTCTTTCTGATTTCCCTTTGAAAGTCCTTTGTAAGAGAATTGCTGTTAGGTCAGTAACTGAATGTCCTGGAAGGTTAAATGTCCCCCCACTGTTTTTTGAATGTTGTGGTTTCTAATGACAGACTTGTGTTCATTTATTCTTTGCATCTTCCTGGACTGAATCCTCCTGGACTGAATTGAGACCTAGTTTTCTGTGTCATTTTCAATGATGCTATCTCCATGCCTACTAGAACATAAGAGAAGCCAATGATGAATCAGGCCAATGGCCCATCTAGTCCAACACTCTGTCACACAGCGGCCAAAATATACCAGGTGCCATCAGGAGGTCCAGCAGTGGGGCCAGGACACTAGAAGCCCTCCCCCTGCTGCCCCCTCCAGTACCAAGAACAGAGTGCATCACCTGCCCAGACTGAGAGTTCCCATCTATACCCTGTGGCTAATAGCCACTGATGGACTTCTGCTCCATATGTTTATCTTTCCCTCTTGAAACTGTCCATGCTTGTAGCTGCCACCACCTCCTGTGGCAGTGAATTCCATATGTTAATCACTCTTTGGGTGAAGAAGTATTTCCTTTTATCTGTTCTAACCCGACTGCTCAGCAATTTCATGGAGTGCCCACGAGTTCTTGTATTGTGAGAAAGGGAGAAAAGTACTTCTTTCTCAACCTGCTCAATCCCATGCATAATCTTATAAACCTCGATCATGTCACCCCTCAGCCATCGTTTCTCCAAGCTGAAGAGCCCCAAGTGTTTTAACCTTTCTTCATAGGGAAGGTGTTCCAACCCTTTTATCAGTCTAGTTGCCCTTCTCTGCACTTTTTCCAATGCTATAATATCCTTTTTGAGATGTGGTGACCAGAACTGTACACAATATTCCAAATGAGGTCGCACCAATGATTTATACAGGGGCATTATGATACTGGCTGATTTGTTTTCAATTCCCTTCCTAATAATCCCCAGCATAATGTTGGCCTTCTTTATTGCAGCTACACACTGTCTAGACATTTTCATTGAGTTATCTACTACGACTCCAAGATCTCTCTCTTGGTCCGTCTCTGCCAGTTCAGACCCCATCAACGTGTATTTATATTTAGGATTTTAAACAAGTTAAAAAGCATCGGACTGAGTACTGATCCCTGTGGTACCCCACTGCTTACCACCCTCCACAGAGAAAGTTTCCCATTTATACTCACTCTCTGTTTCCTATTTATAAGCCAGTTTTTGATCCACAAGAGGACTTGTCCTTTTATCCCATGACTATTGAGCTTACTTAGGAGCCTTTGGCGAGGAACGGTATCAAAAGCTTTCTGGAAGTCAAGGTAAATAATATCTATTGGGTCCCCCTTGTCCACATGTTTGTTCACTCCCTCAAAAAACACTAACAGGTTAGTGAGACAAGATCTTCCCTTACAGAACCCATGCTGAGTCTGCCTCAATAGTTTTTGTTCATCAATGTGCCTACTACTTCTTTCCTTAATAACAGTTTCCACCAACTTACCCGGTATTGATGTCAGACTGACTGGCCTGTAATTTCCTAGATCTCCCCTGGAGCCCTTTTTAAAGATGGGAGTGACATTAGCTACATTAGTAGCTAATTACTACCCCTCTGCATATCATACCTAATCTAATCAAACCTGCTATTGTCATTCACTTGTTATCACCATTCAGTATCTGAAATCACTTTTATAAAGTTTATACTTAGGGGTCATTTGAGGGTGGAGCAAGCTGGAGCAGTGCTCCAGCAGCCCAGGAGCCAGCACAAATGGCGGTGGTGGCAAGGCCTGCCCCCAGGTCACAGAGGGTTTGCAGAGGAAGCAAAAAGAGGAGGGGTTTAAGGTTTAAACTCCTTCTCTCTAGAGTTACGCTGCAGCAGCAGCATGCTCTCCTATTGTGTCCTGTGACCCCATGGCAGACCGGCTGGTGAAGCAATAAAAGGGGGGAGGCATCTTCAAAAGCCTCCCCTTCCCTTCCCCAGCTGGCCTACCAAGGTGTGCTGGGGGGGAAGCGAAGCAAGAAGGGGTTTAAAGTTTAAACCCCTTCTCTCTAGAGTCACGCCGCAGTGGTGGCCCGATCTTTCTATTGTATTATATGGGGCCATAGCCTCCCCAATAGGAGCTTCTTTGGAACTGCTCCGGAGTCCTGGTGGGAGGGAACACCGATTAGAAGAGCTGAAAGTAATATGACTGGCCCAAGGACATCCAGCAAGCTTCCATGGCATGAGTGGTGATTCAGACCTGGATTTCCCAGATCCTAATCCAGCACTCTAGAGAAATAGCTGATTTCAAAACTTTTGAAGGATGGGTGAAAAGCAAGGTAATGTTAGAAATCAGATCATGGGAAACCAAAGTAAAATTTCGTGGAATTTCTCTGAACTTTGATTTAAACAAGGACCTTACTGTTGCTTTAAACGAGTGGTTAGAGGGAATTATACAGCTCCTGGGGACAGTGGTAAACAATGCTTTCCGTTTAAATCCTCCCTGAATGGGCTCACCAGCACTGATACCTGATATCATGGCAGAATTTAAGGATACGAAGACTAAGCAGAACCTTTTGGAAATTGCCAGGAAGAACAGAGGTTTGAAGTTTGAGGATACTTTGGTCCTGCTGTATCCAGATATTCCTTTTGAAATACTAAATGCGAGGAAAAATATGTGCCCAATTGCACAAAAGCTTGCAGAGAACTACAGGTACAGTTGGCTTCCGCTTGGACGTATATCGGTTGCACACCGAGGACATATATACACAGCCCATGATCTAATATCCAGTGAAGAGCTTCTGAAGGTGCTGGAATTGGATTCGGGCTAGGAAACCAAGAACTGGTAACCAGAAGAAGAGGAACATACCATAAGACTGTAAAGAATTACACTGGAGGAGGTTGCAGCTACAGTGTTACTTTTTTCTTTTACCTTCTATCTTTTCCTCAAGTAAAGCAGTCTGGAATATAAAGTGTAGAGGAGCATGTGGGAAGGGCTTATGGGATACCCCCACACACCTCCCCAATAGGCGCTTCTTCGGAACTGCTCCAGTGTCCTGGTGGGAGGGAACACCGATTAGACGAGCTCCAGTTAAAGAAGAACATAATTATAGTAAAGATTGTAAGAGAGCAGAGTAATGAAATGGAGTAATTTCTTTTCCTTCTTTCTATTTTACTTTATAGTAATTCATCTTATAATATAAATTTTGAAATCAAATATATACAGAACATATGATTATAAATATAAGGAGACTTAACAAAACATTGCTCAAATAGATATAAGGAAAATTATTGGAAATAGAGTTTATAATTGCATTTGTACTGGAGTAATTTTGAGAGGCAGAAATATTCATTTAGGTGTGCCAATTTCTATTAAACTTAATTAATGACTATAATTTATAAATAAGGTAGAAGCAGAATAGAGTTGGCAACTTGTAGTAGTTTATTATCAAAGAATCTTAATTTTATTTCCTGTTGTAAAAAAGCTTGTAACTAATTTGTAAGATTTTGAAATTAATAAAATTTAGTTTGAAAGAAATGATGGAATAGCATGTTGGAATTTGAAATATTTTTACTGGCATGATTTTATATACAAATTTAAGTACAAGAAATTTTTCATTGTGTTTCTTTTTTGGCCATTGCGTACAAAGCTTGGGTACAGGGGCACCTTTAAGACCAAACTTTGTTCTGCTGCTTCACACCAACACAGCTACCCACCTGAATCTATTTTCTGGCCATTATTATTATTAATGAAAGTATTTTTGTTGTATAGAGGAGGGGGCCCGACCGGGATAACCCCAGCCTAGCTTGATCTTGTCAGATCTCAGAAGGTAAGCAGGACTGACATGGAAGCAGGCAATGGCAAACCAGCTCTGAGCGTTTCTTACTTTGAAAATCCTATGGGGTTGCCATAAGTCAGCTATGACTTGATGGCAAAAAAACCCCCAACAACAACAGAGGGAGGGTATTAAAATGTTATTCACCTCAGATGCCAGATAGGTTAGGTACGCCACAGTTGCCAGGAGACATTCTACTGGCAACCTGCTCTCCCTGCTACTTCTTGGAGTAGTGATGGGAGAAAAATAAAAAATGCTGTTGGATTGATGGCATGACATTATTTCCAGAAGAAACCCACAAGTGATTACCACACCTATCTAAGATTTGCTGTCTATGGTTTTTATCATGGAGTTTCAAGTGATTCCTAGAGAGGCATGACATCACTTCTGAGGTTTCCCAGAAGTGATATCACACAGGTGTTGATGAAAGAGAAAGAGGTCTTGTGTCTCTCTACCGATGCGCATGTGCATATTTTAAATGATCTGTTGATAAATACAGCGTGATCATTATTGTTTTCATTCCAGCTATTATTGTTGTTTTTGAAAAATAGGTTCCATGTTTCATTCCTGCAGACATAGGGAAAATATGAACAGCAACATATCTCATCTAAGACTGAAATCTCTTCATTTCAGATCAGATACAGGTGGTGATGTGAAGGCCAGAGGGGGTGGAGGAGCAGGGGGGAAATCAGTTTTTTGTGTGTAAAATGTATAGCATGAAAATTTGTATACTTCTTCAGTTGTTTCCAGAGGAAAAATTGGGAAAATTTTGGGAAGCACAAGCTAGTAAACAAAGGTTCCAGATTCTACCTTAAGGACAGAAGAGGATGCCTGGGCCAATCCTTCCAGGAACTTTGTATTCCAAATTCCCACCGCAGCTTCAATACAGCAGCTGTTTGGAATCCCAAAATCCTCCAGAGGAAACTGATACACACCATCTTTTTCTTCCTGCCAGATCTCTGGAAGCCAAATCAATCTTATCCTCCTCCAACAATTAGAGTCTAGTTATAGGATTGAAATTTCTTTTAGACAATCAACAAGTTCACAGATCAACAGCAAATACCAATGCATCAAATACATATAATTTAATATAAGTTTTCATATGAGTCCAAATAACCCAGTTAGTAGTCTGCATCCTGCCCTCACCCCCACCTGGGCTAATTTCAGTTCAAGCACATGGCAGCCAGGTGAATAATGAATTTCCAATTGTGTGGATAGAGCTATAATTATTGAATAATATGTATATGTATACATGAATAATATGTTGTAAATATAAAACTATAAGTATTGAAAATGACAGTTAGGCTTAGCGAACAATAAACTAACATGTAAAAGCTACAACATCTGAAATAGTTTCTAATTTATTTACTCCATTGTTGATCTTATAACAGAGGAATTGAAGCCATAACAGGAATTAAATAGTACAGTGGCTTACTGCATTAAATCAATGTAAGAAGGACATTTGAATTAATGCACAGCTTCAGGCACTAAGATATTTTTGTCTGATTTGTACATCTGTGTTTTCACTATCAAACCATAGCAGAGAGCAGAATAGAACTGCTGCTTCTTCCACAGGAAAAAAGGCCTTTCTTCGCTCATTTGCATTTTTTCATTCTTTTCAATAACACACTTGAAAATTTATCAATTAATTGGTACTAAATGACTAAAAAAAGTCTGGTATCTAGATGGCCACCACCATAATATAGAACAAATGACAGTTTAAGAGAGAAAATATTAGGTTTAGATGTTGAAATGTACATAAAAATATATTTCCATAATTTCTCTGTTTAATGTGCACTGGAAATATTTTCCCTTCCAGGAAACAGAACTTGGACGGGTGCTGATATTATTCATATACACTAAAAGAGAGCAAGTTTGGTGTAGAGAGCCAGTTTGGTGTAGTGGTTAGGAGCATGGTTTAATTCCCCACTCCTCCATATGTAGCTGCTGGTGCACCTTGGGTCAGTCATAAGTTCTTTCAGAGCTGTTCTCTCAAGGACAGTTCTTGGGAGAACGCTCTCAGCCCCATCTACCTCACAGGGTGTCTGTTGTGGGGAGGGGAAGGGAAAAGGAAAGGGATTGTAAGCCGCTCTGAGACTCCTTCGGGTAGTGAAGGGCAGGATATAAACCCAATCTTTTCTCCTCTTCTTCTTCTTCTTCTTCTTCTTCTTCTTCTTCTTCTTCTTCTTCTTCTTCTTCTTCTTCTTCTTCTTCTTCTTCTTCTTCTTCTTCTTCTTCTTCTAAAACAATGTTTCCTTATTGAGAAATTCTAGAAGGGAGCATGTCAAGAAATATTTGAACAAGTTGAATGAGTCTGACTAAGCTGGGAGTTGTCATTCATCCTGTGATTCTGAAGGAGGTAACTGGTAAAATCTCAGAATTTTAACCTATTATATTAGAGAATTCATGGAGAATTGACTTGGTTCCTCAATACTAAAGAACAGTTAATAGCAACTAACAATAACAAAAGGGAAAAGAAAAGCTGACAGAACATAGATTTGCTAGCTTGACTTACACACTTGGAAGGATTCTGGAAGAATCACTAATGTGTCAGCATCTGGAGGAAATTGGCATAATAACAAAGCTAGCATGGTATTTATAAAGAACAAATCATAGCACACTAACCTTTTATCCTACTTTAATAATATAATTGATTTTGTAGGCAAAAGAAGGGTAGTTGATATTTATTTATTTATTTTATTTTTATCCCACCCTCCCAGACGAGGCTGGCTCAGGGTGGCTTACAAACAGATAAAATCCCCATAATACAGTCATGATAAAATCACATACATTAATAAATACAACATTAAAATTCAAACAAAATAAAGTGCTAGCAACATTCCTCGTATTCCAATTGGCTCTTTGGCCTTCTGCAGCTATCTCAGGTCATTGGCATGGGCCTATGGGCCAGGGCTCCAGCAAAGTAGATATTAACTATTGGTGGTGGAGGTGTTAATGGTGGCGGCTCCAAAAGTCTAGTGGAAGAACTCCGTTTTACAGGCCCTACGGAACTGTGAAAGGTCCTGCAGGGCCCTAGTCTCTTCTGGAAGCTCATTCCACCAGAGTGGAGCCATAAGAACATAAGAGAAGCCAATGTTGAATCAGGCCAATGGCCCATCTAGTCCAAAACTCTGTCACACAGCAGCCAAAATATACCAGGTGCCATTAGGAGGTCCAGCAGTGGGGCCAGGACACTAGAAGCCCTCCCACTGCTGCCCCCTCCAGCACCAAGAATAGAGTGCATCACCTGCCCCAGACGGAGAGTTCCCATCTATACCCTGTGGCTAATAGCCACTGATGGACTTCTGCTTCATATGTTTATCTAATTCCCTCTTGAAACTGTCCATGCTTGTAGCTGCCACCACCTCCTGTGGCAGTGAATTCCATATGTTAATCACTCTTTGGGTGAAGAAGTACTTCCTTTTATCTGTTCTAACCCGACCACTCAGCAATTTCATTGAGTGTCCACGAGTTCTTGTATTGTGAGAAATTGTACTGTATTGTATTGTGAGAAAGCTGCCACTGAAAAAGCCCTGGCCATGGTTGCCACCAGTCTAGCCTCCTTGAAGCTTGGGGAAGCCAGCGGGTTCTGGGTCCCCGATCGCAGTGTCCTTCTGGGTACATATGGGGAAAGGTGGTCCCTTAGGTATGCAGGACCCTGGCTTTAAAGGGCTTTAAAGGTCAAAACCAGCATCTTGAAGTGGACCCGCTTTGCTATTGGCAGCCAGTGCAATGTCTTTAGCACAGGTTGGATGTGCTCCCAAATCGGGATTCCCATCAACAACCTGGCCACAACATTTTGCACCAGCTGCAGCTTCCAGATTTGCGACAAGGGCAGCCCCATGTAGAGGGCATTACAGTAATCCAATCTCAAGGTGACCATCACATGAATCACTGTTGCCAGGTCATTGCGTTCCAGGAAGGGAACCAACTGCCTAATCAGCCGAAGATGGTAGAAGGCCGACTTGGCAGTAGCTGCTACCTAGGCCTTCATTGTTAAGGAGGCATCCAGGAGCACTCCCAAACTCCTAACCTCCAGCGCTGGCACGAGTAGCACCCCATCAAAAGTCAGGATCGGGATCCTCATATATTTGGTAAATGTTTGGTTTTCTTGGCTATATTATGAAAGTTTGCAAAATAGTAACTTGAGTACCATGGAGTTAGGGTTGCCAGCCTCCAGGAGGGGCCTGGGGATCTCCCGCTTTTTACAACTGAACTCCAGCCAACAGATCAGCTCCCCTGGAGAAAATCAAGTAGGGAGAAACACAGTACAAGGTCACAACGGAAACAAAAACTACTGTTTAACAAAATAACACCACATCAGGTTCTTTGACGTAGTGTTATTTTGTTACACAGTAAATTTTGTTTCTGTTGTGACTCTGGAGAAAATGGCTGCTTTGAAAGGTGGACTCTATGGCATTGTACCATGCTGAGGGCCTACCCCTCCCCAAACCCCGCCGTCCCCCAGATCCACCCCAAAAGTCTCCAGGTATTTCCCAATCCAGACCTGGCCACCCTACATGGAGTGGATATTGGTTGGTTGAAAAACTTCATTAAAATTGTTATTCATGAATTAACATCAAATTGGAGAGAGGTAAATGAGGGGAGGGGTCAGGGAGACTAAAGTTAGAATACTTACCTGTTCAATATCTTCAGTAACTTCTCCCTCGTGTCTTAACTTGTCACAACATTGTTTCTGCCTCCCTCTCCCTTGACACATGACATACTTTATAAATGATACCTATAGTAATAATTATGTTCTAGGATGGTGCAAGGGAGAATTCCTCATAGAACAGTAAGATAGGTAAGGTTTCATAAGCAGGACATTCTGTTTCATTCTCTAAAATTACCAGGAGATAACTGTTTGCCTCACAATTAACTCTAATTTTAAAGTTTATGCTAATGCCATTGACTCATGTTCTCTTTTGGAATATCTGTCATCTTGTTTTTCATATATTCTGTCAAATTCATGAAAATTTTAAATAAGTTGGACAGTTATTAATAGAATAATGCTACTTCCAGGTTGTACAAGTGCATGGGATAGGATAACTATTAGCAGTACAATCCAAATAACACTTTATTGGGAGTAAACCCCATTGAATAGGCTGACTGGGATTCTGAGTTGACCTGCTTAGGGTTGCACTGAGCAATAGATAGAGTTCTATTCATTGGGGCTTACTCATAAGTAAAGTTGCCAACTCCAATTTTGGAAATTCCTGGATATTTGGGGTGGAGCCTGGGGAAGACAGGGACCTCAGCTTTGGATTCCAGCCTCAAAGCAGCCATTTTCTCCAGGTCTCTGGTCCCAGGGGCAGTCATACTTTGAGCCTCCAGGGGGCACCAGACATTGTTGGTCACAAGCCTAAGGGAGGGCCTTGCAAGAAGGGAAATGGGGGGGTGGAGCCATGGGAGACAATCCTGGATTATTTAAGCCCCAGAAACCCCTGGTCAAGGAGGAGTTGGTGGAGATTGGTTCTGTCTCTGCCAGACTGCCTCAGAGTGACCAGAGAGGGGATGAAGCATCCCAAGAGGAGGAGGAGGAGGAGGAGGAGGAGGAGGAGGAGGAGGAGGAGGAGGAGGAACCAGGTGGCTTGAATGCCCTCCCTTCCTTATCTGTGGCCTCAAAGAGGTGGAGATGCCTGTGACTTTGACCCCTCCTACCATAGGAGACACATTGATTGACACAACAATAAGTTTGGGGCTTGATTTGTGGGTTTACCACCAGATCCCCCCCCCAACACTTACTTACATTGGACTTCATTTGCCACATTGTTTCTCACTCACCCAATTTTTAGAGAAGCTCCTTGGAGCTCTTCACAGTTGGCCTTGGTTTTCACCATCCTAAATGATTTTGTGTCATCTGGAAGCTTGGCCACTACACTGCTTGCCCATAGTTCCAGATAATTTATGAAGAAATTAAATAGCATGGGTACAAATACTGATCCTTGTGGGACTCCACTGCTTATTTTCCTCCACTGTGAGAACTGTCTATTTATTCCTACTCTTTGCTTCTGTCATTTAACCAGCTTTTAATACATGAGAGTCTTTGGTGAGGTATCTTGTTGAAAGCTTTTTGAAAGTCCAAGTATATAGTGTCTACCAGCTCAAATCTACATGCCTATTCACTTTCTCAAAGAACTCCAAAAGGTTGGTGAAACAGGCCTTCCCTTTGCAGACGCCATACTGTTTTTTTTTTTTCTCAGCAGGCTTTGTTCTTCTGTGTGTCTAATAATTCTGCCTTTGATTACAATTTCTATTTATTTGCCTAGAACAGATGTTAGGCTAACTGACTGTAATTCTCTGGTTCCCCTATGGACCTCTTTTTAAAAATCAGTGTAACATATGCTACTCTGTAGTCTTCTTGTACAGTGGCTGATTTTAGTAACATTTCACTAATAGTGGCTGTTTTAGAATGTTCCTGAATAGATTAATGGTTTGCCTTAGTTGGAATACTGCATGCAATTCTGGTCACCATATCTCAAAAAGGACATCACAAAGCTGGAAAATTTACAGAAGGCTACCTTTTTATATTGTGCTAGTACCATGGTTTTTAAAAAGCACTTTGGAAACAATGACAACTCTCAAGACTGTTGGACCTTTCTGACAGGACCTCATTAATAACAAAAACATAGTTGGAACATAAATTGAATGTCTGTATTCCATGGTATACTTACCTTCAAATACAGCATTTTTGTCTTACAGTTAATTTTCCAGAGATCTTACGAACCCCAATTCTTCCTTTCAAACACCTTCTTTGTCGTCAACCTGAGAAACAGAAGGGGTTAATTTCAACCCTGTATGACATTCTGGAAATGCTTGACCTGGAAACCCCTTTACCTTACCAACTTAAATGGCAGAAGGACTGCTCTTCAATTGACTCCACTTTTACATGGGATTCCATATGATCCTCAACAGAATTCAGTTCCTCTGTTTTGGCGGTGAGATACCAAACATTCAAAGTGATATCCCATTGGTATTTGACACCGAAAGCCCTCATGCACACTACTCCAGGACTGAGCCTGGCTTACTGGAAAAAATGTGGTTCTGAGGGTGATTACCTGTCCAGTGCTCCGGCATTTTGGGCATATGGTGCTGAAGACAATCTATACGATTAGTGAGATCCAACTAGATGATACACCCAAACATGTACTCCTGGGATTACTTCTGAATGATGATTTACCAGCATGGAAACTATCGATTATTGGTATTTTACTAGCTGCTGCAAAACTTGTAATCGCTTCTCAATGGAAATCTCCTTCAGCCCCATCTGTTTCAGCTTGGCATTCCAGACTTTGGGGACAATATATTTAGCTAAATTAACTTTTAATTTTATTTTTTTGCCTTCATCAGCAATGGTTTCCAAGTTTAAAAGAACCTGGTCCCCTATTTTAAATTATTTGGCAAAGAACAGAGAAATTCTAAAAGAACTTTATACTTGTTATATTTAATTTAAGGCCTCTTTTCTGTTTTGTTTTGTTTGTTTTACTGGTGTTGCTGTACCATTGTTTTAATTTTTGAATGTAATTAAAAAATTTTTTAAAGGACATCACAAAGCTGAAAAATTTACAGAAGGCTGCCTTTTTATATTGTGCCATGGTTTCCTTTTGGTTCAAGTAGAAGAGAAGAAGAAGAGATTGGATTTATATCCCGCCCTTCACTTGGAGTCTCAGAGCGGCTTACAAACTCCTTTCCCTTCCCCTCCCCACAACAGACACCCTGTGAGGTAGGTGGGGCCGAGAGAGCTCTTTTTAGAACTGTCCTTGAGAGTACAGCTCTGACCAGAACAATGGCTTGCCCAAGGTGAACCAGAAGCTGCAAGTGGAGGAGTGGGGAATCAAACCTGGTTCTTCCAGATTAGAGTCCACGCACTTAACCACTACACCAAACACTCTCTGTTATATAGGCTACTTAACTGCTGCTTGCCATAACTTCCTGACGTAACAGTGACCAGTTAGGAAGATTTACCAATTGAATATGTTGTATTTGGGTGAGACTCAAGCATATCCAAGGGCCAGTTTTTTATTTATTAATTTAATATTTATTAATTAAATATTTTACCTGTTTTTATTTATTAATTTATTTAATTTATTATTTAATTTCATTTTATTTGCTTCATTTATGCCCCACTTTCTCCCCAATGGAGATGCAAAGTGGCTTATAACATTCCCTCCTTCTCCATTTTATCCTCACAACAACCCTGTGAAGTAGGTTGGGCTCAGAGTGTATGACTGGCCCAAAATCACAGCAAGTCACCACCATTTGGACCTGAGCCCCCTACATCCTGATTTAACCACTACACCATGCTGTTGTACCAATGCCTGTAGAGAAAATTTTATCTTCCTTATTCCCTGAGTAACCATACACCAACATTTATGTGAATAATTTTGAATTAATGTATTTCTTAGCTCTTTCCATTACAGATCAGGGCTCTTTTTGGAGCAGGAACTCCTTTGCATATTAGGAGACACACCCCTAATGTAGCCAATCCTCCCAAGAGCTTACAGAGTTCTTATAGAGGCTACTGTAAATTCTTGGAGGATTGGCTACATTAGGGGTGTGTTGCCTAATATGCAAAGGAGTTCCTGCTACAAAAAGAGCCCTGCACATCATAGTATCTTGATTTCTTAAGCAAAGTCTTATGATTACATTATAAACAAAGCTACCTGCACATAAAAAGCAGAGGTCTTTTATTTTCCCTTTAACCCTAATTTCCTTAATTCTATAGCCAATCATTTCTTATTCTTCCCCTACCCTTTATGAAACCAGATCTGTCTCTCAAATCTTAGCTTTTAAGCCAAGTCTATAGCAGTCACACAAGGCTGCAATTGTTGAATTAAAGTCTCAAAAGCATTAATTACATTATGTGATTCCAGTAAAATATTCCCACTTAACATAATAAACTCAAGGGAATCTATAACTACAATTATTTTCGACAACATGTTTTTCTTAAGCCTGTCCATTGCACCTTTACCAGCTATTGCCCAGTATCAAACACTCAATCTTATCTAATTGTTTAAAAAAGATGTGGGGAGGGGCATTTTTGTAAGTGATATTTCAAATGGCCCCTATCCACTACTGGAACAATTTTAAAAGTATCTTTTCAGTGGGACATTTATTAGATGATAAAATATAATCAATAATACTAGCATTTTTGCCTAGGGAAATTAAAGATAAAATAATTTTCTTGACCCCCTGCTAAACAAAACAAAGAATTATGTTTTATTATTGTATTGGGAAGGGGCACCTGTAAAATCCTCTCATTTACCACAGTACTTATTACTGGAATATTAGCTATTACAGTAGCTAATACAGTCTTGAGCTCTTTCAACATAATACAGATATTAAAAATTAATTGGCTATTATCTCTGCTAAAACAATCAGCTCCCTGATTTTTATCTTGGGACTTCTGTTTGCCAGCACCATCAGGCTTGCTCATTTCCTGATTATCTACTTCATCTTTTCCCTTAGACACCACTTGCAATTCCTTCTCCTTTAATAATTCCCCTAAGTAAGGGGCTTTCCTTTGGTTCCCTTTCTCTTGGTTTTGATCCCACCAATTGAAAATTCCCTGTGTTAAAGCATGCTTCAGTAATCATCATTTCCTTTTGATCCTATATTGTTTATAAGAGAGTCATCAGATAATAACAGTAGATTCAGCTGTATCTCAAGAAGTGAGTTCTGACTCACGAAAGCTCATACCCTGCCAACTAAGTAGAGTTAGCCCTGGTCAGTATTTGGATGGGAGACCACTAAGGAATATGCAGAGGCAGGCAACGGCAAACCACCTGTGAATGTCTCTTGCCTTAAAAACCCTGTGGCATTGCCATAAATCAGCTGTAACTTGATGGCCAAAAAAAAAGTCCCATAGTGTTCCATGGAGCTTGCTTCCTATTAAGTTGTATTTAGAATTGCTGCCTTAGATATGTAATTCCTCCTCTACAAGTAAGTATTGAGACACTCAGAATTTTTCACTACACGAATTGCTTTTTGCATGGAGTACCTTGGAAAATTCTACAGCTGTATATCAATGTTAGACTCTTCAAAAGAAATCAATGTGCTGTCAGTTTTTGAATCAGTGACACATTCATACACCCAGTACTTGACCAAAAAGATTTTCACTTTTTTAATTGGGAAAGAGAATTGTTGATACTCCTGCATAGTTGTTTCTTCGGGATAATTTTGTTGCTGAGTTATTAGGGCAATATGTGAATCTAGACAAAGAATCAGTATGTTTGAGTCTGCTTCAGTCCTCTTGTAGTTGTTTTCAAAATAACTCCTAATAGAGTAGGGGTAACTGATTTAAATTCCTGTCAAGTTTGTAACATGCTATTGAGCAACAAAATAGGCAAGGTTCAGGGCAGCTGTTCTTAAACCATGATCATCTGGTCCCTCAGTTGGTATCAGCTAATTTGAGTATATTTATCTTGATCTTTATTCTTGCAGCTGTTGATCAAGTGCTCACAATATGTCTGATATAATCCAGGCAATATAAAAGTCCTTTGTATTATAGATCTTATTTACAAAATGAAAATTCAGAGCAAATTTTGTATGTGACATTATTTATGATAAGGAAGAGCTGTATGGTAGCTGTCCTCTATGAAACATAAGCAAGATTTTAATATTGATAGAAATGTAAATAAAAATAATTCATTTTCCAGTGGGGAAAATCATATTGGAGACCTGATCTGTAATGAGAAAAATTGGAGCAATGGGAATTGCTAGGATTCTTCTAACTTTACAGTTTATATAGTTATTGCTAAATGTATGGTTCATAATAACTCTTGTGAAATCTCTTTATGAGGAAGAGAAATACATACACAGCTGTTAGCAATGTCTCAGCAGATACAGTTAAGTGCAGCCAAGGATTTTTAGTTTTGACTCAGAATACTTTTGTGGGAGGAACTGAAAATATAGAATCATGTTGTGGGTGTAAACAAAAAAAAAGTCCTATTTATCACAGAACATTTGCATAATAGTTACATTTCAAAGCTAAATAATAAACACAGAAGTGAAAGGTTTCACACCATGGAATTCAATGCTCAGATATTTCTGGATTCCACATTGTGGGAGGCCATTAAACATTGCAAGATAAAGAACAGTTGGCTTCACACCCACCTAGTAGATTTTTAAGAAATCCAATATCTTCTTAAATCTTTCCAAAATGGTACCAACTGCCAATGGCTGCAACCCTTCTCAACAGCTGTGTCCCAAAAATACTGTTCTTGAAAGGGTTCTATAAGTCTGTTCCAAGGCTGGCAGTTTCTCATGATAAACTAGCTTAGTGTCCTGGACATTTAGCATGGTTTAAACTGGGGAATTTATTTATTTATTTAGTCATTCATTCATTCATTCAATTTATCCCCACCCTCCCTGCCAAAGCAGGCTCAGGGCTGCTTACATAAAAATTAAGACTGATAAAAACAGTGCATATATAAAACCAGACATTAAGTGCTAGTGTACAATATTATATGACGATGGCTAATGAAAGTTTTAGACAATAATTGGAACTTGATAATAGTTTTGTGGCTGTTATAATTAAATGAAAACAAAATTAAATTTCTCTTCAAATTCATATGAGATAAATTTGGTTATCTCAGAGTGAAACTGATGAATTTTAAGGGGGCATAGTTGAATATCAAAGCTCTTTAAATGTGTTCCACCGCATGCTACAGAAATTGGAGAAATGCACACATTTCAATGGACTTCGTAGAAGTGCTCATGCAATAATTCAACTGTCAAACAAGCTGGATATGAACAGAATTGTCTTCTCAGTCTTTGCTTGGATCCATTCAAAATGGAGTAAGTCCATGCTTAGTCACTGCATCTGAAATGGTTTCATGTCACAGAATTAGAGTTGCCAAGTCCCCCCGGCGGGCGGATAAACCCCTGCCTGAGAGGCCCGTTACCCGATGCCAGCAAATCAGGCCCCAGGGGGAACTCCAGCCCCCTCCGGCACATGTCCCCAGCGTGATGATGTTCCCTGGAGGTGACATCATCATGCTGGCCACATTGGGGGTGGGACGCTCTTTGATTTGAGGGAAAACTCTATGGTTTTCCCTTGAATCCTAGTGGCCCTGCCCCCAACATGCTGATGCGATGACATCACTTCCGGGTGGCATCATGGTAGCGAGCGTGCTTTTTGCACGGACCCCCGGGACAGAGCGAAACTCCCCCATAGTAAGTAAATTTGGACTTGGCAACCCTACACAGAATGCTGTATTAAAAATGCACCCAGACTACATTTGCTTAATGCTTAAAACTTTGTAAGCATTACAACTCTGTATCAATGCTTAAAGTTGGACACTGTAATTGCTTTATCTTTTCATCACAACTGTCAAATATTTTGCCATCTTGGGTCCTTTGGGGGACAGGTGAAATAAAAATGCTTTAAATAAATAAATTTTCTTGATCTAATTACTTCCTTGAGGAGATAGTAGAGCAAAATGGACTCATTCAGCTGTGTACTAATATAGTTACAATGGAAAGCATCTGAATAAATCCAATTTGTTTTTTTTGTGTGTGGAATTAGAAGCACATTGCTAATACTAGCTTACTGGACTGGGTTACTGAACTATAGTTATACCTAATAGGAGTTTTTGTGATATGTCTACATGTCCCAGACCTGGCGGTCCGGGCCGGGCTGCGCCCCCCACCACAACACAACCCGAGCACTCACCCGAGAAACCAGGCCAATGCAGGGCACCCGGGACGTGCCCCAGCCCCCCTCCAGCGGAGAGGACATCAGGACGAGCGAGGCCCCGTCGGCGCGAGCCCTGGGAAGCGACAGAGATGAGCAATCCTCCCCAGACGATCGGAGGCACCGGCGGCACAAGAACACACGCCCCTGATGCGAGGAGGGCGTCCTACCTTATCAAGGGGGGCGGGGCCTGGGGGAGGTGGAACCGGGGAGAAGCACGGGCGGTACTGGGGCAGTGGGAGGAGGATATAAGGGAGGAGGGACGGAGGGGCCGGGGAGGAGACGCGTGTCAAGAAGAGAGCCGTGCGTGTGCGAGAGAGAGAGCCCAGCAAACCGGCAGCTTCCCTGGCACGGGACAGCGGGGCAAGAGGGGTGAAGTCAACCCCGCCCCCTGTCATTCTGAGGCCCCCTGTCTCCTTATCCCTGGGACTCCGCCTGCCTCCCAGTACCACGCCCCCCCGTTTGGACCGCCCGACAACACGGCGACTGGAGGAAAGGTCCCCGGGGCCCAGGGGGAGCTCGACACTACAAGAAAACAAGTTGCCATATAACCAGGAAATAAAAAGACAATTTTAACAGTTCCTATATGCTTGGATACAGGCAACATCATGGAAATATCTTGGCCTCTATGCCATGTTGTTGGCCATCCAGAAGAACTGGTTGGCCATTGTGTGAGACAGGATGCTAGACTAGATGGACCATTGGTCCAATCCAGCAGGACTTTTCATATGTTCTTATAAATATTTTCAGTTTAAGCCAGGGATCTCCAGTGTGGTACTTTGGGTGCCATGGTGCTTGCTGACACCTTTCCTGGTGCCCACTGAATGTTTTTAGGAAGTATTAGGGCTAGGTGGGACTTATGCCTAGCGTGGTTTCTGATCAGCCATTGGAGAGCTGATTGGCTGTGCAGATTTAAAAACACACTGCCTTGGCAGTAGCTGCCACTTCACCACAATGATCTTTACCATATGACTGAAGGGGCAGGAATGCACAGGAACGGAGTTCCGGCTGGCTCCCAAGTTGGCCACGCCCAGCAGGAACTCATTAGCATAATAGGCCACACCCGACAGCAGAAACTCATTGGGATTGGCTACATTAGGGCTGTGTGGCCTAACATGCAAAGGAGTTCCTGCTACAAAAAAAGCCCTGGGTTTTGACAACAAACAAGGTAAACAAAATAAGAAGCAAAAGGTGGGTGTGGCTGGATGTCCACACTTCTGGTAACATGGGGATGTGGCCTAATATGCTCATGAGCTGTGCTGTCAGGGGTGTGGCCTAATATGCTCATGAGTTTCTGCTGATGGGTGTGGCCAATTGTGCTAATGAGTTCCTGCTGGGCTTTTTCTACAAAAAAAGCCCTGTCTGAAGGGTTACTGTTAAGCATAAGCCACCCTGAGCCCACTTGCGGGGAGGGCGGGGTAGAAATGTCAAAAATAAATAAATAAATAACATAATTCCCTGACATATTATGGTTGGCTCCACCTATTATGGCAGCTGTTTGGTGATTGTACCCACCAACCTATGTGAAAATTCCAAAGATGCCTGTAGGCTTAAAAAGGTTGGGGACCTGTTTAATAACAACGGAAGAATATAGAGAACAAAGTTTTTAAAGGTATTAAGGTGGCCTGATACATGAAACAAACTAGAGTCTTCATTTACATGTTAAAATAATTAGCACAAATGGAAATGTTATAAAGTTAGTCAATGGGTAATAGAGATCTAATAATTATAGATTGTTATGATTATGTAATTTTATAGTTAGATATATAGAGCTAGGATTGTTAAACACTAATGTAAAACATAGACTTGCAAAAATATTAGTGGTTCATATGGTGAGAAAATTAATCTATATGTAAGAGGCGATCTAAGAGATATGATGTTGTTACTACCACTCTCATGTATGTATGTTTGTTTGTATGTTTGTTAAAAAGTAATAAAAATTATATATATATAAAGAACTGTGACAACCATGAATTCCATTAAGTAGGGCACTTGGTGTGCTAAGTTTGGTGTGAGAGCCAGTTTGGTGTGAGAGCCAGTTTGGTGTAGTGGTTAAGTGTGCGGAGTCTAATCTGGGAGAACCAGGTTTGATTCCCCACTCCTCCACTTGGACCTGCTGGATGACCATGGGCAAGCCATAGTTCTGGAACAGCTGTTCTTGAAAAAGAGCAGTTTCTGTCAGAGCACTCTCAGCCTGTCAGAGCACTCTCAGCCTGTCAGAGCACTCTCATCACAAGGTGTCTGTTGTGGTGGGGTTATAAATCCAATCTCTTCTTCTTCTTCTAAATGTTATTCTAAGGAGATCTTCTTACCCACTTTATACCTTATTCCCCGGAATCGGTTTATCAATTATATTTGGAAATATAATGTCAAGAACAAATTGTTAATGAGCTTTATTTTGGTTATAGTGGGTGAGGGCCTATAGAATTGATGATTGTGTCTTACTGTAAACTTGGCATGCTGTGTTATGTTGCTGGATAAAATATTTTGTTTCGAACAGTGATTCTTTCAGGACCTTGCTATGGATGTTCTAGGTTACCTAGATATATACTTAATTTAGTTCTCCTTTTTTTTTTCTTTGTATGTATTTTCAGGTGGAGATAGAGAAGCTGGACTATCATCACTATTTACCACTGTTTTTCGATGGTCTGTGTGAGATGCAATTTCCCTATGAGTTCTTTGCTCGGCAAGGTATCCATGATATGCTAGAACATGGGGGGAACAAGATTCTTCCTGTCATTCCTCAGCTCATTATTCCAATAAAAAGTAAGTGTGCATGTGAGGGAAAGAGCTAACTTATGTTGAAGTTACGTTATTTAGTTCTTGACAAGTTCCTAATTAAGCACTACAATTTGACAGGCTTTGTATTTCCAGAAGATCATGGTAAATCTGACTAAGTTGTGAGCTAGAGACCTAAAGGCTTTTGCCTTCATTCATATAATTTGTGCCCTACTTCCATAGAACTGCACTGTCTGGCTTGTCTTTTTTCTCATTGGAATGTCATTCTTAGTACTTAGAAATTAAATTGTTTTTTTTAAAAAACTCATCCAACTACCACATGAAAAATCACAGTGAAGAAAGCAACAAAAGAAGCCTCAACAATTTTAAAGGATTTAACTACTACTTCTTCTTCTTCTTCTTCTTCTTCTTCTGATGCTGATGATGATGATGATGATGATGATGATGATGATGCATCCCAGTGATGTTTCTTTCCAATCTTACATTGTAATCCCCCTGTATAGATCTATGGTGCATCCTCTGTGTACTGTGTACCATTCTGGTCACTGTTATTTCAAAAAGGACATTGCAGAGCTGGGAAAAGTACAGAGGAAGGCAACCGAGATGATTAGGGAGGTAGGGCACCTTGCCTATGAGGAAAGGCTGAAGAATCTGGGACTTTTCAGTTTAGAAAAGAGATGAATAAGGGAAGACATGATAGAAGTTTATAAAATTATGCATGGAGTGGAGAGAGTTGACAAAGAGAATTTTTTCTCCCCCTCCTGAAATACCAGAACTCAAGGGCTTCCAATGAAGCTGATGGGTAGTAGATTCAAGATGGACAAAAGAAAATACTCCTAGGCACATAGAGTGATTAAAATGTGGAATTTGCTGCCAGAGAATGTAGTGCTGGCCACAGGAACACACAGCTTTAAAAGGGGATTAGATAGATTCATGGTGGATAAGTCTATCAGTGGCCTTAGCCATTGAGGGGAACCTCTTCATTCAGAGGCACTAGTCCTCTGAATCCCAGAGCAAGGAAGCAGTGTCAGGGAAGGCTTCAGCCTCTATGCCGTACTGTTGGCCATACAGGGTAACTGGTTGGCCACTATGTGAGACAGGATGCTGGACTAGATGGACTATTGATCTGATCCAGCAGGCTCTTCTTATGTTTTTTATATCTTGTATCATTAGCATCTTTTGTTTAGGTTACTGATTTGTTATGTAACCAGATTTTATTAATCTGCTCCCATGTTAACTAAAACCTGGACTTAGATATTGGATGATTTAAAGTAGCATATTTTGTATATGTATGTGAACTCATTAATTCTTGTTTCTCTTTTTTGATTGAGTATATTAAAAAAAGAAGAAAAAAAATTAATTCTTGTTTCTTCTGTGCCCCAAACATATTAATCTTTCATCATTGTTTGCAAAACTTTGCTTATAGATCTCACCCAAGCATCTATTCGAAATGTTAATAAAGAAGCCCCTTTTTCCAAAATTCAGCTTGCCTATTCCAGTTTCTTTCATATATAGAAATAGTATACATTTAAGGCTGAAGTTGGTGTTTATCTAAGTATTTCCTTTGTGCCTCCAGTTCTTTCTTTAATTTTTCACTGAGACTCAAGCTGGATACTTTCCCTTCTCTAACCAGGACTGAAAGTGCAATGGTTCGTACAATGGCTAAGTCTCCTCTTAATGCCTCCTTAAACTTCCCTACAGAAACCAATAATTTATTTTGTGTAAAGCCAAGGCTGGTATGAAAAAACAGATATGCACCCCTCAAATAACTTCTGAAGACTTCTAATTAGCTATAAAACAGCTGGCTTTCATTGGAAGGTTCGGGTTGAGAATTTGTTAGAAGGGACTAGGATGGAGCTAGAATTTTCCTCAAAATGGACTAAAGAGAAACAAGAAAGGAATAACAAAGAATAGCTCAGCATTTGCAGTTAAAACTTGATAAGACAATTCAAGTATACCCAAATGTGTTTTTGGCTTAATGTAATTGCCTTTCATCGTTCCACATTTTGTCTGCCTGGCCTTTCCAAATGCATTATAAAAGTATTTTTAGAACTCAGGAAAACAACAGTGGAGCAGGGAAGAAATTCAGAAAAAAATGGACACCCTGGAGGGATTGATATATCAAGAAAGGTTAAAATTTATAGATTACAGAGTGCAAATGTTAACAGTTTGTAAATATAGTATCCTGGGAGGTGGAGATTCTAATTTATCTTAAGTGTTTAAATCAAGACTAGGTGCCTTCTTAAAAGACTCTAGATTGAGGTGGGAATTACTTAAAATCCCACTGTCTGTGCTTTTGACAATCAAGACCACCACAACTATTTTGTTATCCTAGATAGAAATTTAATATTGCTGCTCATCTTCTTCTCTTCTTATCTGTGTGTTTATCTGTGTGTGTGTGTGAGACAGAGAGAGAGAGGGGAGGGGAGATGGTTGTTGTTGTTGTTTCCCTCTGATTCCAGTTTTTTTCTCCTTACTCCATACATTGGAATTAGGGTTGCCAGCTCCAGGTTGGGAAATACCTGGAGATTTGGGGGGTGAAGCTTGAGGAGGGCAGGGAAGAAAGAGACTTCAATGCCATAGAGTCCATCTTCTAAAGTGGCCATTTTCTCCAGGTGAACTGATCTCTGTCACCTGGAGATCAGTTGTAATAGCAGGAGATTTCCAGCCACCACCTGGAGATTTCCAACCCTAACTGGAATGGAGATAAATGTCCATTATGATATGTGAACAAGACTGCATCTAGCAATTTTCTCCATTCATCAGTAAGAAAGAAAAAAGGGCTTCCAAAAGAACAATATAGAGATGAGTACACAATTGCATCTGCACTGCCAACTCAGGTCCTCAAGGCTGCCCAAGACTGCCCATTAAGTTTAGTCAGTCCTGTACACAAGGAATGTACAATTGTTATGCAGTTATTTTATGTGTGTGGCCTGTTATCTTTCTTCCACATTGTGCTTTTCATGCAGTATTATGGCATTGTCCAGATTCTCAAGATGGAAAATTTTGCTACAGTTTTTGCTACTCCCCTTCCACCTCTGGTGGAATTCTTAATAATGCAGTTGTTAGTCCCATGTGGAATGTGTTTATACAAGTGTTATAAACACCTGTTTGATCGTGCATCATGAGTCAAAAGTGTTATAAACGCCTGTTTGATCATGCATCATGAGTCAAAAGTAAGCCACTATTTCCTCCCCTAATTTTGCCAGAAAATGTAGGATTTTTTTGCCATTTTGAGGGGGCAACATAAAACCATAGAATCATAGAATTCGAAGGGGCCTCCATGGTCATCTGGTCAACCCCCTGCACAAGGCAGGAAATTCACAAATACCTCCCCCTGTACACAAATACCTCCCCTACATCTGTGTAGGAGCTGAGAATGAGAGGGATATCAGACATTTCAGAGGTTCCTATATCTTTAATGTGACACAACCTTGAGCTATAATGAGGCTTATTATATGTGCAGAAGTGACTAAAAGTAGATGCCACAAGAAGTGACACTCTGAGTTGTAGTATATCCCTGGACACTTTATGATCTACTAAAGTGGTGGTCCATCAGGGGCGTAATAAATGTGCAGTTTTGTTGCTTGCTTGTCAAGCATCTTACAAGTAAGATGGCTCGTCAGATGTTCTTAGCTTGCTTGGTCACATTAGATAGGCCTGTTTTAGGCGATGTTTAAGCTTATTGCTTCAGTGTGATTTCAGCTAGCCGAGCACTTAGTTTATTGAGTTTGAAGTGAACCCACTCCTTTGCAAATAGTTGAATTTGAGCCTGAACTAAGGTTTGAAATATTTCAGCTATGACATGGTAGAAAATTGAATAGCTTAGAGAATTAATGAAGTAGAGAAAATGGTGGGGCAAAGAACTGAAAAGAATTTTAATATTTTCCTCAGGTTTTCTTAATTAAGCTAATATTACTTCCTTTTCTTCTCAACATTAGCAGATTTAAAATACTTGTTCTTGTATGGAATACTTAGAATCATAGAATCATAGTGTCAGAAGAGACCTCCAGGTTCATCTGGTCCAACCTCCTGCACAATGCAGGAAATTCACAAATACCTCCCCCTCACACCCCCAGTGACCACTGTTTCATGTCCAGAAGGTGACAAAAAACCTCCAGGATCTCCAACCAAATTGGCCTGAAGAAAAATTGCTTCCTGACCCTAAAGTAGTGATCAGAATTTCCCTGGGGGTGTAAGAAGGGCCACAAGAACTAAGCACTGATGCAACCCTTCCTGCCTTCCCTCTCATGATCTGCCTAAGTCACAGAATCAGCACTGCTGACAGATGGCCATGTAACCTCTGTTTGAAAACCTCCAGTGTTTATATCAATACAGTCAGGGGTCTTTTTGTAGAAAAAGGCCTGCAGGAGCTCATTAGCATATGGTATGCTAATGAGCTACTAGGCTATTAGCATATGCTATGCCCCCTGACATCACCAGAAGTGATATCAGAAGGGGAAGCAAAAGGAGGGGAAGGCATCTTCAAAAGCCTCCTCTTCCCTTTTTCAGCCGGCCTGGGTGGGGGACTGAAGAGAGAAGGGATTTAAAGTTTAAACCCCTTCTCACTAGAGTTGGGCCACAGAAGGAGGGAAGGAAAGAGAGTAGAGAGAAAGAAAGAAGGAAAGAAAGAGAAGGAAAGAAGAAGAAGGAAAGAAGGAGGGAAAGAAAGAGAGAGAAGGGAAGAAGGAGGGAAACAGGGAAAGGAAGAACAAAGAGAAGAGAAGAAGACGGGAAAGAGGAAAAGGAGAGAAGGAAAGGAGGGACTGAAAGAAATTCGGCAGCAAGTCGGACCCATTATATCCTATGGGCTACTGAAGTCAATTGTGAAAACATAGGATATATTCTGGGGGCTGGAGAGGAAGGGGTTTGAGGGAGAGGCTCCAAACTCACAGGGCAGCTGTTGGAGCCTCTCCCCAAGATACCCACAAACTTTCAAGAACATTGGACCAGGGGGTCCAATTCTATGGGCCTCCAAACCAGTTGCCCCCATTCCCTCCATTGTTCTCTATGGTGAGGAAAAGTTACTTTTTCCCCATGGTGCTGTTAGTGGCTCTGGGTGGGAGGGGGTTTGAGGGAGAGGCTTCATATTTTCAGGGTAGCTTCGGGAGCCTCTCCCCACATACACCCCCACGTCTCAAAGCAATTGGACCAATGGGCCTAATTCTATGGGCACCCAAACAGGTTAGCCCCATTACCTCCATTGTTTCCAATGGGGAAACCCAGCCAGCAGCACTTAAGGCAGGCAAGCAGGCAGCCACCCAGCAGTCAGACTCTCCCAGAGAATCTCAGGGAAAGTGAACTGTCTTGGGAGGTGCTTGTTTGCCATGAAAACAAGTGGCACACTCCAGAACAAGTGGCACTGTGCAAGTGCAAGCATGCCACAGTGTCACACAGAAACCCCAAAAGACCAAAAGGAACAACATTTATACATGTATAAATTGATGGTGCAACCTCATTGGACCACTCACACCACACACACCTCAAAAAGAATATTGACTGCTGGGTGGCTGCCTGCTTGCCTACCTTAAGTGTTGCTGGCTGGGTTTCCCATTGGAAACAATGGAGGTAATGGAGCTAACCTGTTTGGGTGCCCATAGAATTAGGCCCATTGGTCCAATTGCTTTGAGATGGGGTGTATGTGGGGAGAGGCTCCCGAAGCTACCCTGAAAGTTTGGAGCCTCTCCCTCAAACCCCCTCCCCCCCAGAGCTACTAACAGCACCGTGGGGAAAAAGTAACATTTTCCCACCATAGAGAACAATGGAGGGAATGGGGGCAACCTGTTTGGGGGCCCATAGAATTGGACCCCCTGGTCCAATGTTCTTGAAAGTTGGTGGGTATCTTGGGGAGAGGCTCCAACAGCTATCCAGTGAGTTTGGAGCCTCTCCCTCAAACCCCCTCCCCTCCAGCCCCCAGAATATACCCTATGTTTTCGCCATTGACTTCAATGGCCCATAGGATATATTGGGGCTGAAATTGACATTCGGCTGGCCGAAAGACTCCCGAAACCGACATGAGGGAGCCCTTCTGCCCTCCGAAGCTGCCGGAGCTGTGCTCCGGTGCGCTTCCCCCCCAAAAGACCCAGTTATTCTTGTTTCACTTAAGTACTTCTCTTTCCAAAGGATGTCTTTCCAGGAGATTGTCATTGCACTTAGTAGCTTCCTAATAAGGATTTCTCTTTCAGTAAAAGTTTGTAGGTTTTTTTTAGCATGTTGGTTCCTTTTTATCCTTCAAAAATGATATGTGTGTGTATAGAACAACTCTCTGGAAATCTGTTAAATATCTTTATGGACATACCTCCCAAACTTCATCTGGAACTGAGACATGCACTGCAATCCTAAGTAGAGTTATATCCCTGTAAGCTCGTTGAAATCAATGGATAGCATGCAACTCTGTTTAGGATGGAACTGTAAAGTGTAGGTGCATGAACCCTGATTTTTAAGCAACCATAAAATGTGGTACCATACCATGTATTTACTGCTTACATGGGCAACAGCCTTGAGGCAGATGGGTTTGTATAGTCTCCAATGTGATGACCTATCATCTTCCTGCTGGTTGGGTCACTCTGGCAATAATCCTAAGGACACTTTTATAGGAGTAAGCTCCATTGCATAACATGAAACTTACTTCTGAGTAGAGCTGCTTAGGATTGTTCCCTAAGTTCTCACAATAAAGGCCATAGAGGCTAGTTCTTGCTGTCTTACCTCACCTCTCTATCTGTTCTACAACACAGCCAAAGTTAGTCCAGGTCCTGGAAGGTATGTGATCTGGCTGTGGGTGGCCTCGTGGACTTTGGAATTTTTTTCATAAATTATAATTTTTTCATAAGTTATAATTTTTTCATAAGTTATAATTTGGCAAATGACAGCTGGAAAGTTAAAACCCCTCAGAATAATATCCTACAGAGCATGCACATAAAGAACTGCTTTCTAGAAGCACCAGTTGCTTCCCTGATCGTCATTACAACTGGTTCAGGCTTCTTCTGGGATGATGGTGACTCCCCCCCCTCTTTCTGGATCACATTCCATGGAAGATGTCCAGCTCTTTACTCTGATTTCTGCTATATATTCTTTAAACCCCAGCTGCCCACAATCAAATAAAAAGAGGGACACAAGCTTTGAATAAAGTATTGTTAGCATGTAAGCTATCTGCTCCCTAAAGGTATATTATTTATAAACCTGCTAGACTAAAGCTGTAATTACTTGTGAGGTAAATAGAAATAACTTCTTCCTAGATATTTGACTACACAGTAAAAACACAGCAAAGGTTTATTTAACAGAAAATAAAATATTTAATAGGGTAAATGCTTTGTGTGGATGACATCAATATATGAAGTAAAACAGGCTCTCAATTCCTCCTCCCCCAAAGTATATAAACTTTTTCTCAATGGAACTAAGCACTTTGTAGCTGAGCCTCAAGTAAAAAAAAATAAACTCTGAGGGGAGATTTGATTCCCCTTTCTCTAAAGAGGTTACTTCAGCAGGTTCAAGGCTAGTCTTTTCCCACACAGAGCACCTTTCCACAGGACCTATATGCACAAGTTGGGAATGATAGGCCCTTAACAGGTTGCTGACATTCCTTTTGAGAGCCACAAAATCCCTCCCACCCAGGCCCATAGCTACAGTGAGGCGTCCCAGGGCCTGGCCCCCTGACTTCCTTCCGAGGCCCCACGACTTCCTGTCCTGAGGACTCCCATGCTGCTGGCGCCCCTTCCCTGCCTGCCAGCCACCCTGCCAACTCCATTCCAGGCTAGCAGTTGTGGGGGAGAGGCTGGGCTGGGGGTCCTGAGCTGGCGGCAGCACAGGTCTCCCAGGTGAGGAAGCATTGTGAAGCGGGCAGGCTGGCAGGTGAGGTGGGGCCTGCAGGAACCTCTGGCGGTGCTCAGAGGCTGGTGGGGCCAGGGTGCCTCTTCCTCCTCCTCTTCTGCCTCCTCCTCCTGTGCCCGGGTGCCCAGCAAGAGCACCAGTGAAGGCCTGCTCTGCAGCACCCAGTTTCCAGGGCATGTTGGGGGGAGGGGTTGGGGGTCCCCAGCTGGCGGCAGTGGCAGCATGGGGCTTCCAGCATGGGGCTCCCAGGAGTAAGCGGCACAAGATAACAGGCGGGCAAGCCGGCAGGCAAGGTGGGGCCCGTGGGAACTTTTGTCGGGCTTGGAAGCTGGTGGGGCCAAGCCAAGGCAACTCTTCGTCCTCTTCTGCCTCCTCCTCCTCCTGTGCCCAGGTGTCCAGCCAGAGCACCAGTGGAGACCAGCTCCATGGCACCTGGCTTCCAGGGCATGTCAGGGGAGGGGCTGAGGGTCCCCAGCTGGTGGTGGCATGGGGCTCCCAGGAGAGTTAGCAGCACAAGGCAATCAGGTGGGCAGGCTGGCAGGCAAGGTGGAGATGGTGGGAACTTTTGCCAGGCTGAGAAGCCAGCGGGACCAGGCCAGGGCACCTCTTCCTCCTCTTCTGCCTCTCCTTCTTCCTGTGTCTCCTCCCTACACCTGGATGCCCAGCCAGAGCACCGGCAGTGGTCACCTCTGTGGCGCTGGGCTTCCAGTGCTTTTTTTAAAAAAAACATCCTTTTAATTTTAATTTCAGTGTCCCTGAATTATTTAAAGGCCCCTGATTTAAGAAATCCTGGCTATGGGCCTGCTTCCACTCCCAAGTTTTTCTTCACCATTCTTAAGTGGAGGCTGGCTCACCTCTCCCATCCAGTGTAGTTCCATGAGCTCTGCATTGGCTAACAATCACTTGGATTTTCATGAAGCCAATTGGTTCATAAGGATTGGTTCAGAGCCTGGGAGAAGAGGTGGTATTTTTTTTAAAATAAATTTTTATTGATTTTGCATTGCTACAGGATATGGGGAAAGGTTACTAAATCCCTATCTCTAAAAAATTACAGGATATGGGTCAGGGAAACTAATACATTGAACTCTACCGGATAGGGGAAGGAAGCTAAACCCTACCTCTAATCACACTACTGGACATGGGGGAAGGAAGACTAACATGGTGACACGATCTGGTTACATTTGTGTCTTTATCACCTGATGTTACAGAGATCTATTCCTTATAAAAGAATTGACAAAAAAATAGTAAAAAAGAAAAAATTGCAAAAACAGGTTACTTAATAAAAACTGCATTTTCAACTATTATCTCAGTCTTAGGATCTTTTCTTCTTGCTTTTCTTCTTTCCTCGGGGTTTGGGTGCAGCTGCTCCTTTCTCTGACTCCGATGTATCTGGAGAGCTAAAGAGTATTGGACTACTGCTTTCTGAATCCTGTGAGTAGGATTCTTCTTCTTCCTCTTCTTCCTCCTCATCCTTTTTAGGTTTCTTATCTTTGTTGTGTTGCTTTAAATTGAAGTGTTGATCCACAAATTTTTTAGCCTTAGGAACAGAGTCAATATTATACTTTCTATCTTCATATTTAAAACTCAGTCCTTCAGAAAATAACTATCTGTAAGGGACCCCTTTCTTCTGTAGAGAGAGAGTAAGTTCCTTGTATAGTCTCCTCCGCTTTCTAACTTCAAAGGGGGATGTCCTTCAGGATTTTTATCTCCTTGTTCTTAATGTTTAAGGGGTTCCCCTGTGTAGATTTCAGCACCCGATCTCTGGTAGACCTTCTCGTAAATTTCAAACATATTTCTCCAATGTGTTTATTCTTTTTAATAAAGTCTGGATATGCCCTGTAGGCCCAGTCCATCTCCTTCTGTAGATCTTCCTGTTTGTAATCCATTATTGGGGCCAAAGACTTGGATAAAATAGCCTTTAAAGCTTCATTCTTTTCTTCTGGAATTACTTCGAAACGTAAGATGTACATAGATCTTTCCAGCTGTAGCTGTATTAATTGAGTTTTATTGGAGGATCTCTCTTTTTCTGCTTCATCTGCTCTTTTGTTAATACTCTCTGTCTGTTTTTCCATTTTTTAAAGTCTTTTCAGTTGCTGAGGTCCTTCTGTCCATTTAGCTCATCTGCTTCTGCAAATTATCAATTTTGTGTTGAGAGTAGTCATTTGCTCCATTAGAGGGCGCAGTGCATTCACCAACAGTGTGAACATATCTGCAGCTACTTCCTGGTTGTGGGAGGGAGTCGTTGGTAGGCTGTTTCCGGTTGACGTTTTTTTCTCCAGAGCCGACTTTAATTTTTGCTAATCCTCTTATGCGTATAGCTTGTTCCAAATTTGATTCTAAACTTTGTTTTAAAATTGCCTTGTTTTAAACAGGTGTGTGTGTGTGTGAATTCTTGAGCGTCTCCCTCCCCACACCGCTTTGCCCTTAGACACTTCTAATTACTACCAAGGCTTTTGTTCGCTTAAATCACCTGAGCATTGCTTAACTCACGCTTTGCCACCTTGGAGATCTTTTAGAAGCTTTTCAAAAGCTGTTGATCGTGTCCGCTGATCCAGTAGTCGTCTCTCGATGCCATACTGGCTCTTCGGCAACGGGACCTTTCGGAGATAAAGGTGAGCCTCAATTCCTTGGCCATCGCCTTGGAAGAGGCTCGCCTCAGCTCTCCAGGCTGAGGGTCTCCTATGGAGACCCTGGGAGGGTCCGGGACACACTCGGACCCTTCCCGTCAGCCGAGACTCAGCGCAACCCCATCGGAGCAAGACGGGGATGCGATCGAGCAGCGAAACGCTTAAACCGGAAGTCAAGAGGTGGTATTTTTGAGTATGACCGCCACAAATTTACCAGTACTTTAATGCACATGTTGTGGAAAAATTGGCATAATCTTATAAACGTAGATCACGTCACCCCTCAGCCGTTGTTTCTCCAAGTTAAAGAGCCCCAAGTGTTTTAACCTTTCTTCATAGGGAAAGTGTCCCAACCCTTTTATTATTCTAGTTGCCCTGTTCTGCACTTTTTCCAGTGCTATAATATCCTTTTTTAGGTGTAGTGACCAATACACAGTACTCCAAATGAGAATGCATCATTGATTTATACAGGGGCATTATGATACTGGCTGATCTGTTTTCAATTCCCTTCCTAATAATCCCCAACATAGCATTGGCCCTTTTTTTTTTTCAGTTGCACACTGTCTAGACATTTTCAGTGAGTTATCTACTACAACTCCAAGATCTCTCGGTCAGTCTCTGCCAGTTCAGACCCCATCAATGTGTATTTATATTTAGGATTTTTGGCTCCAATGTGCATCACTTTGCACTTGGCCACATTGAGCCCCATTTGCCATGTTGACACCCACTCACCCATCCTCAACAGATCCCTTTGGAGTGCCTCACAATCCTCCCTGGTTCTCACCAGCCTGAACAACTTCATATCATCTGCAAATTTAGCCACTTCACTGCTTACTCCCAACTCCAAATCATTAATAAACAAGTTAAAAAGCATCGGACCCAGTACTGATCCCAGTGGTACCCCACTGCTTACCACCTTCTACTGTGAAAATTTCCCATGTATGCTCACTCTCTGTTTCCTATTAATTAGCCAGTTTTTGATTCATAATAGGACTTGTCCTTTTATCCCTTGACTATTGAGCTTACTTAGGAGCCTTTGATGAGGAACTTTATCAAAAGCTTTCTGGAAGTCAAGGTAAACATCTATTGGGTCCCCCTTGTCCACATGTTTGTTCACTCCCTCAAAAAACACTAACAGGTTAGTGAGACAAGATCTTCCCTTACAGAACCCATGCTGAATCTGCCTCAATAGTTTTTGTTCATCAGCTGAAGAAGAGGTCCCTTCTGAGGGCACATTCCCCTTATCCACAGCATGGTACCCTGTTTCCCCTCAACCTTCATTCTCCCTGACAGTGATGGGGCTGCCAGATCCAAAGTGGGACATATCTAACAAGTCCCTGAGAGTCTAACAAGTAATTAGACATCAAATTAGCAAAGTAAAATTAGAATGAAATTAATACCTGGATGGTAAAAGAGAATGAGATTGAAGAGGAAAACAGAGGAGAATGAAAGAAAGGGAACAGCTAGAAGAAAAACAGAAACTAGACTAAACAAAATAAATTTATCATCCAATCTTGCTGCACCAGCACAAAATCACACATTAAAATGTTATTTTGGCGGTTAGGGGATGCTGTGCTGAGACTGAAGATTGATGCGTTCATGCAAATGTTTAGTATTAGTAGATATTATTCTGTGTTCAAATGTAGAAAAGTTCAGATCCAAGATTAAATTCAAAATAGTTTGGTGGAAATAATTTTCCAAACACACACACACATACTGATATATTTAAGTAACTGGTGTAAGGAAGAGACAAATATTTGAGAAGAGCGTGGTGATACAGCAGAAGACAATAGTGAATGGTCAGGTATAAGTCTGACAAATACATTCTATGGAAGTTCTTATGGCCTGTTTTAAACTGTTTTTCAACGGTTACTTCATTACTGCATTAGATTGATAGACAGACAGACAGACATAGGTACAGTCAGAGTAAAACTGATCTCTTAAAACAGTATTACAGTTAAAATAGGTGAATAGTGAATAGGCTGTCCTACTTCTATACTCCAATTCACTTACATATTAACAACCATATTAACAGTGGCTTTTTAACATTTTCAGTAAAAAAGAAGAAGAAATAGTTCTCTGTTTCAGCATACATACTTGAGAATATAGTAAGAAAAAGGAAAAAAATAACAGTGAAAAATAGGGCTTTCAGGTACCTCCTGGCAACCAGCAGGGGATGTGGGGGAACTTACCAGGAGAAAGAGCCACATCATTGGAGACACACAGGAAGTGACATCATCACACTGCAATGTTGCTGTGACGCTCTGGTTTTTTGGACAAAACCTCTGTGGTAAAAATTGTTTCTACCATAGAGTTTTTGCCCAGATAACCAGAGCATCTCCCAGACATTGCTGGTGTGATGATGTCTCTTTCTGTGCAATGCCAGCAACATTCCTCTTTCTCCTTAAAAAAAGCGAAAACAATTCAACAGTTAAGAAAAAGGTCTTTTTGTCAATCCTGGTAGACTAAATTTTCTCATAAATTTTCTCATAAAACGTCCTTCAGCATTTTATTTTAATGAAGAATGTTTATGTTTTTAAGTAAATAAGTGGTATATAAAATTTTAGTTTATATTTGAGCCAAGTAACAGGTAACACCACAGAATCTTTCTGGACTCTGCTTATTAAATAAGTAAATAAATAAGCAAGTATGAGTGGGAAAATTATGGCCTGTGGGTCACATCTGGCCTGTGTGAACTTTTCATTCAATTAACAAGGTGTTTAGTATTTTGTCATGAGCATTACCCAGCTAAATGGCAGCCACCAGGCTGCTGCTCCCAACAAACTGTTAAGGCGATATTGTCAGGGGACTTTTGGGGGGGGAGCGCACTGGAGCGCAGCTCCGACAGCTCAGGAGCCAAGCCCCGCCCCCAGCCGGCGTCCCCAGGAGTCTTTCAGGCAGCCAAATGTCAATTTCAGCTCCATTATATCCTATGGGCCATTGAAGTCAATGGTGAAAACATAGGGTATATTCTGGTGGCTGGAGGGGAGGGGGTTTGAGGGAGAGGCTCCAAACTCACAGGGTAGCTGATGGAGCCTCTCCCCAAGATACCCACCAAGTGTCAAGAACATTGGACGAGGGGTCCAATTTTATGGGCCTCCAAACCGGTTGCCCCCATTCCCTCCATTGTTCTCTATGGTGGGAAAATGTTACTTTTTCCTACCATAGAGAACAATGGAGGGAATGGGGGCAACCTGTTTGGGGGCTTGTAGAATTGGACCCCCTGGTCCAATGTTCTTGAAACTTGGTGGGTATCTTGGGAAGAGGCTCCATAAGCTACCCCGTGAGTTTGGAGCCTCTCCCTCAAACCCGCTCCCCTCCAGCCCCCAGAATATACCCTATGTTTTCACCATTGACTTCAATGGCCCATAGGATATAATGAAGCCAAATTGCCACCAAATTTCTTTCATTCCCTCCTTTCCTTCTCTCCTTTTCCTCTTTCCCTCCTTCTTCTCTTCTCTTCTCTTCTCTTCTCTTCTCTTCTCTTCTCTTCTCTTCTCTTCTCTTCTCTTCTCTTCTCTTCTCTCTTTCTTTCTTTCCCACCTTCTTCTCTTCTTTTTTCCCTCCTTTCCCTCTTTCCCTCCTTCTTCCCTCTCTTTCTTTTCCTCCTCCTTTCCTTCTCTTTCTTTCCCTCTTTCCTTCCTTCTTTCCTTCCCTCTACTCTCTCTCTTTCCTTCCCTCTTTCCTCTTTCTGTGGCCCAACTCTAGTGAGGAGTTTAAACTTTAAACCCCTTCTCTCTTAGTTCCCCCACCCAGGCCAGTTGGGGAAGGGAAGGGGAGGCTTTTGAAGATGCCTCCCCACCTTTTGCTTCCCCTTCTGACATCACTTCTGGTGATGTCAGGGGGTGTGGCATATGCTAATAGCCTAATATGCTAATGAGCTCCTGCAGCTGGTTTTCTACGAAAAGACCCCTGGATATTGTGCATATTTACCTCTCTTTTCCTATATTTGTAACCATCATTTTATGTGCTCCATATTGTTGGTTAACTATTTGTATACAACAATGTTTCTTCTGGTGCTATTTCAACGTATGAAATCCATGATATGCAGAATAATGTGATAACATTTTAGTATTTATTTGCAGTTTTAAAAGAAGAGAGTCTTGCACAGTAGTGCAAGTGGGTTTAATATTCTGCTGTGTAAGAACTGTAGCATGTACACCCATTTTCCATTACTTTTCATGTGTGCCAAGGTTCACAGAAGGCCCAATGTAAGACAGAAACCTACAGTATATGGCCTTTGTTCTCAAGCTGCATCATTTTGGGGGAGGAGGCCAATAACTGGAGGATTCAAATTAGACTCTGCATTATAATTAGACTCTTGAAATTATCATTTATTTTGAAAAAACAATGGCAAGTATAATATTATTTGCGTCTTTTTATGAAGCAAAAGATATTATTGAAAGCAATAGCAAAATTCCTTTGGCTGAAACTATAGAAATATACCTCAAGTAAGCAAGATAGAATCCTTATTCTTCATGGGATTGTTTCTCTTTTAAAAGAAGTGTACCAGCTTTTCTCATTGCCTCATTGTGCTGGTTCTCAAAATAGTAGGAATTGTTAATTGAAATAAAACGATTGCAAAGCAAGCAGATACAAACAGGCTAATTGTTGCACTAGAATGTCTCTGTTGTCAACTGCTGTAAGTTGCATTTGCAGTTCCATTAGTCCCAACGGTACTGGGGTGTGGTGTTTTTTTTGGTGTTTTTTTTTTTTTTTGGAACCCATAACAGGCAGCATGAAGGAATAATGAGCTGCCTTCTTGGGGTTAGTGAGGAGTCAGCACAAATTGTGGGAACAAATAACAGTCAGACAAGGCAGTGTTTTATAACATTGAGGCTGCAATCCATCTTTGGATTCCTTCAAAGCTGGGCTAATAAAGGCCCACTTACAATCCCCAGCAGAGTACAGTTTAATTAAATTTGTCCATTAGAGGATTTCTCCCCCCGCCTGTACACATTCTTGAAATTAATTCTGTTTTCTGCTTGTCTCTTTTCCTTTATCAAAGATGCGCTGAACCTTCGAAACCGACAGGTCATCTGCATCACGCTCAAAGTCCTACAGCACCTGGTTGTGTCAGCTGACATGGTGGGGGAGGCCCTAGTGCCCTATTATCGTCAGATTCTCCCCATTTTAAACATCTTTAAGAATATGAATGGTGAGTTATCTTAGCAGTCCCTACATCTCCCAAGCCTTCTAGCAAAGAGTGGCTGGAGGCAGGGTTAATTAACAATGTCATTAGGATTTACTATTGCACATAAACTCAAATATACTTGGCACCCTCTCCTCTGTTATTCCCCAGGGATGCAGCAAAATTAACAACTTCATTTATTACTCCTTGCACGTAGAGCTTATTCAATGCAATACAGAAGCACTGGAGCAGTTCTATAATCTTCTAATAATTAATTTGTAGTAAAGTTCTGTAACACTTTTTTAAATGCATTAATAGGTTGTATTTCCCCCTCCCTTTCCACCGATGAGTTAGATTCCTCTTTTATCCAGCTCTAAACTTTTCTAATTGGTAAAGTTTATTGTCATTCCTTGCCATTTAGGTACTGAATTTATTTCATTCATTCAGTGTCAAAGAGAATTGAGTTTTAAGGAATTAGTTATTGCAAACCCCCTACGTGCCTGTTGTTATATAGCTGTAGCTGCTCTAACTAAGCAGCAGTTTGGTGCTGCTGTTGAACAGTGAAAAAATTCTAGTAAGGCAGAATTTATATTTAGTCCCAAATCCTAGCATGCATTTTATTTAATTCTTTTAAAATGAAGACTACTTAATTAAGGATTACTATAGAAAGATTGCATACCTGCACCTGTTAACCATTCTTTCTAAGGTGTCATTCTTGTTTAAACCACTTAGTGTATTGTCAGATTGATCAGCTTTGAAATAATTACCCTGAAATTTTATGCTAGTTTATATAGCTGTTCAGGTTTACAGAATGCACTGCTTGACAGCCATGCTTTTATGATTTCCAGAATGACTGTGAAATTCTTGGTGTTTCAGTAATATTCACTTGTACCTGCTGGTAATCTTTTTCACTCACATGGTTGCACTCTGGATTATATGTCTAGCGTATAACATTTTGTGACATGTAAACTGTAGTTAATGGAATGATAGTTACTTGAGACCTGTTAATAAAGCACATTCATATTGTTTGCATATTACTCTAGCTTAAGCAGGGAGCAATTAAAATAATATCTGGAGTAGCTAGAATAACATCAGTTCACGTAACCTGGAAGAGAGAACTGATGTGACTTTCTTGTGAGGTATATACAGTAACAGAATTCCTGGCCAAGCAAGAACTAATCTAAGGAGAGGGAGCAGAAAACCTTGTAATAACTGACTTTGCTATAATTCCTTGTATCCTGGTTTGTTTGTTTTTTTAATTGCTGGATGTCCAGGGTAAGCCTGAATCACACTTCTGTAGTGGTCGATCAGTTATAAATGAGAGTGACAGCCTGACAAATCTTGCCAAAACAAACCATAGAAGAAAGCAAGGCCCAGCTGATGAAGTCCACCAGGGGCTTGGCAGAAGTTGTGTCCATTTAGAAAAACCAAGGGAGAACTACCATTGCAAGAGCAGTATGGGGCTTAGGGTTGCCAACTGGCCAGGAAAGAAATGCCCTGTCACTTATAATAGAGGCTTAATGTATGGAAATGGGCAGCTGAAGATTTTCATAGCATGGAGGTAAATAATCTGGTAAATAACCTCCCAAGTAGCCTCTATTAAAAGGACAGGTCATTTTTTCACTACAGTTAGCCCTAGTGGGGCAGTGCCAAGCCACAATGGCAGTCATGGCAGCAGATGCTCTGCATTGCCTGAAGAAATAAGACACTTCTGCAAGGTAAGGAACTGTTAAAGGAACATGTTTTTACTGTTTAGCTTTAAATAAGGCTAACGTTGTCAGGCTTGTAACCCCTCCAAGGAGTCGGGGGTTATTTTTACCCTGGAAGTCATGGAAAAAAATGATTTACCCATTTAAAGCTTTCTACAGCCACCAAACTCCTGTTATGCTTTCTCCCCAATTAACTGCAGTACCTTGAAGTCCCTTCCCACTGCCTATCTTTTTAAAGTTTGAATTTTCTCAAAAGGGTAAATGGGGTCATTCTGGCCCCCAATAGACTTGGCTTGAAAATGAAAGTACTATGCATAAGCATCATTGGGGTTCTACTGACCCCAACAAATATTGAAAAAAATGATTCTAGCACTGTTCCCATGTTTAAATAGATGGACCAACACCCATTATCTCAATTTTATAGGGAGGTGAAACAAACACTGATAACTAAAAATGTTCTTCATAATTTATATCTATAGACATTTGGCTTTGGGATTTTATAGCACTTTTGGAATTGGAGGTTGAAATGAACCCAGGAAAACCAGTATTTGCAAGCTGAATTGTGTATATAGTAGGAACAGGTAAAAGCCCTGAGTTTGTGCTCTGTCAAAGCTTCCATTATGTCCATAGTCATGTGGAAAAGCTCAAACTGAACTGTATTGCAATTTTGGAAATGGGGTCATTATATCTCCCTGCAAGACAAGCCCAGGCACGTCTGCAGGCATTCGCTGAACCTCTACACATTCTCCAGACTAGAAGGAGCCATTCAGCCTGGAACTTTAGATGACCCTTAGCCATCTGTCAGCTGAGCTGATTGCTTTGTTTTGTTGAGCTCCGTCAAAGCTCAAATTGAACTTTATTGCAATTTTGGAAATTAGGTCATTCTGTCCCTCTGCAAGACCAGGGCTGGCTCACCTGCTAGGCGAGCTAGGCACTCGCCCAGAACACACCGGCCACAGGGGCACCAAACTGTGCCCCACCCTGCTGCGAACACCCCCCGTCACCGCCACCTCCCTGCTGCCACCAGTGAAGAGTGCCCCAGTGGAGTGCAGGAGGTGGCAGTGGAGCTTGCCCGCCCTCCCCCTCCCCCCTCAGGAAGCCAGCGCTGGAAGGGAAGGGGTGGGGGTTTATACCCCCACATCTTCCCTGGCTTGCCTGGGCGCCCCACAGCTGCGGAGTGCCCAGGCAAGCTGGTGCTGGGAGGGGAGGGGGTTAAAAACCCCGCCTCTTCCTTGGTTTCCTTGGGCGCCCCGCAACTTCGGGGCGCCCAGGCAAGCCGGAGCTGGGATGGAAGGGTGGCTCACCCGCCCTCCCCCTCCCCCTTGGAGGGAGAGGAGGCGGGGGCGGCATGGTGGGTGTCTCCAGGCCCCACCGGGAGGTTGGCATCTGCACCTGCCTAGGGTGCAGAGACACCTTGAGCCGGCCCTGTGCAAGACAAGCCCAGGCATGTCTGCAGGTATCCACTGAAACTATATACATTTTCTAGACTAGAAGGAGCTATTCAACCTGGAACTCTAGATGACTCCTAGCCTAGTCTACTGAGCTGATTGTTTCCCTTCAGACTTTCCAAACCCCTGAGTGACCTTCTCAACTCTACATATTTGGGGGGCTGGGAGGTTACAATGACAATATGGGGATTTGTGAGCTCCTTGCATACTGACTGCCATTTCTGCCTTGGCACACCTATAGTATACTTCACTGAGGTTTTGCATAGGCTTGAAATTCTAAACTCCATTGAACTACAGTGGAAGAACTGGCAGACCAGGGTACTTCTCAGTCATTTGACCCAGAGGCTACTCGGCATGCCCTGGAAGAGCTTCAGAAGATACTCCAGGAATATGAATCGATATTGTAACAGTTAAAAATGATTGCTTTCTTTAAAAAAAAGTTTCACAGATTCCCAATGGTGTTTTATGCTTTAAAAAAATGGGGTGAATTTGACTCCATTTACGTTTCTGTGGTGCCTTATTTCAATGAGGTGTATTTTTGACCCTGATTCCAAATTTTACTCTTCTTTCCCCTGCATTGCTGAAGGAACTTAAACTTGATGCCTGATTTTTTTCATAGTAGCTAATGCAGGGCCGGCCCCAGCTTATTTTGCACCCTAGGCGAGGATCCTTTCTCCCCCCCCCCCGTGTGCCCACCACTTTTCAAAAATAAATGCATTTTAGGAAGAATGAAAAACACAAAATTGCTAATTTATTTTTTTTAATTGTGAGAAAAAGACAGAAAAACACAAATCACAAAGCATTTTGAAAACTCCTGTTAATTATGGTGTTGAAATTTAAAGTCTCTTTAGTGTTTCCATTTCAGGCACATCATATTCTGATTTTGCGTGCCTTTTCTTTGGCAAATTTTGTCACCAATTCCTTCAGGTCAAGCGCTGATGCTTCAGCATGTTCAACTGAGATAGTTGCCAAACCAAGTAGTCTCTTTTGCAGCATTGTCAAGCGTATGAGTGTTTTTATAAGTTTGAGTTTTGAGAAACTGCGCTTACCACTTGCCACTGACACTGGAAGTGTGAGGAGGATCCTTAGAGCAACAGAAACATTAGGCACACTATCCTGGAGATTTTGCTGAAGTATGAAGAGAAGTACTCTTTGTGGTGCCATAGACTTTGGAAGTCTTCGAGTTACTGCTTGCAGTTCACAACACAAATTTTCAGCATCAATATCTTTGTTTCCATCGTGCATCAATGCTTGTTCCAAATTCTTGCAGGCCTTATGTACATCTTTTGTGCATTTTTTGTTAATACTGTATATATCATACAGGAAGCCAAAGAGGGAATTATAGTGTTGTAGTTGTTGGAATCTCTCTTCAACTGATTGTATGGCCACATCTAAGACAGCATAATAGAAATTCACTTTGAATTTTTGCTTTGGATCTTGTGGTGCCTCTTCTGGTGCCTCATACTCAAACTGCTTTTTCTTTCTCCTCTGTCTTTGTTCTGTCTCAAAGTTTGGTAGTATTTCTAGTTCTTTTGCAACCTCAGTAGCAGCTACCAAAACTTGTTCAAAAACCACATCACACCTACAGTCCACAAGGTAGTTCTTGGTTACTTGTAATTGGCTTGTAGCTAAATTTAAATTTTGTAGTAGCTTGCTTGTCAGATTAATTTCAAAAAGGATGTTTTACCATGTAACAAGGGAGACCACAAACTTGAACTAATTGCATCAGCAAAACCCTTAGCTTCAACTCAAGAATCACTTGTGGATGATTTTTGTAGGCTTGGGTCATTAAAGATCTCCATTAAAGCGTCATATATACTACCAAGATGATATCGCAGTGGTTTCAAAGCATCAATCCGACTCTCCCATCTGGTTTGACTCAGTGGCTTAACTGTAATGGCTGGTACATGGCTAGTTAGAATTTTCCAATGATGAGTTGATGCAGAGAAATAATTATAGATCTGCTGGACCAACATGAAGAAACTTGTTGCTTCCAGGCAACACTTAGCAGCATCATTGACTACCAGGTTTAAAGAGTGTGCACTGCAGGGCACGAAAAAGGCACGTGGATTTATATCCAGGACTCTCTTTTGTACTCCATGTTCTTTGCCTCTCATGTTACTCCCATTATCATAACCTTGACTGCGCAGATTCCCAAGTGGTAATCCCATTTGCTCAAGCAGTCCAAGAAGAGTTTCTGTCATAAAGACACCTGTAGTCTCCTTTAGTGGAACAAATCCCAAGAAATGTTCTCGTATCATAACCTCAGGCTCAGACATCTCAGTATCTGGTGGTTTGATTACACTGGCAAAACGTACAATCATTGTCATTTGTTCAGTATGACTAACATCAGGTGTGCAGTCCAGAATAACTGAGTAGTATTTGGCTGAGTTTACATGCGCTAAAATGTTCTGCCTTATAGCACTTGCTAGAAGTTCTGTAAGCTCATTTTGGATGCTTTTTCCTAGGTAGTGAACCATGGTTTCTTCATCTTTAACTCTGCGCACATGTTCAGTCATGATAGGGTCAAAAAGGGCTAAAAGTTCAACAATCTTCAAAAAAATTCCATTGTTCTCACTGTACAAGTTTTCAGTTGTACCACGGAATGCCAGGTTTTGCATGCCAAGAAATCTTACCATGGCAATGAAGCGTTCCAAGACCTGTCGCCAATATTGCTCTTCTTCCCTGATTTTCTGCTGGTTGATAGCATCGATTGTTTTTCTTTTCCATAAGCACAGTTCAAGTTCTCTCCAGGCCTGGTAGTTGTCTAAATGGAGAGTACTCCTCTCGTGTGTAGACAGAATTGCTCCAATGTTCTTCCAGTCTTTGGAACCTGGGTCTTGGAGAGCTGTTGCAGCACCATCTCTTTTGCTGAACAGCCTACAGCAAAAACAAAAAACCACATCTTTTCTGGTGGAATATATCAGCCATTGACGGCACACTTCTTCACCATTTGCCAATCTCCTCTTGTAGTAGACAGGAGAGAATCTTCTTTTTGGGAGTCTTTTGGGAAATCATATGATACAACCTGCTGTGGTCCATGTTCAACTATAAACTGTCGCAAATTGTCACTGCAGTACTTAGGCCAGTTAGCAGGGTCACTGTAATCCAAGCCAGGCGCAATACCAACTTCTTTGGGAGTCATCGCAGTACTCTCTGTTTCCTCAAAATCCTCTGTTTCCACTGTGTGTTCCACTGGAACATCTCCACATTGTGCCACGTTTTCTTCAGAAGTAATATCACTTGTCGTAGGAGCAACATCACTTGTGGTAGGAGCCTCCTCAGTGGTAGCTTATTGTTCTTTACTTATTTTTCCTGTGCAAAGGAATTTCTGGAGGGACATCTTTTGCTTGGCTTCATCCTTGGCTCTTTCTGCCTTTCATTTGCGGAACTGAGCTCCAAATGGTTTTTTTAATCAGCCATAACTCCCTAGAAAAATGACCAAATGTATAAAACTACTTTCAGATCAGGAAAGATGAAAATTGATGGCACTCCACTCCCCTTAAATCCAGTAGGAGTCTACGCCACCTCCTCACTGGTGTGTGCTTCTAAACCCTGTCCTTCTAAGCCAGTTTGGTGCAGTGGTTAAGAGTGGTGGACTCTAATTTGAGAACCAGGTTTGATTCCCCACTCCTCCATATGCATCCAGCTGGGAGGCCTTGGGCCAGTCACAGCTCTGTCAGAGCAGTTCTCTCAGGGGGCTCTCAGTCCCACAGGGTGTCTGTTGTGGGGAGAGGAAGGTCAAGAGATTGTAAGCTGCTCTGAGACTCCAAGTGAAGGGCAGGGTATAAATCCAAACCTCCTTATTATTAGTCTTTGTCAGGCCACTGTGGCAGACTACATGAGCACCATCAGCTTCTGCAAAGCCTCCCAAGAGCTAGTTGATCTCAGGGGACTCTCAGGTTTGAGGGAGGGTTGCCTGGAGATCAGTTATAATACCAGGAGATCTTCTGCCACCATAACGGAGGTTGGCTACCATACTAAAAATCATGAGAAATGGGGTGGGAGGTGGGGAGGGTGAAACGACTGAATTGAAGAGGGGCACACAATGGGATGACCATGACTTGAACAAATAAATAAAACATGCGGCTCTTGCGCTGCTCCCCCCCATCCAACTGTGATTAAATTTGCTGTGGTCATTTCTCAAATGTCTGCCTGATAAAAAAGCCCCTCCATGCCATGCCGTGCCATGCCTGGGAGGAAAGGCTTTCCCCCTGGCTACCAATCTGCAGACTGCAGGGATGTACTAAAAGGAAGGACAGGATTGCCCACTGGAAACAATGAGAAACACTTGAAGGCCCATTGGAAATAATGGGAGCCAAGAATGCCAATTGACTTGCATAGGTTCCATTGAAATACATTACAGTACAAGCAAAGTTGCAAAGCAAATGTGGAATGGATTTTCCATTAGGGTCTCTGGGCCCAAATAGACTACTCTGGGATTGGAATGATAGGCCCCAGCTTGGAATGACAGCCCCTAGGAGTAACAGAAGTCTTCTGGGACTGGGATGAGAGTCACAGAACACTCCTGCTACTCCCAAGGGATGTCATTCCACTCTGTGGCCTCTCATTCTAGTCCATTCTGCATTTTTATTGCAACTCTCCTTGTACTGTCATATATTTCAAGGGAGCTCATGCAAGTCCTTCCTTTTAGTACATCCCAGTCTGCAGTCCTGCCAATCACCCCCCCCCTGCACAGTCTTGCATGCCTCTTTTGAAATGCTTCACATTTGATTGCATCAGCCCCCCACCCCACAACTTCTTCAGCTGCTGCCCTTAATAAACCGGCACTCCCTCTTGCCTCTCTCACTGGGTGGCTCTAATGGGGTTTCCTGACTGCCCCCTCCCTCCACCCCCAGCTCCCTGCAAAATGCCTGGTGCTCCAGAGAAAAGGATACATTTTAATGAGCAGAGGGAGGAGAAAAGAGGGAAGAAAAGGGGAAAGGACTAGGAGGAGAAGGTGGGCAGGACGCTTCTGTGTGCTGGAGGGGGGGAAGCTCTTTTGAAAAGCCAGCGAGGGGACCGGGAGGCAGCCTTTGTCCCTCCCTGCAAGTCCCAGGTGCTCTCAGAGCCGCCTGCCTTCCTTCCCCTTGCTCGGAGCCGGCGAAGGAGCGTGCTTTGCTGTGGAGTTCCCAAAGGGGGGTGCTTCTCCTGCCACTGCCTCCTCCCCTGCCTGCCCCAGCCATGGTGGGGGGTGCATAAGGGTCCCCTCCTGCAGCAAGTGCAAGGCCACCGCCTCCCCCAGAAGGAACAGCGGGAGAGGAAGCAGGGGAGGAACGGCGCAGCAAAGGTACTCGGGGTGGTCCTCCCTGTCTTGCCTTCTCCAAATGGGGGGTGGGGGGCCTGTGCGTGCATGCTTCTCCAAGCTCCCCCCCCCCGCTCTGTATGATCCTCTTCCTGGTGGGGCAAGCAGCAGGGGGGCACGCCTCCGGAGGGGCTGACTGCCGGCTGGAGAACCCCCAGCGGCAGAGGCTTGGCTCTCCCCTCGGAAGCAGCTCATTCTCCTCTGCCCTCCCCCACTCCCCTTCACACTGCCCTCCCCCACCCCCCTTCAGGGAGCACCCGTGACCGGCACTTGGGGACCGGGAGAGGGGTGGCCAGGCTCGGCAGGGTGGGGCGGCCATTATGGGGGTCTCCTCCCTCCCACAACAGCCTCGGTGTCTGGAGGGAGGCCCAGCAGGGAAAGGGCTTGCTCTCGGCCAGCCAGCTGTGGGGTGGCAGGGTCTTCACTCGACTTATTTCTGGGCTCGGGAACATCTCGCCTCCTGGGGAAGGGCTGGGGGGGTTGCAGGCAAGGCAGGCCCGGAGGAGGCGCCCCTTTCGTCAGCTTGCTTGCTTAAGCAAATCAACCTTTCCAGTTGGGGCGGAGGCACAGGTTCCAACTTCCCATGTGTTTCCTGGGAGCGGGTGGGACTCAGGAGGTGCAGAGGCTTCTGAAATGGCGGCAGCAACTCTGTGTGTGCAGCACGTGCAGCTTCAGCTCCACTTTTAAAGAGGAGGAGCAGTGCAGGCGCAGCAGGGCTTTGGCGAGGGAGGGGCGGGGTGGGCGGGGCTGCAGGTCACTATGGCGCCCCCCTTATGGGGCCGCTCTAGGCAGCTGCCTAATTTCATCTATGGGTGGTCTGGCCCTGAGCTAATGCCATGATTGAGAGAACTTCAGGTTTCCATTACTTTTGCTGTAATTTGGGTTCACTTTGACCCCAATGCCAAAGTAGTGTAGTATTTTGTTTTTACCTTGGAAGGGTTAACTAACTGAAACTCCATTTCACAAGCTGGGGCAGGTCTTATAACTTGACCCTGAGAATTTAATGCCAAGATAGTTGCCAAGTAGCTTGGCAAGTACCTCACTGGGAGAGAACATTGGAAAACCTATCTCTACTTGATGGCCAGTCTCAGGGTCATTTCCTCTGATCTGACACCTCTGCTGCACATGGCTCACAGGACCTCTCCAGCCTCTGGACTGTTTCCAAAACCTGCCTCTAGCTCTGTACACATCTCCAAAACCGTTGAATGAAAAATCTACTTGATGCTGGGGAAATAATTCACTAGTCTGGGCCTTTCTGGAGGGAACACTTGTGTAAGCCCCCTCCCCTTCTGGTTTGTCAGGGAGGGAACATTTGTATAAGCCCTCCTTCCCTTGGAACTGCTGAACTGAGGATTAGCAAGAAGGGGGATTTGTCAGCTTCAGCTTTGAGCCTTGGCATTTCTTGGCCTGCCTCACATGGAAGCCATGATGATCAGAGAATGCTTTAAAGTTCTGGCTCAAAACTGTACTAATCTTCTATTTACCTACCACAGTTCCCTTCATTTCTCTGTTTGTGCTTAGAACATACCTTTTTAAACATTGGATCATAATCTTGAGACTTTTCTGTGCTTCTTCCTCTATGATCAGTCACTCCACTGTTACACACAGGAAAATTTCAACAGGGAGAGAAAATTGCCTTGCTGGAGACAACATGCCCTAGGTCTGCCTCCTGAAGCAGAGAAAATAGTTTGGCATACAGACACATATGCCAGCGGTGAAGATGTAGGTTGTTCAGGGGCTGTCCCTCTTTAGCACAAGAAACTACCTACCCCACCCCACCCCAATAGTGGCAGTTCCTCCCAAGAGCAAAGGATCCAAAATTACTATGGGCTATACAGAATTCTTTAAATGCCTACATCTAGGGTTATGAGGCCAAGGGAAAATTGCTGGCTGGGTGAACTGAATACTATTGTTCATCTGCTCATAGGGGGGAAGAGGAGGACTAAGGCAGAAATACTGAACAAGTCTACTTGTAGCTGCGATCACACACACTAAATAATCCACTTTCAATCCATTTGCAGTGCACTTTCCAACTGTATTTTACTGGCAAAATCCACTGGGAAAGTGCATTGAAAGTGGGTTATTTAGTGTGTGCAACCCCAGCCTAAGAATGGCAACTTCCAGGATATTAACTTCCCTGTCTTCTTCCTTATCTGAGTCTTTGTCTATACATGCAGCAGAATGCAAACTTCACAAGGTTTTTGTTATTTCTTATATTTGCTTAATATTTGTAATTATGTAGCTCAGATATATGGTTGTGTGGTTTGTTTTGCTATGAAGTGTTCAGAATAAAAAAAACAATAAAAAATGTGGTGGCCCTCAGTGATAAAGATCTGAGCAGGTACAGTGGACAGTACCACTCCAGGCTGCAGGTGCAGGATTAGCAGCACAATCTTGTGCAGTTACTCTACTCAAAACCCATTGAAAACCAATGAGTTTAGACTGGACTAATAGGATTTTAACTGCAAATTTTCAGAATTCCCCCAGTTTAATAATTCCCTGCATGCGGAAAACTAGCACAATATATCCCAGAGTTTGCAAGAAGTTTCTCATGTACAGGTACATTTTTAAAAAAACCAAAAAACCTTATCCATTACCTTCAGGCTGAAGTGATTCAGCCGATTGTACCATCTCAGAATTCTGCCTTCTCAGTATGTTGCATGTGTAGGCTTCAAGCAACAAACCCATGTGGAAGGACTATAACGGACCAGGGAAACCTTATCCTCACATGAATAGCTGTACTGCTGGGACATAGCTTCACAATAATTATGAACAAAAGAACTGAGACATGTTTTAATTTGTTGTGCTATGTTTATTCTTTTTCCTTGCTTGTTCAGAAAGAACCCAGTCTTACTAGTGATCAACAGATCTAAAGAAAGGTATCTGTGGTATGACTTAGGCCTTTTGTGAACTTTATTATACTACTACAATCTGTTTTCCTCTAGGAAACACAATACTGGAATTTGGTATATATTAAAAAAGTAAAATGAAGTATGAAAATGGCAAAATAACACCTTTTAGTCTTGGAATATTTTTTTTGCTATGTATAAAATAATGGGACCTTGTTACTATTTATATTCTAAATGGAGCTTCATGAAGGTGGCTGAAGTAAATAAATGTTTAAAAGAATAAGAATACATTTTTTACTTTTTAGGCAGATGCAGAATTTGTGATGGAGGCCTGAACAGAATCTTCAAAGCTTAGCGTGAAGCACTGTCATGTGTTATGTTGTATGCATATCAGAAAGAACACATGAAGTAGAAATTAATTTGATAAGTGTTAGACAGTTGTACCTACAAATACTTTTTGCATAATGTAGTCAGGTAAATGAAAATGCCATTGATCTCCTTTAACAACTATTATATGCTGTCAAATGAAAGCGGCCTTAATGGCTCATATGCATTATAAAGCAAAAACATTTTCATGTCATCAATTTATCTTATTCAGTCGTGATCAATAACAGCTTGTGAAATGCTGTGCAGATTAAACCATGCAAAATATTTTAAAACAAAACCCTGTCAATTCAAGAAAGCCATAGATTAAAAATAAGTTAAATTAACTTTAAAAAGGACTATATATGATTTATTTATTTTGAGCAAAAACCACCACATTTTTTTGTTCATTGTTCAATAAAATGCTGGGCTATGATGGTTCTTTTGTGGCTCTACTGCAAATCGTGGTTTAGTGCTCAGGGACACAATAGATTACAAAAGCATCAAGAGAGTTGGAAGAAATAAAGTGTAGAAAATTCTACACTTTGAGGAGAGGGCTCTCACTTGAATGAATATGGTGTTTCCCGACACATCATCTCTAGGTTAATGGAAGCTGGAGTGCTTTGTGGGGGTGAAGAAGGAGAACCAAATTACATGAGATGCTGGGAAATTTGTACTTGGATCGCCTGGATTATTTTAGATGTCAGATCAGCCACTGGACTCTGATTCAGGAAAGCACTACTGGAAAAGTGTGTGTTTAACCTTTCCCCCTTGTTTTGTTTTCCTGATCTAAATTACCTTTCCCTGATATTTGACTTGGGAGGGGGGCATGTGAGCACCTGAATGGCTTATGCACCCCATTTTCCAATGCCACATTCCAAACTCAGTTTGCCCCCTGTACCTATTTTGATCCTGCTTTTCATCAAAGTTGGTTGCACATGTAGGGTTGCCAAACCCCCCCCCGGGTTGGCTGGGGTCCCCCACTTTGGGGGGGGTGTTTCTATCTGCTGCCAGCCAAATGGCTGGCAGGGGAAGCCCTGCCCCCAAGCCCCAATGCCCACAGACACCCCTCTCCCTTCTCTCTTGAAAGGCTCCCTTTAAATGTAGAGAGCTGGCATTTCCCGCTCACCCGAACGCCAGCTCTGTTTAAGTACAGGCAGCCTTCCCCGTGCCCTCGATCTCGAGTGGAGATCGGCGTGCCTGGAAACGCCAGCTTCCTGCACTTAAAGGGGCAGTGCAGAAAGCTGGCGTTTCCCCGTGAGCCCAATCTCTGATCAAGATCGAGCACGCAGGGAAGGCTGCTTGTGCTTAAACGGAGCTGGCGTTCTGGTGAACGGGGAAACGCCAGCTCTCTGCACAGCATTTCCCCGCACGCAACAGGTGCGCGGCCAGGGGGGGCGCGGACATCCCCAATGTGACATCATCATGCCAGGAATGCCCTGCCCCCTCCAGGAATGCCCCCCAAAGTCCCCCGCTGGGGGAGAAGATGGACTTGGCAACCCTATGCACATGACTGTTTAATTTGCAATTACTATGGTTGGCCCATGCTATTGTTATGAAGGATTTCTAGATGACATCATAACCAATCCATAGCACACCTGTCCTTTCTGCATCTTGGCCTGCCTTTTTCCAGACCTGTGAGTGACCTACCTTGAGCATCTTTGTTCTGGAGAGATGGCAGAGAAATGTGTTAAATGATTTTTTTTTTATTTAAAATGCAATCTCAGTGCCTGCTATCCATGTATGGACAGTCAAAGTGCTGTCAGGCATTCCAAGGCTACTGTGTCAGGACCTGTCCTAGCCTATGCATGCAAGAAAGATTTCTCACAGGGAGAGGAAGACTTCTCCCATGTTGAGGCTAGGCCAGGATGAGTCCTGACATACTTGTCTCTTTCAGTTGTCTTGTTTTTATCCCTTCCCCCAGCTTGCAGTTCTCTCTACTGGTGCCTTGACATTCCTAACTGAGTACTTTACCTGGGATGGGGAATACTTTTTTCCCCTTTGTGCAAATGTGAGTATTCATTAAATTTGTTTTATGATTATATTGAAGCAGCTAAGATATTATTATCATCAAAAATAAAAAAATTAATATACTCTGCAGTCCTGAGCAACACAGTAATTAAAATCTCCCCTTCTGTATGCCCTCCCCCAGAAGAAACTGAGTAACAATATATTCAGACATACAGGAGCACCATGAGTGAACAGGAAGTAACTAATTAAGTGCCATGAAGAATCTGATATCCCTGAATCTGTGTGGTGGGAGGGCTTTAATTGGGGTTGGGAGGGCTTTAATTACTGCATTTCTCCTTTTGCAAAGTGTGTTCCCCCTTTAATTTTCATGATGGCAATATTGTAGTTGTGTGATTATGATCATTTGAAAAAATAAAAATTAGGAATCATCACAGTTGTTCCAAATGAAAAAAAGGAGCAATTAAAGTCTCCCTCGCCATTGCCCAGCCAGGTAAAGAACCCATTTGTAAGCACTGGGGCACTAAACTCCAAAGTTTGACTGGGGAGAAAGTTTAAAAGCGTACAGTTGTGAGGAGAAGCAGGAATTTATCAATGAGGTTTACTTTAAATAATCATAATAGTGGGATCTTTCCCTTTCTGTTGGATATTACCAAATCATTAAGGGGAAAATATAAAGTGCTGTGTGCAGTCCTTATTTTGAGTTTTCTTGCAGGTCAGCATGGGAGAGGGGAGAAATTATTCAATAGTGCAAAGTTGTCATAAGGTAGAATCAACCCCAGATTGGCCCTAAGACTGGTAATCAAGATGTGCTACACACTTTTATAGGAACACCAGCCCTAGATTTGAATAGGCTTGCCATAAGCACATTTTGTTCAAGTAAGTCACACTGAAAGATGCCTGCTTTGTACCATGGCATCAGGCTGCCTTCTACAAACTCCACACCAAAGTCCACTCTATGGAATTAGTAAATTGTGACTTTAAGATTATCTGACAACATAGCTATTTTATGAGATCACTTACACTTTTACTAATTTGCCTTCATTTATATTCTTCCTTTCTTCTGCTGCTGAGCAGTCTTCACATATACTTGCTATTCACATGTAAACAGTAAGTAAAAGTGAATTTTTACTTAATCTTAATACATCCAAGACTCATGGATAAAACATGATTTACATGCTGAAGCCCCAAAGTTTCAATTGTCTGCAGTTAAAAGGATCTCAAGTATCAAGGCTGAGGACAATCTCAGACTGAGATCTTAGAGAAATTCTGCCAGGTGAAGTACTGGGATAGATGAGCATACGTTATCCCAGTGTGTAATGAAAAATGAAAGAGTGTGCAAAATAATAAAAATAAAAGGAAAGACATTATGAAAATTCTTGCCCCCAGATCCTTGAGAGTAATCTGAGAGTACCTGTGGTCTTGATAGCTGAATTTCTGCTCAAGTTATTATTTACAATAATTATTTTTAATAGTAATCACTTCACTTACAGTGTAGGTTTAATTATATTGCTCTTATAAGTGAACATTTCAGAAGAATGCTTCTTTCTCTTGCATTACATACATTCTTCCTAAGAATAATTCTACAGCCATTTCTGTACACTTTGATCAAATCACCAAATGTTCAATCTATTGCTCCCTTTTCAAACAAGCATTAGATCCATTCCTAAGAGAGACGCTTCATTTGTAACATCAAAAGTTCATACTGTTACAGTGACACACTGCCCTACTAAAGGTATCGTCCTCCTACTTGTTTTGCATTTCAGATGCCCTGGAGGCAACATGGAAGCAGCTACCGATTTCTCAAAATATATTTTGGATTGAGGAGATGAATGTTATGTAGTAATTCTTTGGCTATAACTCGATTTGCCCCTTCTAAACAGCCCTCTTATTTGGGTGGATGGTGTATTTATTGTGGTGCTCTGAAAATATGTTGTCAGCCATTTGACAAAAAAGATAGCTGAGCTTCATTGCTTTTGTAACTTAAAACTGTGTAAATTCAGAAGTCATAGCTCTTAATAAGTTGAGAGTATTTACTCTTCTAAAGCACTCTGGAGGATAAGGAATAATGATTACTGTAAAGTACTTAAACTCAGCTAGGTGTCATTTTTTCTTTGCTGGTCCAACTAGGTATGAGTGGTGTGCACACAGAATTATCAGCTTAGGAAAGTTAAAAATCCTGCAGGTCACAGTGTTCAGCAATTTAATTCCAAGGTTGTGCCATCTTTCACAAAAAAAAGGACATTTTGTACTTGGAAAAAAGTAGGACTAGAAAGAAACAGGGGGCATAAATTGCATCTCACATATTCTTAAATTACTGAAATTATAAGAAGTTTGCTTGTCACCTTCAGCTAGTTTTACTCAGTAATTTTGCATAGAAAATGGTTACATTTTTGTTGCATGCCTTTTAATTTACCTTTTACAATATTGCTGTAGCGCTGGAACAGGACTTAAGAAGTTTAACAGAAGAAGTAAATGTTTAAGCAATAGCTTTATTTGGTAAACTTGAAGCGTGGCATTCAACCACCCATAACATAGACACTAACACATTTGAAGAATTATAACACTTCCTGATGATTATTACTATATAATTCATAATTACTTACTAATTTCCTCGCTGAAAATGCAGCATTAGCTTGTGTGAAACAGAACTGATTCAGCAGTGATTAATTTGGATTTATTAATACTTAGCAGTTCCATGTGATGTGTTAATAGCTTAATTAGTTCAGCATTTTAAATCACTGGGGGGGGGGAGAAAATAGGTTTACCAGGGCAGAGGACATGAATTTCTACTCCTTCCAAGAATGCAACAACATCAAGACCTTGAAAACTAGCCTAACAGAGTGAGTACTGCTTAGTGACTAGACAGTGCACTAGTTGCTGATCTCACAGACCTGCTTGGCTCCCATTTGTCCTTCAGCCATTCTATCTTCCCAGTCTCCCTGAGATTCAACCCTGAATGCTGAGTTGACTAACAGCTCTCCCTCTCTCTTCAATTGCATTTGGGTACTCAAGGCAGATATAACTGTAGAAGCAATCACCAGGACATCTGGAAATTCTCAGCAGTCAAGAAAAGTGAGACTAGAACTATACACCAAGAACCATGTCACTGAAAATGGCAGCACATGTTAGGCTTGCCAGCCTCCAGGTAGGGCCTGGGGATCTCCCACTTTTACAACTCATCTCTAGCTGATAGAGATCAACTCTCCTGGAGAAAATGACAGCTTTGAAGGGTGGACTCCATGGCATTGTACCATACTGATGCCCCTTCCTTCCCCAAACCCCACCCTCTCCTGGATCCACTCCCAAAGTCTCCAGGTATTTTCCAACCCAGACCTGGCAGCCCTAGCACATGTTGACCTTCTCCCTCTTTAATAAATAGCCAATTTGCTTTATATTCTGACTCCTGATAACATTACACTGTGTTTCCTGGTCATTAGCTGCTGGTAGCAGGGGCAGGGGAATATTCGTTGTAAGGATGTCAAGACTAGAGATGGGCATGAACCAGGAAAATAGAGGTTCATCCTGGTTCATGGCTCTTGAGGTCCCACAAACTGAGACAAACTTCCCCTGGTTCATGAACTAGTTCAGTTCTTGGATCTTCCCACCCTCCTTTCTGCTAGCGGTGGCTCCCCAAGGCTTGGACGTGGGGCGTGGGAGCTGGAATGGCTTGCATCTATTTCATCTTAACTGGCTGAAATGGATTCAAGCCATTTCAGCAATCTCTTTCCCACCACTTGGAAGCAGGCGGGAGTGAAAGGGATTACTGAAATGGCTTGCAAAAGCCATCTAAAGTGAGCATTCGCTTTAAATGGCTTTTGCAAGCAGGTGCTGCATCTGAGTGAAGTCCAAGTGATGAGTTCACCACTTCCAGGTGAACTCGCCACTTGAACATCACCCGGTCATGACACCACTTGCAAAAGCCATCTAAAATGAATGTTCACTATAGATGGCTTTTGCAAGCAATTTCAGTGATCCCTTTCGCTCCCCCCTGCTTGGAATCAGGGGGGAGCAAAAAGGATTGCTGAAATGCTGAAATGGCTTGTAAAGGCCATTTAAAGGGAACATTCCCTTTAAATGGCTTTTGCAAGCCATTTCAGTGATCCTTTTGCTCCCCCTGCTTCCAAGTGGGGAGAGTGAGAGGGATCACTGAAATTACTTGCATTCATTTTAGTCTGTTAGGCTGAAATTGATGCAAGCTATTTCAGTGATCCCTTTTACTTGGAAGCAGGGGGGAGTGAAAAGGATCACTGAAATGGCTTGCATCTATTTCAGCTATTTCAGCAATCCCTCTAAATGGTTTAAATGGTTTCTGCAAGCCCTGCCACAGGCACCAGCTTGTCTACTGACATGAACCACATGAACCCACTTGGCCAGTACTGATGCTGGCTTCATTTATGCACACTGAACAGTGCCAAGGTGCTAAGCATCATCCTTCTCCCCCAACTGTTACCCAAAGAGGCAGTCTCCTATTTAATTGGAGTAAATTAGCTTTAAAGGAGACAAAGTGAGAGGGGATAATTGGGATTCTCCACCTATGTCTACAGAAATCTTCCCCCTACAGAACTAATAAACAATTCAGATTTTCAGCTGGGTTTTATTGCAAACAAATATTAAAGGGCAAAACACACTTACAAATGCTCTTAAAATACATACACTAGCTAAGAGGAAAACCAGAGAGGAGTGGGATAAGTAATTTCAGGGAAGAAGATAGTTACCAGTCTCAGAGAGTGAGGTCCATGGAAGACAGCAAGCAAAATGACCAGTGTTTCATGGAGAGAAAAGAGAACATCCACATACAAAGTTGGGTGTGAGATATGGCGCAGAGAACACACACACACTGCTATGGTGCAGAGTGCTAGCAGTTATAGGAAAAATGTTCCCTGGAGCAGTCTAACGTGTTTGCCCCCAAAACAATGACCTGATGGGTTTTTCAGGGATGAACAAATAATTTTGGGAAGTCTTGATAAGATTACCTGAGATGAACTATGATGCTAATGATCCTGGATGACCCTCTGAGCACCAGACAGGAAAACTACCAGGTTTTATGGATATTGTTAAGTGTTGCTAAATTAGGGTCAATGGGCAAGGGGGAAGTGAGGCTGGTCATGTGATAGGATTAGTTCAAGGTGAGGTAACCTCTTCTGGGAGACCCATTTTTCCTAATTCTGCATCTCCTCAGGGTGGGGAGAGGGTTGTTAGTCAGCTGCTTCTGACTCAGCTTCAGAAATATTTTTCCTAGGCTTGTCTCTGGCTGGCATCCATTTTGTGTATCATTTTTAGGCCAGGCCATGCACATTTATGATTTTTGAAGTGATATTGTATGAAGGATGTTTATGCCTTTATCTCTCTGTTAATCTGCCCCTCTGCAGTTTCCTAGTTTATTCACTGTTTGACCATCAGGGCAGGATACAGGTAAATCCATTGATGCTGAACCCAGACCAGTCACTATATTCAACAAGTTATGAGGGATAAGTTGGGAACAAAGATACTTGTTTCTGATAGGAATTGACCCCGATTCTTAATGTCTGTATATGTGGAGGAGAATGGACAGAGGGAAATCAACCAAAGATTTAGTATGATTTATGGCACTGATAAAACTGGATACGTGTAGCGTGTGCCTCAGCAAACAGAAGATGAACATAATATCTGAGAATACTTAGAGAACCATGTTGTGCTAACTTCCCAGTGGGCGGGGAGAAGTACGTCTATTTTCCAATGCAAATGGCTGCTGGAAGTCTACAAGCTGTATTGCCCCAAAAAATAAAAGCTCTTCCTCCTTCCCCAGTAACCTCTTCTTGGCCAATGCATTTTATTTAGAAGTGTCCCTGAATTCTTTTCACAGAGATGATTCCATGTTTTAATGTTGTCTGTTCCTTTATTTTTCATGGGCAGATTTCTCCATGGTGGCTTAAAGAAATTTCTACTCTTAAGAGTCAAATGGCACATTTTTATTAGAACTCCTTCTGCAAAACAAGTTCAGTCATTTCCAAGGAGTTATGTTTATTTTCTGTATGGTGCTTCACTTCTTGTGAATGTTTGTAAACAAATATGTTGCATTTTAAAGGGACATATGGTTTCCAATTTGTTTCACTTCTTAAAGTGACATATTTCTCTGTTAACTCTGCAGCGAAAAGTTGCCTTCATTTAATGAATAGAATGTCTTGTATTTATTTGTCACACATATTTTGAATTAATGTACTCAATTATAATCTATTCTAGGGAGGATATTTCTAAGAAAAACAGCTCAGAACTGCTATGCTCTGAACAACTGGTTGTGCTCCATCTACACCTGGCATTCAGATTTTAGAGGTGGGAAAGGGAATGTAATTAAAAATTGAGGAACAGGCTGTTGCTGCCTACTACAATGGTAGAGGAAGTGGATGGTGCAGGTCTCCCTTGCACTGTTTATCCCAAACACCTGGGAAGAAAGTTGTGTCCCTGGCATTAGAGTCAGAACACTTCCCCCTTGCCCTGGTCACTCACTGTAGCACTCTTTCAAGCACTTGTGGGTTGGGGACAAGGTTTCAGTCTCTGTCATGCTCTTCACAGTACCATTAGGAGTGCAGCTGAGTCAGAACTACGATGGTGGTGGGAAGTGCTGTCAAGTCACAGCTGACTTATGGCAACCCTGTAGGGTCTTCAAGACAAGAGAAGTTCAGAGGTGGCTTGCCACTGCTTAGCTTCGTGCCACAAACCCTGATATTCCTTGGAGATTTCCCATCCAAATACCAGCCAGGGCAACCCTGCTTTGCTTCCAAGATCTGATGAGATTGGGCTAGCCTGGGTTATCCAGGTCAGGGTGGTCAGACATATGCTTAGGGAAAAAACAAGTAGTTTCCCAATCTTTTAGGAAAATAGGTTGGTTAGCTGAGCCCAATTCCGGCCTGAGCCCTGGAGAATTCACCCATCACATTCCGTAACTGCAATCTTCCCTATTCATGTTTTAAACCAGAACACAGGCCCCATTCACACGGAGCATTTGCCCTGCTGAAGGCACGGTAGCCCTGCGGACTTTCCGTGCGCTATCATACCAGCAAATCTGGGAGGCGTAGCACTCCCGTGGCCAACCCGCGGCTTCCTGTGGAAAACGTGAAGTAAAAAACTACTAGGGTCAAAGTACTAGTTTCCGGAAACCCCAGGGCAAAGGCCGGTGTCTGATCATGGGAGCGCCAGTATCCCGCGGCTTCCAACACCCGCCCATGTCCCGGGGTTTCCGGATGTTGTAAGTTTCCATGGGATGCACACCAACACTGAATGACGCATGCGCACACGCAAGACACTGACAGTGGCCTGCCCCCCCCCACGGCACATGCGCCTTTTGCTAAGCGCGGCTTGTGTGCTCTGCTGCGCTGCTTTTTTGCCGCGCTGTAGCAGTGCTGTGTGATCGGCACTCTGTGCCAGAGCGTGGCAACCCGGTGGCCCATGTGCTCGGGCTACCATACCTTATTTTGCTCTGGGGTGAACTGCCATGCTTCCCCCCCCCGTGTTTTCTGGCCCGAATGACCAGGGCCACAATTTTTGTTGTTCAATGTTTTCTACCATTTTTAATACTGTTCCAGGAAAGAAAAACAACAAAAGTCCATTGCTTCTTTGTTTATATCATACGCTTTTTGTCATCTGTTATCTCTTCTTCCAGGCAGAAACATTTCTGATTACTGAAGTTCTTACTGACCGGGTGATATACTGCCAAAGTTACCTGTTTGACACATTCAGTCCCTCTTGCTCTAAGTGTGAAAATCCTGCTATATCTTCAAACTGTGCCACTAAATAAGCAATGTGCTACCTAAGCCTCACCTGTGATCCATATATTCAGTTCAAGAGTTTATGGGTGAAATAAAGCACATTTCTGGTTTTGCAGACCCAGGCAATGGAGAAATTATTATAGACTTTGCTAATTGTGTCCCAAGATTAATTGTCTTCATTACTAAAGGGGGGGGATCTTCATCTTTCCACTCATGTATCTTTGCTTCCATTTCAGAAATTGGATTTGGCTATGCCCTGTCTATCTGATTAAAGAAACTGCTGCTATCAGAATTCTTTTTACCATGATAGGCACTTAAGACTGTAATGAATTTTTATGTTAGTGTTCCATTTGATCTTTTGTAAAAATTCAGTCAAGATGAGAACATATCCGCACACATGATAAGAATATCAGCAATATATTTGAGGAAGATAGGTGCTAGACAGGCTGTTATATAGAAGCTCGTCCAGAGGCCATACTTGTGATCGCTGTCACACCATGTTTTTTGAAGGTACCAGTCATTTTTGTCTCTCAGAAAATTCTTTACCAACACATTCCTATGAGCTGTAACTTTAGCAGGAGTGGCACAAATGGTAGTCTGTAGTATTAGGAAGCAGAGCTGATGCATTTAAACATTTTTACCTTGCCATACTGAATAAATTTCTCAAGGCAGCTTGCATCCGCATGCAAGTACAAACACATTATCTACTACTACACATTATCTACTAAAACATATTCTAAAAATGTTCTCTTATCCCCTCCTACCTAACATGAGCTTTCTCACAGTGAAATCCTAAGAATAAACCCTCATCAGTGGGATTCTAAGTAGACTTGTTTAGGGTTGCTCTGAAAGAAGTAATTTTGATGAAAAGGAAGTTAAAGCCCATATGAGCAAGAAGGTGCCCAAATTCTTGCAAGTCAATGGCACAACACACTTCCTGGGCAAAGAAATCTAATTCCTTATGGTTGGGTCACCACTGGCAGAACTTAGTATGCCTTCTCCCCATAATAAATCATATAAATGGGTTGAAATAGTGAGGGAGCCATGTTGATCTGGTGCAACAAAAAGCAAACAAAAAACAAGATTCTTGAGTAACAATGCAATACTGAACAAAGTTATACCTTCCTAGGTCCATTGAAGTCAGTGGTCTTAGAACAGTATAACTCTGTTTAAGATTGCACTGTAAGACATTAATTGTAGTCTGGCCTAGATCCCAGTTCATCAGATACATGAATACTCTGTCAGCAGGGTTTTTATACACAAAGAAAGGGGGAGGATATGAGCAATGGATTGAAAGGCCTAGTTTGTGACATTTTAATGGAAAAGTCAAAATATACAGATAAGCATATGATGGGTAGTGTGAAGGTTCCTGTGCATGAAAATGTAAGTGGAATGATAAAGTAGGCACTATATATAATATACCAGACGTATCTTAAAACATGCAAGCTTTTCAAAACACAAATTTTCCCAGAGTACTCTATTTGTCTTTAAGATGCTGCCAGGTTGGATGATGAGTTTACTGTAGACTGTGTGCTGCTTACAAGGGAACACTGAATACAAGCAGTTCGCTGTATAGCAATATATGTTGTTAGAACTATTGCTACAATTCTCAGATGAAGAATATCAATTGATTACCTTAGGGAGGAGTATCCTGCAGGAGAGGGGATTAGCATAAATCACTCCCCCTTCTTACACCCATGGAAATCTAGGCAGGATCCAAGCCTGTGTCTCCAGTGTAGTAGTAGTAATAGTAGTAGTGTGTGTGTGAGATTGAAGATTTGGACTAGGATCTGGGAAACCCAGTTTTGAATACCCATTCTGCCATAGAAGCTCGATGGGTGATCTTGGGCCAGTTTACACATTCCCAGTCTAACCTACCTCACATGGTTGTTGTGTGAATAAAATGGAGGAGAGGAGAGTGGTGTCTACTACTTTGTATCTCCATTGTGGAGAAAGATAAGGTGTAAACAATGTATATAAATAATAATAGCTGAAGTTGGGTACAGATAAAAGGTAAGTTGGCTGGTGTATGTAAAGAAGAGAAGGGAACAGGGAAAGGAGGCAGGGTATGGGGCTTCCAAGAGGTGACAAAAAGGAAATACTGTGGGCAGGGGAAATACAGGGCAAAGTGAGATATCCATGAAATCCTTGTGTGTATCCTAGAGTGAAACTGGGCCTGGCCTGGTGGCTGGCACTGTGCAACTCAGCCAGACTTTTCCTAGCTGCTAGGGGAAGGAAGGATGGAAACATGAAGATAGGAGGGAAGATAAAGGTGTGTTAGCTGCTGTGTGGGAAGGAGTGAGGAAGTAGGGAAAGAGGAGAAACTATGGGAACCTGAGGGAAAGGGAAGAGGAAATGCTGGTTGCCACTGTTGCACAGGAAGTACACAATTGACAGTTGGTTTGACAAAATGTTTGATTTCTGCTTGATGGATAAATTGTCATCTCAGCTGGCACAGGGTGATTCCTATTCATCAAATTTTGAATTGGTCTGTTTCCTGGTTTTAGAATTTGCATCTTATAATATTGGGTTATATTGACTTCTTGCTTTAAGAATATGATATTTTAAATGTTTTAAAAACCCTGCAGGGTAGAAGCTGCTTTTATTATAGAGTTTTTGCTCAAATACCAGAGTGTTGCCAGGGTGTCACTGGCATGATGATGTCACTTCCTGTGCTATGCCAGTGACGAGCCCTAGGCCTTTTTCTTTCTCCTCATAAGTCCCCCCATCCCCATCAGTTGCCAGGAGGAACCTAGCAACCCTAAATTGGAAAGGTCCTCAAAAATCATCTGCTCATTTCCTAACACATGAGAATGTACAAGATATCATCTTGTCTGTAGTCAAAGCACAACACAGTGTGATATAAATTGAGAATAGGAGGGATTCAAGGATACTGAGGGCCAAACTAGATGGTACAGTGTCTGGGGGTGCAACCTGTGGATGCCACCACCTTTTAAAAGAAATGTAAAAATGCTGTGAGGGCCCTGTCCTGATTCGGCCCATAGTGTGGTGGGCTGAGGTGCTCTTGTTCCCCTTGCATCTTTTCAAGTGCAGAAACAGCTGGGGGGGGTCATCTAGCCATTTCTGCATTTGAAAAGGTACATGGGGGACAAGAGCACCTCAGCCTGCCATGCTGATCAGGCTCTTGTTGCATTTTTAAATTACTTAGAAATGGCAGCAGTCAGATCTGTGGACACAATCACATCTAGTTTGGCCCTAACACTATGCAGGCTTGTAGCCATGGAGGGGAAAACAAGAGTGACATCATGTCAAATATTTATCATTCCCTTAGGAGCACTGGCTCTTTTTAGGCTCCTGGATAAGAAATAGGCTTACCAGGTGCCCACTAATGGCAGGCAAACTCCTGGTAATTGTTGCCAATGCCTGCCAATGCTCATTTGGTTGATGGGCAGAAGCCGGTCAGGAAAAGAGGGAAGGTGATCATCTTTGTTGCCATACAATAACATCACTTCTGGCACTACCTAAGTGCCAACATTGCACCAGGGCGACAGTCTAGCACGGGGGTGTCAAACTCATTTGTTACAAGGGCAGGTTTTTACATAAATGGGACTTTGTGGGGCCAGTCCATGAGTGTCATAAAATGTAATGTCAGGTAGCAGAGATATAAATTTTATAAAAGATACAAGCACAATTAAAGATATAATTTTTTAATTTAAAATACAAATATGCTTAAAACTCTTGCAATATATTATGTTTATTTAACAGTCTTTGACAACTGACACTTTCCAAATCTTCCCCCCTCATTTAAAAGATGCCTGCCTAAAATGGAAAGGTGGGGGAATAGTGGGATTTAGCAAAGCAATTTTAAAAATAAAACATCAAGAAAAAACACAAGGATCACAGCAGAAACTAAAATATAAACTAAAAATATAAAATGCTTTTAGCCTAGGAACATAAAATGGCTGGGCATTGCAAGCTTCTCCCCTCCCTTCAGGTCTACTCAGAGTAGCAGTGGCTCTCCAGTGTAATGTCCCCCTTTGGCTGTGGATTCCCAGGTTAGGGTACTCATTCAGGCACTCGTTCTCAGGTCCATTCATCTATGACAAGCTAGCTCAAAACATCAACCTGGTATCTGCAAGGAGACAACTCCATCAAGCAGCAGCTTCAGCTATACAACCACTGAAAAGTGAAACTACTCCACTCCATTGAAATACGTGGCAGCACGGACAAAGTTGCAAAGAAAATGCAGAATGGATTTCCTATTAAAGTCTTTGGGCCCAGATAGACTACTCTGGGACTGGAATGACAGCCATCAGAGTGAAATGACAGTCCCTGGGAGTAGCAGAAGCATTCTGGGATTGGAATGAGGGCCCCCACAGTGGAATTCCATTCCCAGAATGCTGCTGCTACTCCCAGGGGCTGTCATTCCACTTTGTGCCCTGTCATTCCAGCCCCAGAACGCTGTGTCTATTACTAGTCCCCAAGTAATCTATCTGGGTGCAGAGACCTTAATGGAAAAATCCATTCCATAGTTTCTTTGTAACTTTGCAAGCCCAGAAGTGCTTCCTGCCAAAGCAGGCAAAGACAAGATAGAGAGCGCTGGGAACTTCGGCAGCCTCAAACTTCAAAGGGTGAGGACAGAAAAGAGCTGTGGGCCTGATTAAAGCCATGGGTGGGCCGCTTCCGACCCACAGGCCTTACGTTTGACACCTCTGCTCTAGTACTTGCTCAGAAACTCCATTGAGTTCAAGAACAAGTGCTACAGTGTCACCCTGGTGCAATGCCTCCCCTTTCGGGTCATGCCGGAAGAGACATCATTGCGCAGCAACAAAGATCACTGCCCTCCCCCCACAACAAGTACCCATGTTCCCCCATCTTCTCTTGGCTGCCATTACTGGTAACCCTAATAAGTAATAACATAAGGGAAAGAATTTGACAGAATAACCATTCATATGGTAAGGACTGCTGCTTTAGAGGACAAAGAAGAGCCAGGTATGGCCGAGAGTGCCATAGAAATGTAGACTTTCCCTTCAGCATCAAAGTGATCAAATGGTTTTAAGTCCCTCCCCTTTCTGAATTGGGGGGGCTGGGGAAACTAAGAATTAAGATAAGCATACTTTAGTCTTCTGGGAAAAGCAGCCATTCAAGGGAGACATGATTCGGCACAAAGTCTGAAGAGAGGTAACTAGCCAAATGGAAAGGTAATGGGGATGATCTTAGTCTGAACAAGAGAGCCTGGACATTAATTTCAGTATGATCTAAGTCTGTGCTACTGGAGTGATTCTGGCATAAATAGGCATAATTCAACTATCTGCAGATTTTGTCTCCTTCTGGCAATTTTAAAGTTGCATCCTTTAGTTTATTTCATTTATACCACACATTTCTCCCCCATAGGGACCCAAAGTGATTTACATAATTCTTCTCCCCATATTATCCTCAGAACAACCCTGTGATGTAGGTTAGGCTGAAGGTATGTGACTGGCCAAAGTCACCTAGCAAAGTGAGGATTTACATTTGGATCTCCCAGATTCTAGTTGGAGGGAAGGTTTAATGAGAAAATTAACTGAAAAGTAAATATGTAGGGAACCTCTGAATACAAGTGCAGGGGAAGCATTAGCCTGTGGTATCTTACTTGTGTGATTTTCAGGGACACACTGTGTAAAGCATCATCCTGGACTAGAGGGGTTATTGAGTCAACTCAACACAGTAGCTGTTTCATTTTCTATAGGGTAGATTTGGCATGAAAGGCAGATCCCTCACCTTTGAGCAGCTCAAAGGTTTGGTGGAAACTCAGGGTAAATTATAAATTTTTCTGATTATGAATTACTGTGGAATATCTGTGTTAGTCCGTTGCTGCAAGAACAGAAAAGTATCTTGTGAAAATTTAAAGACTGACAGATTTACTGAAGCTAAATTTCACTTCACTGTATGCATCTGAGGAAGTGGACTTTAGCCTATGCAAGTACATTCTTAAATACGTTTGTTAGTCTTGGAGGTGGCCAAGACTCCATTTTGTTTCTCGTTATGAATAAAGGCTAAAGAATTTTCCCAGAGTTTGAATACAGGCTGTCGACCTCAAAGACTATTCATTATGCTTACAGAAATGTGATTTGTATCTGTAGTACCAACTATGAATTTACTATGAACTTTTACACACTGTATTTCTAAAAGTATGAAAGCTGCAGTCATAAACATACTTAGAAGCAAGCCCTGTTAAAAGCCACGGCAACCCTACCTCTGCATAAAGATGGTGTGGACATGAAAATATCTGGTGTTGAATTTGAATTGGCTTTAGATGAACAGATGCTAGACTGTTGTCCACATGGGAATCAGTAGCCAGTTTCTAGGGGACTGCCACATGCCTGCCGATTGATGAAAATCTTGCATAGAGTGCTGGACTAGGACAATGTGGACTAGGAAGGTGAAGCATAGCACATTTTGTATTCTGAAACAAGAGTGCACACTCAAGATCACTTAACACAAATTAGTTCTATCAAGTGTTAAATGCCAAATATGTACTCTCTAAAACATGTGGACTGACCGTGCATTTTAATAACACAAAAATAAAATCAAAGAGTAGATCACACAAGACAGCTTTAGGGTAATTGAACATTAAGGTAAATTCTGAAGGTTGTACTTGAGATATTCTTTCCCAATTAAAAAATCAGAACACGTGATATGATAGCAGACACCTCATCAATGAGACTTTCCTGCTTCTCCCTTCTGTTGGAAGCCTGCCGAGTCTTCCTGAAATTTTGTTCCTGAGGGAGGGGTCTGCGGAGAGATGTCAAAGCAACAGAACACCTTTTTCCACAGTTGCCTCTGTTGTACTTCTCTTACTGATGGCTCATGCTGGCATGTTATCACTTTTGGTCTCTGGCCACAGAACCAAACTCTAGAGCTGTGAATTCATTTATTAACTGATGAAAAAACAAGATCATCTCCTTTATATATAAAAGCATTTTGGTGGTGGCATTCTCCAGAACATTCCACACATGCCCAAATTGGTTGGCACCCTGGTTTATCACTCACAGGGCGTCTGTCTCCACTGGCTGCATTGCTGCCTCCCTTGGCATGGTCCCGCCCACAGAGGCGGCACCTGGCATCTCAGCCTCACTCTCCTTGGAGCCGACGGATGGGTCAGACTCTCTAGCAGACAGGAGCCTCAGCCCAATCATACCACCACCATTGCGGTCATCCTTGCCCGAGCACGGGTAGCCATCCGGCCTGCGTGCAACCACACGATGAACGGGACAGGCACTCCCGCAGGGGGAGGAGGCTCAGCCCAATACTGCCACCACTGTCCTCACCTGAGCCTGGCTACAGGTGGCCGCCCAGGCAGCCACCAGGCGATGGACGCACTGGGCACTTCATCACATGGGGGCCCCTCAGGCCGAGCCCGATCCTGCTGCCACCACCGCGGTCATGCAAGCCCAACTACTGGCAGCTGGACGGGCTCTGACTGGATGAGCGCCGGCACACCACCAGCCTGGAGGCTGCTGGAGGTGGCCCGGAGGACGCCAGGCGCACCCGGGTGGTAAGCCAGTCACACGCCGCTCCCCATGGGGGGAGATGCCGGGGGACCAAGGGTGCCTGCATCGCATCTGTCTAGGGCCCATTGTCTTCCTCTGCAATGGGCTTTGCTCCTAGTAGAGTTATAGAGCTTGAAGGGACCATACAGGCCATGTAGTCCAACCCCCTGCTCAATGCGAGATCAGCCTAAAGCATCCCTGACAAGTGTTCATCCAGCCACTGTTTGAAGACTGCCAGTGAGGGGGAGCTCACCACCTCCCTAGGCAGCCGATTCTATTGCTGAACTACTTTTACTGGTACTTTTCTGCCCATAAATAAACCCATTATTACAAGTCTTATCCTCTGCTGCCAACAGAAACAACTTCCTGTCCCTCCTCTAAGTGTCTCTCAACCATTAACAATGCTAGAGAAAGGGGTAGACATGGAAAGATGTGCATGCCTCTCAACCCTTAACAATGCTAGGGAAAGGGGTAGACATGGAAAGATCTGCACCCTGAGCCCAATGAATACAAAATATAACTTTCCCTTCCCATTGTGTAACTCTGTAAGCTTCCTAGGGATGCCAAAGGCAGTCTTACCTGCAGTGTAATTCTGCCTGCCTTTTGGGATAACCAGATGTCTGCCTCTGCAACTGATAGTTTTAATACCTTAAAAAACGGTCCCCTTCTGATCCTTTGAGTGAGGGTCAGGAAAGCAGAGAACCCAATTTGGCTCTACTTAATATTATGGAGTTTCCATTTTGGTGTTTCACATATTCTGGTTAGCTCTCAGAGTTCCAAACTCTTTTTACTAGGAAGCTCGACCTGATTGGCAACCCTAGTTGTGCCACATGGCAATAGGGTATTATGATGTTGTCTACAGGTACTGCACCTATGCTGGTCATTTTTCAGCTTTTCGACCTTCATACAAGAGCTTGCGTGCCACTGTACAGCTGATGAAATAGACCCCTAAAGGTTTTAAGAACAGTTACATGAATGTAGAACAGAACAGAGCACTACAAAGGAACTTTTTATTCGGAGAGGTTTTTTTCATCTGAAAATTTCCATTTTGTACTTGCTGTCTGGAATGATTAGTCTTTCAGCTGAAACAAGTAGTCATAATTACATCCAAAGCCATCATAGAGTTCTTTAAATCACAGGAAAATGTATATGTATACAAATTCATGTTTTGACAGCTGTTTTGCTAAAATTGCTGTGTTATTTGGCTTAGTTTGGTGCAAGAAATGAAGAAAAAAAGAAACTGGTAGAAAATATGTGCATTTCCATCTTCTAGAAGTGTTTTGTCTGATTTTTTCCTCCTTAAACATTCAACTGTTTGTTCCTTGCCATGACTAGCCTGAGTAGAGATTCATCAATTGTAGGAAAACTGGCCAATAACAGGAGCGTCTTATCAGAAAAGACTGTGTATATATTAAAGTAGAATACATGTATAACCTGCTTCAGAATGTGTGTGCATATGCTCAAAAGGTATCGAGGCTATCTGCTCTATTCTGTTCTATCCCATATTTCAGGGACCTTTACTATACATTTTTAAATTCTCTTGCTGGCTGCATGTTTTTATGCTTTTTAGAGCCTTTATCAACTCCAGTTCTCCTACTCCCCTCCTCGCAAACAGCAGACAACTGCTTTTTAGCCCAGCTCCATAATACATTCTGTGGGGACGGGATTTTCTGCTGCTAGTGCTGGATCTGAGCTAGCTCTAAAGACAGTATTAAAGACAAAGTCTAGGGCTTTCTAAAAAGTAGTTTGGAAAATACCCATCTTTTGTCCTGCGCAACTGCTACTTTGTGAACCTCCAACTCTTCTGCCTCTGAAATAAAGCCACTGAAAGTGTAGCAACTGTATGTCTCAAGACATCCTCCCCACATCACACCTTTTCACACCTTAATCAAGTTATTTCTGTCTGTAAGGCCATCCCACTCTGTGTGAGCAAATTTAATCAGTGAACACATAATCTCTGAGGCAGGGCTCCTCCATCCTTCCAGGCTCCAAAGATTCCAAACACCCAGCTTGACTTGTGGCTCATGCTTTGCATGTGGCAGATTTTTTACTTTGCATCAGCACGCACCTTTCCCTCTTGCATGTGCATGCAAGGGAAGGTTTGGGGGCCAGCAGGGCTCTAGGCTCCAGCATGCACATTTGATTTCACTGGGCCATTCTGCATCTAGCATTCACTCCAATGTTTTACGAAACCCACACTTGAACAGAAAAAAATGTGGCTCTAAACCACATTCAAATACACTGGGCCAATACAGTGCAGTGGAACCCTCCTCATTGTGCAGAGTTGGCAACCCCCAGATGAGGCCTGGAGATCTTCTGTATTACAATTGATTTCTGGGATGGGGAATGGCATCCTACCTTGCTGAGGTCCTTCCCCTCCCCAAACCCCATCTTCCTCTGGTTTCACCCCCCCACCAAATATCCAGGTTTCTCCCAATACAGAACTGGCAGCTGTGACTTGACAGCCTCCCCCAAAAAGAGGAGGGGGTGTTAAAAAATTATCTGCCTTGGGTGCTAAATAGGCTAGGTACTGGCTAGTTGAGGTATAATTCTTGGCCTTCAGGAACAGATTCTACTTCAGGAGCAGATTCTCCCCAGTTTCCTATTTTATGTTTTCCCTGTGATGTCCCTATTTACAGTTCATATAGGCTAGAAGAAAGGTGGGTTTTTAAATATTGTAAGTACTAAAAATAAATAAATAGAGCAGTTTACATAGTAAAATTGGTCAATGATTAAAATGTCCCAAAGTTAACCCTACAACTTCTTTTACGTCGTCGTCGTCATCATCATCATCATTATTACTCCCAGGCAAAGGTATCAATGGCTTCTGATTCTTTTAATGGTTCAGTGGTGGCTGCTATTGGAGACTCTGGGAGGGCATTAATATAAAAAGCCCTCTTTCCGCTACTGCTTTTCTACACCATGCAGATATGAAAATGTGCACTGCATACCCCAAGTAACTGATGTCTCTTGGGGACAAGCAATTGTCAATAAACCCCTTGTACAACTCCGGACCATGACCAAATTAATTATCTCTGGAATTAAATATGTAAGAACATAAGAACTACATTTCTAGGCCAGCCCAAAGACAGATCTATCCTCCAGCAGTTACCAGTTACTTTTTGAAAGCTAACAAGAAGGCATGTTGCTAGTCACTTCACACTGTATCCCTCCAGAATCCCATAATCAGAGACATAATTTCTTTAAACAAGGAGGTTCCATGTAACTATTCTGGTTGATAGCCATTAACAGATAATTTGGAATTGATAAACACAAATATTCAAAACTTTCTGATATATATTTTGAATGTTAAAAAAACTTGAAATCTGAATGCTTTAGACTTAGTTCTGATTGTTTCCATTTTGCATGTTTCATATGATTGATTGATTGATTCGATTTGAAATCTCATTGTTCATCAAAGGTCAAATGCAACTTGCCTTTGCAATGTTATCTATAAAATACTATCAGATACTAAATGCCATTGCATGGCAACTATCAAATACTAGTCTTAAAGAGCAATCCTAAACAGGTCTACTTAGAATCTAAGGGTGTGGTCACACGGTTGTTTTGATCGGGTTTCACTGCTGTTCCCTATTGCATTTAAATTTGCTGATCAGACAGGCCAATCTGCCTCCCGTGCCAAAGCGGGCTCACTCAAGCAATCCTCCTGGTTCTCTGCTGCATTTTCCTGCTCCTGGAAAATCAAGTACTTTCCAGGTACTTGGTCTTTAAATCCATGATTTTGCCTATCTGGACAGCCACCTCTCGCATAATGATTGTGATTAGGTCGTCTGACCATCCTTCACTGCACTGAGGTCCCCCCCCAGCTTCCTACTTTGAGCACATGAGCAAACTTGCACTGAATACATTCATTGCTTGAATGTTCAAGCACACAACTTCTTCCTCTCTTCTCTCTTCTGCCCCCCCCCATAGGGTTTCTTGGGTTTCCAGCCAGCCTCCTCTTGCCAGCTGGCTTCCTTCTCTGCCGGGTCCACTCCAGTGTCCACTTCTGCCCTCCCTCCCCGATCCTGTGCACTTTCACCAAAACATGCTTTCTACCCCCTCTGGTGCTGGGAAGGGGGCAAAGGAGCCAACTCTTTCCCCTCTCGTCCTTCACACATTTTTTTTTTTTTTTTGCCAAGCTGCCACTGTCGTGTGCAAGAGCAATGTGTATAAACCTTCAAGCACTTGCTTGTATGTGGCTGGGTAGTTTTGTTTGCTGTTCGGGAGGGGCAAACCTGCTGCTGCCCCTTTAAAGGGGGTGGGGAGGACAGTCTCTCTCTTGCGCTCTCTGGGGCTGGTGATTAACCTGCTGCTGGCTGGACTGCGCAGAACCACGCGTAAATAATGCCGGCAGCCCAAGATCCTCTGCTGGCCTCGGGCGAGTGAGGGAGGGCAGCCCGGGAAGCAATGTGCCATCCCAGTAGCCAGGGAGATAAGAATCCACACCGGAGGACTATGCAGCAGGGAGAGGAGCCTCACCTGGAGGTCCCGATCTGACTTTCCCCCACTCAAAGGCGCCACGTCCAGGTGGCTGCTGGTTGCCCCGAGACTCCATGCACTTCCCCAGACCCAGCTGGGATCACAGTACCAGAAGCAGATGGGGGGGGGAGCAGAGATGGGGGGGAAGATCCCTCAAGGCTTGCTTTCAGCTGTGAGCCTAGGGTGAGAGTTTGCCTGCACAGAGCACCCTGCTCTCCATCACCGCCATTTGGGCAGTGCAGCTATCTGGACAGTGCCCAGAACATCATTGTGTAATGCAAGCAGTTGGGGGAGGGACGTGTGAACATCTCAATGCAAAAAAAAAATATTCCCGATCAAATCTATTGCGGGAATAAATCGGGATTAGCTTGCCGTGTGACCACAGCCTCACTGAGATCTACTCAATGGGGTTTACTCCCAGAAAAGTGTTCTTAGGATTTCCTTGTAAAAAAGCAACAACTAATTGCTGAAACATATGGAATATCAGCAATTTTCAAACTACCTTATGGAGAACTTTAATAGTTGATTATCTGGTGTTTCTAACTGAGAAGAACAACTGGAAAGCAGCTTTGGGAACTCCCTGTCCATAGCAGATTGCTCACTGTCTTCTAGGACACAAACACCATTTTCCTGTATGAACTTAGAATATGCCCCAGAAACCTTTGCCATGCACACAGAATGGTTTCTCTGACAGTTGTGCAGGGGTTTACTGGCAGATGTCAGTGTGGAAACTGTTCCCTGAAATAAGGAGGTTTGAAAATCACTGTAATGTATCAGTGCATATCAGCTATTTATACTGTCAAATATTAAATAGCATTGCACATTGACTACTGAATAGTGCCATATATCAGCTGTCAGACACCAAACTCTGAAATCAAATATTACTTGTTGTCAATTACAGCTAGCCAGTGTCCAGGAAGTATTTGAGTAAGCAGTGCACACCTGGAGAACATCCATCATCAATATTTGCAAAGTAGAATTTTGAGGGAAATGTTTTTAGGGAAATTCATTTTAGCTCTCTATAAAACTATATTCCCCATATTTGTCTTTCTTTTCTAAAATAAAATGATCACTCTATTTAGCATTTTATTCTATGAAAGATTGCCTAGTTCTTTGATAACTTTGGTAACTCCTTCTGTACCTCCCCTAGTTGAAGAATATCCTATTTGAGATAAGATTTAAAAAACTGGAAAATGCAACAGTAGCCACAGGATTGGAAAAGGTTAGTTTACATTCCAATCCCAAAGAAGGACAATGCCAAGGAATGTTCAAGCTATCGCACAATTGCACTCATTTCACACACTAGCAAGACCTCAAGATCCTACAAGCTACACTTCAGCAGTACGTGGATAGAGAACTGCCAGAAGTATAAGCCGGGTTTTGAAGGGGCAGAAGAATGAGAGATCTAATTGCCAACATTCGCTGAATTATGGAGAAAGCAAGGGAGTACCAGAAAAACATCTACTTCTTCTTCATTGGGTGTGTTCAGACAGATCTTTTGATCTGCCATAGGAACGACTCCCTTGCGGATCAAAAATGCACGACCAGACAGAAACATCTGGGAAAAATTCTGGTCCCGTAGACATCCCGTTCTGCTGCGCCTCCAATCCTGATTTTAAAAGAAGCAGTTTCTATGTAGGGTTTTCGCTTACCCGCACGACAACTGCAGACTTTCTTCCGTCTGGTCACTCCATTAGCGCACGATGCTCCCGTCGGCTCGGTCTGACATCAGACCGAGCCGACAGAGGCGCGATTTTTTAAAAAATGAAACCCTATGTGCGCTTTAACGAGGAAACGCATTCAGCGATAAGCGCTACAAGGAATGTAATATTCATGCTTATTTATTTTAGGGACAAGATGTTACCGCGATGGGAGATGGAGGGGGGGAAGGACTGTTCTAACTTGCGAAATAGTCCCTCCATTGATCATGATGGCAATGGCAAGGGGGAGGACCGGGACTTATTCTTTCCATCCCTGCATGCACAAAACTTTGCTGAAAACCCTCTGCGATCGCCTCAGTTCTCCAAGGAGGCGCAGCCTTGCCTATGCGAATGTACAAAACTTTTTTTAAAAAAATCCTCGGTGGATGCCGTGTAGACAAATCACGGCGGGAACAACGCGCGGTGAGGCTATTTCATGGGGGGGCGTCTGGTCGTGCTAGGCTGGATTAAAAAAATCGGGATAAAATTTTAGGAGGGCTCATGGCGCGATTGACTGGCTGGCTGAACGCAGCCATTGACTACGTTAAAGCCTTTGATTGTGTGGACCACAACAAACTGTGGCAAGTCCTTAAAGAGATGGGAGTACCAGACCACCTCACATGTCTCCTGAGAAATCTGTATAAGGGTCAAGAAGAGACAGTTAGAACCGGACATGGAACAACTGATTGGTTTAGAATAGGAAAAGGAATAGGGCAAGGATGTATATTGTCACCCTGCTTATTTAATGTATATGCAAAGTACATCATGTGAAATGCTGGTCTGGATGAATTACAAGCTAGAATTAAGATTGCTTGGGAAAAACATCAACAGCCTCAGATATGCAGAGGATACCACTCTAATGGCAGAAAGTGAAGTGGATCTGAAGAGCCTCTTGCTGAAGATGAAAGAGGAAAGTGCAAAAGTTGGCTTAAAACTCAACATCAAAAAAACTAAGATCATGGCATCTGGCCCCATCACTCCTTGGCAAACAGAAGGGGAAGTCATGGAAGCAGTGACAAACTTCATGTTCCTGGGATCCAAGATCACTGCAGACGGTGACTGCAGCCACAAAATTAAAAGACACCTGCTCCTAGGGAGGAAAGCTATGGCAAACCTAGACAGCATGATAAAAAGTAGAGACATCACTCTGCCAACAAAAGTCCGTATGGTCAAAGCAATGGTGTCCCCAGTAGTAATGTATGGCTGCAAGAGTTGGACCATAAGGAAGGCTGAGCACTGAAGAATAGATGCGTTCAAATTATGGTGCTGGAGAAGACTCCCTTCGACTGAAAGGGGATGAAATCAATCAATCAATACTAAAATAAATCAACCCTGACTGTTCCCTGGAAGGCCAGATATTGAAACTGAAGCTCAAATACTTTGGCCACCTAATGAGAAGGGAGTTTTCACTGGAGAAGACCCTGATGCTGGGAAAGATTGAAGGTAACAGAAGAAGGGGATGGCAAAGGATGAAATGGTTAGACAGTGTTACCAATGCAACGAACAGGAAATTGAGCAAACTCCAGAGGATGGCAGAAAACAGGAGGGCCTGGTGTGATGCGGTCCATGGGGTCATGAAGAGTTGGACTTGACTGTAAAACTGAACAACAACAAAAACCCAAAAGTGCACCTGATATTCTCGATTTTTGGCTTAGTTACATACACACCCCTTCCTCTGCTCCAGAAGAAAGCTGTGATGCCACTTCCTGTTTTCTGAATCCACTTCTTCCTTTGCACTTATCTCCCTGGGAAGGACAGTATCGAGCAGAAGCTGCTTCAAGAAATAGGAGATGACATCATGCTTCCTCTGAATGGCAGAGGAAAGAGAAGTGTCTGAAGGATTTCCTTGAGTTGCCTCAACAGAAAAAGGGGTTGGAGGGAATTATTTTCGCAAGTGTCTGGCTCCTGCCCACAGATCAGGACTAACCACCACCTGTCTGCTTTGCCTTCCGTCCGTGGATTATATGATGAAAAAGTAACTGTCATTTTTTTGGGGGGGAGACTGGTACAATGATAGAAACTTGGAAAAACCTGAGCAGACACATTTTTGAAACAGTCAAAGGCTTTTTTACTTTAAACTTTTCAATAGCTGGGATTAAATGAATATGAGGAAGGGATGGGGGGAGATAATGATACTTGTTGCTAGTCCTGGGGAGAAACAGAAATCAGAATAAAAAGTCATAATATGAACCAACTCAGATTGATGTAGTTAGGCAGTACTTTCCCCCACCCCAATACAATCCTAGAAGGATATTAAGGATCGTTGATTTTATTCTTGGGTGGGTATGTCTAATTGCAAAGCAATAGCCTTCTTAATCTGTTGTAGCAAAAAAAAGCAGAAGTCCAGAAGTAAAACACAGCCAAAAGCCGTCTGGCTCAAGTTTTGCTGAACATAAAGATACTATACTTCAGCACTACCTCTCCTTATACTGTAAGACTACTAAGTATTGGAATATTATTATGTTATTTATATGAACTGTGAAAACAACTAAATGAGCATAATATTAAATTAACTGTGCACAGCATCCCAGTACTATTTCCAATTGAGCTATAGCCTTATGTGTGTTGTGTTTAGAACAATTTACACAAAACAGGTGATTAATGAATAAAATATTTTCTGCTAAATACAGAAGAATTTGTCATCCTTATGAAACGGCAATTACTAGACCTTATTTCTTCAGGTTTATCAAGGCAATTATAATCATGTTGAAAAGTACTGAAGTCGGAGACTCAGCATGGTGAAATCAGCTCAAGTTTATTTGGTTACATCAGAACGAAGATAAAACTAGCTGGTCCACAGCTGGCTTATATTCATGTCTGTACACACCCCATGATAGGTTCTATATACATGGCTCCGGTAACTATAGGTTCCCTGCAGGATCCTGGTGCTCCCATTGGTCCGCACCTAGGATCCGCAGTGTCTATTGTTCTAGGACAAAAGGTCTGTAGGTCTGTTTGACCATATGGCCAGGCACACACGGTCACAGCCATCTTAATAAAAAACACGACTCCCCCTTAGTTCCAAAGTACTAGGATACATAGTCCTGCAAGTACTCTGGGCACCGTCGTTCTCTTGTGGAGCAGCATGGCTCCATCAGGGTTTTGTTAGGTGTGGTTGGCCTGGTTTGTAGCTCAGAGACAGCAGTCAGCAAAGTCCCAGCACTTCCTTGGTTGTGTGTACCATCCGTTCTGCCTGTCTGTTGGTTGCCAGGTGGAAGGGAGTGGAGCAGTCGTGCTGAATCCCATAGTACTGCACAAATTCCAGGAATTCTACTGACGTAAATGCAGTCCCATAGTCCAATACCAGTGTGTCAGGGATACTGTGGGTGCTGAAGATCTTCCACATGGCTTTGATCGCTGCTCTTGATGACGTAGAGGAGACGGGGACCACCTCAAGCCACTTAGAGTAGGAATCCATGAGAATGAAAAATGTCTGTCCCTGGAATGGGCTCACAAAGTCCAGGTGGAGGTGGGCCCATGGTTTGTGCGAGGATTCTCATTGGCGCACTGGGGCCATGGGAGGGGCCAGCCATTTTTCCTGGCATGTCTGGTAGCATTTAACCATGTCCTCTATCTCCCCATCCATGCCAGTCCACCATACATAGCTGTGCGCTAAGGCTTTCATGCGCACGATTGCCAGGTGGGTCTCGTGTAGTGCAGCGAGTATGTGTTTGCATAGGGGGCTAGGGATTACTACCTGGCTACCCCACAAGATACAGCCTTTGTGGGTGGACAGTTCATCCCGGTGGGACGAGAACGCTGCACATTCAGGGCCCATACTCTCTGTGGGCCAGCCCCTCCCCGCCCAATTCCGAACACGGCAGAGGACGCGGTCCTTACTGGTGTGTTTGGAGACGTCTGGCACCTGTACTGGTTGGTCGGGGAGGTCTTCCAGCAACAGGATCTGGTGTGCAGAAGCCGGGTCTGGGTTGCAGACGGGTAGCAGAAGGCGGCTGAGGGCGTTGGCATGTCCCATTGCCTTTCCTGGCTGGTTTAGCAGGGTGTACTCATAACCTGTGAGAAAGATAGACCACTGCAACACCCGGGGAGACAGCATCTGGGGTGTCTGGTATTCTGGGGCCAATAGGCCCAGCAGCAGCTTGTAGTCCGTGAAAATGGTGAAAAGGCGGCCATACAAGTAGTTGTGGAACTTATGCACTCCCACCACAATCACTAGTGCCTCCTTGTCGAATTGAGCATAGTTCCACTCTGCTGCAGACAAGGTGCGCAAGTAATAGGCTACTTGGACCTTGCAACTGTTGGCTAGCCAATGACCCCGGACTGCCCCCACCTCATAGGGCGATACATCGCATGCGCGCACTACTGGGAGGGATTCATCAAAATGGGTCAGGACAGCATTGGAGGTCAGGAGGCCCTTTACAACCCAGAAAGCTGTGGCCTGCGGTGGCCCCCATTACCAATGTGCTTGTTTATCCAAAAGGCAATGCAGGGGCTTGGCCATGACTGCTTTGTGTGGGAGGAATGTGTGCCAGGGACACTAGGATGTGGCTCACCATGGGAATGGGATACACGTGGTCTTGGAGGGCCATGTTGATAGTGCATTTATAGTCTGCACAAATTCTGACGTCCTTGTTGGGCTTGACTGGGGTTATGATCGGGATCTCCCACTTTGTGTGGGGTACTGGCTCCTGTACCCCCTGGCTGACCAGGCAATCGAGTTCAGCCTCGATCTTGGGCTGAAGTGAGAACAGGGGCCACTGGGCTTTCAGACAGAGTGGGCGAACCACAGGATCGAGGGTCAGGGCAACCAGAGGACCCTTGTAGCGGCCAAGCGATCCCTCAAATACTGCAGGGAACTCATCACACACTTTACTGAAGTTCCCCGACTGCACATTTTGTATCCCGGTGATGGCTAGACCCAAAGCGTCAAACCAGGCTAGCCCCAGTAAGCTGGTGAGATGGCCCTTGACCACGACCAGTTCCAATGGACCTTCGAATGCTTTGTATTTTATGCAGAACTGGCCCACTCCTTTAATGGCTACCGGGTTCTTTTGGAAATCCTGTAGCTTTAGGCCAGTGTCTACCAGTGGAGGTCCCCTGTTAGGGCAGAGCGTGTGTAAGGTCTCCTCAGAGATTATCAAGAGGGAGGAGCCTGTATTTAGTTCCATCATGCATGGGGCACCCTCTATTAACACAGTCCACTGAGGTGCTGTGGAGTTCTGCTGTTTCCTGGTGGGTTGTGATGCGGCGCTGGTGTCCTTTGGATCGACAGGCCCGGGTGATGTGATCTTACTTCCCACAGGAACGGCAGATGGCATCAAGGAACCAGCAGGCCCTTCGCTCATGCGCATCCCCACAGCTGGCAAAGGAGGCTGATGTGACTGGCTTCTCAGCATGCACTGGTGCTGATGCCATAGGTCGTGGATTCCGCTGAGCCATTTGGCGTACCTGCAAGTCTTCCTCCTCATCTGATGTGTCTGAGGCTGGAGATGTGCTTGTTTGATGAACTGCTTGGCTGCGGTGCTCTTGGTGCGACTTCTCGTACACCGTGGCTTTTTTTAAGGCCGTGTCCAGTGTCAGATCATCGTGGCTTGTGAGCTTGCAGTGTAGCTTGGGTTCCCAGAGGCCCATGACGAACTGGTTCATCAGCGTGTCACTGAGGCTGGGGAACTCACATCGGGTGGCCACTCAGCGGAGGCCCGCTAAGAAGTCGGTTGCAGTTTCTGTGGAGCCCTGGAGTGGTGCAAAGAAGTCGATGCATTTAGCTATTTTTGTCAGTTTGGGCACGAAGTGATCCATGAGCGCCTTCTCAATTTCACCATAGGTGGCTTCTTTTGGAGATTTTGGGGTTATCAGGTCCTTCAGTAGCCTGAGTGTCTCAATCCCACAGGAGCTGAGCAGTAGGGATTTCTTCTTCCCCTCCTCAGTGATGTCGTGGAAGTCGACATAGTATTCCAATCTCTCGATCCAGGCTTCTCAGTGCTCAGGATGCGCAATGTCGAATTCAGGGAGGTTACCTGGAGTGGCAGCCATGATGACTTGGACAGGAGCATGTGGCTGGGTGCTGTCTGGAGCGGTGCAGGGGCATGGTGACTGGAGACTCAGAGTGCAATGCGATGCTGGACCCGGGGTCAGAGGTGCGGGGTGCAGCATCTGGGTGGTCAGTGCACAGCATGGTGCTCATTTCCGTGTCAGAGCCTGGCTTGTTCATCGGGATCCCACCTTCATCATCAGTGAAAAGTACTGAGGTCGGAGACTCAGCTTGGAGAAATCAACTCAAGTTTATTTGGTTACATCAGAACGAAGATAAAACTAGCCAGTCCACAGCCGGCTTATATTCGTGTCTGCACACCCCCCCAACACACTCCCAACACCCGTGATAGGTTCTATATACATGGCCCCGGTAACTATAGGTTCCCTGCAGAATCCTGGTGCTCCCATTGGTCCACACCTAGGATCCGTGGTGTCTATTGTTCTAGGACCGAAGGTCTGTAGGCCAGGCACACATATTAATACATAACACATGTTCAGCCAGCATTATTATTTCTCATTCTATATTTCAAGAGGTGGACGGTTTTGAAACTTTGATATCCCAATCAGTTTGAAAAGTCTATTTGTTATGAATGGACTTAGATCAGAAACATTCAAAATAGCTTACACAACTGTTTTTAAGTTCCTTGAGTCCAGAGGATTTCACTTGTCAGCTTCTATTTACTTTAGTAACCTTATCAGAGTCTGGGATTTGCATACATTTTTATCTTAAGATGGAAGGATCACAGAACAACTCTTGCCTGTTTTTCCTGTCTGACTATGACTGCTTCCACACAAAATGCTTTTTCTGTATCTTCTTTGCTGCTGCCCTTCCAGCTTAAGCACTCTCAAAAGTTGCTTCTAGGTGCGTTGCCTTTCTCTACTTTTCCTCTGTTATTTCTAAGTTGGTGACCATGCTTTTCTCTGCACACTGCATCTGGTGAAGGAACACATGCTTCTGTCACCATAGAAGTGGTGATGTGATGCCTCTTTTGGGGTTTTTTTTCTTTGCACATGTGCTGTATTGACACAGTAAGATAACATGAGGTGATGTTCCCAGGGCAGCAGATTTCACCTTTTCTAGATTTCAGGATGCCCTCCCCTCCAGTCAGCAAGAACACCCAAGTAAACCTGTTCAGGCTTATTTAAAGCAGGAAGAGGGAGGAGGATCCAGCTCCATACTTTTTCACTGGTACACACACTCCCTCTTGTCTCACCTTCCAAGCCACTGGGTATGGGACCCTTCCCCCAGTCCTTGGCTTGAAATTCAGTGATCCAGTAGCTGGGATCCTGTCTGATTCCCCTTCTACCCACCCCACTGAGTGAGGAACTGTAGTTATGTCTGAGTGGAAGAAACAGCTAGGTATGGAAATGTGTGTCCCCCCCCCCAACCGAAAAGGATCTGTCAAGGATGGGCGAGTGGGCGTCAACGTGGCACATGGGGTTCAGTGTGGCCAAGTGCAAAGTGATGCACGTTAGAGCCAAAAGTCCTAACTATAATACACATTGATGGGGTCTGAACTGGCAGAGACTGACTGAGAGATCTTTGAGTCATAGTAGATAACTCAATGAAAATGTCTAGACAGTGTGCAACTGCAATAAAAAAGGCCAACACTATGCTGGGGATTATTAGGAAGGGAATTGAAAACAAATCAGCCAGTATCATCATGCCCCTGTATAAATCAGTGGTGCAACCTCATTTGGAGTACTGTATACAGTTCTGGTCACCATACCTCAAAAAGGATATTATAGCTTTGGAAAAAGTGCACAAAAGGGCAACTAGAATGATAAAAGGCTTGGAACACTTTCCCTATGAAGAAAAGTTAAAATGCTTGGGGCTCTTTAGCTTGGAGAAACGACGGCTGAGGGGTGACATGATTGAGGTTTATAAGATTATGCATGGGATAGAGCAGGTAGAGAAAGAGGTACTTCTCTCCCTTTTGCACAATACAAGCACTCATGGGCACTCAATGAAATTGCTGAGCAGTCAGGTTAGAACAAATAAAAGGAAGTATTTCTTCACCCAAAGAGTGATTAACACATGGAATTCACTGCCACAGGAGGTGGAGGCGGCTACAGACATGGACAGTTTCTAGAGGGAATTAGATAAGCATATGGAGCAGAGGTCCATCAGTGGCTATTAGCTACAAGGTATAGATAGGAACTCTCAGGCTGGGGCAAGTGATGCTCTGTATTCTTGGTGCTTGGAGGGGCTCAACAGTGGGAGGGCTTCTAGTGTCCTGGCCCCACTGTTGGACCTCCTGATGGCACCTGGTATTTTTGGCCACTGTGTGACAGAGTGTTGAATTAGATGGGCCATTGGCCTGATCCAACATTGGCTTGTCTTATATTCTTATGTATGTTCTCAAAGAGGAAAAAAAGGAACTTTAATAGCTGAGCATATGACTCTATGGAAAGACAAGACACCCCCCCATTTTATGGTTGTCTACTAGAGCAGTTTTTTGATATGACACACTGTTGTTGTTGTTTTTGTAAAAAGAAAAAAAATGATGGACACTACCAGGGAAAACAGCAGCTGCTGAGGGGTGGTGGTGGAGATGTCTAGGAAGTGGGGCATGGATGTGGTTGGATCTGGGCAGGATCTTTAAAAGTGCAGCAAACTGTACAGACACCACAAAAAGGCTTCAGGAGTGTCCTTCCAGAAGCATCTATGAAAAGATAGTCTGAAAAAAGATAGTCTGAGGAAAAGTTGGGAATCAGGCAGCAGAACATTGACTGGCAAATTATATTATGTGTAAGGTTGGGGGGAAATGATGCAGTTCAGAAGCCAATCTGAAGCAAAAACTCCTTGTGGCAATAGCTCTTGTAAAATTGGCAAGAGTGGTTTGTGATAACATCTTTATGTAAAAACTGTAATGTAAGAAGCAGCTCCCAATTCAGAGTTCATTCATGGCCATCAAAGCCAGGGATGCTGTTGTCCAGCCTCTACAAAATCAAATGAGGCACAAGGCACTGCCAGGGAGGTTAATTGCACAACCATAGGAGATGGCAAAGAGGAGAGCTTAAAGGTGACTCTCAACCTCTCCCACAAAGGCTTTTGCTGTGTCCTGTTGAGGATGAGTGTTATGTCCGCTGACCGCCACTAGGCGCCAGCAACCTTTACCAGAGCTTGACTCTCAGAGGCAATAGGGACTACGATCCTGAAACCTCAAGAGGTCACCAATAGGAACCTTGGTGGGAAGTTTAAACCCACCAATGGGACCTGTGGGTGGTCCATGGGGACTGTATATAGTTGGCCATCTGGCTGGTATTCTCTGTTCTGTTGTGTGTGCTAGTAAACTATGATCTGACAATCACGCTGTGTCCTGGTTCTTCATGCAGCGAACCCACTACACAACAATGAGTGATGGGCACTTTGGAGCAAGTGCTTCAGCTTTATGTATGTGTCTCTCAGTGTGCATGTTAAGTGCCATCAAGTCAAATGCTGACCCTATGAATGAATGACCTCCAGAAATGTCTTGTGTCATTAACAGTTTTGCTCATGTCTTACAAACTGAGAGCCGTAGCTTCCTTGACTGAGTCAATGCATCTCATCTTGGATCTTCCCCTTTTCTTGCTGCCTTCAGCTTTTCCTAGCATTAGCATCTTTTCTAGTAGTCATTACTTTTGTCTTCTTGATGTTCAGCTGTAATCCTGCTTTGGCACTTTCTTGTGTAAACCTTCAGCAATAGCCATTTCATATCTTCACTATTTTCTGCCAGTAATTTGGTATCGTCCACGTATCTCAAATTGTTACCATTCCTTCCACCAATTTTCACTCCACCTTCATCTAAATCTAATTCAGCTTTTTTAATGATATTGTCTGCATACAGATTGAACTGATAGGGAGATAGAATACACCCATGTCTGACACCTTTGCCAGTTGGAAACCACTCTGTTTCTCCATATTCTGTCCTAAAAGTAGCTTCCTGTCCAGAATACAGGTTGTGCATCAAATTTGTCCAGAGTATATGTTGCACATATGTATTTCTATCTATATTTTCAAAGGAAAGAAAGGCTACACAGTGAGAAAAAGAGAACTCTTGTGTTTATCTCTCTGTGTGTGTATGTGTATGTGATTCATAAGTAAGGTGAGCCTTTGTGTATAAAGCTTTGGAGTTCAGAGTCAAAAGCAGCAGCAGAGGGTTGGGTGAGGCATCAGGAAGTAGCTGTCGAAGTTAGAAAGAAACTTTTAGGAATGGAAAATGTTATCTGGAGTAAGAGTCCTTGTTACATGAAGAGGAAATTCTTGGTTTATTTTCAATAAAATAGTCCATAAAGCACAATGGCTTGTTGGACTTACTCAGGCTATGTCTAATAGAGCCATTCAATAAAATACAATAAGTAGATGCACACATTTCAAATTCAAAAGTTTACTTCATAAAAGGGTGGAACTAATATATTCTGAAAGTAAAGCCCAGTATCAAAATTGGATCAGTTCTCCAGATCCATTCAGTCAGGATAGTTTCAAGACTTGGTCACAATATTTTAGTGCCCATGAGATAAATTCTGCTACTGTTTCTGTAGTCATCAAACCACAAAAGGAGGCTTAAGAGATAATCCATGGAACAAGCTGCATAGGTAGCCATAAGCAGAGGTAACATAATTGTTGTTTGTTTTGCATACACCTTTCAGGAAAACAAAAAATAGGTAATGGATTCAACAACCTGAGGCCCACAGGGACATAAGCTCTGCTCATGTGAGAGTCTCCTAAATCTACCAGTTTGTTCTGCTAAAGGGAATGTGCTAAAAACAGGCTAAGGAGAACAACCTAAAATAAGCAGGAATCGTAAGCTGGGATAAAGATTTACTGTAGGAAATGGAAATTGAAGGCATAGAACCCAGATAAATAGCTGAGCAGACTCGCTTGGCAGTCTACTATGAGCATTTGCCAGTCCAGCTCTTCAAACCTTTTGTTACTACTGCACAGGCCTTGTTTAATCCTAGATCTGATAAATAGGTCAAAGAGAACCCCAGATCAGCAAGTCTATACACTGGCTCCAAGAGCTGGAATAGGAATCAGATTGAAGCCAGCTCACTGTAACTGGGAGGGAGTCAGACAGAGTGAAGGACAGCCAGAATTTGATTACTGCAGACCAAGCTTCATACCAGCTTCTAGTCACAGGGCCCATGAGACTATGCACCTAAATGTTCCAAAAAGAACACACAGGAAGGCAGTTTTGTTGCATTCAGTAGAAGGTTTAGTAGCTGGGCCGTGACTTTCATTTTAAATACTTGTAAGGCTGAGGGAATGTAATGCCCACAAAAAGAAACAAGAATCTCCAAATAGCTACAAGATTAATTCTGGTACTGGTCAAAGCTCGCGTGCAATTCAGGTTCCAGGGAAGAGAGGAATGAAAATGGAAATGCAGGTAATTGAATGAAAGGACTTGTTCAAGAGGATGGGCATCAGTCAACCATGCCATGTGGCAATGTTCCCTCTAAGCTGTGGAATGTTGTGAGTAAAAATTCTACTCCATGAGCCAAAAGAGCTGTGAACATTAAAGTTATGAGCAAGCCTACATTTGACTTTTGAGTAAGCATAACCGGCTCAAGCTTCATGTGTAGGGTTACCAGATGTCCTCTTTTTCTGCTGTCCGTTGTTATTATTTAGCTTAAATAAATCAATTAAAATTGTTGTTATTTAAAATAAGGAAGGTTAGGAATATTTCTAGTTAGTAGTAATTATCATTGCTTAAATAGTAGGGATATTTAAAATGAGATTTGTCGTACTGATAAGTTATTTGAAGTAGTCATGAAATATGTCCTCTTTTTTTGCTTTTCAAAATATGGTAACCCTATTCATGTGCGTAGCCATATTGGTCTGAAGCAATAGAACAAATTTTGAGTCCAGTGGCACCTTTAAGACTAACAAAGTTTAATTCTGGGTATAATCTTTTGTGTGCACGCACATGTATCTGAAGAAGGGTGCATGCACATGAAAGCTTATACCCAGAATGAAACTTTGTTGTCCTACTCATGTGCAATATCCTTTACATCCGATCCCAGTACAAAAACTGCCAAACCACTTGTCAAGATATCCACGTCACTCGTACTCTGTTCCCCCCCTCCTCTTCTTAGTCCAGCTCTCCAAGTCAAAACATTATACAGTATAAGCAAACCAAGCAAGGGGGGAAAGGCAAAAAGCCCACCCAAATGGGGATAGCTATAGGTTATAGTTACCTGTCTGTGCATTCTCAGACTGGCATTGGAAGCACTGGAGAGAAAAGGCAAAACAACTGATTCCTTCTCCCCCTCCCCGAATCATCACTCACTCTTGCAGCCCTTCCATCCCTCTGGAGCCAGATTTGCCAACTGATCCCAGAATCTAACATATATCCCTGTCTTCTCTCTTGAGTTATCAATTAACAAAATTGACTACAGCTACTACTGACATTATTTGGTATTATAAAGATCAGGAAAACAGCCCTGCAATAAAATACAGTTGTGGGATTATCTTTGCTAGTCGTAGATTGAATATGCTCAATATTCCAAATCATAATCTCTAGTTGATTGACAGGTTAATCTCAAACTTCACTTAACCAGTTTTTTTTAATGAAACAATTAACAGATTTTGTTGACATGTTCTATTTAACTTTCTACTTAGTAAACAACTCATAATTTTTCAGACTTCCCGACTGCTTGCCATAGGAATACATGAACATGTCATTTTTCAGTTTTTTAAAGGTTTGTCAGTATTTCAAGGAATCCAAGTTCTTTCTACTTCAGTTCTTTTTTTTGGGGGGGGAATCTGTTTTCCGAATTTGTGGACTGTTTTATGCCTGTATTATTTTTAGAATGGAGATGCTTTTTTTCCCAATTGATTGAAATGCAGTAGGTCCTGCAGAAAATCTCCATTGACGGATCCTGCTCCTGGGGGATGAGGACAGCATGAGGGGAAAGGTGGAAGTCTGAAATGAGAGAGAGGGTTGAATCAGCAAAAATCATTTCCCTTCTTCCATCACAACAGATGTCCCTGCGCTGGACCAAAAATCACTGCGCTAAATCCTAAACATTGGTGCACCAGCACACCCTAATGTAGTTTAGCAGGAACACTGGTCATGAGGCACACAAATTTGGCCTTAGAAACAGCATTATCTTTGATTTTTCATACTTAACAGGTAAGGATTCAGACTTAAACTATTCCCTGAAAAGTCAGGGAACGACTCATAATGAGATGGAGGTTACTCTGGGTCAGGATTCAGACCTACAGGCAGTGTGAAACCACCTGGAAGATGGAGACTCCAACCTGCAAGTATCTGTGGCATGGTGTGGGAGATGAGCTTCATCTGGAAACTGCACTGAGAGTGTGTGATATCAGCCAGCTCATTGTCACCTTGAGTGGGTTGGAGGTCAATGAGCAAGAGGTGCACTCTGAAGATTTGTTGGATTTTAGACATTCCAGAGGCCAGGACAGAGCTAGCAGGGAAAGAGGCGGGCAAAAGTCAATTCATGCCAGTTCGGAGCTCCACTTCAGAACAGTGGCCAGAAGAGAGAAGAAGGGTCAGTGCAGAGGCCAGCAGGAGGTGAGAACCCTATGCAGCAGCCCAACATGAAGAATGCTGGTGCTACAGGAGGGAACCAGTTTTGGAGACCTGCAAGGCATGGTCATGGCCTTCATGGATTTACAGACACAACTAATGGACTTGCTTCTCCATGGGCAGGAGGGGGATTGGGAGAAGTAAAAGTTCCCCATATTCCAATATGGGCAAGATCCCCTGCTATACTTTTCCCTTTTCCAAGCCTCATGTAAAGATTTTAAAGTGCTGCAATGGGAATACATGAGGATTCTGCATGGCCATGTGCGTGGTGAGTGGAGTGACCTAATGGGGGAGCCCCCAGCTAGGGCTCAAGACTATCAGCAGTTTAAGAGACTGGTTAGGCAATGGTTTGGGCTGTCAGAAGATCAATTAAGGCTGCAGTCCTAAAAAGCAAGTCCTAAGATCAAAGAGACTTATGCAGCCTTTATGTCATGTCTAACCAGACTCTTGGAGTCATGGATCAATGTTGCCCAGGCTTTCACTCATGCCCAGCTGAAAGGCATCCTAATTAGAGAGCAATTCTTTCAGGTTCTACCTTGAGACATTTCCACATTGGTGCAGGCTCACAATCCAGCCACCTTAAATGACATGGCCCTTTTTGCAGACCAGCTAGCACCACAGCCCCATCTTGAGCCAAAGGGACTGAAATCTTTGAAGCCAGCAGTTGGGGGGGGATAAGAGGGCCTGAAATGAGTGACGGATCAAGTTTTCCAAGCTGTAGTGGCAGGCAAATCCCTGTTCCCAAAAAAGATAGCAAACTTGAAGCAACTTCCACGCCAAAAGTGGAATGAAAAGTGGAATGAGAACTGGACCGACTTCCACATCAAAAGTGGAATTAGAACTTTTGCCATGAGAAGGGACATTTTAAGCAGGACTGCCAAAAGTTCCTTCGGAAAGACAAAGGGAATAGCCCTCCTAAAGTACAGTATGTGGCCAAAGAGACTTTGGAGAACTGGGAGTCGGAAGGGGTAGATGGCCCTGATGCTGAGATTCCCCTAGTTGCTGTTGCTAAAAAGGACAAACGCTTTTGAGTCCAATGGCCCCAGGCAGAGCAGATTCAATGACAAAGTTTCAATGCCATGTACAGGTGCTGTGATTATTTCCTCTACAATGTCTAGTTAAATTAAATTATGGTATATATAAGTGTGCCTTGCTGCTTTCTTGGCTTTCAAAAAGGTTAATATAGTACTATATTTACCTGCACAACAGGTCATGTTTAGTTCTGTTAAGGATCTAATATATCTCTTTATTCCCATCTATTGTAGTTCTCTCTTTTGGAAATTAAACTGTTAATAAAATGGCTTTTCAATATCTATTAAAAATTTTACATGCTTATGGCCTCTAGTTATTACTTCCCAAGATAGTCAACATACCTGTAACGTTGGCCTTCAACTGAATGCTTTGTTCATAAATGTGGTATACATTGCTCTTTTTCAAGATAGTATGGTCTTTTGTGATGCTTTGTTCTTTCTTACAACTGTTCCATGACAGATCTTATCAAAATGCTTCTAGTGTTGGTATGCAGACTTTTATGTTGTTAGACTTATGTCATGTCTTATGTAGAAGAAGAAGAAGAGATTGGATTTATACCCTGTCCTTCACTACCTGAAGGAGTCTCAGAGTGACTTACAATCCCTTTCCCTTCCCCTCCCCACGACAGACACCCTGTGAGGTAGGTGGGGCTGAGAGAGCTCTCTCAAGAACTGCTCATGAGAGAACAGCTCTGAAAGAACTTATGACTGACCCAAGATCACACCAGCAGTTGCATGTGGTGGAGTAGGGAATCAAACCCAGTTGTCCCAGATTAGAGTCCACACTCTTAACCACTACACCAAACTGGCTCTCAGGTAATATAACAATTTCAGGTTATTTAAGGAAAGTGCAGTTTTAAACGTTAAACAAACAACCATTAGGAATGTTCAGAGTTCTGCAAGTAGGATTCCCAAGGTGCTATATAAATTATTTTGCATAATCCATTAACTCATGATTGTACTTCATAATACAGCTGAGAACCAATAACTGAGTGCTGAAATACCAGTTACATCTTGAAACATTGTTTAACAGAGAGGGCAGTGGCGACTCAGCTACAGCGTTTTTTGGATGACGCTTCCATCTTAGACTGCTTCCATTCTAGTTTTCGCCCTGGACACGGTTTGGAGATGGCACTGGTCACCCTCACGGATGACCTCCAGAGGCATCTGGATCAGGGTGGATCAGTGGTACTGATGTTGTTAGACCTGTCGGCTGCGTTTGACACATTCAACCATCAGTTACTGACCCACCGTCTCAACGACATAGGAATTCAGGGGGTTATCTTGCAATGGCTCGCTTCCTTTCTCAAGTTTGGGAACAAAGGGTGGCACTAGGGGAATAGCAGTCCAGGAGACACCCACTGGATTGTGGAGTGCTCCAAGGGGCTGTGCTTTCCCAATGCTATTCAACATCTATATGTGCCCCCTTGTCCAGATTGCCTGGAGGCATGGGCTGGGGTCTCACCAATACACTGATGACACCCAGGTCTATCTGATGTTGGGCGGCAAGTCCGACTCCAGACCAGAAGATCTGGACCAGGCATTACAAGCTGTGGCTGGTTGGCTTAGACTGAGCCGGCTGAAACTAAATCCCATGAAGATGGAGGTCCTGTGCTTGAATCGGGGTGGTTTGGGCATAGGGATCCCACTCCCAACTTTTGATCGGGCACTGTTGGTGCCAGCACTGGAGATTTGGAGCTTGGGAGTGCTCTTGGACACCTCCTTAACAATGGAGGCCCAGGTAGCAGCCACTGCCAGGTCGGCCTTTTACCATCTTCAGCTGATTAGGCAGCTGGTTCCCTTTCTCAACTGCAATGACCTGGTAACAGTGATCCATGTGATGGTCACCTCGAGATTAGACTACTGTAATGCTCTCTACATGGGGCTGCCCTTGTTGCAAATTCAGAGGCTGCAGCTGGGTGAGGGCACATCCAGCCTGTGCTGAAGGCGTTGTACTGGCTGCCAATAGCATACCAAAATCACTTCAAAGTGCTGGTTCTTACCTTTAAAGCCTTATATGGCCAGGGTCCAACATAACTGAGGGACCGCCTTTCCCCATACATACCCCAGAGAGCACTACAGTCGGGGTCAACTGACCCTCCTGGGCCCAAAGGATGCCAGGCTTGCTACCACCAGGACCAGGGCCTTTTCAGTTGGCTGCTCCATACCGGTGGAATGAGCTCCCGGAAGAGATCAGGGCCCTGCGGGATCTTTTACAGTTCTGCAGGGCCTGCGAAACAGAGCTCTTCCCCCAGGCTCTCAATTAAGGAGCCGCCACCACTATTACCATCAATAATTTTAACTATAGAGCCCTGGCCCTTGGCTTTGACATCCAGCCTGTGCCGCCGCTCACATTGGAAGAACACTGAGCAGAAAAATTGTTTAGACCTTGAAGGCACTCTTCAGGACGCCATCTTAAGCAATCAATGAAACATCACCAACACTTTATGATTTATGATTTATTCATAATTGATTTGTTTTAAATGATTTTATGTGGATTTTAATTGATGTGTACGTGTTAATCAAATAATGTATTTAATTAATTCACTACATAATTAAATTAATTGTGTTGGCCTTTTTGCAGTCGCGCACTGTCTAGACATTTTCATTGAGTTATCTACTACGACTCCAAGATCTCTCTCTTTGTCAGTCTCTGCCAGTTCAGACCCCATTGACGTGTATTTATATTTAGGATTTTTGGCTCCACATTGAACCCCATTTGCCATGTTGATGCCCACTCACTCATCCTTGACAGATCCCTTTGGAATGCCTCACAATCCTCCCTGGTTCTCACCACCCTGAACAAGTTCATGTCATCTGCAAATTTAGCCACCTCACTGCTTATTCCCAACTCCAAATCATTAATAAACAAGTTAAAAAGCATTGATCAGAACAACGAAACTGATGATTAAATTCTGTACTACTGGAAGGATATCAACAAATGACATGTTTAGAAGTTGTTTTATAAAGCTCATTAAGTCTGTGGGGAAAAATCATGAACCAAAACTGTGAAGCAAGGCTGGTTCTTTGTAGGGGTAGGAAGAGCCATCTCTGCAGTATAAGCAGCAGTGAGCAAAATGGAGGCTCACAAAGATTCATTCATTCATTCATTCAATTAAATTTCTATCCTGCCCACCCCTGCAAGCGGGCTCAGGGTGGGTTACAACAGAATAAAACAAAATACTTCCAAATAATCCAATTTAAAATTCCACTAGCATAACTCACAAGATGGCAAATAACAAGTTAACAGAAGCTCCCAGGTGAGCCTGTATGGTAATCTTATGGCCCAGCCCTGCACCACTTGTTGCTGGTGATGCCCTTCCCAGCCCCCTTCCTCCTCAGCATAGAAGTGCCAACATGACAAGTATCTTGCCAGTGTCCCCTATAACCCAGCTATCTCCCATAACTCTACAGCTGAGTTACAGCTCAGGTGTTGTTGTTTTTTAAGCACTGTGAAGGGGAGGGGGAATACCAGAGCTTAGCATCACCATTTTGAAGATGGCACAAAGCTCTGTCCCCTTCTTGGTATGGCTGCAGGTAGAGCTTTCCCACAGAAGCTCTGGATGCAGCTGGCAGGCTTCCCTTTTTAAGTCAGAATGAAGGAGCTTTTTCTTTGCTCCGTCTTAAAAGAGAAAGCCCCACAAACCGTGCTTGGAAAGAGCATGATATCATGTGGAAGCTCCCCAATAAAGTGGAGCATGCTGTGTTCCACCTGGGGAGAAATTCCTGTGTGATTGTTTCTTGTTTACTGATCTTCAGTTTGCTTTTTCAAATCATTGTTCTCTGGATCATTGTTAAAAATCTGATATTTTACAATGTCTCACAAGAGGGCAAAAAGGAGATGAAAGATTCCATAGTCTCTTTGTCTGTATTTCGTATTTATATAGCTTCTTTCTTTCTCCTGTATCTGTGCATGCATGCATGTACACACATATTTATTCCTCATTAGTTTCATGATAAAAGAATATATAACACCAGCTATTACATAAACAGTATCAAAAGGTAGTGATATTTGTGTAACCGTTTATGAATTCTTTCTGCATTCTTTTGATATGTTCTGAAGATCTGGGAACAGTAAATATGCTATGAAAAGTTCTCCACAGCCCTAGCTTAAACACACACAATGAGAATTGTCTGATCTTAAGAGGTGGTAATGTCTTTATAGATGCCGTAGAAGTTCAGGTAGTAAATCTGATTTCCTAAAAATACATTTTGTTAAAACATCTCACTGGAAATTATAATGCAGAGCAGGGGTCTTTTCATAGAAAAAGAGCTGCAGGAGCTCATTAGCATATGGTATGCTAATGAGCTATTAGGCTATTAGCATATGCCATGCCCCCAGAAGGGGAAGCAAAAAGGGGGAGGCATCTTCAAAGCCTCCTGTTCCCTTCCCCAGCTGGCCTGGGTGGGGGAGCTAAGAGAGAAGGGGTTTAAAGTTTAAACTCCTTCTCACTAGAGTTGGGCCACAGAAGGAGGAAAGAGGGAAAGAAAGAGAGAGAGTAGAGAGAAGGAAAGAAGGAAGGAAAGAGGGAAAGAAAGAGAAGGAAAGAAGGAGGGAAAGAAAGAGAGGAAGAAGGAGGAAACAGGGAAAGGAGGAAAAAAGAGAAGAGAAGAAGGTGGGAAAGAAAGAAAGAGAGAAGGGAAGAAGGAGGGAAAGAGGAAAACGAGAGAAGGAAAGGAGGAAATGAAAGAAATTTGGCGGCAATTCGGCCCCATTATATCCTATGGGCCATTGAAGTCAATGGTGAAAACATAGGGTATATTCTGGGGGCTGGAGGGAGGGGGTTTGAGGGAGAGGCTCCAAACTCACAGGGTAGCTTCGGGAGCCTCTCCCCACATACACCCCCAAGTCTCAAAGCAATTGAACCAATGGGCCTAATTCTATGGGCACCATGGGGAAAAAGTAACTTTTTTCCCACCATAGAGAACAATGGAGGGCATGGGGGCAACCTGTTTGGTCCAATATTCTTGAAACTTGGTGGGTATCTTGGGGAGAGGCTCCATCAGCTACCCTGTGAGTTTGGAGCCTCTCCCTCAAACCTGCTTCCCTCCAGCCCCCAGAATATACCCTATGTTTTCACCATTGACTTCAATGGCCCATAGGATATAATGGAGCTGAAATTGACATGCGGCTGCCTGAAAGACTCCCGGGGATGCTGGCTGGGGGCGGGGCTTGGCTCCTGAGCTGCCGGAGCTGTGCTCCAGTGTGCTCCCCCCAAAAGTCCCCTGATGCAGAGTGAAAGCACACATTTTTATAGTGCTCCTCATAAAACAGAATAAAGTAAAATAAGTGAACATAGAAACCAAGTAAATATATTAATTAGTATCTAATGATAGCAATAATTGTATTTATAAAAACATTAGGTGCTATACAATGAATATTTTTTAAAAAACAAAATCTTGGGCCTCAGCCTTACAATATAAACTGACATCCCATAGAGAAAAGGGAAAGGACATAATATATAAGATGGAGAACGTGACAGAATGTACCAAACAGCTCTACTGTCAAATAAGTTTATTTTTGTGCCATTTAAAATTTTGATTTTAGTGCCAAATTCATGTCCTTTAAAACTTCTTGCATCTTAATTTGGGCACTTTAAGCCTTTACACAAATTATTAACATTAACATTATTAAATAGAGAGGGAAAATTCACATGGGAGCCATTTTTGTCTGTTCCCCACCACCACCCCAGTGAAAAGGACATTAAATAATGATCAGGAAGTTTGCTTGAAATTAGCAGTTTGAAGAGCTAAGCCAATGCAGGGGATATGGTAGACACAGCAGAGAAAAGCACAGTAGTCCTATTGACCCACATGATAGCTAGAAAATGACTAGCACATAGAGCAATCCTGTGCTGCGCCTGCACTGTGGCGAACAGTCACTGGGTAATTACGGCAGCGCTAGTCCATTTTCTATGGGGACAAGTTATGCAGTGGCCAGCAAACAAATTTGGTCGGTTCACAGTGTTTTCTGAGTGCCACCAGGGTAGTGTCTGCAGCAGTTGTGGTGCTGCGGTCAGTGGAGGCATTGTGTGGGGGCGGTGGCAGTATGATGGACAGGGCCGCCAGAACCAAAAAGGGCCATGTGACAAGGGGTGGAGTCCAATGTCCATCTCAAGCAGGGGGTGGAGAGGGGTGGGCCACACGGGTTCTGCCCTTGTTGTCAGCAGCACACACACCACCCCCTTAAAGGGACTAACTCTTGTCAGCCCATCCAGGCTCCTGATAGTGGAGAGGGGGTTTGAGATGTCCACCAGCAGTCATCTGCTGCTGCTTCAATGCCTAAACAGAGTACAGAGTCCCTGAAGGGCAGAAGGGAAGGGAGGTTGTCTTGCCACTCTACCCATTTGGAGGTGTCTGTTGATCCCTGGTGGGTATGCTTCCCAGCAGCCCAGACACATAGCCAAGGGCACTCTTGCACCACTCCTGCCAGTGCCCTCCCTATCTCCCAGAAAACGCATCGAGTCTGCCAACTACATTGGTTCCCCCCACCCATTGACTCTAGGCACCCCTACGATCCCCTGCCCCTGCAGTGATACCTTCACAGATGTCTTCCCCCTGGGTGACAGAAGCCCCCGTTCCTAGAATGGACAGACAGTTAAAAACTTCATTCATTCATTTCCCAATCTCCTCCCCCATGGGGACCACAAGTGGCTTCCATCATTCCACTGTCCTCTGTTTTATGCTCACAACAATCCTGTGAGGTTGATTAGGCTGAGAATGTGCAACTGGCCCAAGGCTATCCACCTAGCTTCCATGGTACAAGTGGGGATTGGAATCTGGCTCTCCCAGGTCTAGTCTCACGTTCCAACCACTGCACCAAGCTGACTCATTCACCCAGACCACACTCTGACCCCTCCCCCTTCACATAGCTGCCTGTTAGGTGAGGGAGGGAAGCTGCTGCTCAGTCAGCTTTGGAGGTGCTGCTGAGCCTGATACATTTGGCAGAGGGCTATGACCAGTGACACCTGCAGTACCATCCACAGCCACCAAGGCACCCAAGAGCCCTCCCCCTTAGACATGTCATTGGGCAGCCCTCAGGGGTAGTCACAGATAGGGTTGGCAGGGATTGGGGCAGGGAGGGTTGTGGAGATAGTTGTGGCACAACACAGACTTTATTGAACTGAAACCATGGCAAAGTGTGAAGACTCCATTCACTACCTCCCTGGGGCCACAGGGAAGAGGACTGAGGATCCGCAGCATGGCATATGTCTAGGTGGGATGGCATTGTAGGTGGAATTTGGAAGGGCTGGCTGGGTACAATGCTGCACTCCAAGAGGAGGGCTGGGAAAGCAGACTGAGCAGAGTGTGTGGGGGAAGCGGGATGAGCCACATCCACAAGTCTCCCTGTTGGATCTTCATCTGCAGGAAAGCAAAACAGAGATACGTGCAGCCATGGCAACCAGGCACAAGTGCCATGCTGGACTCAGCCAGTCATGTCAGCCCTGACATGGTCTGCAAATGCAACCCCATGGGGGACCTTCACCCCAAACCCCTCCTTGAGGCACATGATAATACCATCTGAATCATACTCACTTGTCCTGTCTTAAAGTCCTTAGAGATTGCTGGCAATCCATCCACAGCAGCACCTGCAGCTGCTTCTTGAGGCTCTGCTCCTGCAAGGAAATAAGTCAAAGCGTTGCCTGGTAAGCTGGCTGTAATGGGAGGTGGCAACCGTGCTGGGCCCCTGCCCATGTTGGCACCGCAGTTGGAATTGCTGGCATCATCAGAACTGGAAGCTGGCCCCTCTGACTCCTCGGGAATTGACAGCCTGCCGCTGATGGCACCTGAGCCAGTAACCCCCGCACCTGGACCTGCAGCAGCCGATGAGGAGCAGGTGCAAACAGAAAGCCCGCCTGATTCACCTCCATGGGTGGCTTGGCTGAAGGAGCGGCTCTGCAGCAACTTAGCAACCTGCCACTGTGATGCATGCTGGCAGGGAAGGCGGGCACCTATCCCTGAGTACTGACAGGAGCGGCATTGCTGCTAAGGGAAGCACCATCAGAGGCCTATATAGCTCCCACCCGGGGTTGGGCACTCTGTGGAAGTAACAAGTTGCATCCGTGCTGACCTTGTGCCCACCCTTGGTTCCTGTGTCTGGACCTTGCTCCTGTTTGGATTCCTGGCTTCCTGACCTCCTGCTTTGAATGACTATTTTCTTGGACTCTTGACTTGGCTCCTGTTCTGTCTCTCCTGCCTCCTGACCCAGCCCAACCTGTGACACTGGTTTACCATGTACAGTGGAAGAGCAGCCAGACCCCCCCTCCCCCAAAATCACTGGCATGCCCTGTCCTCTGGTGAGGGTGGAAAACAGGCATGTGACAGAGCTTACAGACCAGTGTTGGGCTGAAAATATCTCCCCCCAGCAGTTAATTTCCTGTGGTGTGTTGGAGGACATGGTGCTGTGAGGCCATGGCTTGTGTTGCCCCTGGACAAACTCAATGCTGGGCTTGAGTGGGGAGGTGCCATCACAGCACCCCGCCTCAAGTGAGGGGAATGGGGGAGCAGGTTTGGGATCCTTGCCCTTGCTTACATGTCAGTGTATGGTGGCCCATTTGTGTCAAGCCTCCAAAGGTGTGGGGTACCTGTTAGGATTCTGAAATGGGAGAGGTCAGCCACAGAGTATGGACTTGCTCTCCTCATTGGGTGTTAGTGCTCACTCTGTAATGCTAAGTGCTAAGTGCATTACAGTCCCATCACCAAAATGCCTCATTCCTTCCTCTAAGCCCACACAGCAGGGAGCTCTGAGATGGAGTTCTGTGCCGTGCACCCTAACAACTGAGTTTTAACATGTCCTGGCTGAGGTTTTTGTAGGATGGAGAGGGTTGCAAGCAGTGTTCCCTCTAATCTGAATTAGTGTGAGCTAGCTCACAGTTTTTTAGCCTCCGGCTCACACATTTTTGTCTTAGCTCAGGAAGGATGGCTCCAGAGCAGACTAATTTGTACAGTACATAAGAACATAAGAGAAGCCAATGTTGAATCAGGCCAATGGCCCATCTAGTCCAACACTCTGTCATACAGCGGCCAAAATATACCAGGTGCCATCAGGAGGTCCAGCAGTGGGGCCAGGACACTAGAAGCCCTCCCACTGCTGCCCCCTCCAGCACCAAGAATAGAGTGCAGCACCTGCCCCAGACTGAGAGTTCCCATCTATACCCTGTGCCTAATAGCCACTGATGGACTTCTGCTCCATATGTTTATCTAATTCCCTCTTGAAACTGTCCATGCTTGTAGTTGCCACCACTTCCTGTGGCAGTGAATTCCATATGTTAATCACTCTTTGGGTGAAGAAGTATTTCCTTTTATCTGTTCTAACCTGACTGCTCAGCAATTTCATGGAGTGCCCACGAGTTCTTGTATTGTGAGAAAGGGAGAAAAGTACTTCTTTCTCAACCTGCTCAATCCCATTCATAATCTTATAAACCTCGATCATGTCACCCCTCAGCCGTCGTAGCCAAATCACTCACTCACAACTTTAATGCCAGTAGCTCACAAAGTAGAATTTTGGCTCACAAGACTCCACAGCTTAGAGGGAGCATTGGTTGCGAGTGGGTGCCAGTCAGGAGACTTGGGCAACCCTGGGAAGACATGATTGGTCAAACCTGTAGTAGGCCTCCTGAGCCTATGGACCACACCATGTTTTTTGTTGGTTTAACTTTCTGCCTGTGACAGAGGTGTTCCCAGTCTGAAAGGACTCAGGGAGCCAACTAACTGGCCACACCCCTGAACCCACAACCATGCTGGAGCAGAGGCCTACACATTGATTATGCCAATAGGCAGCCTCCATGGGCCTCTGTGGGTGCTCAAGAGCCATGGAGAGGCACTGAGGGCCTGTGCTATCATAACTGGCCCTTACGCCAACCTATCTTGGAGATACACTGGCATATGGGTCAGTTGGCTCCCTGAGCACTTTCAGCCACACCTTAGGATCGTGCTGTATATATTTCATAGCGTTCTGTAGTCAGCATATAATAGAATTGGATAACAACATTTGATAACTGCCATCTAACGGCAGACTTTAACATATTATTTGGTAGATAATATTTAATGCCATTCACAATGTAATCCTAAAGAAAATTACAGCCTTCTAAACCCATGAATTTAGAAGGGTGTGATTGTCTTTAGAATTGCACGATTAGTATCTGGCAACATTTGACAAATAATATGCAACAGTATTTGGTATTTTTAGTTAACAGCTTTTGGAATTCCCAATAATGAAGGGATACCAACACATTTCAAGTTTTTAGAATATTTGTATGGTGAAATGTAAAAAAATAAAACAGTGAATTTCAAATGTCTGAATATTCATTTCACTTCCAATATGCTAATATATGGGATATATTTAAACATGTAGGGAAAAATTAAGAACTTTTGATTTCAGATTGATTTTGGTGCAAAGTTAGCAAAAAGAAAACTACTACAAATGATTGCTCTTCTGCTCAGAGCAATGCACCATTTTTTGTGTGTGTGCATCCAAAGCCATCACTAATTGGCCTTGGTAGCATTAATCTAAATAATAACCACAACAAAAACATGTATGTCTTCAGCACAGATGTTGATAGCCCCAGAACAGTTGCTGCATGCTACAGATCACAACGAATTTTAAAAATGAGCATATCCCTTGATGTCCATACTAGTAGCCCATTAACAGAATTATACTCTAATGGGAGATCTGGCTAGTCAAGAACCATGCTTGGCTGCTTCAGGGCAGAGTCAGTGCTATGCAGTCTACTGCACTAATTACACACTCTTGATGAGATCATTAGAGGACAATAAAGGAAAATTAGAGTAGTTTGCAATATGTGTGGACAAATTAACTATGTTTTATTCTTAATTAATTAATACTTTGAATAACGATTTACACTTAAACATGGAGTGAAAAAATTCCAGAGGTTGTTTTTTTAACAGTTCCGAGAGTTTACTAACATAATCTATGAACTAATTTTATTTGATTAATAAGTAAACAGATTATATTTTTATTTTAAAAATATGAATTTGAGTTTGATTTTATATCCATTCCTTTTCTCTGATATGGACCTAGAGTATTTTGTAGCAAAGTACAATGTTTTGTGGGAAAAGCAGATAACTATTCTGTATCCAGACGTATAATCTGCCGGACATTGTCTGTGGATCCTTTCTGGCCAATTTTGATGGCAAAGTGCACATGATGCTGGTCTAGATAGAGAAGTTATACTAAGAAATAAAACATCTCCTTGGTATAAACTGATTAAAGTGGATAATCGCAGGGCACATTATCTGACTAAAATCTCTTTCATTAACTTGTGTTCAGCCTTTACATCCCTTCGTTTCCAAACTATGCAAACAGCAGTGCTTGAAGGTCGATATACCAAAACACCAGCAACTGAGCGCCTTTGTATATGCGGTGGTATATATTCAGTCAATGAAGATCAGTGTCATTACCTCCTGGATTGTCCACTTTATTCACTCCCAAGAAAGAAGTTTCTTGGCACAATCTTAGATAAATTGGACCCTTGCTCCACATCTGGAAACGTTTTAACTTTACTTGCAGAAGTACAAGGTTGCACTCTTTGCCCTAGCAACAAAGAAAATCCACATCAAGTTGACTAAATCCTCTCCAGCTAAATAGCCAAGGCTACATCAAGGTATTTAAGGTCCTTTTTAGAAACCTTACCCCTAACCTTATTTTATTTTGTCTGTTCCGATTTTTATCTTATATTATTTTAAGCAGTTTTATGCCAGACATATATATTTTTACTTCCTGTATTTTATGCAGATCCTATTCTGCATTTTATAACTTTTATCATATCATATCATATCGTATTGTATTTGTAATGGCCACTGGCCATATGCAATAAATTGAACTGAACTGAACTGAACTATTCTGTAGTTTTCTTCTAAAAACATTGGGGTGAATACAGCCAGTTTTTCTGCTAATGAAAAAGGAAGGAGGGATTCCCTTTGAACACCAAAAAAGTTTATGCTTGGGATCATGGGACATGCACATGCCAATACCCTGTGGAATAGAGGCAGTAGTATGGAGAGGAATTGGGTGAGATGAAGTGAAAAAGTTGGCTGGGTCCAACTAGGGCTGTCAACTCTAGGTTGGGAAATTGCTGGAGATAATTGAGTTTGTGAAGAATGGTGTTTGTGGAGGAAAGGGGCTTAGGAGGGATCTGATACCATAGAGTCTAGTCTCCATTTTCTCTTTGTAGTCTGGAGATTATGACAGACCCCTGTCACTTCCCAACTCTCAGCAGAATTTCCCACCAAAAATTTAGTTCCCCTCAATGAATGAATCACCGCCAAGAAGTGTGTATTTCTTGTCTGTCCAGATATTTGTTTAGGCTTCTGATCTAGCAAAGGAACTTGAGGGAAATACAGGAGCTGTCTTGTTTTTAAACCCTTTTAAAATGGCACTTAAGACAGAATAACTTACAAAATAGGATAAAGATTTTATTTAACAGGCAGGGGAGGGGGGGAGAAGTCAAAGCTGAGAAATTCTGCGGTGAAACTTTGTAATATGTACAGAACTGAGAACTTAAGACATGCAAAAGAGACTTGTAGCTTCGTTTCAGAGAATTCTAGTTTTTTTTCCATCAGAGGTACTTTTCTTAGTATATTTCAGCAATAACACAGGATCTTAATAGATTTCCCTGGAGAATAGCTCTTTCTAAGCGTTTTTAGATTTCTCCCCTTAGAAAATCTAGTTTCTCTGTTCAGAAAATTGAAGCTTTCCACTAACTTCTGAGGTATCTAAAGCTGATTTCCTTTATCACAGCCCCAGGTTCTCCTTAGAGCACAACCCCTTTTTACTGGCAGGAATTATTCTTCTTTTCCCTAAGAAGCAACAATGCTTTTCTGTTTGGCTTGTCTGGGATTTACAAACTAACAACCCAGTCACCCTTGCCATATCTCTCTTCCGGTATCTGTTGTCTGTGTAAAGCAGTCTTTTTTTGTTGTTGTTGTTAGCTGTCTTGACTCAAATTCACAATTCTCCTTCAGAGTAGTTCTAATACCGTTAGGGCAAAGGAGTCTTTTCTCTTCTCTCTGCACAGGATCCTTTCTGACTAACTCTGTCAGAACACCAACTCCAGTTATCCCTTCCGCTGTCACAAGATGAAAGACCCTTTTCCCTCCAGAACAGCTGATGTTAAACTTGCTGTCAGCTGATGCTGGCCAATCAAAGAGCATGAAGAGCAGTCAATCACACAAGCTTTCCACTCCAGGGCAGATAAACCCCTGATCTCTCAGTGTCTCTGAAATAGCAGTATTTTAAAACCTGCTTTTCTGTGCAATCTGTCGCAACATCAACTATTTTGGGAGAACTCTAGGTGCCACCTGGAGGTTGATAACTCTAGATCCAACTCACACCCTGTTTTATATATAGCCCCTCCTTCACTCCAGAGCTGCAGTCATAAAAATTTACCAGAGCTGGATTCCAGATAGTGGTAACAGCCTTTTTCCTGTCCACCATGTATGACATCCAAGATTGAAGGTGTATGTGAATAATATAATATATGTTCATATTCCTGTTCTTAAAACTATAGTGTGAAGGAGAACTAAATAAGATAAAAGTTATAAAGTTATACATATAAAAGTTATAAAGTTATATATATAAAAGTTATAAAGTTATAACCATAAAGTTATACAATCTGAGGCAACTGGGGCAGGTATACACTGCATTTGAATAGGAGTTGCATTTTAGTAACCAAGAAGCTCATTCCACAAATTTCCCATTTTTGCATTGGAAAGATTAGAAAAAAGACATCTGGAGAAAATAGGGGAGTTCCACAAAAATTTGGTGGGGTCGGGCCTTCATATTTCTGTTCTAGGCATAAATTGAAAATGGAATTAATACTGATTAGAATATCTTTGTATATACCCAAGTTCTTCTGTATAGACATGAATTTATATACAAAATTTAGTTTTTTCAACAGATAATGAGACTGAAACAAAGCAAGCAAGTTGAGTAAGTTATTCAAGGTCACATACTGAGCTAGCATCTGGACAAAATACTTAGTTCTGGCTTTCTTGTTGCCAGTAAATTGAAATAACTTTTCAACAACCACATCTTTATTGCACTTTTCTACCAAACCATATAAAAAAGTTTCAACTAAATTGCATGTCTGTGCTTGCGAAGTTCATGAAGAGCATCTAGCAGCCTTGAGCTATAGTAATATGAGTTTTTCTGAAACTTTTTTTATATTTCATTTCATTCCTTTTTTTATCTTATTTAGTTCTCCCTTCCGCTACTATCTGTCTTACTACATCACAGCAATCACGGTACAGAAAGCGTAAGAGCACAAGCAACTCAGAGCCCAGTAAAAAAAGATGAGTTAAGCTATTATGCCTTGATCTTTAATGAGCACCCCTCCTTTTCAAATTGTATTTAGGCCACTGATTATTACCTTCTAACTTCATTTGTTTTTTAAGATCTCAAAATGGTTTGGTGCATATGCTTTCTTGCTATACCACTTAAGACCTGTAGTGGACAAGCAGCAAAGCATTGCCTGAGCAACTGACTTATGTTCCAATTTTCTGTCAGTGTATGCTACACTTCCCAACATCTGGCACCTGACTGGCTGCTGTAACGTGCTTCCCTTCCCTCTTAATGAGGCATGCTTTGCTCTTGGGATACAGACAACTTTTCTGGGCTTCTTGAATGATGCTTAGATTGCTGTGCTGCAGACAGAGCCAGGCCATTTTTCTCTAAGGTACAGTGCCAGTTCAAAAATCTCAAATCAAGTTCAGCTGTCAGGGATGGTGGACACTTTTGGGGTAGCGTTAAGAATGGTGGACTCTAATCTGGAGAACTGGGTTTGATTCCTCACTAATCCACATGAAGCCAACTGGGTGACCTTGGGTCAGTCAAAGTTCTGTTCTCTCAAGAGCAGTTCTCTCAGAGCTGTCTCAGCCCCACCTTCCTCACAGGGTGTTTGTTGTGAGGAGAGGAAGGGAAGGAGATTGTAAACCACTTTGAGACTCCAAGTGAAGGGCGAGATATAAATCCAGTCTCCTCCTCCTCCTAGTATTGAAGCCCAAGAATATATAAATGTATAAAATAAGCATGTTTATGTTTTATAAATTAACTTTGTTTGGAACTTTTTACTCAGTTTCTAGACACAAGACAAAAATTCTGTAAGAAAGTCAAGATGCTGGTTTTATTTCCTTGGTTTCCCTCGGCCAATCTTTCAGGAGTGAGACAGCCCCTTCCTTCATGTTGGTACAGACAGGGTGCTGTGCATTGTTGAGTGAGCATTGCATGGCTCACTCTGTGGCTTCTATCTCTGCCTGTTACAGCCTAAGGACAACTTAATTATTTCTTTCCCCGGCAAGTTACAGGCCCTTGGGGAAAGCACAGGCAGCAGCAGAATGGAGCTTTTGCAAAGAAGCTTTCTTTGTCCCTTTCTTCTGGGGTACCAAATCCTCTCAAAATATTTGTATGCTATTTACTAACACATTTACATTAATGTGGAAAAACCGAGAAATAAGGTATGGAGTCTGCTATCACATACTGAGGGGGTTTAGATCTGGGGGTGGGGATAGGACAGAATCTCACTTCTGCAGTGGACAAGGCACTGAAAGGTACATTGCACTGAAGGATTGTAAGCAAAACTAACAATAGCGCAAGCTATAAAGATTAGGAAAAACAAAATCACAAGCATTTTGCTTTACTGTTTGGCTAGTCTGTTAGGTCAGATCAGCTCCTTCAAAACTAATTTGGTTTTTCTGGTCTCTTCATGCCATTTTCAAAATGGCACCAGCTGGATCAAAGGCCAGCTGCCAGCACATGAACACAATCCATGCTGGCTGACAAAATCACACATCTTCTTAGAGCCAAGTACAAGAACCGTTAATACACACTTTGAAAATGGTGGGCTCGTTCCACTGGGTGAAGATGCTGAAGGCTCTTTTCCCTTTGAAAGAATGGAAGTCGGGTCAGTAGCCAATTAGATAAGTATATGCAAACAAGAAATTTCAAGTGTATGCAAACAAGATGTTAAGAAAGATAAGTATATACTAAAGCATATGAGAAATGGGTGAGCCTTTATCAATGAGAAAGGTGGCATCTCAGCTCCTGTAGGCTGGACTGGAGGGAAGGCAATATCCAGAAAGCATTCCAACTCCTCAACATAGAGTAACATATAAGAATGGGAGGAATTTGCAGCTTTTGTTGGTGGGTAACAGATAAAATAATTTCCCATTCATAGGCCTACAATTGTTTTTAAGGTGTTTTGGCATGTAGACCACCATGCGGAATTTGTTAGCTGCCCAACCTTTAAAATTCAGCTAAGAAAAGCTTGTTTTCTGATAGGTAAATAACTTTAAGGACATTGTGCTTCCCACCTTTGATGGGGTCCAGCTGACACTTGCTAATTTATTAAAGAAAGAGCCTAGGGGGTTATACTGGACTCAGCATTACTGCTGTGAAAGCAAGTTAATGCAGCTGCAAAGAATGTATTCTTCCTTCTTCATTTAGCCTGGAAGAAGGAACTCTATTTTTGCTCAGTTGATCTGGCCATATGGATCCATGCAATAATTACTGCAAGGCTGTACTATAGTAATGCACTCTACATGAGTCTGCCCTTGAAGGCATAAAGGAAATGCTGGTTGGTCATTATTGGATGCCAGGTGGTACATGCATGTCACACCCTTTCTGCCGTCATCTAATACAGCTAATTCTCAATAAGGCCCCATTTGTGGATACTTAAATCTGGAGATTGGGGCCATGAACAGGCCAGGCAGATCTTTCTACAAACCCAAGGAAAAAGCCCAGTTTTGCAGAAAAATCTGAAATTTAAAAAGAAAAATACACTGGTTGTCTGGAAGTTCCCAAAATAATAATAGCAGCACCTGTAACTTTAAGAAATGTGCTCTGTGGCCATTGCTAGGCAACCACAATAGTATTGCCAGCTTTCAAACCTTGGTTTCTGTCAGTAAAAGCCAGGGGCAGGGCCAGTCTCAGCAGCTACCAGCAGGTGGCTCAGTACCATGTGACACATATGACTTACCCATGCCCAGCTACTCACTACTGTTCAACAGCAGCCACCCCATTTCTTGATTTCCAAATATTTCTAGTCCGTATTTTTTATGTGGGTCTCTTGAAGACAAATAATGTCTAATTGCATTCTTTTCAATTGTTGAAATATCCGTCTCCTTTTTTGAGGAGCATTCAGTCCATTCACATTTATTGAAATTATATTTATGTTTCTTCTATCCATTTTGTGGTTGTGTCTGTGGTTCCATGTCTTCTTTGTTCCTTCTCTGTCTCGTAGTGACTATTTGAGATGTTGCAATCCTGATTGCTTTTCTACTTGTTGCTGTTTTTCTGGTTACTTCTGAAGTTGTTCCTGTAGCTCCTAGTAAATCCTGGTCTTCCTCTTCTGTGTTCTGTGTATTGTCATCTTCAGTTTTGAGATCTTTCTCATGGGTCTTGAGAAAGTCTTCTGCCTTAAAAGTTGAGATGATTCTATACCTTTTATCTTTGTAAGTGAAGAATATATCTTCTGGAAGTAGCCATCTATAGGAGATTTCATTTCTTCTCAATATGGCTGTGAGTTCCCTATATTCTTTCATTTTTTCATCTCACTCTCCATGGAATTTCTTTTAAAATCTTTATTTCCATGTCATCAATATGTAGAGAAGTTTCATTTGTTGCTTTTAATATTTCATCTCTGGTGGTTCTCTTGTGGAATCTCATATGTACTTCTCTAGGAAGTTGGTTTCTTCTCACATATGCCAAATTCATTCTGAATGCAGTGTCCATCTCCTCTAACATTTCCACACTCTTGCCAGTGTTTGGGCCATCATCTTCTTTGTGTCCTCATCTTTCTCCTCTGGGATATTTTCAAATCTTAATATATATGCTGCTTTATCCAATTCCAATTTCATGAGGTCAGCTTCAGTAGAAGTCTGTCTAGTCTCCATTGTTTGAAATTTTATGTCTGTTTCCTCAGCTTTGTCTTCCAACTTAGAAGTTGTTCTGTTCATAGCCTGGATCTCCTGTTTGGTGTCTTTCATTTGTGTCTGTAGTTCTTCCATCTTGTTTGTGAGTTGTGTGTCATCTTATTCATTGTATCTTGAATGGGTTCAACTGCTTCTTTAATAGCAATTTTTACAGCAGATATAACTATCTCTTGGATCATTGACTGGAGGTGTTTTAAAGCAATCTGTGATAAATTGGAAGCTACAGACTTTGTTAATCTTGGTGAGCAAGAACCTAGTACTTTTAAAGGTTTATTGGTACCTGCCATCTTTATACACAGTATTTAAAATAGAAAAAATTCTCTAGAGTATTTTTCAATAAACTTTTACAATCACGCCACCACAATTATTTTCCAAACCAACCTACTGTAGACACATTAAAGATATACAAGTCTCAAACAGTTAGGCACCAGCAAACTTATCAATTGTTTACAAAATGAACAGAACACAGTGAACCTCTATAGTTTCAACAAACCAAGTCAATGCATATTATAGGAACAAAACACTTTTTTTTCAAGCTCCAAAAGAAAAGAGAGTCCCAATGGCTCCACTTGATCCCGCTTGCTTCTTCTTTTAAAAAGAAAAGAAAAACAATTCCAGAAACGTTTGGTTTCTATAATCCTTATATTGTAGTAAAATCAATTGTAATCCTGCTATATTAGCTTTTCTTCTCAGCATTTAAAGTCCAAATATTTTATTTTATAGTTCCAGGGGAAATAAGGTAGATCAATGTTCAATACAAAATCAATAGTCAAATTTCCCAAAGTTATCCAAAAATAAAGAGGAAAAATAAGTTAGAATCCATTTTTGGTTCAAGACTACTGTTCACAGACCTGTAGATGAACTTAGTCCTCTGAATGTTTTAAATCTTGTTGTCTGCACTTTTCTCAGCCACCTGAAGGAGGGGGGGCAAAACTTCCCTTCCCTCTATCTTTGTCTTTTTAAAGTTAAAAGAGCTAATTAGAAGGGAATTGTCTGATATTGTTGCTTTAACAATTACTCACAGTGAGCTTCTTAAATGGCTTAAGTAGAGTTTACAGAGTCCCACTTGGTCAGGCAGCTACAACTTCATGTTCCTGGCTGCCAAGGAATGTTCTGCATCGGTCTTCACTTGGGACGATCCAGGGCTACCACCTGCTCGCTGCCGCTTGTGGGGAGCCCAGATCAAGTCCCCTGCCAAAGTGCTCTCCTGCCCTATGCCAACCACCTTGTCGTGCTGCAACCCAGAAGTCCTACATGTATGATTCTCCATCCCAATGAGATTCCTTTCAAAATTTAAAATAGCTGAAGAGCCATTCTGCACCTAGCAGTCATAAAGTGCAAAGTGCGGTGCGGTTCTCTATGAGAATTCTTCTCTTCCCATCCAGCTGCCTCACACAAGCTGCCTATTTTTTTTATTTACTTATTTAAAATACTTATATACCCACCTTTATCCTGAGTATTTGAGGACTGAAGGTGGCTAACAACAATATAAAAGCAGTATGATAAATAATAAAAGGTATAAAAAGGGTTTTTTTAAAAAAAAATCTTAAAACACTTTCTCCCACCAAAAACAACAAGGTACTCCTCTCCCTTTGTGCAGTCTCAGGCTCTCTGGAATAATTCAGTTTACAGCCAAGCCAGGAAAACAGCCCCCCCCTTTTCCAAGATGTTGTTCTAGCAGCATGGGTAGTTACTGAAAAAACCTGAACTTGGACTGTTGCCAAATGCGTCTTAGATGGGGGGAGGGAGTACTGACAATATATCTTGATGTGAATAACTAAGCTGTTGCATGAGAATATGCAGGAAGAGGTGGTTCTTCAAGTTCTTACTGTTCTCCAAGTAAATTACAACTTGGCAGGTCTATTCAATTGCAACCAAGCCACTGCCATGCCTAACATCACATTCTGCAGGGATAGATGGATAAGCATGTGAACAGTTCTGAAGCCAATGTGGATAAGTGCCTTGTTTTCAAAGTGGGAATATTCCTCCATGTGGGAATATAGGATAGTCAAAACAAGCAGTGATGAAAAACAGTAGTGTACTGTTTGTAAGATGCAGTATGAATTGTGCAGAAGGGATGTACTTCAGTATACTGACAAGTGTGGCCCTTATCTTCAATCTTTTAAAAAGGAAGCCTGTAGAAAAACATTGTGCCCCTCCCCCGAGCTAGCTTTAGCTGTATTTGTTCTATGATGGATTTACTTACCATTTTAAAAAATGAAGTGGAATCAATGCATTTAAAAGTTCTGTTAACTCTATCAAAGTTAAATTACTCATGAAGCTCCATCAGTGACAGTACCATCTTCATTACTGAGAACCTGAGGTCAGGGTGTACTATATCAATAAATATTGAAAATCCCTCTACCTCAAGGCTGACTCATTACATTTTGGTTGTCAGTATTCCTAATCCTGTGGCCTATATTCACCTTGGGATAAATTGTCAAGTGTACCACAATTTATCGTTGATGACTAGCATTGCCAACTCTGGCTTAGGAAATTTCTGGAGTTTGGGGGCAGAGCCTGGGAAGGGCCAAGTGTGGGGAGAAAAGGGAACTCAGTAGGGTTATGATGCCATAAAGTCCATTATCTGAAGCTATCATTTTTTCCAGGGGACCTGATCTATGTAGTCTGGTTGTATTTCCAGGAGGACACCAGACCCCACGTGGAAGTTGGCAACCCTAGATGATGGGCATGAGGAATCTGCAGGGGACACCCAAACTAGACATTACACAGCAAATATGTTATCACTCTCCCATTAAGGTTTTTTTATATATATATAAATGAAAATCAGCTCTAAGAGGATTCATATTTGATTGGAAGAATGACAGAGTCAGAAGCACTTCATGTTTTCCCTGTGGACCATTTTCCAATTAAAATCACCTCCCCAAAGCTTCTTTTCCACTTACAGAGTACCCAAACATTTACCCCTCCCCCCCACAAGTGGAAAAGGTACTTGGAAAAGGTATTTTAGACTCTATTTCAATCCATTGCTCCTCTGATCAAATCACAGCCTTGTATGGCTGCTGTTTCATTTTTAAAAATGGTACACAGTGACCATGTGTGCCATGTAACATTGTTGTTTACTTGTAAGTAATATAACCATTGCTTGTATGACACTTTTGGTTAACCATAGTGCTGTGGTACGCATACAAAGAGCTAGGAAGCTGCTCTCTAGTAGCTGCCACTGCATGACAGCTGCAGGCTCTCCACACGCACACTCACTAATCCAGAATGCCCTTCAAATCAGAAATGTAGATGTTAAGAAGAGGGCCAAAGAAGGGGAAACAGAATGAATTAATGCGTATATTGAAACAGAGAAGAGAGCCAAAACAGCCAGAAGAGGCTTGGTTTTTTTCCTGTCTTAAGCATCTAAATGAGGTAGACTCGATCTAGGGTTGCCAGATCCAGCTTGGGGAACTCCTGGAGATTTGGGGATGAAGCTTAGGGAGGAAAGGAACTCAGGGGGTACAGTGTCATAGAGTCCACCCTCCAAAGCACCCAGGAGAACTGATTTCCCGGATCTGAACATGAGTTGTAATTCCAGGGAATCCCCAGGTCCCAGCTGGAGGCTGCCATCCCTATGGTCAATGAACATATAGTGAAATCTTGTATCTCTTATTCAGAAGTGGTTCTTTTAGTTGCTGCAGCTCATGGTCAGCTTTTTCCTTCTACCTTGGCACATGACAATTAAAATCTAATTCACTTCAGAATGTCAGACATATATTTAGTCTTTTTTATGTTTCGAATTGTCTTTTGATAACTCCATCTACCGGTATGCCCTTAAGATCTATCACCATAACATTTCTGGATGCCATAGAGTTGTCGGGCAGTGCCTGGCAACCAGCAGGAGTATGGTGGGGGGCAGAGTCCCAGGAGAAAAATTAAAAAGAAAAATAAGGCCTTAGCTACTGACCAGAGGTTCTGACAATAGAGCATCTGGTGATTCCTAGAGCTACCCAGAAGTTATAAGAGTAGCTCTAGCAATCACCCATACATTTTTGGTGGTTGCTAGAGATACCCTTGCCACTTCTGGGAAGCTCTAGGAATTGTCAGAAAGTCTACGGGCAGAACTTATTGTTTGTAAAGTAGGCTTTTTTCTTTTTAATTTTTCCCCTAGGATCATCCTGCCTCCCTTTGCCCCCAGTTTCAATCTACTGACCATCTGAGTTTCTGCGGGCAAGGTCTATAGCTGGCTAGAGGTCTCCCACCATAAGTAGGCAAATGGGAACTTTTGCTGCAGGCCTATTTGCAGCTCTTTAGGTTTATCTCATCCTTGCAGTTTGTTGGAGTGTGTTAAGTATGAGATTTAAGGCAGCAGCTCATAACAAGTGATTCAGCTTTATTTACAAGGTAGGAATGAACACACAACAGGAGAGCAACAGGCTCTCTTTTAAACTATCCGGGCTTGGTAGGCCACGCCCTTAGTTGAGATAAGAACCAATCAAAATATGAACATAACAGCCTATCAAGTCATCTCCCTCCAGAACCTTTCTTGTATCCTGATTGGACTGCTGCGCAGAGTATCTAATCAGCTTGCAGGAGTTACAATACCAGACTTAAATAGGAGATAGATTTCAAGCTCAAGCATTATGTATACCAATACATAACATCCCTCCTCACTAAGATGAATCCATCCTGGAACATACAAAATCTTTTAAATAAGAGGGAGGTTGTGGCGTTCGTTGCGACCATCTTACTGGGTCAGTTTGAGGTACTGTCTCTGCGTCCCTGTCTCTCGGACCACCCTGTTCCCCAGTGGGACTACTGCTCAAAAGGCTAGTGTCAGGGATTGGGTTTTGCTCTGATCCTGCCCCGGCAACCAGCTCAACGTCCCGATTTGCAACACCAACCTCTGAATTCAAAAGTTCTACTTGCTCAGCTGCAGGGGTTGGAACCTCATTAGGCTCAGTATTGTCCTTAATGCTTGAGTTAGCCCATCTCTGCCTAAGTTGGTCTATGTGGCACCTTAACTGCCTGCTGTCTGCAGTTTGCACCACATATGACGGAGTGCTAGTTACCTTGGTGATGAATGCTGGGAGCCAAAGGTGCCCCTCCTCATAGTTCCAGGCAAAAATGGTGTCCCTGACTTTAAATGAACAAGGAGTTTCCAGGACTTCACTCTGCGGTGGTTTGTTGGTGGTGAAGTGGGGGTGGAGTCGATCCAGCAGTGACATCAGGTGGCATCCCATCAGCAACTCTGCTGGTCTCCTCCCAGTTGCGGTGTGTGACGTAATATGTTGGTAAGCATAAAGGACGCCAGCTTCTGAGCCCAGTTCCCATGGATCATTCTCTGCAAGGCTTCCTTTGTGGTCCACACCATCCATTCAGCCTGCCCATTTGTGGCTGGGTGGAATGGCGCGGACGTGATGTGTTTAATCAAGTTGTTTCCCAAAAACTCCAGGAATTCAGCTGAGGTAAATTGTGTCCCAATATCTGAGACTACTGTGTCAGGTAATCCATGGGTTGCAAAAATACGCAGTGCTTTTATGATTGCGGCTGAAGTCATTTTCGACATTTGTACCATCTCTAACAATTTAGACTATTATTAAGAGCACTTGCCCCTGAAATGGCCCCGCAAAGTCAATATGTAATCTCGACCATGGTCTGTGTGGTGTTTCCCAGTGATGTATGGGAGCCTGAGGGGGGTCTGGCTGATATTCCTGGCATGGTTGACACACTTTTACCCACTCCTCAATTTCATGGTCTATGCAGGGCCACCAAACATAACTCCAGGCTAAAGCCTTCATTTTGACTATGCCCAGGTGACCTTCGTGCAGAGCCTCCAGGACCTGTTTTCTTAGGTTGGGAGGCACCACCACCCAATTCCCCCATAACAAACAGCCCTTGTGCACCAACAGTTCTTGTTGCCATGAGCTATATGGCTGGAATTCCACAGAGAACCAACCCTCTGGCCATCCCCTCCACACCCAGTTAAGTACACGGGTGATTGTGGGGTCCCTGGCAGATCCAGCCGCTACGTTGGAGGCAGACACAGGTGGCTGAGGAAGTTCTTCAATGGCCATTACTTCGCACGCAGGATCTGGGTCAAGAGCTGGCCCTGGAATAGGACACCAGCTCAATGCATCTGCTGCCCTATAGCCTTTCCTGGCCGGTGGATAAGGTCAAAGTTGTATGCCACCAGAAATACAGTCCAGCGCAGCATACAAGGCCTGTGGGGTTTGGTGATTTGGCGTGAATAATCCCAGAAGTGGTTTATGGTCCGTGACCATGAGGAGCCTACGTCTGTATAAAAAGTCATGAAATTTTTTTTATGCCTGAAACTAAAGTCCCTCTTTATCAACTTGGATGTAGTTCTTCTCAGCAGCAGTCAATGTCCAGGAACAATACGCCACTGGCGCTTCCCGCCTGTCTGCCATTACATGGCGAAGAACGGCACCAGTGTCAAAGGGGGAGGCATCCGCAGCAAGGACCAACGGTTTGTTCTTGTCAAAATGCGTTAGAACGTTATTCGACACCAACAAGTTCTTAATAGCCTCAAACACTTGGTTGTGCTGCAACCCCCATTCCCATTTCGCCCCCTTCACCAATTTATGCATAGGCTCTGCTATTGATGCCTTATGAGGCAAAAAGGCATGATAAAAATTCAATATGCCTAGGAATTATTGCAACCTTTTTTGTTCTGTGGTCGAGGCACATTCTGAATTGCAGCAGCCTTGCCCTCTGTAAGGTGAACTCCATGTTCGTCTATGAGGAACCCTAAGAATTCTACCCTAGGTATCCCAAATTGGCATTTGTTTCTCTTGACCTTACACCCAGCCACTTGGAACTGACCCAATACCTCTCTGATGCGATCAGCCAACTTTGTCTCATTACCCCAGCGATTAGCACATCATTGAAATATGGTACCACTCCTGGCAGATCCCACAACAACCCTTCCATTAATCCCTGGAAGATTCCCGGGGCCACACTCACACCAAATTGCAGGTGGTTAACCTTAAACGCCCCCCTGTGAGTGACAATATTTGTACCTCAGTAGCACTTTGATCGGCAGGCAATTGCTGGTAGGCCTGGGCAAGATCTAATTTTGCAAAGATCCGCCCTCCCGCCAGAGACGCTAGCACATGACTTATAATAGGCACTGGGTATGAATGTTGTTGTAACGCACTATTAATAGTACATTTATAATCGGCGCAAATCTGAATAGACCCATCAGGCTTAATTGGTGTCACAATAGGGGTCTTCCACCTAGCATGTGATACAGATTTGAGTATGCCCTGAGCAACCAGTTTGTCCAGCTCTGCTTCGATTCACAGTCTGAGCGCGATGGGTACCCGCTGGTATTTTAGTCTGATGGGCACCACAAAAGGGTCCAAGTCAAAAGTTATTGGCGGGCCCATATACCATCCCAACGACCCATCAAACACCTCAGGGAACTGAGTAGATTGAACTCAATGTATTGTCAGAAACCTGGTTTACCCCTGTCACAGCAATACTGAGGGCATCAAGCCAGTCTAAGTCTAACAGACTGGCCCTACGCCCTTCGGCAACCAGGAGGCTCAGTGTCTCCTTGTGACCCTTAAACTGTACCTCAAACTTGACCTCCCCAGCCATAGGAATACGCCATCCCTGAAAATCAGACAGGTGCACCTGGCTGGGTGCCAACTGGTGGCGGCTACTCCATGGAAACAGGCACTGCAGCATCTCCCTGAAAATGAAGGTCATTACCAATCCTGAGTCGACCTCCATTTCGTACGGCTTCCCATCCAGCATCACAGTTACATGGATCTTCTTCCTAGCCCTTGGTCCGGTGCTCATGATGGTCGTGGGGCAGGAGCAGCAGGTGGTCTCATTGCAGTCAGCTGGCCTCACTGTTCCGACGTCTCACACCTTACAGTTTTGCCACAGTGAAGAGGGTGGTGATTTCTTCTTCCCCTTGGCTCAGCACACTCTGGCCAAGTGGCCCTGCTTGTCTCATGTTCAGCATCTGATGTCACATGCCCAACCCCGGTCGTGTGCTCCGCCGCAACCCACACAGGTTTGCCTCGGTGCAGCTTTCACTGGGGTTCACCAAGGCCTTGTCACTTGAGTTTTGTTGACGTCATCGTTCTCACCCTCAGATTCACTGGCTGAGTTGTGATGTACCAACTTCTCCAGGTGCTGATGGGGCAGACTGCCAGCTTGTCTAATCTCCTTGGTAGACCTCTCCATAGCTTCAGCAGTGATGGTTTGGTGTAGGCTGTAGCGTAAGTCAGCTCTGATTTAGCGAAAAGCCTCTGCAACGGCGCCTCTAGGTTGGGGAAGTTGCAGGTCCAGGCTGCCTTCCGTAGAGCTGTGATGTATTCGTTTGACTTGCTCACCCCCTGATCTCACTTATAGAACACATGTCTGCAGGCGATCTGTGAGGGCTTGGGTGCAAAGTGATTTTTCAGCTTGCTCTTGATATCAGCTAGGGAGCCGGTTAGAATATCGGCCGGAGCGACCAAAAACCTGGCCACAATGGACACTGTTCGACCACAGGAAGTGAGCAGCATTGCCATCTTTGTGGTGTCCTCCTCGATTTGATGGGTTCGTAAGTGAAACTCAAACCGGGTGATATAGGAGTCCCAGTCCTCCAGCTCAGGTTTGAACACCTTGAACTTCGCACTAGCTGCCATCGTGCTTGCTGGTTCTGCTGGTAGGATGGCAGGGTGTCGTCCTTCTGGAGCCCCGGATCAGTCAGCTTCATCTGCTGTGGTGGTGATGGTGATTCACCACCTATGATCCCACCTTCATTGCCGGTGTTAAGTATGAGACTTAAGGCAGCAGGTCATAACAAGTGATTCAGCTTTATTTACAAGGTAGGAATGAACACACAACAGGAGAGCAACAGGCTCTCTTTTAAACTATCTGGACTTGGTAGGCCACGCCCTTAGTTGAGATAAGAACCAATCAAAATATGAACATAACAGCCTATCAAGTCATCTCCCTCCAGAACCTTTCTTGTATCTTGATTGGACTGCTGCGCTGAGTATCCAATCAGCTTGCAGGCATTATGATACCAGACTTAAATAGGAGATAGATTTCAAGCTCAGGCATTATGTATACCAATACATAACAGAGTGGAATCTGTATTATCCCTGAATAGGGTTGCCAGCTCCAGCTTGGAAAATTCCTGGAGATTTGGGGGTGCTTTCTGAAGAGGACAGAGTATGGGATCAGGAAGGAGCTCAACAGGGATGTGATGCCAGAGAGTTTGCCCTTCAGATCTTCCATTTCCTCCAGGGGAACTGATCTTTATAGGCTGCAGATCAGTTGGAATTCTGGGAGGACTCCAGGTCCCCACCTGGAGGATTGTTACCCTGTCCCTGTAGATGTACTGATTCTTCACATCCTAGGATTGCCAACTCCAGCATGAAAAGTTCCTGGAGATTTGGGGGCAGTGCCTGTGGAGGGTGGAGTTTGCAGAGAGGGGAGAACTCAGCAAGGATGTAATGCCATGGAGTCCACTCTCTAGCCTCTGACAATGCCATTTCCTCCAGGGGAACTAATTTCTGTAGTCTGTAGATCAGTTGTAATTCCAGAAGAACCTGAGGTTCCATGAGGAGATTACTAACCCTGTATTACCTTAACTCCTCTGGCATGGTTATCCAGCTGCCACACTACCTGGCTAACTTGCTGATAGGTTCTGGCATGGAGACTTCCAGATCAGAGGATAGACTTAAGGGATTCTGCAAACCTTTGGCAGGCTTTCTTAGGAGATTGCAAAGTCAAAGCCAAGCTACAGTAGTGCAAAGAGACCTGACAATGAGCCTTAGCGACCTTGCTGAGTGTGAAACTATAAAGAAAAATTATTTGGATGAAATAGTATTATTAAAGTTGAAGAAAGATCACACACACACACAAGAATTCTGAGCTCTGGCTTTGCGGAGATTTTCATTTTTGTTTTCCGTTTAATCTTCAGAGATATATGCCAATAAATTTTGTAAATATACTATGGCAAACAGGTAGGTTTTTTCATTCCACTGTTATTGGTATAATGTAGAGCTATAATACGTATGAATAATATTGGGGTGGTGTGAAATAAATATAGTCATTTATAAAATGTTACAGCAACATTCTTACACTGTAAATCCTTTGTGATTTGTATCTTAATCATTTGAAGTTTTTTGTTTTTATTTTTTAGAATGAAGGCAAAAACAATCATTTGGGGCTTCTATGTAAAATTAATAGCACAGGATATTGCTGACATTATTTTTAACCAAAATCAAATTAAATGAAATTCTGTTAAGTCTCTGTAGTTGATTATCTGAAAAGGGAAAAAAGACTTAGCAGCAATCATTCTTACCCAAACACTGAGATACCATAATATGTGAGCTGATTTAAAGTTCATAGGCTTACAAAACTATGCTGGAGGAAAAGAATATTTTACTTAGCGTCTTTGCACCACAAATGCTTAACAAGAGGAGGTGTTATGGAATATGATTCATGGGCTGCATGGGAATGCACATTTGTGTGATTTAGGAGGTTTCCAATGTCCAAACCATTTCTGCATTTATAAATGTGAAACTAAATCACCTTGGCATATGTATTATTTAAACAACATCCCTACCAAAATTGTGCAATATCTGCAATGGGACTGAATATTCCAGTGTTCATGTAAACATGAACAACAAAAAGACTGTTCAGTCCCAGGATGAGGGAGGGAGGATTCTAATTAAAGTGTGTGTTGTTTCGCCTGTGGGCCCCCTAAGAGCCAGTCTCTGATGGGAAGCTGATGCCTTGCATTCACTGATGCATGAATCTACGTTCTTTGTTCAGCAGTTTGGGGGGGGGGGGAATCTGTGCTCTGCTATTCCTTGCATGGCATGTAAAAGGTTATTGTACTTGATCCCTCTGCATCTGAACAGAGCTGACATAGAATCTTCCCCCTTTCCCCCCTTCCTTCTGTGCTTTGTTTTTGTGCTGGAAGACAACAGTAAGAGCAGATTAAAATCAACCTTTTGTTTGCACAGTGGTAGAATCATTTTGTTAATTGGTGTATTGATATCCAAATAATTGCTTACTGTGCCAAGTTGTTAAGAATAAGGAGATGAGAGGCAAATTAACTTGGAGTCACCTGTTCCTTTGGGCAAATTACATAAACCAAAATGACAGCAACCAAATGTCAGATTATTTACACAGAACACACAGTTTATTCCCTTAAAATGCAATTGACAAAAGATTTGAATTTGCTTATGAGCATGTCAGAGATCCGTCTTAATAGCAAAGCTCTCTCTTCAGCATAATTAAATCATATAGAAAAGTGTCACAAGGCAAAATAAAATGTATTTATTCTAGCCATATCCTCCCACAGCATGACATGTAGCCTGAGAAACATCACTAAGTACTTTATGCCATCTGTGCATGTAGGATATACATTTGTAAGCCATGTCATTGTAAGATATTCCTTTATGAATTACACATAGACTGCTTATTCCTTTTAGCATCTAAATGGAATAATCTGCAAAGAGAGACAGCCATTTGTGCTTTACTCTATTAATCCATTTCTCAACTGCTTTCTGAGACAGAACTTGGCCATCATATCTATCTGCTGCATGAGACAGGATGACAGAATATTGCTACAAGTTTGTTCATCTCCATAATAGAAAGAAAATAATATGGTTTTCTACAATTACATGACGTTTATTAAAATTCCTAGAGAAGTTGGTTTTCCATGAATTATGATTTTTTACAAAAATGTCTTAAATAGTTTTAACAAGTAAGAGGTGCATTACATCCATATATTCAAGCACATCATACATACAACCTCAGCAATTTTTTTTGTAGTTCTGATTCTGTCAGGCACTTCGGCTAGTCAGTCAAACACCAGGCCTCATAGCAAAGGATAATGTTTATTAAACTGCAATACTAAAGCGCTAGAACATAAGCATTGTTAAGAATGACCTCTACAAAGAGAACATCTAGGGTTATACTCTAAGGGGGGGTAAGCCCCTCCATCTTCTACCAATAGTGACAGAGCCCGCGCGCGCGAAAGATCAAAAAGGTGCTATGTTACTACATTCCCCCAAAGCCATAATTCCCAGGCCTAGCTGTTGTCTTAAGAAACCAAAAGGAGACATACAGCCTGGCATTCAAGGCCATTTGGCCTAGGTGAGATGGAGATTGCCCCGTCTCCTAGGCAACCCCATCACCTCCCCACATACCAGAGAAAATACAGATACATGCATTGACAACTCTCCTCCTCCCCGCACCCCTATGGCAGGGATACCTGACATTCTGCCCTCCTGATAATAGATCTACCCTCCAGGTTTCAAAGGGTACAATTTATGGAATTTGCGGACTAGCTTCGGGGCACGAACATTTTCCGCCCTCACCCACTCCCTCTGTTCAGGCCCAAAGTCCACCCATTCAATGAGATAGTACAGCCGGTTGCGTGAAATCTTGGGGTCCAAAATCTGCGCAACTTCATAATGCGGTTCCCCCCCCCACCATCAGGGGAGGCGGGGCGGGACGTCGTGGTCTCCATTTGTTCTCTGCAGGTGAACATCGCAAAAGCCTTACATGAAAGACAGGATGAATAGAGTTCAGAGATTTAGGCAATGCAAGTTCAACAGTTACATTGTTCAACACACGTTTGACCTGAAAAGGACTCACGTATTTCCAACCCAACTTTCTACTGGGCTGTAACCCTTTCAAGTTCTGCATGGACAGATAAACATACTCCCCACATTCAGGGGTCCATGAGGGGTCACGCTTTTTGTCAGCCTGCTCCTTGTAAGCGGCTTTGGCACTCTCGAGAGTTTTTTCCAACAAGGGCCAAGCCTCTTGTAGGTGTTTGCACCAGTCACCAGTGTCCCCCGCCGGGAGGTCAGGAGAACTCAAGAAAGGTAGGGGCGGTGCTTCATAGCCATGGACCGCCATAAAAGGGGACATTCCCGTGGAGGAATGATGGGTGTTATTGTAACAAAACTCTGCAAGCGGCAACAACGATTCCCAGTTGTCCTGTTGGAAATTGGAGAAACATCTGAGATATTGTTCCAGTGTCTGGTTAACTCTTTCCATTTGGCCATCAGATTCCAGGTGATATGCACTGCTGACCCCCCTCTCCACCCCTAGCAGTGACATCAATTCCCCCAAAAAATGGGAAACGAATTGAGACCCCCTGTCCGATACCACCTTCGTTGGCAAAGTGTGGAGTCTCACCACGTGTTGCAAAAACGCCTTAGCTAGCTTCTTGGCTGAAGGAACGGACTTAAATGGAACAAAGTGAGCTTGTTTGGAAAACATATCAACTACAACCCAAATAACAGTTTTTCCCCCACTCGGGGGCAAGTCAGTAATAAAGTCCATGGACACCACCTCCCATGGCCTACTGGGAGTAGGGAGGGGATGTAGCAATCCGGGAGGTTTACCGGAGCGATGCTTGCTCATGACACAGACTTGGCAAGCCTGGGTAAACAGCGACAAGTCTTTGCGTAGTCCCGGCCACCAAGTGCTGAAGGAGTTGAAGTGATTTTACAAATCCAGTGTGGCCTGCCAGCTTGGAGCCGTGGGCCCACGTCATCACCTCCCCCCGCAGGGAAAGCGGCACGAAAAGTTTCCCGTTTTTCCACCAACAGTGGGGGTGGGTAGGCACTGGGAGTCCGGAGGTGCCCCGGGTTGCCCTGGCACTGATTCAAATAAAGATAGGATTTTCTGTATGTCAAAACACTTGTGCTTGAGGCTGGTCCTCCAAGGCAGAGAGATCTGATTGCTAGAGCAGCATTTCGAGATATGAATCATTTCGGGAATATCTTGTGATGTGAGTTGTTTATTGTTCATCAGAAGTTGGCCCTTAGATGTTATAATATAGGCATTAATCATCCTATTGTGGTGTGGCATTCCAAATATCAAACATGCTATACCATATGCAAAGCATGCTTGTAACAAATCTTCAAAGGACTCTCAGGTTATGTTCTAAAATTCTGAGGAACTGAGCTGCCCCTCATAGCTATTTTTCTATAAGCAATGTTAATACAATGTTAATACAGTGTCCAAGCTTGGGACCACAATACCTATTGGAGCGCCTCTCCCAACCTCAATCTACCCAGACACTACACTCAACTTCTGGGGTCTTCCTCCGAGTGCCAACCCCTCGAGTAGCTTGAAGGGTGGTAACTAGGGGAAGGGCCTTTTTGTGGTGGTCCCCTGTCATTTGAACAACCTCCCTGCTGTGGCCTGGTGCCAAAGCCCTCTTTGTGGAGGCCTTTAAAGACCTCTCGGGGTATGCAGGGATCCAATGTGACTAGCCAGATGTTTTTCTTTCACTTTGAGTCAGATCTTCTTGGGTCAGGTCTATTGTTTTTAACTCCAGATAGTGCAAAATGCAGTGGCACACCTACTGTGACACCTATGCTGGGACACATTCAGCCAGTGCTCCCATTAAGTACTGGATTTGCTTCAAGGTGATGGTTTTAAGTGGCCTGAGACTGACATGTCTAAGGGACCACCTCTCCCCATATACCCCCAGAGAGCCTTGCACTTCACTGATCAACATCTACTGGCTGTCCCTGGCCCAAAGGACGTATGTCTAGCCTCAACCAGGGCCAGCGCTTTTTCAGTCCTGGCCCCTACCAGGTGGAACAAACTCCCACTTGAAATCAGGGCCCTGTGGGACTTATTACAGTTCTGCAGGGCCTACAAAATGGAGCTGTTCCACCTTCAGTTGAGGCGATGATCGTCCAGTCACATGGCCCCCTCTGCAAAGCAGCTCTACTATATTTGCCCATGATTACCATCTATCCAGCTGCTGGAGCTAATATAGAAATGTATGTTGCCATTTTTAGTTAACTTCATCTTAATCTAATGTTTTAATATTTGGCAACTGATTGTACTGTTAATGAAATTTTGATGTTACTCGACCTGAGCCTGCTTGCGGGAAGGGCAGGGTACAAATGCAATAAATAAATAAATGTTATTATCTTAAATTAATTTTTAATGTTTAGTGTTTTATATTTGTTGTATACTGCCCAGAGAGCTTCGGCTACAGGTGGTATAGAAATGAAATAAATAATAATAATAAAATAATTAAGTACATATCTAGAACAAACACTTGTTCAGTGACTTCTCCAGTGGTCTGAACAATAAACCCAAAACCTTCAGCCTGTACTAGGTAGCATGGTATGTTATGTTATCCAACTATGCTATCCAACTATTACATAAAGACCTATTGGGTATTGTTCATGACAGGAAGGGGTAGCCATGATAGCTAATCTGTGGGGATGAGATTCTTGAGATTATAAAGGTGAAGATGTTGGGGGAAGAATGGTATCTCTTGTTTGCCATTAAATGTAGAGGGGGTCGGGGAGTTATGCTGCCATAGGAGATAGGTGATAACGTGGGCTGTTCGAACCGCTGATGACATCATGGTTTATCCTACTAATAAGAATCAAACTAGATACTATGTGAGGCACGAGTCAGGACATGGGTGCCTTACCTGACACTTTGTCACATGTAACAATATGTATGAAGTGGGTTTACTTACCATAAAAGCACTCCATTGCTCTTTTGGGCTCTGGGGTGCTGTGAAGAGGGAGGAAGGGCCTTTAGCATCCCTCCCATACAGGTCAAACAGGCCCCCATAGCTGTTTATGCTGCTGAAAATAGTGCAAGAGTGAAGGCAGAAGCTCCCCCCACCCCTGCATTTGTCCTGAGTCTACCAGAGCATTTTTAGAATGAGCAATCCTTAAAATCTTAAACCTTAATCATGAGTTATTATGTGTGATACTCATCAGGTCGGGAAACAATTGCCTGACTCATATCACATGTAATGTCTAGTTTGGCACTAAGTGTTAATAGATCTTGGGACATATATAGAAGCATTTCTATAAACACCACTCAGTGCTACTATTAAAGAGCTCATTTGGAATAACAAGTTTTTGATATGAACAGAAACAAATTCAGCAGCAGCTATCTGATCTATCCTTTTTGCAAAGCTCTGAGCAAGTTCCTATCTAATGTATGGTTCCTTATGTTCACAGATTCATTGGCTACAGCATTCTCTGGTAGGCCAGAATCTGTGACCATAAGGTCGGTTCCTATGCAGCTGAAGGTAGGGCAGAGCAAAAAGGGCAAGGTAAAGCTGGTTTCCTGCCAACAGTGTGCTAGCAAATGGCAAGTTGTTCCAATGATTTGCTTGAAACAGGTAGCAGATAATATGACCAACATGGTAGTCTAGGACAGCTTTCTTGCTTATGATATTTTTGTATTCTATTGAACATGTGATTGTGTATGACTGATGGAGAAAAGCCTCCTAATTTGCATTGTGATCCCCACAGGAGGGGTATAAATGAAATAATTAAATAAATTGTTGCTTTAGCATAACTATTCCATCATCATCTGTGAGAAACCATTCCAGGACTAATTTGAATAAATCAGATTAATTTCCTGGGCATCTGTTGAATGGTGGACAAGTTAATCTCAACTTCAAATCATCATAAGCCCTTGGCCTGCCCAGAGATTTTCAAGTTTGTTGAAGAGTGATGACATCTTCAGTACATAATAGGGTGAGAAGCTCTTAGGTCTTACCTGTGGCCTTCATACATCCAATTCTGTTGGACAAAGCTTAAATGCATCTGGTTTGAATAGACCTCTGGAGACTGGTAAAAGTTCCAGATATTTCTGAAGTAAACAGGCAAAATTGTTTATTATCATTTGATAAAACTGAATGCCATTCTCTGCTTATTTAGTATTTGTTGAAATTTTACCTAACCTTCTGTTTAGAGAACAGTTTCTAGTGATGGCCATGATGTTTGGTGTATGTTTTCTGAAATAACACAGATGAGACCACATACATCTTCACAAAGAACAGTCCCTCCCTTTCTCATGATTATGTGATTAGATATCACTGAATAGAAATACAAGTTTTATAGGACAATGCAAGATCCAGATTATCCTCAGAATATTAGCTGCCCTGACATATCATGTGGAAATTTCAGCCTTATACCAAAGGGTGCTGACATTTCAGAGAAGTCAGGAGAGACAAGTTTAACTTCTCATTAGGAGCCTTTTCAATGTATATCCAAGTTTACATGCACTGGGAAATAACATATATTTATTAATCTCCAATTCTGATATATTTATTTCTTTCACTATATTTCCCCCCTTAATTAAGCCCAAACAAATGGTAACTATATAAACTAAGCCTGTTATTCCTGTTTGGTCCTTGAATATGTTAAGCATCTTCATTACGTTGTATGCTAATTTACTGCTCACACTCTACCTATATGTATGGACTGTTAATTTCCATTTCATTGTTTCTGAAGAAGTGTGCATGTTCATGAAAGATTACACCTTGAATAAAACTTTGTTGGTGTTAAAGATGCCACTGGACTCAAACTTTATTCCCCTATCTTGTCTTTCTGTGTTTACAGTCTGAGCAAGGCAGTCATTCCAAATTACCTCCAAATCTGTTTTCTTCTTTCAGGTAGCAAGCATTTTAGCTTAAGTACCTGTCATTTTGTGACAGACTAGATTAAACATGACCCTCTTTGAAGCATGCCACACAGCCTTCCAAGAATGATCGAGAGAGATGACCTTTTGCCCTGGAGAATTTAAAACATTCTTACAGGCTTAAATTGGTAAAACATGGAAAAGCTCTTAAAATATTCCACAGTCATTAAAAAAAATCCATCTAATTGTTTTTCACAGCCAATGGACTGTGTAAGGATCAGAGGTCCTTAAAACCAACAGAAACCCCAGCACTATCGTAATCACAAATGTGAGCAGTTGTGGTGTTCCTGTACTAAGTTAATGGAAATCTATTATATATGGTACATTTTCTTGTGACACTTCCTTCAAAGAAGTATCATTAGTAATTTTAATGCATATGCAATTTTCCATTTGCAGCTAACCTTATTTACTATTACTACATTACATTAAACTTTTGCCCCCCAAATTACACACTATTCCTGAAGGTAATAATGAATCTGTTCGTTTTTCTGGCTGTGACTGAGGGCAGCTTTACTTTGTGCTATACAAATTTTATTCTTTTTTTAAAAAACATAATTTTAAAATCATTAAAAGCAACAAACCATTAAAAATCTATCCATTATTAACCCAAGCTTATCATAAAATTACCATAAAATACCTAACAACCAAAAACAATCCTCATAAAATAGTCATCAGGAAAGAAGCAGGCTGAAAAACAACTAAAAATAGTTCAAACTCCTTAGTTAAAATACTGAGTAAAAATAAATTTTTGACCCAGTGTCTAAAGGACAATAAGGTAAGCATCAGGTGACAATTGAGGGAGGGCAACCCAAAGGCAAGGTACCACCACTGAAAAAGTCCTGGCTCTGGTCACTAACAACCTTACCTCTGCAGGTGGGGGAATAGAGAGTAGGGCTTGTGATGAGCATCTTAGCTGGCAGGCATTATTTGATTAATTAATATAAGAAGTTCACTAATTTGCTTAATTTGAATGGCTGCTGGTAACTGTCTCTTTAAAGTTCCTTTTTAAACTTGATATCTTTATCTATGGGGCTGTTTTCTTCCATTTTGCTTCCATTGTAGGAATAGGCCCTATTAGTATTTTTACAGGCAAGAAAATCATACTTTCAAATAATACTACATTTATCATTTTAATGTGATTGTAATGGAATTTTATTGTAACGAGTCTTTGACTCTATTTGTTGTGATCTGCCCTGAGCCCATTTGGGAAGTGCAGAATAAAAATCCCAAAATAAATACATTTTGTAGTGTAATTTGAAAGGGTTTCTTTTTTTTTTTAAGCCTGTGGAGTGAAAGGAAAAACTGAAGTTTATTTGGAGGTTTCTCATTGGATCATTTCCAACTTTTTTTCTCCTGGAAAGTTTCCATGTCAGGAAGTTCGTCCATGCACCTTTCCAGTGCTGTGAGTATGTTTCTGTCAAGTTCTCCAGATAGTCAGTCAAACACCAGGCTTCATAAGAAGATAGCGTTTATTGCAACTAATCGTAGAGTTACATGAACAAGGCTTTTGTCAGTGATAACTGGTATTACAGCCCAGCTTCAATTATAGCCTGTTTGAATTGCCCCCCCTCTCACCACAAGCCAATGGTTACATTCCCTGTGCGTGGCAAAAGAAAGAAAAACAACACGTTCACCCGAAAAATCCTCTGATGCCAAAAGGGCCTGGGACGCAAGGTCAAGCATGCTGATAAGACAGTACACAGACACAGTAATTCAGAGTGCCTGGAGCCTTAGTGATACTCCCGCATTCCAGAAGTGAAAGATGTCTTTCCCCCCCATCCCATGCAATGGCAGGGTTACCTGACATTCTGCCCCCTAATAATTGGTCCCTCCCTGGCTTGTTTGGATAGAGCTGATGGAACCTGCAGAGAAGGCGAGGGCGTTAACATTTTCTGCATGCACCCCTCTGTGCTCGGGTCCGAAATCTACCCATTCAACCAAATAATGCAATTTATTACAAGATACTTTAGAGTCCAGGATTTCCAAAACTTCATAGCACGGTTCCCCCCCAACCATGAGAGGGTGGCGCTGGTCTGTGAGGCCACCAGGCATTTTCTCCAGGGTCACGCCTTAATAACCTAATATGAAATACAGGATGAATAGAACTCAGCTATTTTGGCAGAATCAGTTCAGCAGTCACCTCATTGATCATACGTTTGATTTCATAAGGACCCACAAACTTCCAGCCCAATTTCCAACTGGGTTGGAGACCCCTGATATTTTGTGTTGAGACATAGACAAAGTCCCCCAGTTTGGGATCCCACCCTTTATCCCTCCTCTTGTCAGCTTGTTCTTTATACACCTTTTTAGCCTCATCCAAGGTTTTACACAGGAGAGGCTAAGCCACTTGCAATTGCTTGCACCACTCCCCCGCCTCCCCCGCCGGCAACTCATTCGCAGTGAGGAATGGGAGAGGGGGGGCTTCATAACCATGCACTGCCATGAATGGTAACACCCCTGTGGACGAATGACACGAGTTATTGTAACAGAATTCCTCTAGGGGTAGCAATTCCTCCCAATCATCTTGTTGGTAATTTGTAAAACACCTTAAATATTGTTCCAGCGTTTGGTTTACACGTTCAGTTGGGCCGTCAGTCTCAGGGTGGTAGGTGCTGCTCAAACCCCGTTCTACCCCCAAGAGATTCATGAGCTCGCCCCAAAACTGAGAAACGAATTGTGATCCTCTGTCAGAAATCACTTTCTGGGGTAATGTGTGTAACCGCACCACATGTTGGAGGAATGCTTTGGCGAGCCATTTGGCTGTAGGGATAGTCTTAAATGGGACAAAATGTGCTTGCTTAGAAAACAAGTCCACGGCCATCCATACCACCATTTTCCCCTTGCTCGGTGGAAGATCCATGATAAAGTCCATGGAAATGACCTCCCAAGGCCGGGGGGGCGTTGGGAGCGGCTGAAGCGTTCCAGGGGGTTTGCCCAGCCGGGGTTTACTCATAAGGCAGGCCTGGCAGGACTAGACAAACAGAGATAAATCTTTTCTCATGCTGGGCCACCAAAATTGCCTTTGGAGCAGCTGCAACGACTTTACGAATCCAAAATGGCCAGCCAGTTTAGAACCGTGAGCAGTACCCATGATCTCCCCCGAGCGCTCCCAGTACAAACAGTTTGTCCCCTTTAAACCAGCAGCCATTCTCCCTCTGCTCCAACCCCCCCTTCCTTCTCCACTTCCAGGCGGTCCGCTTCGGACAGGGCAGAGGCAAACTGCACTTCCCAAGAGTCCCCGGGGGGAGAGGGCAGGCCTTTGGATTGACTGTGTGTTGTGACCACCCCTCTGAGTTGGGTAGGCATGAACATGGAGTCCCTAACCTCCTCCTGTTTGCTATCACGTTGCGGGAAGTGGGATAAAGCGTCGGCCAATGAGTTCGCCTTCCCCGGGAAATGGTGGAGAGTGAAGTTAAACTTTGAAAAGAAGTCCGCCCACTATATTTGTTTGGCATTAAGATATCGTGGGGTGCGGAGGAGCTCGAGGTTTTTATGATCGGTCCAAACCTCGAACGGAACCCGGGCCCCCTCCAACCAGTGCCGCCAAGTGGATAGGGCTAATTTAATCGCCCCCGCTTCTTTATCCCAAACCAACAAGTTCCGTTCTGTGTCATTAAACTTTTTAGAGACATAAGCCAGCGGGTGGAGTTTCCCATCCTCCCCCTCCTGCAAGATGGCACCACCCATAGCGACATCTAAGGCATCGACTTGCACAATGAATTTTTTCAGTTTGTTTGCGTGTGCTAACACAGGTTCAGATGTGAAAAGTGTCTTAAGTCTCTCGAATGCCCGCTGGCATTCAGGGGTCCAGTCTAGCTTAGCCCTGGGGCATGTACTGTCAGCTCCCTTCCCCTTCGTTTTGAGCAAGTCCGTGAGGGGAAGGGACACTTGAGCGAAATTTGCCAAGAACGATCTGTAAAAATTGGCGAACCCGAGGAATGCCTGTAACTGCCTGTGGGTTTTGGGCGCTTCCCATCCCACCACATCCTGCACCTTAGCAGGGTCCATCTCAATTCCCTGTTGTGATATCCAGTATCCCAGGAATGAGATCTCTGAGCAATGAAATTCACACTTAGTTTGGCAAACAGTTTGTGCTTGTGCAACGTTTGCAGGACCTCCCGTAGCAACTTAACATGGGATTCTTTGTCCAGGGAGTACAGTAAAATATCAAACAAGTAAATGAGGAGAAAGTTCTCCAGATAGTCAGTCAAACACCAGGCTTCATAAGAAGATAGCGTTTATTGCAACTAATCGTAGAGTTACATGAACAAGGCTTTTGTCAGTGATAACTGGTATTACAGCCCAGCTTCAATTATAGCCCATTTGAATTGCCCCCCCCTCACCACAAGCCAATGGTTACATTCCCCGCGTACGGCAAAAGAAAGAAAAACAACACGTTCACCCGAAAAACTGTGAACTGAATCACAAAAATGCAGTTCATGCCCATCCTTAGCTATATCTCTCCTTATAATATTTATCTTTTGGTTTCGTAAGATTCCATGCACTCCCAGTGGCTGTAAAATGCCCTCCCTCAGCCATTGGCCCATCAGCCGCCACTCAAGAGTACTCAGGTGCCATTGGCCGGGTGCTGGGTCTGCTCCTCTTCCCCACCCACTCCCCCTGGCAGACAACTCTGTCTCCCGAGGAAGACAGTTCTCTTGACTCCTGTGAGGGACTGTCTCCTCAGTGGCTGTTGGTAGGCAGCCAAGCTTGGTTCTGTGAGTAAAAACACAAAGGACTTTCAGCATAACCCCCTCCCCTGTCCATAACCCCCTCCCCAACGGCTACTTTCCTGTCAGAATAAATTGAAAAAGGCTCTTTCTCCTGCTTAGCTTCAGCATGGCTGGCTGGCTAATGAGGTGGGCCAGCAACCATCAGACCATTTTCTTCAACTCCCCGCTGTGCGGCTGACTTTCCCCTAGAGTTGCCAATCTCCAGGTGGGACCTGGAGATCTCCCACTGTTACAATTGACCTCCAGATGACAGAGATCAGTTCCCCGGGAGAAAATGGTTGCTGTGGAGGGTAGACTCTATGGCATTATACCCTGCTGAGTCCTTCCGCACACACCCCAAATGCTGCCCTCCACAGGATCCACCCCCCCAAATCTCCAGGTATTTCCCTAATCAGAGTTGGCACCTGTACTTTCTCCTCTGTCAGTAAAAGGCTCTTTCAACACCTATGTTGGCCTTTGGGGGAAAACTCATTGGGCCCAGTCCTGATCAGGTTGCCAACTCCAGGTGGGCAATTCCTAGAGATTTGAGGGATGGAGCCTGGAGAGGGTGAGGTTTGAAGAGGGGTGGCACCTCAGACAGGTATGATGCCATAGACTCCACCCTCCAATCCAGCCATTCCCTGATGGGGAACCATTGTTGCCAATCTCCAGGTGGGGGCTGGAGATCACTCAAAATTCCAACTGTTCTCTAGGAGGGAGGGGGGAGGAGATGGAAAACTAAAGGTAGGTTGATGGTTGGCTGGGAGGGAGATAGGGTTATCAACTCCAGGTTGGGAAATTCCTGGAGATTTGAGGGGTCGAACCTGGAGAGGGTGAGTGTTGAGGAGGGGTGGGACCTCAGACAGGTACAATGCCATAGACTCCACCCTTCAAACCAGCCACTCCCTTCTGGGGAACCACTGTTACCAATCTTGGGGGTGGGCTGGAGATCACTCAAAATTGCTACTGCTCTTCAGGTAGCAAAGATCAGTTCCTCTGGAGAAAATGGTGGACTCTGTCATTATGCCCTGCTGAGATTGCCACAGCAAATTGTCACTGAGTGCCCAAAGCTGGGGCACTCTCCCAGAGCCTCTTTCTAGAGCCCGTTGTATTTATTTCCACAACGGGCCTTATTCCTAGTATGTAATAAATGTGTGTGTGCATATCTACGTTTAAGGCGAAAAAGAGGACTTGACCAATTATGTAAATCAAGGCAATGTTGAACTATATTCAGTAGAGCTAGAAGATTTGATCAATAGATTAATCAACTAAAACTTCAGCTGTTTAATGAATGAGGCCATATTATAATCAATGAGCCTGAGAGTTTGTTGTTGTTGTGATTCTGGTTTGTTGCTATCATGGAATGAAAGACATAATTTTAAGATGGCCTTTTGCTCTAGCAATGAATGGTAGCTCTTATTCTCTTGTGTGCTATCTCATAGTTCCTTCACCATCTAAAAATTAGTACACAAATAATAACTCAGGGTAACAGAAATAGATGAAACTATCTTTCCTGGCCAATTGAATTAAATTCATTCTGTCCTAAGAATTCTGTGCTATCATTGTTCATTAATTTCTATGCATTGGCATTATGACTTCTTTCCTTGGGGTTTTCAAGTGTGAAGTCTTTCACCCTGAAATGTGATATCTGAATAAGTGTTAATGTTTCTGTCTTCAGACAGCACTCCTCTTTAACATTCCCTGGCATTTGCTTCTGTGTAGACAACCCGCTCCTCTCCTACTGGCTGTAGGAGCCCCTTAAATCCAGGTTGTCTGCTTGATCTGGAAAATTAGTAATAAATTTTTCTGGCATCTTACTGCCTGCTGCAAGAAAAAGTATAGACTGGGAGTTCCTGGTGATGACAGCATTATGCCACAGTATGTCTTTCTTTTCTGCAAATGGTTCATGTAAAGGGAGCAGACTTCAGAACTCTGTTGACTGTAAAGCAGCTGATTGGAAAGGTGGTAGTGAGATGAAAATGAGATCAGTGTAATATATCACTCACAGAATCAAGTTAGAGATCAGTTGCTACTCTGGCTCATCCAAAGAGACACACAAAACATGCCTTGCAATGTGTTAGAAATGCCAGAGGAAAAAGAAAAGCCCAAATTATTATGACTCCAAGCTAATATGCACAACAATCAAGGCCTAGGCAATACCCTCTGCCCCAAATAAATTTTACTTCTGCCATAAACTGGTACATAAACACAGACATTGCAGTGTCATACATCATGCCAGCACAAATTGAAGGACTGGTTTATTTATTTATTTATTTCTGTCTACTTACTTGGATGAAATGAAATCCAGTCTATATTGTTTCGCTGAATTTTTTCTTATAGCTGACTGATTGATAAAAGGCTTAATTTTTTTGCTAGAGAGGAAAAAGGAGAGAGCTGAATTAGGTATGGTAGAATTCTATGCATGTTTCATCAGGAATTATTCTAGAGCTGGTTCAAGATACAAGCAACACAAGCAGATAGTTGGGGTGCCAAACTGGAAGTAGGTGCTGGCAGGCTAGGGAAAGAGGCAACCAGCATTACTTGTGCCTAGGGTTGCCAGGCATGACAACCAGAAGGAGACCGGGGGGAGGTGCTGGGACATGGGAGACAGCCATTGGTAACAACATGACCTCACTTTCATAGTAAACTCAGAACTGATGCCACGCTTCTTTAGGAATTTGCCATAGTTTCCATTGATTCCTAGAGCAGACTGACAGCATTTCCAGGTTTTTCCTGGAAGAGACATCACACTGTCGTCGACTGTTTTTTTTAAAAAACATCATTTTTCATCTACTGCAAGAGCAAAAGTAAGAAAATGAAGCAAGGGGCAGGGAATCCCTGCCCTCAGCTGGAAAATGGTACCCGTACTTGTGTCACTGCCACCTGGGTCAAAACCAGGCTGAGGAGGCACATGGTCAGTCTTGAATCCACACAGGAGTAGGTACTCTTGCCTCACCCAACTACCATTGGAATACAAGAGAGGGAGCTGGGGTGGGAGTGGCATAATTAGCAACCCAAGGTGGTAAAACATTCAGGTTGTGGTCACATGCACCAGATGAAGTGGAGGGAAAGCAAGGCTATTTCCTCTGGAGGAATTTGACCCACAGTTGCGTGATCACACAGCCCTTGGAAGCTGCAGGCACAGCCTGCCACTGTGTGATCAGACACAACCACAGGTGAGTCATTTTTTTTTTTTTGCTGTTTGTTTCTGATGTGCTTAAACAAATTGATGAATCGCATCTCTGCACTGAGGGCTCCCTATGGAGTTTGCGATGATGCACATACTGAGAAGGGGGGGAAACAACAACACAGAGTTGGGATGGCTTGATCAGACCATCCTGATGCCATGAGAGTGCCCTGGAGTGATCAGATATGGAAAAGTATGTCCGTGGCCTGTTGCAACCCATTAATTACTAATTTCCCCCTGTGGCTTTTAACTCTGCTTCTGCAGCAGAGCAGAACAGGTTGCCAACGGCTGCAGGATGCTTCCCAGATGTTGTTGTCTGATCACGCCCTTTAAATCCATCCGACATTTGTGCCTATGGCAGGTCTAATTGTGTGTATGATCGCAGCCTTAGAATGAGGATTGGATCCAGACTAAATTGGGAATTTCTATCGATTCCCCCATTCTGCAGCAGACTCCCCCATGTCATTCTTCGGGGTCACATATCCCTCAGGAGCAGCATGAAGATCAGAGGGCTGCAGTGGGATGGGGCAGGGAAGAAAGTTTAATTCGGCTGATGAAAAATTTAGTATGGCTCCAACCTGGAATTCATCGGAGTTTGCTCCAAGATCAGCACACAGATCTGTGTAGTCTTACTAATGCAAATATGGTCAGTTATTTCAGGTAGATTTAATTGGCCTTTTCTATTGGAAATGTATCCTGTACAATCCCCCATTAAAATGAATGAGAAGTCTAATATGCTGTTGCACAATTCCCTTCCACTTTAATGGGATTGTGCAGGAGACATTCACAGAGAGTCATGATCATTGTTATTACAGTATTGCCACTGAGGTTCCTGAAATCACTTGCCTTCTATCTGTAGCAATCCTGTGTGCATAGCTTGCAAGAACGGTATTTGCGCCTTCAATTTTTCTTCTTTGTTGGTCAAGGTCCTGGGAAAACTTCTGTTATCATGCAGGAAAAGTAAATGGGGGCCATGTATAACAATTATCTGTGTTTTCTATTGTTTCAACAACTGTAATTATTATTATTTTTTTTAAAAAATACAATATAGCAGAATTAATTTGCTTTGCAACAAGATGACTTTGAAGTGGGGTAAGGTGGGTTTTGTTTGTTTGTTTTACAAACATATATGCTTGTCCTGGCATTTTTTAAAATGTGTTTTGAAAGAGATAGACTAGCCCCCATATTTGTTCAGTTGCAACTTAGACTTTGTTAACCTGTTGAGCTTGCTGACTTGCATTTTTAAAAGCTAAGTATTAGCCATTATGCCTGAAGGGTTCCAGGCCACTGGGTGAATAGAGCTAACAAAGAACAGGGAGAAGAATATGGACGTGGAACAAAGAGAGTTAATTTATTCATATGATAAATATGAGCTAGTGATTTGGATACTGCCCGAAGTGTGTATCAACGTAGTGAGGGGTTTTGGTGATGATCCCAGAGGATGGGAGATGTGAACTAAACTCTGAACCTCCATATATGAAGTCTGCAATTCTTATTTATTTGCTTCCACCTCTCCTCTATTTTATCCTCCAAGCAACCCAGTGTGGTAGGTTAGGCTGAGCAATTACATTTGGCCCAAGGTCACCCAGCAAGCTTCCATGGCAGAGAGAGGATTCAGACCTGGGTCTCCCGGAATCTGCTCCAGCACTCTAACCACTACATTGCACTGTTTGATTTTCTCAATAATATAAGAAGGAATTTTGCACAATTAAATAGATCCTTGTTTTAAAGGTGGGGCCACATACAGAATTAAAGCAATAACAACAGAAAAAGAACATTACCTTAACATTTTCATGCATTTAAAATATGCATATATTACCTTTATTTCAAGATGATTTATATAAAACTATAACACAATATAAAACCATAATTAAACATAAACCAACAATGATGTATAAAGGTCAATGACAGATGGTCAGCAAAGTAGCAGCTGACAAAGAACAACTTAAGAGACTCCCTCACCAAATGAAGCACAAAAGGGCACCTGAAACAGTTGAGCCTTGCAGTACCTATGAAAGGCCATGTGGGAAGGGCTCACAGTCAGAGGTCATTTGATTGCAGTAAAGGCCATGCTTCTAGCTGTGGATGATTGCAGTGAGGTCAAATGGAGTAGAACGTAATGGTTCATAACAAGTGTGGTGTGTGTGTGTGGGGGGAACACCAGGAAAGTCACTTTGTAAGATATAGGTTCCAAGCTGTGAACAGCTTTAAAGGCAAGCACCAGCATCTTGCGTTGGGCCAAGATGGAGGCAAGCAGCCAGCATATTTGCTGCAGAAGTGGCTGAACATGTTCTTGTATATCCCTGTGCTCCTCAGGAACCTGGAGGCAAGCTGTCTTGATCTTCACTGGCTGCTGTTTCATTTTCATTCACATTCCATCAGCATCATTCTCAATAAAACAATGCTTGGTATACCCCTGAACTAGCCATTGCCTTCCATCCTAAATGTCATCCTTCCATCATGACTAGGGCTGCCAACCTCCAAACAGTGGCTAGAGATCTCCCGCCATTACACTGTTCTCCAGGCAACAGAGATCAGTTCACCTAGAGAATATCACTGCTTTGGAAGGTGAACCCTATGGCATTATGCCCCACTGAAGTCCCTCCCCAAACCCTGCCCTCCTGTGGCTCCAGGTATTTCCCAATCCAGAACTGGCAACCCTAATCATGACAGATCTATGAAGCATGAGATCAGCCACTGGAATATTATATTTGCAGGCCACTCTTTCTATAAGGGACTCAGGATGGCAAATGTGGATTCTGTACTCCCAACACCTTATGAAGTAACTTAGGCTGGGATATTAGGACAGGTAGCACTCAGCAGTGAATTAAGTAGGGATTCAGTCTGTGGGTATCTGAGGTGACCAAGTTCTTCAGACTCAGGAGTCAGGTCAGAGGCGGCAGCTTGGGTTCTTATCACCTCTCCATATTGCTTGATCCCTGTTGACCTGAAAGCTACATTCCACACTCTGCCATTTTCATTGGCTCAAAATCTGGCCACCATTTGTGTCCTTACAAGCTGCCTCTCAAGGACTGCCTCAGCCCTTTGCTGTCAGAACTGCTGGTTCTGTCATATGCTCTTAGTAGGTCAGGATTAGGGCACTCAGGTTCCTGCTCTTGGGTTCACACAGCAGAGATAGGCTTGCTCAAAACAACATCCACTGATTAATAAGGTGATACAGGGATAAGAGCAACTGATTTCAGAACAAGGGAGCTTTTGCATCCTATACTTCCAGCCAACAAACAGTACTGACTAAGCAGGGAAACCAGTTCACACAAATATTAGGGAAAGCAGACCATTCCATTGTAATGTATACAATAAATATACCACAGGTTTAAGACACTTTCCCCCAGCAACCTTACAGATAATAATTTGCCCAGAGCTACTTAGTAAGCTTCAGGGCAGAGGGAGGATTTGAACCAGAATCTCCCACATTCAAAGCCAACAGTTCAATCACTATGCCATATTATCCTGGCTCTCTGAAGCTAGAGCAGATTCAGGATAGTAGCATTAATAACATTGTTCCCTTTTGGTTAACTCTGATTTTCTTAGCTAATAGCAAGCTATTTTTCCCCTTTGTCCCTCTGGTTGAAGTCAGTCTTAAAGTCACATCAAAAGAAATTGTACAGAACTGAGATGGGGTGGGTTGTAATAGATGCCTGATGATGGCTGTAAAGGTTTATGGATAGATATGTTCAAGAATTATAATTCTGTTCCCTCTTTGTAATCAAAACAAATTTTAGCTATCAAGCTGAGTTCCGCCTCTTGTTTAATTTTGTGTAAGCGAAGGCAGTGTTGAGCGGAGAACAAATTAATGTTGATGGGAGAAACAATTTCGTAGGCAATTACTCCCTACTGTATAATATAGATTCCATAAACAGATATTTTTGATTTGTATTTTGAAAGTTTGTTTTGCACTGAAGGCAAAACCTGTGAAGCAAAGTGAAACATGGATCACTGAGAAGGTGTTTATTAATGTAGGCTTTTAATTCACTCTGATATTTTATATATTGCTCATTTGTAATTCACTGAATTTAAGTGCTGCAGATATTGGTTCTTTTGTGGTGGTGCACACTTATAGACATCTTTAAGAGTGTGTGTTATATAAACTTATACCTCATATTAAATTCTCATTTAATGTTTTTTTAATATGAATTCGGGTACAGGAATGAATTTAGGACACTTCTATGCAATGTAGATTTAATCTGAAGGGCAGTAGATGGTTGGTTGGTAGGTAGGTAGGTAGATACATAGAGTGAACTTCACAAAATGTGTAATTAACATAAGGAACTCATGCAGAATGTGATGACATGCCACTAGCTTAGATAGCTTTAAAAGTAGATTAGATACATTAAAAGAAGACAGGCCCAAGTATGGCTATTACTCATTATGGCTGAGTGGAACCTCCATATCTGGAGACAATATACTTCTGAATATCAGTAGGGGACAGCAGCAAACTGGGGCTTTGGGCCATGTTCCCCAGCTGTGCACCTTCTAGGTCACTTGGTGGGGCACTGTAGAAATTGGGGTACTGATGCAGATGGATTAACCTATCAGGACAGTTCTTCTTGTGATTTTCTGATATTGATAGAGATTGCTTTTGAGAAATAAAACTAATGTCCTGCATTTGTCCTTTTGTTTTGTTCTCTTTCCAAAACATGATGCAGTACAACCAAGAACAGAGAAAACTTTGATCTCAGACCCACACTTCTGTTCCACTATCATCTGTTCATTCAGGCATTCAAATGTTTCAGGAATTAGTTCTAAAATATCCTGAGGAATTAGACAAAATCCTCTTTCAGTAGAAAATTTATGAATAAAACTAAAAGGGACATTTTATGAGAGCTAGGGAAGGACTTTTACATTTCAATTAATGTATTGTTTGCTTATGTGTGAGCACTGATCTCCTTCCCTTTTTGTGCTTCTCAGTGACATGATGACCATATATTTTAAGGGGCATCTTTGTATATAGAACTAAGTTCCCTCTAGAATATTTTCAACACAATTGTTCTGCTATCTCGTAATCATCAGTTGTGAAGGGGTGGATTGATTTGACTCATAGTTGGGTTTATAAAATAGAAAAGTATTGAAGGAAAGTATGGAGAAATAAAAAGCTGTATTTGATTTTGTATAAGAAGCTGAAATGTTGCACTTTAATGTTGCTGCTGTGTCTTACCATTTACTTTTAAACTAAGCCCTTTAAAATGTTTACCAGGTTTTGCAATCAAAAAAATGTAATCTGTCAGTAGAAAAATCCTTTCAAGTGGCACTTTGCAGCTGTGAGGGTTATGAAAACTGAATACCTGCAAATGTTAATATGGAGCTCTAGAGCAGAATTTCTGGGAGAATAAATCATTTTGATTTGTTTTTTTCAGTGAATCACTTTCTTATATAAATGGATCTTATAAAATGGATTCTGAAAAAGCCAGTCGTCATGGGACTACCTACTGAACATAAAGGGATATTCCTTTTCCAAAAAGCATTCAGAGTGCTGTAATGTTGATCCTAACCAATACTCTGTTATTGTATTTTGTGAGATACTCCTCATGTAGAGCACATTAACAGCTTCCATTTGTTATTAGGATCTGGGAAGTTACCAAGACAAGTATAACAGTAGCCAAGTAGTTGTCCTTATGTAGGAGTCACAGTCAGTACATTGGTGAAAGATGGTAATAAATACCCCTTATCATAGCTACCGCATGAACATCTAAGAGCACTGCTTGATCCAGTAGTACCTCCAAACTGCAAACTTTCAGAATGTGTGTGACAGGCTCATCATCTTAATCATATGGGCCATTTTTCAGTTCTGGTTCAGGATCAGTTTGTTACTGCATATCTCATGCATAACAGCCCTCTAGTCATTGGTTCAGAAACACCACTGCTATTCTTGGATTGGAAGAATGAAATATAGATTGAATCCTGCCAGCAATTTTGATGACATCTAATTCCAAACCTTCCTTTGTCATCTTCAAGCAGTTTCATGTAGATAGGAAACATTATCAATGACACAACTGAGCCTTATGACACCCCTCGTAATTTCCATGGGTTGGAATACAAGTTATTGAACACAACCCGTTGAAACCACCTGGTGAACACCCTGCACTTTTGACCAATTTGGAAAGTCTAGTTATCTATGAGACTGAGATCTGCTGGAAGATCTACAAGATTTAACACTTCATTTCTCCTTCTTCAGATGACTACTAAGGCACTCTCTGACCTGGTCTGTATATTCAGCAAAATGAGGTCATCAAATCATAAAGTATATCATAATAAAGTGGACTGGACCACTTCAAACCACAGACCTTTTGAATGCTGACCTCCTGAAAATTAATTCCCTGCAGGCAGAAAGTGAGCATGTCAGAGGCAAAAGTTTTAACTAAGCTGTCTCCCTCATCTTTCACTTGAATGCTTAGATTGATAAATAAGGGGGGGGGGTGAGAAAATAGATTCATAAATGGAACCATCCAGTAGTCTGAAGCAGTATACCTCATTCTACCTCCCTTCCCATTCTGTTGCATGTGTCGACCAGGATGCTGAAATCTGACCAGAATAGAGCTCAGGCCAAATTATCAACATTATCCAAGAACTTTTGTACTGTAGTCACCACATGCTTAGTTATCTTATTCCAGAATGATAAACTAAAGACCACCCTGAAGTTGCTTGTATCTCTGTGGTCAATGAGTGTTTTCTACATCTTTCTAAGATAGGATGCTTAAGATTGTTGCAGCCAGAGAGATTTTAGACAGTAGAATCATGATCAGGAAAAGGGGATGAAATCTGATTGATAGAAAAAAGTTACTGCTTTTGCCTGTATTACTTTGTAATGATTGTTTGAAAGGTATGTTGCCTCTTGTGAGCATCTATGGTTTGGCTGCCCCTGTATAAGAGTCTGTTTTAAAGATTGATACTGAAAGAAAGAACTGTAATAACCCAAATAATGAAAAGGTTAACTTCAGGATGTGATGAGAGAGAGAAAATATCCAAACTGCTTTGATGAATGAATGAACAGATAGTTCTTATTACTAAGTGAGCACTATAGTTATTTTCCACAAACAAGCTAATTACAGTGTTTGCTTTCTGTTCCTAAATGAATATGGTTGCTTTTAAAAGCACCGACCCTGCAATTTTATCCACTTTATTTGGGCTTGGTGAAGAGGTGATACGAAACTACCCTGATATGCAGCAGCTTCTCCAAACCAAATAAATAATGTAATACACTTGTTTTAGGAATGCTCTGAATAATATCTGTGAACATCTGTGAATATTTTGCATTTTATACATTTTGAAATTACATGATCATATATATACTTACCCTGTGCATTCTTCATCTGTCCACAAGCTACTTCAGTTCTTGTAAATTTCAGCTCAAGTGGCTCTTGCTAAATCTTCTGTTGCTGTAGATTTCAGACATTTTCCATGCAGGCTGTTAAGTTAAATGGGTATAAATTCTCCATGCTGTCTAAGGCAGTGGCTTGCAGACTGAGTTCTAGGCCATCTTGGGGTTCTTTGGCCGCTTGACCAAGTTCTCAAAAGGCCATATAAGAGGTGATAAACCTGTGTCCGGACAGCACATGGTGGCTCACATGATAGAAGGGTGCCGTGTGGGGGGGAAAGAGTCATATATACAGAAAATCAGGATATCAAGGAGCAAGCTAGGCTAGAAATGTTATCTCTGACCTCTCATTTTTCATGTGCAGGGGATTTTTTAAAATGGAAATCCCTACTGTTCTTTGTGAAAATTACAACCTAATCACCCATTCATGAATGAAAGGATTAGCATTCAGTAATGATGGACAAGTCTAACTGAGAGACAGCTTGCCCATAAAAATACTGACTGTTTTCTGCAATGTGCAGAGCAGCAGTTCAGAACATCAATGGCATCTTCGGAATTAGGTGGAAAAGAAAGGTAAAGGCAGTAGATTGTTGAGTGCATTGGAGGGATGCATGAACACCCAGTGGTTCAGTTCACATTCTATTTGCTGTTTGCAAACTAGGAGCCAGGTTTTTTTGTTGTTGTTGACCATTCAGCTGTTTGCAAAGAATCTGAACCTGTTCCTTGGATTACTTTTTGTATATTCCAATGGTACAGTGTAGTTGGCAATGTTTCACACTTGTGTGTTCTCACATTGCCTGATGAGACTTCTAGTTCCCCCCCCCATGAATCTGTCATCACTGTACCACTTGGCACCAATCATATAAATAAAGAGTAAGTAAAACAACAATCAGCCACAGATTATAATAAGCACTCTTTTTTGGAAAAAAATCAGTGATCTTTTCAGAGTGTGTTGTTGAGGTTATTTTACACATGCACATTTTTACACAACCTTATGGGAGACACAGTTTCCTCCCATGTAATTTAATTACCTGGCCTCCCCATCCATGATGCTGGTGGAGATTATTCCATTTACTGCACAGATATAAAAGTGCCTGTAACGAAATGAAACTCCACCACAACAGTTAGTGTGCCAGGCAAAGTTATTCAGCAGCTGTTTGGTTTGGATGACAGTGAACTGAACAGGTCCAAGACTTAGGTCACAAGTGAATACAGTTGTTGAATGTGGTATATTCACCTTCTGAAACTATTCATATGAAATCTGTGGGATCCCCAGTGAGTTCTGGGACACGTTCTCAGTTCACATGATGCAGCGGAGAGTCCTGAAAAGCCTGAGAAATGCCTCTATGTGAACTGACTGTATGACTTGCAAGAGTCTGAGGGTGTGGGAATTGTTCCTGAAGGTAAAAATTATTCCTGAAGGTAAAAAGTTTGAAAACCACTCGTTTAAGAGTTTCTTTTCTTGGTGACATTGAAAACCAATTATATTCTGACAAGCTGAAGAGCAATTTGGTTACATTGTTAAAGCAATCAACACTCTGGGGAGTGATTTTTACTTTGTAAAGAAATAGTGGATACCCGGAGGAAGAAATTCACAAGAATAGAATAGGGCAATAAATTTTTGGATTGTGGCAGCACATAGTGTTATATTTTGTACAGCAAAGAAATGTATTGGCCCACTGTGGTTTTTACAGACCATACATACTGGTCATATTGGGATTCTTGATTAATTCATTTTAAATGGCTTACAATACATGACTTAAAGAGGATTCTGTTAGTCATGAGTATGTATTGTTAGTCAACCTAGAATTATGGTCTTGTTAATATGTCTTTTGCTATTGTTTGCTTAAGCAACAGAAGAGCAGTGGAAGTCCAGATATATTTGTTTATTATTTTTTTATTTAGAACATTTATTAACTGTTTTTCTCTCTTGTGGAATTCAAGGTAGCTTACAATAGAAATAAAACATTGTTAAAATAGACCATAATTAAAACATTAGTAAAAACCATAAAAAAACAATTATAAAAACCCAATTATAAGTCAACCATTTCAAAACTTCAGTTAGGACTGCCAATAAAACTAAATCAATCTAATTCAGTCTTAAATAAACTGTGTTCAGCCGTCTCCTGAAGATAGCAAATGAGGGGGCCAAGCAGTCCTCCCTGGGGAAGTCCTTCCATAATTGTGTGGCTGCCATCACAAAGGCCCTCTCTTTGATTAGTGGGACAGTCAGGAGGACCTCTCCTTGTGATCTTAATTCCTGGGCAGGAACATATGGGAGAAGACAGTCCCTTCAGATACCCCAGTGCCAAGCCACATAGGGCTTTAAATGTCAAAAACAACACCTTGAATTGGGCTTGGGAATTGATCAGTAGCCAGTGTTATTGCTGTAGTATCAGGGAAATATGCTCCTGGTAGCTGGCCATGACTAGCAGTCTGTTTCAGGTTTTCTTGAGCAGTCCTTTTACAGTTTTTCAGGCTTTCCTGTGCACACCCACTTTAAAGGGACCGCACAAGAAAGCCCAAAACAGCTGTTTTTTGGCATTCTGCAAACCTCATTGAAAGGGACTGTGGTCCCTTTCAGTGGGGTTTGCAGAGCCATGAACCACAAACTGGTTTGGTTCACAAATGAACCTTCCTGTTTGATTCGGCCGAACCACGAACTGACATGAACCACATTTTCCCGGTTTGTGCCCATCCTTAAGTATAACCCCATTCAAGATAGGAGAGATCTGTAGTCCCTGATGTGCTTTTCTACTAACTCAGAGCACCTCTGTCTTGTCAGAATTAGGTTTCAGCTTGTTCACCCTCATCTAGCCCATTACCAACTCCAACCATGGTGACCAAAGCAGTATCTGTTACAAAACTTGGCCTGAAGCCAGATTGAAATGGGTTCAGAATTTCAGTCTCTTTCAAGAACTCTTGGAGCTGAGAAGCAGCTATCTGCTCTAACACCTTGCCTCAGAATGAAAGATTGGAGACTGGCTAGAAATTTCCCAACACAGTAGGGCTCAGAGAGGCTGGAAATTTCCCAACACAGTAGGGCTCAGGGAGGGTTTTAAAAAACAAACAAAGAAACCCTGGTCTGTCACTGTCTCCTTGTGCATGAGTGGTATAACTTCTGGTGTCAAGGAAACATTTACCACTCCCCTTACCCACACAGCCAGTCCCCCTCTGGCAGCTTTTATCAGCCAGGAAGGGAAAGGGTTGAGAACACAGGTGGTAGATCTCATCTATCCAAGGATCTTGTCCACATCATCAGGATCGACAGGCATCAGACATCAGCAGATCTGGGTGATTTTGTCTGCAAAATAAGTGGCAAATTGGTCGCAGTGGGCATTGTTTGGTCAGTGTCCAGATCCTTAGGGTTATGATGTTAAAGTCACATGAAGCAGCTCAGCTGGATGATTATGTGCAGATGAAAAGGTGGCAGAGAAATACTGCCTTTTTGCCATCATCACTACCACAGAATAGGCTCTAATGTGGGCTCTATGCCTTGTTTAAGAAATTTTGCTCTGAGTTTTCCACCAGTGGTACTCTAGCCATTGTCCCTCCTATTGGTGACTGTTTGGCTCTGTCCAGGGGGAGAGGGCACTTGGGGGCAATTGTGTGAGCCGCCTAGGCTACCTCCCTGTTACAGAGAGCTGTCAGAGCCTCAACAGTCAGCAACCAAGGTAGGAAAATCCCCAAACACCAATAGAAACCAATCAGGCACTTGGGACACACCATCTTAATGGGTCCAGCACCCCTGTAGAGGAAAGAGGAAACCATAAGTCTGAATTCCATCAGGTAAATTATCTGTCCATGCAAAAGAAGTTAGCTTTAATTTCCCCACCTCCAGATGACCATCCCAAGCTGTATAATAGGCCAAATCCAGTGTGTGCCCTGCTAAATGTGTGGGGCCAATAATCACCTGGGATAGGCCCATGGTCATCGTGGAGACCATGAAATCCTGAGTCACGCCTGTTAGCCAGGCCTTGGTGTGGATGTTGAAGTCACCCAAGACCAGATCAGCTAGCTCAGGAAGAGAGACAGCTGGGCATCGAGGGGAACAGAACACCAGCACAATTCCTATCCTGTCCTGGTAATCCCCTTCAGGAGCACACACTCAGAACTGGCAGACTGCTGGATGAGGCACCTCAATAGGTGGATGGAATCATGATAGACTACTGTGTAGCCCCATTCCTGGCCTAGCCTGCCAATGTACAGAGAAACCTGGAGGACAGAGCAAGGTCAGATTTAGACCCCCCAGCCTCATCCAGCCAGGTCTCCACAATACATGCTGGTCAGCTTGCTCATCCAGGATTAAATCCTGAATGGCAGTAGTTTTTTTTTTCCATTTACTGACCAGGCATTCATCAGCAGGCTCTTAAGGCCAAGGACCCAACCTCAGCGCAATGAAGTCTTCATTGGCTGGGAGGCAGACTTAAAGGAGTGCCCAACCAGTGGCCAGACCTCCTTTTCCTGGAGCAGCCAGTCTGTATCTCACCTCCGTATATATACATTTTAAATATGCACATCTATTTTTGACAATTTACAAATATTGTTATTTGGGGACTTTAAAATACATGGGGTTTTGGTATAGTCTTGGATAGATGAACTATTGAAATGCTGTAGGAAATTTGCTCTTTCTATATAAGCTAACTCTTTTTGGGGGTTTAGTATTTTAAATTTAGAGTTCAGTATGAAAGTAGATTCAGTTTTTTCTTTTTCTTCTTTTTAACGAATTGCAGTCTCTTTCCTTTTATAGTTACTCTCTTCATTTGGTGAATGTAGCTCTGAAACTTGTGTATTTGTGTAATTATATAACTTCATATTTTAAGAACAGAATTCTCTTCCTTCCACTTTGAGTCACAACAGTTTCTCCATTCTTATCTTTATCTGCATCTTAGAAATTATTTGTGATGAGAGATTTTACATTTTCTTGTAGATCAGTATATTATCTGTACTCTAAGTATATACTATCAGTCATCAAGCCCTTGATAATATTATTTGTCTCCTGCTCCTTGATATCTTCTAAACAGGTAGTGGGCATCATAGATTATGGCATGGGTTTCACAGTTTGGAAGCTGTGGTCCAAACTGGGGTTCCTTGGCCAGAGTACAATCTGAAGTTCTGTTTTTTCTTGACTGGTGGAATAATTTGCACTGAGGTTTTAATGCAGGCTGATATACAATTGCTGTTGGCAATAGAGATTACAAGCTTGCCTCCCAGATCAAAGGGACACTACAGCTCATGCAGCTGTTGGGAAAGAGGCTGAATCGTAAGCAAGAGTAAAATAGTATGCAGTGATGATCTTCAGAAACCAGCTGACGGCTGGTCAGGCCAGGTGCAGGCAGACAGAAATTCCTCATTGATGAAAAGGGAGAAGCAAAAACAGGCACTCAGCTGGTGTTGGTGATGGGGATAAACAAAACAACCTTTCTACTAGGCTCTAGAATATCATCAGTGGAAAAAATGCAAAGAATTAATCCAGCTCCCTTGTTGACTAATTTATGTGTTCTTCCTACTGATATTTTGTTTAAAAGGCCTATTGTTTGTTTTGCTGTCTACTGACACAGTATCTATTGTTTAGAACTGTAATCATAGCACACATAACTGAGAATGTGGGACTATGGGACTAGCTGTGTTTCCTCCTCTGGTTTGTCGCACACAAAACACAATGTACTTTATCGTATAACACAGCTCCTTTGTCAAGAATGAATGGGCTTGCTTCACCAAATGTCTGTTTTCAGACTAATACCTTGTCAGACATTTCTGTCATCTTTAAAAGGTTTGATCACAGTTTAGCAGGGCCTATCTTAGGCAGCACTAGAGACTGGGGTATTGGGTGCACAGAAATCTTTGAGGGCCAAACTACATATTGTAACAAACACTGCATGTAGAAGCTTTATAATTTCATTCCTGCCTCCATGAAAATTCCTGTTGTAGCAGTGGGCTTCAAAAACAGACATCTTTCTGAAACTTGAAAAAATACACCCACTTAGCAGACAACTAAGTAAGGGCAGAGGTTCATGTTACATACACATATGTATAACAAAAAAGCCCTGTGGCTGTTAACCAAAAGGAAACCAGCTTGAAAAATGGGTGACTTGGAGTGGAGAAGCAGCAAGGATGGCAATCTTCCTTCTCCCTATCCTCTGTTTCTCTACCCCAAATTAGGCACTACTTTCCATCCTATTAGGTTCCAAACATCTACATACTAATAGCCAAAGTCCCTTCTCCATGTGGATACTTATTTTCACCAACAGAAGGCTTACTCTCCCCAAAAAGGTTTTTCTAGAAACTCAGGAGACTCCCTGGTCCTACAGAAAAATCTAAAAAGTTTTTTAAAAACCCTCCAGGAGGGTTGAATTCTCCCCAATACCTTTTGAAATGGCCACTGCAGAGATCTGCTCCAGGCATCAATGGTAAGAGATTAGAACATTGGGGGGGGGGGCTTCTAAATGGTTCTACCAGTAAAAGACAGGGGGAGGGGGAAGGGTGCTTTCCAGGCCTACTTTGGCCTTTCAGGGAGGGCTGGGGAATTCCTAGAGATTTTGTGGTGGAGTCTGAGGAGGAATGGGTTTGGGGAAGGGAGGGGTCTCAGCTGGATATAATGCCAGAGTCCACCCTCCAAGCAGCCATTTTATCCAGGGAAACAAATCTCTGCTGTCTAGAATTCAGCTGTAATTCTGGGGGATTTCCAAGTCCCACTTGGAGGTTGGCAACCCTAGGCCTGGCAGCAGTCTAGGGTTGCCAGGTTCCCCCTGGACACTGGCAGGGGATATGGGGGTAATGTTGCCAGATCCAGGTTGGAAAATTCCTGGAGATTTGGGGGTGGTCCTTGGGGATGACAGGGACCTCAGTGAGGTACAATGCCATACAGTCCACTCTCCAAAGCATCCATTTTCTCAATGGGAAGTTATCTCTGTAGTCTGGAGATGAGCAGTAATTCCAGGGGATCCCCAAGTCCCACCTGGAGGCTGGCATCCCTAGGCAGCACCCTCTGGGTGACTTGATGCCACCTGATTTGCATTACTCAACTAGGCCTGGCTGCTTACCACTCTTCAACAGCAGCCAATGTATGAAAGACAGTGTGATGCAGCAGTTAGAGCTTCAAAGTAGGGTCAGGTTCAGATCCCCATCTTGTGATGGAAACTGACTGGGTGATTTTGGACCAGTCACATGCTTTCAGCATAACCAACCTCACAGGGTTGTTGTGCAGATAAAAAGGAGAAGAGAATAATGTAAGCTGGTTTGGTCTCCACTGTGGAGAAACAGTGTAATTTTCCTAGGTAGAGGCTGTAGGGGAGGAGGGTGGAGAAGGAAAGCTGAAGACAGAGAGGCAGATAAAGGTCAGCTGGCTGCAGTGTTCCCTCCAGGCTGAGTTAGTGTGAGCTAGCTCACTGTTTTTAGCCTCCAGCTCACACATTTATTGTCATAGCTCAGGAAGGATGGTTCCAGAACTAATTTATGCAGTAGCCAAATTGCTTGCTCACAACTTTAATGCCAATAGCTCACAAAGTAGAATTTTTGCTCACAAGACTCCACAGAGGAAACATTAGTTGGCTGTTGGGTGGGAAGAAAATAGGGTTGTCAACTCCAGGTTGGGAAATTCCTGGACATTTGATGGGTGGGGCCTGGGGAGGGTGGAATTTGAGGAGGGGAGGAACTTCAGACCAGTATAATGCCATAGACTCCACCCTCCAAACTAGCCATTTCCTCTACAAGAACTACCTTTGCCAGCTTCCAGAAGAGGGCTGGAGATCACCCAAAATTACAACTGTTGTCCAGGTAACAGAGATCAGTTACCCTGGATAAAATGGCTGCTTTGGAGGGTTGAATCTATGACATTATACCCTGCTGAGGCTGCTTCCCTCCCCAAGCCTCACTGTCCCAAGGCTCTGCCCCCAAATATCCAGGAATTTCTCAGCCTGGAGCTGGCAGCCCTAAGGTGAATTGATCTCTGTAGCTGGGAGTTCCGTTGTGATTCCCAGAGCACTGCCACTGCTGCTGTGTGGGGAGAGAAAGCAGATGGGTGGCTGGGAGCACAGCAGCCACCACTGCTGCTGCTTTGCAGAGTGGAGGAGGAAGCAGGCAGGGGGCTGGGAGAGTGATAGGGCAGGGAGGCAGAAAACCAGAGAATGATGAGGGAGCAGGAAGAGAGAGGAAGTAACATGCAAGGAGGAGAAATAGAGAGTAAGAAAAGGGGCAGAAGGGAGAAAGGGTGTGAAAGTTAGGGGGAGAGGGCAGGAAGCAAAGGTGTGAGGAATGGGATAAGCATCCCCCAAGTTTCTTGGGGGACTCCACTTATCTATACTAATAGTCAAATCTGCGGATACCCTCTAAAACAACCATTTTTTCCAGGGGGACATATCTCTGTTGTTTGGAGTTCTGTTGAGCTCTCCAGGTCCCACATGGAGGCTGGTAACCCTAGGCCTGGAAGCAACTTCTGGGTGATTTGAAACCACCTGACTTGCATGACTCAACTAGGCCTGGCTTTTTGTTATTCGTCAATGGCAGCTGATGCAAGCACATGTAGTGTAGTAGTTAGAACTTCAAAGTAGGGTCTGTTGGTGTGCTGACAAAATTAGTCCTTCAAAGCCAGCGTGCTGATAGGAATGTTCACTGGAAATTGAGTTCTGAGAAGAATTTCAGAAGACTTATGAACAATTTGTGACTGTATTCTGTGCAGCCCTGGAAGAAGATTTGCTAGAAATGGTTTGCGGAAGCTGGCAGGACCTGATGTTTATGGTGGAGGTGGTTGTGGAAATGTTCTTTGTTCTATTATCAGAAAGGAAGAAACAAAGTTCTCATCACTTTAAGTCTTTCAAAAACATCTGTGGTGAAGGAATTTTTCTATGAAGTTTGTATGAATGGTTTTTTGAGAGAGACTTTAATATTTCACTGTTGAAATGTTATATGAACCTTGTGGCATTTTAAATTTGATTTGGAACAAGGATTGCTATTATATCGGCTATAGCTCTGACTTTGTAAACGGCTTAGCTCTGTAACTGATGGTTGTTTATTGTTGCTTTACCTTAAATATTTTGTATTTTCACTGTTTTGCTATTATCTAAATTACATACTTCGATTATATTTTGTGTGAAGCAGCATACCATGGTTGATTTCTGTATTCAGCTTTTTCTGTGATACTCTTTTGGTAGCACAACCTCCAGGTGGGGGCTGGAGATGACCCAGAATTACAACTGCCAACTGCTCTTCAGTTGACAGAGATCAGTTCCTCTGGAGGAACAGCTGCTTAGGAGGGTGGACTCTATGGCATTATACCTTGCTGAGGTTGCTTTCCTCCCCAAACCGTGTCCTCCCAAGCCTCCACCCACAAATCTCCAGGAATTTTCAAGCTTAGAGCTGGCAACCCTAAGGGGGAACTGATGTCTGTAGTTGGAAGATCTGTTGTGATTTTAGGAGATCTCCAGGCCCCACCTGGAGGTTGGAAACCCTATTAGGAGAGAAGGAAGCAGGAAAAAGAGAGAGGCTATGGGGGCTTTCAGGAAAGGCAAAGAAGAAATAGGGGGAGGGGAAAGTGAGATGCTTCCCACAAATCCTTGCAGGTTCCCACTTGTGTATTTGTAAAACCAAGAGTCACACTGGTGGAATCTCACAGGGGGAGCAGCTTCGGAGTGTTTGCAGAAGAGAAATGGGAAGGGGTGATACAGGAAAAGGATTAAGGGACCCGAGGGACTGCCTTTCCCCATATGTTCCCCCAAGAGCGCTACGGTCCGGGGGACAACATCTGCTGGCTATTCCAGCCCCCAAGGCGGTCAAATATGCTGTTACCAGGGCCAGGGCTTTTTTGGTGGCAGCCCCTACCTGGTGGAATGAGCTCCCAGAGGAGATCAGAGCCCTGTGGGACCTTATGCAGTTCTGCAGGGCCTGCAAGACGGAGCTCTTCCGCCAGGCTTTCGAGTAGGGGCTGCCACCATGATTGGACCATCACCGTGGGGATATCACGAGGCATACTGGCCCTGGTATGAGATCACAACTTTGGTGGGACATCATTTGAGCAGGGGCAAACATGCCGCCTGAGTGCTGAGTGACCGTTTTGAACTGTGTTTATGTTCCGTTTTCTGCTGTTCTAATGGTTTTATTGCTAGTTGATTACTTATGTTTTTAAGTATTTTATATGTCATTGCCTCCATGTGTTATTGGCAATGTATGGCTTTTTGCCTCTTGTTCGCCACCCTGAGCCCATATGGAAGGGTGGGATATAAATCCAATAAATAAAGCACCCAAACAGGAAGACAGATCAAAGAGCAGTGAAGGAAATATGCAGGGAAATATGCAATTCTTCCGTGTAAAACAAAATAGTATTACCTACCTGTCTACTGCTACTCCAGTCCAAATTTTGTTTGTTTGTTTGTTTGTTCATTCATTCATTCTGCTTTTCTCTCTGAGACTCAGGGCAGATTACATAATGTTGCCAGTACTATCAATAGCATGAGGAAATATATAATAAACAATATAATATGACTAAGATTTCAGAAGTCTGAAACAAGGTTTAAGTATTAAACGTGACATATTAAACAATGCCAGAAATGCTATTACATAAGAAGAGATAAAATGCAGTGAGATCAAGATAAAAACATACAGCAGCTAATACATATTAGTAGTATAGTCCACAGTCCCATTTGCTCTTTTGAAATGTCTTCCTAAATCTTTCTGTTATAGTACAGCCTTTTTCCTTTACAAAATGCCTTCCTGAACCAGTCTGTTAAACATACTTTGTGGAAAGCCAGAAGTGTGGCAGCCTTCCTGACTTCCTCAGGTCACAACAGAGGGCCACAACAGAGAACGCAGATGAACAGGCAGTTGTTGATCTTGCCCATTTGCAGGGTGGCACCTGTAGAAGGACCTACTGAAATGTTCTTTTCCCTTAGAAAATGATTTTTAGCATTTCATTACACATATGTGCATGTTATGGTTCTGCTGTTCCAGAAGACTGATCTGGATTTCTCTCTTACCATGGATTTGATCCTGCTTATACTCTGTGAGTAAGCAGCCATCTGTCGGAATAACAGCAATTGCTATGATTAAGGCAATTTGAGAAGGTGATGTGAATAGTTGCAATAATAACGGTTGTAGCTATACTCTCCAGACACTGTATTTGTATGTGTGTATGAAAGGAATTTGGACCTGATTTTTTTATTCAATTTTTTATTTTAAAAAAAGACTGACAACAAAAAAATAACAGAACAAAGAAGGAAGAAAAACTATATAACATAAAAAGAGGCTTCCAGTTTTCTCTGTGACAAATATACGTATGATTACAAAATTTTCTTACTTTATGGTTACGAAAAAGGCTCTCTTTTTTCTATTGTTTAAATTCCTTAAGAATCAAAACCACAAACCATCAAATAATTATAATCAGTTTCATGCCAAATGTCCATGAGGGGTTTCCAATCAGCAATAAATGTACTTATTGACTGATTTCCCATAAGCTGGTCCTCCACCCTTGCTCTTCCTTTCCCCCTATGGTATGTGTCAATTTCCCATAACTTGCTGCGCAGCCGCATTTTGACCCACAGCTTTACCCAATTTCCCCCATGTCTTTTAAATCCTCAAAAAACAGGATCGAAAAGACGCGGGGAAAATTGGGTAAAGCTGTGGGTCAAAATGCGGCCGTGCAGCAAGTAGTGGGAAATTGACACATACAATTGGGGGGGAAGGAAAAGCGAGGGCGGAGCAGCAGCTTGTGAGAAATTGGTCAGAGTCTTTTCCAATGCTCCCTCTAAGCTGTGGAGTCTTGTGAGCAAAAATTCTATTTTGTGAGCTATTGGCATTAAAGTTGTGAGCGAGTGATTTGGCTACTGCATAAATTAGTTTGCTCTGGAGCCATCCTTCCTAAGCTAAGACAAAAATGTGTGAGCCGGAGGCTAAAATACTGTGAGCTAGCTCACACTAACTCAGCTTAGAGGGAACACTAGTCTTTTGTCTAATCAGTGAAGTAAGTTTAGCCATCTCTGCAAGTTGCAGCACTTTCACCATCCATTCCTCTATTGTAGGCAATCTCAGACTCTTCCACTTTGGCTCATATAATAATCTCACTGCTGTTCACATATATAAAAAGAAAGTTCCATGACTTCTTTCCAGCTGAGTATCCATCAATCTCAAAAGAAAAGACTCTGGTTTTAATTCTATATTAATCTTTAAAGTCTTCTGAATTAATAGATGAATTTGTATCTTTTTTTGTTTTGTTTTTTTACATGTCCACTGCGTATGGTAAAATGTTCCTTCATGATGTTCACATTTCCAACATAGACTTGAAGTACCTTAATACATTTTGGCCAGTTTCTCTGGAGACATATACCAGTGGTACATCATCTTATAAAAATTCTCTTTAAGACTATAACTTAATATACATTTCAACCCTTTTCCCTCCATATTTCCCCATTGTTCCATTCGTATGCCATATCCACAATTTTTAACCCATTTTATCATACATTGTTCCACTTGTTCTTCCTCTGTCTCAAATTTCAACAAGAGTTTATATATTTTGGCAATAACATGTTCATCATTTGTACATAGTTCTGTTTCAAATTCAGTCTTAGATTGCTCATATCATAAAGCCTTTTATCTGCTTTAAACCTTTCTAAGATTTGTAAGTAAGAAAAGCATTGGTAAGTATATCCTTCTGTTATCAAATCATCTCTTGATTTTATTGTATTTTCACCTTTTGAAAATTCTAACATATCACGGTATGTTAACTATTTATGCAAACTTGTCATTTCTCTCCTGTAGTGAGCTTCTTGTGATGATAACCACAAAGGTGTTTTTGGACAAATTCTAGGTTTATATTTATTCCATATTCTCAAAGCGGCACATGTAACATAGTGGTTATTAAATTCTGTATTACTTCGCTTTGTCATACCACAAGTATCCATGCTACCCAAACTTCAAATCATTTCCTTCTAATTCCAATAATCTTCTATTTTTAAAAAAGATCCATTCCTTCATTCACACTTAACAACAAGCAGCAAAGTATAATTTCAAATCCGGTAATCCCAACCCTAGAAAAATTTGGACCTGATTTTTTAATTCTAAAATATCTTAAGAACATAAGAGAAGCCAATGCTGGATCAGGCCAATGGTCCATCCAGTCTAACACTCTGTGTCACACAGTGGCCAAAAATACCAGGTGCCATCAGGAGGTCCACCAGTGGGGCCAGGACACTAGAAGCTCTCCCACTGACCCCCACCAAGCACCAAGAATACAAAACATCACTTGCCCCAAAGTCCCTATCTATACCTTGTGGCTAATAACCGCAGATGGACCTCTGCTCCATATGCGTATCTAATTCCCTCATGAAGCCATCCATGCTTTTAGCTGCCACCACCTCCTGTGGCAGTGAATTCCATGTGTTAATCATTCTTTGGGTGAAGAAGTACTTCCTTTTATCCATTCTAACTCGACTGCTCAGCAACTTCTTTGTGTGCCCATGAGTTCTTGTATTGTGAGAACAGGAGAAAAGTACCTCTTTCTCTACCTGCTCTATCCCATGCATAATCTTATAAACCTCTATCTTGTCACCCCTCAGCCGTCTTTTCTCGAAGCTAAAGAGCCCCAAGCACTTGCATGAAACCATTCTTCAGAAGCTCAGGATTTGCAGAAATATTGCCTATCTTTCTTTGCAACATTTGTGATTACATGTATTTTGGTTACTTGCTGGCAACATTCATAAAGTCAGTCATTTGGTGGGTGGGAGCTTCCATCAACTCTGAGTCAACTTTTACTTGAAAACCTGTCCTTTTAAAAATATTTGAAAACGTACTAATGATTCTACTCTAAGCCTCTCTACTGTGTGCAGAACTAGTCAATTATGAACAACATGGGCTTCCTGTAAAAAATGGCAGACCTGTATCTCATTTCCCCTCCCGTTTTATCTAGGCATAGTCAATGGCTGCGGTCACACACACTAAATAATCCATTTTCAGTCCACTTTCAAAGCACTTTCCAAATGGATTTAGCAAGTTCACACAGTAAAAATCCAGTTTCAAAGTGCACTGAAAGTGGATTGGAAGTGGATTATTTAGTGTGTGTGACCACAGCCTATATATGATGTGGCATTACTGGGCTTTCTCAGCACCTCCAAGCAGTGCCCAGTGAAGTGGAATGTACAGGGAAGGGCTCACAAGGCACCATGTCACATGCAGAGTGTGCCTACATGTTATAGGAAAGAAAAGAGTAGAAAATGAGGACTGTCTTTTCAGTCAAATCCACATATGATTTACATATATTTCTCACATTGCAGCAAGAATAATGGTGAAAAGTGTTCCAGGTCAAGTATTCATTTTTAAAATCATCACAGCTGTACTATTCATAGGCAAAAATGTGATTTTATCCTATGAGGTAGAATGTGACACATTATATGGGGCAAAACATATTAGAATGCATAAAAGAAGGCTTTTGTTTTGTTTCATATATTTAGCGAAAGGTAAGTATGACATTAGCAGCACTTTGTTATTATAGGATGCTGCTTTGTGAGGATGAGGCCTTGGCCAAGATTTATGATATTTATTAACTTTATCTGCCTTTCCCCTTTTTTAGCATTATCCCAATGGCCTTGCATTTGACTCACCATTGTAGAAACTGTTTATGGCCCATTGGGATGAAAAGTTAACTTGCCCCAGTCATCACTAGCTTAAGGAGAACTATGACTGATCTACATGGAAGCAAGGCAGGCTAAGACTAAATACTTGTTTGAAAGGATGTTATATAGAGATGTGAGTACAGTGAACAGAAAATATTTTTTAAAGATAAAAATAGTAAGGCAACGACAAAAAAAAATGGATGCCACCGTAAAGAAGAGAGAGGCAGGACAGATGCCAAGGATACAGTGAGCCCTGCGAAATTTGGCAGTGATGCCTTTTAAGTTTGGGTATAGCTTCCATTCACTGACCCATGAACTTGTAACTTTCTGGAACATTACTCTACTGGTAGACTGACATTCCAGAATATGGGTGTGGCGGAACGGGCCCACGTCAGTTGGCAGGCCCCGCTCTGCCCACCCCTCCTTTGCCTAACCCGGCACCTGAAGGGGCAGTTAAAGGAGGGGTGGGCAGAGCAGGGCCTGCCAACTGACGTGGGCCCGTTCCGCCACAGCTTGGTGGCAGCAGTGAAGTCCTTGGGAGTGACTTTTATTTTCTGGCTTTGTGCAGCTTTCAGGCGCAGCATCTCAAGTTCATGCTTTCGTTGCTCTTCTTGAGCCTGAAGACGCTGCTTCTCCATCTCCATCTCAGCTTTCCTCATCTCCATCTCTGCTTTCTTCATCTCCATCTCCCTCTCCTGCTCCAGTCTGCGGGCCTCGGCTTGTTGCTCTATCTGTAACAGGCGTAGCCTTTCCACTTCTACTGTGCTGGGGGAAACGGGCTTCTCAAAGGTGTCAGCTCCAGCTGCGGCTTTATAATGAGATGTTAGGTGGTATTTAAGTTCATCCACTGTCATTTCTCCTGGTTCAATGCCTTGGGTCTTGCACTCCTCCTGAAGTTCATGCTTTTTCAGAGTGGAAAGTCTAGCAAGGATCTCTTTCTCCATCCTGTCTATCTAAACTGTCCCTACTCCGGTCGACCCGAAAAAGAAAACAAATCTTCCGTCACTGTCTGGTGGATACACTAGTTCTTAGATGCCTGTTCATTCAGACTCTCACTAAGTATTCTGTCCCCTCTGTCTGTCCTATCCCACCGCTATGCCACCAAGCTGTGGCGGAACGGGCCCACGTCAGTTGGCAGGCCCCGCTCTGCCCACCCCTCCTTTGCCTGACCCGGCACCTGAAGGGGCAGTTTTTCTCCACTACTTCCGGGTATCGCTGCCACCACTGTCCCTGTCTTGGGCTCTGGTTAGGCGGGACAGCCTCCTAACCTCCCTCTGGTGTTGCTAGGAACCCACCCTGGGGCTTCCTGATAATCTTTGGGGCTCCCCTGGAGAGTTGGCAACTGGCCCTTTTGCCCCTGTTCTCCTCCTCAGGGAGTCCCTGACCCACCTCTGGCGTGTCCAAGCGGCTGGGGGAACTATGCGGTACAGAGGGACTTCTCTAGGTCAACAGTAAAAAGAATTTATTGAACTTAACTATTTACAGGCTTCTTAACACTGAACGGAAGAATCAAAAGAAAAGTGACAAAAACGCTCCATCTCTCCCTTCTCTAAACTCACCCCCTGTCTAGATGGTCTGCAGGGCAGGCACAAGCACTTCACTTCCCTGGAGGACCGATCATCCAGCCTCCTGCAGACTCCAGCCAACAGTCTGACTGCCTCCAGAGTTCTCTCCGACTGGCTTCCCGCCCAAAAGCTCCCCTGTATATATCCCAGCAGTTTCCCGCCCAGGAAGTGGCTCCCCCTCCTACAGCATTCTGGGGCAGATCTCCTCACCCCCCATGATGGACTTCCTGTCCTCTCTAGGGAGCTGCACTCTGACTACTGGTTGGAGACAGGAGGGGGGGTGGGATGAGGAGGAGACTAGGCCCAAGCCTCCCTCAGGTTTGATGGCCCCCTCCTATCCAGGCCCCACAAAATGGCGTTTCTCCACAATGGGTTATTCAACTTGGAAGAACAAAAGGGACTCTAATGGACTGATCATATAGATTTTGTGTTTGCAGATGTCTGCCCTGTCTTTAGGGGTTATTACAGTGTCAGTGTGTCACATTTTGGCAAGTTCAAGAACACTGTGCATAGTACAGCCCCTGGGTATTGTTGTAGCAATGAGACCATTATTAGCATCAGATAACTATGAGCTGTTTACATACAGCACAATCCTAAAAACACTTTCCTGGGAGTAACTCTCATTGAATGAACTGCAGCAAGTTCCTGAGTAGATTTGCCTAGCATGGCACTAGGAGATGGAAATAAAATTATTGAAACTTTAGTTCAGCATTTCTCATAGCAAAAGGTAAACTAACGTTTCAGTCATTTTCTTTCTGTCTATGTAAATTAATTATTTTCCATGTCACCATCTTCTCTATTAGGTAGCATTATCTTATATGGTTTTGGTAGTTGGTGTGGTCCAAGGTCTATCATTCATTTCTACCAGGGTTGCCAACTCTGGGAAATTCCTTCGAAGTTCAAGGTATTGCCTGGGGAAGATGAAGTCTGGGGAGGAGGTAGACCTCTGTGGGGGATGTGATGCCACAGAATCTGCCCTCTGAAAGCACCTTGTTCTCCAGAGGAACTGATCTCTGTAATCAGCTATAATTCTGGGAGAGCTCCAGACCCCACCTGGAGGTTGACAACCCTAATTCCTATGGGGAAAGTAAAGTGGTACATTCAGGAGAGCACTGTAGTATAAAACAAACTTGACTCCATTATCCCTGATGTTGGGTAGCCCATCCCAGCGTTGTCTGTCCCTACCTCCAGAGCACAACTTAATTCTTGATTGGGGGAAGTGTTCTGTATCTTCTTTGCAGGCCATGTTGAGTAGAACAGGAGTAGGGCTGGGTTTGGAAAAGTAAGTTTGGAAAACATTTGCCCTGTTTCATCCCTGTCAAGATTAGGGTTGCCAGGTCACTAGTCTGGGCAGAGGTTCCCCCGCAGGGAAACCCACCTGCAAATGCCCCCCAAAATGATGGAATGACATCACCCAGAAGTTACCTCCTCACGTTGCCAACATTGGGAGTGACACTCTAGTTTTGGGACAAAATTCTATGGTAAAATTGGCCCAAAAACTAGAGTGTCATCCCCCTGATGTCGGCAATGTGATGACATTGCTTCTGGGAACATCCCAGACTAACTCCTAGAGCTGGTAAGGACCTGGCAAACCTAGTCAAGATGATGAAAGATTAGGTGTTCTAAGTGCGGGCTGGGCATATGGTGCGGGAGCTCTCCTGACTCATCCATATAAATGCCACTTTAATGTGTTTCCTTATCATGTGCAGTGTGTGGTCTAGTGTATGTACTACACTTTCCTACAGGAGATATATATATACTTTCAGTCCAGTGTGGGAAGAATCTATGCCAAAAATAAAGAAGGGAAGAAACAGGTTTCTGTTGTTCCCTGAAAGGACCTTTCACAATTGTCAGTCACCATATTCTTCCTTAGAAATCTGTGACTTTTTTGAAAGAAATCTAGAAAGCTTCATTCAGGAACATTGGCAAGATGGGGACAAAGATTTTCTGCTTTTCCTTACACTGGAATTTGTAGTGTCCAAGCTATGAGTACTTTAGACCCTGACTGCAATAGTGTTACCTGTCATAGCACTTCTGCTTTCACATAAAAGTGATTGAATTTTATGAGGGCTTTTTTCTGATGGTCATTCTACTAGTATTTTATATTATATAACTACAATTGCCTAAGTGACCGTTCCAAACCATTAAATAAAGGAACTGCTCTTTAAGTGTCCAAGGCTTCCATATGCAATCTTTGCATTAGCATGAGGTGTTTCTCCATATATGACCTTTGTCTTCTCTGTTGACAGTGCATCTTCTTTTTGGTGCAATTTTGGCTTTATTCTAGTGCTAGTAGCAAAGCCCATTGTGGAGGAAGAGAACGAGCCCTGGCACGGCATGACTGAGGTGTCCCCAGTCTCCCGCTCTTCCTTCCCAACATGGCCCCCCAGAGGGGGCCAGGCAGTGGCTTGTGGGCGGCTTCCCAGCTGGGCACAGCCTGTGGGGTCCAGGTGACCTCCAGCAGCCTTGGGCTCAGCGGCACACTGGCCCCTGTCCAGTGAGAAGCCAGCCAGCCGCATGCAGCAGCAGTAGGAGGAGGCTCGGCCTGAGGCAACCCCCCCGTGCGCTGGAGTGGCCGGTGCGCCTGTCGTCCAGTTGCAGCCCAGCCAGCGATCTGTAGCTGGGCTCGGGCAGCAGCAGGACTGGGCCAAGCCCCCCCCCCACTGGAGCAGCCGGCCTGTCCATCGTTGGGTTGCATGCAGCCTAGCCGATGATGTGCGTTCAGGCGAGGGCAGCGGTGGTGGCAGGATCAGACCGGGACCCCCCTGCTGGAGTGGGCAGCCTGTTCGTCATTGCATGCTACAGACAGTGCTTGTGAGGCAAGGAGAGGCTGGCTAGGAGAGGATGCCCGCAGCGGTGATACGATCAGGCTGAGGCCCCTGGCCGCTGGAGCATCTGACCCATCCTTCCACTCGAAGGAGAGTGAGGGCGAGATGCCGGGGGCCACCTCTGTGGGCAGGACCATGGCCACAGAGGCAGCAACGCAGTGAGTGGAGACAGACACCTGTGAATGACACACCCGTGGGCCAACTGATTTTGGCATGAATCAAATCTTGCCACCCCAAATCAGCTTTATAATATAAGGAGAGATTTCTCTGTCAAGGATTGCACACTTGTATCTAGTGATGGTGCCTAATTCTTTCTATTTTTTCTTACTATTGCGATTATTCCAAGGTGTATGTGTGTGATTTTGTGTTATTTAACAAAGCAAAGGTAAGAAACACAAAAGCCCAACCTCAGGGAAGAACTGTTAAAATTATTAAAAAGTAATACAAATAAAATAAAATCAGTAGAATTAGTATAGCAAAATAAATTCATAATACCAGCATAATGAAGCAGCATAATAAAACCAGCAACTTTAACATGATAAAATGAGAAATAACCTTATATAGTAGCAAATATATCAAGAAATATCCAACGGAAATTAACAAGAACCAATTAGATTCAAAAGCAAACTAAAAATTTCAGCCCACCATGGATGCCTAGGAACAAAGGAACTATTTACCTAGTACTGAAAATAAATTGATTTGGCATTGGTTGAATAGTTATGAGAGGCAATTCCAGAGACAAGGCATTTCCTTATTTTTTTAGGCAGGAGCAGATAAAGAGCAGTCCTCTGTCAGGAAGACACATTTTGGAATACACAGCTCTTTTTATACCCTGGTCCCAGAACTGTTGTGGTTTTATACCCCCAACAGTTAAATCAACATGTTGAATTGTGTCCAGTAACAGACTGGTAGCTAGTTATGTACTTTTGTAATATAGTCCACTTCTGCGAGCAGTTTTGGTTGCTGCATTCTGAATCATGTAGAGTCCTAAGTTCACTGTAGTGATCCAATTTTTTAAAATTAAAAATTAGTTTACTAAATATATACCCCATCTTTCTACCCTCATAAGGGCTTTCTTTGTAACTTGCTTTCCTCACACCTAGAATCTTGTGTTTCTGCATGCTACAGACAGTGCTTGTGAGGCAAAAGAATTTTTTGGTAATATTCCACTGCATTTATTCACTTTTTTTCTGAAGCAACAAAATGATGGGAAGTAACCTTAAAGTATTTACCAAAACTGTCCCTGAATTTTTTTTCATATACCTTGGAATGCTACATGTTGGAGCTGATGCTGTCAAATTGGTTTTGCTGCAGTTACCACTAGGGATGGGCATAAACTGGCTCACAAACTAAAGTTCTTATTGAATTTTGGCCAGTTAGTGGTTCGCGAATTCAAATTTGTGGCAAGTCAACTGGTATGAACTTTCCACGAACTTTCAAGTGGTTCATGGAGGTTAGTGGTGGTTCATGAATGGATACATTTCCAGACTGTCTCTGGTCAATCAAAATGCTTACCAAACTTCAAAGCAACAGGGGAGCGGAATTCTCCATCCTTGGAAACAATAGTGGCATTCCAAAGCTTAACAAGCCCTGCTGGCTGCCAAAAACAGAGTTGCCATTCTGCTCTATGGGATCAGAATGCTATAAATACCTTCAGCTCAGCTCTGTACCGTCTCCTCTGTTGGGTGTTGGCAGTTACACAGAGAGGCAGGGAACCCATACCTCAGAGCCCCCCAAAGTCCAATCTTCACATAACTTGGAAGTCATGTAGAGGAGCATCAGGGGGAGGATCCTGGTCAGTTTGATATCTCTAGCTTGCAAAGGATCCGTCCTATACACTCCTGAACCTGTCCCTGTCATTTCCCCAGAAAGCACTTTCCTGGGGGCACCTTCTTTGGAGGGCAGTAACTTGGACCCCATAAATCTAATCCTCACCAAACTTGGGAGCAGGTAGAGAAGAGTCAGCCAGTGATACCATGTGAGTTTGGGGTATCTAGCACACCAAGGGGGCATTCTGCCACATCACAGACCTCACAAACTGAACTGGCTTGTTTGGCACCTAAAAGTTCATGATGGTTTGTGGCTCACAAATCGGGCACACCACAAAACATGAACTGAAATGAACCACATTTTCCCTGTTCGTGCCCATCCACAGTTTCCACAACTAGTTGATGCATTAGAAATGCTTTCTCATGCCATACATCTTGATTATTTTGTTTTGTGGCTTTGTTTTGTTTTTTGCTGTCAAGTCACAGCCAACTTAATGTGGCCCTGCAGGGCTTTCAAGGAAAGAGATATTTAGGCCATTGCCTGCCTCTGAGTCATGATCCTAGTATTTCATGATGATCTCCCATCCAAATACTCTGTTGAGTCTGAGAGCTGATGAGATCAGGCTAGCCTGGACTATCCTGGTCAGAGCATGGGTACATACAGGCAAACAATATACTTAGTCATCCTTGTACCCAATTATGGCTCTCAAAGCAACAAACAGTTTTAAAAAGTAAAAAATACACAGCCAATTAGTAAAGATTTGGATTGTAATTGTTAGAGGATTAAATTAGCAGCATCAAAGATGTAACTCTTGATTTAAAAAAACTGAATTACACATTTCTCAATATTAAAAATAAGTGTTTTCCCCCCTTGTATTAGTTATGGCTCCTTTGACCCTGCGTTGAGAAATAAAATTAAATTCCCTTCTCTCTATTGGATGGTTACAAGTGAAAATCTTCAGTATGTTGGGATTATTCAATTGTGTAAGCATTTGGGAGGGATATGAATTGGCCTCCTCACTTTCTGTGATGAGAGTGGAGAAACTTTTCTGCAGACACTTATGAGGCTCCTCCAGAATAATATTTGTATTGTTTCTAAACAAATAATGCCAATTTTATTGAATAGTGCGCCAAATAAAATTATGGAAGGCATATTTTGTTCTCTCTGGTTTTATGCAAAGTACAAGAAATAGCTAAGAAAGCAAATTTTTGTATTATCTTTGCCACCGTAAACAAACTGAAATGGAAAAGGGAGTGATTGAAGAAGAAAAGGCAGTGCCAAATGTGATGGGCCATACGGAAGGTGGTTAGAGACAAAAGGGGCTATACCAAATGGGAAAGGGGCCCCAGTTATACTCTATTGCCCAGGACCCATGCAAAGCTGGAACCAGTCTTGGAAGAGAGCTTCAGGAGATTTGCACTGGTTTGGGTAGGTTCACAAGACAGTAGACAGTCTTTCAGGCACAGTTCCCTCTAAGCTGAATTAGTTTGAGCTAGCTCACAGTTTTTAGCCTCCAACTCACATATTTTTGTCTCAGCTCAGGAAGGATGGCTCCACAGCAAACTAATTTAAGCAGTAGCCAAATTGCTCGCTCACAACTTTAATGCCAGTAGCTCACAAAGTAGAATTTTTGCTCACGAGACTCCACAGCTTAGAGGGAACATTGCATTTCATTGTTAATTTCAAACCATATAGGGCTTTATAGGTCAACACCAGCAGCTTGAATTCTTCATGATAAACTGGGAGCTTATGTAGATAGATGGGGCAAGACTGGAGTAATATGGTTCCTACGACCCTCTCCAGTCAACATCCTGGCTGCAACATTCTGCAATAATTGAAATTTCTGAAGATTTCTCAAGAGCACATTGCAGTAATCTAATCTAATCTCAATGTAACTTGGGGATGAACCACTGTGGCTAGATCTTTTCTACCCAAGAAAGACCTCAGCTGGCTAGCCAGTCATACTTGGTAAAAGGTACTCCTGGCCACAGCTGCTCCCTGCTTATCCAGAGGTAGGCCTGTGTCCAAGAGCACCCCTACACCTGTTCCTTTAAGGGAACTGGAATCCTATCCAGAAGGAGGAGGAGGAGATTGGATTCATACCCCGCTCTTCACTACCCAAAGGAGTCTCAGAGTGGCCTTTCACTTCTCTTCCCTACAACAGACACCCTGTGAGGTAGGTGGGGCTGAGAGACCTCTTTGAGAACTACTTGTGAGAGAACAGCTCTGAAAGAACTTGCAAATGACCCAAGGTCACACCAGCAGCTGCATGTGGAGTAGTGGGGAACATGGAATTCACTGCCACAGGAGGGGGTGGCAGCTACAGGTAGGGACAGCTTCAAGAGGGAATTAGATAAGCATATGGAGCAGAAGTCCATCAGTGGCTATTAGCCACAAGGTATAGATAGGAACTCTCAGGCCGGGGCAAGTGATGCTCCGTATTCTTGGTGCTTGTGGGGGGGCAACAGTGGGAGGGCTTCTAGTGTCCTGGCCCCACTGCTGGACCTCTTGATGGCACCTGGTATGTTTGGCCACTGTGTGACAGAGTGTTGGACTAGATGGGCCATTGGCCTGATTCAACATTGGCTTCTTTTATGTTCTTATGTTCTTAAACCCAGTTCTCCCAGATTAGAGTCCACACTCCTAACCACTACACCACACTGGTTAGCCAGCTGACATCTTTCTTGGGCAGAAAAGATCTAGGTACTGTGGTGCCTCCTCAGGTTACCTTGAGACTAGATTATTGCAATGTGCTCTTGAACAGCTGACACTTTACTCCCAGACCAGACATTCCACACTCCCTTTTTGTAGGGATTAAGCTTCAGTTTATTTGCTCACATCCACTCCAAAACTGCCTCTAGACAGTGGTTCAGGATTTCTACAGGAAGTAGATCAACCAAAACTGTGAGATACAGCAGAGAGTCTTCCCAACCTAAATCTCTGGATGACCTCACCCAGCAGTATCACATAGATGTTAAAGAATGTAGGGGGCAAAATGAAGTTTTGCGGCACCCCACAGACCGAAGACCAAGAGACTGATCAGCAATCCCCCAGCACCATCTCCTGAAACCCACCATCCAGACAGGATCAGAACCACTGAAAAATTATGCATCCCAATCCCAGCCTGAAAAGGTGGCCCAGAAGGATACCATGATCAATAACACTGAAAGCCACTGAGAGGTTCAGGAGAGTCAACAGAGTTGCACTACCTCTTTCCATCTCCCAATGCATGTTATTTACAAACAGGCCCATGGCCAGGAAATTTTTGGTGCCTACGTCACTGGCAGCACCAGTCTCTTTAAGTGCCTCCTCCAAGCCCCGCAGCAGTTAAAAGGAATGTTATTTAATGTCTCTTTAAATACAGGCATGTTTAAATACCTTTCTGTGCTGGCACAACCATGGTGGCTAGGCCTTGGTATGCAGGGGGTGGGTGGGGAAAGAGAGGGTCTGGCATCTTCATGGGGAGGGCTGGGAGTCATCCATAGGGAGCACCACCCCCAAAAGACCCCCCATGGCTATTGGCCTGTTCACCAAGATGATAAAGACTGTTTCAGTCCCATAGCCATGCCTAAAACCAGATTGCAAAGGATCCAAAGAATCTGCTTCAGGAAAGCCTGAAGTAGTTCCAGCATTGTGTAATCGTTAAGAATGATGGACAGTAATCTGGAGAACCGAGCTTGATTCCCCACTTCTCCACATGAAGCCTGCTGAGTGACCTTGGGCCTGTCACATTTCTCTCAGAACTCTGTCAGCCCCACCTTCCTCACAAGGTGCCTGTTCTGGTGAGGGGAAGGAATTGCGATGGTAAACTGCTAAGAGACTCTTTAGGGTAGAAAAAAAATGGGGTTAAAAACTCTTCTTCTGCTGCTTAATTTCATGTTCGTTGCATTGATAACACTGTCTAACCATCTCATCCTTTGCTGTCTCCATCTTTTATTTATACCCCGCCCTCCCAATATAGCTGGCTCAGGGCAGCTTACAACAGAATAAAAACAACAATCTTTCCCAGCATCAGGGTCTTCTCCAGTGAGTGCTCCCTTCTCATTTGGTGGCCAAAGTATTTGAGCTTCAGCTTCAGTATCTGGCCTTCCAGGGAACAGCCAGGGTTGATTTCTTTTAAGACTGACTGTTTTGATCTCCTTGCAGACCCAGGGACTCTCAAGAGTCTTCTCCAGCACCATAATTCAAAATCTATTCTTTGGTACTCAGCCTTCCTTTGTGGTCCAACTCTTGCAGCCGTACATTTCTACTGGGAATAATATTGCTTTGACTATATGGACTTTTGTTGGCTGGGTGATTTCTCTACTTTTTATTATGCTGTCTAGGTTTGCCATTGCTTTCCTCCCAAGGAGCAGGCGTATTTTAATTTCATGGCTGCGGTCACCATCTGCAGTGATCATGGATCCCAGGAATATCCAGTTTGAAGAGAGCCAGTTTGGTGTAGTGGTTAAGTGCGCGGACTCTTATCTAGGAGAACCGGGTTTGATTCCCCACTCCTCCTCCACTTGCACCTGCTGATGTGACCTTGGGTCAGTCACAAGCTCTGGCACAGCTGTTCTCTCAAGGACAGTTTCTGTCAGAAGTCCTCTCAGCCCCACCTACCTCACAGGGTGTCTGTTGTGGGGAGGGGAAGGGAAAGGAGTTTGTAAGCCGCTCTGAGATGCCTTTGGGCAGTGAAGGGCGGGGTATAAATCCAATCCAATCCAATCCAATCCAATCCTCCTCCTCCTCCTCCTCCTCCTCCTCCTTCTTCTTCTTCTTTGAATTCTGTCACTGCTTCCATGACTTTCCCTTCTATTTGCCAGATGCCTTGATCTTAGTTTTTTTGATGTTGAGTTTCAAGCCAGCTTTTGTGCTCTCCTCTTTCATCATTAGCAAGAGGCTCTTTCTGCCATTAAAGTGGTATTGTCTGCATATCTGAAGTTGGTGATGTTTTTCCCGGCAATCTTAACTTTGGCTTGTGATTCATCTAGGCTGGCATTTCACACTATGTACTCTGCTTATAAATTAAATAAGCAGGATGACAATATACATCCTTGCCGTACTCCTTTTCCTATGCCAGTTAAATAACCTTGCTCAATAATGGAACATTTGAGACTGGCCAATAGCTACTGAGATCCTCTGTGTCCTTAATAGCGTTCTTTAGAAATGGATGCCCCACAACCTGTTTCAAGGCTGGGGTGACCACCCCCTCTGTCAAGAAAGCATAAATTATCTCCTGGACCTAGTGAGCCAGCCACACGCACACACACACACCCCTCCCTGCCAGCAGATTTAAGTTGCCAGGGAGGATAGGAGTCATAAAGAAGGTGATAAGCCTCAAACTTCCAAGGATCCTGTCCACATCCTCAAACTGAATAAAATGAAAAGTATACCAAACAGCTGGACAAGCTGGCATTCTGGCACCATCTGATCCTGTCCCTGCTAGCCCAGTCCAAAACAGAACAAGGCTTGGGCCACCAAGCAGTCCACCTCCTCCTGCAGGCCTGATCCCAACAGATATCTGATCACCCGGTACAGATCCACTGGCATACACTATGCAGATAAAATGGTGGTGGAAAAGTATTGTTTCTTTGCTGCTGTCACTCACATGAAGCATGCTTTAAAATGAGCTTTTGTCCATGTGGTATCAGATTTGTTCTGAGTCTTTCTCCAGAGTTGTTCTTGCCACCTCCCTTGTATTTTCCTTACCTGCAGCCCCTTAGTAAATCAAGGGGTTACCTAGGCTCTAACACTTGAGAGAAAGCTCCTGAGAACAATCATGTCAACTGTTCACGTCCTTCTAGAGGTCAACCAGGGCACTGACACAAGCACCAGCCATATCAACAGGAAAATCCCCTAGAGCTATCAGAAAGCCATTCAGATTTATCTGGCTCTGGGAGCAGATCATTTTAATAGATCTCCCATCTGTGCAGAGTCCTGGCATCCCTGTGAAGTCTTAACATGTAATGAGTGTGTGGATATCTGTAACCAGGTCTCAGTTCTCAAGGAAAGGCTGTAGCTGGTATATCAACAAAATGAGCTTAAAGGCATTATTCTGTACTAGTGATGGCACTTGAATGTCCTTCTGCAAATACAAATGCTACCACATTTCCAGTGTATATGAACCTTATTCATTTTGAACAAGTTGGATCTCCACGAAAGGCACCTTGTTGGCTCTGATGAGGTCAGAAAAGCAGGGTATAAATTCTGTAATCTTTCTATTTGCCAACAGTATTTGCCAATAAATCTTTCTGTTTGCCAACAGCAACTCTGACTTACTGACACTAAAATAAATTGGAGCCTTGAATAGAACCAACATGGTGTAGTGGTTAGATTGCTGTACTAGGACCTAGGAGACCCAGGTTCAAATTCCCATTTTGTTATGGAAGCTCACTGGGTGACTTGCAGCCAGTCACACTATCTCAGCCTAGCCTACTTCACAGGGCTGTTATTGTGAGGATAAATTGAAGGTGGAGAGAGCGAATGTTGTAAACTACTTTAGGTCCCCATTCAGGAGAAAAGCAGGGTATAAATAAAGAAAGAACATGAAGCATACTCTAGCAGTGTGTTGCATCATGCATTTATTGTAATGTAAGAGATAATAGCTCAATTATATGATACACAGACTTTCTAGAATATGATGAAATGCTGTATTCACATTCACATTGCCCTTGGCAATCATGAGATAGTAGAAGTAGACCCATACGCACACTGCAGGAAATTGAGCTAAATTTGTTACTCCTGCTTATATTGCGGCTGTTGACATAGAAACTCTTAAAAGGGAGCTATAAGGAACAACGGGAAAAATTAGTTCACTAAATGGCATACTATACATTCAGAAGGAATATAAAAAGACATGTCATGGTACCAGTGTTCCCAGCCTATTGTATGGAAACGTCCCATTGAATCTAATGGGACCAATTTTCTATTACTTTGTTTAGTTGGCTGCACTGGGTTAAGCATCCCCTGGCAGACATACTGTATAATACACAAACTACTTAATCCAATCACAGCTGCTATTATCATTTGCCGGCTAATGTCATTTGGCATCTGAAATCACTCCACTTTCTAATATATAGGACAGATGGACTCACATTCTAGCTGTATCTGAAGAAGTGAACAGTGACTTATGAAAGCTGATACCACAAATTTTGTTAGCTACTGGACTCTTGTTCTTTTCTACTGTATAATACTGGACCTTTTGGTTTATTATGAAGGGCTAGCTCTCCACCCAAACAACTAGGCAAGTCCTTGAAATGCTGGAAGCAGCATTGTAACTGGCACTATGTGAGAAAGCAATAGATATGGCTTACGCCCATCATCACTGCACAGACTTGCATAGTTACCAGCCTGAGCCAAAGCAAGCCTCAGAAAAGCATGAAGCACTTCTCATCTCTTCCCTTTCCTTTGTGTTTGCCAATACAATAACATCTTCTCAGGTGGATTCAGGTGAGTAGCCGTGTTGGTCTGAAGCAGCAGAAAAAAGTTCTACTCCAGTGGCAGCTTTAAGACCAACAAAGTTTTATTCAGGGTATGAGCTTTTGTGTACATGCACACTTGTTCAGGCACAGTGAAATGGAAGTTGCCAGCCCATTCATATATGCATGTGTATGGACTGGCAACTTCTGTTTCAGTGTGTCTGAAGAAGTGTGTGTGCACACGAAAACTTATACCTTGAATAAATCTTCTCAAATACACATTCTTGTTTAGCACTCAGGTCAAAAGAGTTGCTGGTCCCTGGGCTATATAAAAGGTAAGGTAGTGTACTTTCCCCCTCTATTTCTGTTGGATTCAGGTCTTAAACAAACATGATATTTTTCAGGTACATGTGGGTATGGGAATTGTACCTGTTATCTTTATTTGTTTGTTCATAGTCCTCTCTTCTCATTGAGAGTCAAGGTGGATTGCACATTTAAAATAATGCACTAACAGCAGTATATAACCAACAGTATAATAAATATGGATTGCAAAATTAGAGAACTCACTAAAACCAGTATCAAACTATCTAAATTTCACAGATATTAACTATGACCCTATTCCCATTACCAAAAACTGCACCATTCTGTTTTACACATTTTATGGAATGTAGGAAGTGTGGGAGCCTTCCTGACCTCATCAGGCAGGCCATTCCACCATGTTGGAACTACCTAACAAAGAATGTTCATGTATGAGCAGCTAAGTTTACTCTTTTGCACTGTAGCACATCAGAAGACTTTGCTGAGATGCTTAAAAGATATATGGGTGCTAGGATATAAAGGACTTTGTAGGTAACCAGTTTAGTTGGCCCTGATAAAAACTGGTAACCACTGGAGCAACTGCAAAATATAGCGCATGCTCTATATAGCTCCCAATAGAAATAAAAATGTAGCATTCTGTACCAGTTGCAGTCTTCGACCTGTCTTCAAAGGACAGGCACATGTGCAGCATCGCAGTAGGCTATTTTAGAGATTACTGTGGCCAGATTGGCCAGATCAAGGTATGGAACCATCCTGTGGGCTAAATGAAGATGGAAGAAAGCTGGGTCCAGTATATACCCTATGTTTAAAAGAGTCAGCAAGGGTCAGCTGAATTACATTAAATGCGGGACCCATAATATCTTCCAGGTACTCAGCCTTCCTTACCAACATAATCTTTTCAGGATTCAATCTCAACTTGTTCACCTTTAACCATACAATCAGAGGAGCCAGGCAGTAGCTCAGGATTACTACAGCAGCACCAGATGGTCTGTGCAAAGAAATTTAAAGCTAGGTATTGTCAGCTAAGGAGCTGCGGTGGCTCAAGTGGTTAAGACGCTGAACTGCAGGCTGTGGAAGGTCGGTAGTTCAGCAGTTCAAGACCCAGGTGCCGCATGATGGAGTGAGTGCCCATCTCTAGTTCCAGCTCCTGCCAACCTAGCAGTTCGAAAGCAAGAAATTGCAAGTAGATAAATAGGTACCACTTTGGTGGGAAGGTAACAGCGTTCCGTGCACCTTGGTGTTTAGTCATGCCGGCCACATGACCACGGAAACGTCTTCGGACAGCGCTGGCTCTTCGGCTTTGAAACGGAGATGAGCACTGCAACCCTAGAGTCGGATTCGACTGGCTTTCGAGCAAGGGAACCTTTACCTTTACCTTTTATTGTCAGCTTATTGATGACACCCAAGTCCGAAACCATGAGTCATCTATCCCAAGGGCTTTAAACAAAGGTTTAAACTGCATTGGAGATAAGATTAAGCTTTGTGGAACCCCACAAGATAAGTCCCACTTGTGATGACATCTGGTCTCCAAGAGCAATCGTCTAAATCCTATCCATAAGGAATGATTTAAAGCACATCTCTTTATACCGACTTCTACCTCCAAATCTTTCAACAAGTTAGCATTGTCCACCCTATCAAAAGCTGATAAATCCAATAATGAATCACATTCATTATTTACATTCAAATAGAAATAATCAGCTAAAGGCACAAATGCCATCTCCATCATACAGCCTAGCCTGAATTCAGACTAAAAAGGGTCTTGGGCAGATGTGCCATCCAGGAAGACCTGAAGTTATCTCTTTTGCCCTCTGCTCTTTCACTTTTAGAAAGAGGCTCTTAAGGTCCTCTTCATTTTCTTCCATTAGAGTGGTATCGTCGGCATATCTGAGGTTGTTGATGTTTTTCCCAGCAATCTTAATTCCGGCTTGTGATTCATTCAGGCCGGCATTTCGCATGATGTACTCTGCATATAAATTAAATAAGCAGGGTGACAATATACATCCTTGTACTCCTTTTCCTATGCTAAACCAATCAGTTGTTCCATATCCGGTTCTAACTGTCGCTTCTTGACTCTTATACAGATTTCACAGGAGACATGTGAGGTGGTCTGGTACTCCCATCTCTTTAATGACTTGCCATAGTTTGTTGTGATTCACACAATCAAAGGCTTTAGCATAGTTAATGAAGCAGAAGTAGATGTTTTTCTGGTACTCTTTTGCTTTCTCCATAGTCCAGTGAATGTTGGCAATTTGATCTCTAGTTCCTCTACCTCTTTGAAACCCAGCTTGTACTTCTGGCAGTTCTCTATCCATGTAGTGCTGAAGCCTAGCTTGTAGGATCTTGACCTTGCTACCATGAAAAATGAGTGCAATTGTGCAACAGTTTGAACATTCCTTGGCATTGCCCTTCTTTGGGATTGAAATGTAAACTGACTTTTTCCAATGCTGTGGCTACTGTTGCATTTTCCAAATTTACTGGCATATTGAGTGCAGTACTTTAACAGCATCATCTTTTAAGACTTTGAATAGCTCAGCTGGGATACCATCACCTCTGTTAGTAATGCTTTCTAAGGCCCATTTAACTTTGCACTCCAGGATGTCTGGCTTGAGGTCAGTGGTCACACCATCGTGGTTGTCAAGAACATTGAGGTCCTTCTTGTATAGTTCTTCTGTGTGTTCTTGCCATCTCTTCTTAATCTCTTCTGCTGTTAGGTCTATACTGTTTTTGTCTTTTATCATGGCCAGCTTTGCATGGAATGTTCTCTTGATTTCTCCAATTTTCTTGAAGAGATCTCTAGTCCTCCCCATTGCATTGTTTTCCTCTATCACTTTGCATTGTTCATTCAGGAAAGCCTCCTTATCTCTCCTTGCTGTTCTCTGGAAATTTGCATTTGATTGGGTAAATCTTTCCTTTTCACTTTTGCCTTTCACTTTCTTTCTTTCCTCTACTATTTGTAAAGCCTAATCAGACAGCCACTTTGCTTTGTTGCATTTCTTTTTATTTGGGATGGTGAGGATTGTTGCCTCCTGTACAATGTCACAAACACCCATTCATAGTTCTTCAGGCACTCTATCTATTAAATCTAGTCCCTTAAGCCTACTCTTCACCTCCACTGTATGTTCATCAGGGATGTGATCTAGGTCAAACCTGAATGGTCTAGTGCAGGGGTGTCCAAAGTTTTTTTGGTGAGGGCCAAATACAGAAAAATAAGCAAAGGCCCGGGCCACACACAAGAGGTGACATATTGAATCTGCAGGTGAAAGTTGGAAAAAGGTGTGTGGGGGTTAAAGGATACAAGGTTTCAACCTTGCGCAGAAGTCAGACTCTGGAAGATTTCCCCCCCCTTTGAATCTAATCCTGTGGGTCTGCAGGGACCCCTCCTCATCTCATCACCCCTTTCCCCACCTTGAAGTGCACAATCCTAAACATAACATAGTAAAGGTAAACGTTTCCCTTACTGGAAAGCCAGTCAAATCCGACTCTAGGGATGCAGTGCCCATCTCGTGGCCGGCATGACTGGAGGCCGAGGCGCACGGAAAGCTGTTACCTTCCCATTGAAGTGGTACCTATTTATGTATTTGCAATTTCTTGCTTTCGAACTGCTAGGTTGGCAGGACTCCCTCATGCAGCACTAAGGTCTGGAACCGCCGACCTAACGATCGGCATTCAGCGTCTTAACCACATAACATACCCCCGAGGTAATTCGTAAATAAGGTCAATGGAGCTTACTCGCTAGTAAGTGTTTTTACGATTGCAGCCTTGCAGTATCTCCCCCACACACACACCTGAGGGGGGCCACCCGTCCTGGAGCCTCGCTTCCCCGCCTTCGAGGAAAATAAAACAGAAGTCATGAGCCTGCTGGAGGTTTTTTTTTTCTTTTCCTGAGGAAGCAGCCAAACAAACACCGTTTATTGATTACAAAAGGAAGGGAATCGCCCGCCGCAGGGACCTGCCCGAAAGTGCGAGTCGCAGAGGGAAACCGGGGAGGTGGCCGAAGTACCCGGGGAGGCTAGCACCAGAAGGAAAGCCAGAGTCCGGCAGCGGCGTGGGGGAAACGCAGCGCGGAGCCCTCGGCGGCTCGGTCGGGAAGCCCCACAAGTCCAAGTGCTGCAGGGAGGGGGAACCCGAAGGCGCACGGCCAGGGAGGGAGGGGCGCCCAGCCCAAAGTCACCTGCCCTGCTGCGCACATCTCCCGCCAGTTCGTGGAGCCAAGCCTGCGCCTTGGGGAGTCCGGGGAGGGAGGGGCGGGGAGGCGTGGGAGCGTGCGTCCCTCCAAGCGCGCTGCCGGCCCTCGCTAGACCTTGGTGCCTATGTGCGGGCCATATTCAATTATATTTTCAGAATTTGCTGCGGGCCAATAAAAATTGACCCGCGGGCCGCAGTTGGCCCACGGGCCATAGTTTGGACACCCCTGGTCTAGTGGTTTTCCCAACTTTCTTCAGTTTAAGTCTGATTTTTGCAATGAGTAGCTCATGATCTGAGCCACAGTCAGCTCCAGGTCTTGTTTTTACTGACTGTATAGAGCTTCTCCATCTTTGACTGCAAATGATGTAATCAATCTGATTTCGGTGTTGCCCATCTGGTGATATCCATGCATAGAGCTGCTTCTTAGTTTGTTGGAAGAGGATGTTTGCTATGACCAGTGTGTTCTCTTGACAAAACTCTGTTAGCCTTTGCCCGGCTTCATTTTGTTCTCCAGGGCCAAACTTGTCTGTTATTCCAGTTACCTTTGACTTCCTACTTTAGCATTCCAGTCCCCTATGATGATAAGGACATCTGTTTTGGTGTTAGTTATAGAAGGTGTTGTAGGACTTCATAGAACCAATCCACTTCAGCCTCTTCTGTGTCAGTGGTTGGGGCATAGACTTGGATTACTGTGATGTTGAATGGCTTGCCTTGGATTCGAACTGAGATCATTCTGTCGTTTTTGTATCCCATTACTACCTTTCTCACTTTCTTGTTAACTGCTCAGGAGCAACTTTTTTCTTGCGGGGGTAGTGGTGCTGGTAGAGTAATGGAAAGACAGCAAAAATGCTTTATGAAGTTCATGAAAAGTAATCTTGCTCAACAGTTCCCTGCCTTGGTATTTATCATGATATACCATCCATCCTTCCAGTAGCTCAGAGTGCCATATATGGGGGCTATCCAATATTATTTTTGCAACATCCCATAGACGAAGTCTAGGTTGAAAGAGGGTAAGTGACCCAAATTCATCCAGTGAGATTTTGAACAAAGGCCTCCCTGATCCATGTCCAATCTTCTAATCTTTATCTTTGATTGACTGTCATTAAGCATGAAATCTCACTGAAGTTAATTACATATTGTTTAAGTAAAGGTCTACAAGTAGTGCTTAAATATTCAGAGATTACCAGTACCATCCTATGCAGAGTTATGTGGATTTAGGAGGGTGTAACTCAGTTTAGGAAGGCTCTATAAGCCCAATATTCATAGCATACCATTTAAATAACTGTTGTTGCATGTCATTTTATTGGGTTGTCAGATTATACCTGAAGGAAAAATACATATTAGTCAATGGTAATAATATATCAGATTTCACACAAATTTGATTTTCTGGACTAAGGGGTAAGAAAAGCATAAGGAAAGCAATAACTGAGGAAGCAGGAATGGAGCTAATGAATGACTGCCCACTGAAATGAATAGCCACACTTGGTGTAAATAGAATCAGTGCTTGGTTAAATCATAGTATTGCAGGAGAAGGCATGTTGCTAGTAGCAGTTAAAAACTGTGTCCCAGCTGAAGGTCAGCCTAAGCTTTGCAGCTATTAGTAGCAGTGCATTTATACTAATTGGCAAAAAGAAAAGCCTGTCACTATAGTAAACTGTGGCACTAACTTTAGAGAAAGCAGCATGGATAGCCTCTCTGGATGACACAGTGTTATTGAACCCCTGAAATATTCTTGTAGATTTTTGAAAGGTAAAGGATGACAACTGTTTGCATTTTCCCCAGCTAATTAGATCATGGTGCTGCACAGTAAATGAGAGGGTTGGAAAATAAAAAAAGGATTTTTGTATTAGAAGAAACACTCCAAAATTGCTGACAATCACATCACAGCTCTTTTCACAAAGAAACATCATCCTTTTTTCCTAATTAATATTTTAATGAGGTACTAGAGTCCACTATCTGTTCATGTTTTGCTTTCAAATGTCAGCAGTATGTGCTGTATCTCATGTTGCCTTGTAGCATGATTGCAATGTCATTTTCAAGTAGTGTGCTGTTTGCTCTGGCCAGTTATAATCTATTATTGCCTTTGTTTATGCTTCTGTCCAGCTCCATTCATGATAGTTGTCTTGGATACTTGGCAAAAGTGCTAATTTCTTGCATTTGTCCATGGCAAAGGCTTCCATCCTCTGCCATCACTCTGGGCTTATTTAAAATGAGACATTTGGCAGCAATGTTTCATATGAACCAACACCTGCATAGCAGATTTTTACCTTCTACAATATACATAAAAGGAAAAAAATAACAGGATGTAGAAAATCCAACATCCTAGCTAGTTACACTGAATCTTTGGCTATCATCACTGTGCTCTTCTGGACTGTGAAAACAGTTGTAGCAATCAAATACAGTGAAGATAATGAATTAGAACTAAGAAAAAGAGTATCCTGCAAACTATACCTTTTGATAATCTTCTGACTGTAAACAATCAAATTTTCAAAAGAGTGTTAGTCCATCTAACTCATTTCAGAGTCATCCCACCCTTGAGCATACTGAATAAATGATGAGAACTAAGATAGACATATTATGTCATAGGATGTAAACTGATGTGAACTGATGCAATCACAGTAGTAAGAAGACACTCGGGTGTGCATGCACACACACTACACCATAATTTAATCACCGGATGAAAAGTGCAAAGAAAAATACTTTGCACCAAATGGAACCATACATCTGTCTTCCCTCATTACCTAACTTGATAGAAATAATGGGTTGTATGACAGATATGTGCATAATTAATTATTACTTACTATTATATTTGTCCATCGTTACACTAAGTGAATGACATGCCTTTCTTTCTTCAATGGCTATTTTGCATGCCTTATGGCCAGTTATTTGACAACCCAGACAGGCAGCAAAAACAGAAGAGATTTATTGAATCTGTACCAAGATACCATATATAGCTGATACACTGTGATCAGCTTGGTAGGAAATTATCAAAGGAACCAGTCCCAACAGATTATTTTTTCTTCATCCAAATGTAATTAAGGTTAATGCCAGAAGTGCTGAATGAAGTTTTGTAGGCCAGTGTTTGTGGCAGTACATGTACAACACACAGGTGCATGAGCCTCATTCTCAGATTTCTTGTTTGATAATCATGTGGCAACTCTCTGCTATGAATCTACCCTCTCTGTAGTTGCTCTATTACTTTAGTCTATTACTAAAACACTTGTGGTTCATGCTCATGGTAATAGGCTACACTTGACATACAGAGATCACATGGACTCAACTTATTCACATGAGAGCAATTCCATATGAGCAAACAAATGGGTGTCCTGAGGACAGGCTGCATGGACCTGTGTGTCTGTACACATGTTGCTCCTGGCAATGTGAGCCAGCCCTACATGAAAGCATTATTGACTCTTCAGACTGGCCTTCAAATGTGTGATTTTTGACCAGCTGAACTTGTGCTATTGAAAACTGCAGCCCATTTCTGCTTAATTAGAGGCATTTGACTGCATTTTTACAAAGTTGAAGGTTTATTATAGGTTATGGTTGAGTGAGGCTGTGTGTGCTATTTGTTAAGTTATATCTTCTGTAATTTCCCAACATGTCATTTTTTATTAATCTGTACACAAAGGCTGTCTGTGATTTGAAGGTTCCTGTCAATTTCTCTGTGCATCTCATACACCCCCTCTTGGAGTGCTGCAAGAATTTGCATGTAATCAAGGGAAACAAAGACTTATACTTTCCCAGCAATATCTGAAGATCGATTTAATCAGGTGACAGTGCCATAAGTACCTAGGCTAATCTCAATAAGTAGAACTTCCTTCTCGGGTTTTGACATTTATGATACTTTACACTGATGTGGGTGGAGGGTGTTATTAAACCTGAATTATTGAAGTAAATTACTGTAGAAATTAGCTGAAATAATTCATGCATGTAAAGCTATTGTGATGCACAGACAACAGATTTCTTTATGGTATTTTAACATCTAACAGGACTATGAAAACTTTGCAGAAATGTAGCAATCTAAGTCAACATGTGGACAGATCTAAAAGCCCATGACGGATTGTTGCACAGTAATTCCTGTTTTTGTGACCGTTGTGTTATGACATTATTAAGAAATGCCATTAAGACATAAAAACCAAGATAAACTGGAGTTTCCTTGTTGTGCATTCAGCACTGGATTCACTCCTCTATGAGGACTAGACTCTCATCTTTTATGTATCCCCAGGAAGGAAACGCTCTTCCATTCTCTACATTCCTTTTCACATTATAAGCACCTGTTTCCTTTGTTCTGCTGAAACAGTAATAGAAATGGATGCTGGAAGTGACTAAAGAGAAATGTAATCTATTGACCCTGACCTAACATTTATTTAATGGTTGTTCAGAAACTGGCCTTTCTCTAACCATTTCTTGGTTTTCAAAACTTTGTTTCATGTTTTCGGGCCTAGTAAACTTATAGGCTTCTCTCTGGGAACTGAATAACTTGCAGTTTCAAGAGAGATAAGAAAAGGCTTAGAGTCAGACACAGGTGCAGATGAAATCATGGGCCCTAGGAGCTTCAAGGTCAGGGAGCAAGAACGAGTTTTGCCATCATATTTAATCTTATTAGTAGGGCTGTGCAAGGAAAAAAAGTCAGTATTTTTCAGTTTCAGGTACATCAGATCCAAAAAAATATGGATAGATACTAAATTTCCCAAGTATCAATACCAGTATAGTATTGAGTTTCAGGAAATATTTAGTATTTCCAAATATATTTGGGTCTACTATACCTGAGGGGAGAGTGAGAAGGCATGTTTAAATGTCTTCCGTTCCCTCCCCAAACCCCCTGCCACTTCCACTGGTCAGTTTCACTCCACACCAGTCAGCTGATAGGTTTAGGCTATTTAATCCTAACAGCTGACTGGTAGAGGGGAGTGAAACTAACCAGTGGATGTGGCCAAGCGGCTTGATGAGGGAAGGCATTTAAACATGCCTTCTCGCTCTCCCTTCCCTTCTGAAGTCCCCGAGGGGGTGGCTGGGGAAGCCAAGGGAGAAAAGGGAGGCATGTTAAAATGCCTCCCCTTCGCTTCTCCAGCTGCCCCGCCATGACGGGGTAGAAGTGTGAATGAATGGAGGAAGGGAGTGTAGATGTGTCAGTTGTGTACTTTTCCAGTGCCCTGAGACTTTAAAGGAGAAGGAAATAACTTAGCAAGCCTGTTTGGGGTAACTGATAAAAGTCAACCCTGAGAATATTGTTTCCATATTAGAGAGACAATTAATTTAGCTTTTGGGAACAGAAATTCCAGAATACATGCCACCATAAAAATTTCATAGGTTGAACATTTGTATTCACTGGCAGGCCTCTCCAATTAAATATATAATCATTTTTCATACCATGAAAATGTTAATAAATTCTTTTACTACACCATGATAGCAACAACTGTATTGAGCAACTGGGGGGAAGACATAGGCATGTGAAGAATATCAGCAAAATCTTGTCACCACTCGCTTAATGTAATTGCTCCATTTACTGACTATCAAATAAACATTACAACTTAAACAGGAAGGTCCTTTTTCATATACATTGGACTTGCAAAAAATGTATGAAAGGTTTGGGAACTCTGATTTGACTGATACCTTAACTCCCCTCTTTCCTTTATTTATTACTCTTTGAGGATACAGATCCCCTCAGTCCATCTTCCCCCCAGCCAAGGTGACAGAGTAGGCAGGATGGCTTGTGAGTCCTCTGCCCCAACCTGCATCAGAACTGAGATTGTCTGGGGGATATAGGCTCACCTACCTGGACGGCTGCCTTTTTTATAGCTCCACAGTGAAATATAATACGGAAAGTCCCTTAGTCCAGTCAAGTAAGTGACTGTTGACTCAGTCATCATCATCATATTCTCCTAGAGATAATAGCAGAATAAAGAATGGGAAGCTGTATAACCCAAAATATGACATTGCTGAAAGATTCTTCCATATTACTTTGTACATTTCAGACCTTTCCAGGATTGCTATTCTCACTGTGATTTGAAGCATGAGATCACTGGGGACATTGTGAATTTCAGATGCATTATCTGGGACTACATTAATAATCTGATCTGCCTTTCTAAATTACTAAAAATAACAATGACCTAAGTCTACTGCTCATTAATAGAAATGTCTTCAACACAGGAGAGCACTGTGATTTAGTTGCTGATTGTGAGAATACGATATAATCTTTTAACATCTGCTTTAGAGTGCATTATTTTATTTTATCTGTAGAACACATTATAAGAAAGCTAATTTATATATTGCTAACCCACATACAGGGACTAGAAAATATCTGAGAAGGAAAATTGAGACCTGGAATTTTTTCATGGTATGTCTTGAAATGGTTGGAGGAAATAAAAATGGGCAAAAAGCAACAGTTTTGTCTCATTTTGAAGGTTCTCAGGCAGTCAGCTTCTTTGAATCAGAGGTTGTGTTAACATGGTTTTATCGTAAAGCCTCTATAGAAATAAATATAGATTTTCATCTTAAGTATTTCAGTGAAGCTGAGGAAAAACCTATTGTATTCCATTGTTGTTTGTAATATATCAGTTGTATGTAGGGAAGATCATCCCAGTCCTGTATTGTATGAGTCCCTTCAAAATTTAACAATGTGGGGCTATGATAATGAAGTAAAAATAGAGTGAGATCTCTATATTCCATTTTAAGGTGATATATTTTCTTGGGAGAGAGGATGGTTGGACTAGCAGCAGTTTGTACCTGCATTAATTAATTAGACAGGCTATCCTGACCCTCCCAGTGATCTTTAGCTCTCTTTTAGAAAAAAAATGGCTTGAAATGCAAGCTGCCTCTTTGTGTAGCTACAAATAGAAGTACCAGTTGCACATAATCCATACACAAACACGTCTTGCATTCATTGACTAAATAAGGTTGTGTGACTCGGACTTGTGCATATTTGTCTGATAACTTTCTTTGTTCCCAAGGTCATTGGTAAGTTTGGTGAAGGAAGCATGTTATGAAGCACTGTTACCAAACAAGACAGTAAAAAGTAAAAGAGTTAGAAGGCATTGTTCTGTTTCCTAGCAGATTTTGGAGGAAAAGGTTACCTCCTGCTTAAAATTAATAAGAGAGTTCTGCCTTGTTATGAAATTGATGCTTCTGTAGTAATTTAGCAATTGATAAGGCCTATGCTGGGTTTATTTAAAGCTGTCAGTTGTCTAGAAGAGTAAAATACACAAAACAAGCTTCTGTATTTCATTCATTTATGATTTCTACAAGAATAAATAAATTAGTATGCAAAGAATAATTCTTGCCAGAAAAGTCAAATTAATATTGCCTAGTTAAAAACAAAACTGCTATAGTCCACAGTTTAAATGGCACCAGATATGCTAGTTCTAATTTAATATTACATTTTAACACTATATCTATCTATAAATATCAGCCTTGTTGGTCAGGTTAATTTTTGTAATTGAACTTAACTGAAGAGGATTGACTTTTGTAATTAGGTTTGGTAACTCTGACTCAGGAAATTCCTGGAGATTTGGGGGTAGAGCCTGGGAAGGGCAGGGTTTGGGGACAGGAGAAACCTCAACAGGAAATAATGCCACGGAGTCCACCCTCCAAAGAAACCATTTTCACCAGGGGGAACTGATCTCTGTAGTTTGGAGATCATTTGTAATTCCAGGAGGTCTCCAGCACCCACCTGGAGGCTGGGAACCCTAATCATAATATTACTTATTGAAACCCAGTATATGGTCAGTTGCTGTGGCATTGCAACCTAACCAGCACCTGGACGGGGCAATCACTTATTAGCAGGGCTCTTTTTGTAGCAGGAGCGCCTTTGCATATTAGGCCACACACCCCTAATGTAGCCAATCCTCCAAGAGCTTACAGAGCTTGTCTTACAGGGGCTACTGTAAGCTCTTGGAGGATTGGCTACTTCAGGGGTGTGTGGCCTAATATGCAAAGGAGTTACTACTACAAAAAGAGCCCTGCTTATTAGCAACTGTTAGCTTTTCAGTAAGATACCAGTATACAAAGAGGCTTTTCTACAATATTTTTACATGGTTTGCTTTATTTGCAGGGATTTTTCTATTAAAAATAGCTAGTTAGGATCTGAATGCAACATCCTTTATACTGGGGCCAATTCTCTATGCATCCACCCCATCCCCCACCCCTGCACATACATGCAACACACACATGCTTCCACTCAGTGGCTTTCAGCTCGGTCTTAAAAGTGCAGTTTGGCTACAAACTGAACCAATGTTAATGAGGCTTCAACTGGTGAAAGATGATGATCAGGCTATCATTGTAGCAGCTGACCTGACTGCATTAAGTTCAGAATCTTATTCTCAGGCACCGTCAGTATTAGCTTCCTCCATTTCCTTAATTTAGAAAGGAGATTCAGACTGATGCCACCTTTGACTTCTCTAACATCAAGAAACCTTGCAAAGCTCTATACTGAAGAAGTGTTTCTTCATCAGCCGGTTTGTGCAGCTCTCTTTATCCACACTTGTTGTCTGTGAGAGCAATACTTCTGAAGAGAGACTGGAGTTGAGGTGAAAGGTCATCTATTAAGAAACCATTTATTTCTGGTCTGATATTCTCATAGGCATTATCCATAGCTGCTTTCTCTTTTCAAACAAAAGGGGACAGCACATTTCCTAGGAAATCTAAATGTATTGAATGTAGAACTAATAAATATTTCCTTTTTTCTCCCAGAGCTGTTCTAAAGGTCTCCTTATCCTATAAGTTAGGGTCCACATCTAACTTTCATTCTTTTGTTCTGCTTGCTTCTTTGCACCATACATATTGGAATCATACACAGACTGCTGCTTTGCATATTGGCCACAGAGCCAAGAGTTCATCTTTTTGCCTCAGTCCAGCATGAGTGATCTGCAGTTGGAAGCAGCCTTCTGTACACATCCCTGATAGCGATGCCCATTGGCATTATGATCATCATCTGAGCTTCCTTGAACAGGTTAAATTTGCCTTTTGATGCTTATGAAAGTGAGCATCTCTATCTACCATCCCTAGTTACTGTAAGCTGCCATCCTAAGACCACTTTCCTAGGAGTAAGCCCCATTGAATAGCATGAGACATTTCTAAGTAGATTTGATCCGGAATGCTCCCAGACACACCTACCTGTATACAACTGGATGGAGGCTTTTGGCTTCCTTGGAGCAGGAGACTCACCCCCAGCTCACTGTATTTCCCCCACTCCAAAAAAGCTGCTTTTGTAATATCCCAAAGTTTCTTGTATACTGTTGGAGGCTTCCGTTTGAGAAGCTAACGTCTAAAATGGGCAGATGGAAGATGTTGGCCATTATGTGAAAATGGATTCCATTGGAACCCATTAAAGAAAATGGGCTCCATTATTTCAACTTTTCTACCACTGCAATTTCATTCTATGATAGCTAGTAATGAAAACAATATTGATTAAAAAATGAGTTACTTAAAAATGCACATTTGGACTTTCTTTTTGCATTGCTGATGTTATAAGATGTTTGCTGGGGTGTTGTGGCTCACCCCTTATGTTGACAATGCACTATACATTCCTTGACTTTATGGTATTTAAACTGAATTAACTCTAGCAATGCAACTATAACAGGCAACGACATGTCCCTGCCTGCTTCCTCAGTCTGTGGTTAGGTGGGCTTTTACTGTGCATAACAGCTGTTATTCTGTGTGGTCAGCTGCTGTTGAACAGTTGGTCTGACAGAATATGAGGCAGAGTTAAATACTGGAAAGTGTTTTGAGGTCAGGTGAGTGGGGGATGCTGTTTGGAATGGAGGAAGGGAAATATCTTAGAGCATATGCAGTTATGCTATCATGCTGTGATGTATTTAGCTTTGTATATGTGTTTATTTTGACACAGGTGAACATGCGAAATGACAATAACTTAGTACAAAACCTTACAAATTCATGTTCCTCTTCTAACCATGGCCTGTTCAGACAGCATTCATATGTAGTCCTCATAGACTAACACCATTTTAAAATGCACATGAGGCATCATTTGATTAAGTCCAGTGAAATGCTCAGGAAGATCCTGTATTGCTTGCTCCAGGCCTGTACCATCTCTTGTTGTGGATGCCAAGCAGAAAGTGAACATTTGCCAGATATTGTGTATAGGTAAACTGACAAGTTATGACTTACCTTTAGATCCTGTGATTATTCTCTTGGGACTTTGGCCTGAAAACAGTCCACCTACAAAAAGGAGAAAATTAATAGGAATGCTACTTACAGTGGCTAAAATCCTTATAGCTAGATTCTGGAAAGACAAAACAATTCCTACTGTATTACAATGGGTACATAAAGTTTGGGACCTGTTTATGTTAGATGTTTTTTCAGTTTATAAAGATTCCTCCCACAACAAACAACTGTTTTATAACCCACTAAGTATTTGGTATCCTTTGGTAGAAAAGACAGAATTAGAATGTTTTGAATGGGAGGCTATTAAGGCTGCCAAATTCAAGCTTCTCCTATTTTGTTGAGGCTTTATAAATATTTTTAATTGTCTTGTCAGGTCAAAGGAATTTGAATGTAAAATTGCTTAAGAGATTGTATCTTCATAGAAGTTACTGTTGGTCAGTTTATGGGTATCAATTATATTTTTACATGGTTCTGTCAGGGACGTAATCGCCATGTTACTTTTCCTCTCATTGTTTTGTTCTGGTTTTTAAAATTGGTTACATCAAAGTATATTTTGTTATTGTTGCTGCCATCTTAAATTGTAACACTAAACTTAATAAATAATATAAAAAAAATTGCCAGATATTGTAGATTTCTTTGTGCAAACAGATTTGGGTGAGGGGTACTTTTGAATAAATGAATCTCAGTTTGCATTCTGGCCTAGTGTCGCATGATAAAACTGCAACACATCTTCTTTCTGAATACTTGAGCTGAACATGTGAAGTTGTCTTATAGTGAATCAGACCATTGGTCTGTCAAAGTCAGTATTGTCTACTTTAAAAAAAAATTCTTTATTGATTTTTAAAGACAAAACAAAACAAAACAAATAAACAACGAAATGCCCAACCCAAGATTACATTTTACAACATCCTTGTAACAAACAAAATTAACCTAGAAATATTTATCTTATTTATTTTTTTCATTATACATCAGCACATATAGTATTGTCTACTTTGACTGGCAGTAGTTCTCCAGGGTCTCAGACAGAGATCTTTCACAACACCTGCTAACTAATAATTTTAACTGGAAATACCAGTGATTGACCTGAGAGTTTATGCATGCAAAGCAGATTTTTTTAATCAATGAACCACAGCCGCACCCCCAGTTGGCTTCTAAACAGAAAGGCTTGAGCAGAAATCCAGAACTTTCAAAAGTGTGTGTGGGGGGAGAGAATGGAGTAATGGGAGACCTGCACATTGCAAGGTGATTAATTTAGTGCAATAAATGGTATTTGGTAAATGTTTTAGAGACGGATGTTTAGTTTGGGAGCATTTCATAGCACTAGAAGTTGTAATCCTATAAATTTCATTTATTTTTCTCTCTTCACTTAGTAATACCGTGTGAATTCCAAAGTAGATAACATCTGTAACAATAATAGACCTGTTCCTAAAAGTGATATATGTAGTTCCTCTAAAAAAGTTACACATTTCCAAAAATTTTCAAGATTAGGATTTACAAATCAAACAATTGAATAATCTTTGACTAAATAGAAAATTCACAAACATTTCTAGAATGCTTTTGTTATTGCTCAGGATGTGAATATTTTGGAGGTAAATGAGTTCTAATAGCAAAAGAAATTTGTGGAGTACTTCATATGCTGAAAGTTCTGTGCATACAAAATCCTATACATATTTACTTGGAAGTAAATTCTACTGGTCAGTGGGTCACTACCAAGTAAGTGTACATAGGGCTGCAGCCTTTGATATTCAAATCACTATTTCTAACGCTGTTCTCCAGAATGTCCATCATGTTGTAATGTACTGTTACAATGCCCTATGAGAACACCAGGAAGAATTTTCAGTATTTTCATTTTTTTAAAAAAAATCCTCAAAATAATCACACAGTGTTTTAGTAACAGCTCAGAGTGGCCCAATTCATCATTCTAAACTGGCCCAAAACTCTTTTTCTTCCCTAGAAAGTATATAGTACTAAAATAGCTGTTTCAGCCTGAATACTGAAAGACACCTTCAAATCATTAATTTTAACAGCACAAAAGAGTTTTGGATCTCAGAGTCTGTGGGAAAAACTGTATCTATTTTAGACCCTATGAAACATTGAGAAATGCTTCCATACCAAAATTTTCTAAAGCTGTCATCCTAATAATGCTTACTAGCAAGAAGATCTAGTTGAAATCACTGGGGCTTACTTTTAAGTAAATGTTTTTTCTTATGACTTCTAGTAATCTACAGATGGGGAATTCAGGTTGCAAAATGGTAACTTGCCCAAAGTATAAACCAATAAATCCATATAGTTCACAAGGAATATGAACCGAACTATGGTTGCCATGTGGAAGTTTCAAAATGGCTCCATGTGATACCTGTCTCCACATAACCAGCCATTGGTATGCACCATTTACCATGCAGATCAGATTATCATGCTGTTTGTGAATAACAAGTGGGCATAATCTGTGAGGCGAGCATGGTTTTAGGCAGGCCCGTAGCTAGGATTTTTAAATTTGGGGGGCCTTTAAATAAGTCAGGGGGCACTCCCCTACACCCCCTACACCCCTCCAAGGGAGCACCTGGGCTGGATAGTAAGTCAGGGGGCCTTGGCGTTAAGTCAGGGGGCCGGGCCCTGAAATGCCCCACTGTAGCTACGGGCCTGGTTTTAGGCATAGTGGGATTAGTGTAATCTTCTGTTCTTTACTTCTGCAGGGTCAGTGTTTCTTCTATTTCCATAGCCTTCAGCAATGATTGTTTTCACCAAAGCAGAGTTTATCTTGTTTCACCATCTTATCAATAATGAACTTTTAAAAAAAAATGTTGGCAACAAGGTCAGCATTTCCCCTTCTTCCATTACCTTCTTCCATTAGTTCTGGAGTATGGTGTTTCTGAGGGCACAGTGGCCCAGTACAAAAGCATCACTTGCAGTCTTTTAGGTCAACAGGAAAGGGATTGGTAGTTTAGTTTAAATGTAACTGAATAAGAGATTTCAATGGGGTTGGAGCACTGCGGGAAGCCTTGTTTGGGGGGGGAGAGGGTAAAAGGAAATGGATATGTATTTACTTGTTTAATTTGTATGATCGTGGAAAATATATCCAATAATAAATTGTATTTACTAAAAAAAAAACAGGAAAGGGATTGGTTGAGAGAATTCCACAGCTCAAAAACTACTAGCAGGAAGTGGTCTGAAAAGTCAGAAGGGGAAGTAGGGCAGAGTCAGTTAAACATAATATGCTGTGACAACAAGAAGAGGCACAGCCTATTGACCAGAAATTGTACTCTAGAACCTGGAAATGAGTAAGGTAAGAACAGAAACTGAAGAGACTGAGTAAGGAATAGGTTCGTAGTGGTTATGGTAGCAAGGATGCTGCAAACTTTGACATAAACTTTGACACCGGGCAAACTTACTTTACTTGACTTCCTTATGCAGAAGGTTAAAGTTCCTCATTGCCTCATTGGTTGCTGTCAAAGTTCATCTTGAGCTCCTTCATGCCTGTGCAGTAGCAGTTTGGTCTCCAGGGCCATGTTGTTGCAGCTTGTAGATGTTTTTGCCCAATTCAAGAACTAAATTTCCTTGATTGATATTTGAGACATGTATCCCTCTAAGTCATGATCAGGTCATTAATATGACATACTTGAATTTCATAGCAGGGAATAATTTGAAGTTCATTCCCCTTTTATGCCTGCACAGTCGGATTATCTATACTTACCAGGTTGACTGCTGTGACAGCCCACTGGCTTTCCCCTGCTCTCACAGTGGGAGAAAATGCAAGGGGAATAATATCATTGATATGGTAGTGTCAGTTTCAGGGGCTGTTTGTCCACAATGCTCTAAGAATTTTGAAGGCAACATAAAAAACATCCAGTTGTACCACTGATAGCCATGTTGTTGTGTTGTGTTTTGTTTTGTTTTAATTAGGAAAATGTAATGGTATATAAAATATGGGTTTTCCTTGGAGTTCCAGTTTTGGAGACGCATTCTTACATCAAGCTGGGAGAATTAGTAAGAAGAATCTTATCTCCAGAATCTTGTTTCAAGATGAAATAATGCAGAAGAATGAGATAAGAATGAGGTGGTACAGCCCTGAGGAGGTAGAATGGATTGTACCAATTCAAACTACAGGTGCAAGTATTTGTATGCATTGTAAGATGCCCTGGGCCCACCTTGGTGGGGAGGATGGGATAAAAATGTAATAAAATAAATAAATACTGTTGAATGTACTCCCAGTTAGAAAAAGGACCACAAGCAGAAAACTAGGACAACAAGGAGGGAGGTTCAAGACTTGCTGTCTCCCTACTATGCATACTGTTTTTTACTTCTTTGTGTTTTAACATAGGAGGGTATTCAGAAATATGCTCCCATACCTGCATTCTGAAATGGCTCTGTCCCTTCTACTGTCTCAGGACTCTTCCATCTCATTCTGCTGCATGTACAAATCCTGCTTCTGTTGGTTCCTAATAGCTCCTTAACATAATGATAATCAGATCTAACTTCTCCTTTTTATTTATGTTAAGTTCATCGTAAAAGAGATGGGCAACAATATTTGCTCAACATCCTCTATATTTACCACATCACAATGCAATGCATTCAAAATTACTCTCATCACTGTAGGAAAATGATTTCAGATGTTCCACTGAGGCATGCTTATCCATTTAAAGGAGAATAAAGACCACTTGTCTGTGTCAGTCAGGAGAATGTATTTGGGGTGAAACCAAAGCAAGCACATAACATAAATGCTTACGTTTCATGCTGGCACACACGGATCTCCCAGGGAATGGTGGCATAGAAGGCTCAAAGGTACCCCCCTGGTGATTTCTAGTTTTTAAAGAATAGAAAACTAAGAAGGGAGAGGGTAAGAAGAATAGAAATATGCGATACGGAGAAGGAAAGTTGTTTTAAAGACTGTAGGGAAATCTAAATAAAGGGAAGAGGAGAATGATTTATGATCACAAGGGTGTTGATTGTAAATGAGACAAGCAAGTTTCTAGTGACTGGTGCTCTTTTGCCCAATCAAGAACTGGACAACAGAGCAAGCTCAGACTCCTCGACTTTCCAGATGTCTAGGGCTTCAGGAGATCTAACATAAATAAGGCTTTACAATTCCCCTTCAAATGTTTTCATTTCTTAGAATGAGAAAAAGCGATCCATTGTTCATGACCTTCAGCAGGCCACGCATGCAAAGGAAAATAGTATGTTATTAGCACTTTCATTCTTTGGGGCCCCATTTTTTCCTTGTAATCACATTAAAGGGACATGATAAAGTCTCTTTATGGTCACTTTACCACATTAAGCATGCAGTCATGTGCAGCACTACTCCTTTCCATTTAAATCAGTGAGTTTAGGCTGGTCTAATTGTGAACAGGATTGCTCTACAAAAGTAGCTGTGAGAACTTTGTCCTCCTCTTTTCACTGGAGACTCAACATGAAACATAAACCTCATTGTATGTTTTGCCTCAAAGCTCTTTTCTCTTCTTTCCAAATAATTTCGAATGTAATGATTTAAAGTATATACAGAATGTGAATATTGTATAAGGTATGTAAGAAGAAAACTCTATTCTGACAGAATTTGCCCTTGTGGCCTTAAATAGGATCGATACATCCTTTCATGACCTGCTCAAATGTAGGTTCTTTGAAAATATAAAGGATCATTATATTAAGCCTTTAATTAACAAACCACCCCCTTATACTCCTGCCTCTTTTGCCTATTAATAAGGATCCTAAGTTTACCTTAGCAATTGCAAAATACATCTCAGTCCTTTTAGCCCTTGTATCCAAAAATAAGGAATAAGTATTGTCCACTGCTCAAGATTTAAGAATCAATGAACTTCTAAGGGAATAAAATGAAAGGAAAGGAAAATAAGACTCATACCACATGAGACAATGGCAGATGCATTGGTTTAAACCTGCATGTGCCCCAATCATATGTAAAATGAGTGTGCGCGAGGGTGAGGGTTCTGATTTTAAAGGCAAAGAAACACGTGAGTGAGGGGCGTTCTCTTTACTGCAACTCAGCTCAATATAGCCTTTCCCCCCAGAGCCCAGCCTACTTCTTATACTGGAAATTGGTGGGGTGGAGAGGCAATGAACTGTGGGGAAGAAAGCCATGGGAGAGTGAAGGGGAAACTTTCATCATCAATGGATCCCTTTTACTATTCAAATTGAGTCCTACATCCTGCTTTATCGGTGATTGAGGCAAACCTGGGCTTGAAAAAAATGATCTATTGTAGCGTTGTGTTGGTTAAGATAGTCAAAACTGCTGCTTTTCAGTGTTACAGTTATTCTGTTTAAAAGGTCATGTATTCGTTTAATAAAAGGTCGGATATTGCCCCCCACACACACTGCCTATTGTAGTATGCTGGAAAATGTTTTCTTTATATGCCAAATGTTTTACAATAATATGGACTTGAACCGGACTATCATCAGAGAGTGTCCCTGTATATAATGATTGCATAACTGGGGCATATTAGAGCCTTGTTCCTTTCTTCCCTTCATATCAGGCACAGGTACTTTTTCTAGGCTGTTATCTCTTAGACTCTGTGGCATATCACAGACTCCATCTTCTGAAGCTGCCATTACCTTTCGGGAACTAATATCTGTAGTCTGGAGATCAGTTGTAATTCCAGGAGAACTCCAGGCCTCACCTTGAAGGTGGTAACCCTAGATGGAGGGGGAAATAAGCCTCTGTACTACATCACAGGGATCCCTCCATGGATAGGTGTTGACTGGATTGAGCCCAATTCATTTATAATACAATAAACGTATATTGTTCTGACACTGGAATCCTTAACTATTGCTGTGGTATCACTATACCTAATTATGGTATCCTACTGTATCCAACTATATCCTGGAAGCCCCAGGCCCCCACTGCTAGGACAGTGGGACAATAATGAGAGATAAATTGATATTGCTGCAATGGTACATTGTCACTTCTGGTGCAAATCTGAAAGTGACATCATTGAGTCAGGCCAGTGCTCTAGGATTCCACTGAAACGCTATGAAAAATTACAATCACCTCTGGAATTGACATTGTGTTGTCAAAGTGACAGTGATTTACAAGTCCTGGCCCCCGAATGTCTCCTTCTAGTTGCCACTGCTGGACTGGCAACTCTATATCGATGCAAAAACAGACCACGGATAAGGTCTGTAACATACTCTGGGGACACCCCAAGAATATGAGTTTGTAAATGAAATGGAAGAAAGGACTACCTCCCCAAAGGCCTGAAGACAACAGAATGTGCTCCTGGAGACATGGAATGTTGAGAGCAATTGAGAGTTTGTTGAAGGAAAGAAAGAGGACAAGAAATCAGCCTGTTCAAATCCCTGAGAGCTTATAGGATCCTGAGGCAGGGTGGAATTTCCATTTATTTTTCATCTCCCCACCCCTGACAATTCATTGCCACTCTCCACTTGTGATGATATTCATTTATTTAGTGTATATTTATGCAGCCTCTTCAGGGTCCTGCTCAAGGCAGTTTACAATTAAAACAATGTCACAATATTAAAATCAAGCCATGAAAAACAAGCCATCAGATAGCATAAAAACTATCCATACAACAGAGGCAGCTCATTAAAAAGTTGGTGTGATCAAATTCCTGATTAAAACCTGAGTGAAAAGATGTCTTTTAACTTGGCACCAAGCAAGCCTCAAGAGGGAGGGCATTCAAGAGGGGAGGTGGCACCACAGAAAACTCCATGTCGCTGGCTGCCACCTGCCTCATCTCTGAAGACAGGCACAGAGAGCAGGGCCTTAGAGGCAAATCTTAACAGGAGGTTAGTATTTCTAATAGTAAAATGGCTGTGCTTTGTGCCGATCATGAAAGCAGCTCAACCTGGCCATCTACAAACAAGGTACTGGTGTCTAAGTATTCATGGAAATCCAGGCATGCACAACAATATAACTTTACAAGTGGAGAACCAAAGTACAGTGGGAGGATGCCTATCCTCACTGCTCCTGATTCCACACATGCCTCAGTGGGGGCGGAGACTCACAGGGGATCCCATATCCTCCCCCCAGTGCTAAGCCTGGCATGGCTACTAATGAGCTTGGGGTCTCCCATCATCGCTGCTGGACCTGGAGCAGCTGCTGGTGTCTTTGGCCACCACTGCCAAGCCCATCTTCTGCTGCCACAGCCAAACCTGGCATGGCTGCAAGCATTCTCCCTGTCCACTGCAGAGGCCACTGTGGCTACCAGTGTCCTCTGTGGCCAGGTCTGGTGCAGCTGCTGGCATTTTCTACTGTGATGGCTGAGCCCAGCTTAGCTACAATAGCATCCATGGCTGGGTCTGGCATAGCTGCTGGCATCCTCTGCTGCCACTGGACCCGGCTGCTAGTGTCCTCTTCCTTTGATGCTAAGGCCAGGCCCAGAGTGGCTACTGGGATCTGCCACGGTGCTGGGCTGGAGCAGTTCCTCACCTGGTAAAATGTATTGGGTGGGGTTTAACCCCCAGGGCCGGCTTGAGGTGTTTCTGTGCCCTAGGTGGGTGCAGATGCCAACCTCCCAGTGGAGGCCACCACCATGCCACCCCACTTCCTCCCCCCCGAGGGGGGAGGGGTGGGTGGGCGAGCTGTGCCACCACCTCCTGCACCCCAGCTGGGCACTCTGTACTGGTGGCGGTGGGGGGAGTCCCCCCTGGCCACCACCATGCTGCCCCTGCCTCCTCCCCCTAGAGGGAAGGGGGAGGGTGGGCAGGAAAGCTGCGCTGCCACCTCCTGTGCCCCAGCTGGGTGCTCTGTATTGGCAGTGGGGACTCCCCATTGGCCACCACCATGCCACCCCTGCCTCCTCCCCCCAAGGGGGAGGGGGAGGGCGGGCAGGCGAGCTGTGCTGCTGCCTCCTGCGCCCTGGTCGGGTGCTCTGAACTGGCAGCGGCAGGGAGGTGACAATGTTGGGTGCCCAGTTAGGGTGGTAGGGGGCTTTTCAGGGGGTTGGGGCGCTGTTTGGCATCCCTGAGGGCCGGCACGCCTTAGACGAGCACCTAGTTCACCTAGCGGGCGAGCCGGCACTGTTAACCCCCACTATATATTTTAATTTTGATGTCAGATGTTTCTGCAAACTTGGGGACTTGAGTCCCCAAAGTTTGTAGAAAGATCTATTTCACTTCTATGTGGCCTCAATCCATGGATTTAAGTATCCCCAGATGAGAGATACACGTGGCTAACAGTATATAGGTAAGATAACCAAATGAACCCTCCAGGCCTGAATATATTTGAGGGCTCCCAATGAAGCTCATGGGCAGTAGATTCAGGACAGACAAAAGGAAAACTTCTTTACACAGAAAGTGGTTAGAATGTGGAATTTAGTTCCAGAAGATGTAGTGATAGTCACAGGGGGGATTAGATAAGGGATTAGATAGATTCATGGAAGATAAGTCTATCAGTGGCTACTAGCCATGATGACTGAGGGAAACCTCCACATTCAGAGGCAATCAATCTCTGTATCCTAGAGACAAGAGGCAACATCAGGGGAAGGCCTTGGCCTCTGTGCCCAGTTGCTAGGTCTCCAAAGGAACTGGTTGACCAGTGTGTGATGCTGGACTAGATGGAGTATCGGTCTGATCCAGCAGGGCTCTTTTTATGTTCTTATGTACTTCAGAGGCATAAAGTTGAGAGCAGCTGTGGGTCAGTTAAAGCAGAAAAGAGGTAGAATAGAAATTAGCCTGCTCCAGCTTTTGAGGGCATACCGAATCATTAGGGAATCGGGGGGGGGCAGGGACACTCTCAGTGCTGGTGTGATGTCACTTCCAGAGAACCCAGAAGTGATGTCAGTCTGAATGGTACTGACATCACTTCTCAGTTTTCCCTGGAAGTGGCATCACATTGTTACTAACAGTGTTTTTAAACATTATTTTTCTCCCTCTGGCCCCCGGAGCAGTGGTGGGAAACAAGACTCAGGGGTAAAATTGGCAGCGTTAATAAGTGTGGAGGGGAAGATTTTGAGGTGAGAGAGGATTTCAAAAATCCCACAGATTTCACACAGGCCCCCACTTTCTGTCTACTTCTGCTCAAAAGCTGGCCACCTACAAGGCTAGTGCAAAAATCATTTATATCAACTGTTGCATGATATAAGGCAGGAGCAAGGTGTTGAGACCTTCTCCTTCCAGTTTACATTGCTTCAGGTTTTAAAGGAAGACAAATGCATTTTTATACTGTTGGAATACTTCTCATCTTCCAAATGGTTGCGAAGATGAGGAAAATACCACAGATGCTTTCAAGAACAGCTGTGTAAGCTTGTGTTTCCATATCTTTTATGTAAGTTCCAGAGAAACCTCCCCTACTGGTTGATGATATAATTATCATTATAGGCTGGCAACAAGCCGCTTCCTTTTATTCAAAATACCGGAATTTAATGGAACTCTATTCAGTTTATGCTACAGCCATAGTTTCTGATTTTGTCTTCTTTTGAGAATTCATCTATTTTAAAAAAATAGTAATTACCATAATGTTAAAGAGATATAGAACATTCCCTATGCGAGTAGAATAAGGACTGCATTCCAAATGCTGTAGATGACTTTTACTTTGCATTTATGTTGGCAAGAAGCAAGAGCTCATCAGAGCAATGCAGCCACTGCTCCCGTGAGCCTCCATTCATTTTATTCTATTACTGGTGTTTGTGTACAAGATGATGACTTACCCAAAAGTCACTGAATCCTCCAGTGCCAAACAGTTTGATCTTAGGTTAATGTGAGTTCATCAGAGAATGATGGTGCATATTTACATGAAGGCATTCAGAATGTATACACATTGACACCATGAAGAGAGTATTTCACAAACTGTCCAATCAATTGGCATAATTTTCAAATTAAGTTAGAAAATGTGAAAAAATAGCATAAATTGCACAACGATTCGCAAATACACAAATTTTCCTCTATGCATATTACCCAAGCAACATAAAAATGTATACAAAAATAGGGCAACACTTTGGATATTCTGCAGGTGGGGAGTGAGAGGAAGGATGTGAACCTTCCCTCCCCACAAACCCAGCATGTCAGCCTCTGAAACTGACAGATGTCCATGCATCTCTGTATCACCTGATTTCATATGCATGAGCTCTGTATGCATGGTGAAATCATAAATGTAGGCTTTCAACTCCACATACATATCATTTGGGAAATTAGATGATACAGCAGTAGATGGATGCCAACTGGAGTTGAAGGTGAGGATGATATGTCCAGTAGGCAGGGAGGTATGGTGTGCTTTCCTCCTTATGATCCCAACAGTGCATAGGGATAACTCTATACCTATGCTGAGCACCTATGTTGCACTCAGGATTGTTAGTGGTCAGAAAGAACTGTGGCATTTCAGCCAGCTGATAGTCAGCCAAGAAGGGGAAGACTGCAGAAACTTGTAGTCAGCAGTCTCTCTTCATTCCACCAGATGGATACTGGGGCTGGGGTCAGATGAATGAGGGGCAAAGTCAATCCAGACAGGCTGTAAAGGGCATACCTCAGCAGGTCCTGGCAACATGCAGGCCTCAGACTACTGGTGAGAGGCTTTACCCTACCATGTTTCCTTTGCCTCTTTGCTTTCCTGCAGTCTCCTGCACTAGTAGGATTCCTTCATGGCCGCTGGCTTGCCTCTTAGGTCGAATCTACATTTGTCTTTCCCACCGGTGTCCCAGCCTTCTGACTCTGTCTTCAAAAAAGGTGTCTATATTTGGTGTCATTTTCACACCTCAGCAGTGCTAGTATATTGTTGCATGTCTGCATATGTTTATCACCCTTTTGTGGTGGCTCCACTGTCATTGTGCCTCTGCACCGTTTTAAATTAATCTTCTCCAAACAACTTTCAAACAAGGATAGAGAAAGACGGCGTCACAGCAGCACGAAACTGATTTAAAAATGCAAATGCAGATTCGACCTCTGTCAACCTCACTCCCATTTGGCTACATCCCCTCCTTTAAGACTTTTGGGCCTGTCCTCAGTATTGTGTTTGCCTAGTCAGCTGTGCTCAGCAGCTCAGCTTCCCTGTGCCCAATACTGTGTCATTTGCACAAATGATACTGCAAAAGTCAGACTGGTCACATCTGCTCCTCTTACTACCTGGTCACCTCCTGGCCAAGGCAGCACCACCAAGACATTTCTGGCCTGCTGCCATCCAGGCAGCAATGACTCCCAGCCCACCCAAGCAGTTGGTCTCCGAGCCTGTATCGTGCTTTGCCTGTGCTGGACCACTCAGGCTGCAAGTGAGTTAGTCCCTTGACACAAATATCTAAGCAATATACAAACTGTAGCTGGCTGATGCATATTTTGCTGATTAACATTGTCAATTTATGCACATTCTCTGCCTATGAGAGTATGTGTCTGGGTTCAGACATCATTTAGATCCTGGTGCAACTCACCAGCCTACTGAGTCATCCAGGGACAGTGCAAGTAATCAATGACTGAGCAGCCTACAGAGTTGTCAGCCCTGATCCTGCAATGACTCCAACTTACAGGCAGAAGTTGACCAGTGCTGGGCTGCCAGCTGTGCATTATGATGCTGCTCATGTGCCTCCCCCTGGGCCCGCCTTCTCCAGTATTCCAAGGGCTCTGGTGACCCCAGGGGTGAGGCTGATGGCTGCAGGGCCTCTACTTCATCTTCGAATCCCGGACTGCGGGACTGAGGGCGTGGCACACTGATTTCAGCCTGAGACTTCACGTCTGCGCCTGATGGAGTCTCCACCTTGTCTGGTGGGCCTTCCTGTAGCATCCGAGGGCTGGGGCCAGCTTCCTCCATCTCTTATCCGAGGAGGTGTTGGCAGGCAGACCCCAGACACCATGTTTATGCACATCTACCAGTCAGTTCACATTAACCCCAACATGTATATGTGTATGAATATGTTTGTATATGTGTGAATATGTAGGACTGGGTACAATGATTCTCTTTTGCTATGTGAAGAAAGTTCTCACTGGATGAAGACTCTTTCTATGAGAAGACAACCTGCTTAAGGAAGACTCCTTGCTTAGCAGAAGGAACTATTGGATCCTTCTCTTACGTGTGTGTGATATATACATTGTGGGTATAAATATGTAGTATTATATGAAAATCTTCTGCATAATCTGTTGCAGACAGACAGACAGTATTGTCAAATATTGTTGGAACTAAAATATTTTTGGGATTGAACAGAATTCTTGGGTTGTCATTTTAACTCCCTAAGAACTCCCTAAATGTGATGTTAACTAAAAGACCTTTTCATTTATTTCTATGGTAAATTCAATGAGGGAAATATAATGTATTTGTGCATGATACCATTATATCCCACTGTTTAGTATAAAATATTCTTACTTACAATACAACCAGACCGAAACAAAACACATTTGAAACAAGCAGCATTCAAAAACAACCAGTATCCAGAGTAGAGGTAACTCAATACATAGAAAAGGCAAAAACAGTTTCTTTCCCTGCATTAACTTTATTTTGCTTAAAAGAATTTTGGTTTAACTAGAAAATGAAGATTAACAGTAGAATCTCTGTGCATAGTTAAACCAGTAACTCTGCATGAGATTGTACTGCAAGTAACTCAAGTCACTATGCTAAAGGGAACAAATATTCTGCTTTCATTGGGTTTAGAAGGACATCGATCATAATATTCTAATCTTCATGTTCCTCAGGACCAACGCTCTTTGTCCTAACAAACCTCTGCAACATTCTAAGGCCTGGCCAATATTGATGCTCTGAACATTCTATTATAAGTGATGTTCTCATACACAATTAATCTGTCTACTGCCTATACCACTGAGGATTTTGACATCATGAGCCAAGACTCACTCATTGCCTGTTTCTGATGGGTTGTTGAGGTAAATGATAAAGATCTAATAAATTAGAGGAAAGACTAATGGTTAACAGATGTAGAGGCACTATGCACTCGATTAATTAATGCTGATGCAGATTATGTGGAACTAATGCAAATCGCTGCACGTGGAATGTTTATATATTTGAACAGAGCTTAGCATGCCGGTGTAGCTGAGAGAAAGTGTTTGAGACACTTTCAGAAGAACATGGAAAGCACAATCTCTGTGGCATTTTTTTTTTTGGTTATCTATAAGTCATAATTAGTTTCTCCTTACTATTAAATTTCTTGTCTGTCCATAGAGGGGGGAAGTAAGCGAACAATACAGTTTTACTATCATGTTAAGACATAGCAACTGCACATTTCCCCCTGGTTTAAAAATAGAACATTAACAAATACCGAAAATTAGTATTGCTGATGGAATGTTATTCAGTCTCAACAGACTCATTTAATAAAGTAACCAGAACATTTGAATATGTATAAGCTGTGCCATCTTTAGAATCCTTAACAGATTACTGGGTTGTGTCATTTAATGCTAAGTATCTTCATGCTACAAAAGAGAAAATTATTTTTGTCCTTTTTAAAAAAAAAAAAAAAAGCTCCCAATATCACAGAGAATTGTTTTTCTTTGTGTTCCAATGAATTCAGACCTATACTAACATTTAAATGGAACTCAGTCATGAAATACAAGCTGCAGCAGAAATGAGCATTGTTTTGTTAATACGTTATTGAAAACCCAATTGGCCCATTCACATCAACCATATGAATACTTGACTAAATGCCTTTTTTGTCCTCACAAGCAAACACAAATGAATTAGTTGCATGAGCATATCTTTTGGGTTTTGACCACTCTTTAACATTTGCTGTCATCAAAATAAAACATTTGAGACAATCCCTTAGGAGATTCCCCCTTCCTTTGTTTTGCTCATGTTGTTAGATGAATAAATCCACATTTTAACATATGAATAATATATTGCCTTAAAATGAAATGACAACCAGAGGACAGTTTTGAGAAAAAACAAGGGATTTTGAACAGGTGCCATAATATCAATTCCAAAATAATAAGTTAGGAAACTGGAAATGGAATCCAATAGAAAGTTGAGTCAAATTGTCCTTTAAGCAGAGGGTTCTTGCTTTGATGTTATTTTAAGTTACTGTGTATGAGATGTATCTGCAATCAACTGCATTTTGTTAAACAGATTTCACATTTATTATACTAACCCAGCTAAATAGAATGGGACTAATTATCCTGAATAAAATATACATAATTTACAAAGCACCCTTTTATTGACAGCTTTACTTGTTTACTGTTGAAATCTCCCTCTGTCTCTTGCTATTTGTATTGGCATAAATAGTGCCTGTATCGGCACAGTACCATTCATGAATATCAGGCCAAGGAAAGTAAAATGCTTCATTCTGTTAGGAATGTCTCCTTTTATAAGCCAGCTTTGGATGTAATAAATATTGAGGCTTTTAGATTACTTTATACAAAACTGCTTTAGACTGAGCTTCAATGCATATCTGATTGTAGAATTTCCACACTAGTATCTCTTTAGCTAAGGGCTGCCTTTTGTGCTACATTTTATAGTCACAGCTGTACTCTCACATCATACTTTTATCCAACCCACACACCACTTTCAGGTAAGAATAGCAGCAGACCTCTGAAATGGAAAGCTGCTCATTCTAGATTTCTTCAAGAACATAATTGTAGTTGTTGATGGGAAATCAGTGAATGGAACCCCCGGGTTGTTTTTCTTAAACTAGAAAAGGCAGCTGCAACCCCCCCCACACACACACACATACACATTGTAGGTGGGAGGGTCGTTATCCCTTTCCCCAAGTTATTTTCAGATCTCAGTCACCTCCATGGTAGGGAGGGCAGCAATTTGCCCCACAAGGGGAAATGTAGAGGTACCAGTATCCTTTGCCTATGGGACATGTAGCAGGCCTGGGAGGGGAGGGTGATTTTGACCATGAAAATGACAAGGGGGAGCATTACATTCCTTCTGCCCCATGCACGAGCTCCAATCTGAGTCTTCCTGCAACAACTCCTACTGCCAGAAAGCATTGTGTATCTTGCTGAATCACGGTGTTTCAAAACTGCTATAAAGCACATTGCTGAAAAATGCAGCTAAAGGCAACAATGGCAATTACTTCCGGCCCTATGAAATCTGAACAGCAGTAGAGATACATATCTGCTTCACCCTTAATTTTATTTCAAAGGAGAAACTGGATCGATTTGCTCTTCTGAGCGTCTCTGTGAAAGCTGGTTTACAACAACATATAAGATGGATTCTTACATTACTATCATCATTTCTGTGCAGTTGCTCTGTTCTGTAGGAGTCACTGTCCACATGACTTTTCCCTATGGCATGCTCAATGTCCATGCCAGTTTTAGCCACTGTCAGAAACGTATGATGGCAGCATGAAAAATCTCTCAGTGGGGATGATACACATGATAAAGTGGCTCACTTCACATGCAATATGTCCTCTACACAGAACTGCCCTTATCCCGATGCATTTGTATTGGCTTGTGCATAGCAATGAAAACACAAGAATGAACTCTTGTGTAACTGCTTCATCGTATCTCCAGTATCATGGTACCAAGAAGTATGGCTGGTAGAAGCTGGCATGACATGGCTGGCTAAACACAGAAAACATTTGGCTCCCCCCAAAGATGCTCTATCACCTGTCAATTTAGTTTGCAGCTTCCCTGAAAATTGCAATCAGCACAATTTAACATTTGAAAAACTGCTCATTGTATTCACACAGTTCGATCACACTCATTCTCATCATGCTTCCCCCATCCTTGCTGCTCTTCACAACATTCTTTCAGCATGTGAAACATTTACATTTCACAGGTAGTGATTAACAGCTGTGACGAGTCTCCCTTTCTCCCTTATGGCTGAGTAATTTGGTGTTTATTAATGGGAAAGACTGGTGAACTGTGCGAATTGGGAACAATTTCTGCCTGGGCATTCTCACACTGCCTCATGGGGACCACAGGCTTTTTCACCCACCACCCTCACTGTAGATCATTTAAATTATTCATCTTTTGTGTGCAGGCACTAAAAGGGGGCAAGCTGTGAGTAATCTGTGCTGGAAAAGTAAGTAATGACTGAAGCATAGCCTTGGGGATATGTGCCTTCACCAGTGATACAAAAAGCTCCGTCCACCAATTACTCAGGTGCAAGAACTACTGCAAGCTGCAATATGTAAGGTTTCAATTGTAGCTTATTTGCCAAAGCACAAACTGCCCTTGACTATATTGCATCTGAAGCAATTTATTCAGGAAAGCCGATAGAAGCAGCTAGCCAGACAGTTGCCAGGCTTAATGATGTGCACTGTGCAGACACAAAGCTGCTCAGCATGGCATCTGGTTCAGACTTGGAGCAAAAACTTCCAGGCAGATGAGTGAGGGACTTGACTCACATGTAGACAATCAATATGAATGATGATAGTGTTATTTTTAATTTTGCAGGGTCCCTAATTTTCTTTTCATTCTTGAATGGCTCAGGAAAAGTTCTGTGTGGCTCAAAAGCTTAGTTTCAGCATTTTAAGAGCTGCCTGGTCCAAACAGAAGCATTAGCCCTGACTCAGAGTCCTTTTACAATATGGAGGCTCCAGCATGCCGGTAGTCAACATTTAATAAGATACAGCCTTGATGCAATTAAAGTATCCAATCTCACTGCATACAGCACAGTTCTGAGTAAGAATGGATATGAGCCTAATTGGCAACCTACACCAGCTTTCCCGTGATGAGCCTTTTAGCAGGATTTTTTAAACAGGGTGATGGAAGGGAATACGAAGCCAGAGGAAGCAAGGTTATAACTGACAGGTGCATGCTTTAGACCAGCTTTCTTGGAGAAAAACAATAAAAAATGCCACATCTAGACTTGAGTTTATGGCTGTTGAGCTGAGAAAAACATTCTCCCCCTCTCTCTGCTAAGGAAACATTTGTCATTTTCAAATGCAAAGTATCAGTATCTAAAATGTCAACATTTGACAGTGCCTAAAAGCTCTATGTTGTTTATTTTAGACACAGGATAAGCTACTTTGCTTGAAATGCAAGTTAATACAGCTCTCTTTTCCCTCTCTGCAAATGCCTGTCATTATGCTGGAGTCTTTATGCTGAGAATTGGGTTTGATTACAGATTCTGTTGCTTAGTGTGCAACATGGAACTGCTTTATGCCAAACATTATTAGGGACCTATTCACTTCATCGACTTACTGTACTTTGCGTTTAAGACTTTCTCCCCCATTACTGATAATTCTTTTTAAGCATTCCAATTTGTACGTTCTTCATGATGCAATCCTGTGCTTATGGGTTTAAAATAGAATCACTCTGCATGGGACTACATTTATTCCACACCCCCAATTTCAAGCTCACAAGGACAGTCAGGTTTATGTCTTCTTTATTATGCTATGATTTCTTGGATACTCCTCAAATCATTAGGAGAATGGCTGAAATCAAAGGTATTAAAGCTAGAGGAAGGTTGGGAGGTGGGGTCATCTGATTACAAGAGGTATAGCTCATGAGTCAAGCTCAAGCAAGTATTTCATTGGAACATAAATTTGACCAGGGGAGAAAGGGAGTTAGGTTCCAGTGAAGTTACCAGTTTAGTTGTGGCTCATGAACTATTTTAACATCAAAGCTTTCAAGAACAGCTGAAGCTTTAACTTCAGTAAAATTAACTTGCCTGTTCCATGTGTCTCTTTATAGAAGTTTGGCGTCAAGGATGCTTATCTCCAACTATATCTAGATTAGAGTAGGATTTATCATCTTCAGAGTTCCTGTTTCCTTTCTGTCACCCTCCCCAACAATGAAATTCTTTCTTAGTAAGACAACAGACCTCAACAATGTTAACGCTTCTACATTCATAGATTTCCAAGGGAGTTCTTCTATCATACTGAGCCATTTATGGTCTCTGTAAAATCATATTAACTATTTTATCTTAATTTTCTTCAATTTATTACTTATTTGGTACATTTTTTAATCCACTTTTCTCCCAAGGAGCTCAGGACAGTATACATTGACCTCCTTTTTTTCCATTTTATCCTTCCAACAACCCTGTGAAGTAGTCTAGGCTGAGAGAGAATGACTCACCCAAGGAAGGTCACCCATTAAGTGTGTATTGACTTCCAGATATTCTCTGGTTGTCCAGGGTGGGCAGTCTTGGCCATTGGGAAGAAGCTCCTCCCTGCAGACAGGCAGGGTCATAAATCATTTTTGTGCTGCCTGATGGGAGGGGCTTCTCCCTTGATTCTCTTTTGGCCCTGTCTGGCTCTCAGGTCCTTGTTAGCCATACTCATTGAAGAGCTTGGTGACTGCTTATTAGCTGTCAGGTCCTTCTCACCCTATATCTTCACCAGAGAAACAACAGTTCCTGCAGTAGGGGATACCCTCCCACACCAAAGTTCTGCCCTGAAGAGAGAGGCAGAAAGCCATGGGAACTCCTCACTTCAGCTGAGAGCTTCTCCAGTTTCTCTTGTGTCCCATGGTGGGACAAGGAAGAGTGTTGGTGGCAGTAGCAGCACAGAGCTTGGCTGTGCTTCTCTGTCCCAAGCAAGAGACAGGGAGGAAGGAAGCAAGGAAAAGCATGGTGCATCCTCCACCATGAAAGAGGTTATATTTGGCTCAAGTGAGGGAAGGAGGAAGAAAAATGTTTTAAGAGCTACATAGCTAAGCTCTTTTGAAATGAGAGTGGAAGAAAACTGTGGGGCCTTCCCCCCCTCAGTGGGAAAAGGCATCTTCTCTCCTGTTCCCAGTTGCAATAGAAGGCCTTCGCCCCACTCTCAAGATCCAGCAGCAGTATCTGAGAGGAGCCCCGCTACTCATGCTCTGTTCTTGCTGAAGCCAGCAACTCCCATCACATTCAGATTGGGTAAGCCTGGCCCTGGGCTTGAGCAGGGCTGCAGTGCCCCTCTCCCCACCACCACGATGACAGGACAGGAAGCAAATTCCTAGTGGCTTCTAGTCAAGGCTAGGATGGACCAACAACAACAACCAAAACTGTGAAACCAATATCAAAATAGTAAAAATACCATCCTTTATGTAGTTTTCTTACATATCTAAGTAATCCAATTACAAAGAAACTGTTCACTGAGTATCACAAACTGTAATAGTATAGACTTGAACAGAGGATAGTAACTCTGGAGTAGTGTGCAAACCCTGATTGTTTTTTTTTCTGTAGGTGAATGCTACTCTTCCAGAACAATGACTCTGAAGTAAATTCTTTCAGAAACACAATTCCATATATATATCCACAAAACAGTCCAACAATAATGTTGTAGCTTTGCTTCCGGTTGGAGTAAAATGGTGAATTGATGCACCTTGCAAATGTGCAGGGTGGATGGTGGCTCCTTCTGACAGTTTGGGCATTATTTATTGCCCAACGCAGCATCCCCCAGGTAGGGGGCTGGCAAGCAAGCAACGAGGTCCAAGTGAGAGTTGAGATTGGCATGCACGAGTCTCAGAGGAGGCTTGTTTACACTTTGATCCCCTCTCCCGAAGCGGGCGTTTGCAAGACAGCACTAAAGGAGCCAACCGAGCTGAGGAATCAGCATAAATTCATCATTTCCCAACTTCTTAAGAGAGAAGATGAATTGGAATGCAAAAAGAACCAATGCAAAACCCAAGATAAATATGCAAGGTATAGAAGTATTTTGCTTACCGGAATGAAGTTCTGGTGAAAATTGAAGCAGACGGTTAAGCGCATAAGACTTATAAAAAAATAATCTGTGCATCGTGGATTTAAAAAGAGCTCGTCAAAGCACTAAATTAGTGAAAAATTGACTTTGTTTAACATTCCTGTGGTTGTAAAAAGATAGAGAGCAGAGTCAGAGACCGAAACTGAAAGGAAAGATCGCAAAACTGGGAAAGAGAGATGTTGCAGGCAATTGTTTCTGGCTGGAACTGTGACTAGGGAATCAAGAAAGAAGGCTAGAGCGGACCCTGGTGGACCAGAAGACTGGCGGAGTGGAAAGTTTCCTGGAGGACAGTTTATAAGGAGGGGCAGGAAGCAGGAAGCTCAAAAAGAGCCTACTCTAGCCAGAAAATCATAGAGAAATCACGCCCGCCATTTTGAGGAGGACTAAACTTTAAAATCTAATTTTAAGACTGAAATAGACTTTAAAGGTATGCCAAAAGGTGGCGATTAGAATAAATACATACAGGACAGTTGGAATATATAGAAGAGAAGAACCTGGAGCAACTTTAAAAATTTCAAAACGGACCCAAAACAAAGGCAAAGGGCAGCTTCTGCAGTGAGTCCAAGTATGTCAGCGAAAGAAAAGAGAGAATGGCAAGCTGCAATTGATGCAATGGAAAAGAGAATGATGGAGGCAATTCAAGGACTGGTAAAACAGATAGAGCAACAGTTGGAGAAACAAATGGAAAAACAGTTGGAGCAGCTGGAGGAAGTACAAGAGAAGAATGTGGCGGCAATGAAGGAATTGGTTATAGCAGAGGTGGCAGAAATTAAAAAAGAAGTGGCAGACATGAATAATCAAGTTCAAGGTCTGGCAGTAAAATCAAAAGAAATGGAGCAAAAATCACAAGCCATAGATAAAAAAAATGGAAACAGCATTACAAGACAATCGGAGACTGGAGTCAATGATGGAATACAGAGTGATGTTAAACCATCTGAGGCTAAGAGGGATTGAGGAAATGATGGATGAAGACATACATTTGATGGTAATGACAGCATTGACAGAATATTTGGGAGAAGATCAAGGAGAGCTGGATTCTGATTCTGATTTAATTTATAGAGTGAACTCAGCATATGCTCAAAGAAAGAAACTACCAAGAGACGTGATTGTACAACTGGTAACAAGGAAGATGAAAGAGGATATTTTTAAGAAACAGTTTACACAGCCCTTGGAGATTGATGGAAAAAAGATAATAATAATGAGAGAACTCCCAAGAATGATTTTACAAGATAGAAAGAAATACAAGAAGTTGGTTGACAAGTTGAAGCAGCTTAACATCAGGTTCAGATGGGAAATACCACAAGGCCTGTCTTTTACCTATCATACGTTAAGATATACGATCAAGACACTAGAAGAAATGCATAGGTTTAAGGCAGATAATTTAGAAGACTTTGGAGATATATAAGACAAGACACGATGGATTACAAAATTTTATCATGGAATGTAAATGGACTTAATTCACCCACGAAAAGAAAGGTAGTAAAATATTGGTTGGAAAAACAAAAATGTAATATTATTTGACTACAAGAAACCCATATTAAAAAATGGGACAGTAAGTATTTGATCAATAAAAAATTAGGAGAAGAGTTTTATTCACTGGCAGAGAAAAAGAACAAAGGAGTTGTGACTTATATAAAAAAAGAATTGGATCCAAAAGAAATTTTTAGGGATAAAGATGGGAGATATATTGGAGTGGAAATTACAGTGCTTCAGAAAAAAACATTGGTGGTTAACTTATATGCGCCTAATGGAGCAAAAGAAAACTTTTTTAAAGATTTGATGAAGGAATTGGATCAAGTGAATTACGATCAGATAATCCTGGCGGAAGACTTTAATGGTACTGTAAATAACAAATTGGACAGGAAATCAAAAACTACCAATGAAAAGATTGGAAAATTACCAAAAGTTTTTTTAAAACTGATGGAGCAAGAGAAATTGGAAGATGTGTGGAGAAAATGGAACCCTAGAGTTAAGGACTTTACTTTTTATTCCAATAGACATAATTCATTTTCCAGGATTGACATGATCTGGATGTCTGGAGATATCGCATTAAAAATGCAAAAAGTGGAGATTTTACCAATTCTGATCATAATCCGTTGATATGGATGCTAAAAGAAAAGGTCAAGCAGTTTCAGTGGAGAATAAATGAAGATTAGATAAGAAAAAAACAATTGAGATATTGCGTAAAGAAACCCAGACATTTTTTCAAATGAATTTAAACCAAAATGTGAAAATACAGACTGTCTGGGATGCGTATAAGGTGGTAATGAGAGGAATACTTATATTGTTAAATGCGACCGACAGGAAACAAAGTATGAAACAACAAAACGATTTGCAAGAAAAGATCCAGCAAAAAGAAAAAGAACTAAAGACAAGACCAGGGAAAAAGAAAATTATTAAAGAGATGCAAATTTTACAAGAACAATTGAATGTGATACTTAATCAGGAATTGTATTGGAATTTAAAGAAATTGCAACAAAAATCTTTTGAAGGAGCAAATAAGCCAGGAAAGTATTTGGCATGGCAACTAAAAAATCGAAGAGAGAAAAGGTTAATAAGCAAAATAATTGAAGAAAATAAAGAAATTGTGGATATGAATGGTTTGAAAAGAGGTTTTTTTAAGTACTATGCGAAATTATTTCAGAAAAAGAAGATAGACCCGGAAAAAATTAAAGAATATTTGGACAAAGTAGAAATTCCAAAGGTGGAAGCAAAGATTAAGGATATGTTGAACGGTCCAATTCAAAAAGAAGAAATCTATAATGTGATAGACGATGCAAAGTTGGGGAAAGCTCCAGGTCCAGATGGATTTACTGCAAAATTTTATAAACGGTTAAAGGAGGAACTGACCCCAATTTTGGAACTTTTATCAAATGACATACAGGAAACTAAATTAATACCAGAGACGTGGAAAGAAGCCAATATATCACTCATACCAAAAGAAGGACAAGATCTAACAAATGTAAAAAATTACAGACCAATTTCTCTTCTTAATAATGATTATAAATTGTTTGCCAAAATAATTTCAGAAAGATTGAAGAATTATTTGAAAGATGTTATAGCAGAAGAACAAGCCGTTTTTTTTACCAAACAGACAAATTAGAGACAATCTAAGAATGGTGATAGATGCAATTGAATATTATGATAAACATGCAGAAAAAGAGGTTGCTTTTCTATTTGTAGATGCTGAAAAAGCCTTTGACAATTTAAACTGGGACTTTATGTTTCAAGTGATTGAGAAAATGGACATTGGACAGCCCTTTTTAAACATAATTAGGGCGATATATTCAGAACAGAAAGCATAGTTGAAGGTAAATAAAGACATGACGGAGCATTTTAAAGTTCAAAAAGGCACCAGGCAAGGTTGTCCGCTATCTCCTTTATTGTTTATTTGGATTTTGGAAGTATTGTTGGGGAAGATAAGAGAAGAAAAGGACATAAAGGGACTTACAATTGGAGGCTTCACATACAAATATAGGGCATTTGTGGACGACGTAATGTTTTTGGTCGAAGAGCCAGTAAATAATTTACTGTTGTTGTTAGAAAGGATTAAGGAATTTGGAGACCTGGCTGGGTTTTATGTGAATAAGAATAAAACAAAGGTGTTATGTAAGAACATGATGAAAGAAAAGCAATTGGAATTGCACGAAAAAATACAATGTGAAGTGGTTAAAAAAACAAAATACTTAGGAATTGAGTTGACAATGAAAAACAATGAAAAGCATAGATCTTTTTAAGAACAATTACAAAAAGATATGGAGTAAAATTCAACAGGATATAAAAAAATGGGACACTTTGAACTTGTCATTACTGGGAAGAATCTTGGTAGTTAAGATGAATATTTTACCTTGTTTGATGTTTTTATTTCAGAATATTCTGATAGTAAAAGAATGTAAGGTGTTGAATCTATGGCAGAAAGAAATATCAAAATTTGTGTGGTCGGGAAGGAAAGCGAGGATTAAAATGAAGACTCTATGTGATTCAAAGGAAAGAGGAGGATTTCAATTACCTAATTTCAGATTGCATCATGATGCGGTGTGCCTATCATGGTTAGAACAATGGATTAATTTGAACAATAGAAAATTGTTGGCGTTGGAAGGACATGATCGTAAATTTGGATGGCCTATTTATGGTATGAAAAATCTAAAATGGATAATTTTTTCAAATACCACTTTATAAGAAGATCACTGTTTGTGACTTGGATGAGGTATAAAAGATTTTTTTTCGAAGCAAGACCGTTATGGATAGTAGCGGTAGAAGTAATTAAACCACTCTCAAGGCATAAAGGTGAAGATTGGTTGCCTTACAGAGATATCTTAAAGGTAGAGGGGAGTAGTTTCATGATGAGAGCTAGAGAAGAATTGGATTTTGAATATGATTGGTTAAATTATAGACAGATTTATGACTTATTTAAGACTGAAAAAGTGATTTCAAACATTTATAAGGTTTTGTTAAAATGGTATACAGAGGACGAAATTGTAAAAGAACAAATGGTAAAATGGGCTATAAATGTAAATAGGGAAATAAATATGTCATCGTGGGAATGTTTGTGGGAAAAGTCAATGAAAATTTCAACATGTGTTAATGTGAAAGAAAATTGTTATAAAATGATGTATAGATGGTATATGATGCCAAAAAAAATTGCTAATATGAGTGAGAATCTGTCTAACAAATGTTGGAAGTGTAAAAAAAAGGAAGGCTCATTTTATCATACGTGGTGGACTTGTGATAAAGCAGTAGCTTATTGGAAAGAGATCCATAATGAAATATAGAAAATCCTGAAATGTACTTTGAAAAAAGAACCAGAAATATTACTTTTAGGTCTTAAAAAGGAAGAAGTGAATGTGACAAAGAGAACATTGTTATGGTATTTGATTACAACAGCAAGAATGACCTATGCTCAATTTTGGAAGCAAGAAAAAGTGCCGGAAAAATGGGACTGGATAAAGAAGATGCTTTTTATGGCAGAAATGGATAAACTGACAAAGAAACTTAATGAGAAAGAAGATGAAGAATTTTTTGCAGAATGGAAGGATTTTAAAGGCTATGTTGAAATGAACTGGGATGTAAAAAATAATCTACTTTGCTTTGACAACTATTGAGAATAGAATATAGAAAATATTGACTGAATAGTAGTCAAATTGTTACCTAAAAGTGAGACAGAGAAAATGAATATGTTAGAAATGAACAACTGAAAAATTGAGGAGTTTTATTGTAATTGAAAATTGAATTAATAAGTAACGGGGGTGGGAGCATTGCTGGAAGCCATGAGGGGGGATGGAGGGGATATCAGAAAAGGATGCATTTAAAAGTATCTTGAAATATGGAACGTGTTATTATATCCTATTAATAATTTTTTTTTCAAAAAAAAATAATGTCGCTTTTCCTGGTTCCTTTTCCTCTTTCCCAATGTGTGAGCCAGCCTAATATCTCCACGTTTCACTTCAAAGCTTTCTCAAGGTTTAAAGAAAGATTGCTTCAAAAGCAGATGTTCTATCAGGACATAGTCCTCTGTGCTGGATTGCTCATTTTTGTGTTACTGTCAAGGCTAGGATGGAAGCAGAACTGGCAGCAACAGGGCCTGAGAATGAAAACCTGCCGTCTTTCTCCCTCTCTTATCAGGAGCCAGCAGCAAAAAGGGTGGTGGTCAGTAGGGTCCTTTCCCAGGTGTTCTGGAGTATATTTATCAGGAGTTGATTTGCTTGTGGACCACTCTGGGAATTGAGGGAGAAGCCCCTCCCATCAAGAATGACAAAAAAGGCTTATGACCTTGCCTGCCTACAGGAAAGCACTTCTTCCCCATGGTCATGACTGCCCCACCCTCGAGAAGGGAAATTCACAATAAATGAAAGATTTTCCATTCTCTACACAATTCAATACTTCCACTGCCTCCAGGTGCTTACTTCAATTTGTTTATATCACTTGAAAGTGTATACATTGAAAGTATGTTGTGGATTTTACTTATTTTTCTTTTCTGGTTTATCTAAGATACATGCTGAGACATTAAAAAAACTTCATGTGATGTTAACAAAGCTTATTTGTATTTTAACTTTTAAAGTAGCTGGCATAAATCAGTCTTCCCAGGGATACAGAATGGCCAGATTTAAAATGTATCAAACAAAAACATGTGATTTATTATCCAAAGCACAGAATGGGCTGTAAAACTTTTGGGTGGCTAATACTCTGCTTGCTCCATTTCCCTGCAGGATGCCTAAGTCAGGGATCCATTTCAAAAATCAATGTGGTATTTGCTATTAATTCCACTTGTAATGTTCTTGAATAAGATGTCAGAGTTTTTTAGACAGTGTATCCCTCCTATGGAGACTATTTTGCAATCACTGGTTGTTGTTTTTTACCAAGGGATTTTTGAAGATGTCAAGATGTAATTCCCAGAAGGTAGAAGGCTTTGTTGTTTGAATCGTTTCTGCTGAGGGATTTTTCCCCAGTTGGCTCTCAACATATCCCCACTATATTTGGGACTTTCCACATGACACCATGCTGTTTCTGAACATGGATTGTGGGGCACCCAGGGCTTTCCCACAGTTTTTGTGGGGCTCCCTTACTTCAAGGGTAATAATGTGTAAGCTGCAGGCAGACCCTGTGTGTGAAAGCTTTGCCCGCAGCCTATCAAGAGGGCAAATGGAACTTTTATCACTAGATGTATTGGGGAACTTGTACTAATTATTAGGATCACTCTTTGCAGTTGGACTATCCATCTTGGTTTCTTTTGGAAGCTTCTTGTCTGGTGCCCCTCTCAAAGTAGAATGCAACAGGTAAGCACCTACTTATGCTAGAGTGGATCCTGTTCCTCTTGCAAATGGCTCATGATTTCACAACAATATCAATTTGATCCGTTTTTACATGCTAAATTAACATTAAGGGCCAATCCAGACCTAAAAATTGGGAAGAATTTTTTTTTATGGAAGGTTTGGACCAACAGGGGGATTTTTTATGTTGGACCAATTGATAACCTGTGATTATGAGTTTTTGTCATTTTCTCAGCTGACATCTAGATATGACTTGTCAACTTATGTTGAATGGCAATGTTTACAGTTGCAACATCTGTTGGTATGTAAATATGGTCCTACGGCATTTAGTGTCTTCAAATCCCCTTCACTCCTGAAAATTCTAATTGAATTGATGCAGAAAATGAAACGTACAATATTTGTTCATAAATATTTGATGCCAATTGGTAAATATGATACCCAGAGCCTCAGGAATAAATGGAGTAAGGCGCTAGATCACCCTATTTTACCAAACTAATGGGGTATGGATTTAAAGTTTATACCAGCTCTCTAGGGATCTTAAGTTGTGACTGATCCAGCAAAAAAAAATTTAGGATATACAGACCCACAATGGCTCTTTAGTAAAGGATTGAATAAAGTATCTAATTATTGGTGTTGTATCTCACAGGACATGTCCCCTAAACATAAGCTTTGGGCACGTCCAGTCATTTGTTTTTTTCAGAGAACAAGTTATTACTCAAATCAATTTTGTATTTGAATGTTTATTGATTTTTTTAGGATACTTATATACTTTTAAATATCTGCCCATCTTTTGGAAGCTAACTGATGGTCAACAAAAATAGACTCAATAGAGCTAAAAGACTTCTATTACTACTTTGAAGAGATAAATGCCCACCTCCGGTAAAACAATGGATTGAGGACCTTAGAATATCAATATTTGAAGGCATGTCATATAGATAACAATTGCATATGGACTTATTTTTATATATTTGAAACCCTTTTACAGAAATTTATGTGTAGAACTGCCACCACTATTATATTTTGTCTCAATATTTACTTTAAATTAGTTGTTGAAGGCTTTCACAGCCAGAGTTCATTAGCTGCTGTAGATTTTCCGAGTTGCCTGGCTGTGGTCTTGGCATTGTAGGACCTGACATTTCGCCAGTAACTGTGACTGGCATCCTCAGAGGTATAACACAGAAAGATGGAGTACTCAGGATGCCAGTCACAGCTATTGGCGAAACATCAGGTCCTACAAGACCATGGCCAGACAACCCGGAAAATCTACAGCAGCTAACTTTAATTAGTTGCTGGATTTTGAGTTTCTTGCTTGCTTGCTTGCTTGCTTGCTTAGAAATGGGGGATTTTAAAAAGAGAGGGGATGGAACTTAGCACTGCCTATAAAATTGCAACAGTTCTGCCAGTCCTTTCTCTTTTAGCCCTTTAACAGATCTAAAAAAATTAGCTGCAGCTCATTTGTGAATCACAGTTCAAATGTTTGAGGGTCTGGGAGCAGGAGTGGGAGTTGCCTGGTTGCTGGAGGGTCCAGCAAGAGTGCTGTCAGGTTGGTGCTTCTACAATATACTAATGTGAAGAATATGAAAGGGGTGGGGAAAGTGTTCCCTCTAAGCTGAGTTAATGTGAGCTAGCTCACAGTTTTTTAGGCTCTAGCTCACACATTTTTGTCTTAGCTCAGGAAGGATGGCTCCAGAGTAGGGTTACCAGGTCCCTACCTGCTGCTGGTGGGGGGATGGAGCTTCTTTGCCAGGATCTTTTGTCATGTGCACGTAGCGTGCACACAGCAATGTCGCCACGGAGTGCTCTAGGTTTCGGCCAGCAACTCTATGGTACCATAGAGTTTTTAGGCTGAGTGCTAGAGTCCCCCCCCCAGTGACATGCCCAGTGCGATGACGTCACCTCTGGGTGATGTCATCGTTCTGGGCACGTTGCTGCAATCCCTGCACTTTGGGGGCGGGGTTCTCCCTGCTGGCCAGATATGGGCCGGAGGATCAGGAGCCCAAAAACAGGAAACCCTTGCCCCCTGGGGGTAATGGCAAGCCTACTCCAGAGCAAACTAATTTATGTAGTAGCCAAATTGCTTGCTTATGACTTTAATGCCAGTAGCTCACAAAGTACATAAGAACATAAGAGAAGCCAATGTTGAATCAGGCCAATGGCCCATCTAGTCCAACACTCTGTCACACAGTGGCCAAAAGTACCAGATGCCATCAGGAGATCCAGCAGTGGGGCCAGGACACTAGAAGCCCTCCCACTGCTGCCCCCCCAGCACTAAGAATAGAGTGCATCACCTGCCCCAGACTGAGAGTTCCTGTCTATACCTTGTGGCTAATAGCCACTAATGGACTTCTGATCCATATGTTTATCTAATTTCCTCTTGAAACTGTCCATGCTTGCAGCTGCCACCACCTCCTGTGGCAGTGAATTCCATGTGTTAATCACTCTTTGGGTGAAGAAGTACTTCCTTTTATCTGTTCTAACCCGACCACTCAGCAATTTCATTGAGTGTCCATGAGTTCTTGTATTGTGAGAAAGGGAGAAAAGAACTTCTTTCTCTACCTGCTCACAAGAGAATTTTTGCTCACATGATTCCACAGTTTAGAGGGAGCATTGACTGTCACAAGATCCTATAGTTATAGCTGATGCATTGCAGTTGGATGAGTAAATCTAAGGCCCCTCTCTCTCTCTGCTAAAGGAATTCTGTTTCCTAGTGGCACATTTTATTCCAGTTTTTATGATAAAAATTACGAGGCAATGGTACATTATATTTCAAGTTGGACATTTTATAATTCAGTCTATGACTACAGTCCATGTTTACATAGCTTTACAGTTTATAAACAAAGAGTCCATCACACTTTCTCACTATCATTACTTTTATATATAAGATTTCTTCTGCATTGCGATTTGACATAAAAAGATACTGATTTTCTCCATTCAGTCCTTAACTCCACTATTTTCACCTTTCCCTTCTAGAAGCTGGTACAAATGTGTTATTTTAAATACATTTTAGAATTTCCCATACTCAGAGGTTCCCAAACTTATTTGGCCTACTGCCCCCTTTTCAGAAAAGAAAATACTCAATGCCACCCTGGAAATCTACCTTCAAGAAGTGGACAAAAAGATGCAGTGACAAATTTGCACCCAAAGTTCCTACCGCCCACCTGGATCATTCCAGCACCCCCAGGGGGTGGTATTGCCCACTTTGGGAACCAGTGCTTCAGATAAACAAAATGTGACTTCCAAAAGTTTACAATCTTTTTCTTTAGATTTATTGAGATCCAGGTTATTTTCATCTGAGAGTATTTTTTGCTTGGGTAGGCATAGAGGGAGACTGAAATACAATTTTAAAAAGTAAATAAATAAAAAAATCATTCCAGCATTAAACTTTCATGGAGCCCACTTATTCAGTTGCCATTTCTGAAACACAGTTTGGTTAAATTCTGGTTTAGCGTTGTCTCTAAATGATGGTCAATCCAACTGCTTAAATGGGTAGGTGGGCGCAAACTAGTATTCCTGACCAGAGTGACGTCCTGGTTTGTAGTAGCTTGTGGAAATATAGCAATCCCTGCTTTGTTCTGGGTTGTTCAATAGTCTGGCCCCCAGGGCACTGAGTTGCATCTCTAGTAGCACCCCCCACCCCAAATCTTGCCACTACTGCAGCAGCTGACTCTCACTGGGGGCAGACTAATCAGGTTTTTGGATCAGACTCTAGTTGGCTGCAATAATTCGCTGGACTAACCGGGGCTAGTTCAATACATTGTGGTTTGAACTGTGATTAATCATCAGAGGTGCCATTAAGGCCAAAGTTTGAAGCAAAAGTCTATAGCCCTGGCTCAGCAGGAGCCCTCCAAATGCAGCAGGTTGAAATTAGTATATGGCAGCAACAACTGGCCACATCTGCATCACACAACACTAGGGATGTGTAGGCAAAAAAAAATCATTTTAATTTTATGCCCAGAATCAGGAAGGGCACGGTTATCATTATTGGTAAATACTGGAAGTATTATTATATACTACCAATATTTAACAAAAAGACAGCCCTTCCCCATAGAGGATTAAAATGGGGGAGGGGGAGGGAGGGAGATTAAGGGGAAGTGCCTCTGTGCTTCACAGCTGAGAGTTGATGCCTCAGCCCTTTAAATTATAAGGGGCATTCCTTTCTAAGGTGGGGTGGGGGAGACCTGGCTTCCAGACTAAGGAGCTTAGGTCTACTCTTGTGGAAGATAATGACCTTTTAAAAGTTAAACAGCTGAGGCCCAACTCTCAGCTAGAGAACATTTCCTACTCCCTAACCTGTATAAACTTTCTGAGAGTGTTTTGATATTGTGAAGGCCTATGGCCACATACAGTAAAATAATTCTATCTACTCCCCAACCTCAGCTCTCTCCTTTGACATGACTCCCAATTCTGATGTTATGAGGAGTAGTAACACTGGAATCAAGGGTTATGTCAGGGAGAGAGAGCAAAGTTGCCAGATGCTGCTGACCTGATACCCTAAATATTGGTCATCTTATTGGGTCAACAGTATCTGACTGCTCACCCTTAAATGCCACTACACCTGCCACCACACCTGCATGCTGGCTAAGGAATCTATTGTATGTGTCTTATGTAGGCAAGGCAAGGCAAGGCAAGGCAAGTGCAGCTGGAGGAGCTTTGAGGTTACAGATGAAAGCAAAAAAAATATGTTCTGGCCACCAAGCTGTACATTGTGGACTGGCGTTTGTGTGTGTGGACCAGTACAGAATGAACATTCTGGTTTTACAGAGAGGTAGAAAGAGTTCTTAGCTTCTAAAGAGAAGTGGCATATCAATCTGGGATAGGTAATTATCCTGCAAAGCTTGCTCCTAAGTGTGTGACTGAGGCTGCTCATTCATATTCCGAGAAGGCACTGTGCACGTGCTGAGAGGTACTCTGTAACAGCAGGGGGAGGATCTAGGTTGTAGTTTTCCAAGGACAAGACCAGCAAAAGCCCAGCCTCTTTCCCTCAATTCCCTTTTCCTAAGTCTGCCTGTGCTCCATTGCTGCCAGGCCCCTTAGGCCCTCATCAGTATTAATGAAGAGTCCCTGTTCTTGCCTGTGAAATGGTGGAGGTCTGTTGTGGCTCCCTCCTCTTCTTTTTGCCTTTGTTCCTTTAGCCACTGTTAATAGCTGTTTGTTTAAAAAAATGCAATAGACCACATTAATGTACATAGGCAAAGAGGCTACTGAGATCCTATTGACAAGTCTCTCTCTCTCTCTCTCTCTCTCTCTCTCTCTCTCTCTCTCTCTCTCTCTCTCTCTCTCTCTCTCTCTCTCTCTCTTTCACCAGATCTTTATACATCTCACTTCATGTTTTGGGGATTTGGTATATACAATCAGGAGACCATGAAGGACTTGTGAGGGTATATCATTTTGCCGTCCCCCACTATTTCCCTTTTGCCTTTGCTGAAAACCCCCAGAGCTTCTTCTCTTTTCCTACTTCCTTTTCTTCTTCCCACTCACCAGCTGACCCACCTTTATCTGCCCCCCCCATCTTCAGCTGTCACTCCTTTCCTCTCCCTGGCAGCCTGTCCCTGGGAAAACTTTATACAGTGCTGCCTGAGCAAAGCCCAGTTGTGCAGTGAGGAACACAGAATAACTTTGGGGGGCAATTCACTTCCCCTGTTTCCCCCTCTCCACAGTTTTCTCTTTCCCTCTTCCTGGCAGCCCCCATATTCTCACCCTTTCCTGCTTTTTTTCTTTCCTTCCCATCCAACAGCCAACCTACCTTTTATCTGTCTCACATCTTCAGCCATATTTATTATTTGTTTCATTTATACACAGCTTTTTCCCACACTGGGGACCCAAAGCAGCTCATATTATTCTTCCTTCCTCTTTCCCTCCACGATAGCCTCACATGAGATGGGTTACGTGAGATTACAGTTGTCATTGCCGCTGGCCAGGGCTACTTAGCTAGGCTTTCTCCTGGAATGTTTAATGGCCCAACCAGCCCCAGATGAAAGTAGGGTTGCCAAGTTCTTACTGTAATTCAGTGGGGGGGACAGAGTCCCTGGTCAGAACATTCCTCCGTGGAACACCCACGCTGCATGGTGCCATTGCCAGGAAGTGATGCCAGATGACGCTCTGGCAATGGGGCTGAAAACTCAATGGTACCATCGAGTTTCCAGCCCCATTGTCAAAGCGTCGCCCAGCGTCACTTCCTGGCGACAGCATCGTGCGCCGCGTCTTCCTCCCCCACGGGAATGGTCCTGCCAAGATGTGTCTGTCCCCCCCGAATTACAGTAAGTTCTTGGGAAGCCTGGATGAAAGGGATATGGGATCTTTTAGCCCAGAGTCTAAAATTACCAAATTATACCACTGTTAATCATAATGTTTGAATGCAGCCACACTGTGTAAAAAGTTGTATATGACAAATGAATAATTCGTAAAGTATGAAGTGACCTTGAGAGAGTACAGAAAATAAGCCTGGAAATTCTTAAATTAGTGAAGAACCTTAGCTGCATCAACATTTATCCTCCAGCATTCCTTTCAGAAGAGGAATGATGCCTGTTGATTGGTATGAGTCAAGGTATATTTATAAATGCTAACCACATGACACTCTCTTTCCTTGTGCATATGTATTTTCTAAGTCACAGGGGATAACAAACACGTTAACACCTTCAGCATATTATTTTTGATTGTTTTTGAAAGAGCCACTCACTTCCCAGGGAATAAAGGTCCAAATACATTTTTATTCCTTGTTTATTGCAGGAGCATTATGTTATTTAATATTTTTGTACGAAGAAATTCACTGACATCTATAGTGAAATGGAAATTAATCAAATAAAAATGAATGCTGGCAAATCAGAGGTGACAAAATCTACTTATGGACTTTACCATAATCCCGTCTGAAAATGCATTCACATCCAAAGGACTACACAGCCAGTTGTTAACAATTAAACAGTTTTGTTGCTTGTATTATAAAGAAATCAGGGATAGCATGTTAGCTATTAATTGGCTTTTTCCAGGTTCCAAGGCTTTTGGTAGATACCCCTCATCTTCCAGCTTTGAGAAATGCTGTTTATATAACCATTTCTTTACTTGTGTGTTTGTTTGTTCTGAGGTGTCATTTTGATATTCAGTTTTAGGCTACACCACACATATCACTTTGAGATCCTTGTTTGACTGAGCCTAACTAACCATAGTTAGTGGAGCGGCCTGTACTCAAATAATCATAATTTAATTAAAAAGTGATGTACAACACAGTCCTAAGGGGTTTTTCTTGCAAAAGTGCTCAGGGAGCCAACTGATCTTTGCAATGGCGTATCTCCAAGATATGCTGGTGTAAAGGCCAGTTAAGGCAGCGCAGGCACCCACTGCCACTCCGTGGCTCTCAAGCATTGGTTCAGCCCCATAGCAGCCACCCTTTGGCACAACTGAGACATAGCCCCTGTGCCAGCGTGGTTGTGGGTGGGTTTGGGGGAAAGTCTGAACTTAGTTGGCTCCCTGAGCCCTTTAAGCCTTGGAACACCCACTGTCAGAGGCAGAAATTTATGCCAACAAAAAACATGGCGTATTCCATGGGCAACAATCGAACTTAAAAATCAAGCTCCCCCGCCCACTGTGGCTATGCCTATTAGGCCCAGAGGAGTTCAGGATGCCTAGAGGCACAATCAATCACTTCTCTCCCAAGACCCCTCAATGGCATCCAATCGCAACCCTACAGAAATCTCAGCTAGGACATCTCACAACTCAGTACTTAGGGAGTGTGACACAGGACTCCATCTCAGAGCTCCCTGCTGTGCAGACTTAGAGCAAGCATTGAGGCACTTTGGTGATGGGAAAAGCACAGAGAGGGCACTTAGCGCTACAGGGTAAGCATTTAGTGGTAACAACCAAGGAGGAGAGCAAAGTCCATACTCCATACTCTGTGGCTGACCTCTCCCATTTCAGAACCCTAACAGGTACCCCACCTTTGGAGGCTTGACCCACAGAGGCAACCACACACTGACAAATAAGCAAGGGCAAGGATCCCAAACCTGCTCCCCTACTCCCCTCACTTGAGGCCAGGTGCTGCCCTGGTAACAGCACCACCCAGACTCAAGCCCAGCATTTGGTTCATGCAGGGAGTGCATGAGCCACGGCCTCCCAGCACCATGGCCCCTGACATGCCATGGGAAAAGATCCCAGGAAAGTTCCCTGGGAGAACTGCCAGGGAGGGAATGTTTTCAGCCCTGCACTGGGCTATAAGCTCAGTCCTGTGCCTGTTTCCCCTCTTGGCAGAGGACAGGGCTTGTCAGCGGGAGGGGTCTGGCAGCTGCTTTACATGGCAGACCAGCTTGCCAGGAGACCCTGTGACTCATTTCCTTGTAGGATCAGAGCCTTGAGCAGCAACTGCAGGTGCTGTTGTGGATGGATCACAAGCCATCCCTGAGCACTTCAACACAGGACTTCTTGTTGTTGTTTAGTCGCACAGTCGAGTCCAACTCTTTGCGACCCCATGGACCACATCACGCCACAACACAGGACAGGTGAGTGTAATTCAGATGGCACCATCATGTGGCTGGGGGGTGGGGGTTTATGGTGAAGCCCCCCCCATGGGGCCACATTTGCAGAGCCTGTCAAGGTGACACCTCCATGGCTGAGCCTGGCATGGCACTCATGCCTGCTTGCTATGGCTGCAAAGAGTGATTAATATATGGAATTCACTGCCACAGGAGGTGGTGGTGGCTACAAGCATGGATGGCTTCAAGAGGGAATTAGATAAACACAAGAAAAGGGACCCACGATATTCATGGGGGAGGCTCCAGCGATGTCCTCCTCCCCTCCCTGGCCCCAGCAGCGGTACCCGAGCAACTTCCAGCCATCGGGTCCGCCGATCTCGTCTCCCCCCACTCCAGCAATCTCCTCTGCTGCCACTGCCGATCTCCTCCCTCCCCCCACCCGGCTCCGGCGATGTCCCCCTCCTCGGCCTCCTCCCCCACCCGGCTCCGGCGATATCCCCCTCCTCCACTGCCACTGATCTCCTCCTCCCTCCCCCCAGCTCCAGAGGCGAAGCCTGAGCGGCTTCCAGCCACCAGGCCCACCGATCTCCTCCCCCCCCCGGCTCCAGTGATCCTCCCCCTCCACTGATCTCCTCTTCCCCCCCCCCAGCTCCGGTGGCGAGGACTGAGCGGCTTTTAGCCACCAGCCACCGCAGAGTTCCCAGAGCATTCCCTGCGCATGCGCAGGGAATGCTCTTACTTTTTGGGGATTTAGATATCCCCCCTACACTTTTAAAAACTTTTTAGATTTTTCTGCACACCTGGGGACTGACCTACGTGCGCAGAAAAATCTCCCTGTCCCCTAGGTGCCCCACATATGCAGATTTAGATATCCGCACACAGGGGGTCACTTGGGAATTAGATATATAGACAAGTGGAGACCCGCAAGAAACTTGCGGGATGGTCATCCCATTCCTCACACCTTTGCTTCCTCCCCTCTACCCTTACCTATCTCACACTCTTTCTCCCTTCTGGGGGTGGAGCCATAGACTCAACCCTCCAAAGCAGCCATTTTATCCAGGGGAACTGATCTCTGTCACCCAGACAACAGTTGTAATTCTGGGTGATCTCCAGCCCTCACCCAGAGGCTGGCAATGGTAGTTCTCATGGAGGAAATGGCTGGTTTGGAGGGTGGAGTCTATGGCATTATACTGGTCTGAAGTTCCTCCCCTCCTCAAACCCCACCATCCCCAGGATCCACCCCTTAAATGTCCAGGAGTTTCCCAATCCAGAGTTGGCAACCCTATTTCCTTCCCACCGAACAGCCAACTTAACCTTTATCTGCCTTTATCTGTCTTCAGCTTTTCATCTCCACCCCCTCCCCCACAGCTTCTACCAAGGAAAATTATAGTCTTTCTCCACAGTGGGGACCAAAGCAGCTTACATTATTCTCACCTCCTTTTATCTGCACAACAACCCTGTGAGGTTGGTTAGGCTGAAAGTATGTGACTGGTCCAAAATCACCCAGTCAGCTTCCACCACAATATAGGGATCTGAACCTGGGTCTTGCAGACCTACTCTGAGGCTCTAACTGCTGCATCACTGCTGGCTTTCATCGGGTGGCTGCTGAACAGCAGCAAGCAGCCAGGTCAAGTTGAGTCATGCAAATTAGGTGGTATCAAGTCACCCAGAGGGTGCTGCCTAGGGATGCCAGCCTCCAGGTGGGATCTGGGGATCCCCTGGAATTACTGCTCAGCTCCAGACTACTGAGATAACTTCCCCTGGAGAAAATAGATGCTTTGGAGGGTGGACTCTAGGGCATTGTACCCCACTGAGGTCCCTGTCCTCCCCAGGCTCCATCCCCAAATCTCCAGGAGTTTCCAGACCTGGAGCTGGCAACCCCACTACCCCATCCCCTGCCAGTGCCCGTGGGGGGACCTGGCAACCCTATACTGCTGCCAGGCCTAGGGTTGGCAACCTCCAAGTGGGGCCTGCTGGAGAGTGAACTCCAGAGATCTGTGAAGAACAGAGATCTGTCTCCCTGGAGAAAATGGCTGCTTTGGAGGGTGGATTCTGTGGCACGATGCCCAGCTGAGGCCCCTCCCTTCCCCAAATCCTGCCCTCCTTGCACTCCACCCCAAAACCTCCAGGAATCCCCCAGCCTGGCCCCAAGGCTCCCTCCCTCCCCCCCCCTCCCTCCAAGGCCGAAAGAGGCCTGGAAAGAAAGGGCCCTTCCCCCCAACCTTGACTGACAGAGCCAGTCAGAAGCCTCTCCTCCCCCTCCCCCCCCCAACGTTCTAATCTCTCACCGTTGCTGCCTGGAGTCAGGTCCCTGCAGAGGCCATTTCAAAAGGCTTTGGGGGGGGGATTCAACTTTCCCTGAAGGGATTTCCTCACTTTTGGGATTTTTCTACAAACCCAGGAAGTCTACTGACTATGTAGGAAAAGCTGTTGGGGGAGAGTGAGGCCCCTGTTGGAGGGAATAGGTATCCGCACAGAAAAAAAAAAGTCTGGAATTAGAATAAGGATATGGAGCAGAGGTCCATCAGTGGCTATTAGCCACAAGGTATAGATAGGGACACTGGGGCAAGCGAGGCTCTGTATTCTTGGTGCTGGGGGAGTCAACAGTGGGAGGACTTCTAGTGTCCTGGCTCCACTGGTGGACTTCCTGATGTCACCTGGTATTTTTGGCCACCGCATGACAGAGTGTTGGACGGAATGGGCCCTTAACCTGATCCAACATTGGCTTCTCTTATGTTCTTATCTCTGTTTTGCTTTCCTGCAGATGAAGATTCAACAGGGAGACCTCTGGGTGTGGCTAGTCCTGCCACCTATGTACACACACACTGCTCAGTCTGCTGTCCCAGCCTTCCTCTTGGAGTGGAGCATTATACGCAGATAGCCCTTCCAAATTCCACCTGCAGCTCCACTCCACTTAGACACATGGCGTGCCAGGGATCCTCAGTCCTCCTCCCCATGGTCTCAAGGAGGTAGCAAATGGAGTCTTCAAACTTCTTCATGATTTACAGTTCAGTAAAGTCTATGTAGTGCCACAACTATGCCTCTGTCTGTTTGATTTTGGCTGCATGACAGGAGTTCCACACTCCTTCCTACCCCATTCTCTCCCCACCCCATCTGTGACTCCCTCTGAGGGCTCCCTGATGACACATCCAAGGGGGAGGATTCTTATTTATTATTTATTTTTCAGATTTATATCCCACCCTCGCTGCCGGAGCAGGCTCAGGACAGCTCAGGGTGCCTTGGGTGGCTGCAGATGGTTGTGCAGGTGCCACTGGTCATAGTCATCTGCCAAACATAGCAGGGCCCAGCAGCACCTCCAAGGCTGACCTAACACCAGGTTCCACACCTCACAGGTGGATGGGCCAGAGGGTGGTCTGGGTGAATTAGCCAGCTTGGTACAATAGTTAGAGTGTGAGACCAAGATTCCAATTCCCACTAGTGCCATGGAAGCTCGGTGGGTAGCCTTGGGCCAGTCACAGACTCTCAGCCTAACCTACCTCACAGGGTACCCCAATAACTCAGTATCAATTGCAGGTCCTTAAACAGATTTAGGTTTATTGATCAGAGATATGGAAACATCGTGAACGCTTGAGTCAGGAATGAAGCATACAAAATGGCCATAGTAATTATACTGGTTTCATACAACCCCCCCGACACCTAGAGGCCAATAAGCAATTAATAACAAGCTCAGGGAAATGGTTAATGGTTCAGAGGTGAGTGGGAGACAGCAGAGGCTTCGTGCCTAAGGAGCCGAGCGCTCAAGGCCAGTAGTCGGATAAGAAGCACAGCTGCAAGCAAAAGCACATTCCACAGTCCAACCAAAACTCCATGGTAGGGCTACCTGACATGTGTGAGCATAAAATGGAGGAGAGGCAAATCATCTAAGCCATTTGGGGTCCCCATGGGGGAAAAAGGTGGGAAATGAATAGAGTGAATGAATGACGTTCATTACTGTGTGTCTGTTCCAGGAAGGGTGAGGGCTTCTGTCACTCAGGGGGAAGACATCTGGGAAGGTATCACTGAGGGGGCAGGGAATCATGGGGTCATTTCCTGCTGGAGCACACCAGAACAGCACTCTGGCAGTAAGGAGCCCATGGGCGGGCACATGCAGCAAGCCCCACCCCCAGTTCCCAGCAACAAGGTAAAATGGTGGGGCCTCCACATGCCTTTCCCAGAGGGGTGATCATGAGGCCAGTCCTGCTGGGAGGACCCATGTGCCCCCTGAGGCCATGGCTCATGAAGCCCTACCCCAAGGCCAGCAGTGGGCTGAGAGAGCACTTCAGTGTCATCCTGAGCTGCTGCCATGTGGCTGTGACCTACGCCTTTGAGCGGCTGAAGGGGCCCTGGCGCTGCCTCCTCAAGCGCCTAGATGTGGCGGAGAAGAACATCCCACTGGTGATCCTCACCTGCTGCATCCTGCACAACCTCTGCAAGAGCCACAACAAGGCCATGCAGGACAGCTGGGAGGAGGGCATGGACTACACCGATCTGCCCTTGGCTGCCACCTCAGAGGGCCCGGGGGATGGCTTCTGTGATGCTGAAGAGGCAGGGGAAGCTCACAGCATCTGCGAGGCCTGTGCTTTCTTTGAAAAGAGGTAGCAGAAGGAAGAGCTCTGAAAGGGGGAGGCGGAGAACTCTGCAGAAATGCCTGCAGAGGCCCCCTGCCTTCCCCCCCCACCAACACAGACGGGCCAGAAAAGGCCTGCAGACCCCCCTGCCTTTCCTGCCTCCCCCCACTGATGTGGATGGGCTGGGAAAGCCCGGCAGAGCCCCCCTGCCTTTCCCGGCTTATGTGTGTCTCTCTCTGCCTCTCTGTGTGTTTGTGTGTGTGTGTGTCTGCCCCTTTGTCCTTCTGTGTGTGTGTCTCTCTCTGTGTTTGTGTCTCTCTCTCTGCCCCTCTGTTCATCTGTGTGTCTCTCTGCCCCTCTATGTGTGTGTCTCTGTCTGCATGTCTCTCTTTGCCCCTCTGTGTGTGTGTGTGTATCTCTCTCTCTGCCCTTCTGTGTGTGTCTCTCTCTGTGTTTGTGTGCCTCTCTCTGCCCCTCTGTGTGTCTCTCTCTGCCATTCTCTGTGTGTGTGTCTCTCTCTGCCCCTCTGTGTGTGTGTGTGTCTCTCTCTGCCCCTTTGTGTGTGTGTGTTTGTGTGTGTGTGTCTCTCTCTTCCCCTCTGTCTCTGTGTGTGTCTCTCTGACCCTCTGTGTATCTCTCTCTGCCCCTCTGTGTTTGTGTGTCTCTATGTGTCTCTCCCCACCCCCGTGTGTGTGTGTGTGTCTCTGCCCATCTCTCTGTGTGTGCGTCTCTCTCTCTGCCTTTCTGCCCCCCCGTCCCTCCGTGTGTGCGTGTGTGTGAGTCCCTCTGTGTGGGTCTCTCTCTGTCCCTCTGTTTTTCTGTCTCTCTCTCTCTGTCCCTCTGTCTCTCTTTCTCCATATCTCTCTCTCCGTGTCTGTCTTTCTCTCTGTATCTTTCTTAGCCTATCAAGTCAGTGTTGTATCAGGGGGTTTCAAGCTCATACCTTGATTAAAATTTTGTTGGTCTTAAAGGTGCCACTTTGTTACACAGGCAGACAGTATTATTTTCTCCTGCCTTCCCATGGTGTGAAATATTTGGACTTGATGGTAAAATGCAGATCTTTTTCTGTGGATTTAAGTGACTTTCTGTGGCTGGGGCCATGTGGTTGTTGTCTCTAGATGAGGCTGAATGAGGGCAACATGACTTAAGGTTCCAGAGAGTGCAAAGTGCACAGCCCCAAGGGTTTTGTCAGGCCTTTTCCTTATGCAACAACAAAAGTGTTGGTGGAAAGTGCCATCAAGTCGCAGCTGACCAATGGTGACCTTGTTGTGATTTTTAAGGCCTGAGATGTTCAGAGGTGGTTTGCCATTGCCTTCCTCTGTGTCACAACCCTGGGCTTCCTTGGTGGTCTCCTATCTAAGTACTAACCAAGGCTGACCCTGCTTAGCTTCTGAGGGTGTGACAAGATCGAGCTAGCCAGGGCCATCCAGGCCAGGGCAACAACAGAATGCTGGCACTTTAAGTACCACTTAATTGGGATGATCACTGCATTTCAAAGGGGGTCAGGTTAATGATGTCTTTCACCCAGAAAAGAAGCCTTGGGAATTGTCTTGCTCACACCAACAGGCAAAGCTTAGTTTGTATTCACTTGAAGACGGCAACTTGGTTATGTATTTAATATTATTTAATGTTATTATATGCGTCATGTGTGTAACTCTGTTTTAGGCACACCTCTCTTTCAAGGGGTCAGGTTATTCATAATTTACTAGAGAAGGGAGGATGTCTTTTCCAAATAGTAGATTTGCCAGCCCTGTGAAACATGGAGCATGCAGAATGTGTACCACTTGCTGGAGTGTTTGCAAGTGACTGAAAGAGAAACTTGCATGAGATTGTGGCTTTTCTTCCATTATTAAAAGTTTTTGCTGAGCATATAAAAAAGCTGTGACCTTGCACAAGTCCCATTCTCTAATGTCACAGTGTTCATACAAGTAGACCATTTATTTGAACAGGGTTTTTGCAACAATTTATTCTTCATGTAACTATACAGGTACATTGGTGTGATAAGAATATAACTTCCTTTTACAAAACAAAGAAACCCCACTCATATATAGCAAAGGTCACTGCTAATTTGCCCTTCTAAGAAAACTGGACTTTAAAAAGCTGAACCCAAGATGCTTTGTATAGCAACTATCACAAAAATAAATAGCAATACTAACTTGATCTGTATTTTTTTAAGTTTTCAAAACCTTTATTTAGATAACAGGGGAATTACAACTGATACAGCACTTAAGCAAAATGTTACTACACATAAGCCAGATGTTTCTACTACATAAGATATTATATCAGACCTTTCAAAACATATATACAAATATCAGTTACAATGGTGTTTCTAGTGTAAGATAATAAGCTTAAGGTGAGGTATAAAGATATGGGGAATATTAAGTGCCATATTCATGATCTGAAATTGTGAGATTTTTAAACATGAAGAGGTGCACAGACCTCAAGGGATTTTATTCTAGATCAATTCAGAGAAGAAAAGGAGATAATTAAAAGAAAAGAGTAAGAGAAAATGATAGATATGTTAAAAGAATAGTAGTTGATGACAGAACTGGTTTGAAGGATCAAGACCTTGTTCAATTATATGAATAATGAATGGAAGCCATTTTTCAGTGAAGTTGGTTTGCCTTGGGTAGATGTCTGTTTGTAGTAAGCGATCAGTAATTTTCTCCATTAGTAAATGATCCCAGATCTTCGAGTACCATTCTGACAAGGAGGGTAATGTCTGTAGTTTCCAGTGTTTTGCTATTACCATCTGAGCTGCTGTTAATAAGCTGTGTATCAATTTCCATCTGATCTTTGGTATCTTTGGATTATCTTCATGGTGCAGTAGGATCATTTCAGGGGTTAGTCTGATGAAGTGTCCAGTTATTTGCATGATGTGTCGGCAGAACTTATTCCAGAATTTTTTTAGATGTGGGCATTTCCATCAGCAATGTGCAAACGTTCCAATCTCCCCACAGCCTTTCCAACAAAAAGTGGTGCTAGAGAGTGAAAAGTGAGCTGATTTTGGGGGAGTGATGTATGCTGGGAAGAGATTTAACTGATAACATCTACAAAACCCTCAATATCATATCTTCCATCATGTACCAAAATCCCGGGGGGCGGGGCGTCGGCGCGATTCATGGCGGGCGCCATTTGAGAGTTCTCCGGAATCCCCTCTCAACTCTTTGTGAATAAACTGGATTAACATGCACTCTGGTGATATTTAAGGCATGGGAAAAACGGGCAAGAGTAAGACACACACTGCAATCACTCCGAAGACGCAGCAGAAGCTCATTTTCCAAACCGAAAAATCGAGTGATCGCACAGGGAGGCCTGAGTCGGTGAGTGATAAAATGGCGTCGGGCTCTTCCCAAACCCTTAATGACCAAGCGCCCTTTACAAAAACAGATCTGCTGGACATTTTAAAATCGTTTAAAGCTGAAATCTTAGAAAACATAAATGATATTATAAAACCTCTGTCAGACAAAATAGAAGATCTGCAAACCTCAATGCAACAAATCGCACAGGCTGCTGATACGGCCATGGAGGCATCGGCCTCTAATCAGGAAGACATCCGATCTCTTCAAGAGTCAGAAAGCTGGGCTAAGGAACGCATTCTCCTTCTGGAGCACAGATCGAGGGAAAAATTTCTAAAATTTCGGGGCTTTTCTGAGCATGCTGAAGGCTCCACCGAACTTACCTTGTTCCTAACAAACTGGCTAACAACTGTTATGCCCTTTGACGATGACTCGGCGCCCATGCTAATTCGTGCATATCGCCTTGGCCCCCGTATCACTGACAAACGTCGTAACCCAAGAGACATTTTGGTGGAGTTCTTAGACCTACGGATTAAACATAAAGTATTGCAAGAAATTAAGAAAGCTGGATGCTTCAAATTTAATGATGAAGAAATTCTCATCTTCCCTGATGTTCCTCCTGAAGCGCTCCAGATAAGACGAAATCTTAAACCCGTAACCTCTCGCCTTACAGAGGAGGGCATAAAGTACCGCTGGGCCACGACTGGTTATCTTCAAGTTCGAAATCAAGGCACCCTACATCAAGCCAACGATCTCGAGTCGGGGACAGCATTGTTAGAAACGCTTGGAATCCAATCTACAGGCAACATGGAGACAGAATCTGCTTCTTTCCGCAAACGCAAACGACCCGAGCAATCCACTCCCCATCGCTGGAGCAGAATCCCAACGCGCAGGAGGATGAACTTTTAAATGTTCTATCCGATCTCCAGGTTCTAATTTTCCTTGACGGTTTAATCTTTGTGGTTCACTCTAGCCCTTGCCTTATTTCTGATTGTTTCTGATCAAATTGATTTAAAATGTTAGTCATAACAATGTCTTTATATACTCGCCATGAGAATTAATAAGCATGAGAGTTTGAGAGGGGGAATCTTGTTTCTTGGTTTACTCTCTTAGTTCCCCCTATGTTCCTAACAAAAGTACTCCGGTGTTATTTTATGGTTTTGATAATCCCTACAGTTGAGCTTATAAAGTTCAGTGGGATAGCTAGCTACCCACACTGGGATTATGGTGGGAGGGGGGAGGGGGGGAAGGTTATAAATGTGTGGGTTTTCCTTTTTGTAAATAGAAGGTTTTGTTGGACAATTCTGGTATTCAATAGAGTCAATTCTCAAAATCTGTTTAATATGTATGGTATTGTTGGGCTTATACAATTTAATAGTTCTAAAGGTGTGATTAACCTTTTTTCTAGCATGGTGTTTCTTTTACTTAACCAAAACTCATTCAGAATTTTTCCTAATATGCTCTTTTTCTTAATGTTTAAATGGGAGACCTAAAAATTATTACCCTGAATTGTCGGGGTCTGAACAATTGTATTAAGGCCAAACGTATAGCAAGACACTTACAGCAGCAGAGAGTTAATATTGCCTTTTTGCAAGAGACATATATTAAATCAGGAAATAAGGTCCTTCCTTCATCTTGGTTCACTTCACAATTCTTAGCCTTTGGCTCATCTAAATCGCGTGGTGTGGCAATTGTAATCTCCAAAGACACAAACTTTAAAGTAGACAAATCCTTTGTTGACAAAGATGGCAGATTTTTATTTTTAAATGGCCTTTTTAATGAAGAGAAAATAACCTTGGCCACGGTCTACGCCCCTAATACAAACCAACTTCACTTCCTGTCCGAAACTTTAAGAAGTCTAAAAGAATTCTCTTCTGATCCTATCATTTTAGGAGGCGATCTTAATTATTTAATGAACCCAGCACTTGATAAATCATCCACGAATGCAGCTTTCAAAAAAGCTTTCCTTAAAAATAACTGTGTGACCCCTCTACAACAATTAATCCAAAAATATAACCTTCTGGATGTGTGGAGACTACTTCATAATAACGAAAGAGATTACACATATTACTCTCACCGATTTAAAGTACACACTAGGCTGGACTATATGTTACTTTCCAACTCTATAGTAAATAAAGTTGTATCGGCTGACATCGGCATTCAGCAATGGTCTGACCATGCCCCTGTTCAATGCATAGTGCGTAAAGGCCAAAGAGAACCATTTAGACACAACTGGAAATTTAATAAGATACTCTTGCATGAACCAGAAGCCAAAAATATTTTACAACAACTTCTTCAAGAATTCTTTTTATTTAACACATCCGATGAGATTTCTTCTTCGACATTATGGGAATCTTCAAAGGCTTACATCAGGGGGCACTGCATCTCGTTAATAGCATCCTGTAAAAAAGAAAAAGAGCAATCAAAAACAAACTCACTAACAAAATACAAGAACTTGAACTTAGACACAAGCACTCTTGTTGCTCTAAAATATATAAACAATTACAAGAAGCCCGCAAACAATTGGAGATGATGGAAACATGTGCAATTCATAAAAATAATTTCAATTACTTTAAAAATAACACTTCCAACACTTCTAAGAGACTAAGGTTTCTTTCCTGGAGACTTAAAAAACGGCAATCAGAACGTATCATCACCGGTCTCAAAGACAAACACAATCAAACAAGGCACACTACTAAAGATATCCTACAAATTCTCGAGGCTTTTTATAATCAGCTGTATACTTCCACTAATCCTAATCATTCAGCTATAAAAGATTTTTTGAATTCCTTAGAACACCTACAAAAATTATCTGAAGAGCATCGTGAGATACTAGAATCCCCCTTTTCTGCTTCGGAGTTGGAGTCTGCAGTGAAATCCTTGAAGCCCAACAAAGCACCCGGCCCCGACGGATTCACAACCGAATTTTATAAAGCCTTTCTTCCATCTTTGAGCACTGCATTACTAAACACTTGCAATTCCATCATGCAAACCGGACTTTTACCAGAATCTTGGAAGTTAGCAAATGTAATTTTAATACCTAAAAAAGACAAGGACAACAATGATCCTGCCTCATTTCGTCCTATATCCTTATTAAACATCGACTATAAGATCTTCACTGGAATGATTGCGGCAAGACTCAAAAACATTATTGGCCACTATGTAAATCCAGACCAATCTGGCTTTATTTCCTCAAGAGACATTTCTGATAATATTAGAAAGACTCTTAATATTATTCATTACAGCAAAAATAATAATCTCCAGAACTCTTTACTTTTTTCTGTAGATATTCAAAAAGCCTTTGATTCATTGGAAACTTCTTATTTGGAATCTCTTCTTCAGCATTTACAGTTTGGACCCTTCTTCTGTAAAACTATACAAGCAATTTACAAAAATCCTAAGATGTGTATTCTAACCAACGGTGCGACCTCCAACATTATTTCTCTTCATCGGGGTACAAGACAAGGATGTCCACTGTCCCCTCTTCTCTTTATACTAGCCATCGAACCGTTAGCATGTGCATTACGAGCAAACACCAACTTCAAAGGTATCTTTATCCAAGACAAAGAATTCAAACTAAGTTTGTTTGCAGACGACGTAATACTTTATGTTTCTTCCCCTAATCATTCACTAAAAGCTATAACTTCTACTCTAGATAACTTTGGTCATATAGCTGGACTCAAAATTAATGTCTCTAAATCCCTGATTTATCCGATTAACATCGCCTCGGATCTCAAAGCTGATCTCTCCACTAATTATAAATTTCACTGGGTGGACAAATTCTTACCTTATTTAGGAGTCAAAATACCTATAGCATGGTCAGATATTATTAAACTTAATTATCAAAAAACACACACAGAAATAATGGTTAAACTAAATACCTGGAACTCAAACTCATTCTCTTGGTTAGATCGTGTCAGCATTTTGCGCACATTTGCATTACCCAAATATATGTATCTTTTTCGAACCATACCTTTACATATTCCTAACAACCTGATTAGAAAATGGCAAAAAGATATTAACAAATTCCTATGGAAATTCAAGACACCTCGTGTTCGTTTTAACACTTTAAGGAGAGCCAAACGAAACGGAGGTCTGGCAGTACCTGATCTTCTCCTGTATCGGCAAGCAACCTCCCTAGCGGCGCTTGTCAGACAATATCACACAGAAACCGTACTGGACTGGAAATGGATTGAGGAAGTAACTACTGAAGACCACTCTTTTCAAGAATTATTGTGGATGTCTCTAAACACTAAATTTAAATCTAAGTCTTTTTCTCCCTTTTTACAATCTACTCTTAAAATATGGCATCTGACTAAGAAAAAATTAATTACACCTTTTTCTAAAGTGAGCACCTTTTGTGGTCAATCTTGGTTTTTACCGGCCAAAGATCCCTCACAATTTTTATCTTGGAAACAATCTGGAATAACAAGAATAATAGACGTACTTCATAAGAATAAGGTGCTTGAGAAAACTGATTTGGAAAACAAATATAATACTAAGATAAAATGGTTTGAATATCTACAACTCCGCCACATGCTGAATTCATCTAAGTTTACCTCTGCATTATCATCTCCGCTTACTGTTTATGAACAACTACTAACGAAATCTTACAATAAAAGAGGCCTTATCTCCAAAATATATCAATTATTAATTAAGTCTAAGGATTTCCTAAAGTTAGGTTATCCGCAAGCATGGGCAAAAGATCTTCAATGCAAGCTTTCAGAACAACAATGGAATCTAATTTGGAAAACACAAAGTAAAATGTCTCACTCGCTATACATTTACGAAGCCAATATGAAAGTCTTAATGCGTTGGTATCTCACACCTGTCAAGCTGACTCATATGGTCCCGCAGCTCTCTCCATTATGTTGGAAAAAATGTGGAGAGAAAGCCTCATTCTTCCACAACTGGTGGTCATGTGTCCACATTAACAAATTTTGGGTCCAAGTTAGACAACAAATAAAAAAATTCACTGATTACCACTTACCTTTAGATCCTTCTTTAATGCTCCTTAATCTTTGGCCCGATGATGGTCCTCCCGATTCTGTAAGAAAATTAATAAATTTTTTACTCACTGCTGCCAAGATTATGATAGCTAGATATTGGAAAGATAAGAATCCCCCAAATATACAACAATGGCTATACAAAGTATGGGATCTGTTTATGTTAGAGAATTTTAATGTACACTTTACTGTTTATCAAATGGAATGTGAGCTAACTAATCCGCTTAACATTTGGTACCCTATTTTAGAAAAAATTAGTATTGATAAGTTTGACTGGAACTCAATCAGCAATGCGAAACTTAAACTTTTATTATATAGTTAATTTTGTATTTTAGAACTTACCTTTCAATGCTAATGTTAAATGCATTTGCAGTTAATTATTGCTGTATATATGTAGAATGGTTGTTTTAATATCCTTGTATCTTGATGCTTTTTATTTTATATTTTTCGTTACTCTACCCAGCATGTTTTTCAAATTCATGAGTTATGATTGTAACTGATGTCCAACCTTTCCTTCTGTTGTAAACTGTTCTATTCAAAATAAAAAATTTTTGTTTAAAAAAAAAAAAAAAAAAAAAAATGTACCAAAATCCCAAGACAATACTGCTTTCCTTAGGTATAGAAAAAGTGTTCGACTCACTTGAGACCTCCTACCTGTATGCTTTACTACAACACATGGATTTTGATGCCACCTTTCTCAGAATAATAAAAGACCTATATTCTAGTCCTACTGCACAAGTACGGGTAAATGGAACAACTTCTGAAACCTTCACACTACAACAGGGCACTCAACAAGGATGCCCTCTTTCACCAATCTTGTTCGCTATTGCATTGGAACCTCTGGCCTCTGAAATTTTTAACAAATCTGAGATTCATGGTGGTCATCTGGCAAAAAAAAAAAGAATACAAACTAAGCATGTTTGCAGATGATATGTTACTTTATATAACTAATCCAGAAAGCTCGCTTACACATTTACAAAACATCCTCTCAAACTTCGGTGCAATATCAGGACTAAAGAGTAATCACTCCAAGTCATCAGTTCTGCCTCTGAACCACGATCCTCCTGATCTACTTCAATTGATCTGTATTTTCATGCTTGTTGTAGGGTAGCTTCTGGTGATGTCAGGGGGTGTGGCATGTGCAAATAAGTTATGCTAATGAGTTATGCTAATGAGCTCCTGCACCTCTTTTTCTATGAAATGACCCCTGCAGGGGATCATGAGATTTCCCAGAGTTAATGGCTGGGGGGGAGTCAATGCATCAGGGCAAACTCAGTGTCTTTGGATGGGGATGGGGAGGGCACTGGATTTGGAATGACAGTTTCTGAGCACAGATTGCTCTGGGTGTGGAATGACAGTGTCCAGAGTGGAATGACAGTCATTCCAGACCCAGACCACTTTTGCTGCACTGAAGAGGCAACTGGGGGATCTGAGGGTGGTGCTGAATGCCCCCATATCTGAGCATACCCCAATGCCCCCCTCTCTTGTTCCACAACTGACAGGGCTGGCCAGGGGTGGTGGTGCAGGGATGCCATCAGCAGTGTGGCCTGGCTGCTGGAAAGCATGCCCACTGGTGAGTGGAGAACACCCGCAAATGCATAGGGTAGCAATGACAACCCCCTTCCCCTTCTGTCTTTCAGGGACCCTATACTTTGCGTGGTCACTGAGGTAGCTGTGAATGCCTGTGGGGCAGACAGCTCAATCCCCCTCCCTACTGTCAGGTGCCCAGGACTCCTTATAGAAGTTGGGCCCTTTAAGGGGGGAGGTGCTGCTAATAATCAGCAAAATTCCCGTGGCCTGCCCCTCTCTGCCCCTTCCTGTGATGAGCACTGGACTCCATCCACTCACCACATGATCCCAATTGGTTCTGGCTGCCCTGTCCATCACAGTGCCACCACCTCTGTACAACACATCCACTGACCCCAGTGGTGCAGTTGCTGTGGACATTACCCCAGTTATGCTCAGAAAACAGTGGAAACCTACTGAATTTGTCTGCTGGCCACCATGTAATTTATGCCCATAGGGAAAGGACTAGTGGTACCATAGTTGTGCAACAGAGACTTGCTTTACCCATGCAGTTGTCTGAACAGAGCCATGGTGTTTCAGCCATTTTATCACTGTATCAGTGGTTTAACAAAAATATGATTTGTGATGTTCTGATTACTTGATAATGAGCACCAAGAGTCGGCTGATATTTCTTGAAGTATCTGAAGATATTGACTCCACATATTTAATGACTGGAATGATTCTTAAATGAACATATGTGGCTAAAAACTACTATGCAGGGCATACCCAATATGCTCAAGAGGAAGCTAGAAAGAATGCAGTTGTATTCTGGCCAACAAATGAGACAGAAGTCTGTGTTTTGCAGCTGAATGAAAAAGAGAACATTGAAGAAGGGTTCTAAGTGGATGCTAGTTTGATTTGGGAGGAACTGTAAACTAGTATCAGACGAGTATGGGTTATGGCAGTGAAATATCTGGAGGAAAAATGTCCTACCTCTTTATCAGAGACTTAATAAGATATTATTTACCTCCATGCCTTGAAAAGCTTCAGCTGCATTACATTAAGCCTGTACTAAAGGGGCAGGACATTTTTCTCCAGGCCTACTGGAAACTGTAGTCTGGGTGCTTTCCTGTTCCCCCATTCTGAAAACTTATATTTGTAAAACAATAATGTTACAAAAATGCTGTCAGTCTCTACCCTGCTTTTTTTTTACAGGGAAACACACTTAAGTGTTCCTCCCAAACCTATCTCTTGGGAAATGGAGAACTTCACACTAAAACAATAGTTCAGGCAGTTAATTACTGAGAAGTTAGGCAAGTTGTTCCCAAAAGTAACTGCAGCTGATTTGAGATAAAACATAAGTAAAGTCCAGGGACAACTAGTTTTCACCTAGAGGTAGCAGGTTTTATAGGCTATGCTTTTGCTGGCTTCACTGAGATAACATTTTGCCTTCATTACAAGTTGACCTTGGATTAGCTTCCTCAAGACAGAACACATTGCTTTACTAAGCTGCAGCCTCACCAAAATATCTTTCTGGTACAGGATGGTCCTTCTAATTCCCCTGGTATTGAAATCACAGGGTAAGATCTTCATGTCCTGCTGCCAGCTCACAGGTTGGCCTTGAGCACTGAGCTCCTGAGACATCTAGGTCAAAGTTCATGGTCAATCAGCCCCTTTTACATATTTCCATACTTATTTGGATCCACAATACAGTTGTGAAGATAATATCAGAGCCTTGCTGTTTTAACCCCTTGGCGTGGGGTTCCAAGGGAGCCCTCTGAGGAGGGGTTGTTTGAGGAGGAGCCAGTTTGCTATAGCGGTTAGGAGTGTGGACTCTACTCTGGGAGAATCATGTCTGATTCTGTACTCCTCCACATGCAGCTGCTGACATGACCTTGGATCAGTCACAAGTTCTTTCTGAGCTGTTCTCTCAAAAGCAGTTTTCGAAAGAGCTGTCAGCCCCACCTACCTCACGGTGTGTCTGTTGTGGGGAGGGAAAGGGAAAGGAGGTTGTAAGCCACTCAGAGACTCCTTTGGGTAGTGAAGGGCAGGATATAAATCCATTCTCCTCCTCCTCCTCCTCCTTCTTGGTGAAAGAACCTCTGCTTTGCATGCAGAATGTCCCAGGTTCAATCCCCACCATTTCCAGTTAAAAGGATCAGGTAGTAGGTGAGGTGAAGACCTCTGGCTGAGGCTCTGGAGAGCCACTGCCAGTCTGAGTAAACAATACTGACCTTGATGCATGATGGTTTGATTCAGTATAAGGCAGCTTCATGTGTGTTTACGTGTATGTACCAGGCTAGAAGCCCACTAGTGCAATATGCTTTATTTAAGTAATTTAAGAAATAAAGTAGAAATGTTTCTTTCATAACTCCTGAGTTTGTATGTTGGTGATGGGATCACTAGTGTGTATGTTGTAAATGTATATTGGGCTTGGATAAATGCTGTTGGATCCTTATGTAGGATGATCAGACGCAAAGAAAGACTGGTTTCTGCACTGTTAATAAGTGCATGGAATAGGTCATTCATTTACTATATGGCCATAATTCCCCAAGGAATTTGGCAATGAAGTTTCCAATGCATCCATTGGATCCCTGTCAACCTCAGTATTCAATTGCATGTAGGATGTAGCTCATGCAGTGATGACACTTTTAAAAAATAAAATCCTGAGGCTGCAGTCACATGTGCCAGTTGAAGCAGAGGGGAAGCGAGGCTATTTGCTCTGGAGGAATTTAACACGCAGGAGCAAGATCACACCTCCCTTTGTAGCTGTGGGCTCAGCCCGTCACTGTGTGATCAGATGCAACTGTGGGTGAGTTGGGGTTTTTTTTGGCCATTTGTTTCCCATGCACATAAATGAGGAATTGCACCTCTGCACTGAGGGTCCCCTATGGAGTATGCAGTGGTGCACATACTGTGAGGGGGGGGGAAGGGCACAGAGCTGGGATGGCATGATCAGACCATCCCGACAACATGAGAGTGTGCTTGTGCGATCAGATGGGAAAGTCTGTCTGTGGCCCGTCGGAACCTATTAGAGCCAGACTTTCCCTGGTGTCTTTTAACTCAGCTGCTGTAGCGGAGCAGCACAGATTGCCGACAACTGTGGGATGCTTCCCAGATGTTGCTGCCTGATCCCTCCCTTTAGATCCATCAGGCATTCTCACCTATGTTGGATCTGAAGGCACGTGTGATCGCAGCCTGAGAGTAGTTTATTCTAAAAGCTCTGAGCCTATAACAGAAGGAATGGGAATCCAGTGGCTATGAAAAATCTTCACTTATCTCTGAGTGCCTCTGTGGGAGTCAGGCTCAACAGTCACATTCAGTGTTCCCTCTCTAGCAGTTTTTATTTAAATGCCTTTTCGTTCTTCCCAGCTACTACCTGTGTTATTCTCCAGGTAAACAACCACCCCAGACTAAGATTCCCCCACCCCCACAATAACCAGTCCCAACACAAATATCATATAAAACAAATCACATGACTTGTCTCATGTCCATGGTTCCCCAGGGAGACCAGGCCTTTGGAGTTTTGGCCCCAGCCCCCCTTTCTTGGCAGCCTTGTTTGGAACACTGTTAGAGGACACATTGTGCCCCGTACCCCAGATACTGAGGTCACCAGTGCTTAACTTTCTTATTAGTGTCCTTTGTTACAGCCTGATTACTTCCCCTCACAAGACAAAATGGAAATAATTGGAATTGTCTTTTTTCAAAAAGTGGTATTCAATTAAAAATGGCATTGTAGGGTGTATTTTAAAAAATATACAAGTCAGGGAATTTGGACCACAGCACCAAAACCCTGTGTCCTCTGCTGAACTGCAGGTTCTGTAGTCTGTTGTTTCCCCTATGTTGTAATGCTTTTATAGTGTCATCCCAACAGGGGACCCCAATAATCCTTTTCAAACAATGTTATTGAAGAGCATTCAGTGCGCAGTTATTGTACTTAAGTGCACACCAGGTTTTCACGGCATCAAAGAGGATATAGCATCAAATAATATTGTCTCTGTACTTGCAAGCATTACCCAATTTCCAAAAAAAGCACATTCATTTAACTCCTTACTGGGCTGAGCTTTATCCGAAAATATATTCCCATGATAGGTAAAACTCATCATTTTTGTATTGTTTTGTCTCAGGGATGTCATATATTCCACTTATGGTAGCTGGAGAAGCATAGGGACACACTTTTTCTGCTGCTACCTAAAAATATGCTGTAGTTTGGGGTCTAGACTGGATTGCTGATGGCATACTAAACACAGCTGATGCTGGAGCAAGACCTCTGGGGCCAGGAATGGGTGATATCAGAGGCATAACTTGGAGGAATAGGACTGAGTGTCATGATCTCGCAGACCTCAGACACTCCCCTCTATAACATTTCACCAGCAAGATAGGTGACATAAACTAAAATACTCCCATTGAACCCATATGGAGACTCAAACATCACCTCTGCTCCTTAGTTGTAACATAGGATACTGACTCAGTCCTGTAGGGCAACAACAGCATGGAGCACACAGCATGGGGTTAACTCACTTTGGCCTCATTGGTTAAAAATACAAATGGAGACTTTGGTGATGGGAAGTCTAGGAAAAACACATTTTGCTCATAAAGGAAACACTGTGTACAAACAGACAAGATGACTGACAAATGTAGGAAGGCCAGCTCAGAATTCTTATAGGTACCCTGCTTTGGAACTCCAGACACAAACACCCACGAGAAACCACAGTTCCACTTGTTAATCTGGGGATTCAAAGACAAGACACACCATACAGGTAAGTTAGGAAATGGATTCCAGTGCCTCAAAGTACAATTTCTGCAAATGTAACCCCCACCCCTGCAATGTGAGAAAATTGGGTAATGGCTGGACGGTTCTTCCTGCCTCCTTTCTGCTGGTAGTTGCAGTGTCACCCACACAATGGACACATAGTGAGCACGCAATGGTGAAGTCATTCTGCTTCAATGGCTACTACTATTGCTGTTCAGTCCTTTTGGCCTCTTTTTGTCTTGCAGGTTCAGAGCTAAAGATATGGAGCAGAATAAATAGTCATGGGAGAGAGAATTGCACTACAACTCCCTACAGGGGATGGGTGAAAGATTTCTCTAATATTACAGTAGGTGGATCTTCACATGTGCATTGCGCACATCAAGGGTACCACCAGTAGGGAAGGGGGGGTTGAAACAAATAAGTTAGGGAATCCCTAGGTGGCAGCACTGCCTGACAGTCATTCTCTCACTGGTTGCTTCCTCACAGAAGTTTTGTTTCAGTTGGGCATCCAAGCTGGAATAGTTGTGTTTGTTTGTTTTTTAGCGCCCACATAACATCATCCCCTAATCATCTACTGTCTGAAATTTCCCTGGCTGTGTTCAGTCTTTCCCAAACCTAGTCAAAGCATGTTTGTTCATCACGCGGATGGGAAGGTGTACATTACTGTAGGCCCTCCTCAAATGTAATTGACATATCTTTATAGTTTCTATAGAAATAGATGTAGTTTAAAATCAGTGACTGACATATGATTGTCATTTAATGTTATAGGTTCATATCAACTGTCAGTTGTTTTGAAATCCTGAAAAGGCCCTCTGTTGACAGTGGGAGGGAGAGAAAATGAAAGCCACAGGGGGACTGAGTCAAGCAAAGTGTTTGGGAAAACTGTCAGGTGGGTGTTCCATTGCCACTGTGAATGTCTCTGCATTTGCAGGAGTGAGAAGTGCTCATGGAAAATTGTCACCATGTGAAAGCAACCGCTACCCAATAGTACTGATCTGGAGATACAGGTCCTTTGTGTTGACCACTACTGCTTCAGCATGTGTTCTCTCTCAACTCTGTAGGCAACCCTCTAACAGGAGTATGCTCCTCTCTCCCAATATAATGCGGACCACAAACAAGGCCTAAAGCAAAGCCAGAAGCAGTAACTGATACAAATCCAGCTGTTCCTGAGGGAGGATGGAGGTGGATTGCTAACTTCTTGTTCTAATGTGATCCTGAACCTTTGAAAGCAGTTTGTGTTACAGACAAAGCCATCGCTAGCACTGAGAAGCAGTGATGGGGAAAGCTGCACATGTCACTTGAAGTCTGTCATGTAGAAAATCACAAGAGCTCTGCTAGAACAGGAAGGCTGGCAATTCTGTTAATCTGTTCTCAGAGCTCATTTCATCATGGATGCTCTTCAATAAAAGCCTGGCCTGCTTCACAGCTGTTGTGTGTGTGTTTGTATCCTTCTCTGCCCTGCTTGTTACAAAGACAAAGTGAGTAATGGGATTCTCAATTAAGTGGTTACCTAGGGTATTCACTACCACCACACCATGATGGAATACTGGGTTTGCAACTAGAGCAGTTAACACATATTCCATCTGTTACTGCTGGTGTAATAAAGCATAAAATGAGCTGTATGTGTTACAGAGTGGTAGAGTGGAAGGAGATGGAGAACAAGAGCTGGTGTGTAGGTAACTAGTAGGCACAAGGAATCCAGCAGATGATCATGGGGGACATGTAGTTGGCTGGGATGAAGGGTCTGAGCAAAATGATAGGGAGCAAAATGATAGGGAGTAATATGAGAACCAAGCAATTAGCTAAACAGGGCAAGTGCTCCATGCATCACTTCCTTTGATAGGTTCTGGTATCGTACACTTGGGTGTGCTTGTGTGTGAGTGTGGTTCTTCCCTGTTTTTCCTAGTGGTTGACTAAGGCTCAAATATGGGACTTCCTATGTACTAAGTGTGTGCTGGTCTACATGTACTAACTTATAAGCAACTCCCACATGGCTGTGAAAATGTTGAAATGACCTAATTGCTGCATAGTGGAGACCGATCATATAGGTCTTTGCATGGTATTTGAACATCAGGTGCGTGTGTGCATGCGTATGTGTATAAACTGATTTGTGGGAGAGGCCCACATGTTCAGTACCCACCCATGTGCTTGAGTCATTTAAACTCTCCCTGCTGCATAGCGGCTGTTCACAAATAAGCAGCTCTCATGAGGCTCAAAGAATCTCTAAAGGGCATCTGTACTGTGATTTATGTTGATCAGTTCCCATATAGATAGCAATTTTATTCATACATCTAATTAGTTATTGCTACGCCTGCTAATTATTTAGCATAAAAAAGCATTCTGGTATTATTTTTCTAATTATCTTCACATGGGAAAACATTTGCTTGCTGAGTCTTATTAGAACTGTTTGCATGTAATAGATGTAATTGTTGTTTTTGATTACATTTCCAGTCAAGTAAACTTGCTACTTAGCTTCATTTGCTTGATTAACATAGTTGCAAACTCAGGTAGCTGAGGTTTACTAGCAGCTGAATCAGTGACCCAAGAATCTCTGGATCAGACATTTGGTTTGCGTAATTATCCAGTGCATATGTTGTGATTAATGTGAGTTTGATGGAAAACATGCAGAAATAAAATGTACCTGAAGCTACACCTTGAATGGAGAGCCTTTTGTGCACTGTCTGATCAACATGGTGGTCTTCAAGTCATGTTGGAGAATATGCACAACCGGACAGTGTTATTCAGGTTATATGTACAGGTCAATGTATGAATTATTTATTTGAAAAATTATGCATAGCTGCCTAGATCATATAAGGTGATGTGTAACAATATGAAAGCTGTATGTATTAACTTGGTAGTGCATAAAATATCTCTGACATGCACTAGTAATTATCCACATTGATTGGGCAGTGTATTTATTTTAATACACCTGGGTAAAAATGTTCTTTGCGGGTTGTAATACAAAACAGAGAACCCAACAGTTAGTGTGGAGAAAAATAATACATTTGGGATTCACAGCAAAAATATTCATATATGGCTCAATTCAGAAGAAGGCTAGGACCTATGGATCAATATGAAGAAACATAAATACCCAAAAAGGTATGCTTCTTAAAATATTAAATAATAAGGTTTGGTTTTCAGCTAACACAGTATCTGTACCACTACCAGTACTACTATGATAATGACTACTGACTTCTTCATAGTAGACCAGCCAATTTCCCAGAAGTGCCTTAGAAAATGAGTTACTATTGTTGACATATTAAAAGTAGGCATCAGTGCCAGATCAATTGTACTTACACTGATGAAAAACATGTAGTCTGATACAATTCTTAAAATGACCTTGAAGTTTATTTTCAAAGTCATATGTCACTGCCCAGCATTTAACGGGTTGCTTTTGTGGGCATTGTTACAGTTCTGAAAGTTATGAACTGATTTTGGGATACTGCACATCAAAATGAAGTAGGCAGCTATGCTACTGAACATATAATCAATATGGAGATCTGTCTTTGTTGGGAGAATTGCTATAGGGGCTTGAGTGACAAAAACACTGAAAATTATGGCAAAATTATGGTTTCAGGTTACAATTTTTCCCACCAGTATTACAAGCTTATTACATATTTTGTAGTCAACTCATTTCCTATGCTTTGGTATATGCAGGGCTCTTTTTGTAGCAGGAACTCCTTTGCATATTAGGCGACACACCCCTAATGTAGCCAGTCCTCCAAGAGCTTACAGAGCTCTTCGTACAGGGGCTACTGTAAGCTCTTGGAGGATTGGCTACATTAGGGTTATGTCGCCTAATATGCAAAGGAGTTCTTGCTACAAAAAGAGCCCTGGGTATATGGCATGTCCTAATAAGATTGATACTTACAAAGTTATGACTGAAAATAGAATAAAGCGAAACCTCTTAAAATAGAAAAAAGCCAAACCTCTTAAAGTAAACAGAAAACAAAAAGAACACACTATAAGTAGCATGTAGGTACAAATGGAGGAACAGAAATATGGGTTGTGTTCAATTATGTGAAGTTCCAATGTTTACTGAGTAAATCAGCATTTAATTATCACAGGGTAAAATTATAAGGAGACTTGTTATTATTGGAACAGATGATAATATTACACCGAGTGATCCACAGATAGCATTACATTTAAATCATTTCTGAAAGAGGTCTATCCCTGATCATGAGGACAGTAGATGATAAGTGGTCTAGATCAGCTTTTATTTTAATCGTGGGCAGTAAACTGATTCCATACTGACAGTAACTTTATATCATGTCCATTGGTGAACATTCATATTGGCCTCTTCAGACCTATTCGCTTAGATCATGAGGCACCAGCCGAACACGACATCATCAAATCTGGTTGAATGCTCACTGAAATGCCATGCCACAGACTGAAAAATATGTCAGTTTACTCACCAAGTATCTGAGTTTCATCAATGTATCTAATTCTCAAAATGGCCCGCATCTGTGAACACTTATTTCTAGAGACTGAAGCCATGAATGAACAAGACAGAGTTTCTGCAAACCTGAAAAAAGCCCCAGGTTTGCAGAAAAAAATAAAACCTTTAAAAAAATAAAAAATAACATTGGGTGTTTAAAAAAACCCAAAATAATAAAAGCAGTACCTGTACCCTCTCAGTAGCCATTGTGTGGGTTTCTAGGCAACCACAACAATACTTCCAGAGTTCAATCCTTGTTTTCTGTCAGTAAAAGGCATGAAGGGAGGGACTTTCCAGGGCTATTCTGGCTTTCCAGTCTACTCATCAGGACCAGCAACAACCACTAGTTGCTTCCTACTGTGCAAGTTGCTTCCTACTATACAAGTTGTGCAACTTACACAGCTGCAGTGGTGGTTACTGGAGGGTTTGATGCCACACAACTCTCTTGGGCCCAGGAGCAACCTCCACACAACTTGTGCAATTTGGCTGGGCCGGGCAGTGGTCGCCACACCACTAACCCGAGCAACTTTAGCAACTGGGCAGGGAGAATGTAACAGGAGCAGAGAAGAAGGAGAGCCAGTGTAATGTATTGGTTAGAGTGCCATGGAAGCTCGCTGGGTGACTTTAAGCTAGTTACACAAGCTCAAGTACATCTACCCCACAGGGCTGTTTTGAGGATAAAATGGTGAAGAGGAGAACAGTTTAAGCCACTTTTGGTACCCATTGTAGAGGAATGTGATGTGTGTGTGTGTGAAATAAATAATAAATAAAGCTGAAAACAGAGTGGGGCAGATAAAAGAAAGGTTAGTTGGTTAGTAGGAAGGACAGAATAAAGCAGGGAAAGGGGAGAGTATATGGGGCCTCCAGAAAGAAAGAAAGAGGAAATAGTGTGGGGAAGGGGATAAAGGGAAAAATGAAGTGACTGCCATAAGTCCTTATGGGTTCCCTGATGGTATTTTTCTATGGCTTATATTTTTCTATGGCTTGAATTAGTGCACTACAACTGATACTCATGCTTTCATATCAGTAAGGCTGCTGATAAGGCATACCTTCAGCTCTATGTTCATCTGTCTTTCAGTGAGGGCACTAGGGTTGCTTCTTGTGAGTTAGAACTAACAGACACCTGTGTCATTTAGCAAGCGCCTGTAGCTTAAGCAATCTATTTGTGAGTTTAGGACTGAGTTTAATCAGTTTCCTTACATTTGGCTGTATTGTAATTAATTCCTACAATGAAACATATGTTTGAGCTATGGTTCCCCCTCCCCAGTGGATCGTGAAATTACAAATGGCAACATGTATTGTTCCTTCATTAGCCATCAGCAATGGTTGCTCATATCTTTGTATTTTCAGAGAGAGGAGTGGTATGTTGCTATTATCAGGCTCTGTGACTGCTATGGTTGCTATTCAGAACACATCAAATCTCCTCAGCTGCTGACTGGTTTTATTTTTTTTCATGCTTTGCATCACATGTCTCTCATGAAAGCAGGCCATCAGAGTGTATGAATGCAGCTTTCTCACCATCATCTTCAGGGTAGAATAGGCATTTTACATCATCAGAGATATGAATATCTTCTGGGGTCCATTTAAGCCATTCACATTGACCGATAAAAACTTTAACTTCTTATCCATCTAAGTTTCGTGTCTGTCTGTATTCCTTTTCGCCTTTTGTCTTTTGTCTTGTCGCAATTGGGGATCTTAGCCTGAATCTTCTTTGTCTCTGTGGTCTAGCAGGTGGGATCAATGCTGTTGCTCCTTGAGTTTGAAGTTTCGGCTCCTTTTCCACCTCTCCTCTTTTTCTTCTTGGTCATCTGACAGCTCTTCTCCGTAAGTCTCTAAGAAGTCTTTAGCTTTAAGAACTGAAGTGATTCTGAATCTTTTCCCTTCAAAGTTAAAGAAGACCCCTTCTGGTAAAATCCACCTGTAGGTGATATTGTTGGCTCTCAAAAAGTGCTGTCAGCTCAGTATATGCTCTTCTTTTCTCCCTCACTTTCCAGGGGATCTCTTTCAACACCTTGATTTCTTCTTGTCCCATCTTCAACGGTACAGCATTTACCTCTCTCAATATCTTATCCCTGACCGCCCTTTTATGGAACCGCACCTGGACCTCCCTGGGTACCTTAAATCTTCTTGCGTAAGCCGAGTTCATCCTGAAGGCTACATCAATCTCTTTTGCTACTTCACTGATGTCCTCAAGTTATAAGTGATCTGCCAACAATTCCGCCATCTTTAAGCTCAGATCTTCCTCCTTTTCCTCTGGGATGTTTTGGAATCTCAAAACAAAAGCCACTCTCTCCACCTACAGTCTCATTACATCTTGCTTCAACAGTGATTGTTTCTCTTCATTTTCTTGCATCTTCTTTTCAACCTGTCTCGTCTTCGTCTCAACTTCCTGTACACAATTTTTGAAGTATTATCAGCTATTTGTTTTTGCAACAACTGTAAGCTCTGAGTAAACTGTTCAGTAATATCTTTCATAGCATTCTGTATCGGAACTGCCGCCTGAGGGATCATATCTCTTACCTCCTGAATGGCTTGATTAACTGGAGCAATGTCTTGTGGGACAGAATATTTCTTCAATTGAAGAAACGTAATGCGGATATAACATGCATACAAGAAACCCATATTAGGAAGAATGATGAAAAATACCTGGAATTCAAAAGATTAGGCAACGTATTTGTGGCAATGGATAAGGAAAAGAAGAAACGTGGAGTGGCTACTTATATTAAAGAATGCCTGCAACCAGAATTTGTACTTGCCTCAGAGGATGGAAGGATATTGATGGTGGCTATCCAGAGACAAAACAAAAGAGTTCTAATTGTGAATATTTATGCCCCGAACCAAAATCAGGAAAAAAAAATTGTGAAGTTGTTAAACCTGATAGGCCAACAGGTCTTTCAAGAGATTTGTTTACTTGGTGACTTTAATGTGGTGTTTGATAATGAACAAGACAGAAAAATGAATACTTTGAAGAAAAAGAAAAAGGGCAATGAATTTTCGAACTCATTGCTGCAGATTATAGAGGAATGGCGGTTAGTGGATGTTTGGAGAATAAGAAACCCTAAAAGGCAGCAATATACGTTTTATTCGGCGAGGCACAACTCTTGGTCTAAATTGGATATGTGCTGGATGTCATCCTCACTGGTAAGGGAGTTAATGGAGGCTGAAATTGAGGTAGGCACATTTGCAGATCATAATCCGATAACTGTGGAATTACAGGGAACAAATCTGAAAACGAGATGGACGTTGAAACCTTTTCTATTACAAGATAGTAAGGTGGTCAGAAGTCTCCAAGCAGAATTTACTTTCCAGTGGAGTTCTATGCAACTTTTGAAGATATATTGCTCCCACAACTACATGAAGTTTATAAGAAAACTTGGGAAGGAGAAGAAGTGCCTGATACATGGAGGGAAGCCTTGATCTCATTGATACATAAGCAAGAAATGGAAGGGAATGATATTAAGAATTACAGACCGATCTCCCTATTAAACGTGGACTATAAGATCTTTGCCTCTATCATGGCGGATAGGTTGAAACATATTTTGACAAAGGTGATTCATAGAGATCAATCAGGATTTTTGCCGAAAAGGCAAATAAAACATAATGTAAGGCGGTTATTGAATGTGCTGAAATACTACGAAGCACACCCTGAAAAAGAGATGGCGATGATTTTTTTAGATGCGGAGAAGGCCTTTGATAATTTGGACCGGATGTTCATAATTGAAGCATTTAAGAAGGTGGAAGCGGGAGAGCAATTTATCTGAACAATTCAAGCCATTTATTCAAGGCAGAGAGCAGCGGTCATGATACATGGGGAACGGACCGAGCAATTCCAGATACAGAAAGGGACAAGACAAGGCTGCCCTCTATCACCGTTGTTATACATTTTTGCTTTGGAGGTGGTGATGGAGGAGATAAGACAGAATCCAGAAGTGAAGGGCCTGAAGATACAAGGAGAACATTATAAGGTATTAGCATACGCAGATGACCTTGCATTTATACTGGAAGAACCCAGATCCTCAATAGTGGAATTAAATAAGATACTGAAAGACTATGGGCAAGTAGCTGGACTAAAGATCAACTTGGCAAAGATGAAAATTTTAACAAAAAATATGGCTTTGGAACAGAGAGAGCGTTTACAAGAAGAATCAGGATACAAACTTTGTACGAGGATAAAATATCTAGGAATTAAGCTGACAAATAGATGTAGCTTGTTACAAGAAGACAACTATAAAGAATTATTGAGAGTAACGAAACAAGATTTGGAGAAATGGAAAAATTTAAGGCTCTCATTAATGGGTAGAATTGCCCTGATAAAGATGAATGTTTTACCAAGATGGATTTTTCTGTTCCAAACAATTCCTATCTTGAAAAATTTTGCAGTGCTGAAAGAGCTGGAACAAAGTACCTCTAAGTTTGTTTGGCAAGGAAAGAGAGCAAGAATTAGGCACTACAAGATGCTAAAGAAAGAGGAGGGCTTGGTCTTCCCAATTGGACGCTGTACTATAGAGCTGGAGCTTTGGCTTGGGTTAAAGAATGGGTTATGCTGGAAGATAGAAGACTTCTAAAACTGGAAGGTCATGATCTTCTGGAAGGATGGCATGCATTCTTGTGGGATGAGAAAGTAGCAACACGCAAATACTTCAGGCAACACTGGATATGAGATTCATTATGTAGAGTATGGGAGACCATTCGGAAAAGGTGGTTTACCAAAACTTCAAGATTAGTGGCTCCTGTCGAAGCAGGACTTTACTTAGGCTGTATGCTGAGAATCCCCCGCAAAGGTATTTGGACATTATAAATGCAAAGGGGGACCTGGTTTTGGGTGACGATGTTAGTTGATGGCATAGAGTCCTGATCCAATCAAGATATAAGAGAGATAAAAAAAAGGGTTTGAGAAGATACTAACGGATTTAGAGAAAATACTATTTGAACCAGAAGAGAAATTTATAAAAAAAAATGTATTCATTGTTGTTGGCTGATTGTATGGCAGATGAAATGGTGAAAAATAATATGATTCAATGGATGCAAAACTTTGGGTACAATATTGAGCTGGATAATTGGGACCAGATATGGAAAATAAATGTGAAAATAACTAGGGCGGTCCCGTACAGAGAAAATATATATAAAATGCTGTATAGGTGGTATGTTACACTGGATAAACTGGCAAAATATGATGAGAAATGTTCTAATAAATGTTGGAAATGTAATGGTAAGACAGGTTCACTGTACCATATGTGGTGGACATGCGAGGTGACAAAAAAATATTGGGTATGGGTGCACAGAATGACGCAGAAGATTATAAAAGGCACCCTTTTGTTTAAACCAGAAGTGTTATTGTTGGGTATACTCCCAAAAGATGTACGGAGAGAAGAGAGATATTTGATAATATATATCCTGACTGCAGCCAGGATTTTGTATGCAAAGTATTGGCGATCCACAGTAGTTCCAAATAAACAAGAACTGATAGAGAAGATAATGGAGGCAGCTGAAATGGATAAGTTGACTTTGATGATGAAAGGACATGATGAATCAGCCTTTACAAATACGTGGCAATGCTTCTACGATTGGCATGATCAGAGAGGGCAGGATGGAGAGAAACAATAAGTTCTGAGTACTTTTAATCTTGTATTGATTGGTTATGTTATTTTCTGTAGTTAGAGACAGATAAGATAGAAAGATAGAAGTGGAGGATACAGAGGAAGAAATGAACTAGTAACAAGGGCGGCAAAGTGGGTGGAATCTTAAAGGATTGGTTTGGGTTAGAAGCTGTATCCCCCCGTGAATGTTTAATGTTGTTTGTGGTGTTTTTTGTAAATGTAGTATATGTTATGTTATGTAGTGTATGTAATGTTGTATGTTATTGTGGTTGGAAAAAAAATAAAAAATGCCCCTTTTAGGGGTGCTTAAAAAAAAAAGAGAGAGATATGTCATACAGAACTTGTTCCAGGTCTTAGGGTTGCCAAGTAATTACCGTATTTCGGCGGGGGACACACAGTCCCCGTCCGGAACATTTCTCCGTGGAACACCCACGTCGCACGATGCCGTTGCCAGGAAGTGACGCTGTGCCATTGAGTTTCCAGCCCCAGTGTCACTTCCTGGCGACAGCATCGTGTGCCGCATCCTTTCCTCTCTGGGAATGGTCTTGCCAGGATGTATCCATCCCCTGCTGAACTACGGTAAGTTCTTGGGAAGCCTGCCAGGCCTAGTCATTGCAAGTAATGCCACTGATTCTATACTTCAGTTTGCAGATTTCTTCATCCATTTTGTTAGCATGAACTGCATAAATTTGGTAGGCTTTTTTACCTGATTTCACCACAACTCACAGTTAAGTTTGCCAATCCCCAGTTGGAGCAGGGGACCTCCCGGTTTGGAGCCCCTCCCCCTGTTCCAGGGCTATCAGAAAGCAGGGGGAGGTAATGGCTGCTGAGCGCTCCATTATGTCCTATGGAGACCAGTCCCCATAGGGTATAATGGCAAATTGGTCTGTGGGTATCTGGGGCTCTGGAAGGGGCTGTTTTTTTGAGGTAGAGACACCACATTTTCAGTGTAGCTGCTGGTGCCTCTCCTCAAATAACCTCTCAGTTTCAAAAAGATTGGACCAGGGGGTGCAATTCTAAGAGCCCCCAAAGAAGGTGCCCCATCTTCCATTATTTCCATTGGAGGGAAGGCATCACTTTTAAAGGAATGCTGTCCCTTTAAAAGTGATGGCAGCTCACCCAGAACTCACTTTAGCATTCAATCGCACTTCTTCCCTCCCCTCTCTTCGAACCTTCAGGAAAGACCCTCAGAGGCTTGTTGGCCTCACCTGACAATCCTACTCACAGTGGATCTCCTGTGCTGTACTTTCAAGTTAAGGTTGCCAGCTCTGGTTTGGGAAATACCTGGAGATTTGGGGTGTGGAGCCTGGGGAGGCTGGAGTTTGGGGAGGGGAGGGTATAATGCCATAGAGTCCACCCTTTCTAGGCAGCCATTTTCTCCAAGGGAACTGATCTTGGTCATCTAGAAATCAATTGTAATAGTGGGAAATCTCCAGGTAGCACCTGGAGATTGGTAACCCTATTTCAAGTCCTTTCATATGAGCAGGGAGGACTAAGCCTCACCTAACATATTTTGTATAATGGTAGAAAGGCAGCAAATGTTTCTTGGTGCAATGTTATAAGAACATAAGAAAAGCCCTGCTGGATCAGACCAATGGTCCAATCTAGTCCAACATTCTGTCTCACACAGTAGCTAACCAGTTCCTCGAGTTGACCAACAACAGGACGCAGAGGCTGAGGCCTTCCACTGATGGAAGTTCACCTTCATCGCCATGGCTAGTAGCCATTGATAATCCTATTCTCCATGAAACTATCTAATCCCCCTTTTAAAGCTCTTTATTCCTGTGGCCATCACTACATCCTCTAGCAGCAAGCTCCATATTTTAATCACTCTCTGTGCAAAGTAGTATTTCCTTTTGTCTATCCTGAACCTACTGCTCCTCAGTTTCATTGAATGCCCTTGAGTTCTAGTATTTTGGGAGAGGGAGAAAAATTTCTCTGTCAACTCTCTCCACCCTATGCATAATTTTATAAATCTCTATCATGTCCCCCTCAGTTTTCTCTTTTCTAAATTGAAAAGTCCCAGACTTTTTTGCCTTTCCTTCTGGGGAAGGTGCTCCAACCCCCTAATCATCTTGGTTGCCGTCCTCTGCACTTTTTCCAGCTCTGAAATGTCCTTTTGAAAATATGGTGACCAGAACTGTACACAGTATTCCAAATGAGGCCACACCATAGATATATACAGGGGCATTACAATATCAACTGTTTTATTCTCAATCCCTTTCCAAATAATCTGTAACATACAGTTTGCCTTTTTCACTGCTGCAGGGCTGCAGCACACTAGGTTGACACTATGATTCCAAGATCTTTTTCCCTCTCAGTCTCAGCGAGTTTGGACCCCATTAGCCTATACTAGAAGTTGGGATATTTTGTCCCAATGTGCATCACCTTATACTTGCCAACACTTGCCAAAACCAGCCATTTCCTCTTGGGTAACAATTGTTGCCAATATCCAGGTGAGGGCTGGAGATCACTCAAAACTACAACTGCTCTTCAGGTAGCAGAGATCAGTTCCTCTGGAGTTAATGGTGGACTCTGTCATTATACCCTGCTGAGGTTGCCACAGGAAATTCACACTGTGTGCCCAAAGCCGGGGCACTCTCCCAGAGCCTCTTTCTAGAGCCCGTTGTATTTATTTCCACAATGGGCCTTATTCCGCGTCTGTTATATTTTATGACAGGGTGTTTTTTTGTTTTTGGCAAGGGTGCCTGTGTTTAACTCATCAGTGCCAAAACAAATAAAAATGACATAGTGGCTGTCCTATTGCCACATTGCTGGCATTTTCATTGTATTTTAAAAGGCTGCTGTACAGCAACCACTAGAGTATAAGAGGCTATGGGAGGAGCAAGGTTTATAAAGACTTTTTGCATAAGAAGTAGGGAGCTGAATTCTCAACCCAGTTTTGTTCAGATTGATTTGAATCTTACATCAAGTTAGACTCACAGCCTTAGCCTATTACAACTGGTAGTTAAAATATGATTCATTTTTCAGGCAGGGATTCAGATTTCTCTTCAGCTGCCACTTTAGCAAAATAGCCTTTCTTTCAGCTTTGAGATACATAATGTGTGTATGTGCACATGTGCACAAAAACCTACTTATGTCCTAAATATTCCACCTGGATCTGTAAGTCAGGACAAAGCTGAGATTCAGATCATGCCTTTGATTCTTTGGCTTGTCCTGACAAAGCCAAAGCCACAAGAATTTTTTTTATTTTTGTTTACTATAACTACAAGAAGATAGAAAACAGGAGAAAGGGTCTTTCAGGGTGGCATTAAAAAAAAAACATGATTTATTGTTAGGGCTAAATATTAGCATTGACACTGCTAGAACTTTATGGAAAAATAATAACACAGTGCATTCCCTCTATAGATATGACATAACAAAGCCTTATGCTATATGGGAGAGCCCTCCTTCCTTTACTATACTATCTGTGCATTCTGGTGACAATAGGAAGTAGGGTTTATGTTTAAGGGGAGAAGGTGCATTCCATGGCAGAGCAATACTGTGGTGAAAGGCTAGCTGTGCTAGAATTTGCCAGAGTTTTAAAAATAATTTTAAGATGTTCCAAGATAACTCACACTGGAGTGATATGGGGACTGCACTACTTGTTCACAGGTTTTCATTATGGTAGTTGTGTCATGGATAATCTTCATCAGTAACATTACATAACTAGTAGGTGTGCAACTATATTTTACGTAGCAATGGCAATAGATACACTATTTACTCTTCTAAGAAACAGCAGATCACAGAAAATGTGATTTTCCTGTAGTTGATATGCTCATTGGGATATTCTCAGGACAACTTAATAAGGATTTTGATTTCCCTTTGAAAAAACACTATAGTCTGGAAGGCCATTTATAGAATCATTGACAGAAAGTATAAGCTGTAGCTGACTTGTGAAGTCCAGCCCACAATCTATGATCCTCCTCAGAAGCCCTGTTCTTCTCCATGCATCTGCCTTCAGAGGTATAGTGGGTGGTGAGCAGAGATGGCTTTTTCAGCAGTGGCACCTCACCAGTGGAATACCCTTCCCCTTGAGACTTACCTTCATTTTTATAGTTTGCTTGATTGGTTAAAACTGCTCAGTGTTTTATTCTGTTTTTATGCTCTGGCTGAGGTTTTAGTGCTAATTTTAATAGTTTATTACTTGTTAACAATTTTGTGGTCTCTTATGCTTTTATTATGTTTTACTTTGTAAGTCACCTTGAGTGGGTTCATTGGAGAGACGGCATAGAAATTTTCTGAAGGAAAAAATAGTATGTTAATTTGTTCAATAAAAATGTAGGGTTAATTCTGATGTCTTTCCATGCCTGTTATTGCCACCAAAAACCTCTATGTACAGCCAATAGTTGTTGGTCAGCTAAACATTCTACATGTCTTGGTAGCAATCCTAAGCACGTCAACACTGAAAGTCCCATTCAATATGGTTTAGTCCCTGGAGGGTATTCTTACGATTGCTGCCAGGTATGTGTGTTAGAGGCACTGAAAAGTGATTCCCCATTGTACAAATTTTTACACCAGCAGCTGTAGATAGCAAGTAATATCTAAACTGGTCCTCAGGACTCAGTCTCCTAGGAATATCTCTTGAGCAGTCCCCAGTGAAATGAATGTTCCTGGTGGCCCTGTGCAGTAAGAAACAGTAGGTATAGATTCCATCTTCATAATCCCCTATGCAGGGGTTTTTTTTGTAGAAAAAGCCCAACAGGAACTCATTAGCATAATAAGTCACACCCAGTAGCAGAGACTCATTAGCATATTAGGCCACACCCCGACAGCACAGCTCATTAGCATATTAGGCCACACTCCCGTGTTACCAGAAGTGTGGTCATCCAGCCACACCCACCTTTTGCTTCTTATTCCGTTGACCTTGTTTGTTATCAAAACCCAGGGCTTTTTTGGTAGCAGGAACTCCTTTGCATGTTAGGCCACACACCTGTAATGTAGCCAATCCTACTGAGTTTCTGCTATTGGACATGGCCTATTATGCTAATGAGTTCCTGCTGGGCGTGGCCAACTCAGGAGCCAGCCGGAACTCCATTCCTGTGCGTTCCTGCCCAAAAATAGCCCTGCCCCTATGTTTCAGCCCATAGGAATCTGTTATGCTCACTTTCTTGATTCTTCTAAAAATCTCATTTCCCGTCTTTGTGTTTGTACTTTCCACAAACTCCAAAGGCACTATATGATTGTGGTGCCTTTTATCTTCCATGGTTATATATTTGTTTCTTTTGTCTTTTTTTAAAAAATTACTGTTCTATGAATGGGTGTTCTGTGTGCCTGGGAAAACGAAAGATGTGTGCTGTGGTTTTGAAAGAGACAAGATAAAATGATTGCCATACCATCCTCACAGATGGTTGAGAAAGATACTGTGTGTTCCATGGAAGGAGGGGAAAAAATGTTAAGGGAGGAAAAAGAGAGCTGTCACAGAATGTTTTGTACAAAAACATCAAGAGACAGCTTAAGTGGCTGCAGCTTTTAGCATGCTGGCAGTGGGTGGCATGTCTCATGGGCCACAAGAAAACCAGTTAGTTTCTAAGGTGCTATGCTCTGAGACCTTGTTTGTCAAAACATTTACTTAACATAACCTAAAGTGTGCCTCAGCCACTCCAATGCCGTATCAGAAACAATGACATTATGGCAGTGCTGCATGGATGTTACAATGCAGCCCTAGGCAGATTTCATTGTGAGGTCACATCATGTATCGTGTAAGTAATGGCATTGTAGACATCTCAATTCTGTCCTGAAATTTCTGTCCTGTCCATGCTACAACTCTGTTTCTGTAGAAGCTGCCAGTCATATTGAAAGTGGGGAGAGAGAGATGAGTGATTATTTTGTAAGCTAACTGAAAGAAACAAAATAGTACATTAAATAAAGTTTCATGTAATGTGCATTAGAGTGGCACTTAGCATATTGTATGACCAGTTTTAATTGACCTCAATTGCCTGTTGCATTCCATTTTGAAATTAAGCATCATACTTCTCTATGGATGCTGTTGACCTTTGCATATATGTAAATTAATTGCCCTTTGCATCTAACAATAGCAGTTCCCCATCACTCTGGAAAAGGTACCATGCCTTCTTCTCCCGTGTAGTCATGAATAAATTGAATGGACTGCGATCTCCCCACCTATGATGATGTTACTCTATCAAATTGTCCTATAATATTAGGGAACTGTATTCTTCATCCAGACATAGATGTAACTTTTTGTACATGTCACTGATCTTGTTATCTTGCATCATTTGGAAATCTTCAAGGCTAGTTAAATGCTCTTGATCTTCTTCGTGCTCTCTGTGCATCACACCTATGGGAATCCAGTGTGCCTGCGCTGATCCGATCGGTGTTGTACAAAGCTCACAACGGGATTTTCGCGCCTCCACCCTGAGTCTGCGTGGGAACCACCACTGCGCATGCCCAGGAGGGTGAAGCACAGACATCCCACCAGTTCTTCTCTGATCGCCGTGCTGTTAACAGCTACCCTGTCAGTCAGTGAACTTACCTTCTTTTGCCTCATGTCGGGATCCTCCTCCGTTCTTTTTTCTTCAGTTTATTCTCCTCTCTCCTCTCTCTTCTCTTCAGTCTTTTTCTTTTTTAAAAAAGGGAGAGGAGTGAGAACTTTCCTTGAGCCTTTGGCCACGGCCTCCCTTCCTTCCTCTTCCCTCACACCTGAGGAGAAGTATATGGATAGGAAGTAGTGGGTGTGCTTCAAGAGTTGTGTCTCGTGTGGGAGTAAGCTAGTTCCTCATGACGGGCACACTCTCTGCATTCTCTGCCTTGATGAATCACATCAGCCAGAGGCTTGCACTTTTTGTGCAAAATTTTCCAACCAAATCCGCAAGAATCAAGCAGCAAGGCTTAAGATTACACTTTGGGAATCTGTGTTAGACCCTTCGGCACCAGCGACCATGTTGGTTGACCCTCCGCCGAAGTCTTCTGTATCGACACCTCCATCAATGTCTATGGCTCCTTCGACATTGGCCCCACCTCAACCAGGCAAGTCTGCTTCTGATAAGGGCCCATCTTCTTTGAAGAAGCAGATGTCCAAGTCCACTTCTTCCGCCTCCACACCGGCTAAGAAGAATAAGAGAAATAAGTCAGACAGGGAGAAGTCTCATAAATCCTCGATCAAGGGCATGCATAAATCTCACACCTTAAGCAGGATCGTAATCCCTAAGGGCTCTGCACTGCCTCCCACTCCGCAGTTGCAACCCGTGTTGGGCAAATCTTCCATACTGGAGCTGCCTAAGGTGCAACCTATGCCACCTATTGAATTTCTGGATTCTCCAGTCAGACAGCTGAACCCTCCGGTGTCGGAGATTAATCTAGGAGACAGACTGTTGTCCATATTGACCTCTGAGGTTGATGACGTGATCCTGGCTGGTTCGCCTGAGGGGAACATTCTCCTTCTGTCTCATCTTGGGCCAGTAACCAATCACACCCTGATTGAAGATACCCAGCTCACAATCGTTCTCACTCACCCATCCACACTGATGATCGATATCACTGGGATGACTACATGGACCACTCCCACTCCAAACACAGGATGTCCCGCTCACCCAGGTGTGAATACTCCCCCAGATGTGCTTCATTAGCAGTTCACCTTTCCCGCCACCATCAGCAACCTTCAGCTTTTCTGCCTTAGGATCACCGTCATCACATGCCATATTGGTTTAGCTCTTACCCCTTGTCGGCCTCGATGCCCTGGCTGATGCCTATGAGACTGAATGATAGGGACAGGCGTCCCTGTGGATCACACTCTCCACGTCGTAGACCATCTGCATCACAGTCTAAAACGCCAGCATCCTTACCTCCATGTCAGGTTTCTCCTCAACGTTGCCCACCCACACCTCCAGCGCTGAAGGGTCCAATACAGGAGCCCTGACATGCTCCACTGCTGGCCCAGGTACCGAAATCACATTTGGAATCTTCTTGAGGTGCTCCTGATGTCAAAGCATCTGAAGATGACACTTTGCTGGAAGGTCCTTCTCCTAAGTCTACAGTGTTGGATGATCTCCCGATATCACCCTCTGAGGACCTCTTGAACGGATGGCACATTCGCTGGGCCTTTCCATCATCCAGCCTCAACCTTCGATATCAGACTCCATCTTCGATGTTGTTCAATTGGACACATCGACAGCAATCACCCTCCCCATGTCGCCCGTCCTTCTGCAAGCAGCAGAGGTACCGTGGGAGAAACCCTCTTTGGCACCAGTGTCATCCAGGAGGCTTGACCACATGTGCAGGGTGCAAGAAGCTGGGACTGAGTTTCTGCATATCCATCCTAAGCCAAATTCAATGGTAATATCCTCTTTGTCAAAAAATAAGCGCATGCATACTACTCCTTTGGACAAGGTGAGTAGGGAATTAGACTCCTTTGGGAGACGTTTTTACTCAGCAGGTGCACTGGGGATCAAAACCTCTAATTACATTGCCTGCATGAGCAAGTATCAGTATGCGCTGTGGGAACAACTTACCGAGATTTTACTGTCTATCCCTGAAGACAAATGCCAGTTGGCCAGGAAACTACAAAAGGAAGGTTTGGTGCTGGCCAAGCAGCTCCTTAACTCATCCAAGCATTCACTGGACACATATTCGAAAACATTGTCATCTGCCATTGCCCTTTGCAGACATTCCTGGCTCAGGACCACCTCTTTCCTGCCAGATACTAGGGCTTATATTGAGGACCTGCCCTTTGATGGTGTCGGCCTCTTCCATGCTTCCACTGACACTGCTTTTCAAGAAATGGACAAGAGTATCAATCCTTCCAGATCTTTGGGCATCTCGGGCACTTCTAAACAGTATCGCCCTCACTTGTGGTCAGCTATGGCCCTAAATGTCAATTCAACAAACCATCCCCAGAAGGGGGCTGGAGGCCTCATCAGTCACCCACAGGTCAGCATTGGCAATACCCTGCAAAGCCCAGATATAGTGTTGCTCCCAGGGAAAGACTCAAAGGACTTCCAAACAGGGCCTTTGACTTGCCCCAGACTGTTCCCGGCGAGTCTACCTGCCTTTCCCCATTCCTACTGGCCTGTCGAGACATCACTACAGACCAATGGGTCTTGTCCATTATAACCCATGGCTACTCCATAGAATTTTTGGACTTCCCCCCTTTGCCTGTTTTTGTGGCCACCCCCTCCTCCCCCTTCTTCTCTGGGAGGTTAACTCCCTCCTGGCAAAGAATGCAATAGAACAGGTACCTACGGCATACAGAGGGACCAGGTTCTACTCCCGCTACTTCACCATTCCCAAAAGAGATGGGGGCCAACGCTCAGTCTTGGACCTTCATGGTCTCATCATCTTTATAGAGTACCGCAAATTCAAAATGACTTTGCTGCCAGTTATTCTCGCACTCCTGAGCCTGGGGTCCTGGATGGCAACCATTGACCTCCAGGATGCCTGCTTCCATCTCAATATCCACCCATCTCATCGGAAATACCTTCAATTCACCATAAGAGACCTCCATTACCAATACAGATGTTTACCGTTCTTTACCAAGAGTCTTTACCAAGATGATGATAGTAGTGGCAGCTTATCTTTGTCTACCAGGAATTACCATCTTCCCATACATAGACAATTGGCTCCTGGTGGTGAATTCCTTGGTGCTCTTGGCAAGCCACGTGTGCCAGACTGCACATCCTGTCATCCCTGGGACTACAAGTAAATCATCAGAAGTCTCATTTGCAGCCTGTGCAGCATGTGCAGTTCATTGGGGCTGTCCTAGACTCGACAGTATGCAAGGCCTACCTCCCAGGGGACAGGGCAGTGACTTTGTTGTCTCTTGCGATGGAGATCTGAAAAAACGTTAGGTCCACAGCTTTTCACATCCAACATCTGCTAGGCCTGATGGCGGCCACCATGTCAGTGCTACCATTTGCCAAGTTGTGCATGAGGCCTCTACAAATGTGGTTTCTTCAACATTTCAGACCACTCCGGATGAGCCAGTCCATCTGTCTCCAACCCCCCGCAAACGTACGGGACTCTCTCTTATGGTGGACAACCCAAGCCAACCTGCTTCAAGGCGCACCTTTCCATTCTGCAACCTCTTGTCTCATGCTCACCACCGATGCCTCCCTGTGGGAATGGGGGGTACATCTCAACAGCCTGTGTGTCAGACACAAGTGGGATACCCATACTATGACCAATCACATCAATTTTCTGGAGCTGCTTGCCATAAAGCTGGCTCTGCACTGTCTCTAGCCCATCCTGCAGGGAAACTGTATTGCTGTACTGACAGACAATACTACAGTGCTCAGCTACAGCAACCATCAGGGAGGGATGGTATCTCGGAGCCTGTGTAATCTGACAGTCAGTCTGTGGGAATCTTCCCTGTGGCCATGCACATTCCTGGGGCCTGCAACGTGAAGGCAGACCTCCTCAGCAGGGGTCTCACTTAGAACCATGACTGGGAGCTGAATTGGACTCATCTCTGCCCAGTCTTCCGGAAATGGGGCAGTCCGAAGATCAATGTCTTCATCTCAAGGAGGAACACAAAGTGCCCTTTCTTCTGCTGTCGGGGGGGCAGACCCCCTCTCTCTAGGAGATGGCCTCCTATACCCCTGGGGACTGACACTGCTGTATATGTTTCCCCCTCTACCCCTCCTGTTGAGAGTGGTCCAAAAGTTGTCCAAGATCAGAGTGAATTGTGTTTTGGTGGCTCCATGGTGGCCCAAACAACCTTGGTTCCCCATTCCTCTGAACCTTTCAGAACGCTGTTACCACCACTTCCCAACTGCACCAGATCTGCTTCTGGCAGGATATTGCTCTACCTGGGAGTAGACAAATTGAAACTCACAGCTTGGTGAATAGGCCCATAATCTTCTACACATGAGTCTCAGAGGTTCTTTTGAATGCCCAGAAAGCATCTACTCGCCATTCTTACCAGGGGAAATGGTCTCGTTTCATATCCTCCCTACAGCCTTCAGCCACTTCACCAACATCTGTGGGTCTTAACAGAATTCTGGACTTCCTGCTTTTGCTCGTTGACCAGTGCCTTTGCCACTCTTCGATTAGGGTGTATTTGGCGGCCATTCCAGCGTATCACAATAGATGGTTTTTCTATCTTCGCGCATCCTACCTTGAAGAAATTCTTAAAAGGCATCATTCACCTATATCCCCCTCTCAATGCTCCAAAGCCCTTGTGGGATCTACCCCTGCTGCTATGTCATCTCACTAGGAAGCCGTTTGAACTATGGCGACCTGTGACCTACACTATGTACCCTGGAAAACTGCATTTTTGGTGGCAATTACTTCAGCCAGGAGGGTGGGCGAAGTGATGGCACTCCGCCATGATCCTCCATACCTGGTTTTTCTTCCAAATGGAGTGTGTCTGGTGCTGGACATTTCCTTTTTACCCAAAATCATCTCAGAATTTCATCTCCACTCTGAAATTTTCCTGATTTCTTTCCGTGCCTGGAGAAGGAGGAACAACGCCTTCTTCATACTCTCGATGTCAAATAGGCACTGCTTTTCTAGCTAAACCGGACAGGGTTAACGAGGAAGGACACTAATCTCTTTGTGTCTTACTCCAGCAATTTATTCAGATCGAAAATTTCAGCTCAGCGCCTGTCAAAATGGATTGTTGGGACAATAAGGTTTGCTACCTTCTTGCAAAATGTCTTCTCCCTGTATGTTTAAAGGTGCATTCCACCAGATCTATGGCAGCGTCTACAGCATTTCTGAAGGGTGCATCTTTCTGTAAGGCTGCTATGTGGTCCACGCCAACCACGTTTATTAGACATTACACGCTAGATGTTCATACGCAACATAAGGTTGATTTGGGTCATCTGATCTTATCTTCTGCAGTGCACTGAGTTCTTGACAGCACCCACCTCCAGATGAGCCACTGCTTTTCAATCTCCCATAGGTGTGATGCACAGAGACCATGAAGAAGATAAACAGGTTGCTTACCTGTAACTGATGATCTTCGAGTGGTCGTCTGTGCAGTCAACACCACCTGCCCTTTCTTCCCCACTGCTGTCTTCTTCAGTGTTTGTCTTACATTGCTTTGTTTGGATGGCAGTCAGAAGGAACTGGCGGGATGTCCGCGCTCCACCCTCCTGGGCATGTGCAGTGGGGTTCCTGCGCAGACTCAGGGTGGAGGCATGAAAATCCCGTTGTGAGCTTTGTACAACATCAATTGGATCAGCGCAGGCACACTGGATTCCCATAGGTGTGACTGCACAGATGACCACTCAAAGATCATCAGTTGCAGGTAGGCAACCTGTTTTTCCTGAATCATGAACCTCTAGAATGTCTGTGAAAGGGTGCTAGGGGAGGAAATGCCCTACTTGTATTCAGTAATATGCCATCAGATGCAGTCTTTTTCAGCAGATCCTTCATAGGAATTTCTCTGCAGGCTCATTTTTTTTCTTTTTGTCAGTGTCAACAGACCCACACAGTAAAGTTCGTGAAGATGCAGTAACAAGAGCTGTAAGAGTTCATAACTCATATCTGCCAACATTTGCAGCCAAAGCTCTTCTGCCATATGGAGCATTGAAGTCAGTTATAATGTGGGTTTCTGCCAGATTCAGTCATGCTGAATGTTATTGCTGTTGAAAGAGATTTTCTAAGTCAGTATTTGCTAGTAGTTCAGATAACAAATAATTTCAGTCCATGAAGGAGTTAGGGTGGAGGGTTTGGATTTAACACAATATACATCTTACCTCAAAGGCATTTACTTGAACATAAATCCTAGTGGTTCCAATGGAACTTATTTCAGTTTTGATACCTTGAGGCTGAATGAGTAGCCTAACTGATTTTAAATGACTTGCACACAAAACATATATTTTGACTTGTTTGTGGATTGGGCTGCACAAGATCTTTACTTACTTTCAATTCTATGTAAGTAATCATTAATCACTCTTACAAAATGATGGAGAAATAGGTTTGTTGCAGCCCCTCCCCCTGGTACCATGTGGCAATTCTTTGCCTCAGCTTAGCAAGGGACTGTGGCAGGACACTTTTCATAGCAGGAACTCCTTTGCATATTAGGTGACACACCCCTAATGTAGCCAATCCTCTAAGAGCTTACAGAGCTCTTCTTACAGGGGCTACTGTAAGCTCTTGGAGGATTGGCTGCATTAGTGGTGCGTTGCCTAATATGCAAAGGGGTTCCTGCTACAAAAAGAGCCCTGGACTGTGGGAGTTTCTAGGAGAAAAGGCAAGTGGTAAAGATTTACCTCTGCAGATTCTTTATGCTGGCAGTTCACAATATCCAACCCATTATGTGTAAAATCATACATTTTGGAAATAGAATTCAGGGTGGTTCCCTATGCCATATATGAAGAGGGCACACCCAGTACCCATTTGTGAGGGATTACATTTTCCAACATGGATATGGAAATGTTTCATTATCAGTTTGGGAATGTTTATTGCATTATCAGAAATGTATCAAAAAGATATTTCCAGTCAGAGTGCTCACTGTAGAAGTGCAATGCCAAGTTTAAATTATTGGCTGGTTACAAAAGTCACTTGAATGCCCAGGGCAAGCCATGTAACTCTTAACTTATCCTAATTCAAAGGATCGTTGTGAGGCTGTAACACTGCTTTGGGCATCTCTGAGAATCAAAGCATGCAGACACAATGCATAAATAAAATGACATTTTCACATTACATTGTATATGGTTTTCTGGCTCATGAAATACATACATACATACTTACATATTTAGTGGAACTACGTAATGTGTTATAGTCTTAATTAGCATATGTCAGACATAAAGAGGAAAAATTGGTGCATTATAAATACCTACTTGTTGCTGGGAGAAGCACACAATTGTGTGTGTGTGTTAGAAATAGACTGACATGGACTCAGATTTTCAAGTGCAAACTACACTAAAAATTACACCTCAGCCACCTAAGACTAGGGTGGTCAAGTTGCCTGCCCTCCTGCCCCTAGGCTCCTGTCCTCCGCCACTGCTTGATATGTTAGTTGGAACCACAATATGGAGGGAGTTGTCACTACGTTGGGTGATGCTCCCCCTTCTCATGCCCAGCCCCCCATACCTCCCAGGACTGCTAGGCTTATGCCTGGAAATCCAACTAAGACTATCATCTCACTTCCAAAAGTATAACTCAAAAATAAGCCTCTTTGATTTCAAAGGAATTTATTTTCATATATGTTGCTCAGCCTTAGCTTAATTTTCCATTTTTTCACTCAATTATATACCATTCAGATGCTGAAATGTGGAAATCTATCAAACCCAACATTTGGAAAAGCAGCATCTATCAGAGAAAAAGCATTGCTAAAATGCTGGCAGCTAGTGAGAAATTACAAATTTCAGATTTAAATTAAAAAATAGAAAGAGGTAATGAGACATCATCCACAGATTGTTAAGAGAGCTAGGTACTGCTTAACCTAACCTTATTAACTTCTGATTTAGAGAAAGGAATGAGACTTTATTGCTAGCATGCATTCTAAATTCAATTAAATCCAACAAACATGCTGATATTGTAGTTTTAATTTCATTATGTGCATAGAACCAGTGTATTTAACCACTAATTTTTCAGCATGAACCAGTAAAGGGTACTTTACTAACAGAAATTGCATCAAATCTTATGGAACATTTACATGGCAATAGGTCATATCTGCTAAATAAAGATGTGATTTTGGATACTTGTTAGGATTGGGCCTGATGCTTCCTCATCATAGGATGAGGACACTATGGTGGTAGATCCCATGGAGGACAAAACCATAACAGGCTCTGAGGTGCCTGGACCCTGAAACCCCAGGGACTGTCAGGGAATTTGTGGCCAGCTGTGGCTACTGAGCCAGACCCTGAGAGGCTTAGGAGCAGGAGCTACCACCAGAACCTGGGCTTGCTGAGAGACCCATGAAGACAAGTGGCAAATTGCCAAGAACCCCTACAGTTGCCCCCAGGACCTTGAGAGCAAAGAAGACAGAAAGCCTGGGCAGAAGTACAGCTCAAAAGCGGAGTGCACGACTAGCTCCCCAAGACCTGTCTGCTGACCACAAGGTATCTAGAGACCTAAATCCACCATGAGGCTTTGCAGGATGCTGGACAAGATCCAGCTATAAATGCCTGCAGACTCCAGGCCACTGTTACAGCTGGAGACACTCACTACCATAAAGTGTGTCATCCTAGCTCCAACTATTGTGGAATCAGCAGCTCCTACAGTGCTTGCTAGTGCTGCTGTTTGTGAACAGGACAATGCTTCTGTGATTGTGAGAACATTTCCCCATTATTTCAGAATTGGACTGCCAACTGGCCAGACAAAAATATCCTTTCCCTTTAATATAAGCTTAATGTGTGGGAATGAGCCATTGAAGTTTTTCATGCCATAACCATAAACAACACCATCTGAAGAAAAAACTGTTATTAAAAGGGCAAGAGGGATTGTGAAGGAATGGACTTGCAAACCCCCCTTGTTCCTTCTGGTAGGCCTCCAGGAGGTCAGAAACACCAATGGCTGTTCTGAGCCTCTGACTGGCACTGCCATCCCTCCCCTTTGCTGCCACCAGGCTAACTCTGTGAGTATCTCCTGCTAACCAGAGTTGTACATCTAGCACTTTGTGCCTGTGTTGCCAATTAAATGCTCTGCCTAGTTGCTGTGCCCCCTGCTACACTCCTGCAATCCATTGTAATAACTTCGCAATTTTGAGCTATCATGCACCAAGGATGGCAAGCTTACCTGCTGCCTTTTCCAGTCACTGTACGTCAGATAGCAAGTCTGAATTTGTGTGATGTTTCTTCCAGTGATCAGGCTTAAAGCTTTCAAAATAGAAGAAAGTTTAATAAATGAATAAAAATAATACATGCATTGTGTTCAAGCATTCAGGCTGAGCAAGGAACAAAGAAAAAGTGAAAACACCCTTTTCCTCTACAGGGAGCTTATCTTAAATAATGTTTAATTAGGATAGGCTAGCTTTACTAGAAGTTGCAGTAGTTTAAAGTTCAGCATTAACTTTTATTTATTTATATTTATACATTCCATTTCTACCCCGCCCTCCCCGCGAACGGGCTCAGGGCGGCTTACAAAAGGGCAACCAGTGCCAAGAAAAACAAGTTAAAACATAAACATATAAGCATATAAAATTACTAAAACATACCCACATCATAAAGTGCTCTTGTCTCAACCCGATGGCTTCAGATGATCATTAGACACAGCAGTGTTAGACCCAGCAGTGTTGGTCGTGGCGGGCCCCAAGGACTTAACTCAGCTATCCCCTTCCTCCACCACACAGTTGGTAAAGTTAGCGGGGGGGGCGCGAGGCGGCGGCCAAAGAGGGGGGGGGAAAGGAAAGTGGCGGCTCCTACTCGAACGCCTGGCGGAAGAGCTCCGTCTTACAGGCCCTGCAGAACTGCAAAAGGTCCCGCAGGGCCCTGATCTCCTCCAGGAGCTCATTCCACCAGGTAGGAGCCGCCACTGAGAATGATCTAGCCCTCATGGCTGCCAGCCTGGCCTCCTTAGGGCCAGGAACCGCCAGGCGATGTTGCGATTCTCATCCTCAACTTCTCATGGTTGGGACTTCTCTCCATTGTTCCATGCCTCATGGACAAAATGGAATCCCTAGGTAAAAGCACAGACTATCATGGCTTGTGTGCCAAAGTAAAGAGAGCTTCTTCCTCATGTCCTGGGTTTTATTAACCTTTGTCTTTCTCTATCCCCTTGGGAATAACCTTACTGTTCCTTCCTGTCCCAAAGGAACATTTTACATTCTAGCAATTTGGCTGGTCCCTCTTGGGTGTGATATAGCAAGTTATACCCTGCTTCAACCAAAGACATCAGTAAAACTTGGAGCATGATTGCTCCTTCCTTCAGCCCCCTCCTTCCTTCCAGCCACTAGTTTCCAGCAGGGTTCCTGCTCATGGACAGAGTGCAGTCACAATAATTAAAATATTGGGTTGATTTCTTGGAGGGTATTTCTCCACAAGAACTATTTTAAAAGCTAGCAATTCTATTTCAGAGAGAATTTGAGTTTAAGATGCTTGTGTGGCTCAGAAGCCCTCACAGGTCCAGTCACTCTGCTGGCTGCAAACTTTGTTAGTTCCAAAAAGACAAACTTCTCCAGGGATCAAACAGCATTTGTTCCTTGGCCCTTTCTCTCTGCTTCTGTCCAGTTTAAATAAGCTGTTGATTCCTACCTTCCATCTGCACTTTCCAGGTTACCTTTTCTTGGAAGCTTTGCCTTTCATGTCTTTCAAGAGCCACACCCAGAAGTATATCCTCATGTTTAATAAAATTGTCATGTTTATCTGCTATAGCTCCTGCATGCTGCTTGCCTCTATGCAAAGTCCCCGACTCTTCCAGGACCCTATCTGATAATCTCTAATTGCATGTTGTTTCCACAGGCAACCCTGCTTCTTCCCCTTTCTTGCCTAAAATATCCATGTTCTGTTTAATACAAAAAAACCCAGCCTTTTTTCAATGGCATATCATGAAAGAGGCATGTAAAGCTGCATTTGAAGCCATACATGCTTTTGTTGAACCATCAAGAATCAAGAATGAAGAGGTGCATCAGATTAGAGCCATACTCAAGCAATACACAGCTCTTGTCTGAGATCAACAGTTGCCGTTTCAAAGACACATCAAGTGGATATGCTGTTCAGTATCTTGAGAATGTGCTACAGCAGCATTTTAGTGATAAGAGCTGAAGAAGGATACAAGTGACCACAGAAGAGGGTGCATTATCTTCAAGCAACACAAAATGGAAGCAGTTGTATGGAAAACAGTGTATTAGAAACAGTTCATAACACACCATTTGTTGTTCATAATGAAATACTAAAAGCTTCTATAACACCCTTGCCATCAAACTTAACATCAAGTTCTTTACAAACTTAGTATGTGGCCCAGATCTAAAATGAGGACACATCTGCAATAATGTTAGAAGGATTCGATTGTTTCCCCAGGATGTTGATTATGCTGTAACATCAAAAAGATGAAGCAATGCAAAGATTTCCAACCTGGTACACACTGCAATGAAAAATTTCCCTACCAGCCAAGAGGTCTTTGGTGTTCTTAATTGTCCAGTGCCCATCTCAGCCACAACTCTGTTGAGGTTATAGAGACTAATTTAACATGTGTATTACTTCATGGCCCTGACTTCAAAACTAAGCAGGGTCAGCTCTGGTTATTATTTGGATGGGAGACCACCAAGGAATTCCAGGGTCAGTATGCATAGGAAGGCACCTCTGAATGTTTCTTGCCTTGAAAACCCTTTGCGGGTTGCCATGTCAGCTGTGACTTGATGGCATTTTACAGACACACATGCACACACATACATATATAACTTCCAGAGTGGTGGGCCCACCAGAAAGATCGCAATTATCACCACGGTGCTAGTAACAGGAGCTGCCTGGGATAGTCAAAATATAGATTTAAAGTAAAGATTCTCCACAACATGGTGTATATCTGCCTCCAGAATATTGCACAGTAGACCTTGGAAGTGAGAATTTTTGAGATTTCATCAACCTATTCACTATAAGAAAAGAGAAGAGGTCATACTGCTAATTTGGAGATGGAGCCATACAGGAAGACACTACAATGACAAAGAAACTATTTATACCATTTAATGATGGCAGAAAATCTGCTTGTTTTGGCCATCTGTGAAAATTGCATCATACTTGACATTATGAGGATGATGTTTTTGGCACTGAAGGTCATGGGAACCCCTTTTGGGGAGCTTGAAATTCCAACATTTTGGCAGATTGACTTTCCCAAATTAAATAAAGTATCTCCCCAGAAAACAAATTATCTCTAGCATTACTATGGAATGCTGCAGCAACTATGAAAAAATACTGAAAATAATCAGAGTTCCTGCAATAGTTAGGGATAGGCATGAGCCACATTTTTGCAGTTCACTTGTGGCTGAACCACAAACTAATATGTCAGTTCATGAACCAAATTAGTTTGTATTGGTTTGTGAGCTGTTTAACTTTTAAACCCCTGCTTTCCGCTCCCTGCAGCATTTTGTGCAGAGTAGAAAGCAGGGTTTAAATGGCTGCAAGCCATTTAAACCAAACAGCTGAGTAAACTCCTACTTCCTGCTCTTCACGAATCACCATGAACTGCGTCAAAGTTCATGGAAGTTCATGGCAGTTGTTCAGTTCACAAACATCACTTCATGAATGACAAACCAGCCAAAATTCGTGACAGACTTTAGTTCATCTGTTGGTTCATGCCCATCCCTATTAATAGTACATAATTGTGAAATATGGTGAACAACTGCAAGAGACGCCATTCTGATGGAAATGTTTACATCATTTGTTGCCTTTGCAACAAATAATTTGTGCTCCTATGTAGAGAACTGAGGAACCTTGCCTTTACCTGAATCATCTCCTATGTGTGGAACACATATCTTTGTTGACTATCATGGCCCAATATTATGTTCTATTTCCAGTAGTTGTTATTGCTTACAATGTGCTTACTCTTCTCCTATCATTTTGCTTTCCCATAACAATGAAAATGAATCAGTAATTTTCCAGGTATAATCTACTGAATATATTAAATCATGACTACAAATGGTATTTACTTCAGCATTTGACAGTTTTATATCCCTGTTATACAATATAACCTATCCCTATTCCCAACCTTATTCTATCCCTGCCTAAACCTGTTAGCTCCAGAAATGATTTGTTGGTAAGAACAACAAACAGGAGTTCTGAAAGTACAGTATCTATGATATGAATGAAAACTGCATCACATAATTTTTCCAGAGCATAAAACCTTGTGGTAGTGGCCATATTAGGTCATTTGATTTGGAGTTAGGCCCATGTAAAATACTCAGATTAAAAGCCAAATCTTCTGTATATTATGATATAACTAGATGCCATCTGTTCTGCTTGCCAATCCCATAGCCCACTGTAATCAGAGTATTGTTTTGTAGGAGCCCTGCCCCTGCATGCTCAGTGGGCTAATCCCCAAAGCAGGTTTGGCCAATTTTTTCTCCTATAATGATAAGTATTTTCAATACCACTCCTTTCTCTAAATCATCTCCTGCTGCTTCCTCTAGAGCAAGTGTCCCAAACCATTCTGAGCTTGCAGGCACCTTTGGAATTTTGAGAGGAGGTGGTGAGCAGCACCACTGCAAAATGTGACACCAAACCCAAAATGTCTGCTACAGGAGATGGAGCCAAATACAATACCTCCCTCTTCACTTTGCAAAAGAATTGTAGACCGGGAATGAAAAGCAATGAAGGCAAGCCCAAGGGCAAGAGGAAGTTAAAAGAAGGAAAGTACGAATGGAAATGGAACTGCTTACTATCTAAGGAAAGCACAGATGCTTACTAGTCCTCCTAATCCTGTGGCTGCTATTGCAATGGAAAATCCTTTCATTTGAATGAGGGCAGCCAGTAATGAGCCCTGCCTTATAATGGACCTGCCTATTTTCTGAAAAGCTTGGAAGATGCCCAAGGAAGTTCTGGTGGGAGCCATGGTATCCATGGGCATCATATTGAGAAAACCTGTTTGAGAGTATTATTACAACAGGCATCATCTTCAAGAAGACCTCGAGACGAGGCAACAAGAACATCTTATAGGACGTTTATGAAAGCCTATGAGATGGCAGTCAAAGCCACAAAGAAGGATTTCTATGCGGTGGTAATTGCGTCCGCAAGCTCTCGCCCAGCCCAATTGTTTAGAACGATTCCATCGATAACAGCTCTGCCACAGGGCAGACCAAATGCTAGGGAATTGGCTATTGGCTATGAGGCATTTGCGAGCTATTTTGCAGATAAAGTTTTGGCGCTCCGCCACGACCTCCCTGCCACATTTGAAACAGTGAGTGAGCTTGAGGCCCACTGCATGTCTTCGATTCTGGATCGCTTCAGCCCACTCAGCCTGGAGGAAGTTGACAGACTACTCACAGTGGTACGCCCAACCACATGCAGCCTTGACCCGTGCCCCTCCTGGCTCATTAAAACTGGCCACGAGGGGTTTCGAGGTGCCCTAAGGGAGATTATCAACAAGTCCCTCTTAGAAGGGCAGTTCCCTGGGGCACTCAAGGAAGCGATGGTCTGTCCTCTCTTGAAAAAACCATCTCTAGACCCGGCCGAATTGGCCAACTATCGGCCGGTCTCGAATTTGCTCTATTTGGGCAAATTAATTGAGAAGGTGGTGGCGGTACAGCTGCAGGGCTTTCTGGATGATGCTTCCGTGTTAGATTCCTTCCAGTCTGGCTTTCGCATGGGACACGGGACAGGGACTGCGCTGGTCGCTCTGACTGACAACCTCCGGAGACATCTGGATCAGGGCGGGTCGGCAGTGCTGTTGCTGTTAGATCTGTCAGCCACATTTGACATGGTTGACCATCAGCTACTGGTCCATTGATTCACTGATATGGGGATTGAGGGGCTTGCCCTGCAATGGCTTGCTTTCTTTCTCCAGGGTCAGGGACAAAGTGTGGTGCTAGGGGAACAGCAGTTCAGGAGACACCCACTTGAGTGTGGTGTGCCTCAAGGGGTCCCCAATGTTATTTAACATCTACATGCGCCCCTTGCCCAGATTGCCTGGAGGTAGGAGCTGGGGTGTCACCAGTACGTTGATGACACCCAGCTCTATCTGATGTTGGGCAGCCAGTCGGACTCCAGGACGGAAGATCTGGACCGGGCTTTACAAGCTGTGGCTGGTTGGCTTAGGCTGAGCCAGCTGAAGTTGAATCCAATGAAGATGGAGGTCCTGTGACTGAGTCGGGGTGGTTCAGGAATGGGGATCACACTCCTGACCTTCAAGGGAGCACAGCTGGTGCCAGCGCCGGAGGTTAGGAGTTTGGGAGTGCTCCTGGATCCCTCCCTTACTATGGAGGCCCAGATAGCAGCCACTGCTAATTCTGCCTTCTACCACCTTAAGCTGATTAGGCAGTTGGCTCCCTTCCTTGACCACTCCAACCTGGCTACAGTGATCCATGCAATGGTCACCTCAAAATTAGACTACTGTAACACTCTCTACATGGGGCTGCCTTTGTTGCGGTTTCAGAAGCTACAGCTAGTGCAGAATGCTGTGGCCAGGCTGCTGATGGGCCTCCCCAGGTGGGAGAACATCCGGCCTGTGCTGAGGACACGGCACTGGCTGCCAATAGCATACCAAATCTACTTCATGGTGCTGGTTCTTACCTTTAAAGCCCTATATGGCTGGGGTCCGACATACCTACAGGGCCGCCTTTCCCCGTACATACCCCAAAGAGCACTATGGTCTGGGTTTCAAGATCGGTTGACCCTCCCTGACCCGAGGGAGGCTAGGCTAGCTACCACTAGGGCTGGGGCCTTTTTAGTGGCAGCTCCTATTTGGTGGAATGAGCTCCCAGAGGAGATCAGGGCCCTGCGGGACCTCTTACAGTTCTGCAGGGCCTGCAAGATGGAGCTCTTCCATCAGGAATTCAATTAGGGGCCACCACTGTCATAGAACTTGGCCCGTGGTTTTTTAACATCAAGCTGATGCCATAAGAAGTTTTGAGCAAAAAGACATCTTAAAACAACTGGGAAGTGGAAACCTTTTCTGTAAATGCACCACCTAAGTGAGTTTTAACTGCCATCAGCACTTTGTGTCTGCACTTTGTGTTTTGTATTTGTTTTATATGCTGTGCTTTTATATAATTGTATGATTTTAATTGTAGTTATGCTTGTTGGGAGCCACCCTGAGCCTGCTATGCGGGGAGGGCGGGGTACAAGTCTGATAAATAAATAAATAAATTTGGAAATTGTTTAAAGCCTTGTTTGTTTGTTTGTTTATTTATTTGGATTTATATCCCGCCCGCCCTGAAGGTTCAGGGTGGCTAACAATGAGGCATGAGTGCCAGAGTTAAAACAGATAAAAACAGCATAAAACAGAATAAAGCCATATAATACAAACAACAAGGCATCAGTGCTCCATTTATCACAACTGTTGTGTAAAGGCGAGGGTATGCTCCACTCACATTGCCTGTTCTGCCTCCATCTTCCTGTCTTCCTACATCCTGGCTCAGGTCAACTCCAGAAACCACCACCCCTTGCTATTTGCAATTATTATAGCTTTACTTTATACTTATTTATACTTTATTTTCTCACCAATGGGGACTCAAAGTGGCTTACAACATTGTCTTCTTTTCTGTTTAATTCTTACAACAGCTCTATGAGATAAGTTGGGAGTGCTGCTGGATCTTTGCATCCTGTAGGATAAGCAGGTTGTCGGAACGACCAGGGATGCCTTTCAACAGCTTTGGCTGGTGAGCCAGCTGCATCATTTTCTGGGTGGGAGAGATCTTGCTTCTGTGGTTCATGCCCTAATAACATCTAGATTACATTACCACAATGTGCTGTATGTGGAGCTGCCCTTGAAAACTGTCCAGTTGGTACAGAATGCTGCAACAAAAATGTTGACTAGAATGGGTCTCAAGGACTGTATCACTGGAGTCTAGTTCCATCTGTACTGGCTCCCAATATGCTTCTGGGTCCAATTCAAGAGAAAAAGTGATCCAGAATGTTCTGATTCTCTTCATTTTTGGAGCTGCAACCCCACAGTGTTCCTGAAGAGGGTGGCTAATTTTGAGCCTAATTTATTTTCTGATTAGTTATGCCTGACAGAGGTATGGACAAACAAACAGATGCCTCCTTTTATTATCCTTATTCTAATTTCCAAAATGTGTGGATACCTATTCCCATCAACAGGGGGCTCACTGTCCCCCAACAGCTTTTCCTACATAGTCAGTAGACTTCCTGGGTTTGTAGAAAAATCCAAAAAGTGAAAAAATCCCTTCAGGAATGGTTGAATTCCCAAAAAAACCTTTTGAAATGGCCTCTGCAGGGACCTAAGTCCAGGCATCATTGGTAAGAGATTAGAACGTGGGGGGGGGGCTTCTAACTGGTCCTGTCAGTCAAAGGGTGGGGGAAGGGCCCTTTCCAGGCCTATTCTGGCCTTTCAGGAGGGAGGGAGGGAGTCTTGGGGCCAGGCCTCACAAGAGTTGCCAGTGCCAGGCTGGGGGATTTCTAGAGATTTTGTGGTGGACTCTAAGGAGTGCTGGGTTTGGGAAGGGAGAGGCCTCAGCAGGGTATAATGCCACAGAGTCCACCCTCCAAAGCAGCCATTTTCTGCAGGGAGACAGACCTCCGCTGTCTAGAGTCCAGTTGTAATTCTGGGGGCTCTCCAGTTCCCATTTGGAGGTTGGCAGCTCTAGGCCTGGCAGTAGTCTAGGGTTGCCAGGTCCCCCCTGATCTGCATGACTCACCTGGCCTCGGCTGCTTGCTACTGTTCATCAGCAGCCACCCTGTGAAAGCCAGTGAGGTGCAGCAGTTAGAGCTTCAAAGTAGGGTCTGCAAGACCCAGGTTCAGTTCCCCATCTTGCAGTGGAAGGAACTGCAGTGATTTTGGACCAGTCACATGTTTCAGCTTAACCAACCTCACCAGGTTGTTGCGCAGATAAAAAGGAGGAGGGAATAATGAAAGCTGCTTTGGGCCCCACTGTGGAGAAAGACTGTAATTTTCCTAGGTAGAGGCTGGGGGGTGGAGATGGAAAGCAGAAGACAGAGAGGCAGATAAAAGTAGGTTGGCTGTTGGTTGGGAAGGAAATAGAGTTGCCAACTCCAGGTTGGGAAATCCCTGGACATTTGAGGGGTGAAGTCTGGAGAGGGTGGGATTTGAGGAGGAGAGGAACTTCGGACTGGTGTAATGCCATAGATTCCATCCTCCAGCCATTTCCTCCACGAGAACCACCATTGCCAGCCCCCTGGTGAGGACTGGAGATCACCGAGAATTACAACTGTTGTCCAGGCAACAGAGATCAGTTCCCCAGGATAAAATGGCTGTTTTGGAGGGTTGAGTCTATGGCATCATACCCTGCTGAGGCTGCTTGCCTCCCCAAGCCTCACTGTCCATAGGTGTCAACTTCAGGGGGGCTTGAGGGCTGAGGCTACCTCCGAAATTTTCCAGGGGTGACTGAGCCCCCTCCGGGCAACCAGGCTCACAAGCCTTGCCACTACCACCCCACGCCACCCCCAACCCATTTTGAAAGCGGAGGTGTTTTTCCCTCTGCTTTCTGAGACTTCAGGTGGGATGGCAGGAAACTCAGGGCTTGCTTCCTGAAAGCTAAGCCCCAGCTCCCAGAAACCCTCAGTTGGGCCTGGTGGAGCTGGGGGCTGCACATGTTTTCAGTGCTTTCAGCTTTCCCGCGCAGAAAGGTAAGGAGCTGTCCTGGGGCTCCAGCGAGGGGTGATGTTTTCAGGGTTGGGGTGGTGGGCACTAGGCAGAGAGTGCCTAGGCTGGCTGGCTGAGGCCAGCCTCGGGGTGGCTGGGTGCCCAAGCACCTTTCCTGTGGCCTTGTGCCACTGCTCTTGTTTTCCCGCTCCCTGCAAGGCTTGCCTTGCAGAGAGCCATGCGAGGAGGTTGGGGGGAGAGGCTGGTATCCTTGGAGGATTGCCGGCCTCGGGGAGGCTGGGCACCCTGCACCCTTTTTTTCCCCTCTCTCCCTGCAAGGCTTGCAGGAGGTCAGGAGGTGGGGGAAGTGGGGGGGAGGCCAGCATCCATGGAGGTTTGCCTGCCTTGGGGCGGCTGGACTCTTGGGCACCCTTCCTGCAGCCTCGTGCTGCTGCTGTTGTTTTCCCACTCCTTGCAAGGTTTGCCTTGCAGAGAACCATGTGAAGAGGTTGGGGGGGAGGCCAGCATCCATGGAGGATTGCCAGCCTTGGGACGGCTGGGCGCCCTGTGCACTTGTTCTTCTGTTTCCCCACACACACAAGGCTTGCCTTGCAGAGCCACGCAGGGAGGTCAGGAGGGGGGGAGGCCAGCATCCATGGAGGATCTCTGGACGGCTGGGTGCCCAGGCACCTTTCCTGCAGCCTTGTGCCACCAGAGCCTTTTATTTCCTCCAAGAGGAGACTCTTCTGAGTTCTTTGTTGAGCTCCACCCCTTCCCTTGACAGAGAGAGGATATTAGGAAAGCCAGGAATCAGCAGTTTACAATCACTGAAATCGCACACACAGCCCATGAAGGGAGAGGGGGAGGGGGAGGGCAGGTGAAACCTCGAAGAGTTTAAATGCATACATTCAAGACCAACTCTCCCCTGAACTCCTGGATAAATTATGGAGAGGGATTTCTATTTTCTTTCTTTTCATTTCTCCCCTCCCTCCCTCCCCCTTCTTTCCTTCCTTCCTTCCTTCCTTCCTCTCTTCCCATCTATTTGCTTTCTTTCCACCTCTCGCCTCCCTCCCTTGTTAAAACATCCCTAGTTAGGGTTGCCAGGTTCTCCCTGTCCACCTCTGGGGGATGGGGGGTGAGGGGTGGCCCAATACAGGTTGGGTAACTCCTGGAGATTTGGGGATGGAGCCTGGGGAGGACTGGGACCTCAATGGGGTACAATGCCATAGAGTCCACCCTCCAGAACATCCATTTTCTTCAGGGAAACTAATTTTTGTAGTCTGAAAATGAACTGTAATTCCAGGGGGTCCCCAGGTCCCACCTGGAGGCTGGCACCCCTAGCTCCAGTGCTGAAACTGGAAGCTCTGGTTCTTCTGTATGGTGAATGCAGACCACTGATATTGGCTTGCATCTGCTGAATCACCCTGCTTCATGTAGGATGCACAACAGCCAGGTGGAGCAGAGGAGGGGTGTATTTTACTTAGGTCTATATATCCTTGATTGAGAACAGTTGTTTTTTTTTCATGGTAGTGGGGGATGGGCTGCTCTTCTTTCAATCTCCATTTCATTTTTAAATTGTAAGCCCATCTGCATGAACAAGATGAGGGGGTGTGCAGATCAGAGGCCTTTTAAAATTTCCTTTTGATCTATGTGCAGCCTGGAGAGAGAACATTGGTAAGGGATGTGCACTCTATGTTCATGCTCTTCGTTTTGCTGTTACTTAAAATGCTGTGGTAGTTTCAAAGGGGCAACCAACTGCAATGTACTAAAAGGAATGACAGGATTGCCCATTGGAAATAATGGGAGAGGCTTGAAGGCCCATTGGAGATAATAGGAGCCAGGAATGCCGGTTGACTTGCATGGGCTCTGCTGAAATACACTGCAGCCCAAAAAAAGTTGCAAAGAAAATGGAGAATGGTTTTTCCAATAAGGTTTTTGGGTCCAGATAGGCTATTCTAGGACTGTAATGACAGTTCCCAGAGTGGAAAAACAGTCCCTAGCAATAGAATCTGTGCTGCATTTTAAGGTGGAGTTTCTAAGCAGTGTGCTAAGAAGGCACCTGTTCCTGGGGTTAGCCCAACCCAGGGGCATTGCTATGGGGGTTCCCAGGGGTTCCCAGGCCACCCTAATTTTCTGGGGAGCCCCTCCCTAAATGCCACATAGTTCCACCTCCATAGATAATGGCCTGTGATGTCACTGGCTCCTCCCTATGATGTCACTGGGTCCCAGTTCTTTTAATGACTTAGCAATGCCTCTGGCCCAGCCCCAGCCCCCCCTGGGAAATTGCAAAGTCTACGCCCTTGTCACTGTCCCAAGGCTCCACCCCCAAATCTCCAGGAATTTCCCAACCTGGAGCTGGCAGCCCTAAGGTGAATTGATCTCTGTAGCTGGGAGATCCATTGTGATTCCCAGAGCACTGCCACTGCTGCTGTGGGGGGAGAGGAAGCAGGTGGATGGCTGAAACACTGCCACCACTGTTGCTGTTGCTCTGCGGAGTCGGGGAGGAAGCAGGCAGGAGGCTGGAAGAGTGATGGGGCAGAAAGAAAGAATGATGGGATGGGGGGCAGAAAGAGAGAGAAAGAGTGATGAAGTGGGGAGGCAGAAAAACAAAGAGAAAGATTACGGTTCAGAAAGAGAGAGGAAGTCACATGCATGGAGCAGAAATAGAGTAAGAAAAGGGGTGCAGAGGGGAGAAATAGTGTGAGAGAGTAAGGGATGAGCAGAGAAAGCAAAGGTGTGATGAATGAGATAACCATCCCGCAAGTTTCTTTCGGGTCTCCATTTGTTATTATATGTTAGCATGGGTTTTTGGACTATAGTATATAGCACCTATGAGAAGCAAGTGCAGCATTTATGAACCTCCAAGGCAGAAGATTGTTCCCAATGAAATTGTTCCCAACTAAAAAGCTTTTATATTTTTAAGGGATTTTATTTGTAATATGTAAGCTGAAATCTACCTTCTTGTAATTTAATTGTTCTTGTCCTCTCCTTAAGAGGGTAAGGTGAGCTATCATTCTTCATCTTCTTTCTGAACTTTTAATTATTTGGAGATTCTTCTATAAAGTCTTCCTAACTCTCAGTGAAGGTTTTTGTTCAGCCCAAACACATCAAAAGGCTATGCATCACTCAAGAGAGCAAGAGCAAATGATAGATAATCAAGATGATTATTGACTGTCCTTTCCCAGTTATGATTCTGCACCCTCACAATGTTGCAAAACTTGATGTTCGGCCAAGAAAAACACACTGAAATGCAACAGTTCAGTAAACAACCAGCTTCATTTAATTTTAAGCATTCTAATTGAATGTCAGTTAATTACACAGTTGTAATCCATATCTTATTACAAATGCCACCTACTATATACATGCATTTTAAATAGCACATTTTCGTATTTCACAACCTACTCTTTTTTTAAAAAGGTACAAATCAGATTTGCAACCAAGCAATCGATTGTAGTTGTGGTAAAAGCCCAGAAAATATCAATTACTTAATGCCATGCATTTAAATGCACACTGATACTGGGGCCCTGTCCTGTTCAGTCCTTTGCTGCAGTGAGGATGGGTGGGGTGGCCCCATCCCATCCAGTCCCTTGCCACAGTCTGGCCAGGTGGGATGATCCTGTTGAGTTCCCTGACATGACATGATGGCCCCATCCAGTCCCTCATCAAGGTGTGGCTGTTTGGAGCAGCCCTATCCCATCCCTTACTGCAGCATGGCCACGTAGAATGACTCTACCCTATCCCACCAGTCTCTTCCCATGGTGAGGCCAGGCATGTTGGCATGTCCTGTCCTTCACCACAGTGAGGATGGACTGAGAGGGCATGTCCCTCACTGCAGTGAGGCCTCTTTCCTTGTGCCCATCCCTCTATTGGGGCTGAAATTGCTGGGATTGCTTGTGCCCATCTCTCTTTTTGGGCTAGGATTGCTGGGATTGCTTGTGCCCATCTCTCTTTTTGGGCTGGGATTGCTGTGGGGTGAACCCAGTGGGAGGGCACCCCCCGCATGCCTCAATTCATAAATCTTTCTATGCTGCATACGAATTAACATCATTGAATCACATTGATAGTATTTTAATCTGCCTATCAATGTTGCCCTGAGCTGAATAGCCCAGGCTAGCCTGATATTGTCCAATCTTGGAAGCTAAGCAAGCTTAGCTCTGGTTAGTACTTGGATGGGGACTACCAAGGAAATCCAGGGTCACTACGTAGAAGCAGGCAATGGCAAGGCACCTCTGAATGTCACTTGCCTTGAAAAGCCTATGGGATCACCATGAGTTGGCCATTACTTGACAGCACTGATGTATTTTTTCTCAGTAACTACAGTTCTTTACTGGAATACTTAAAGAACGGTAATGGTGGTTTCAGGAAAATATAAGCAGCAATACTATCTTAAATGACAGAGAGTCTTGTTCCACTTTAAAGTCTATCAAATTCATTTGGGCAAAAGCTGTCATGAATCAGAGCCCACTTCATCAGATGCATGAATACCATCTTAGAATTTCTTCCAGCATAATAGCCTTACTTCTGCAGTTCATAAGATGATGAAATGAATAATATTTTTCAACAGAATTTGTTTTGCTCGATCCCTGTTTTTAGTGTTATCTTTTAATAACCCATTAATGCTATCACGTTGGGCTCTATAGTAATGCAATTACAGAAATATGATTATTCCAAAAGATCATTACGAAGTCTTGTGGATGCTACACTCATTAGGTATTGTGATCGGAAGGAATCAAGAACAATGTAATGGATGCCTAGACTTGATTTGTAATTTACTTTATGAAATGAGGTTGAAGTATATACAGCTCTTTCTCATTTCAATGGTCACTTTTTAAAATGTTACATTCTCTATATGTCATATAAAATATTTAATATACCAACTGCATATGTAAGTGCTGTCAAGTTGTAACTGACTTATGGTGACCCCAGCAAGAGGCTTTCAAACCAAGTGAGAAACAGATGTGGTTTGCCATCACCTTCTTCCACAGAGTCTTCCATGCTGGCTTCCCATCCAAGTACTGACCCTGCTTAGCTTCCAAGATGTGATGTGATACAGCTATACCATACCACCTTTCCACCAATATACCAATTAGGAAAGCAGTTTTTAGCAGAAAACATTTATCTGTGGCTTCCAGATTTATTTGTTATTTAATTAGCTAAAAGCATAATTGAAAACTCTCAGAAGCAGAATTTGATCCTTCATCTGAAAAGAAACTATCTTCACTTTCTTTTGCACTGCATGACACCTGTAATCAAGAGTGCTTGAGCTACTGCTTTCTGGTTGCTGTAGGGAGGATACTGCAACCATTTTACTGCATATAACCACATGCTCATGTTTCTGCCACTCCACTGCTCCTGAGGTGTGATAAAATCCTCCTGGGTAATGTTCAAAATGTTAAACAATCAACTTACATTTTGGAGGAAGAACTTGTCCCTTGATCTCCTGTATGAGTTGGTTGTAGCCTGGGAAGATAGGAAGCGCTGAGGACAGGAAAGAGAAGGAGAACTGGGCTTCTGCAGGCTTCCAGAGCTTTGCTCTGTATGATCATAATTTTATAAAAATAAATCCTCTTAGAATTATCTTTCTGTATTCGTATTGCTTGATACAATGGTCATTTCCATGTGAACTTCCTCCCCATGGTTCAACAGTGATTGTGACTGGAGCCAAAGGAGAAGAATTGTATACACAGGGGTGGACCTGTGGCTCAGTGGTAGAGCATTTGCTTGGGGAGCAGAAGGTCACAGGTTCAGTCTCTGGCATCTCCACTTGAAAGGATCAGGTAGCAGGGCAAACAGCAGCTCCTAGGAGATGTTTCAGGTTGTGAAAGACCTGTGCCTGCCCATTTCTCAACTGCATCATGGTCTTGATCTACATAGACATTCTGTATACTGGCTATTTTAAAAAAAAAATGCCTTGGAGCTCTTTGCATATAACTAGGGATGGGCACGAACAAAACCACAAAGTAAAATTCATCACAAATTTTTGCCCTGTTTGTGGTTCATGAAGTCAAGTTTGTGGCAGGGCGACCAGCAATAAATTTCCACGAACTTTGACATATGTGGAAGTTCATGCTGAGAGTAGATGCATTCCCAAACACATTGTCTCTGCTGAATAATGATGTTTACAGAACTTCAAAGCAACAAATTGGAAGGCATGTAGAGGAACATCTGGGGGACTTTGATGTCTCTAGCTTGCACAGGACCCATTCTTTACACTAGAGATGTGCAATTTTTTAACCATTTGAGGGGGAAACGTTTTTTTTCTGGGTCCAGTAGACCCAAGAAGAAAAATATCAGTAAATAGCCAGGATGGAGCTGGCTTGGCTTCTCCTTCAGCTCCAAATCGTTCCCCATGGCACACAGATCCTGGCTGGGTGGGCTTCTTGTGCAGCCCAGTTTAAACCGAACTGCAAGAGATGCCAGCTCCAAGAACTCCTGTGCTGTGGGAAGGAGATCCCTCCCCACGGTATGCAGATCCTGGCTGGGGGGCCTTCTCCTGCAGCCTGGTTTAAACCAGGATGCAGGAGAAGCCAGCCCCAAGCCAAGCCGGTGGGAACAGTCTGCTCCCTCAGCACAGCTAAACCTCGGGCTGTCTTCAGCAGTCCCTTTAAACTTTAAAGGATGGGGGGATCTGTCTTTCTAGCGTCTGTTGTATTGTCCCTACAACAGGCTTCCCTCCTAGTTTTAATATAAGTCTGACACACCTGCCCACTGCACCCATCAAAATAATGGGCCGCTCGCTGATTTAAATATAACATGAGAGTCCCTTTAAACTTTAAAGGGACTGCAGTAGAAGCTCAATAAACAGCTGAGAGGTGGGAGCAATCTGCTCCAGCCTCTTCACTGTTTTTGGATCTACCCAGTAATTCCTGAATATATCCAGGATTTTTTTTGACATTTCCCCCCCCCCAATTTTCCTCAGGACAGGGGGACCTGTCTTTCTAATGCCCGTTGTATTGTCCTACAACGGGCTTCCCTCCTAGTCTTAATATAAGTCTGACACACCTACCCACTGCACCCATCAAAATAATGGGCCACTCACTGATTTAAATATAACATGAGGGTTTGGGCTATTTAGCTGTCATTCCAAGTTTCTTGATGTGATTTCATCTTTTACAAAAAAGAAAAGGAAAAGGTGTATTCCTCTGTAGAGGCACAAGCCTTAAGGCAAGCATTTCTTTCACCTACACCACTATCAACATTCCATGTAATAAGATGTAACTTGATTCTGCTTCCCTTGAAATTAATGTGTTGGCTTCAATGTAAGCAGACTTCAACTTGTATTGTATGTGAGCTCTGCCTCTGCAATTGGAATCAGGATTAAACAGTATTAGTCCCCCCTTCTTACTTCATTTGCCTTGACGTGTGCAGTTCTATCAAAATTCTAATAGACTAACCATTAAATGACTTGCTGTTTATATTATAGACTCTTTGAAATTTAAAACTGACATTGTAAGAATTGGAATAGCAGAATTTACAGAAGCATAGCTGCTTCTCCTGCTGGATATGTGATAATTATTTTTCAACTCATTTGCATTCAAAAGTAATTAAAGTATACAAGAAAATTATGTGCAGAGTGTTCTTTGAGATGATGCAGAAATTCCATAGAAATTTTGCAGTGAGAGCTTTAATAATGGATGATTTAAAGTATCATTTTCTAAAATGTTGTAAGATTGTGCCCTTAAAAGAATAAGGCCCCCCGGAGGGGGGTTTACTTTATTTTTTCTGGTGAATCTTAACAGCTGACGTTGTTTAATACAGTATAAAATCAATAACTTTTGAATCTATTTCTTAAAAAAAAGTTGATTCATGAAAATATCCAAGTGATATTTGCATGTACCTGAGTAACAGATATTTAACTGCAAATTACTCAGTGGCAATCTGATGTAAGGAACTCCACCATGTTCTTCCTCATTCTACTTCAAAGGCTTCAGCTACAGAATGAGGCTTTCCCATGTAGAGAAGTCACTGGCCTGGATGACTGAAAACAAATATGATGGAGGCCTAAGATGTGGGCATCATCTTTTGCAATCACCTACCAGGTTTTTGACTGACCTGGTTGTATCTATTTTAATACCCAGCTGTGGGGGGTTTTTTGTAATGAACCTCAGTACCACCCATTCAGAGGCATGCTATTTACTCACCAACACCTATTGATAGTTGGTTCCTAGTTCAGTAGCCCCCTTTCCATGCTGCTGAGTCAGCTTGCAAAGTCAGTGTTGGAGTGGCATTGCAGCCCCCATCCTCTCTGTTTCTGGTACAAAGGCTCACTGGATCTAGCTATTAATTGCTTGGTGTGGCATTTTCTCTGCACTGAAAGAGCTGCAGGTTCCACAACAGGAACCATTTTCCCAGGTGTAAAAATGCAGTCGTGGGGGGAAAGTTGCACCTACAGGATCTCTGTCTGTCATGCAACTTGTTAAAGGCATAAGGAATCAAGGAAAACAATGGCAGCCCTAGTTTTGCTTGTAGCAAAACAAAATCACAAGAGTCTGAGGTAGTGCTTCATAACATGCACTGACTTGTTTGCCCCTTGAGGCCTCCATTCTACATCAGCTTCTGTCCACTCATCTTTAATCATATTTTCCAATACAATGCTTCCTCTGAGTGACTTGGAATTCCAACTCCAGCAATACTGCAACGTTGATAAGTTTGCATCATTTCCAGGTTCTTCCACAGGCACAAGAAGCATGTTGCAGGTTCAGCCCAAATAAAGCTGGGGCAGTACAACACAATATGAAACAACATTAAAAGGGACGGCGGCTCAATGGAAGAGCCTCTGCTTTTCATACAGAGGGTCTCAGGTTCAATCCCCAGAGCCTCCAGTTAAATGAAGAGAGTAGCAGGTGAGGCGACATGCCTCTGCCTGAGATTCTGGAGAGCTCCTGCCAGTCTGAGTAGACAATACTGACCTTGATGAACCAAGGGTCTCATTCAGTATAAGGCAGCTTCATGTGCTCATATGTCATTAGAATAGTTCAAAGACTATCCTTGAATTAGCACTGCTTTAAGTTTTCCAGCTGGATGTAGTAAAACCAAATGTCTACAGAAACAACTATTCCTTGGCTTGTAAGGCAAGCTTCTGCGTGCCCAGGGATGATCTTCCAAGGGTAATGAAGCATATATGCAGTCAGTAGATTTCCTTGACAGCTCGGATTCTTGTTTTTTGCTGTAACACAAGAGAGCTTAAGCTGACAAATATTCAAACAGATTGCACTCTACAGTATTATTTAGTGGTTTTTTGACTGCTAGAAACAAATTCTTTTCAACTAGTCAGTATTGACCTCAAGCAGCCATCCATATCACTTGTGTGTCTTACCCATGCACATATACAGATTTTATCTTTGTTCTAATAAAAGACTGGGGTTCCAAGGATCATGAATGGCAGAGACAAACTCTTTGAATATCAGATGCTGTACTAAAATTGCAGATGTGTGTTCATAAATTGAAGGGATGCAGTGGTTTGTTTTGTTGACATAGACATGGCAGCATCCTGCGTCTTGCTTTGCCAGAAATGTTTTTGGAATGTTGTGCCAATGTGTATTTGCTAATGATTTGCTAATACTTGGGGTGGTAGTGTGATAGGTACCACTCCTGTTATATGCAATAAAATCAGAAACCTAGGAAAGAAGGGGGAAGGTGTTTGTTTTGACTGCGCTTTCCTGTTAGGTGTTTTCCAGATTACCCTAATTTTCCATTTTCATTCCCCTACATTACTGGAGTTTTTTTCTCGTGTCCAGACAACTTTGTTAAAATCTCCGTGCTGACCCAGTCTCCCCACCCCCATTCTTTCCTAAACTAGTTTTTCCTGTACTTTTTTTTCCATTGCAGAATGAATTGGCAAGATAGCCTCTTGCTTGGAATCTGAACATTTTTTTCCCGCCTCATGGATAACTGCAAGCATTTTTCTTATTTGTATGCCAGCGTTTCAGTGGTGGAGGGCACCTGCACTGAAACAAATGGTCAGTTCCACTGGGAGCAGTGTTCCCTCTAAGCTGAGTTGGTGTGAGCTAGCTCACAGTTTTTTAGCCTCCGGCTCACACATTTTTTCTTGGCTCAGTAAGGATGGCTCCAGAGCAAACTAATTTCTACAGGAGCCAAATCGCTGACTCACAATGCCAGTAGGTCACAAGGTAGAATTTTTGCTCACAAGACTCCACAGCTTAGAGAGAGCATTGATTGGGAGGCCCAGCACCCACAGCCAATCATTGCTTTCTTTACCATTCCTTCACTCACACTCGAGCAAATACTAGAATGTCTCAGGGTGCCATTTTCAAATACATTTGCAGTGTGTGCACTGTGTGCAGCTAGCCTTCATGCCATAGAAGGAAACAAGCTGTTATGAGCTGTGTACTAATGCAGATCAGGTAAAGGAATTCAAAATGGGAGTGCATGTGTGTGAAAGAGAATGCTCAAATGCGGGAAAAGATGCAATCAATAAGGGGTGAGACACATACTCAGGTTTGGTGTGGTGTGACTCTCAGGTTTGGTGTGGTGGATGGGGAATGTACTGATAAGGGGATTTCTCAGCCCCCTTGGGGCTGCTGCTGTAACACTTCAGTGCATGCACACACTTGGAGGGGAATGGAAAACCAATCCACAATGTCAATGTGAAAAACTGACCGGGGGTGGTGGGATGAGGAAAACATGTGACACACGAGTAGGCCCTGCAAAATCAGGGCTGCAGCCGGAGGTAGTGTACAGCATGGTTAGGGAGAAGGATGAGGAGGCCAGCTGGGTAGCTGGTGGGTTTAAAGGCTTGTTGTGGGGAAAGCAAGGTGGAGGTTGCTGGAGTAGCAGACGGAGATGAAGCCAAAGAGCTGGCAAAGAGAGCATTGGGCAGGAGCAACAAAGAGAGTGCAGCTGTGGAGAGCTCATCAGAGGCATCACGAGGAGGCCCAGCAGGACGCTCAGTAGTTGCCTAATGACGTGAGGGAGAGGCCTGCAGAACGACAGAAGCAGGAAGTGAGAGGACTGAAAAGAAAAGACAGGACTGGTGTGGTAAAGGGAAACTGACTGAGCAGAAGACAAGAATGGACTGGGGGGGAATGGACTGACAAGAACACTGGGAGAAAGACAAATGTGGTGTGGGGGTGTGGCAGGTAGCAGCTAGCAGCTGAACGCATGTGATAAGTGCTGTAAAAGATAGTGAAGGGGAGGCTAGCAGAATGTTATTTATTTATTTATTTACTTTAGAGTGTACCTGTATTAGCCCATTTTGCCAGATCGATGCACATAACACAGGTCATGTATGGTTTATATCTACAAGGTTGCACCCCTAGACTTTAAGAACATAAGAACATAAGAGAAGCCAATGTTGGATCAGGCCAATGGCCCATCCAGTCCAACACTCTGTCACACAGTGGCCAAAAATACCAGGTGCCATCAGGAGGTCCACCAGTGGGGCCAGGATACTAGAAGCCCTCCCAGGCTTCTGGAATGGCCACCAGTTTCAGAACCTGAAATTATAGGTTTGATAGCCACACTATCCTCAGGAAAATCCCCAGGGGAAGATATGATTCCGCCAGAGCTGTACAAAGCTTTCCCCAAATGGTGGGCTCCCCTGTTGGCTAGAGTATTCATGCAGATTAATGAGTCAGGTGTGATTCTTTCTGGTTGGAAATTGAGCATAGTGGTGCCCATACATAAAAAAGGGGACATTGTGGACCCACACAATTATAGACCAATAAGCCTATTAGATATAGCAGCAAAACTATACAGTAAATACTTGCTGTTAAAACTGCTTTAGGAAGGGCTTGGGAACAATCTGTCACTGCCAAACCCTTTACCAACTGGCAACAAAGACACTTTACATAGCTTTTGTTGACCTGGCTGCCACATTTGACTCTATAAATAAGGACTGCCTTTGGTCAAAATTAGCTAAAATGAATGTTGAGAGGCAGTTATTACTGCTCCTTCGAGAGCTACATACAGATACTTCTGCTCAGATCAGAGTGGGAACCTCCGGCTCTCTAACTAGTAGAATTCCTGTAAGCAAGGGTGTGAAGCAGGGATGTGTGCTGGCTTCATCGTTATTCAATCTGTACATCAATGATACAACAGTCTCTCTTTCTCAGGTCCGCAATTCTTACCTCCATCACTAGGCCAACAAAAAATCTCAATTCTCCTTTATGTGAAATGATATGCGAAAATTGGCATGAGAAGGCTTTTACAGTAGTTAGGGAAATATTGTAGTGAGAAAGCATTGAAAATAAACTACGCAAAGACCAAAGTAATGGCCTTCAGGAGAAAGCCTAAAATTGCCCATTGGAGTATTCTTGACAATCCTATTGAACAATGCAGAGCATTTAAATATCTTGGAGTAACTTTCATGGAGACCCTGAATTGGAAAAACCACACTGCATCAGTAAAATCCTTAGCTTTAAGAATGGTAGGATCAATTTTACCTTTTTTTCATACAAAGGGCAGGTGCCTGATTGATCCAGCAGTGAAATTATTTAACATCTTTTATATGGAGTTGAAGTTTGGGGTTGGAAGGAGGATATTTTGGCTAACTTGGAGGTAATCCAAAATCAATTTATAAGGTGAATTGCCCAGAAGCACTCCCACTTCTTTGATGAGGGCTGAATTGGGACTTCCCTCTCTTAAGGCCTGGACACATTTGAGGGTTATAAAATATTGGAAAAAGAACATATATCAGAGCTCCAATTCCATAAGCTATCAATCAGATAACTCACACTTTGATAAAGACCCTACCCACTCTAACTTTATCAATACCATCATCCAAAGATATACCATCCCAGATGACCTCTTTAGGGCATCAGCTGAAAACATGCATTGGATATATGACGCTGATGCATTGATCAATCATGCTCTAATTCTGAGATCCAAAGTGGCTCCCTGGTATAAATTCTGTAAATTGGACCATCGCAGGTTGAGCTACTTAATCAACATCTCCAACTTTATCCTCAGAGTTCCCTTTACAGCCTTGCGATTTCAATCTGTGCAGACAGCACTTTTTGGCTGGCCGCTGTTTGCATACTCCAAAAGAGAACTGTCTTTGCATATGTGGCCTGTCAGTGTTGGAGGACCTTTCTCACGACATGCTTTACTGTCTGTTACATAGTATCCCAAAAGAGAAATTTCTAGCAGGAATCCTATTGGCTATGCAAATATACACAGAAACTCAGATAATAATGCATATGTATCTTATAGAGTTTCTTTGTTTGCTTTAGCATTGTCCAAAATTAGATCTAAGGGGCTGGTTACCTGATTAAATCCTTTTTATTATCATGATTTGTAGTAAATTTTAATCTGATTATAATGGTGGTAATTTTTATCATTGCTACGGTGCCTTTTGTATCTTGTAATGGCCAATGGCTTAATACAATAAATTTACTTGTACTTGTGTACCTGTACTAGAGTAGCCAAGGTAGAACCTGGGAGGGTGTTTCTGCCGATTTGGCAGGAACCCTGGTCTGAGGCCACTGTCAAGTTCACAGCATGTAAGTGTGTAATAATCATACTGATAGCACAGTTATCAGATCTGCCACAACACTGGCGAAAACCCAGAAGGTGGCTGCAGTCTGGAAAATGCATTAGTCCTATGGCCTCTGGGAGGTTACATGTTTGGCTACCCCCTCCCTTTCTTTGAGATTTAAAGGCCAACACCTCTGCATGATCCCGGGGATTCTATCTGTATTAATGTTCTTCTCACTCTCCCCTATACAAGATTGCCAGAATGTGTCTGCAGTTTTCCTACAGCTTCCTAGGGCATATGTGCCAGTGCAGTGGGAGTGGGGCCTGAATCTCTCCACTGTTTCCAAGAATAGGTGGGGACCTGGCTGGCACAATCAACCATCCATCCTTCTTCCATCTTTGTGTGGGAAACGTCACACTCCTCAGTAGATTTCCCATTTTTTATTAATATGCCATTTTGTTTGTTCAAGCAAGCTGATACTGCACACTTGTGATTTGATTCAGAGGTTTTACCCCAGTCGTCTAATTCTTTCTCAGTGGAACTATTTGTCCAGGCTTACATACAGCAGTGGTGATGTTTCTCCTAAGGGCTGTTTGGGGTAGAGATTTAAGTATATCCCCACCATATGGTCTGTTTGGGGTAGAGATTTAGGTATATTCCCACCAGCACTGCATGAGGGAGATGTGGGTCCCAGCCAGCTCTTCCAAGAGAAGAGAACTATCCTTAGTCCCAGCCCCATCTTTCCCTGCCCATATATTGTATTTATCTATTTTTAATACTACAGGGTAGCTTTTGGTGATGCTGAATTTTAGCAGTGGTGACTTTTTGTACTAGTGCAAGTAATGCAGGCTTGAGACTCTGGTACAATACTCTGAATGTGCCATATCCCAGTTACTATTTGCAAGGCTGAGTTATGGGGGGTTATTCACATTAACAAATCAAGAACAGATGCTCTCATGGCAGCCTGAATAACTGTGAGAACAGAACCAGTATTCAGCATAGATCAGTCTGAAACATTTACAATTAGGTGACAATAATTAGTCCAGAATAAAGAAGTTTTAATTCCGGACTAAGTGTGCTTTTATTCTGTAATTTACTGTGCAATCCTAAACAGAGTTGCACCCTTCTAAATCCATTGAAGTCAGTGGGCTGACAAGGGTGTAACACTGTTTAGGACTGCACTTCTAATTTTCCTTATTTGGTTTCTAAAATGGAGGAAATACAATTTGCCCCAATATGTATCTGGATTTACAAATGAAAGTACATCTGCCATGTTATTCAGTGTTACATGGCCATAAATCCCACTGAAGTTAATTGCATAAAATCAGCCTGCAGGACATGGTTAGGAACATAAAAGATCCACAAGGACAAAAACAAGGACTTGTGTCTCCTCTGCTCCATTCATGGCATTCTGGAAAGTTTCAGGATCAGCTTCAGCTGTTCAGGGCAGGTAATAAACAAAACTTCTGGTAATTTGCAATTAGTCTTCTCCTTTCTTTAACTGATGACATCCTGCATTGTAAATAAAGATTTCAACACATCATTTACCCAGATGTAAATAATACATACACAATTTTATAGGAAAGGCAATTTTGAATGAAAGTTCTTTGTATTGAAAATGAATGTCTTTTTTTTAAAAAAGGCTTTTCATCCCTTTATTGCGACTCTCCCAAAATAATCCAGAGCACTGAATGCAGCATGCCTAAAGTGTATTGTGCACACTTGTTCAGTTGAAAAATACTACAGAAACTGTCTTCACCAGACATGCCTTGACCATTAAAAATATAAAAGAAAAAACAATATAAAGAATGAAATTCTGGTCTCTTTTGCCTACCTGCAGAGGTCAGAGTTAAGGGTATTGCCATGGATTTATAAGGAAACTCATATTGCAGCTGTCTGGACTATACTTGGCTTGAAGATAAATCAGCAGGCTAAATTTCCACTGCTGCCAGTTCTTTAACCTTCATAAGTACAAGTGTTCAATCCTGGTCCTGTGCTTTTGCAAAAAAAAGGTCAGAGTCTTCAGAGCCATTTCTTGCACTCAGTTTGAGAAGCGTCAACCACTAAGATCTCTACGTAAGTGTTCTGCCCTAGTAACCAGAAATATAATAATGAACAGTTATCTGCTGCAACTATTAAGAGATCAAAATAGTGTGGAATCAAAGAGGCCACTAAGATCCTGTTGGCCAGTTTCCTTGCTTGCTTTTTAAAAAATGTTAAAGACTTTTCTGAGAACCTATTTAAGTATTACAATGAGATCGACCCACTACTCCCATTATTTTCATGTTGTTTGCATTGAGATCCTGTATTATTTCTGCTAAAAAATGAAGGTTGTATTCTTGTGAAACTATCTTAGGACCAGCAAGGGCTTGACAACTTCTCATCCTGTCCACTGGTATCCTTTGTGGTGAGCCACATGCAAGGGCATCTGATTGGTCATTGCATGACAGAGGAAGCTGGACTAGATGGACCATTTCTTCATTCCAGCACAACTGCTCTTATGTTTTGAATGTTCAGAGGCAACAGAGACATAAGCGGAAGTCTTATCCTCCCAATCCTCTATGTGGTTTCACATAAACACGTCCCAAACTCATTGGTTCTTCCTGGTCTGACTTTTTGTGGCTTGACTAGAAATGCTTCCAGATCAGCCAGAATCAATTCTACTGACATTTATACCTGTACTAGGAATAAGGCCTGTTGTGCAAATAAATACAACGAGCTCTAGAAAGAGGCTCTGGGAGAGTGCCAAGGCCTTGGACACTCAGTGTCAATTTGCTGTGGTGACCTCTGCAGGGTATAATGACACAGAGTCCACCATTTTCTCCAGCGGAACTGATCTCTGCTATCTGAAGAGCAGTTGTAATTTTGAGTGATCTCCAGCCCTCACCTGGAGATTGGCAACAATTGTCACCCAGGAGGAAATGGCTGGTTTGGAGGGTGGAGTCTATGGCACTGAATCTGTCTGAGGTCTAACCCCTCTTCAAATCCCCAGGAATTTCCCAACCTGTATTTGGCAACCCATCTCCTTCATCAACCTACCATTATCTGCCCCTCTGTCTGCAGCTGACTTCTGCCCTCCCTCCTGGAGATCAGTTGTAATTTTGAGTGATCTCCACCCCTCACCTGGAGACTGGCAACAATGGTTCCCTGGGAGAGAATGGCTGGTTGGAAGAGTCTATGGCATTGTACCTCTCTGAGGTCCCACCCCTCCTCAGACCTCACCCTCTCCAGGCTCCACCCCTCAAATCTCCAGGAATTTCCCAACCTGGAGTTGGCAACTCTATCTCCTTCCCAGCCAAGCATCAGCCTGCCATTATCTGCCCCTGATTTCAGCTTTCCATCTCCTCCTCCCTCCCTCCTGGAGATCAGTTGTAATTGTGAGTGATATCCAACCCCCACTTGGAGACTGGCAAGAATGGTTCCCCAGGAGAGAATGGCTGGTTGGAAGGGTGGAGTCTATGGCATTGTACCTCTCTGAGGTCCCACCCCTCCTCAAACCTCACCATCTCCAGGTTCCATCCCTCAAATCTCCAGGAATTTCCCACCTGGATTTGGCAACCCTACCCAGCCAAGCATCAACCTACCTTTATTTCCCCCTCTTCAGCTTTCCATCTCCCCACCACCACCTGCAGCATCCACGGTGCTCTGTAACCCTGACTTCCAAGTCACAGTGGCCATCTCAGTAGGGTATAAGGACACAGAGTCCACCATGTTCTCCAGGAGAAGTAATCTCTGCCATCTGGAGAGCAGTTGTAATTCTGAGTTATTTCCAGCCCTCACCTGGAGATTGGCAACAATGGTTTCCCAGGAGGAAAAGTAGTTTTTCTCTGCAATGGGGACCAAAGCAGTTTACATCATTCCCCTCTCCACCTTTTGACTTGCACAACAACCCTGTGAGGTAGGTTAGGCTGAAAGTCTGTGACTGGTCCAAAATCACCCACTCAGCTTCTACAGCAAGAACCTGGATATAGCAGACCCTGCTCTGAAGTGCTGAGTGCGATGCCCAGGGTAGCCAACCTCCAGGGGGAGCCTGAAGATCACCAGGTATCACAACTGAACTCCAGACAACAGATCTCTCCCCCCCCAGAGAAAATAACCACTTTGGAAGGTGGGCTTTATGGCATTCTGTTCAGCTGAGGCCTCTCCCCTCCCAAAACCCTGGCTTCCATAGACTCTACCAGAAAATCTCCAGGAATCTCCCTACCTGGAGCTGGCAACGCTAGTCAGGACTGGCCTCAATGAGTTCCTCACAAAGGCCTGCGAAGGGTTTCCTTCCTTTGTCTGAACCAAGCTTGGTTGCCTACTGCAGTGAAACGGGTTCCAGTTTACCACTCAGCTGTTTGCCTCCCACCCTCATCCCGTGGGCATATCTCACTCCTTAAATTCACTGCCACCACTCACTGAATCATCACTGCCTTTTTAGAAGGATAGTGAGACCCCTCTGGCCAAATCTCCCTATTTGGAGATGGAATCCCCAATCTTTGGGGGATCCCTGGAAAGCTGGCAACCCAAGGGTCTGGCCTTTCCTTAGTTCCCTGTGCTATCCCTTCCCTTTGTTATTGTGCAGAGTGGGGGAGACTATGTGGTCAGAGCACAACACAGATTATTAGCCCAAATAAAAGAGTTTATTTAACTATTTACACAATTATGGAGCGCGCACACACTAAATGAATAAGGCACACCTGTAGGAGTAAGCACACACCATGAACAAACAGGACATAAATCAACAGGGATTAAACACAATCCTCTTTCCCTACACACAGTACTCTCTAGCTCTGGAGGTTGTGGGCTCAGGATAGGATCTCTCCTTGGACTGACCTGTGGCTCTGCTTCAGCCTCTCTCCCCTGCCCAAGAGAGCTGGGAAACTTTCATTCATTCCCCACTCCAGCCGACTGTGGAGTGGCTGAATTTCTACTGCCTCCCAGGATTCCCCAGGTCTCTGGCTTGTGGCCTAGCTGGAGTCTATATTGATGCTGCCCTGCCCCTAGGGACGGTCCCTCTTTTCCCACACTTTTTGGCCTTGGGGCAGCTGAGAACTGTAGGCCAGCAGATGAGGAAGCCCCATTCAACCCAGTGAGTGATACCCTTGCAGGCCCCTCTCTGGAACTACAGCTCAATTAAGCCTTATGGGGGAACATTTTAAACACAGAGAAGGCAGCCGTCTCACAGACACAGGTAACTGCCATTTTGTTACACATACCAACAGCTTCTGAGGGAAAAATTAGTCCCAGACAGGAGGCAAGCGTCTTCATCAAGAGAGAAAGCCATTTGCCAGAAATTCTGACAGGGCACAGTGGCTGAAGGAGTGGGCAGGAAACAGGAGCAAACCCAGCACCTGGCCAATGGCACGTGAGTACTCTTGAGTGGCGGCTGGGCAGGACTTAGGCAACACAGCCAGTGGCTAGGGACACCCTCTGAGTGACAGATCAGGAAGCCAAATGCTGGGGGAGCGTGTGGAACATTCAGGAAAGAGTCATATGAAAACTCAATAATTAATATATAGAGATTGGTTCTGTTGCTCAGTTGCATATGACTTTGGGCTATCAGACTGACTCTGAAGTCCCAGATTCCCTCTTCTATTAACATTCCATATTGTACATAAATAAGGCCTACAAAGCAGAGCCATCTTGGAGTGGACTGTTGTTACCCCTGTAGCAGTGCCACTTCATCTTGGACTATATAAAAAAGTACTGGGTCATTTGATTGGAGCCCATACTGCAACTCTTGCTGACACCATTATAAATCTTTTTGCAACTGAGGCAACACCAGCATAAGGAGGGTTCTTTCATCTCAGTAGCATGAGAAGGAACAGTGGTATAGCAGTTCCCATGCCATTACAGTAATGTATGCACTCCTTGTTTCAGGTATGAGGGAACTTATTACTCTTAAAAGTTAGTACAATTATAGTATATTTTGAAAATAATGAGCTTTGATGAACTTTATGCTTTTGACATTGCATTATCAAGTGAATCATACTCCTCCCTTGTTTATGCAAATTAATTCTGTTCTATTTGGAAGAGAGCATAGTATCAAATCTCTCTCTCTCTCTCTCTCTCTCTCTCTCTCTCTCTCTCTCTCTCTCTCTCTCTCTCTCTCCCTCTCCCTCTCCCTCTCCCTCTCCCTCTCCCTCTCCCTCTCCCTCCTTCCCTCTCTCTCATCTACCTAAGCAAGGGTGGTCAGCCTGGTGCAGGCAACTCCTGAAAGTTGGAGATTGGAGTCATAATGAATGACATTGTGTCCCAAACTGAGTCAGCATGTCAGAACTGCAGCAGCAGGGCTTGGGGCAGGATATCTCTCACCAAACTGGGATACCTGGGAAGCCTGATGAGAGTTGGTGTACCATATTGGATGACTGAATACAGGTTCAAATGTTACCTCACTAGGGCTGCATTCCTACATCACATGTCATCTTGGGTAAGAAAAAATGCCCACAAACCTGTGTCAGAGCTTCTAAATTTCTGTGTCAGAACTTTTTTTTTTTTTTAATATGGATTCCAACAGATCTAGCATATAGGAACGGACTGTGATCCCTCTGGCTTGTCCAGCAGGGTTTATGCTCTGCTTCATTGTTTTGCAACAGTACAAACACTGTACCAAGGCCACTGTGAAATTTGCTTCATGTTTCTGTCTCCCAGTGAACACGCTGTTTGGCTAAGATTGTTGAAGAAAGGTAAATACTTTCTCAATGATAATCCGTTTGGAAAGACCTTGTCCCACCCTACTGACCCCTTCCTAGAATTAATATGTGGTAATGCTTTGTGTGCCATTAAAAAGAAATCTGTGGCTTTGTTTTCATTTCAATATCTCATATTTTTAAAAATCCAAAAGAAACTTCTGGGCTCAGAAGGGTGTGTCTGATGTTTCCTGTAAGTGAAAACCATGATAACAGCTGCTAGCTTGGCTCATTTTCAACGTTTTTGAACAACAGCAATTTACTATTTCCAGCACACTCACATATAGTGAGTCCAATTCATTGTCCAAGTAAACACCCATCGGATTGTTCATAGAAATCAGTTTGAAATCAGATTTCTAAATCTTTTCTTATTGAGGTCTGCCCCTCCTCTCCAAAAATGGGGTTTCCAAGTGAGTCTATGTTCATTTGGTACCTGTATAATCCACCCTATACTAAATGCTATTAGGTTCCATTGACTTCAACAGGACCAAGTTAAAGCACACCTGGCTGAATTCCCTTTCGTTTGATCTTGCAAGGGGCTCAAGATAAGGGGGGTGGGAAGAGTGGAGAAATGGGACAGAGATGGGGAAGAGCAATAGAATGGAGTGGGAGAAGAAATGGCTGAAAATTGACAAAAAAGGAGAAATTGGTCTAGTTAGGAAGGGACCTAGCAAGGAGGCCCTGATACAGGCAAATTCCCCACTGATATTGCCCAGTGATACTGATGATGGTTCCAGTTTGTGAGGGAATGAGATGCTAGCTTGGCAGGTGAAGTGATAGAAGATGTTTTGTGTTATTTTTCCTTGCGGAAATCTTTACCCCACTGGGGACTATTTACTCTCTTTTTAGAAGCTCTATTTTAGATTCCAATATATGATATACATAAGTAGGGAATCTAGACTGGACAATTAAAACTTTCTTTCCTTTGTTGAAGCTAAAAAAGGGCAGTGACAATAAAGAAAAAATGGTAGTATTGTCGAAGATGGCTATTTTAAAGTAGTCTAATGATCAGTGTTATAAAGGGTAGCACCAATGCTGAATGTGAAATATGACACACATTTGTCAGGCAAAGAAAAATGGAGTATTGCTGCCAGTGCCTGTTCCATTCATACAACTGAGGACAAGCACATGGGTCCAAGACAAGAAATAGGTTTCATGCCTTTGTGCAAATATAGTAAGAATGCATGCATGCACATGTACACACACATATGCACACAAATGATTTACCTTATGTATCAGGCCAAGGTCCACCATCTCTATGAATCTGACATATTCTTTTAAAACTCATGCTAAGCTAATAGCCATCAGTGTTTAAGTAAGTTCTCATATCTGTGTGATATGAAGAAGGCAGTTTATTTTTATTTTTTTTGTCTGTGAAGTAGAGAAAAACATTTATTTATTTTATTTTATGTTATTTATCTTTCGATTTGTATACTGCTCACCCCCGGAGGGCTCTGAGCAGTTCACATATTTCATTAACACAAATCCGAACTTAGGGCCACATACAAGGGGGGTGACAAGCCTACCAGGCACCCTTATTGCAGCGAGTTGTTGTTATTTCCTGTTATTTCCTGTTGCTTTGCGGGCGACGTCCTCCTGGCGCTGGTCTTTGATTTTTTCCGACCTTTTTGTGGCTGTTGCGACATCTTTTGAGTTCGGGCCAAGCACACGTTTTGCGCATGCTCGTTGATGGCCTCTGTCCATCCGGCTCCGGCCTGTCATGCCGCCCCGCCTCCGTGCCTGTCGACCCGGCCTCCTTTCGCTCGCCCAGCCTCGCCAACCGCCGCCATTCTTTTTCTGCCACCGCCATCGCTCGCCGCCGCTCACGCTGCTGCCACTACGCCACAAGGGCGGGTGCCCCCCCGCTCTAGGAGCAGGTACCCATTTGTCTTAATTGCCCTTTAATGGGCTTTTGAGCCGCTGGGTGAGTGGGAGCTGGAACCTAGGGCTGGGAGCTCACTCTGGCCGTGGTGGGGCTCGAACAGCCGAAGCTGTTCGGCCAGATGTTGTGCATACTTTACTTACTGCCTGCACCACCACTCCCATATCCACAGTCTCTACACTGCTCTAGTTGTTGTTTTGTTCTGAATGAAAATTCTCCATATGCTTTAGGCCTTTCATCTAGGAAGGACAAAGGACAAAACAACCACGATGCTGAAGATCCATGTTCAGGTCCCAGATTTTTAAGTTCGGTGCAAAAAGCAGCCATAGGGGAGGTCAGGTGGATTGGGCTCCTGATGTAGGGGAAGAGATTCCCCCATGGCATGAAGATGATTGCCTTTCTACTCAGACTCCCTTTCCTATTCGTTCTCAACAATGAGCCTGCTTTTACACTGTTTCAACACCCAATTTGGCATTTTCAGTAAGATTTACACTGCAATCCCGAGATCTCTTTCCCGGGTACTTGCAATTTAGCCCCATCAGTATAGGAGAAGAGGCTTGGAAAACCTGCAGATGCCTGCAGAACTAGCTAAGCAGATAATAAACGGTTGCAGAATCATCAAAATAAACTCACAGCTTGATAAATCTAGCTTGAAAGAGTGGAGGGGAAAACGAGGAACAAACAGTACAAGCTGCTCTGTCTGTCCCCACTGCCAATGGGAAAGCTCCAAATACAGACTGTGCTTTTGGCATCAGCTCCCTGTGCACCATAAGCAAGACGGGCTCTGTACCTGTTCCATCGTGAATGGAATAAGGGAAATCTGAATGGCACTGGCATATGGAATAAAAAAATTCTGTGCTATCAGAAAGGAACATGCATGTGTACCAAGAGAGCTACCTTGGGAGGGTGCAGACACATAACTGCACTGCCTATACTATATGGAATCCTGTTCCACAAGAAGTCTGCCTCGCCCCATACTCGCTGGTATTGCACTGTACAGGCACTTTCATACATGTGAAATAATGTAGTTTCTTTCTTTCTTTTTTTTTGTCTGTCACACAAAGAACCTTTATTTAACTAATCTTATGAATCAATTGATTAAGTCTGCACCTGAGTAAAAACAATAGTCCTGAAGGGGAAACAATGCTTTGTTTTGAAAACATTAGTGCTACAGTCTTAAAAGACAACACATATGTTATGGTCTTAAAGATAACACAAAAATAGCTCTGCAACATTTAGCTATCATTATACAAACAGGATTTCAAGCTGTTTTTTCACTTCTTTAAAAAATGCAAAGTACTTTTTGATTTTTATATGCATCTATGTGATGTATATACAAATCTTTGGGATGCACACATGTCCCCACTTCCATTGTCACATTTGATTTCTGGGCAGAATGTTTATTAATACAGTTTATATCTCCTGCTGCTCTTTTGAACGCCAAGGGAGTGCATGGGCAATACAATAGATGTACTTTTCATTCATTAAAAGAATCCTAAAAGTCTGTTGCCCAGATTAATCAGGATACCTTTTTAATTGATCAGAAGCACTAAAGACGAATGCCTTCTATGTATGCTCACCCATAAATTGCAGTGCTGGCATGCCACTAACATTTGCCTGCCTCCTGTAAAGAAATAGCCACAGCTGCCTGACACACTTATGCCCTCTTCCCCAAAGAGAGTTGTCATGTTGTTTCAAAGCAGAGCTGTTATTTTAAATGGTTGGGGTTTTTTATACTGCAACATTTTCCTATTAAAAGTCATTCAAAGCGGTGACCCCTCCACCTGCACCGTCATACTCCTTCAGCATTCTTTTTTTTTTTATATAATTTCTTTAATTTTAAACAACCAACAACAACAACCACAAAAAACAAACATAACATATATAAACACAAACACATCAACAAACCGACCATCAACATCAATAATAAAAAAGATAACAATCACAAACAAGACGGCATGAGTGACCACGTCGTCTAATCTAACACAATAGCAGATATCCTCACCTTTCATCCCATTAACATAAACCATAATTTGTCTCTTTTAACCACCTATAAAATCCCGACCAATATTTTCCAAATTCTTCCATACTTTTCTCTTCCAACATAAATGTCAATTTCTCCAATTCTGCTATATCATATACCAATTTGCATGTGGATCTTGCCATTTCACACAGTAAAATCCAGTTGCAATGTGCATTTAAAGTGGATTGAAAGGGTGTTATTTAGTGTGTGGCAGTAGTTTTGTTGACTAGTAGTTATGGCTTTGTTGGTTTTAATGATGCTGCTTTAATAGTATCAATATAATAGACAATCAGGCGGTACTCCAATGACTAACACCTTTGTTTTACTGTAACACTGTGTTTCATGTTTGGAAGTTGTTTCATTTTTGAGGAAGGGGTGAAATGTAAATGCTTGTAATAATAGCAAAGACTGCTAGCTCTGCAGGGGTAGTGGCAACAGCATGCAGACCAAATTACTGACTACATGGATGACAACAGTACCATCCCAATGAATGTGCAGCATATATATGGGGAAAGAGGATGTTGTCCAGTTGTAGTGATAATAGGCATCTGTGAATAGCAGCATCCTTGCATGCTACATTAACCTATTTAGAAAATTCCTACACCACCTCTCTAGGGAAACTGCCTGAGGTTGCTTACAAAATAAAACATAAAACTCTGTAAGTTATTACTTAAAACCCAGAATGAGCACAGGCACCTGCAAAGGGTTAGCATAAGCCATATTCCACTAATACTCACATAGCAAAGAGTGCCACAAATATGATGTTCCTCTTTCAAAAAGGAGCCTGTAAGTCTGCTACTACCTCATTTTAGTTCCTCTCCCAATGACAACAGGAGTTAAAATGTGTTGAGGGCTTCCTTAAGTGAAGCAACTGTTCTCAGAAACTTACTTAAGGCTGCAGTCACACACACTAAATAATCCACTTTCAATGCACTTTCCAACTGGATTTTGCCAGTTCATGCATTAAAATAACATTGGAAAGTGCACTGAAAGTGGATTGAAAGTGGATTATTTAGTGTGTGTGTGTGACCATAGCCTAAGATTGACCACTCCTGTCCAAAGCCCGCAAGTCACTTTTGTGCCTACTTTGGCCCGTGAGCCTAATTGATTTGGTGCATAAAGCTGAAATCCAGGTCTCTCTTTGGCACTTCACGTATATGTTTGTGTGTTTAACTCTGTGCTTCAAGAAATGCTTTGAATGGAATGGAGTGATGGTGATGATCCGTCAGGCAAGAGCCCTTGAGGTGTGAAACCAATACAAAAAGCATCTTTATGCCTTTTCCACTAAAATGGTTGAATGGCATTTGACTCTGGGCTTGAGTCTTTCTTACAAAAGGATTTAAGTTGGAAGTCTAGTGCTCGCTTCAAAGGGCCTTCAGAAGTCTCTTTGAATCTCCTTCTTTTCAAAACGACCCTGGACAGACTTGAACTATTAAAATCTTGGGAAGTGGCTTTTCTATTTTTCTGGCTGCATGCTGTTTCAGTTTCGATTCATGTCTTCTATGAAATTTGAGACCTTGGGAAAGGGTCATTTCCAAGGGCAAGTATCATTGATCTGAACAGAAATGTTTGAAACATATCTAGAAAATTAAAACATCTTGAACAGAGGTAACTAGCTCTGCTTATGAGAGAAACCCTAATAAACCATAAGAATTAGTATAGAATTCTGTATACTTCTAAAGAACTTCTGTAGAAAAGATCAAATTTAATACTGAAAATCAGTTCCTTTAGTTTAGCCCTCTGTCCAGCATATACCTTTTCCACTACAGTCAGAAGAGAGAACAAGGGAATATGTGAATACTCTTTATAGTCCCTAGAGATGGATGGATGGTATTTTCCTCACTGGGATCATGAGGTGGGCTGAATTCACTGAGGACATGAAGATATGTGTCAGCCTCATAGGTGGGTAGGTGTGTGTGTGTATTGGTGGGGACGGGTACATATTGGTGGAACTGGTAGATGGAACCTTTGCACCCTTCTGAACATTTCAGGCACCAGCCACTTCTGATATCTCCAGTAAAGAAGAAGAAGAAGAGAAGATTGGATTTATACCCTGCCCTTCACTACCCAAAGGTGTCTCAGAGTGGCTTACAAACTCCCTTGCCTTCCCCTCCCCACAACAGACACCCTGTGAGGTAGGTGAGGCTGAGAGAGCTCTGACAGAAACTGCTCTTTTTCAAGAACAGCTGTGCCAGAACTATGGCTTGCCCAAGGTCATCCAGCAGGTGCAATTGGAGGAGTGGGGAATCAAACCCGGTTCTCCCAGATTAGAGTCCACTGCTCCTAACCACTACACCAAACTGGCTCTAAAGAATGTTCTAGATTACAGAAACTGAAGGAAGTGTGAACTAAGTTTCCGAAACCTTAAAAATAATATAATGATTCAAAGATGCATGCATAACAATCTGAAATTTTAGGAACATAACATTAATCTCCCTACATCATTCTGACAGTAACAGAACACTGAGTTGTATCAGGAATATATAGGTCTGCCAACCTCCAGGTGGGGCCTGGAGATCTCCTGGAATTACAACTGATCTCCGGACTATAAAGAACAGTTCCCCTGGAGGAAATGGCTGCTTTGGAAGACAGCCACTATGACATTATACCCTGCTGAGGTCCTTCCCTTCCCCAAATCCTGCCCTCCCCTGGCTTCACCCCCTAACTCCAATATAAAATGCATTATTTCTGACCAGAGTCTAAAACACACACACAAAAGAAATAAGGACAAATTACCAAATAGATAAGTCCCTCTTCATTTTGGGGATACATCAGGACCATGAAAAATAATTTTTAAATTGAAGGTATTCCTGGTCCAAAGGTCAGAGTAACTTGCAACTTTGTGGTTTGTGAGACAGTTTGGTGTAGTTGTTAAGAGCGGTGGACTCTAATCTGGAGAACCGGGTTTGATTCCCCACTCTTCCACATGCGGCCAGCTGGGTGACCTTGGGTCACAGTTCTCTCAGAGCTGTTCTCTCAAAAGCAGTTCTCTCAGAGCTTTTTCAGCCCCACCTACATCATGTCATGGGTGTTGAGGAAGGGCTGTCGCCAGCTCCAGCTGAACCCACAGCTGGCCCCTCTGAAGCTGTAGAGATCAGCAATTTACCATCACAGCCTGCACAGGCACCTGGCTCAGAGACGGCTGAGCAGCAGACACCGATCGACAGTCCTCCCGATTCGCCCCCAAGGGTTGCTTGCTTGTGAGATAGACTCTGGCAAGACTTAGCAGTAAGAAGACACTAGGCTGAGAAGCAGGCGAGCTGTCAGTCCTGAGTTTTAACAGATGCTGGGCTGCCGGTGCCCCTGTGCTAATTGGAAACAGCAGCAGAGAGCTATTTGGCTTCAGGCTAAGCTGGCTTTGTTTGTGGATGCAAACTTGTCATTACTCCATGATGCCTTGTTGCTCTCCACCCCCTGTTCTAAACCCTCATTCCTGCTACCTACTTCTGGCTTTTGACCCTGGCTTGATCAACCCTGCTCCTGGTTTGTGATTTGGACTGTTGCTCTCGGCTCCTGCTAACTTCCTCTGGCTTCTGACCCTGGTTCAAATGACCTTGCTACGGGCTTGCACTCTGGACTTTCACTCTCGGCTCCTGCTTCACACTTTTGACACCAGACCCTGGACTGAACTCCTTCTGCCTGCGCTCCAGACCTTGACACATCACAGGGTATCTGCTGTGGAGAGAGGAAGGGAAGGAGATTGTAAGCCACTCTGAGTGAAGGGCAGGGTATAAATCTAGCTCCTCCCCCCTCCCCCTCCCCCTCCCCCCACATGCAGGAAGCAAATTCCATCAAGGCCTCCCCCAGCCAAGCCCTCCTTCCTAGCCAGTATACCACCCTGGCTCTCCATGGTTGCAATTAAAGGATTGCATCATCTCTGATATCATCATCTGAGTTTTTTTTTTAAATCCAATTCACCTTTAATAAACACCTTTGTATGGGTAATAACAGGCAGCAGCCTTGTGCCTTAATCTAGGAATTACCCTTAATTTGAGCTCCTACCATTTCTAATCCCAGTGCTCCAGATCAGCTGCTCTGCTCAACAGTGAGTGTGAGATCTGATCTTTCCTATGCACAGCAATAACAACAGGGCAAGAGCCTTTGCTTCATGCTGCGTCTGCTAGACATTTCACTTTGGGAGCATGGCATGACAGATGTGTTCCCCAAAAATTCCTTCATGTTGACTAATTCTCTGCCACTAAGGGAAGCTTCAATAAACAGCTCGAATCCAATCCTGGTTCTGGCATCATACATACTGCTTTTTTGCACTTACCCACATGTTCGCTATACAATAAATAACACTGAAATAACATTACACTAGAGAAGGGCAGACTGAGCGCACTGCACACCAGTGGCAAAGTTCCCCCCCATCCCATGTACTCATTCTAATTATTATTATGACTAGATACTTAGCCTCAGGTGTGCTGAGGAAATCAGTATGACTCATCTGTCTAATGCAGCAAATGCAGGGGTGGATGTTGTCCTGATGGGTTAATCATTCCCATCTTTGCTAATTCCTGTAGCTGTGCAGGCCAGCTTTCGTGGCGCTTAGTGGGTGACTTCTCTGCTGAAATAGCCTTTTTGGTAGCATAGCTTATCAACTGTGTCATAAAATTAGAGGGAACAATGGCTGTCTTGAGGATATGAGCCTTGCACATGGTGAATGTTGTCCGTAATGATAGTTTCTGCATTGCTTTTTTGCCATCCTTTATCACTGATTGCCTTAATGCCTGATCCTCTCAGAGTGCCTTTTAATCAATCTTCTAAATCATCATTTCTTACAGAATTATTTTGCTAGCCTGCCTGCCTTCCTGAATTTTTCCACACAGAGCTGAGCTATCATCATGCCCCAACAGCGGTCCTATTCTGACCTTACCTTATTTCTCTGGGAAGATAATGCTTTGAAAGTGGGGAACTGAATCTTAACAATGAACCATGTTTAAACTAGAAAAAGAATATAGCTCAATCCAAGGATTTGCTTGTCCAGCAAATAGTGCAGTTTCAGCTCTTAAGACATCTCATGGACCCAAGGAGGGGCAAATACCTTAGATAATGGGCAGGCTGAAGTTCACCAGTGGCACCAGATCGGCCTAGTATCACCTACCTTCCTAGCCTAGGATGTTTATATGCTGTTATGTTCCTGTCCCAGCTGGAACTACTTACAGATCTTCGTCGTGGTCTCTGTGCAGTCCCACACATGGGTTGGGCGCCTGCGCACGACCTCGATCGGAGAAACTTCTAGAGCTTTACCTCAGAAGAGCTTTTGGCGGGCTCTCCTCCCGCCCTGGGGGAGGAGACATGCACTGCGCATGCCCAGAGCGGGAGAGAGAGCCGCCTCCCACTCAGTTCTTCTTCGACCGCCTTCGTGTTCACACCTCGTTCCTGTCGTTCCTCCATTTACCTCAGCTGAGTATATCTTTCTTCGCTTTCGCTTTCTTTTTCCATCTGCTTCTTTCTCTTCTAAAAAATATTTACAAAAAAAAAAATAATAATCTTTGTCTATCTCTCTTTCCCCCCCTCTCCTTTCTTTGGAGGGTGGGTGGGGATTTTTGTATGGGAAAGACTCAATTCTTTAAGGTCTGTCGTCGTTGCCCTGCTAAAATTCCATCCAACGACGGGCACGACCTTTGCTTAGTTTGTTTGGGAGAGGCCCATAGAGTAGATTCTTGCCCTCATTGCGCGAGTTTCACTCGTCAGGCTCGCCGTAATCGAGAGGCTAGGCTCAAAGCTCTTCTTGTTGAATCAGCTCTGCGTCCCACAATGTCTTCAGGGGCTTCCCAGGTCTCGGTAGCCAAGAAATCGGACACCTCCTCGAAGGCACCGAAACAGAAACCTAAGCGGGCTGAAGATAAGGCCCCTTCGAGGTCGAAGGCCACGCCCTCTGCTTCGGTTTCGAAAGTGGACCCCATCATCGTGACTGGGTTGTCGACGTCGATGCCAGCCCTTGCCTCTACATCTCATCAGTCTGCGGCTCGACAACAGACTCCGCAGCACCCCCACTCGTCACCTACGGGGACGATACCGTTGGGCCAGTTGACCAGATCGCCTCCGCACCTGTCTCCGCGAACAGGCTCCCGGTCTCCACGGAGGCGCTCCACTACCCCGATCCACACTTTGGACGAGGGTCTGGTTGTGCACCGCCATGCTCGGTCCCGATCTCGACTTGGTCGTCGATGCCTGATCCGTAGGCAATCCCCATCGTCGTCTGATTCCGCCTCTGACCACCAATGCTGGTCCTGCGAAGACCGTCGGGAGCGCCCGGATGCGGCCTATTATTATTCGAGGTCTCCAACACCGGAGAGACACCGCTATGACCGAATCCGGCATTCGGAACGTGGAGATCAGGCCCACGCCCCCGACTGCCCTCGGCGCTCGGCATCTGTGGCCTCGGCTCATTCTGCCTCTCGGGAACAGCCTTCTGACCTTCCCAGAAATCGGGACGCCCCGAGGAGTTCCCCAATGGAACCTCGACACCGTCCTGCCGTCGACCATCCGGTCGTCGACCTTGTCCAGCCCCGATCCTCCTCTCCTATGTCGATCTCGGACGGGTCGGATTCGGCGGAGTTCGATCCCGAGGTCTCTCGAATCGAGGACGAGCACCGACACTCGGGGTCGATTTCCCCTACGGAAGGCCCTAAGGCATTCTTGGAGCTCGTTACCAGGATGGCGACTGCCCTCCAAGTTCAGGGCTTTACGGAGTCCCCAGCGGTGACCGACGTCGTTCACCGATTGGTCCAGGCTGATCTTCCTCCGTCTCCCGTCTTGCCTTTGCTGCCTGTCCACCTTTCTATGTTGAAAGAGTCATGGGAACACCCGGCTTCGATCCCTCCGGTTTCGAGGCGCTATGATGGGTTGTACAGGATCCAGGATGCTCCTGGCAAATTCCTCCTTTCTCAGCCACCACCGAACTCCATGGTGGTTCACTCTTCTTCGAAATTGAGGCAGCCTGCTCGCCAGTCCACGCCCCCTGACCGTGAGGGTCGTAAACTGGATCTTCTGGCCAAGAAGATGTACTCTCTGGCCTCCATGAATCTCCGGGTCGATACTTATCTGTCGTATTTATCTGCTTACGCATTCAACGTTGCCAATGCAATTCGCCCTGTCCTGGAGTTTGTTCCGGAAGAGCACCGTCCCACTCTCTCGGCTGCCTTGTCTGAGGTTTGTGCCATATCAAAGCAACAAATCAATTCCGTTCGTCATGCAGTCAGCTGCTCCTCTAAACTCCTGGTGTCTTCTGTCGCTCTCCGGCGTCATGCCTGGCTCCGGGGCACCTCCCTACAACCGGACGTCAAGTTCCGTGTAGAAGACCTCCCCTTTGACGGAAACAGCCTCTTCCACTCCACCACCGACGAAGTGTTGAAGGCTGTTGATGAGAGTCGTAAGCAGGCCCGGAACCTTGGAGTCTCGGCTGCACCTTACCGTCCCAGAAACCGTTCCTGGAAACCTTCCGCCTCCAGGCGATACCTATCTCCGGCACCTCACTCCCAATGGAGGAGGAAACCGTACGACTCCCGTCCTCCTTCCAAACACCGTTCCCAACCCACCAAAAAGCCGCCGCAGCCTAAGCAGTCTGTTTGACTGTCCCCACCGTCTCTCTCCAACGTCGTTCACTCCTTCCGTCCATACCCGCCTCTTCCCCTTTCTACCAGCCTGGGAAGAAATTTCAACCGACTCTTGGGTCCTCACCATCCTGCGGGTCGGGTACGCCATAGAGTTCGTTTCGCCTCCGATCCTCCCACACTTTGTCGTCACGCCTCCAGACCCCCTCCTCGATCTCGAGGTTTCTGCTCTCCTTGCCAAGGGGGCCATCGAGGTCGTCCCGAAGGCGCAACGAACTCTCGGCTTCTACTCAAAGTATTTCCTGGTCCCCAAGAGGGACGGCGGCTTCAGACCAATTATGGACCTTCGGGATCTCAACCGTTACATTCGGTATCAAAAATTCAGAATGGTCACTCTGCAGTCGATCCTCCCTCTCATTCCACGGGCAGCGTGGCTCGTGTCAGTCGATCTTCAAGACGCCTACTTCCATGTCACGATCCGTCCCCAACATCGACGGTTCCTCCGCTTCGCCGTTGGAGATGCCCACTACCAGTACAGGGTGCTTCCCTTCGGCCTTTCTACAGCTCCACGGGTGTTCACCAAGCTGATGGCTGTGGTGGTAGCCGAACTCCACCGACGGGGAGTCACTCTTTATCCTTACATCGACGACTGGCTTCTCGTAGCTCCAACGCCAACTCAGTTGCTCCACGACACTCGGGAGACTCTCTCCCTCCTCCGTACTCTTGGCCTTTGCGTCAACCATGCCAAGTCCTCCCTTCAGCCCCTCCAAATCCTTCGATTCCTCGGGGCTCGACTCGACACCAACCTCGAAGCGGCTTTCCTTCCGGACTCCAGGGCTTCCGACATTCGGGCGATGGTGTCCGCCTTTCAGACGTATCCCCGACAATCCGCCCGTTCTGTCATGAGGCTCCTCGGTCACTTTGCCTCCACGGTGTTCGTTGTCCGCAACGCTCGGCTGAAGATGCGGCCACTTCAGCTCTGGCTCCTACGAGCCTTCGATCCCCTCCGGAGGCCTTGGCACACGATTCTGTCGATCCCACAAACCGTCCTCGCCTCCCTCGAGTGGTGGGCTCAACCTGTCCACCTCCTTTCCGGGATGCCATTTCGTCCTCCTCCTCCCGACTTGCTGTTGACCACGGACGCTTCCCTCTCGGGTTGGGGAGCCCGGAGCGGAATGCTTACTGTTCAAGGGTCTTGGTCTGCTCGAGAGGCAGCTCGCCACATAAATTACCTGGAGTTGCAAGCAATTTACCTGGCCCTCCGGTCTTTTCTTCCGACCCTCCGAGGCCGTGTCGTCCAAGTGGCTTCTGACAGCACCACAGCTGTTTATTATGTCAACAAACAGGGCGGCACTGCCTCTGTTCGTCTCTGCACCTTGGCAATAGACCTCTGGTCCTGGTGCCTCCGCCACTCCATCACGCTCTCGGCGATTCATATTCCCGGGGATCAGAATGTCGATGCGGACCGGTTGAGTCGTTCTGCCTCATCGGACAACGAATGGTCCATTCCCCTCAGGTATCTTCGGCCTCTGTTTCGGGAGTTCGGTCACCCATCTGTCGACGGCTTCGCGTCCGTCGACAATGCTCGATGTCGCCTGTTTTTCAGCAGGGGTCCCCTGTCTGCTCGGTCGCTCGGGGATGCCTTTCTTCACAAATGGAACGGAACCCTGTTTTATCTGTTTCCTCCGTTCCCTCTCATCTCTCGGGTCGTGCAGAAGATTCGTGCAGACCGCACCTCCTGCATTCTGATCACGCCGTGGTGGCCACGCCAGGTCTGGTTCCCGCACCTGCTTCAACTCTCCTGTCGATCCTTCCGTCCCCTCCCTGTCGTCCCAGATCTCCTTTCTCGGGCCCGAGGGAGAATCATCCATCCCAATCCGGGATTTTTCAAATTAACGGCCTGGAAGATCCAGCCCTAGACTTCCCGCCTCAGGTCTCTGAAATCCTCCTGAATGCTAGGAAGCCTTCTACTCGACGTTCCTATCGGTTCAAGTGGAACAGATTCCAATCCTATGCTACTGATCACTCCTTCGATCCGATTCGATCATCTCTCCGTGAGATCTTCGCCTACATCGTGCATTTGAAGGATGCGGGCCTGGCATACTCGTCCTTGAGGGTTCATTTGGCGGCGATCTCCGCCTACCACCCCCTCATCCAAGGCTCGTCAGTGTTCTCCCACCGTCTCACCAAGACGTTCCTCAAGGGTCTTCTTCGCATGTGCCCGCCTAGGAAACCGTTGGTGCCTTCCTGGAGCTTGTCTCTAGTCCTTTCTCAACTCAAGGCTAAACCGTTCGAGCCGATGGCTACCGCCGACCTCAGGTTAGTGTCCTGGAAGACGGCCTTTCTCGTAGCCATTACCACTGCACGCAGAGTAGGGGAACTAGCTGCCTTTAGGGCCGATCCCCCCTACACCATTTTTTCATAGGGAGAAGGTGGTCCTTAGAACAGATCCTTCCTTCCTCCCTAAAGTCATCTCTGCCTTTCACCTCTCTCAGTCGTCTGTTCTGCCTACATTCTTCCCGAACCCGACTGATGCCTCTCAGAGAGCCCTGCACTGTCTAGATGTGCGCAGAGCGCTCTCTTTCTATCTACACAGGACGCAGCCCATACGTAAATCTCCTCGGCTGCTCCTGGCTTATGGCCCCCCTCACGCGGGGGAACCCATTTCTTCTCAATGTCTCTCTAAGTGGGTGACTTCCACCATAGCCCTTTGCTATGAGCTGGCGCGTCAACCCGTTCCTACCTGTCTCACTGCCCATTCCACACGGGCGGTGTCGACGTCCACCGCTTTCCTGGCCGGTGTCCCGTTGGAAGACGTCTGTGCGGCTGCTACGTGGTCCTCGGCATCGACCTTCGTGACCCACTACGCACTCGACGTCTGAGCTCGGCGGGATGCTGCCTTTGGTCAGACGGTGCTGCGATCTCTCTTCGCTTGACCCTGCTGGACCCTCAGGTAGGACCCGTGGGTGATTTGTTTTGATGGTGATGCTGTGTCTTAACCAGTATTTTTGTGTCCTTTGCAGCTGCCAGCTCCCTCCTCCAACTGGTTCAGCTCTTGTAATCACCCATGTGTGGGACTGCACAGAGACCACGACGAAGATAAACAGGTTGCTTACCTGTAGCTGATGATCTTCGAGTGGTCATCTGTGCAGTACCACAATCCCACCCAGCCTTCCCCGCTGCTGGCATCTCCAGATGTCCTGTTTTGGATTCTTTGGCCTTGACAGTGGCGGTCGAAGGAACTGAGTGGGAGGCGGCTCTCTCTCCCGCTCTGGGCATGCGCAGTGCATGTCTCCTCCCCCAGGGCGGGAGGAGAGCCCGCCAAAAGCTCTTCTGAGGTAAAGCTCTAGAATTTTCTCCGATCGAGGTCGTGCGCAGGCGCCCAACCCATGTGTGGTACTGCACAGATGACCACTCGAAGATCATCAGTTACAGGTAAGCAACCTGTTTTTTCCTCCTCTGACCAGCAGCCCTGATAGCGTAGAAAATAGGCACCAAAAGTCTACTCTGCATGGTTGAACCCTGTGGCACTTGATAGGGTCCCATGTGCAATAATGTAGCAAAAAGAACTGGGATAGAGTTGCCAGCCTCCAGATTGGGGCCTAGAGATCTCTTGGAATTACAGCTGATTTGCAGAAAAGGGCTGCTTTGAATGGTGAACTTGATAGCATTATACCCTGCTGATCTTCCTCCCCAGGCTTTGCCCTCCAAACCAGCCCAGAGTTGGCAACCCTAAACTGGGGCATCTTCTGATTATCCTCCAAGACTAAATTACAAAAAAAAAAAAAATCTGACTAAATATTTTCCCCTTCCCCAAAACACACACATATTGCAAGGGTAACACAGATAACTGTTCTGAGCATCATCAGAACAAAGTTTGAGTCCAGTGGCACCTCTAAGACCAACAAAGCTTTATTCAAGGTATTCAAGCACATTTCTTCAGTTTGCACATGAAAGCTCATACCTTGAATAAAACTTTATTGGTCTTAAAGGTGCCACTGGACTCAAATTTTGTTCTACTGCCTCAGACCAACACGGCTGCCCACCTGGATCTGAGCATCATCGTTAGAGATAAGTACTGAGGATGGACTCATTTGCTAGGACAACAAATTTTAGGATGCAGTACTATATGTTGAGTACACTTTTATCCCACCCTTCTTCCAAGGAGCTCAATGCACCTTTCATGTTTCTCCTATCCCTCATCTTATCCGCACAAGAACACTGTGAGGTAGAACTACATTGAGAGTAACTGGCCCATTGGGTGGCAGGATTCCAGTGCAAATGCACTGCTTGTTTCTGTGTATTTACTGTGGAACCAGACAGTAGCAAAGACGTGAGAGAACCTTTTGGTCCTGACCACATGCTGTCCACTTGCATAAAGCTGTTATGTGGGGAAAATCCATCTTTTTCTGGTTGTTTAGACTTCAAATAGCACCACCTTGCACCTGTATTTGTGAGCGTGCAAAGATTTATGACTGGTGGGACACAGCTATGACATATCAGGATCCCATTAGCTATGCCCATACAGTTAGTGACTTGCATTGCCACAAAGAAAGCAGATGTATGCAAAGATCACTAATAGTAAGGTATCAGCATAAATTGTTTTGAAAGGTACTCCATAATAATGCTACTGGTCTTTCAAAAGATTTGCAGTTGTATCCTCACTATTATGAACTTAATGGAGACCACAATGTTCTAATGTTGCATGTATCTCATCTTTGTGGCACATTAATCCCTTTTCATTGTGAGCAGTTTATCTTCGGGAGTTGTGCTCTGATTTAATTCTTTTTGCCTACGCTCATGGCCCAATTTTGACATAATGTTCTCCATGCTGTTTCTTTTATGTTTGTGTCCATATGCTCACTCATAGATGTTTCCAAAGGCAGATTCCATGGATGCCAGATTAGATAAATCCAGGACATGGCTTCAATGTGATAGGAGTCCTGCAAAGCAATAACATCCAGGGATATCAGAAGCTGTTGATATCATGCAGGAGGACAAAAGCAAAGTATCTTGAAAAACATATTTGCCTGCAGTTGTAATGACATCACATGCTCTGTGAAGGGCCACATAAAGCTATATCAGTACAATGCTGAGAAACATGAACTCCATCATGAACATGCAATTTAGTAGGCCCACTTTATAATGACCTATTCATGAGTCTGGGCTAGATTGAGAAGAAATGACTACTCCTGGAATTCTTGTTGAAATGAGATTGAGTGCAGGGATTGTGTTCTCTTCCCTATTCTGCTCACCACAGGAAAAAGGTAATAATCAAACTGGGAAGATTTGATGTTACAAATAAACATGGAATCTCCTGGTTCACTTGTTCTTTTCTCAGTGACGGCATGCATAAGCCTGAGCCCCACATCCCAGTTTTAATCTGGGTAGAAGAATCTTCCTGGCAAAGTAGCATCTGGATAGGTCTTGATGTCTCAGGGATCATTTCCTCTGGGCAAATTTTCAAGATATACAACTGTAAGAAACTAACCTTATCCCTTTAATACTCTTTGGTTCTGAAGAGAATATCAAGAAGATGAGAAGATGATTTGGCTTTCCTCAAAATTATGTTGTTGGCTTCCCCGATACTGTCAACAGAATGAACAAATAATGCCAGGAAGGTTGATGAATGTAATGAAGCAATTAACAACTCATGTCACATGAGCCACCAAACAACCTTCATGCTATCAACACTTTCAGTCACTATATATCCAAGCTGAGTTAAAGCCAAAGATATAGGGGCATGAAAAACGCAACTGTCTTGTTGCCAGACAATCCAGGACTTATTGCCAAATTATTTTTGGTATGATTCTGAATATATTCATGCCGAAGGGTTTGTGATGTGTTCTCTTATATGGTCATGTTCTAAGGTTCAGTACTTCCAGAGCAGTCCCATTGAACACATTTGAGATTATGCTCAAGGTAAGAGTTTGGAAGCAATTTCCACTTCAGTGAGACTTAACTTCCAAATAAATATGCTTTGGATCAGGATGTTCATCTTGTCAAAGTCCCTGGAGGAGGACTGTATATCAAAGTTTTACATTTGTTCCATATTTGCCCAGGCATCTAGGCTTCATTCCTTACATGAGCATATATACTACCTTGCTACAACTATGTGTTAACAGAGAGTTGCCAAGTGGCTTCGTGACAGAATAGAGGGAAATTATTGTTATTTCAACTAAGCTTTTAAATAATTTGCCTTATTGATGCTGACTTAATTTAACTTTTTTTCCCAAAGGGGAAAAAATATGCCATTGTGTGGGTTTTTCCCCCTGAGGCTGGCTCTTGCAACAAAACACAGCCCTCTTTTGTAGCTCTACTATGTTGAACTCACTAAGCAAATGGGTCTGAGATAGAATCACCCTGTATGTGTGGTAGAGACTAAGAATGTGCCTTTCTTTTTCCACCACCTAGCATATCTGTCCCTCTTCCAGTGCTGCCAGATGAATACTCATGTGTGCAATGTTTGAAATAAAGCACACGGACAGAAGATTCCATGTCCATATTGTACAGTTGACCCCAAGAGTTTATCTAGTATTTTGCCCATGCAGTCTGGAAGTTCCTCCAGCCTAAGCCTTCCTCCAACCTAATGAGCCTTCCTCCAACTTAAATGGCTGTTCCACTAGAGGAAAAATGATGTTGATTGGAGGAAGGCTCCTTAGGCTAAAGGGTGGAGTGATAGCATGCAGGTCACTACATTGTATTTGTGTATGTCATAATAAACTGTTACATATATGGATGGCCAGTGGTGATGGGGACAGGACAGGCATGCTGGGTATGAGGGAAAAACCTAATCTCATTCCCACTTCCCAATATGCAAGGGTGGCAATCTGATATGTATCATTTGATCCAGTCCCTGGTATATGACAGGAACTAGTCCACCGCAATCAGATATTGCATACCGGATTCGGTTCAAGGTGCTGGTTCTTACCTTTAAAGCCCTATATGGTCAGGGACCTACTTACCTCAAGGACCACCTTTCCCCACATGTTCTCCAGAGAGCACTAAGATCGAGATCCCAAAATTGCCTGGTCCTCCTGGGCCCTAAAGAAGCCAGGCTGGCTGCAACAAGGGCCAGGGCCTTTTCTGTGGCGGCCCCTTACTGGTGGAATGAGCTCCCGGATGACATCAGGGCCCTGTGGGACCTCTTACAGTTCCGCAGGGCCTGTAAAACAGAGCTCTTCCACCAGGCTTTCAATTAAAGGGTGCTGCCTTTAATATCCTGGCCCTGGCCCTAACATCACCATCAGCACCAACAACTTGGCACGAGCCTGGACTAGGGTGGCGGGCAACCGTTTAATGCCGAGAGATTGACGCCATCTGCCATTAACATCTGCTGAATATGTATGATTTTATGTACTGTGATTTTAATTAATTGGTGTTTTATTATATGTCAGTGTTTTAACAGATATATTTATATATGTATATTGTAAGCCGCCCTGAGCCTGCCTCAGCAGGGAGGTGCGGGATATAAATTTAACAAATAAAATTAATAAAATATCCAACCTCCTGTCCACCACTGCAAAGCTGGGGCCCTGAATCACATAGGGTCCCGTTTGCCGCACCACAGGGAGGGAGGGGCAGCCAAGACAATCCAGGCAGAGGGGGTGGGCCAGCAGAGTTGCAGGACGCTTGTGCCTGCATGACCCAACGCTGGCCCTATCAGAGGGGCTTGGGTGTTGAGGGGTGCAGGGGCACCCTGGCTATTACTAAAGGCACTGCACCACCACTCTCACCATTTTTTTTGGCATCGAACGATTTAGTTTCCTCCGTGCACCCCTTTTCTTTTGGTAATACCACGTGGCCAGGGGAAGCGAGACTCAGAGCAGCTGTGAATCTTTTGTGGTGCAGGGTGAGACACCTAGAAGGTTTACCTTCATATTACTTTTGACAGAGCAGAGGCAGCCCAAATGAGGTGCAGCCTTACCTCCATCTTTGGCTTTGCCCCCCTTTTATTTTCTCCCCCCCCCCAGTTTCTCCATCAGGGGTCCAGTGGGTCACAGAGGGTGGAAGAGGGGGCATCTCCACTCATTTTGTGTTACTTTTTGCTCAACATGGGGAAGAGGCGCCGCTGCTCTTTCTTTTCTTTATTCATGGACCAGGGACTGCACATCTCCTTTCTCCCCCACCCCCACCCAGAGGGCTCAAGGTGACTATAAACAACAACTGTGAACTTAGATAGAAGAGCAGGCTCAGATGTTTCCAATAATGTATCCCTAAACAATAACAATTATGTTTGTGTACTACAGCAGCAGATAACTGCAGCCCTAGGGCACGTTAGAGATGGATCTAATTTCTGGTGGCATATGTGCTTTTTCAGATGCATCTGCACTTTACTGTACAAAGAGAGACAACCTTGGCAGCACATTGTCTCCCACAGAAGGATAACAGGGACCATGAAGGGACACTGCCTAAACGGGTGGCTTCCTGTCAGAAGCTTATGGGCCAAAGGATCTACAGTGTGTGACCAAAAGTACAAGAAGCTGCTATTTGAATTTGCCATTAGTGTACACTTTCTGCACTGGGATACTTAAAAAAAAAAAAGATTCCACTGAAATAGCTTTAGAAGAACTTGGATTCTAATCTCTCTCTCTCTCTCTCTCTCTTTTTTCTCTCTCTCTCTAGTTAATTCAGGAGATGGCATTGACTACAGCCAGCAGAAACGTGAAAATATCGGAGACTTGATTCAAGAGACGCTAGAAGCCTTTGAGCGTTATGGTGGTGAAGATGCCTACATAAACATTAAATACATGGTCCCAACTTATCAGTCGTGCTTGTTGAACTAACAAATTGAATAATGGCGTCAGGAAAGTGATGCTGTTTGTGTTCTCCAGCTCTGTCTTAACATTTTGTTACTCATTCCTTCTCTACAGCTCCTAAAACTGTGGTTTCTGGACTCTTAGACTGCTTAGTGCTATTGAGAACCAGTCTTTCCAATACATAAATAGTGTCTGTTTCATGGATTACAATGGTCTACTGTGCTTATTTGTTCTGTGAAAGAATTGCTCCTTTATCACAAATGCTAAGTGGAGCAGGAGTCAGTCAAACCTTCGGTTGTATGGACAATAAAACTATAATTTTCATACGCAATTCGGCAATTGCTCTTCTGTGTCCGCCTGCCCTGGGGGCGATGTCAGAGACTGTAACGAGGAGAGTTTATGCTGACTGCTTAATAGGAGAAACAACAGTTCGGCAGTGGCTCTCTGGCAGCTGGGTAGAATAATGGGCTCTGCTGTACAATAAAACTGTGAGTGTGTATACCAAATATGGGAGGGATTTTTGAGCAGCCCATTAGAACCCCACCCCCACCCCTTGTAAGATTAATTAGTGATTCTTATACTGTTGTCATCTCAGTTTCCAGGACTTGATTTTTTTAACAAGAGAGTATAAGCCCCTATTCCTAAATTTTAAAAAGAATAGCATGTGGGGATGGGGATATATAGATATCAGCCTCAAGGCAAAATGTCTTAGTAACAGGTGTGGCACAGTAGCTGATTCCAAAGGGAACTACCTGGTATTTTACAATATTAGTCTAAGCCAGGGGTGTCAAACACAAGGCCCAGTGGCCGGAATTGGCATGTCCAGGGTTGTTATCTGGCCCGGGAGCAACTGGTGTGAGGGAGGGAACAGGAGGCTACTCAGGGAGTGACTGTGGGCTGAGCTACTCCAATTGTGGCTTCAGCATGGTGGAACAACTTCATCTGCAGCAGTAAAGCAGAATCTCTTTGCTTCAGCAGCAGCCTCACTGGTAAGCTGGGGAGCCACCACAGCCACATTCATGCTGGCTCAGGGTTTCAAGGGGAGGTCACACACCTCTCCGCTTGGCCTGCAGCTTTGAGGGTGCTGTCCTGGATGGTTGTAGGGATTGGCATTTGCATGTGGGGGATGCAGACGATCCTCTGCTAGGGTCTGCTGGCAGCCAGTGCCACCTCCCCCCATGCAACAGCTATGCTTTGAACTATGGGGGATGTTCTTCAGCAGTTTCTTCCATACATTGGGGGCCTTGTACTGCCACCAAGCATGTGACTCAGTGAGCGAGCATCCATCCCCCATGGACTACCTGGTGGCCTCCAACTGTAGGTTATTGTTGTCTCGTGGAGAGGGTGCTCGTGATCTCCAGTTATACTGGTTGCTGGGTGGCCTGGGGCCTCTGCCACACACACAGCCTTGTGCAGACGGTGTCTACTCCCCCATCAGATGATCCAGCAGTCTTCAGCCTGGAGCGGCTGCCACCACATGGGAGTGGTGCAGCTTGCTGACAATCTCTGGTTCAAACCCCCAATATCGTCCCACCATGGATCACCTGGCAGCCTTGGCTGGAGGTTGCTGTTGCCACATGGGCATCTCCAGCTTTACTTGGCCTGGGTCCCGCCGTGCATGTGGCCTTGGACTTGGGCCACCGCAGCCTAGCTTCTACAGGCTGGGCGGTTAGTTCAGGTTGTCTTCCCAGTCCCCTTCCATGGTGGCACAGAGGCAGGAAGGAGTTTGCAACACCCAGCCACTTTGCATTCTTATGCTGGGGCCCAGGCTAACAGCAGTGAGAGTGAGCTGAGGAACAGGTTTGCCCCCCGTCCAGGTAGTATGGGGGCATTTGCCCAGCACTGCACTGCTGACTCTCCAGTCCACCCACATGGGTTTTCCTCTGCATCACCCCCAGCCCATAGGAGCCTTGCAGTGAGGACACACCAACTCGGAGCTTACCAGCTGTTGTCCTTTATAAAGTTTACTAGGAATAAGGCCCGTTGTGGAAATAAATACAACGGGCTCTAGAAAGAGGCTCTGGGAGAATGTCCCGGCTTTGGGCACTCAGTGACAATTTGCTGTGGCAATCTCAGCAGGGTATAATGACAGAGTACACCATTTTCTCCAGAGGAACTGATCTTTGCTACCTGAAGAGCAGTAGTAATTTTGAGTGATATCCAGCCCACCCAAAAGATTGGTAACAGTGGTTCCCCAGGAGGGAGTGGCTGGTTTGGAGGATGGGGTCTATGGTATTGTACCTGTCTGAGGTCCCAGCCCTCCTCAACACTCACCCTCTCCAGGTTCAACCCCTCAAATCTCCTGGAATTTCCCAACCTGGAGTTGATAACCCTATCTCCCTCCCAGCCAACCATCAACCTACCTTTAGTTTTCCATCTCCTCCCCCCTCCCTCCTAGAGAGCAGTTGTAATTTTGAGTGATCTCCAGCCCCCACCTGGAGATTGGCAACAATGGTTCCCCATCAGGGAATGGCTGGATTGGAGGGTGGAGTCTATGGCATCGTACCTGTCTGAGGTGCCACCCCTCTTCAAACCTCACTCTTTCCAGACTCCATACCTCAAATCTCCAGGAATTGCCCACCTGGAGTTGGCAACCTGATCAGGACTGGGCCCAATGAGTTTTCTCCCAAAGGCCAACATAGGTGTGGAAAGAGCCTTTTACTGACAGAGGAGAAAGTACAGGTGCCAACTCTGATTAGGGAAATACCTGGAGATTTGGGGGGTGGATCCTATGGAGGGCAGCATTTTGGAGGGGGTGGAAGGACTCAGCAGGGTATAATGCCATAGAGTCTACCCTCCATAGCAACCATTTTCTCCTGGGGAACTGATCTCTGTCATCTGGAGGTCAATTGTAACAGTGGGAGATCTCCAGGTCCCATCTGGAGATTGGCAACCCTAGGGAAAGTCAGCTGCTCCGCGGGGAGTTGAAGAAAATGGTTTGATGGTTGCTGGCACACCTCGTTAGCCAGCCAGCCATATTGAAGCAAAGCAGGAGAGAGAGCCTTTTTCCATTTATTCTGACAGGAAAGTGGCCATTGGGGAGGGGGTTACGCTGAAAGTCCTTTTTTTCACAGAACCAAGCTTGGTTGCCTACCAACAGCCACTGAGGGGACAGTCCCTCACAGGAGTCAAGAGAACTGTCTTCCTCAGGAGAGAGAGCTGTCTGCCAGGGGGAGTGGGTGGGGAAGAGGAGCAGACCCAGCACCTGGCCAATGGCATGCGAATACTCTTGAGTGGCGGCTGATGGGCCAATGGCTGAGGAAGAGCATTTTACAGCCAATGGGAGCGCATGGAATCTTATGAAACCAAAAGATAATTATTATAAGAAGAGATATCTTTAGTACCTGGCATTATATTTAATAGCACACGTGGCCCAGCCTGACAAAGTCACATTTATGTTACATCCAGCCTTTGTAATAAATGAGTTTGACACCTCTTGACTAAGCAATTCTACTCAGAATCCTACTTAGCTCTATTCAATGGGGTTTACTCCCTTGAAGGCATTCTGAGGATAGCACTGTTAAACCACTTTGACTGGCTATTTGTAGTAATCTGACTTTCATTTCCATTGATTCATTTTGTTGTTGTTGTTTTGTTTTGTCCCTGCAATATGTTCACAATTGTTTGCTCATATAAGGTTGGAATGGCCAGGGCACAAGGAGGTAGTTTATGACCAGTGGCACAGATTGGGCCTTTGAAGCAATTTCTTCTAGCCCCTGGCAGCCATATTAAACTTTAATTGATGTGTGGTAAAATGTTTGCCTCTAGCTTCACTCATAAGGAAAAACTAAAAGCCACTTTATGTTTTTCTCTCTGCTTCTATATGTAATGCCCCATAGTGCCTGAATGCATGTTCTCTACAAATGCCTGAAAGAATGCGTGTTCTCTGCTTGCTAGACAGCACCATTTTTCTGATGGAGCAAGGCCAGTCGTGACAGTGGAGAGATTATTTGGTGTTGCTAGATTCACTTCCAGCCCCGGGACTACAATCACGAGAACAGAGTGGTCTGGAGATTACAGCCACCCCCATGTTTGAGGTTGCTTGCCTGTTTGATTGTTTATCTAATAGGGTTGCCAGCTTCCAGGTGGGGCCTGAGGACCTCCCAAAATTACAACTGACCTGCAGACTACAGAGACCAGTTCCCCTGATGAAAACGGCTGCTTTGACAGGTGGTCTCTGTAGCATTATACACTGCTGAGGCCCCTCCCCTCCCCAATCCCAGCCTGCCTCAGCTTCACCCTTAAATCTCCAGGAATTTCCCAACCCAGCATTGGCAACCCTCTCTTACCATGTATGATCCTGCTCTGTTCAGATTCTGTGTAAACTACACAGAATGAGACTATTCAAAGCTACGGATTCATTCCCTATCCCTTCCAGATTGCAGACCAGTTGGGATTGGAATGTAAAAGAAATCATTCCACGACTGCTAACCTCACTCCTGTGAGCATGGGTATTTCTAAGCAATTAGAGTATAGCTCTGAGTGTTTTACAAAGCATGAGACAAAGGGTCATGTGACTTAACCCCCTTTTGTAATGAGTGCTTCACACACACACACTGCTGAGCTGTTCTCCGGCTACAAAAACAGAACTTATTAAAAGACTATATGATTTAAAACAAAAACACAAGGCCTGCTGACCTCTGTGTTTGCCAGTTTTCATTGGTTGGATAATTCAGTTACCAAGTCTACGAGACTGTAAGCAGCCAGAAAAGTGAACAAGCAGCAATAACAGCCCCATTCTTTCCCTTTTTCACCACGGCCGCTCTGCACTTCCCCATTTGCAATGCTCCAGCTCAGCTCAAATTGTGAGACTTATAGGGCCAGCAAGCCTCCAGTTCCTGTTTCTGATATATATAAATAAATAAATAAAAGAGGTGCTACACCAGCTCTTGCTGCAAACAGAGCTCTTTTTTCATGCAAAAGGCCTCCAGTCAGTCACAGAAGAATCAATGCATTCAGAAGAGATGAATTACACATACACTATGGAGGCTGGCTGTGCCTGGGCTTCCAAAGCAATAAACATTCCTCAGGACACACCCTTTCTGGTAGGGTTTTCCATGTTGGTTGCATACAGGAGAACTTTAAAAGAACTCACAGTAGAACATTGTGACCCAGCTGATCTAAGAAGTTTAGAGTGGAGGAAAATTATGGCATGTAAAAGAACTCTGGCTGAAACGGAAGACAACAAAGACATCTCAAATTTTAAAGGAAACATGGGAATATGTTTTAGTTTTTTTATTCTGCCTCCTGTTTAACTGTGCCTGGGTGAGACGGAGTGAGCAGGCCTGTGTGGTTCTGATCCAGCCAACGTTAAACACTTTTAAATTCTGTTGCATTAGGTAGGAGACTGGTCTGTCAGATCTCCGACTGATATCAATGGGCCATAAACGTGCTTAACTCTGGCAGCATCATGACTATTGTTTGAACAAATTAGCGGAATTATTGTTGTTCAGTTTGAACTATTAGAGGCCTAATTGTTTTGCCTGTGAAAATACTGCTGGCAAAACCCCATTTGCCTCACCAAACATAGAGAAAATAGTTCATTTCTGATAGCTCTTGGAAATGCACCACTGTTTGCTTTAAAGAAATGAGTGTCCTGAAAATCTCTTTAATAGTGAACTATAAGCAGGACAGACCAGGCTAAAAGCATGTCTTCTCTCTGATATAAAAGTATACAGGAAGCAGCTCCTGGATTTCAGGCAGCTGGAACAGCATGTGAGTGATGAGAAAGGAGAGTTACAATCACAGACTGGTATGCCCCTCACCCCCTCACCCCATTTCATAGCATGGAAGGAAGCCAGCACACATCACCCTGACAAAAATAGAACTGATGAGCAAGAGGGGAAAGGCTGGAGAGAGGCCTAGCCCTCTCCTCTGCAGTGCAGTGCAGTTATCAACAAATGCAGTGCCAAAGCTGAAATCCACACAGGTTTGAGCGATGTGCCCAGATGGTATTATGCGAAGGAGCTGGAGGTCTCAGGAAACTTTACCTGGTGAACTGAAGGGTAGTTTATTAAATCTAAAAACAAGGAAACGTCTTAGAGTGGATACAGATGGATTGAAACATTTGGTTAGCGATTGTACTTGGGAGGAGGAAGCAACTGTGCGAGGGCAGTATCACACCCACAGATGAGGAATAAGGAGAACCGACACCATAAGTTGAGATAATAAAAATGGCAAACTTTATTTTTCATTGCTCAGGAGCACACACAGGCCAAAAACCCATTTCAAACCTAATTGCAGTGTGGGTAATTGGTGGTGTGAAGAAGGGTTTGAACTCTTTTTTTCATGCATCCCTGATTATATGCACAAGGCCACTGGGCTCCAAGCCCCTGAACTGTCAGGTGGCTACAACTCATGCTCCTGCTTGCCAATTCTTCTTTCAATCTCTAGAGACATGTGCCACATTCTTCCCCCCTAGCTGCAAGGTCTATGGGTCAAGGATAATGGCATCCCTTACGGGCTTGCTTTCCCACATCCATGAAGGGACCGAGGTCCCAGGCTTCTGATGTGAGGGTTACCCCTTCATCCTCCAAAATGATGCCTCAGGGTGCTCACCTAGGTTGTACTGTGTACCTTTGAGGCAACATTTTCCTGCATTACTACCACCACAGGAGATTCAATGAAAGACAAGAAACAATGGCAGTGAACATGCTGGAAGACACAGGAGTAGAGTTGCCAGGTCCCTGGCAACTGATGGGGGATGGGGGAACTTACCTGGAGCAGGAGGGAGGCCCAGGCTACATTGCTGGGATGTCCTGGAGACACTGGCATTTGGGAAAAAACTGCTAAGGTAAAAATGACCTAGAGGTTTTTGCCAAAATACCTGTCTGGCTGACCCACTACAATACCCAAGTGTTGCCTGGACGTCCCTGATGTGATGAAGTCACTTCTGGTTGCTCCTGATAAGTCTCCCTGCGAAGCCAGCTGATCAATGGCAGGGGCTGGCAACCCTACACAGAAGATATTTTTCTGACTTTATACACTTTGCTATCAAAATTCTCTGCCCAATGATTAAGAGAATATTAGCCATTTGGTGCATGTTTCCTACATAGTGCTCATTGCCCTTGCTATGGGCTCACGAATTCTTAACCACTGCATAGGCAGTATGAAAGGTGTCTTGAGCAGGGGCACTACAGAGGAGGGAATCACCTTCTCTTTCAGAAAACATCTATATGCTTGGTTGTTACATAACCACAGCTCTGCTTATAAGCAATTCAGAGTTTGAGATTTCCCACAGTAATGGCGCCCTGACCTTGCATGGGAGAAGTAGGCTATTTTGGGGCAGAAACACACAGGAACGGAGTTCCGGCTGGCTTCAGAGTTGGCCACGCCCACTACAGCCCAAACTTCTTCGTGTGTGGTTACGGAGGGAAGGTCTGCAGAGCAACCTCCCCCGCAGCGACTCCAAGGTGGGTGGGCCAGGGAGGCCCTGGAAGGATTGGGGAGGCGTTTAAATGCCTTCCCCGGCCTGTCCAAGGGCTGGCTTGCCCGGGCTCCCCGCAGCCATGGGGTGCCTGGGCAAACCAAGGGAAGGCAGGGGTGTGTGGCTTGATATGATAATGAGCTGTGCTGTCAGGGGTGTGGCCTAATATGCTAATGAGTTTCTGCTCTTGGGTGTGGCCTATTATGCTAATGAGTTCCTGCTGGGCTTTTTCTTCAAAAAACCCTGAGGGTTTCTCTGTATGCTACCTTAGGTCAGCCCAGCAACCTCCCTGAGGAGCAGGTGCTGTTGGCTCTTTTTTAAGCTATATTTTGGAAGGCTTGTAAAACCTTTACATTTTTCAAGGTCTTCCTGAATTGATCCTTAGGAACGGTTATTGGTTTGTGTCTTGGTCTCTGGTATTTTCTAATGTCTTGTTGTTTTTACTGTACATTATGATTAGCTGGTTTTAATTTTCATTGTAAGCCCCTTCTAAAGGCGAAGTTTATCTCATCATCACCATTATTAAAAATGATATGCTGTTCTGGTAGGAGATAACACACTGGGAGCCTAGGAAGCCCATAAACTTCTAGAATACACCAGCAGGAACTATGTGGTGACTTATCAGCTCTGCCCTGCCATGATTATTGGCAATCCAATCCTGAGCCCCCATTGAATTCTTGGGAGGAAAGTTGATAGTGGTCATTGAACACCCTTAGTTTCATGATATACAGGATTTTCTTCATGGTAACTGTTATTTTAATAATGAGATCTGATAGACAGAGTGCATGCTGAATAAGTGTTCTGAGGTTCCATTGTCTCAGTCCCTTGAATTTTCAATAAGTTTTCTGGTTGTTAGAATTTATTCTGTTTTGGGCTTCATCAGCTGGATGACCAGTTTTCCCCTCTGGCAAATAGCAAAAGTCCTTTTACACTTAAGAGTTAATGTAGGGTGAATTGACCATATAAGATTGCCAATGCATAAGCAATATGTATGAAAAAAGGCCTTTTATGAAAAGTATTCCAGTATAAATATATGGTCTGTGAACATTGCCTGTACTTTGAATGGCTTTAATAGTGTGCACTGCATACTATAAAATGCATGAGACCCAGTCAGGGATATAATAAATTCATTCATCATTATCTCCTTATGAGCTGGATCTTGCTCCTGAAAGAGAAATATTCAATGATTGCTTGATTTAGAACAAAATTTCTAGAGTTCATTTCCAAATTTGCTAAAGAAAAGTTGTTTGTGGACAATGTTTGCATTATAAACTTTGTCAGCAGAGTTTATAAGCTCTGTATCATAAAAGTAATAAAATCAGTATCATAAAGCTTGTCAGACGTTTCTGCAGGATCAGTATAGAAACAATTGAGAAGTGTTATTAATATTACTTAGCATATATTCTGCTTCTCTGTAAGTCATACTCAAAGTGGTTTACAGAAATAATCTATAAAAAAATGAAAATGTAGGTATAGAATAAAGTAGGTACACAACTTTTATGACATAGGTGTTTTGCACCTATATGATTTGTACCTGCACCATACATAAAGGCATATGGTTCACTGATTGTGATAGCCACCATGGAGCTGCTGAATTATGGTTTTTTGAAGCCAGCAACAGCAAAACAGTACTGAAGCTCAGTACAGAACCAGAGGTATAGACCAAGACTAGAACAGAATACAGGAAGACTTAACACATCCTCTACATTAATACGGATGAGGCGATATTTATTTACTTATTTAAAAATGTACACTCACTGGCACTTTAACAATGTGCAAAATCCCAGCATTTCCAAAAGTGCTTTCCAGTGGGGACATGGGGGGGGGGGGCAGCTTACAATTGGGAGTGTACTCCTGAATTCTCCCTTTTATGTTTTGAGGAGGTTCCTCTGCAAGAATGTTCACCACTAAACAAGTGCATAGTCACACTGAATAGCATCTATAATATATAAAAGCCAAGCTGTGCTGGTGACGACTCATCTACTCTCCCACTGGCCACTGGGGAAGCTGCCTTGGCATCCTATTGGCCTGCCCTGCTGGCTCCTCCATTCTTACACCCTGACTTTTGATGTGTTGCACCTTGGGAATTGTAGTTCTCAGATGACCTTACTGCAACCATAGAGAAGGGAATTAAAACTAAAACTCCCAAGTTGGGAGACCCAAGAAGCAGTGGGGCATTAGCATGGAGTCCGTTGAAGTGTTAGTCAGTTAAACTGATAAATGGGGGTGGGGGAAAGGGAAGGCCTGGACATCTCCCTGAATTACATTTTCCAATGGAGAAAATGGTTGCTTTGGAAGGTGAGCTCAATGGCAGTGTACTTCACTGAAGTCCTTCCAAAAACCTGGCCTTCCCCTAAGTATTGCCAACCTCCAGGTAGCACCTGGAGATCTCCAGCTATTACAACTGATCTCCAGATGACCAAGATCAGTTCTCCTGGAGAAAATGGTTGCTTTGGAGGGTGAACTCTATTTATACCCTGCTGAAGTCCCTCCCCACCCCAAACTCTGCCCTCCCCAGGCTCTACCCCTCAAAGCTACAGATAGTTCCCAACCCAAGGTTGGCAACCCTGTAACTGGTTACAGAACTGCTTCCCAGACACTTGGGACCCAGAAAACATGGCATAGGAGGAAGTGCTTTTCTACCTTGACTGCCATTGCATAGCTCCAAATCAACATAAGTCAGGGGTGGAGGGAACCATACCTATTACCATGTGGCTCTCCTCCCATACTACCCACTTGGGGCAGCAAAATGACTTGAGAAAGTCCTGCCTTATAGCTAAGCAAAAGGAAATAAACATGGCTCACTTCCCTCTATTTTCCCCTTCTCTCTGCCGCCTCACCAGCCACAGCCAGGACACTTACCTGGAGCCTCTTTCTAGAGCTCACTGTATTTCTTCCCACAACAGGCCTTACTCCTAGTAGGAAATAACAGCCCAGAGAAAAAAGACTTTACAGTCCCACCCAGCAGATGCTTATCATGACCATCCCAACACCAAAGAGTAGGAGGCCCAAATAGGAAACCCCTGGATCTTTACAAATTAGGAAATACTGTAATTCTCTCCCCGAAGGTTTCAAGACAGCTGTACATTATCAAAATTCAGTGCTCAGAGTAAAATAAATATCTTAAAACCACAATATAGGCAGGAGAGACATGCTAGTGTGTCTGCTCAGGATACCATCTTGGCCCCTCCACCTGACTATCCCAATACAGGCTAACACGCAGGCCCAAACTAGATGTTGGGCAATCTGTGACTGGAGCTCCTGGGAGTTAACTCATGCTGTTTTCTTGTTTTCCTTACCTTAAAACAGCCCACTTGAAGCTGTTGTTTTCTCTTTGGAGAGAAACCTAGAGGTTGCATGGAAGCTCCAGTCACAGATCTTACAGCATCCTGTCTAGTTTGGTCCCCAGAAACACTGAAAAGATGTCATTGTACAACAAGGCTACTCAACAGCCTGATAGAGATGACCTCCCCACACTGGCATAATGTCTCAGTTGGTGGGGAGGGAGAGTGAGCGAGAGTGCACTTACCCTGCCCTCTGCCTTCACATATGTTGTGAGGCTGGGCCTGCGTAGAGAGGCCTAGTGGCCCTGGGGAAGCCAGTACTAGAGTGGCTACAGGGCCTACATTTCCCAGGCCCCCTTTGGACCCTGTGATTGGTTAGCCGGGGATTTGGAGGGAAAACTTGCACCAGTAGAGTAGGGGGCAGTGCCTGGGAAGAAGAAATAAAAGGCCTCGCCTAAAGTGGGAAGTTGTTCACTTCCAGGGAGCAGAACTGAGGAGAGTCTGCTGTGGACAGAGTGATGCCTCATACAGAAGTGGTGCATCATTTTGAAACCAGTCATCAAGAGACAACTAGGGACCATCTAGATAGACGCATTAGGGTTCTATTTGTTTGCTTACCTACCTTTACTGTTCGCATTATTCTACAAATTATTTGAAAACCAGTTGTTACTAGACCTCTTAAATAAATGTATTTATTATTCTGCCTGGGTCCTCACACCTAATTCAGTCACATATAAAGTACACTCTACTGAGAAACAGTGCACATAATGACTGTGTTCAGACAGGCAGTTCAATCTGCTGTTGCCCCACCTCTAATTGAGCCAGGTTATTTTGTCATGATCAGACTCACCCCTTTTAGCACTCTTCAAAGCACTTTTACATGATCAGACAGCAGCAGGCAGGGAGTCAGCCCATCAGCCATTTTTAAAAAAAGTTTGTCCTCGGAGCATGCCCACAAGCACTGATCAACCTGCTGGGATATGTAGTTTATGGGGCTGTTGGCTATTTTCTAAAAAAGTTTGCCCTCTGAGCATGCACACAAGTGCTTGCTGCAGCTGCTGGGATACGGAGTTCACTGCTGTCCTCCCTCTAATCTTTTCAATTTACCCTTCCCCAAAGGACAGAAAAAACTGTCTTTCTTTGGGTGTGTTCAGACGGATCTTTTGATCTGCCATAGGAACGACTCCCTTGCGGATCAAAAATGCACGACCAGACAGAAACATCTGCGAAATATTCCGGTCCCATAAGCATCCCGTTCTGCTGCGCCTCCAATCCTGATTTAAAAAGTAGCAGTTTCAATGTAGGGTTTTCGCTTACCCGCGCAACAACTGCAGACTTTCTTCCGTCTGGTCACTCCATTAGCACGCGATGCTCCCGTCGGCTTGGTCTGACGTCAGACCGAGCCGACGGGGGCGCGATTTTTAAAAAATTGAAACCCCATGTGCGCTTTAACGAGGAAACGCATTCAGCGATAAGCGCTACGAGGAATGTAATATTCATGCTTATTTCTTTTAGGGACAAGACGTTACCGCGAAGGGAGATGGAGGGGGAAGGACTGTTCTAACTTGCAAAATAGTCCCTCCATTGATCATGATGGCAAGGGGGAGGACCGGGACTTTGCTGAAAACCCTCCGCGATCGCCTCAGTTCTCCAAGGAGGCGCAGCCTTGCCTATGCGAATGTACAAAACTTTTTTAAAAAAAATCCTCGGTGGATGCCGTGTAGACAAATCACGGTGGGAACAACGCGCGGTGAGGCTATTTCATGGGGGGGCGTCTGGTCGTGCTAGGCTGGATTAAAAAAATCGGGATAAAATTTTAGGAGGGCTCATGGCGCGATTGACTGGCCGTCTGAACGCAGCCTTTGAGAGTTTTTAAAAAGAAACAAAGTTTTGAACAGCCCCTGGGGGGGGTGAGAGAGAGAAAGGTTTGTATATGCAGTTATGCGCTCCTTACTAAGTAGTAAAACAAGATGACGGCTGGGAAACGAGACCAGTCAAAACTGCCTGGTCAAAACTGCAACAGAGTGATAAGACAGCAGGAAATCTGTTTTGGAACCAGCTCAGATCAACAGGACCGGACTTTCTCAGGTATCAAAGAAACACACAGCAAAGGGAGGTGGGAATGGGACTCAGATGACTGCGTCACGACAGACAGATGTTACTGTCTGATCATGCTTGTTAAATCCGTAAGGGAACAGCAATGGCAATGGATGAAACTGCTCATCTGAATGCAGCCAAGGGCTTTGGTGGGTGCTCTGGGCCCTCCTGAGGAGACCCATACCAAAGTGGTGGTAGCCTATGGAGAGCCTCCCTAGCCACTGCCTGCGACAACATAATTACCTGCTCATCTTTAGAGTGCAACTAAGTGGAAGAAGTGACCACATGAATACCTTCTCCCCATGATCAGCGATGCTGGTTTCAAAATATTGCCAATGATGGTCAGGCCACTTCATCCAGAGTCGCACTCTGCAGATGACCAGGCCATCACACAGAGACAGGAGGCAGGATAGTGTACTCAGTTCCTACTGTCCCTCCCCATGCAATGAGACTGTCATTGATCTAGTGGAGGAAAGACACAAGAGATCCTTTGCAAGAAAACAAAGATCAGTTTTAGAAACAGAGCAGCTCAAGCTTGTATTAAACAAAATTGAGTGGGTTTGACTATATCAGGGGTGGGCAAACTTGCTCAACGTAAGAGCCACATAGAATAAATTTCAGATGGTTGAGAGCTGCAAGACATGAACAAATATTACGTGCACATTTTTATTTAGAAAATATGCAGATTTGCTTTTTATTACCATTAAATGAGACTGCCAAAAATAAAAACAAAAGGGGTAAAAACAGATATTTATAATGATATTTATTTGTCCAATGATATTTATTTGTCTAAGAGAGAGAGAAAGAGGGGAAGGTGGAAAGAAAGAATGAAAGAGGTGGAAAGAAAGAGAGAGAGAGAGAGAAACAAAGAAAACAAATAGATAGGAGGGACGGGGGAGGGAGGGAGGAAGGGATCAAATGCATGCCTCCCCTTCACTTCCCCAGCTGCCCTGCTGGGAGCCACACAATATGTGTGAAAGAGCCGCATGTGGCTCCCGAGCCGCAGTTTGCCAACCCCTGGACTATATGATGTCAAGGTAGCTTAACAGGGCAAACCTTAACAAAGTTATACCCTTCTGAAGTCCTGTAAAGAATATAAAAGCTAAAGAGCCAACCCTAATCTGAGGTCATACTAACCAAGCTTGTCTCTGTCCTGCTAATACTCAAGAGTTTGGGTAAACAAATCACACAGCAGTATAGTAGTAACGACAATGAGAAAAAAGCTGTGAAGCAGGACACAATAGAACTATTAACAATGTTAATATATTGGACAAATACAACATGTGCAGTACATGAATATAATCCTTGCACAATAAAGCACAATGATACTAAATATGAATCTTCTGATACACAATGAAATATTCCATAAAGTTCTCTTTCCAAAGTAGTACCTTCCAACGAAGAATCTGGATATTGAAGACTTCATTTTGATAATCTTCCTCAAGAAAATTACTATTCTACGTATTTCAAAGGCATCAGGTTCCAGAAAACTATATAGCTTCAGACTACTAATGTGGAAGGAACTGCCTATTGTAAATATTTCAAAAGCATAAGTTTCCAGAAAACTGTATAGCTTCAGACTACTGATATAGAAGGAACTGTCCCCCACGGGGTATTTAAAGAGGTTTGCAGTGACAATTTTATTTGTGACCAGCTTAGCATTAATACAGAGTGGCTTCTAAAAAGTATTACTGGTGGCCCATCAATAAAAATAAAATTGTCACTGCAAATAGCAGAGATGCGGTCCTGCCCTCCTGTTAGGTTGAAATGGTTGCCAGACGTTTCACCAGTCAGTTTCGCTTCCCCCACTTTGAGGCGGGGGGAAGCAAAACCTACTGGTGAAATGGCTGCTAGCCATTTTAACCTAACAGCAGGGAAGGTCTACCTGTCAGCTGTTAGGTTTAAACGGCTGCTTAAACCTGCTCATTAAACCTGTTGATTTTGCTACCCCTCGCTTCAAAGCAGGGGGAAGTGAATGGATGGGTTAAATGGTTGCCAGCCAGACCTTGCTCAGTATGGGTGGGGGCCTCTTGGCTTGGTTCGGAGGCCACCCTGAATGTTTTCTTTTTAAAGATTTGTGCCCATCCCTAGTGGAGATATCTCCAAGAGCCTCCCTCACACAGAGATCTCATATCCACTGACCCCTAAGCCCCTCAAAGCTCTCTGAACCACCTCAGCAGCACTGCAGTACTCAACACTGTAACCGGGCACAGCATCTTTACTGGCAGCCTGCTCCTGAACAGGAGGGGCCTGTGTCTCCACTTTCCTGAAAGAGTATTTAAGACCTCATTTAACCTGTAGCCTTTGCTGGAACAACACCCATGCCACAGTGATGATTCCAACTGCAGTAACTTGATTCTTGGACCTTAGCCTCCAGCAGGTCAAAGTTATGTCATTTCTTCCCTATTACAGTGTTCCCAACAATCCTGAGGAAAAAATGACCCTTCCCATTAATAGAGGCATGATGTGTTGAAGTGGTCAGATGAAGCTTTTTATGGCATGGAGGTAAATAACATCCCATCAAGTCTCTATTAGGACTTTTTTTCTCTCCACATTGTTGGCAACCCTATATTGTTCATGTATGATCCACAGTTTAACAGGATTCTAAAGCCACCTTGTCTCTTCCTTCCCTACAGGTGAACACAAATAACATAGGAAGTGCTCCTAAGAAGTCAGTCCCATTTTATTCAGTGATACTTGCTCTTAGGAAAGTGTTTTTAGGATTGCAAGCCAAGCCTGTACTCCAGTACTCAAGAAGAAAAGCCAAAAGCAGGTTTTTGTTTTATTCTTCAGTTAGAACTCTAAGAACTTTTTCTTCAAACCTTTTTTTTTATAATAACACTGAATCACTGATGCCTGTTACAAATGAAGAAATTGCTAATGCTGTGCCTCCAGAATCCAAAGGCGAACATCTGCTGCTCCAAACTTCTTGCATCTACTTCTTGCTTGTTGTGCATTATTGTGGGAGTCACATGATTAAATTCCATCTTTTTGCTGCCTCTGCGCATTGCTTAGGCCTGAAGTATGTGCTTCAAGAGAACAGCTCAAAGATGATATCCGCAAACCATCCAGCCTGTGTATGTGTTGATTCAATTAAAGATATAATAGGATCATTCAAGGAGATTGCCTTTTAAAAGGCCCTTTGTTCACTCCCCCATGTTCCTAGGGTGTACAAGCATGTATAAATGCATCACAAAGAATGGGAGGGGGAAAATCTATGGAAAATTGTATTAACAAAAAGGTGCATTTTTCACAAGCCAGCTGTAGGCTGTATTCAGCTTCAGCCTATTAAGCTGCATTTGCAGACTCATTAGCAAGCTTGTAGGCATAGCCCACATTCAAAGGAATGTGTACCAGTATAAAACAAATAATAATGAAAAGACATTCCTGAACCAAAACACTATAAAAAAATATTATCTAGCACCGTGGCAACTTTTTGTTTAGGAAAAGTCAGCCTACTTGTACAGGAGGATCCAGTTCATTTTATGTTTATTCTCCTCTCTCCTTTTAAACAGCTGATTATTGGCAGTTGGCTTAATTGACTCAGAAGTATCTCCAAATGAAAGCCCCGTTTTTGGAGTTTGCCCACTTGGGAACCCTGGCTGTGTCAGACATGTGGCAAAGGCCACATATCTCGCAAAAGACCACATTTCACAATGGAGGTTTAAGAGCACCAATTGAATAAAGCTTTCTCTGTGAAATATCTTTATAGATCTACAAAGCAGTTAAACCCTCTCTGGGGGGAGAAAAAATGTGTCCATCTTTTAGAGTGTGTGACAGCAACAAGGCTGACTACCACTGAGGCCTCATTAATGAGGCCTATCTCTTATCAGGAAAAGGGGAGGAGAATAAATCCTCATTGCAAGGAAAGAAATGGAAGGCAGTTTCACCTGGAAGGCAGGCTTCCTGAACATAGTGGGATTTACTTCTGAGTAAAGACGAATTAACTTGGACTGCAGACCTCTACATTCCAGCTCTTTGTTGTTAAATCCAAAGTATACACAAGACTGTCACTCCAGGTTTACAACGCTCTGGATGTTGCTGTCTCATCCTGATGGCAATGGATGGATGCAAACATCAAGGCTTAAATACTATAACTGTTTTATTCAGAACTAGGAATAAGGCCCGTTGTGGAAATAAATATAACGAGCTCTAGAAATAGGCTCTGGGAGAGTGCCCCGGCCTTGGGCACTCAGCGCCAATTCGCTGTGGCGACCTCAGCAGGGTATAATGACACAGAGTCCATCATTTTCTCCACTGCTGCCACTGCTGAAGGAAGGCGGGGAAGCCTTTGAAAGGCACTGGGCAGCCTTCTCTGTGGTGCAAGCCTTGTGGCCAAGGGAGAGGGAGCTGCAAGGGTCAGCAAAGGTGAGTGCTTTTCCTGCTTGCCGCCACTCGCTAGGTCTGCCTCCTTCTCCCCCGTGGAGGGGTTGCTGTTCTCTCAGTGGAGTGTCCATCCCCTTTGCTGGTTCCCTCCAGACTGAAGGCAAAATGCTGTCCATTGGCTTGGTGGCCGGGGCCAAGCCAACACAGCAAGCCAATGCAGCCACGGGATTGGGAGACTGTGAGAGCAGTATCTGAGCAGGCCAAAGGCTGAGGAAGCGTGTCCAGGAAGGACACCAAAACTCAAATATATATAAGGAGAGATCGCCATCTGGGTAATCAAAATTTTGTATCAATGGGAATGCTGGTTACAGGGTCAATTCTGGTTAATATTTGGATGGGAGACCACCAAAGAAGACCACAATTGCCACGCAGAGGTAGGCAATGGCAAACCTCTGAATGTCTCTTGCCTGGAAAACACTATGGAGTCACCATAAGTCAGCTGTGACTTGCACTTTCCACCACTTTCCACCACTACCAATAAAGGGGAATAGTGAATTTGGAGAATGAGGTTTAAGACAGCTGGATAATGCATTTGGATATTCAAGAAAAAATAGAAACAGAATACCAATCTATGTTTTGATCAGCAACTAGTCTAGGGGTAGTTTTGTAGAAAATCTGGAGGACCTTTCTGTTGTAAACAGCTGTTGGAATGTAGCCCTTTTTAGAAGGGCTGCCACACTGGTTTAAATTCCTGATTTAGGAATTCCTGCCTTGAGGTCAATTTAAAATTAGTCTGTACAAATAAACTATGGCTAATCCTCAACACCAACTCTTTTGAGAATTGGCAACAAGTTTGTTACTAAGAACAGTTACACATTGCTGTCTGTAATGGAAAGATTTAAAAAAATCCCCTGCTGTACCCTCTACCCTGTACTGATCTCTCCCCTCTTGTAGATTTCAGGCTGGAACCCTCAGAGGTTTGAAGCCAGCCCCACATCAAACTGGAATAATCGCATACTGCCAGTTTCTGAAAACTCCAAAGAGGAGGAATTCAGGTCTGGAGCTGGTTGGAATAAACTTGGCCTGGCTGAAGTGGTTGCTAGCATCCTCTGCTGCCATGGACCTAGAGTGGCTGCCAGCATCCACCATTGGGTCAGTCTGGAACAGCTCTGCTCTGCTCTGCTCTACTAAGGCAGACAACACAAATGTTTTTGGTGGGGATTTAACCCCCCATATATTTTTTATTTAATTTCTGATTTTTCTTCAAACCTGGAGAGTCCCCCAAGTTTGATGAAAAATCTATTTAGTCTCAGTGTGGCCCTGATCCGTGGATTTAAGTATCTGCAGATGGAGGTCAAATGTGGCTAATCGCACATAGATGTTTTGTATGTCCCAATACTTCTGTAACTCTCTGATTGGATCTGCTTATCTTGTTTCATCTTGAACTTTCCTGGATTAGTCCTTATGTTGTGAAATGCCAGGTCCATAAATAATAAGACCATGGTCCTTCACAACTTTTTGTCAGAACAGGACATGGACCCTGCATGCGTGACTGAGACCTGAGTGCAAGACAGGGAGACTGTAGCTCTCTCCCAGTTAGCTCCTCCTGGGTTCTCGGTCCTTCCCCAACCCGAGACTAAGGGGTGGGGGGGTGGCCCTGTTCATTTGGGAGAATTTGGCTGTTTGGCTGGTGCACCATCTGCTCAATGCACCAGCAAATAGCTTGCCATCCCTGCTGGAGGATGTATCAGGCTGGGCACTGGAGCACCCTAGTCTGTTAGTCTTGGGTGACTTCAATGTCCATGCCGATGACATGGCCTCCACGCAGGCAATGGCCCTGGTATCATCCATGGTGGCACTAGGACTCTCCCAATATGTCACGGCTCCCACTCACCAAGCGGGGCACACACTCGGTTTGATCTTCGTAGCGGGGGTTACAGTGGACCAAATTACTGCTACGGCAGTTCCATGGTCAGGCCACCATGCCCTGAAGGCCTGCATGAACATGCCACCCTGACCCTGTTTGGGCAGTGAGCGTATTTTAGCTCGCCTGCGGAGCCAAATGGACCCTATGCGGTTCCAAATGGCCCTGTGGGATCTGATGCCCCCTAGCGGCTCATTGGATGAGCTTGCAAGGAGTGGCAAACCGACTCTCGGCAACCATCGATGAGATCACTCCATCGATGAGGTCTAAACTCACTCCATGGTACACACAGGAGCAGAGGCTGATGAAGCGGGAGTTTAGACAGCTATAGAGACAGTGGCGATGAGCTTGGGACAAAGCTACAAGAGCATCTTATGAGATGGCAGTCAAAGCTTTTAAAAGAGAATACTACGTGGTCACAATTGCATCTACAAGCTCTCTCCCAGCCCAATTATTTAGAACAATTCAGTCTATTACCACTCTGCCACAGGACAGACCAAATGATAAGGAATTGGAGATTGACTGTGAGGCTTTCGTGAGCTATTTCATGGATAAAGTCTTGTTACTCCGTGACGACTTCCCCACCACAGTTGAGATAGAAAAGGAACTCAAGGCTCCATGCAGATCTTCCTGTCAAGTTTTGGATTATTTCAGTCCACTCACCCTAGAGGAGGTTGGTGGTTATTCAGCTTCAGGGTTTTTTGGATGACACCTCCATATTAGACCCCTTCCAGTCCGGTTTTTGACCAGGCCATGGGACAGAGACAGTCCTGGTCACCCCCACAGATGATCTCTGGAGGCACCTGGATCGGGGCGGTATGGCCGTGTTGTTGTTGTTAGACCTGTCAGCAGCATTCGACATGGTTGACCATCAACTACTGATCCACCACCTCGCTAACACCAGGATTCAGGGGCTTGCCTTGCAGTGACTCTCCTCGTTCCTTCAGGGTCAGGGACAAAGGGTGGCTTTTGCAGAACAGCTATCTGAAAGGCATCCACTGATCTGTGGAGTGCCCCAAGGAGCAGTGCTCTCTCTGATGTTATTTAACATCTATATGCGCCCCCTTGCCCAGATTGCCCAGAATCACGGACTGGGTTGTCACTAATATGAGGATGACACCCAGCTCTATCTGTTGTTGGACGGCCAGTCAGACTCTAATCTGGAAGATCTGGACCTGGCATTGAAAGCTGTGGCTGGTTGGCTTAGACTGAGTCGACTGAAATTGAATCCGATGAAGACGGAGATCCTGTGCCTGAGTTATAGTGGTCCAAGCTTAGGGATTCCACTCCCAACCTTCAATGGGGCACCATTGGTGCCAGCACCAAAGGTTAGGAGCTTGGGAGTGCTCCTGGACACCTCCTTAGCAATGGAGGCCCAGGTAGCAGCCACTGTGAAATCAGCCTCCTATCATCTGTGGCTGATTAGGCAGTTAGTTCCCTTCCTTCAATGTAATGACCTGGCGACAGTGATCCATGCAATGGTCACCTCGAGATAGGATTACTGTAATGCTCTCTACATGGGGCTGCCCTTATCCCAAATCTGGAACCTGCAGCTGGTGCAGAATGCAAGTGGCCAGGCTGTTGTTGCATCTCCCTATGCAGGAGCACATCCAGTCTGTGCTAAAAGCACTGCACTGAATTCAGTTCAAGGTGCTGGTTCTTACCTTTAAAGCCCTGTATGGTCAGGGACCTGCATACCTGCCTTTCCCCACATGTTCCTCAAAGAACACTAAGATCGGGGTCCCAAAATTGTCTGGCCCTTTCAGGCCCTAAAGAAGCCAGGCTAGCTGTAACAAGGGCCAGGGCCTTCTCTGTGGCAGCCCTGCACTGGTGGAATGAGCTCCCAGACGACATCAGGGCCTGTAAAATGGAGCTTTTCCACCAGGCCTTCGATTAGGGTACCGCCCTCCCAATATTGAGAACCCATGATTCCTAACCTGTATTTCCGGCCCTCTTCTAATGAATAGAATATTTTCCCTTTGAAGATGATCATGTCTCATCCATTCATCAGCTTCCCTTCATACTAACCACATTTCCAACTTTTAAAATCACCACCTGGTAAGTGTCTGCATCTGGCTGCTTTGTTGTGTCTCCTACACCTTTATATTAGATTTTTTTCCCTTACAGCTTTCAGTCACTCATAGTTTTTATAACCAGATCAATAGAAGGCAATTGTACAAACAGCATTTTTTAATTTTCCAAGGAAGCCGTATAAAGAGACTGAGATGAGGGACAGCAGAGGCTCAGGCACATTTTTATGTTTAATTTTACTTATCATTTTCAGATTCTCATGAAAATTTAAATATTGCTCTTGAATTATAATGGCAGTTTCATTTACTCTGTCTGAGTTCTATGAAATAACTTTGCTCTATATTTGTGAGTAGGGCAGGAAGGTATTTATTCATAATCGGTACACGCTTCTGTGATGTGCTCAGAGCAGGTCATTAAGATTAACCACAGGTAGCCGGCTCTTGGAGGAAGAGCCCAAGGTTATGATGACACTGTTTCCCCAGACATAACAAATGTCTTCCAAAGAAGTAACAAGGGAAGAAGGATGGGTTCTCTCTCCTGCAAGGAAGTAATGGAGTAACAGAACTATCCCTTTTCAAAATAGTATGATGGGGGAGATACTGTCATAAGGTTTAGACTCTGTGAGCATGAATCTATCCAGGCTGGTCTGGCCTTGAAAAAAGGGGCAACTACTGACAGACTACGGTTTCCAGTTTATTTAGTAGAGAGGAGTCCTGAGGTAAATCTGGATTGACAGAAAGAATATTATACAAACAGAAGCTTCGCCATACACCAGTTCCTTTAGTGCAGAAAAACTATACCATAAGATTAAATATAATTCTGTAAGGTGTTTGCTGTTAATCATGTAACTCAATCAGTAAGACTCACATAAGCCTGGGTTAATAATGAAACATATTCTATTCAGTAACAAACACGATAAGTAAAACTGGTAGATACAACAGAACAGCAGATTCAGCAGATGCAACATAACCTCGTACTAAGTGAAATATAACTGTAGATTCACTTGTTCAGTTGGCTGGTTGTTTAACTGCCTGTTCAACAACATCAGTTTCTGGTGTAGATGTGATGGATCCAGCTCCATCTGCAGTGCTGGAGGTGTTATCAGAGAATCTTCTGAGTATATTGTTTCAACAGTTCATGTTGAGGTTCCCCCTGACTTTGTAGCTGATCGATGTGACAATGCCAAATTGTACCAGGTGATACTTGGACAGCATAAGACAAAGGACCTGACTGGTTATGGACAATAGCAGGATGCCACTTGTTTAGTCCTCTGTCATCATGTGCCAACACCATCTGGCCCACTTGTACCTGATGAGGGGCACCCTATCATCTGGCAGAGGGTTCACTAATCTGTTGACTCCTAAAATGCATGCATAAATCTGATTTCAACAACTCCAAATATGAGCAGACTTCTGCTCATAAACAACATTGCAGGTAATTGGTTAGTGGTAGCATGAGGAAACTTGCAATATGGCAGTAAGAGACATGCCAATCATTGTAAAAAGCCACAGTCACCAGTCGCTGATTTGGAAGTTTGTTTCACAGTTTATACAGACCTTTCCACCAATCCATTGGTCACTAATTTTATGCAGAGGTGATGTTACAAACATCATTGTGGCACAAGAAGGACTGAAATTCCTCAGAGGTGAACTGTGGGGTATTGTCAGTTAGTGGGGCACCTGGTATATTTTGGCCGCTGTGTGAGAGTGTTGGACTAGATAGGCCATTGGCCTGATTCAGCATTGGCTTCTCTTATGTTCTTACTAGTTACTGTGGCAGACCTGTCCTGGCAAACAAGCCCCAAAGAATTTCAACTGTCTGAGGTAGTAGATTTAATGCAGAACTCCTCAGGCCCTTTTGAACAAGGTCCACAACTATCAGGAACATCATTCCCAGAAATGGCCCTGCACAGTCAATTGTGTATACATTGCAGTGGAGTTGTTGGCCACTTCCATGGATGCAAAGGTGCTGGGTTGGGATGACATTGTGTTTGTTGACACCCTGGACACCATGGCTAGTTGTTCTGTTTGCTGATCAATATAAAACTTCTTACCAAGTACAACTCCTAGATATCCTGTGTGAAGTTCTTCTAGAACCTGAGGACGTAGTTTAGGTCATAAGATTCCTCATACTGTAGATTCCATAAAATATAATCACATGTACCAAGTCTCAGCGAATTCTAGAGACTATAGTTGGGAATATTCCTGAAAATCCAACTGCATCTTGGTAAGATATTTTAGATTTAACACACCTATAGAACTTGGTGGTTTATGCAGCAACTCACAAAACTATTACAACTGTATTTTGCTGATCTTTGAGGAATATTACAGGGAGAGAGTTAAGCCCCCTTTCCTAGTGCTGTGGGCCCAATCCATATCCACACCTGTAGCAGCTTTTTTGCAGCTAAATTACAAATTGGATAAACTAATATAGACCCAGCAATCACTTTGGCTTTGGATCTTCAAAACACTCCTTCAGTAGACCATATATTACAGGGAATGCACAGGCATGCAGGATACACATGTATATATCTGTTTGCAAGAAATATCCAACTTGTGTTCACTTTGCAATTGAAACCAGAAACCAGAGCTTAGATAAATGTGGGGTTTTTAATCACATATTCAGCTGTACATGTTGTGAATGTAGCATGAGAATTATTCAACACATGAATTTAAAATAATGAAGTGTACACCAAACACAGGTAGAACGTGCATTCACTGTGACTTGTAAGCAGGGCTACCTTACTGTATACTTCCTCACTGACTGAAATATACAAATTACAACTATCCTACACTGGTAACAGGTGATGACATTTGGGGTGTATAGCAACCATAGCCACATTCCTGATAATATACATAATTAGTAGACAGCTTCACTATTGGAGTGTATGTCAAGTGTAATTAAAAAAATAGAAACAAGAGTTTAGAGCATTCAGAACCCCCCATAGCACTGTAGGTTTCATGTTTCACAGTGGATGGGAGGAAATGGTATTACTTTTTCTCCCATTTAAGATTTAAAGGAATAAGAAAGCTGTTCTCATGGCTGCTGTTGTGTCTGCTGACCACTACTGGGGGGACAGTGACAGAGCCGGAGCTTGAGTCCCAAATAACAATAGGGACTAGGCTCCTGAACCTTCCCGTGGGGAACCAATGGGAACTGTGGTGGGAAGTTTAAACCCACCAACGGTACCTAGGGGTGTCACCCCCGGTCTGTATATAGTTGGCTACCCAGCCAGTATTCTGTGTTCTTGTTGTGTCCAGTCAATAACTATGCTTCACATCACATTGTCTCATGATCTCTAATGCGTTGAACCCACTACACAACAATGGCAACAAGGATGGGATCACCAGCCCAGCAATCGGGGCACCAAGGAAGACCACGCACTGCTGCCTAAGGTCCGTTCATGAGCACCGAGGGTGAGCAAGCCGCTTCCATCCAGTCGCCACAACTGATCAGCACTATGGCTTTAGCTCAGGGATCTGGTCTGGTACCACCATTTGACCCGACCCGTCCGCAGCAATGGGGAGCTTGGGTCACCGGCCTCAAACAAGTCCTCATCTTCTACCAGGTGACAGATGAGACCAGGAAGAAGGGCCTCCTCCTGGGGTCTTGCGACCCCGCCATTGTGGATCTGGCCCAATACCTCCTGTCTCCCAAGACACTGGAGGACAGCACATTCGACGAGATCATGCAGGCGGTCCAGAACCAATACACACCGAAGTCCTTGGAGATGACATGCCACATAGTTTTCATCGAAGGAGCCAGCAGGGCCATGAAACCACCGCGGAGTTCATCACTGAGCTCTGTTGCCTTGCAGCCATCTGTACGTTTGGGCCCCAACTCGACATGGCCCTTCGGGACCACTTCATCTGCAGGCTACAGGAGGAGAAGTTAAGATGGCACATCATGGAGGGCAAGAAGGTAACCCTGGCTTCCGCCCTCGTGACGGCCACCACGTGGGAGATGTCTCATCTATCCACCACTGTCTCCGCTCACATGGTGAGCACTGGGCCAGGGGATCCGCCAGGGGAGGAAGACATCCATCGCACTCAAGCCTCCACCAGACACTGTGGTGGACAAGGCAGCAACCAAAGCAGCACAGTAAACCAAGAGTGTGCCAGCTGTGGGGGGTGGCACAAAAGGAAGACCTGCAGGTTCCAGGATGTCACATGCCGAAACTGCGGCCGCACGGGCCACATCGCCAGGGCCTGCTGCTCCAAGGGACCCCGAGCATTGCAACCGCAGCCCCGCCGCAAGGCCGATGCACACTACGAGGAGTATGCAGCTGAGGACCTCTACCGCCTCACCAACACACCTACTTTGTCAGAGCAGGTACTGAGACTCCTCAGTCATTCGTCCACCCCCCAAAATCCAAGTCCAAGTTAAAATGGAGGGGACCCTCTGCCTCATGGAGCTTGATTCTAGCTCCGCATCCTCCATAATATCCGAGACTACTCTCAAATGTTTGTGCCCTAAGGGGGGACCTCGCTTGCACCCATCTCCCATGACACTCATGGACTTTCAAAGGAATTGCGTGCCAATAAAGGGGGTCGGGAGTTTCCGGGTACAGTACTGAGGCTTTAAGGGTTTATTGGACTTGATCGTTGTCGAGGGCGATCTAGTCAGCCTCCTGGGGTGTGCCTGGTTTGAGCCCCTAGGAATCTCGATTGAGGGAGTCCAGCTCTGTGCGGCCCACGACTTCTAGGAGGTCTGCTGTGAATTCCCATCCATTTCCGATGGAACGCTGGGATGCTACACAGGCCCCCAAATCTCGCTGCAACTAGACCCCAAGGTGGCCCCCATTAGAATGCGTTCCAGGATGGTCCCATTCACGTTGAAGCCAAAAATCAACATGTAACTGGACCGCCTAGTGGCCCAGGGGGTCCTGGAACTGGTCTCTCATGTGGCATGGGAGACCCCTATAGTTATGCCCGTAAAGCCTAATGGGGATGTCCGCATCTGCGTGGACTACAAATGTACACTTAATAAGGTGCTGCAGGACATGCCTATCCAGTCCCAGTAGTCAGCCACATACTGGCCACCTTGGCAGGGGCAAAGATCTTTGGAAAACTGGATCTTGCCCAAGCGTACCAGCAGTTGCCGGTCGATGAGGCAACTGCCAAGGCGCAGACAATTGTGACCCACCAGGGGGCTTTCCGGGTGAACAGACTACAGTTCAGGGTGAGCGTGGCACCCAGCATATTCCAACAACGAATGGATTCTCTTCTAAAAGGGATACCCGGTGTCACCCCATTCCTTGATGATGTAATGATTGTCGCTGCCATGCTGGCTGAATTTGCTGACTGACTCCGCACAGTCCTCTGCCACTTCCAAGATGCCGGCCTCAAAGTAAAAAAGGAGAAGTGCCTGCTCGGGGTGCCCTCAGTGGACTTTTTGGGTTTTACTGTGGACGTGGATGGCCTGCACCCAGCCCGGGACAAGGTGAAGGCCATCATGGAGGCCCCACTGCCTAAAACCAAAGATGAGTCCAGGCTTTCCTTGGATTTCTTAACTTCTACCATGCCTTCCTCCCCCACAAGGCAGCAGTAGCTGAACCCCTACATTGCTTGCTAGACAAGCAGGCCCCTTGGTCATGGGGCCCCTGCCAGGCCACCACATTCTGGGGCATCAAGGAACTGTTGATCTCGTACTCCGTCCTGTCCCATTTCGATGAGTCCTTGCCTGTGGTCTTGGCCTGTGATGCTTTGCCCTATGGTGTTGGCGCGGTGCTAGCTCATCATCTTCTGGACGGGCGGGAGGGCCTGGTCGCATATTACTCGTGGACCCCATCTGTGGCAGAATGGAACTACGCCCCAATAGACCATGAGGGACTGGAAACTGTGGCCACAGTCAAGAAGTTCCATGACTTCATCTACGGCTGGCCCTTCACCATCACCATGGACCACCAACCCCTGCTGGATCTCTTCACTGCAGATTGCCAGACACCGCAAGTCCTCTTCCCGCAGTGGTCCATATTTCTTGTGGGCTACAATTACACCCTACAACACCACCCAGGAAAGGCTATGGGTCATGCCGATGCCCTGAGCCATCTTCCCTGCCAGATGTGGATGCGGATCCGGCCCCTGCACACTGCGTCCTTCAGCTGGAAGGTCTCCCTGATGCCCCCCTCCAGGCCGCAGACATTGCGCACCACTCGGCCAGGGACCCTGTCCTATCCTGGGTTCTTGGCTGGGTGCTGAGGGGGTGGCCTGAGACTACAGCAGGGCCAGAGTTCACTGCGTCTATGGCCTGTCAAGAAGAGCTTTCAGCTTACAAGGGCTGCCTGCTATGAGGGGACAGGGTGGTGGTCCTGCAAGAGGTGCATCCTAGGATTGTGCGCATGAAGGCCCTCGCCTGGAGCTACGTCTAGTGGCTCAGCATAGACAGCGAAGTGGAAGCCTGGGTGAAGCACTGCCAGGTCTGCCAGGTGGTCAGGCCCAGCCCGCTGAGTGTGCCCACACAATCCTGGGAATCAACACAGACCCCATGGTCCTGGCTCCACGTTGATTTTGCCAGGCCCTTCCAGCCTGCTGAGTGTGCCCACATAATCCTGGGAATTGGCATGGACCCCATGGTCCCAGCTCCACATTGATTTTGCCAGGTCCTTCCATGGACTGACATTCCTTGTGACAGTGGACTCCTACTCTAAGTGGCTGGAGATTAGTCTGGTCTCTACCGCCTCCTCCAGAGACACCATCCAGGCCCTCCGCAAGATCTTCACAATCGTATCAGACAACGGGACGGCATTTACTTCAGAGGAGTTCCAGCAGTTCCTCCGCGACAGCTTGATCCAGCACATCAGGTCAGCGCCCTTCCACCTGTGACCAACGGACAAGTAGAGCGCATGGTCTGCACCACAAAGGAAGCACTCAGCCACCTGACAGAAAGGGACTGGGAGTTTCACCTCACCCATTTCCTTCTGGTGCAACGGACCACTCCCAACCCGGTAAGCGGTCACTGCCCTGCAGAACTCCTGATGGGCTGGAGACCTGCAATTGTCCTGGACCGCCTACACCCTGACAGGGCTCCAGAGTTGTGCACCCTTTCCGAGCAATGGGAAGCATCTCAGGGGTTCTTCCCAGAAGGCCCGGTAAATGTTAAGAACTACAGCAAGGGCCAGGAGTGGATCCCAGGCAGGGTCATCCACCCCACAAGACTGGTGTCGTATGAGATCTCGACGGACTGCAGATGGGTCCTGTGATGCCATGTGGGCCAGTTATGGTGGCACATGCTTCCAGAAGCGAGAGAGATCCAGAACCCAGGGGGCAACAGAGAAGCGCTGGCCACCGCTTCAGACCAGCAACGGGAACCGGCTTCCCTCATGGCGGCTTCCCCAGAGGTAATAGCACCAATCCTGGCACAGATACCAGATGAGGCACCACCACCGCCACCACAGCCAGAGATGCGGGAAGAGCAAGCACCTTCCCCGGCACCACCACAACTGAACATCCAGGACACTCCAGTGCCATCCCGAAGATGGTCCATTAGGGAACGCTGAACCCCCTCTTACCTGAAGGACTATGTTACATAGGCAGGGATCGAACTATGGGGGGAGGAGTGTTGTGTCCGCTGACCACCACTGGGGGGATAGCGACAGAGCCGGAGCTTGAGTCCCAAATAACAATAGGGACTAGGCTCCTGAACCTTTTTGTGGGGAACCAATGGGAACTGTGGCGGAAAGTTTAAACCTGCCAATGGGACCTAGGGATGTCACCCCCAGTCTGTATATAGTTGGCCACCCAGCCGGTATTCTGTGTTCTTGTTGTGTCCTGTAAATAACTATGCTTCACATCACACTGTCTTGTGATCTCTAATGCATCAAACCCACTACACAACAGCTGCTTTGTTTAGTACCACCTGTTCTCTGTGAGAGAGTTACTTTAGAGAGGAAGGCAAACATATGTTTTTACCAAAGGTTTCTATTGAAGGAGGGAGGGAAGGAAGACAGTGGCTTCTGCAAGCTTTCTCTCACAATGTATATGTACTGTACAAACCCAATGGGTTTAAGAGCCATTCCCACACCTAGGGAGAATTCTAACAGAATACTCAGTAGGTTTAACAAACAATTCCCAAGATTCTTTGGAGAAGTCATTGCAGTTAAACTAATACGATTTTGTGGTACAGATATATTCCCAGTCTCCTGACCACTGCTGTAAATAGAACATTTGACCATCACTAGTCATAATAAAAGTAACAGGTACACTTTGTTAACCTACATCAATGTCACAGATTAAATACATACATTTATTTCTGCAAATATATTGTACTTGTTTTTATACAAATTACACAATTCAGTGCCAGAGGAATGTTTGTAGAAGTGCATGTTTTACTTTGCCAGCAATATGAAAAACTCCTACAATGTTTGGCCAGGATATGCAATCATGAGCGAGAATCACTTACATAAAAATTATAATGGGTTGAGAAACAGGCAAACTAGGAGATATGGCTGATGCTGACTGAGAATGTTGAAAGTTCATTTCCTGTCCATAGTGACATTTTTGGATAGTCAACTCAGAGTGTAGAAGTGATGTCATCAGCTGAGTCCTCCATCAGGTCTGCCCAGCTTCCTAGTGGAGTATGCTTCTGCAAAGACTGTCTAGAACCAGCTCCTGATGTTGGCTGCTTAATCAACTAGCTTTAAAGTAATCAATTAATTCAAATTTATGTATTACTCAAACCTCAGAGCAGGTGCCTTTTTGTGGATAATCAATGAAATATGAAATAATTGCCACTGGGAAGAATCCAGCCATAGTTAAACTCTTTTAGGAGTAGGTTGCTAAGCACACTTGGAAGGGAGTAAACACTATTGAACTGAAGAGTAAGCATGCTCAGATGCACAAGACATATCTTAGTGGTTTCAGCTCGAGCAGACTAAGCACAATAGTGCTCTTTAACTCTCTCAGTGGTTGTATAATATCCAGCCAGGGCGTAGACTTTGGAATTTCCCGGGGGGGGGGGCTAGGGCTGGGCCAGAGGCATTGCTAAGTCATTAAAAGAACTGGGACCCAGTGACATCATAGGGAGGAGCCATTGACATCATAGGCCATTGTCACTATCTATGGAGGTGGAACTATGTGGCATTTAAGGAGGGGCTCCCCAGGAAATTAGGGTGGCCTGGGAACCCCCCTAGCAATGCCACTGGGTTGGGCTAACCCCAGGAACAGGTGCCTTCTTAGCACACTGTTTAGAAACTCCACCTTAAAATGCAGCACAGATTCTATTGCTAGGGACTGTTTTTCCACTCTGGGAACTCTCATTACAGTCCTAGAATAGCCTATCTGGACCCAAAAACCTTATTGGAAAAACCATTCTGCATTTTATTTGCAACTTTTTTGGGGCTGCAGTGTATTTCAGCAGGGCCCATGCAAGTCAATTGGCATTCCTGGCTCCCATTATCTCCAATGGGGCTTCAAGCCTCTCCATTATTTCCAATGGGCAATCCTGTCATTCCTTTTAGTATATCCCAGTTGGTTGCCCCTTTGAAACTACCACACCGTTTTAAATAACAGCAAAATGAAGAGCATGAATATAGAGTGCACATCCCTTACCAATGTTCTCTCTGGGCTGCACACAGATCAAAAGGAAATTTTAAAAGGCCTCTGATCTGCATCCCCCCCCCCATCTTGTTCATGAAGATGGGCTTACAATTTAAAAATGAAACGGAGATTGAAAGAAGAGCAGCCCGCCCTCCACTACCATGAAAAAAACAACAACTGTTCTCAATCAAGGATATATAGAACTAAGTAAAATACACTCCTCCCCTCCACCACCTGGCTGTTGTGCATCCTACATGAAGCAGGGTGATTCAGCAGATGCAAGCCAATGTCAGTGGTCTGCATCCACCATCTCACACAGAAGAACCAGAGCTTCCAGTTTCAGCACTGGAGCTAGGGGTGCCAGCCTCCAGGTGGGACCTGGGGATTCCCTGGAATTACAGCTCATTTGCAGACTACAAAAATTAGTTTCCCTGAAGAAAATGGATGTTCTGGAGGGTAGACTGTATGGCATTGTACCCCACTGAGGTCCCAGTCCTCCCCAGGCTCCATCCCCAAATCTCCAGGAGTTACCCAACCTGTATTGGGCCACCCCTCCCCTCCCATCCCCCAGAGGTGGACATGGGGAACCTGGCAACCCTAACTAGGGATATTTTAACGAGGGAGGGAGGCGAGAGGTGGAAAGAAAGCAAATAGATGGGAAGAGAGGAAGGAAGGAAGGAAGGAAGGAAAGAAGGGGGGGAGAGGGGAGAAATAAAAAGAAAGAAAATAGAAATCCCTCTCCATAATTTATCCAGGAGTTCAGGGGAGAGTTGGTCTTGAATGTATGCATTTAAACTCTTCGAGGTTTCACCTGCCCTCCTCCCTCCTCCCCCTCCCCCTGCACAGGCTGTGTGTACAATTTCAGTGATTGTAAACTGCTGATTCCTGGCTTTCCTAATATCCTCTCTCTGTCAAGGGAAGGGGTGGAACTCAACAAAGAACTCGGAAGAGTCTCCTCTTGGAGGAAATAAAGGGCTCTGGTTAAGTAGCGAACTCAGGAGCAGGAAAACAACAGCAGCGGCACAAGGCTGCAGGAAAGGTGCCCGGGCACCCAGCCGCCCAGAGATCCTCCATGGATGCCAGCCTCCCCCCCTCCCGACCTCCCTGCATGGCTCTGCAAGGCAAGCCTTGTGTGTGTGGGGAAACAGAAGAACAAGGGAGCAGGGCGCCCAGCCATCCCACGACTGGCAGTCCTCCATGGATGCTGGCCTTCCCTCCAACCTCCTCTCATGGCTCTCTGCAAGGCAAACCTCGCAGGGAGTGGTAGAACAACAGCAGCGGCATGAGGCTGCAGGAAAGGTGCCCAAGAGTCCAGCCACCCCAAGGTGGGCAAACCTCCATAGATGTTAGCCTCCCTCCCCACTTCCCCCACCTCCTGACCTCCCTGCATGGCTCTGCAAGGCAAGCCTTGTAGGGAGAGAGGGAAAAAAACCTAGAAGAACAAGAGCGCAGGGTGCCCAGCCTCCCGGAGGCCGGCAATCCTCCAAGGATACCAGTCTCTCCCCCCAACCTCCTTGCATGGCTTTCTGCAAGGCAAGCCTTGCAGGGAGTGAGAAAACAACAGCAGCGGCACAAGGCTGCAGGAAAGGTTCTCGGGCACCCAGACACCCTGAGGCTGGTGCCAGCCAGCCTGGGCACTCTCTGCCTAGTGCCCACCACCCCACCCCTGAAAACATCCCCCCCACCCTCACTGGAGCCCCAGGACAGCTCCTTACCTTTCTGCGCGGGAAAGCTGAAAGCACTGAAAACATGTGCAGCCCCCAGCTCCACCAGGCCCAGCTGAGGGTTTTTGGGAGCTGGGGGTGGGGCTTAGTTTTCAGGAAGCAAGCCCTGAGTTTCCTGTCACCCCAGCTGAAGTCTCAGAAAGCGGAGGGAAAACCCCTCCGCTTTCAAAATGGGTTGGGGGTGGCATGGGGTGGTAATGGCAAGGCTTGTGAGCCTGGTTGCCCGGGGGGGGCTCAGTCACCCCTGGAAAATTTCGGAGGTAGCCTCAGCCCTCAAGCCCCCCTGAAGTTGACACCTATGATATCCAGTGTAACAAACAAAAGCTATCATTTGTTATGGCAGTGGCGGAGGGTTTTTCATCCCTTGTTATACTAACATAAGAACTGAAATTCTGATTACTGATTAAAATTTTGCTGTCAAAGTCATCGATTAGTTCTACCTATTAGACTTTTATCTATTAGTCCATCCTCCAAGGAGCTCTGGGTGGCATACATGATTCCTCCTGTCCATTTTCATCCTCACAATAACCCTGTGAGATAGGTTAAGCTATGAGAAAGACACTGGCCCAAGATCACCTAGTGAGCTTCATGGCAGAGTGTAGATTTTTGAACATAGTTCCTGGTCTAACATGCTAATCACTCTACCACACAGACTCAGCCAAATAAATCAATGCTGATGACCCACTTCCAATGCTGGAGCTGTGATATCGCTCTTGGACCATCACTTGATCTGTTCATCAGCTAGGACCAGGGCACACATTGCGCTTGTCACCAGGATGCTCCAGGGATCCTGCTCCAGTGGTGATATTTAGCCAAACCTGACCTATAAATTTCAGAAGGAGATGTCTATGTACACAAGGATGTTGTCTAGCAGCAGGATAGGAAAGATATTTTTGTGTGTGATGAAGGCAACGCTATGTGGCATTTAAAATGTGGCCATCCCATCAGCTGTCTGCCCACACTAGAGTTATTCTGGTTCCTGCTTCTTGTTTTGGAAGCCAAAGTACAGGGAAAATAACTGACTTGTTCCAAGACATACAACCCAGCTCTCTCAAAGCCAAGGTAGAATTCCAGACTTCTGCTTCTGCCATTGGCTTGAAGTTTCCTGACAGTTCTCCATCTGCCCCATCAAAATACAACAGGGCCATTAGTCCAAAGGATTTTTATTATCAAGTACCTTTGGCTGTGTACAGAAGATATATTTTAAAAGCTGGAGGCCGAATTGGAGAGCCCAGATACACATTCATGGTCCACTGATTTGGGAGGTTTTTCTAAAGCATTTTTGCCTACCCCTCAGGCCCACCTGCTGCCACAAGCTGGAATCCAGGTGTGCCACAGAATGGGTGATGGAATATGCAAAGCAGGACTGTGGAAGGAATGGATTAGAAGAACTTTTCTCCAACTCCATCCAGAGATTTAAAGGAATGTGTCTCATGTCTGGATTGTAAAGTGGCAGTCTCATTACAAATCTTGACACTAATCAGAAGCTTGCTTTCATTGTTCTTCAGAAATGATCACCTGACAAGTAACAGTTTTTTATTCCTACAAAGCAGTACTTGTCTTTTATTTGGGTCTCTATGTTTTGGACCCTTGCCTCAGCAAAACCTTGGAAAAAGGCATTTGTTGGCAGTCAGTCAGAAAACTTGCCTTTCCCCAAGGGGATGCCACCTAATGGGATACTTGGTTTGAGTAAACTAACATGAACTGATTTTCACTTTGGAGATCTAATCAGGTCCCCTATCAAGAAAGATAGTCTTTAACATTGTCAGCAATACTGAGATATGACATGAAGAGAGAATAAAACAAAACCAATCACTGCCCAGCTTTGCCAGAGTTGTCCCTAGGAAAAGTCACATGAGTTTGGAGGGAAGGAACAATTGGCAACTTTCTTTGGCAGAAGTGTTGAAAATACTAGACTGCAAAAGAATACTAAGTACTTCAGGTTACAGGTACAAAAGGTACTAGATTGTGAACACTCTAGACGAGTCTCTGGTTGCCACCCACCTTGCCTCTGCGGGCAGGGGCATAGACAGCAGGGCTTGGGAAGGAATGGATTAGAGGAACTTTTCTCCAACTGGAGGCTGGAAAGTAACTGTGTTTATGATTAGGTAAAGGTTCCCTTGCTCAAAAGCCAGTCGAATCCGACTCTAGGGTTGCGGTGCTCATCTCCGTTTCAAAGCCGAAGAGCCAGCACTGTCCGAAGACATTTCCGTGGTCATGTGGCCGGCATGACTAAACACCAAGGTGCACGGGATGCTGTTACCTTCCCACTGAAGTGGTACCTATTTATCTACTTGCAATTTCTTGCTTTCGAACTGCTAGGTTGGCAAGAGCTGGAACTAGAGACGGGAGCTCACTCCATCATGCGGCAGTCTCAGGTCTTGAACTGCTGAACTACTGACCTTCTACAGCCTGCAGTTCAGTGTCTTAACCACTTGAGCCACCGCAGCTCCCTGTGTTTATGATTATTAAAGTGTATTTTCCCTTTTTCTTGGCCTATGTGCCTTACGCAAATGTCGGTTGTTAGAAAGTTTCGGCTCACGCTCACATTCAATTCCCTTTGCTCCTCCCCTCAAACAGGGTCAGTTAATTAGTCACTTTTACATTACTGGTAAATCATAATTTGTCATTGCATCTGAATCACAATCTGTGCTTTATTCTCTGCCCTCGAAACCAGGATTCCAAACCAAAATTAAATCATGGTTTGGAATATTGATTCGGAGGGCAGAAAACAAATCATAGTTTGTTGTTCAGATGAAATGAGACACTATGGTTTCTTATTGAGAACCATGCCTCTCTATTCTTCACTACCATCCTATCTGACTCATGGTTGCCTCTGATGTTTGCTGTTGCTAGCCACACATGGGCCATAGGCTGCTCATTCAAATAGGATGGTTACTTATCACAGTATGGCAGACAGACCCACTTCTGCTCCTGTATTAGATGAATATGATTCATTTTTGAAATAAGACCATATTTGCTATCTAGAAGAGAAAATGTGAGAAGAGCGATGCTTTGTTGTTTTCGATACACCTGAAATTGTACCTTTAGCTTCACTGATCTTTTAATATTTCCAAAGAATCTGTAAACCTTGTCAGCATTATTTATTATACCATTGAAAATCATGGTACAATTACTTAGATTAGTACTATTCTTAGATTACTGAAACTTAGTTTGGTGATCCACCTGTATCTCCATAGAGGAGACAGGGGAATGAAGAGAGACTGAAGGTGTACTGAGTCTTCATACGGCCCACTGATCAAAATAAATAAAAGATCTGTCACACTTTCTCCAGTACACAGTAACTGCCTTTTATGGATAATAGTGTATGTTGATTTATGTAAGGATGTGATCCTCCAATGGTTTTTACTATATCATCATAAAACCACAGTCTTGGAGAGTACATTAAGCTGCACTGTTCTGTTTGTTCTGAACTTAGGCTGGTTGGAGTCTCCTCTGGTTGTTTTGCACTGGTAGTGAAAATGGGGGGGGGGGGTTATTTTAAAGCAGCCATCAAAGCTGAAGAAATCTGACTCTCATTTGTGAAAATAGCATCCAGAGAAGAGTGAAGCAGGATTGATAAATGGATTGGAAACTAGTGAAAGACTGATTTTAGTCCAGGGGGATTCCTCTTCTTTCATTGAATATGTGATTAAATAATTGTATGTGTTGTCTCCCTATCCCCCCATAAATATTGTTAGTCCAATTGTCAAAATGAGTAACTGTAAATCACTCTGAGCCCACAGGTGTGTGGGAAAAAGCAATCAATAAATTGAAATTATTATTATTGTTGTTGTTGTTGTTGTTATTGGAATGTCACTGTCACTGACAACAAAACACATCCTTATGAATATTTAAATTGGAAAATGGGTTACAAGAACTTGACTGCAATTTTCTTAGAGTATCCCAGGATTTTGAGCAAACATGTGACCTGATGGAATCATGCACACTTATGCAAAGTTCATCAATGGCAATATACACATTTCCCGTACACCTGGAGAGATCATGTGAATCATCCAGTGTTTGGAAGTCTCTGTCCCTCAGTGTTTGAGTGTCTGAAAGAACAATAAGCAGATTGCTGAAAAATTAAGCTAATGTGAGGAAACTGAAAGAAAGGCATTCATGTTCATTCCAAAAGCATTTTCATGCCACTCATTTCCTTCAAAAAAGTTTTTTTTTGCAAGTGCCTCATGAGGAGGAGGGCAAATATTGCTAATGCGGCTTTGCCACACATTGTCAAGTGCTTGTAAACTCTATTTATAGCTACAGTTAAAGATTCAGATATGCAAGTGCTCCATTAAAAGACCACATTAATGAGCCCTCCGAGAAAATATCTCACAAAGCCTTTTGAGCTCATAACTGCTTGGTTGTGCAGGGCTTCTTGCTTGTTAACATTCATAAAATATAAATACTGTGTACTAAACACCAGCACTTTGTAGGCCCTGGTGACTTATGGGGCTATCAATGGCTTATGTTGTGCCATTTGAGAATGCACTGCTTGCAATGAACTGCCAAGTGTCATTCATTTCTGCTCACACAAGTAACATGCTCCTATTTGGGGAGCCTTCATTTTTATTTGGAACCCTGGCGCTTTTGCTTTCCATGACTCACTAGGGTAGTACCTATAAGGATAATCTCCCAGATAACAGCCAAGCCTATAAGGTTGGAGTTACAGAGCAGAGCTTAGGTCTAGCTTCAGCTCGGATTGTGATTACTGACCTTACTCTACAATAAACAAATAAAACCTTTGGCAGGATATAAACCAATGAAGAAAGCTTACCTCCTTTGACATAAGGGATCCCACAATATCATTGCTGTTGGAAGTGGTGGGGAGGGAAGCAGCAATAAAATGCATACACTTGAAAAACTGGCTTATTCTTTTTCTTTCACTGCTTTTCCCATTTATTTTATCACTGTACAATTTCATTACTGATGTTGCTTGGGAGGAGGTATTTAATGTTTAATACAGGTAAAAAGTTAAAAGGTAACCAGAATGGTCTACTTCTGATTGCTCTGAAATCAGTTAAGTTTTTCTAAATGCGGTTTTAGGCATGGTGAACTTCAAGATCCTTTCATCTTCCAAGCAATGGGATCCTACAACTCCCTGCTGATGGGGGGAGGGGGAGCCTCACAGTCTCTAGAAACTATGCATGCCCATCCAAACATGTTGTTATTCCAAGGAGTCCCTGATACTTCAGAAGACAACTGACCCAGCCTCCAAAGTCCATCCTGAAGCGGTAAGGACAAAAAGATGTTCTATGACACTAAGGGAGAAGGTCAAGACAATAGCAAGGAACATATCAGTTGGCAGAACTTGGCCATGTCATGCATGGGCCCACAGCCAGGTCCCATTCTCTCTGCAATGGAGGCAGTCACTCTTATTGCTTATCTCCACCTCCTCTTGGCTTGCCACCATGGGGTGGATGTCAGGAACAAGACCTGCTGGGGAGCCCCCAGAGCAGACACCAAGTGGGGCTGGTGAATTCACAGTGGAACAGACATCCGCCTCCCAAGGGCCATAACTGGTTTTACAGTCACCCTGCTAGTGTATGGGACTGCCATGAGTCATGACAGCACACACATGTCTCCATGCTAGAAGGCACAAAACACAAGCAATCACCTGGTGGTAGCCCCTGGTAGTAGTGAGGGCCACACTGGCATGCTCGACCACCAGCCCATACAGGAGCACCTTCTCTGCCTCAGTCCAGTTTGGCTAGCAGTGGACACTGCTGTTCCCTGGGCCTGGCACAGCCATACCAGTAAGCCATGGGGGAATGTAAGGATGGTGATGGACACTATAGGAACCTCTGGCCTGTGGAATGCATCCCTGCCCCTGCTGGGAGAGAATGGATGTAAGGCAGCAGCAGGCCAACAGCAGTGCCTGAACCTGGGTCCCTAAGGACAGTGGTAGGCAACAGGGCAAGGCCGATAGGTAGCCAGAGGGGGCATCAAAGGGCTCAGGGGGCAGGGGAGGGTCAGCCAGCCACCACCAGCCCAGGCTCATGCAGACTGCCTCCCCCCCTGCATCCATGCAAGGGCCATGTGTCCAACATATCTTCTCTTCCCTGCTGACACTGGATGCCCTGCCACCACTACCAGGGATCAGCACAATCCTGCTCCTGCCTACTTTGTACACTTTGATCAAACAGTGATGTCACAGGAGGCAGAGTGTGAGTTGCCACTGTACTTGAATCAGCACCTTGTAGATTCCCAGGGACAGCTGTCTGGAGTGGTTCCACCTAGAGAGGTGGCCATCAAATTCTTGTGTGAGGCCAAGGTCCCAGGGCCATTCTTATCCTGTAGAAGGTGTGGCCACCCTCCCTGGGGGAGGGGGTAGCCCCCTAGTCAGGGGACACAGGAACTAATCCTACAGAGCTCCATGGGCAGAGGAGAATGTCCAGGATACTCACCAAGTGGGATCAGGTCTGGGAATATATTTGGTGGCAGGAATGTTGAACTGACATCTCCCATAATGATGCCAGGGTACAGCTAGGCGCTGGCCTGCAGCCTGACCATATGGTGACATCACAGGGCGAGACCACACAGATGGTGGGAAGGAATAACCATTGTGCACAGGCCAAGTCACATATGGCTGGCTCATGCCAATGGCATTTTCCTTCAGGTGGTGGGGGACCTGCCTCTGTTGATGGCCAGCACAACTCAGCCCGGCAAGGGGATGTTGAAGAGGCTGCGCCAGACCCTCACCACAACCAGCCTGGAGTGGTTGATGGCCCAGCTGCACACACAGTTGAAGGTCAAGAAGGCTGCTTTCTGCCATGAACAAATGGTCCAGGGAAACATGGGCCATGCCAGCTGCTTCCTGCCACCCTCCTACAAATGCAAGCTGGACTTCTGGCTACATGCTGGCCATCCAAACTCTGGCTAAAGGTGGGCTATGGGTAGGAGTGGCTCTCTACCTTGGCCAGCTCTGCCACCCCACCCCATACTATGTGGACTGCATGGCCCCTTGTCCCCATATAATGCCTCCCCCAACTCCATCCCACAGGGGTGATGCATGGGCAACAGCCATCTTCATGAGTGTGCCCACCTCCACCACTGTTCCTGGCCAGCAGGACCCTCGGGGTTTGAAGAGGGTACTGAGCTCACTGGCAACTCGGAGGGGTCCACACAGGGATATGGCTAGTTAGAGTCTGTGGGACCAAGTGGCCCACCACAGCTGGATGTTATCACCCTTAGCTCTTCACTGGCTGGAATGGGCAGCACATCAGAGGGGTCTATGGAGGGCATAACAACTTTGGACCTGGGTGCAATGCTGCCCACCATTCCTGATAGGTCATCAAACTGAGGGTGAGTGTGCACCATAGGAAGAGGAACACGAGCTTATCCTGTCCTTTCCCCACAAACTATGGGTCCTCCAGCAGCTGGCCTCTGCATTAGGCCCATTCCCTCAAGTGAGTGCAAAACATGAAAAAGGATGTAAAAGTGTGTTCCCCCACACATATAATGGTACAAGGACTATTAGACTGCTTTTTTTATGTTTGGAGAGGAGGAGCAACAACTTTTTTCAAAGCTGGCAGCATGGGGGAAGTCATTGCAGAACCCACACTTTATTATTCAAAGCTGGCATCAGAGAAGGAAAATGTTAAACATTTGCCTGTGTAACTCCATGCTTTCTTTCGTATCACCAAATATGTGTAAAACAAAAATAAAATCTATGTTGCTTTTTCATATTAGAACTTTAAAAGAACCCAAAAGTTAGCTCCTGGATCTTTGTTTGAAAGCCCCTTCCCTCATCACATTGAAAATCTAAAATGAGAGCCAGTGTGGGGTAGTGGTTAAGAGTGACAGACTCTTATCTGGAGAACCCAGTTTGATTTCCCACACCTCCACATGAAGCCAGCTGGGTGACCCTGGGTCAGTCACAGCTCTTTCAGAGCTCTCTCAGCCCCACCTACCTCACAGGGTGTCTTTTGTGGGGAGAGGAAGGGAAGGAGATTGTAAGCTGCTTTGAGATTCCTTTAGGTAGTGAAGTGTGGGGTATAAAAACTAACTCTTCTTCTTTTTCCCAAAAAATGAAGAAATATGACCCTCTCTGATCTACCACATGTGGATCACCCTTGGTTTCTGAGTTAAATAATGCATTTTTGTAGGTTTATTTTTTAAAAAATAAATAACTGTAGGTGTTTTTGCAAGTGACTTGAAAATAGCTTTAATTATCACCTGCAAATCTTCAGTGATGTCACAATCCTTTTTGCTAGCCTGTTGACAGTTGAGCTTCTCTGCAGCAAAAACTGTTGTATTCCCCACCACCATCTAGGATGTACAATGACATTCATGCCTTCTGTAGTCTAGATTGTTTACAGTAGGTTGGTCCTAATGACTGTTAGAGGACCACTCATTCATTTCAAGTAGAGTGCATCCATTGGGGGAAGTTTGTCAGATTTCCAGGTAGGTGAATACCTTTTCAGTGCATTAAAACCAGCCCACTATCTCATCACCTCCAAGTCCAGCAAGTGGGATAAAAGACATATTATTATTTTTAAGGCTTTTATTATACAGACAAGGAAGGGAAACAAAGATTTTTTTGTTTGAGAAGGAGAGGAACAAAAGCTCAAAGATTTAAAGTGAAAGAAAATCACAGAATTCTGGGTGCAAATGGGGGCTGCACTATCACACAATCTTCATCCTGCCATCAAGCATCATTGGTATTAAACTGTAAATGTAATTACTTTTTAAAATGAAAAGATAGAATAACTAAAGACACAATTTCTCCTATCTCTAATCTCATTACGTGATTCTTTGTATCTTGTACCAAAAATAAACAGGAAAAAAACCCCACCAGGAATCCTCATTAGCTCTTCAAGTGACAAGTTTGTCTTTTTAACATTGTTTGTGACTGTTTCTATCAATTTTGCTTCTGTGTGTGTTTGTGTGAGAGAGACAGACAGACAGACAGAGAAGAAAGGGGAAAGTTTCTCTGCACTACTCCTATATGAAGACTTATGAACATTTTTTTTTGCAATTCACAATAATTACATCACTGTAAGAACATCATAGGCCCAAAGGCTGAAAACACAGATCCATTTGTTCCCCTAGGAACAAATTGCACATACTAGAATTCTGGGAACCAGTTTCAAGTTTTGATTAACTAGCTGGTTAGATTTGGTTAGGAACAGGGAATCTTAGGTTCACATTTCCTCTCTGCCATGAAGATTATTAGATGACCTGGAGTCAGCACTTTTTCTCAACCAGAGGTGTCTCAGGGGTATTATTATGAGGATAAAATGGAGGATGGGAGAACTACATATGCTTCTCTGAGGTCCTTGGAGAAAAGGTGGGGTACAGGTTGTAACAAATAAGTAAATTATACCTGAGCCATCTGCTCAAGCCATGAAGAACAGTGTTCTGTCTCCACAGCTTTTGGATTAGTTTGATTACCTATGACTGGCGCAGACTGCACTGTAGCCGGCAAAAGGGGTTGCTATTGCCATCTGGACTGGTTGTTTTATTATTGTGATATTGTGTATTGAAATAACTTATCTATGCTGATTATATTTTATTTGTTTTTAAGGTTGTAAATCGCCCAGAGCCCACTTGTGGGGTTGGGTGATCCATAAATCTAATAAATAATAATACTAATAAAGAGAAGAAGTAATCTGTTCTAAGGGACCAGGTTCTGAGTTGAAAGTTTTAATGTTATTTCTTGCCTCCTACTTTTATTCAGTTCTTTGCCTTACACTGTTACTCAGCCTCTTTCCTTGTGGCCTTCTTCCTGCTCCTTTTCTTGTTCCCATTCCATTCTTGGCTCTGCTGCCTACTGGCTTCTTGGCATGGTTTGGCTATCTGACCTTGGCCTGAGTTCTGACCTTCTAGTATTTGGACCAGCTCAGATTACATCACTTGGGTCCTGAACTGACTCATTAGCTTTTGACTCCAGTCTCCTTCCCTCCAGCCATGCAGAACATTCTGACCCCTGGCTTTTGATTCCATTTATGCCTCCTCCACTTTTGCCTTGCTCTGGGCAGCTGCTTTGCTCCTGTACATCTCAACTGTCTGTAACAGAGCTGCTGCCACTTCAGAGGGAAAGAAGGCTAATGCCCATGCTCTTATATGTATGCAAATACAATTACTTCTTTTATCATGTAGGGACTCTTCAGAAAGAAGCCTGGAAGAAAGGCAAACTCACTTAGTCAAGCTGTTTCAAATCCCAATGGTAACTCTAACACATAGGGGCAGCCGTGTTGGTCTGAAGCAGCAGAACAAAATTACATGTTATTACAATACTAGAAATAAACAAACCTCCCCAGGACTTAACAGGGATATTGGTTTCTTATCTCATTATCTTCTTATTCAGTCCTTACATATGTATTCTCACCAAGAAGGGCTATACATCCTCTGTATTTTAGCGTATTTCTTTTTTGGAATAGTATATTGGAATAGTGAAAGTAATGCAATGAATATTGAAATGTATTTCTCTGACATAACATTGCACCCTCCAAAGGAAGTTTAGAAAACTTACTGAGGGCCAAAAGTTAAATACATAAGTAAGTATAGACAAAAGAGTGTTTATTTCAAAGACATATAAAAACCTTGTAGGGGCCCAAATAAAGAATGAGATTGGATTTATACCCCACCCTTCACTCAGAGTCTCACAGTGGCTTACAAACTCCTTTCCCTTCCCCTCCCCACAACAGACACCCTGTGAGGTAGGTGGGGCTGAGAGAGCTCTTTCAAGAACTGCCCTTTCAAGGACAGCTCTTGTCAGAACTATGGCTTGCCCAAGGTCATCCAGCAGGTGCAAGTGGAGGAGTGGGGAATTAAACCCGGTTCTCCCAGATTAGAGTCCATACACTTACCCACTACACCAAACTGGCTCATAAGATGTTCAAAGTGACAAATGCACAAAAAAGAACAGTGTATGACCTGACATGTTTCGGCTTACAAGAGCCTTCTTCAGAGGTTAAATAGTACAAAATACAACCAGCAACAAAGTCCCTGTAACACAATAAACAATTAATAATATAGGACCAAAAATGATGTTCCGGTATGGAATTGAATGACGCACCAAAATGACACACTTTTCTCTCAACAAAAAGATTTCTATTTGAGGCCACAAATATATTTCGCCTTGTGCCAGAAGTAGTTGTATATACTGGAAATAATAGTACCAATATGTACCTTCCAATTTAGGTCCTAACAGTGCAAGTAAAATTTCCTTATGAATGGAGCATAAGAACAAAGTCATGGTTTATTACTCTTAGAAGGATACTTTTATACATCTATCTCCTATTTTGACATATTTATTACTTCACTGTTCCCCCCTAATTAAATCCAAATAGCAACCATATGAATTTAGCTTGTTATTCCTGTTTAGTCTTTGCATATATAAAAACATCTTCATTAAGTTATATGCTAATTTGATATCCGCCTATGTAGAAGCATCTGCCTATATATATGAACTGTTAACTTCCATTCCAATGTATCTGAGGAAGTGTGCATGCACACAAAAGCTCACACTTTGAATAAACTTTTGTTGGTCTTAAAGGTGCCACTGGGCTCAAACTTTGTTTTACACACGAGACCTTTAATGAAAATGAAATGTGCCCATCCCTAAGACATTCTGCTTTCCCAGAATCAATGATATGATCTAAAGAGTATAATTCTGAACAAAACAAGCCATTCATCAAGTTCTATTGTCATTGCTTCCAACTCACTTGTTAGTTTTAAATATGGTTCACATCTTTGTGTGGCACATGCCCATAAACTATATGCTTAATGTTGCATCAACAAAGTTCCTGCAACCAACTGATAAATTTCATTCTAAGCAAGGCATTCCCAAGTGAGAAATGCATTCATTCACCAAAGCAACATTCACATCAAGCATTTGATCTGACTAATTCAGAAAACTGTTAGGACAAAAGTGCTCTGCAATAAAATCAAGGCATTTTCAATGGGGGCCATATAACAGGATACAAAAGGAGATAGATAAGCTTCTGTCCTAAGAATTCAGGGTTATCCTTAAAAATATTAGATTACCATGCATGGAAAAATTCCTTTTTAAAGTGCTTCAAAACACAAGTTTCTGTACATGCAGCAGAATGTACAGAAACAGGCATAAAACTGCACCAAATAAAAGCTGGCAAGATTCATTTCCCTTTTTTATTCTTAGGGATGTGAACATTTCATTTCCCTAAAATGCACCAAGTGCTCAGTCAAGAGTTTCACTGCCCTCTCAAGTGAGGTGCCCATGGTGGCATTTAAGACAAACATTTACAGACAGCAGGCTGATGATTGCTCCATGAGACAAAAGTTAGGAGTCATTGACTTCAACTGGAGAATTGGTTCCTATGGTTTCAACAGTGAAGGCTTTATAACTTTAGGGCAGGTAGATTGGATTACATACGGAAAAGCTAATGAACATTTTTGCTGCATAGGCAACTTTCCTCCTGTAGCTCTGCCACTAACCACACTGTCTATGGGCAAAGGACAGGAGGGTCCCATGCAGCTTATGTCATTTCCTGTGTCTCGAAGCTGAACACACATCTGCTTTATCCACCAAAAACCCCGGTTCTAGGAGGCAAGGAGACTGTCAGCAGTTATTTGAGTTGCTCAGGACTGAATGTATGAAATCATCGTCAATGGCCAGATATCAGAGATAACTGCAGAGTCAGGAGACTCTAGAGCAGACACATATAGATAAATCAGGTCTAGGCTGCACCACAAAGCAATGCTTATAGTGCTAATAGGATTGCTCTTGAGAAAAAGGGTGGTTGATTGCAGTCAAATGGATATATCCTTTTATTAAATCAGTTCAAAGTCAGGTGTCTGAGAGGAAGATTAACCAAGGAATATTAAACTTCTTGGGCAAGCCAAAGCAGCCAAATTTAGACATAAAAGCAGTAGACTGTGTAGGCTGAATCATGTCTGCCAATGCATCTATATAGAGTTTAAGAGTGAGTTAAACTGAGGCAGGGATGGATGCGAGAAGGGGACTGAATCATCCCACTGCCAGTGTTTCTCCCCTGTGCTGCTTATTTTTAGCAGCTTTTCTTTTTTTGTAGGGCTCTAGGATTAGAAGTAAGTCCAATGAAGAAAGGGGCTTAAAAATGCCCCTTTAGATGGAAAAATGTGGACAGGGGAAGGGTTCAACTCTCCCTTCTGACTCATGCATGAAGATCCTTAAATTTCTCCTCCTTAGGAATTGGCAAGATCTGGACTGTGGTCTGCTACCATCATGTCTAATTCTGTCCCAAATCAAAGACAAAGAAATGTATACTCCAGAAGTAAAAAAAACAAGCCTCAACCCATGAAAAAGGCAGGCTATGCTAACACACTAAAAAAAAGTTATATAGATTCTTGTGACATGCCATCATAAGAACAAGGCTTTCTCAGCCCAATATGCTAATAAATCAGCCCCCGGAGCAAAAGCTAAGGACTTGTAGCTCCAGAGGTTGAACTGTCCCCTAGTCAGTCATCTGTTAACAGAGGATATGACTAAGCGCTTGCAGGAAAACAGAGCAGCATCAGCTGGGGAACATCAGCTTACTCATGCTCAGTGTCTTTAAAACACCTCTTCTCAAATATGGCCCATGTGTGAGCACATGCTTTTCAAACCTCTCCACTCTCTAAACATTTGAAAGGTGACCCTGCATGTTTTAAACAGGAAAGGCCTGCCCACTAACTAGCTTGCATGGCTTTTATAATAGCATGGACCTCCTCTCTGTTTAAACAAAGGCTTCTTACAACATACTTATTTGTATGAACACCAGATAGATGCTCAGACACACACACACACACACACGGGACCGTGATAGAAACAAACCTTTGATTGTGTATAACAATTGCATAATTGTATGATGGATTAGTGGAATTTGTTTCAAGTGCTTCGCTGCCAGATGACAGCTGACAAGATTTTTACAGGGCACTCCTGACATGGACTGAGAGCACATGATATTATTGCACTGTTATAGTCAGGGCTTTTTTGTAGAAAAAGTCCAGCGGGAACTCATTAGCATAACAGGCCACACCCAACAGCAGAAACTCATCAGCAAATTAGGCCACATCCCTGACAACACAGCTCATCAGCATATTAGGCCACATCCCCGTGTTACCAGAAGTGTGGACATCCAGCCACACCCACCTTTTGGTTCTTATTCTATTTACCCTGTTTGTTGTCAAAACCTAGGCCTTTTTTTTGTAGCAGGAACTCCTTTGCATGTTAGGCCACACACCCCTAATGTAGCCAATCCTAATGAGTTTCTGCTGTTGGGTGTGGCCTATTATGCTAATGAGTTCCTGCTGGGGGTGGCCGACTAGGGAGCTAGCTGGAGCTCCATTCCTGTGCGTTCCTGACCCAAAATAGCCCTGGTTATAGTTAAACAGTTCTCAGCCTAGATGTCAAGTGACCTTCAGATTTTGGTGGGGGAGAGGGAGGGAAATTTCATTTAGGTGTAACAAGGTTCATGGCAGGGGACAAAAGCCTAGGTTGGGACGTATTATAGATTAAATTATAGAAGGAACAGTGTGCTTTATTCAGAGCACTCACTATAGTACTTTTCTCCTTTTTTAACACAAAGGGATTTGTGACTTTGGGATACATGTTTATTTGTTGTGTGTATTTATAAACCCCACCTTTCTCCTGACACAGTCAGTATCTAAGGCAAGTAGTAACAAATGCAACAAAGAATTAGCATTTATTAAAATCATTAGAAGACATTATTAAAACAGGTAAACCAGAGCCCACTCTCATAACCTTCAAGGTGCCCCATAATTTGTTTACAGCCTTGTTGGACAGAACCAAGGATGTACCTGCCTCATCACACCCCTTCTGGGAGAACTGCTCCAGCAGCAGCATGTCAGCCACAGAAGAGGCCTAGATGGTAACAGATCATATTCTCATAAGTGAAGGGGTTGCTAGGGGACCCTGCTGTGTCGAGGGCAATTACTACATGTTCATATTGGGAGAGAGTGATTTAGGATTGCCAGGTCCCCCCTGGTCACTGTTGGGGGAACAGGGAAATAGGGGCGCCAGACCCAGATTGCGAAATACCTGGAGATTTGGGGATGGGGCCCGGGGAGGACAGGGGCCTCAGTGGGGTACAATGTCACAGAGACCACCCTCCAAAGCATCCAATTTCTCCAGGGCAATTAATCTCTGGAGGAGGAGGAGGAGGAGATTGGTTTTATACCCTGCTCTTCACTCAGAATGGCTTACAAACGCCTTTCCTTTCCCCTCCCCACAACAGACACCCTGTGAAGTAGGGGGGGCTGAGAGAGGTCTTACAGAAACGGCTCTTTTCCAAGAACACTTCTGACAGAATTATGGCTTGCCCAAGGTCATCCAACAGCTGCAAGTGGAGGAGTGGGGGATCAAACCCAGTTCTCCCAGCTGAGAGTCCGTGCACTTAACACTACACCAAACTGGCTCTTGAAACTGGTTTGGAGATGAGCTGTAATTTTGGGGGGTTCCCAGTCCCACTTGGAGGCTGGCATCCCTAGGAGAGATAGTCCTAGTAGAGAATCAATGTGGTATAGTGGTTAGACTGTTAGACTGGGATCTGGGAGACCCAGTTTCACCACCTCACACTGCCATCAAAGCTTGCTGGATGACCTTAGGTCAGTCACTCGCTCACTGTCTAACCTATTTCATGCGTGGTTGTTGGGTGAGCTGAAAATGAAGTTATAAGTTGCTTTGGGTCCCTGTTGGGAAAAAATGGGATATAAATAATAGTTCTAGGCGCATCATTTGTAAAGATAGTCACACTATTTAAACCAGTGATCTGGCCAGAGGTATCTGTGGTTCTGAGGAATAGTAATCCATGGTCCAAGAAATGGGCAGGGAGAGAAAGGCCCTCTTACTATATGCTACCACAGCTGCCTGAAAACTCTGTGTAACCTGCCCTGGGGAGCTGGATATGCAATGCTTAATAATGAACGTCTTCCTTGGGAGTCATTCCATGTAATAGGAAAGTTCTTTTTTAAAAATCTTAGAACTGTTTGGATGGTGTTACATATACAGCAGGGAGGGAAGGGGCCTTCTTTTTTATTATTACTTAACATGTTACAGTTCAAGCTGTAGTACTCAGTATACATTCATTATTGTTACTCTATATAGAATAAGGCTGAATATTAGTGTTCAAAAGAGGTTACTTGCATGGGCTGAATCCCACTCCAAGTTTGTTTACTTTTCAAAGGAAATTCAAAGGAAAGGGGAGGGGGAGCAGGAAACAAACCAACTGGATAAAACTTTCCCCTTTTCTCCTGGCTGGCTGTAGCATCTAATGGGCAAAGTGCAGCTGAACTAGCACCATGACACAGTGCTTTGGATCTAACCACAGAACAACACTGAACCATTTTGATGTACTTTGCTTGGCTTAACCCCTTCTTGCCTACAGTCACATGCTGTGGTGCTCTTGATCTTTTCTTGTGGCACACTCTACTTTGGCTTGTGGGGGGGGTGGATTTGCAGAAAGCGTGATGGGGCTAATGTGTAATGTGAGTCTAGGGAATGCTGCTTAAACCTAGATCTTTTTTCACCCACGCTATCGCATTTATCTATATAACTAGGAATAAGGCCCGTTGTGGAAATAAATACAACAGGCTCTAGAAAGAGGCTCTGGGAGAGTGCCCCAGCGTTGGGCACTCAGTGACAATTTGCTGTGGCAATCTCAGCAGGGTATAATGACAGAGTACACCATTTTCTCCAGAGGAACTGATCTTTGCTACCTGAAGAGCAGTAGTAATTTTGAGTGATCTCCAGCCCACCCCCAAGATTGGTAGCAGTGGTTCCCCAGGAGGGAGTGGCTGGTTTGGAGGGTGGAGTCTATGGCATTGTACTTGTCTGAGGTCCCACCCCACCTCAACACTCACCCTCTCCAGGTTCGACCCCTCAAATCTCCAGGAATTTCCCAACCTGGAGTTGACAACCCTATCTCCCTCCCAGCCAACCATCAACCTACCTTTAGTTTTCCATCTCCTCCCCCCTCCCTCCTAGAGAACAGTTATAATTTTGAGTGATCTCCAGCCCCCACCTGGAGATTGGCAACAATGGTTCCCCATCCGGGAATGGCTGGATTGGAGGGTGGAGTCTATGGCATCGTACCTGTCTGAGGTGCCACCCCTCCTCAAACCTCACCCTCTCCAGGCTCCACCCCTGGAGTTGGCAACCTGATCAGGACTGGGCCCAATGAGTTTTCTTCCAAAGGCCAACATAGGTGTGGAAAGGGCCTTTTACTGACAGAGGAGAAAGTACAGGTGCCAACTTTGATTAGGGAAATACCTGGAGATTTGGGGGGGTGGATCCTGTGGAGGGCAGCATTTGGGAGGGGATGGAAGGACTCAGCAGGGTATAATACCATAGAGTCTACCCTCCAAAGCAACCATTTTCTCCCGGGGACCTGATCTCTGTCATCTGGAGGTCAATTGTAACAGTGGGAGATCTCCAGATCCCACCTGGAGATTGGCAGCCCTAGGGGAAAGTCAGCCGCACAGCGGGGAGTTGAAGAAAATGGTCTGATGGTCGCTGGCCCACCTCGTTAGCCAGCCAGCCATGCTGAAGCTAAGCAGGAGAAAGAGCCTTTTTCCATTTATTCTGACAGGAAAGTGGCCACTGGGGAGGGGGTTATGGGTGGGGGAGGGGGTTATGCTGAAAGTCCTTTGTTTTTTTACTCACAGAACCAAGCTTGGCTGCCTACCAACAGCCACTGAGGGGACAGTCCCTCACAGGAGTCAAGAGAACTGTCTTCCTCAGGAGAGAGAGCTGTCTGCCAGGGGGAGTGGGTGGGGAAGAGGAGCAAACCCAGCACCTGGCCAATGGCACGCGAGTACTCTTGAGTGGCGGCTGATGGGCCAATGGCTGAGGGAGGGCATTTTACAGCCAATGGGAGCGCATGGAATCTTGCGAAACCAAAATATAATTATTTATAAGGAGAGATAAGCAGTTATTGTTGTTCCAGTGTGCTTAATGGAAGTGACAAAAAAACAGCTTGTTACCGAGGAAGACAACCAGCAGAGATATATTGCCTCCCCCCCTACATACAAATAGCTTGAGGTGTACCATTTGCTCAGATTCCACCTAGGTATGGATTGCATAGTGGCTGTGAATGGCCGCAGAGGTGCTCAGTAGAGCTGCCTGTCTAATACCTTGCGGCTTTCTAGCTGTGTTATTCAGCTCTCCAACTTCCTCAGGCTCCCAGGAGCGATTGAACAGGCTAAGCCTGGAGGAGAAACAACTGGAGCATCACTGGAGTTAGCAGCAGAAACTAGGCAGCTTAGGGAATTCTCTGCTCACCACTTTTCAATATTGGCTTTCCTTCTCCTGTGGCAGTCAACAGATGCTTCTAATTTAGATCATAACTTGGGTCTTCACAGAATCACTAGTCAAGAGCCCAAGGAAATAGTAAACAGTATTTTACTTCACATAGAATTTTCCAAAAAATCCAAAAGCCTGCTCAACTAGGACCAAAATGTGCCTATCAGTGCAATCCTATGAACACTTTCCTGGGAGTAAGCCCCATGGAATAGACCTGAGTTGGATTCTGAGTAGACCTGCTTAGGATTGCTTTCCATGTCCACTAAAATTGGGGTCATTAGTAGCTCTAATCACACCTTCTCTATGTGGGTACTGAATGCATGGAAGGGGAAGCAGGATTGCAGCAGCAGGCTTCACCTTGAGTTCCACATGGCCAACTGAAGGTACACATAGAGCCCTGTGCATGGACTACTGTATATGCACAGATACTGTGCACGAAAATAGACTCTTTTGACTACAGTTTCTGTAGTGCTTTACAAACAACTCCAGCTAAATACGTGGAGGCTGAATAGCACAGACAGCAGGTGCAATCCTGCTTCCCCTCCATGTGTTCATGCAGATATGATGAGATTCATGCAGATATGATGCAAAGTGGAGGTAGGAGGGAGGTTTTGACTTCATCACAACTGTAACCCCCCTTGAAGATCTTTTACTTTCTCTATGGAAGTAGAATGGGAGTAAATAAATACTGTTTATTACTATTTTGATGGGCACTTGGCAAGTGAAATCCCAAAGACAGCACGATAAAAACAGACAACATCAGGTCAGGCTGAATTTGAGTTAGAACATCTTTTCAGAGCCACTGCACTTGTAAAATAATGACTAAAATGTTGAGTTGCCAGACCCCCTGGTGGAGGTGGGGAATCCCGTACTGCCAGACCCTGCCCTCCAGCTGCCAATCAGCTGGCCAGCAGCGGGGTCTCACTAGTAGAAAGAAATAGGCCTAGGCCATGTTGCTGGCATTGAACAGGAAGTGATCACATCACACCAGCGACTTCCAGGTGACACTGTGGTATTTGGGCAAAAACTCTATTGTAGAATCTGGTCTTATCATAGATTTTTTTTGCCCAAATACCAGCACGTTGCCCAGAAATCACTGGCATGATGACATCACTTCCTGTGTGATGCTGACAATGTGGCTGAGGCCTTCTTCTTTCTGCTGGTAAGTCCCCCCCATCCCCTGTCAGTTACCAGGAGAGACCTGGCAACCCTATAAAAATGGAAGTGTCTTCACTGGATGGATGAAGCTCACTTTCACACAGCTGGCTTTCCGATTAACCCAAGCCCTGGTTACCGTTTCCTTTAGAAGTGAAGTGTTGGGGGAATAGGGAGTGGCTGCATGTAGCTATATCCGTGGGTTTTGTGGGGAAATGATATTTAGTAAAACAAATCTGAATGGCTTGTAGTTGAGGCAGTGAAGTGCTCACTCTTCTGTCTTAAAGCAAGTAGAAAAATCTTGGCCAGGGACACTTGACCTCTTTTAAGTATCATCTCATAGCAATAATGACCTTTCATGCATATTTATGTACAGGGCTTTGCTTTATAATGGCCACTTGAAATGGAACTATGTGGAGTGTGGCAAAAATATGCCTAGAAACAAATATTAAAAAAGACCTTTGGAATTTCCTGCATACCAGCCTCAACCCCCCCCCCCCACACACACACAGAGTAGTAGTGGAGGGTATTTATGTATTGCTTGCTTAAGTGTTTCTGAGTCTTACATTTCTTATATGGTGTTAGTATAACAAAGTTTTTGCTAGGAAGCCAAAATCCTATGTCTGCTAAACTGTTTCAGAGAAGTGCCATGGCAGGGCACATTGTTTTGTAAGCCCCTTCTAGCTGCACTGAAGTTTGTGTCATTCTTTATGCACCCAAAGCAAAATCATATGATTCCCATTTCCTAAGCAACATAATTATCGTATTGGTTCTTATGAGGGGAAACACTACTTTTATTGTTAATTAATGCTGTCAAATCTGGTTATGCAAATCTGGATATGGGAAGTCTAGTTTAAGTGTGTGCAAAGGGGAAACACTGGCTAAAAATAAGTGTCATATCCACATTGTTGTCTACCAGTTTAAATAGTTCTTATGCAAACCTCTATTCCTAACTATTGCAAGGGATGTGACCCTATGGTCATTTTTACTCCAATGTAAAGGGGGAGGCAAAAGGCAACAAAGCAACAGAAAATGTTTTGCAAAAGTGGGTGAGTGGCCAGGCCAGGTGGGGGATTACTTAATATTGCCGGGTGGGGGGGAAATCCACACGGGCAAACAAATATGTCCTTGTTGGTTCTGACCCCCAAAGAGCTTGATTAAAAAAATAAATGAGAAAAATATTTGGACTCGTTGCAAAAGCGTAGCTATTTTAGGAACTTCTTTTAAAAAGTTTACCAGCAAATTCTTGCGCAATATTCTACCTGCCCATCAGCCAAGAAGGATTCATCAGACAAGGAGGACATAGGATGACTTCTTGATTCTTTCGATTCTTAGCCTGTCCTCTAATGAAATTCAAAACTGCTACATCTGCCAGACCACACTGTTAATTAGTTTTCTATTTATTTAGCAGATCTAGAAGTGGAAAGCAATCTATTGCCAGTGAATTGTTTGACTTCTATGCTAAGTAGGCTTCATTCCAATCCTCTGATGTTGAAACTAGCATGAGCCCAACTTTTATCTCATTGCCAATGCTCCCTCTAAGCTGTGGAGTTTTGTGAGCAAAAATTCTATTTTGTGAGCTACTGGCATTAAAGTTGTGAGCAAGCGATTTGGCTACTGTATAAATTAGTTTGCTCTGGAGCCATCCTTCCTGAGCTGAGACAAAAATGTGTGAGCCAGAGGCTAAAAATCTGTGAGCTAGCTCACACTAACTCAACTTAGAGGGAACACTACTCATTGCCATGTCAAATTACCACCCAGCAAATTTTAGATACAAAGGCTCCCACCCCCACAACTTTTCAGGTTTGCAAAAGACTAACATGTTCTTATAAGTCAATATAAACAGGCACTTGGAAGGAATTTGCTCTTCCTATCTCTCTCTAGTCTCTTTTCTCCTTCAGTTGACAGGCTAGTTTAAAATTAGAATACATAAGATACCAGCAGTCTGTAGTTTACAGAGAACTGGGGCTAAGATTTTAAAAGAGGCAATGTTTGTTTTTATTTTTATAAAAGTCCAAAAAAAGAGGGAGTGACAGAGAAGTTTGACTATGCAGGAATGAAGTAAATGTTAGGCACACCCAAAGAACAATAGGATATCTAGATAGTTTACAAAGCAGATACAATTTTGCGGCGAACAGTTGGAGAGACTCTTGCTCTAATCTTGCCCTGGGAAGGTCACCTTCCTCAAGCCAATGTCTGTTAACCTCAGCCTCCCCTCCCCTCCCCCAACATTATAACAGTAATAACATACTTTACAGGGCAATTGTGAGGATCAATGAAATTATGTACATGAAGAGCTTTGGACTGTCCAAAAAGGCTATATTTGTTTTATTGCAGAGACAGTATTACTACAAAGCATGGCTAAATGTGCTGTTTGTTGTTTTATATTTATTAAATATTTTTAAAATTAAGATCTTTAATTTTATATTTATATTTCATTGTTCATATCTAATGCTTGTTGTAGAAAGGTCGGATAGAAATCAAATACATTATGACCGAACAGTTACAGGGACAACTCTTGAAAAATCAGTTTGGAGGAAGATGTTTTATCTGTTTTAACTATGTATTATTTTCTATTTATTGTTTTTAATTGTTTGTGTTTAATTTATGATTTACAGCATCCTGAGCCCTCCAGGGAAGGGTGTTTTATACATTTAATAAATAAATAAATTATTACAGGAGCTTGGTTTTGCTGTACTCATTGTAGACAGACAGACTGACAGATGATAATTAGATAGAGATTACAGATGATAGATAGATGGATGGATGGATGGATGGAATGGAGGCAAATACAATATTAAGCCATGTCTTCAGCAATGACTGGAAACTGGGGGACTGAAGAAGGGGAAAATATTTATTCTCAACACAGAATGGTGACTTTGAGCAGCAGATTCAAGTGGTGAGACACATCCACACTTCATGTTTACATGGTAACCTTGGGTTAAATATATCTCACACTTAAACTTTGTAAGTGATGTGGAAGTGCTCTAATCATGCTCCCATTTTTGATGGACATTAAAGAAATGCCTAGTTTCCGAACTTTCTAACAATCACCTTGGTCTATGTGTGCTGCAAATTTCACCTTTTGTGTTAATCTGGAAATACATTCTGAGTCTCCTCTATCAAGGGATAGAAATATTAATGTCTTGTTTTCAGAATTATTCTAGTCACTAGTCACCAAGACGAGTTATATATAATATGCCAAATTCTAGGTGTCTATGAGAGCAGTCCTAAGCAGATCTATTCAGAATCCTACTCAAAGCTGTTTGGTGGGGCTTGCTCCCAAGAAAGTGTTTTTAGGATGGCACTATAGGCCTTGCAGAATATCCTATCAATGTTGATACCCTCATGAGTCTGTGAGGCAGTCAGCCTGTATTTGTGTATGTGTGTATAAAGGTAAAGGTAAAGGTTCCCTTGCTCGAAAGCCAGTCGAATCCGACTCTAGGGTTGTGATGCTCATCTTTGTTTCAAAGCCGAAGAGCCAGCGCTGTCCAAAGACGTTTCCGTGGTCATGTGGCCGGCATGACTAAACACCAAGGTGCACGGAACGCTGTTACCTTCCCACCGGAGTGGTACCTATTTATCTACTTGCAATTTCTTGCTTTCGAACTGCTAGGTTGGCAGGAGTATGTGTGTATACACGTACACAAATGGAAGAGGCAGATGACATAGCCTGATAAAGAATGAGGGGTGCTATATTGAAGCCGAGCTGATAAGTTATCTACAGAAGGAATTCCTTCTAATTATTAGAAAGTGATTTAGATAACTCAGCACATTATTACTTTGGTTTAAACTCATTGTTTTCAAAAGGCCTCAGAGGAAGTGGGAGGCTGAATGCTATACCAACCACAAAACCCATGTTCCTTAAGCCAAAAAAAGAAAACATGTTTATGAGTCAAGAATCCTTGGTGTTCTCTATAGCAGTTCTTATGACAGACTGAACCTTGCTTATATTCAAAAGATGAAAAGGAATATCTGCATTTTTTCCAGTGCTATAAATATTCTTTTTGGGGTGTGTGTGGTGTGAGTGTTCCAATGAGGTTGCACCATCAATTTATACATGTATAAATGATGTTCCTTTTGGTCTTTTGGGGTTTCTGTGTGGCACTGTGGCATGCTTGCACTGCCACAGTGCCACTTGTTCTGGAGTGTGCCACTTGTTCTCATGGCAAATAAGCACCTCCCAAGACAGTTCACTTTCCCTGAGATTCTCTGGGAGAGTCTGACTGCTCGGTAGCTGCCTGCTTGCCTGCCTTAAGTGCTGCTGGCTGGATTTCCCCATTGGAAACAATGGAGGCAATGGGGGTAACTTGTTTGGGTGCCCATAGAATTAGGCCCATTGGTCCAATTGCTTTGAGACGTGGGGGTGTAGGTGGGGAGAGGCTCCCAAAGCTACCCTGAAAATTTGGAGCCTCTCCCTCAAACCCCCTCCCCCCCCCAGAGCTACTAACAGCACTGTGGGGAAAAAGTAACTTTTTCCCCCACCATAGAGAACAATGGAGGGATGGGGCAACCTGTTTGGGGGCCCATAGAATTGGTCTCCCTGGTCCAATGTTCTTGAAACTTGGTGGGTATCTTGGAGAGAGGCTCCAACAGCTACCCTGTGAGTTTGGAGCCTCTTCTTCAAACCCCCTCCTCTCCAGCCCCCAGAATATATCCTATGTTTTCGCCATTGACTTCAATGGCCCATAGGATATAATGGGGCTGAAATTGACATTCAGCTGGGGAAAGACTGGGGAATCAGCTTTTATAGCTGAAACTGACATGCGGGAGCCTTTCTGCCTTCTGAAGCTGCGGGAGCTGCACTCTGGTGCACTCCCCCCAAAAGACCCCTGCCCCTATTTGTCCCATCAGCCACCTGTGTTACCCTTACCAGCATAGATTTAAGAAGCTGAATTGCTGCCTTCAGTTTCTGGAGGAATTTAAATAGCAGACTTCAGTGAGAGGTGGGGAATAAGGCGAGGATCTACTACCTGTGTTCCCAATAACTGAACAGTTGCTTACCCAAAAGGGTTGTTTTTATTAAAAGAAGACATCCTAATAAAATGCACACATACAGAAATAAAACATAAGTTAAAACATATACATAGGCAAGGCTCTTTTTGTAGCAGGAACTCCTTTGCATATTAGGCAACACACCCCTAATGTAGCCAATCCTCCAAGAGCTTACAAAGCTCTTCTTACAAGGGCTACTGTAAGCTTTTGGAGGATTGGCTACATTAGGGGTGTGTTGCCTAATATGCCAAGGAGTTCCGGCTACAAAAGAGCCCTGCACATAAGTACTGGAAATACAGAGGTGAACAGGAATAATAGAAGGCTATTGGGAGTTAAAATTATCCAGGGCTCTTTTTGTAGGAGGAACTCCTTTGCATATTAGGCAACACCCCCCCCCCATGTAGCCAATCCTTGAAGAGCTTATAGTAGCCCCTGTAAGAAGAGCTCTACAAGCTCTTGGAGGATTAGCTACATTAGGGGTGTGTCACCTAATTTGCAAAGGGGTTCCTGCTACAAAAAGAGCCCTGTAATTACCTATCCAGATGTGTAGAAGTCCACAGAAGAGAGGCTGTGGAGATGAAAGGAACCCAAACAAATTTGGAGGTGCGCTGCTAGTAAGCTCCCGGGGCAGACACACAGATACTGAGCCCTGAGTGCTATTTTTATAGGAAAACTGTGTCCTGAGGCAGTCTAACATTTGTGTCTCAAAATAATAACAAAAATGGCTTTCCCAGAATGAACAAAGACCTGGAAAACTTATGACAGTTTGCATGAGAGTTGAGGTCTGGTGTAAACTAAGGTGTCAATGTGCTTCTGATAAGATTAGCTAGATTTGTCTGTGAATGGCCGAATAGTGTTCCCAGGAATGGACAAAGGGAACAGAAGATGTTCTTAGGAAGAGCTTCGAATGTAAAATAGGGTTTGGGCTGGAATGCTGATGGCCTCCTCAGGTGATTCAGAAGGCTAATGGATTCCTAATTAAACTAATCAAAAAGAAACAATGCTGCTTGGTGACCCTCCTTTTGTGTTAGAATGGGAGAGATGGGACTGGAGCCGTTGTTAAGAAAGAAATGTGGGTATGAAAAGGTGAGGGAAGACTTATGAGATTAGTGATCCAGGTTCAAAGGTATTAGCTTTGGGATGAGGCAGATGCATTGTCTGGAGTATGCAGATGTCGGCAGGGTGAAGGGGAGGTTGCAGCTCTCAGAACAAGATCTCATGTGCTTCCCAGGGTCATTGCCTACGCATGATTTTGAGGCCTGCCAGTTCTGGCCTCCATCTTTGTGTCCACTGATGTCTGGTATATAGACTCCTGGGCTACCCCAATGGGGTCCATTGCTGGTTGAAATGACCCCTCCTGAGAGACAGGGGGTCCTGCATACTTACACCTGGGGAAATATGATGTTTTTAGGATCATAATGTGGGCTGCATCAAGGAATCTCAGGGTATAATCATGGGATGATGTCACTGCCATATATTGATTGGGGGAGGGAATCAGTGCTATGAAGGATCTCCATGCCTTGAAATGAAATATGGTGACTTTATTCTTTAAGACAAACTTCAAAATCTGTTGCAGCATACATATACTATTGCGGTCCAATACACAGGTTGGAAATAATGGATTTAATATTGTACTAGTTTCCAGATTTCCTCAGCACTGAAATTTTGGAGGAGAAAGGGAAAACCTGCACATGCCCTATCCTTTTCCAGCGTTCTTTGTCTGAACAATGGATTTGTCTTCCATCTTGTCTACTGTCATAAAAAAAATGAATTTGCCTTTCCTCCATATGTAGCAAACAGATGCCAGAGAGTAGGGACCTTGCATAATCAATGAATGATAACTTATAAAATCTGTAAAACTGCAGGAAGAAATCTGAATTTCAGCAACTTTCCATCTTGTCTGCCTTTTCAGTTTGATCAACTAGAGGGGAAAAAATCCAGTTGAGCATAAAACTCCATCTGTTATTATAGCCTTGGTGAATGTGTGGCTGGCAGAGGAATATTCAGAGGGAAGTTTCAGAAAAATAACCCTGAAAATTCTAAATGGCAACAGCATCCTGCTGAGTAACAGTCAAGGCTACAATAATCAACTTGGATTCATATTTTTTGCAGGAGTCTTTAAGGCAGCAGGCAATATATATGTTCGCTTAGAATTGTAACAGGTACCTTCAGATTGTTCTCTGGGCATGTACTATTTAAACTACATTTCCCTTTTGACAACAGTATTTGGCTATACAAACCCTTCCTCTGACTCTTGGTTATGCAGCAGTTCTACCGAAATGCTTACATCAATGTCTGACAAAACACATTCTGCAGAATGTTAGGAATTTGTCCATGTTGCTCAGATTAACCTGCAAGAGAAATAATCTTATGGTATCTGCTTATCTCACTTCATCCTGTGCTAGATTTACATTCTGACTAAGAGGTAAAAATGTCTCACACCTGGGCACAGTGAACTGATTACTCTTTTGACAGGATCATGTTTTGAGCCTGCCTCTTTATAACGCTGCTCCAGGTTGATATTTTTATGGTCCATTCCGCATCTGGCATTCACTCCACATTTTCTCAGCACTCGACTTGGGTTCCCGCTTGCTTTGGAGTATCTATTTTCATTACATTGTCTCAGATCCCAGTTTTTGCATTGGCTACCCATTAAGTCCCCTGTCAGCTTGCCATCCATTTTGTTTTCAACAGTTGCTCCTGCATTGGTATGCAGATTTTCCTGTGTCAGTACTTGCCTCAGTGGTCATTTGCAGTGTAGGAGACGCTTTGGATGGTGGATCACACCTGACTGAGCCAAGTAATTCATGGCAAGATGATAAATACAGAGGGGGAAATAGTGGCAGGGGAACTGATGGAGATCAATGAAGCCATGTCAAGTTGTCTGCTTATTGTTCTCTTCGAATTGGAAGAAGAGGAAGGAAAAGGTGCGTCTCAAAACCACATTCAGATACCCTGGGACAATGCTGTACTGACTGCGAAGTCACCCCTGAATGGCCATATATCTATGCAGAAAGTACCATAAAACCCGATGGACAAAGAAAGTGAAAGCGGCATGCAGTGTAGAGGGAGATTAATGTCTCAACGTGGAACTGCAGGGAAACAGATGGGTGCAGAATCAGCCTATGTCCAGACCATTTGATACTGCTGTAGGCATCCTGATATAAGGCCTGGCTGCTGTGGTTAAGTAGTTAAGGATGAACTAGCTAAAACCTGACAAGATGAGGATGATGCTGTTAGGAAAGGCTGTAGGATATCATGCTTCTCACATTTAATTGGATTCAGCTAAGCCTTGCTGACTGACTGAAGAGTCTTAAGGGATATGATGGACCCAGCTTTGTTGCTAGCAAAGCACTTAATCGTGCTGTGAAAAAATCTTTCTTCCACCTTCATTTAACTTAGAAGATGGCTTCCTGCACTGACCTAGCTGGCCATATAGATCCACATGACAGCAACCTCCCAATATGCTCCATTGTCAGAAGCTAAGCTGGGTTTGCCTTGGTTAGTATTTGGATGGGAGCTTACCAAGCAATTCTAGACAAAGGCAATGGCAGACCATCTTTGTTAGTCTCTTGCCTTGAAAGCCCTACAAGATTGCAATCAGTTGTCTGTGACCTGACAGCACTTTACACTGTCAAAGATAAAGAATAACCAGCTTGCCTATCATATACATATTTTGCCTTCAGTCACCAGGCTGTACTTACCTAGACATCTATTTACTATTTCCTAAGTATGCCATCTATCTGTGGATACCTAAATCTGGAGATAGGGGCCACACTTACACTAAAGATTTTTTTCTGCAAACTTGGGTGTCCACCTAAATTTGCAGAAAAATCTGATTTTTTTTTAAACACACACACACACACAGGGGATTTAAATCCCCCCCACTGGGCCTGGCAGTGGTGTTTGTGCAGCTTGTGAGCTGCACAGGGCATGCTGCCTGCAGTGGTGCACCCAGGAGTTATGCTGGACCTGCCACCTGCAGCAGCACAGCCTCTGAGTTGGGTATAGCCCCTGGGCCAGGCAAGAAAATGTCTATGGGGGGAACAAATCCTCCCCGTGGGTATTGCAGGTCTGCACTTGTATTCTAGAATGTTCAAAGCAGTTCATAATTCAGTAACTCAGTAATCCTTACAATAGCTCTATAAGTTAACATGGGAGAAGGCTGACCTTGAACCCTAGTTCATTCATGCACCAGGAACTCATGCCAAAATAATCTTGTGGAGAAGCATGTAAACCCATGAAGCTGCCTTATACTGAATCAGACTGTTGTTGTATCAAAGTCAATATTGCTTACTGTGATGGGACCCATGGCGTTTCAACCGCGCAAAGGAGTACCTTTGACATAGGAAGGGCTATCGGTGTCGAGGCATTGATCTCGATAATATTATAAACCTTGTCAGAGGTGGAGGGTTGTGATTGCGATACTGGCAATCCTAAGGAGTGCGCCATTCGTTTTACGAGGTCACCGTAGGAGGTCATATCTTCCGATGGTGATATTGGACTATCCCCCAGCACGGTCTGCTTTGGTGGAGGATTGGTAGGGGAGAAATCATCCTCAGAGTGCTCTGCATCCGACATTCCCTGTGAGGATCCAGAATGCGAGCCCGTGTCCTGGATCGGTGTCAGTATCGACAGGAGTTTTGTTGGAGATTGATGGGGGAGGTTCAACTGAGGAGGGGAGGTCGGTGGCTTGGAGATCGACGCAGAAGGTGGACAACGAGGGGGGGAACGCGACCGATGATGATGGGCACCACAGCCCTCCTGGTCTTTCGATGGAAGCCACGGAATGGAAGAAAACCATTAAGACATATCTGGACGATACTCATATGCATACATTGGTGATCCATATAGATATCCCAATGGGGATTCACGAGGTGGCCGAGGGGGACGATATCTGTCCAGCCGAGGGTCGTAGTCATCCCACCGATCACAATCACCATGGTATGGAGAGCGGGACCTTTCCCTGTGCTGGTATTGATGATGATTGGATCACTCACTGGCCCAAGAAGCCGTTGAAGGAGAGCGAGGACCCACCGCCTGGGTATCGGAAATTAGGTAGACCATGAGATCAGAGGGTGTGACCGAAGGGGCCTTCTTTGGTGGGCATTGAACGTCTGGCACCGGAGGGTTCAGCTGCCGCGGAAGTGAATCCAAGATCTCTACGGGAGGCTCAGGGTGGACCTTAGGCAGCTCCGGTGTGGTATGATGGAGGGATGGCTGCTGCATGTCGACCGGCAGAGCAGAAGAACTACGCCGCTCACACCATGAGACTTAGGCGCGTCTCCTGACTTATGGACATTGTTCTCCTTGGGCTCGTCCTTCTTGGCTTTCTTTCTTAATGGATGTCGAGACCGAGGAGGCCGACTTAGAAGTGCCATTTCTCTTAGGGGTGAGTCCTGTATCGGAGGCGGACTTGCCTGTTAGGGAGGTTTTCGGCATGGAGAGCTCTTTCGGCATTGACGATGTCGATGGTCTCGAGATAGTGTGATCGGCCTCCGTGGCCGATGATGGAGGGGCAAGAGCTGACTGCCACAGGGCGACCTTCAGCCTCGCAGCCCTGTTCTTCCGGGTCTGGTTTGAAAACCGGACACAAAGGGCACAAGTGTCTGGCCAGTGGCTCTCACCCAGGCAGAGGATACAAGGAGAGTGCTCGTCTCGGGGGACTAGCTTGCTGCCACAAGAAGAGCACCTCTTAAAACACCCCCACCTCCTGTTTTCCATAAACTGGCTCATGCCTGAGGCAGTCTCAAGGGGGGGTGGGTGGAGGGACAGGGTCCGAAGACCGCAGAAACATGGAGAAAAAATTTCCGTGAGCGTCTCTTTCCACAGAAGAAAACTGAAGACGACAAAAGAAACAAAAAACGGAAGAAAAAAATAGGTTTGACTATTCCTGCTGTGAGGCAAAAAATTCTCTCAGAACCAACAAAAGCTGTGTACAGCATGGCGGTCAGAAGAGAACTGGCGGGATGTCTGTGCCCCGCCCCCTTGGGCATGCGTGGTGGGGGTTCCTGCACAGGCCCAGGGCGGAGGTGCGAAAATCCTGTTGTGAGCTTTGTACAACACTGACCAGATCAGCGCAGGCACACTGGATCCCATAGGTGTGATGCACAGAAACCACGAAGATCTCTTATTTGCCTGTATAAAGAATTACAGTCTGTACAACCACTGATTTGTACCTCGAAGTTAACAACTCCTGAGTACACCTGATCTTCCCATGTCTTAATTTTGTTTTGTTTTGTTTGACTTTTACATTGTCTCAAGTGCCAATTGAAGGAGTTCACCGAAGAGTGCTTCTCATTCTTCCCTCAGGTTCCAGGGCTGGGCTAAAAGCCAAATTATATCTCTGTAACAGGATGGGACAGATAGTCTTTTAAAGCCAAAGAAGAAAACCACATTACTTGGGGTGGCTCAATCACAGAAGGGAACAAAATTTTGGAGTGAAAATCTACTTCTGAGGGAGAGAAGTGTGAGTGGGTGTCATACCTACTCAGACTGATAGTGTTAGGTTGAGGTCTTTCACATCATATACTATCTGATCCTTTTACCTGGATATGTCAGAGATTGAACCTGGAGCCTTCTGCAGCCCAAGCAGATACTCCGTCACTCTGCCACAGCCCCTTCCTAATAATCTTCCTGTGAACAATAGATCAGGCAGATGTTCTGTTCAAACTAGGAGAAATGATTGGAAGGGGCCCTTTATGTAACTGACCATTTGTGTGATGGCTCTGGGTCACATGAAAGACTACTGATGTTACTACAAGGAGGGGCTGTGCCAGTCTTTCATGGTGTTATTTCACTGCTGTCTCCTGATGAACCTATGAACAAGCTGAGAGCTAGTGGCTTGCCTAATGCTACAGCATTAATTCATGGCAGTGGTGAAGCTTGACCTGCGAGCTTGACCTTAGGACTTTCCCAAAGCCTAAAGGAAATCATTATTCCATTTTGCATAACAGTTTAAAAAATCAGATAAATGATTATTTATTTTTTGTATTTTAGCAGCATTCCATTTTAGATTTTGCCTTCTGTAAGACTCTAAAGGCTATTTTTATATTCTCATGCTAAAACGGCAAAAAACAAAACATCCCCCCACAGTATAATCTAAGTGCATGTTACTTTACAGTTACTTTTTATACTTCATAGTCATCTACATGTTTTAGTGTCATATGTTGGACCTGGGGTGTTTGACCCACTGGGCAAAATGGGTAGTTGCCTGGACCAGTAATAATGCTATCTCTTCCACCACCTCAGTCCCACTCAGAGTAAGCTGGCTTTGACTGTCAGACCACAGCGGGAAACAGAGTAGCACCACCAGCTGTTTTTGTGCCACCACTGAATGTGGAAATTTATTTATGTATTTATTTTACAAAATTTATATCTCGCCTTTCTGACCTCACAACAGTCACCAATGTGGCTAACAAATTAAAGCATACATAATAAAGTTGCATCTTTAAACCATTAACCCCCCCCAAACAATTAAAACAATTAAAACCAGAGCTAACATACATACAAAAAAGTAAAAAACAAAAAATAAATCAGGAAGGGGACGAAAGAGGGATGGCTGAGGGAATACCAAATGAATCAAAAAAGGTTGTCACAGGCTGGCAGAGATGACAACAGAAGGGGACAAATGAGTTTCCCTGGGGAGAGAGTTCCATAGTTTGGTGGCACGACCAAGGAGGCGATTTCCAGGACTGTCACCCACCTAATCTAAAAAGGTGGGAGCACACAACACAGGACTACTGTAGTGTTTGGATTGGGTAGGTTCATAAGGGAGTAAGCAGTCCTTTGGATATCTTGGTCTCAAACTATATCAGGCTTTAACGATCAAGACCAGAACCTCGAATTGTGCCCAGAAACAGATTGGAAGCAAGTACAGACTGGTCAAGAATAAACTGATATGGTCCCTACTAGTGATGGGCGCAGACCAGGAAAATCATGGTTTCTTTCGTTTTGTGGTTCCTGGGGCTACACGAACCCATGGCCGGATCGCCCATTGGGTGAACTAGGCACTCGCCTAGGGCGCGCTGGCCTCAGGGGCGCCAAATGGCGCCGCTCCCCCCAAAAAGCCCCCGCCGCTGCCCTAACCGGGCGCCCCGCCACAAAAAAGCGCCCGGCTACGGCACAAGTCGCCCTCCCCCTCCTCCCTGGAGGGGGGAGGAGGAGGAGGAGGCAGCCAGCGGTGGCCAGCAGGATCTCCCTGCTGCCGCCGCCGCAGAAAAGCACCCACCGAGGGCGCAAGTCGCCCTCCCCTCCTCCCTGGGGGGGAGGAGGAGGAGGAAGCGGCCGGTGGCCAGCAGGATCTCCCTGCTGCTGCCGCCGTGGAAAAGCGCCCACTGAGGGGGGAGGAGGAGGAAGCGGCCTGCGGCGGCCAGCCAGGGCACAGCTTGCCCACCCTCCCCCTCCTCCTTGGGGGGGAGAGGAGGGGGGGCGGCATGGCTGGGTCTCCAGGCCCAACCGGGAGGTTGGGATCTGCGCCCACCTAGGGCGCAGAAATACCTGGAGCCGCCCCTGCGAACCATGAACCTTCACGAACCATCCCATTTACTGAACCGGTTCATTTCATGAGGTTTGTGATGTGAAACATGTTCCCTTTAAACGGCTTTTGCAAGCCGTGCCACATGAGAGTGAAGTCCAAGCGGCGAGTTCACCCACTTCCAGGTGAACTTTCTGTTTGGACCTTGCGTGCAGTGCAGCTTGCAAAAGCTTTTTACCATTTAAACGGAATGTATTCAGTTTAGATGGCTTTTGCAAGCTGTGCTGCATGCGAGTCCATCCGTCTGTTGCTTTGGCATTAATTCAACAGCACCAGCATGTCTGCTGCATGAATTGCTGACACAAACCACACGAACCTCTGTGAAAAACATGGAGGTTTGTTGGAGATTTGTTGTGGGCATGATCTCATGACCCTCAACTCATGAACCACATACTGGGCAATTTTTGGCTCAAACTTAGGTTTGTGAAGAGGTTCATGCCCATCCCTAGCCCCTATGTCCCACTTTAGTCAAAATCCTGGCTACAGCATTCTACACTAATTTAGTTTTGGAACACTTTTTAAGGGCGGTCCCATGTAGAACACAATGAAGTAATCTAATCTAGATGTAACCATGGCATGTATCACAGTAGCTGTAATCAGAGTTATGCTCTTCTAAATGCATTAATTTCATAGAATTTAAAAGGGTATAAGTCTGCTTAGGGTCACAGTTGGGGGCAGGGCTTTTTCCAGGGCTGTTTTTGTTTCCCAGTGCAACCCTGTTTGGGATAGTGGATTACAGTAAAATTCTGAGTAGGATTTCAAAGAAATTACAGTGCTTTTCAAAGATCTGATATGGATTGTAGCCTGTATGCCTCTGCTCCAACCCCTTGAATTTTTTTTAAGCTTCTGCTACAGGGAGCACCTTTTCCAAAGCTACTTGGCAAATGTATAACTCTTTGGCTTTGGAGAGTCAAACTAAGCCCGAAGTACTGTTGTTCCAGAAGTGTTATAAGATTTTCTTTTTCTAAATAACCTTTTCTTAAACTCTTTTCATCCTCCTTATCATCCTTTTCCTCCAAGACTTCAATGACTGCAAGTTTCTCTCATAGCAGCTTCAGGTTATGCAGAATAGCTTTAGTCTTCTCTGACTAATACATTTGGGGTCAGAAAGAGCTTTCTGTTCCCCCAGGCATTTTGAAACTTTGGGGGCAAAGTTAGCATAAAACTTTAACAAATAATATGGTTAGAAATTGAATTAACAGCTCATCTAAAGAATTCCTTTGCTAGAACTTTATGCGGAATTTTTGTTTCATTATTTCCCCCCAAAAGAAGTCATCACCAACAGATTCTTAACGTCTTTCATGATATGATGGATTTGGACCACAGTTTGTTGGGCTGCTCATGAAATAAAGAGTTCTCTTACCCTCTGGACTAAGCATACATATGCCCAAATTGGGTGCTCTTGGTCTGTCACAGAGATCACTAATACGACCTAAGCCAATTTTTGTTTTATATGTCAAAACCTGTCTAGAAAACCTATATGAAGCCATTATACATAGGGTAATAGTAACAGAATCCTAGCCTAACTCCTTCGCCCCAAACCACATTAACAAAAAACATGTTATCACAGACTAGGTCACACAGAGAGAGAGACACAGAGAGAGAGACACAGAGAGAGAGACAGAGAGAGAGAACACAGTTGCTTTGGGAGATAAGTTTCTTGACTTTCATTATTATTAAAATTACAAAGAAACAATTGGGGGCTTGGTGCCATACAGATTAACACATGGAATTAACTGCCACAGGAGGTGGTAGCGGCTACAAGCATGGACGGCTTCAAGAGGGAATTAGATAAGCACAAGAGGCAGGACCCGCGATACTCGCAGGGGGAGGGAGTATTCCAGCCGCCAAGCCTCCCCCTCCCAGCAGCGGCAAGGCCATATATAGATATGGAGCAGAGGTCCATCAGTGGCTATTAGAGTTGTGGTGCCGCTGATGAAATGGGGACATTTGGAGGAAGAGATCACGACGGGTATGTGAGTTGTTGTTTCCCTTTTTCTGGAAACTGGCAAAAGAAAGACAAAGTGAAGAACACTGACCCTGGATCCCCGCCAGGCGTAGGTGCGAGAGTCTCCCGCCTTCCCTTACTCACCTCCTCGCCCTTCAGCCTCCCGCTGCCCCCCGAAGCGGCAGCCATTTTGGCTTCGCGCTTCCAGGGCAACTATCACAGCCACTCCCCAAAAGGCGGAGAAAACAGAGAGCCAATCAGTGAGCGAGAAGAGATGCTGGAGCTGGCGAACGTTGAACCTTGCAGGAGCCTCCTTTGCTGCCGCTGAGCGCCGGCGCGGTGGGCGTGGCTGGAGGGCTACAGAATGAAGGAGGCGGGGATGGTGACGATTAGACTGCACTGTGGTTTTTATACTTTTAGCTGTCCCTTCGCGTTTTAACAGCAGTGCAGTAGATTGGCTGATGGACAGACCTGAGTTCATTTTCTCCCTCTTTTAGTTGATCTGAGTTGGGCTGGAAGAATGCCTGCTTTCTTGTTGATTTTTTGCCAAGCCTCTCCCCCTCCCTCCCTCCCTCCCTCCCTCCCAAGCAGCAGGGCGGTGGTGGCGGCAGCGGTGGCGGGGAGGGAGGACGGCCGGCTGGCCGGCTAGCCGGCCGGCCGGCCCACCAAGCCTCTCCCTCCCTCCCTTTCAAGCAGCAGGGCAGCGGCGGCGGGGGAGGCCGGCCACCTGGCCCGCCAAGCTTCACTCTCCCTCTCCAGCGGCGAGGCCGGCTGCCCGCCAAGCCTCCCCCTTCCTCCCTCCCCAGCAGCAGCGGCAGAGGCGAGGCCAGCTGGCCCGCCAAGCCTTCTCCCGCCCTCCCATCCCTTGACGGCGCGTCGGCAGAGCGTTCCCTGCGCATGCGCAGGGAGGGCTCTTTTACTTTTTGGGGGATTTAAATATCCCCGTATAATTTTTTAAACTTTTTAGATTTTTCTGCACACGTGGGGACTGCCCCACGTGCGCAGGAAAATCTCCCTGCCCCCCAGGTGCCCCCGATGTGCGGATTTAGATATCCGCACACAGGGGGCCACTTGGGAATTAGATATATAGATATGGAACAGAGGTCCATCAGTGTCTATTAGCCACAAGGTATAAATAGGAAGAAGCTGCGGTGGCTCAAGTGGTTAAGACACTGAACTGCAGGCTGTGGAAGGTCAGTAGTTCAGCAGTTCAAGACCCGAGAGTGCCGCATGACGGGGGTGAGCTCCCGTCTCTAGTTCCAGCTCCTGCCAACCTAACAGTTCGAAAGCAAGAAATTGCAAGTACATAAATAGGTACCACTTTGGTGGGAAAGTAACAGCATTCCGTGCGCCTTGGTATTTAGTGATGTTGGCCACATGACCATGGAAACGTCTTCAGACAGCGCTGACTCTTCGACTTTGAAATGGAGATGAGCACCACAACCCTAGAGTTGGATTCAACTGGCTTTTGAACAAGGGAACCTTTACCTTTACTTATACATAGGAACTCTCAGTCTGGGGCAAGTGATGCACTGTATTCTTGGTGCTTGGGGGGCAACAGTGGGAGGGCTTCTAGTGTCCTGGCCTCACTGGTGGACCTCCTGATGGCACCTGGTATTTTTGGCCGCTGTGTGACAGTGTTGGACTGGATGAGCCATTGGCCTGATCCAACATTGACTTCTCATATGTTATTAGTGCAATCTTCAGTATGTATACTTGAGTTCAATGGTGCTTACCCCTGGTAAATATGCTCAGGATTGTAGCCTTACTGTCTATGTGTTATCTTCAGATCTTTATCCATGGAGTGTTGGGCTATCACAGATGCTTCTATAGAATTAGATATTTCAAAATTAGTGTTCTCCTACCAACTCTATTTGACCAAATGGCAAAAAAGTTGAAATGTAGTCCTTTTCTTTAAATAAATGTACAGTTCACGGGTGCCATGGTTTGTATATTTGTGTCTTTTAATGTCTTAGTCTCCACTAAACTATGTCTCAGGCACACTGATTCTCCTGCTATTACATTTTATCAAACTGGACTTATCAAAAAGGAAACATTTATTGATATCTTGAAAGACATGTGTGTCTAATTAAGGATAGTTTTGCTCTGCATATTTTACATTAAAGCAAAGCAAATCTTTTCTGCTCTTTGAGTTTAACCATGTCTGAAGGTCTTAATGAGAATCTGGTAGCTTTATCTTGGGTTGGATTTTGTTCACATCACTTCCATCAATTTAAGATGCTCTCCCTCCAAAGCAAATATGTGTCCAGATGAAATGGTGGCAGTACATGACTCTCAAATGGTACCTACTCATATGTGACCCTCAAATGATATTTATGAAATGGTGCTGCCTTATTACTTTGCAGCTTGTCAGAAAGGTAGCATACCCAGGCTATTGTTTAAACTTTGAAGTAATCCCCACTTACGCATTTTAATATATTCCAGCATAATATTCTATACTGCTGTTTTTTAAACAGCAATTGTAGAATAATGGTAAAACTGTAGAATAATGGTAAAAATGTCCAAAGTTTGACTCTCTGAAGGAAAGGTATAGGTATAAATACGGGAGTTTAGTTGTGCTTGGAATTTCTCTCACATAATTTTGAGAGACTGAATAGTCTTATATAGAGAAATAATATTTATTTGAGGTTTATGCATGTTTCTTCTTCTGATACTCAGCAGAAAAGAAAAGCAATCACCTGTTAATGTCCAAATAGTGCAACAATTGTCAGTATTAAACCGGGAAACCTACAATGGTGATATGTATTTAATGCACCAGTGTTACTTAAAAGGAGGTGATGTTGTAAGTTAGGAATGGGCTGACCCATTTTATGTGAAGTTTTCAAAATTAGAATCCCTATGGTCCACTGTTTTTAATGTACACAAATAAAGAGTACATTCTCAAACTCAACAGTTATGGCATAGATAATCTGTATTAAATAATCTAGAGTTCAGTCTTGCATTTAAGAATAGAAGTGGTTTCTTGCTGTATTAGATCAAGGCCAGCTTAGTCCAGATTTCTTTGCAAGAACCCCAGCTACCTGCAGGCACTAGGTATCCACTAGTGGATGAAAGCCACTGTCCTCCTCTGTGTGGTTAACCTTGACAACAGGCCTGGAGAAATATGTCCTTTCCCTGTGATAAAGGCTTAATCTGTGAAAACCGGTGTGTGAAGTTTTTCATGGCATTGAGGTAAATAACATCACCTGGTAAAAAACAGCCCACTATATCTCTGTTAAAGGAACAGGGCATTTTTCTCCAGGGCAGTTGGCAACACTAGATTATGTAAAGTGTTGTACTCAATTATTTCCTTATCTGAGCCCAAGGGGCTGTCTTTTAAGACAAAACAAAACATAACTTTTATTTTTGTAAATGTCTTAAGTCTCAACTTGTAGTAGTAGACCATAGCACTTAAAGAAACATGCTGTTACGAAAGGATGACTAAATTGCACACAAGCTAATTTCCAGGGAAATTTGCAGTAAATGGCTAATTATTGCCTCAAAAAGCTGATGTGAGTGGTAGACAATTGTTCAATTCATTGGTTCAAGCTGAATGGAAATATATAGGCATTTTTGCTTTTCAGGTTTGTACAGGGGAAATTTCTCCTCTTAATAACAGAGTCTGAATCACTGGGACTCCTGAGTTTAAAACCAGAACCAGAACATACTCAACAGAAAAGTAACTATTGTATTCTCCTGTGACAAAATATCATACTCATTTATTTATTTATAGGGCTGCCAGCTCTGGGTTGGGAATTACCTGGAGATTTGGAGGGTAGAGCCTGAGGAGGTGAGGGTTTGTGGAGGAGAGGTACCTCATCTGGGTATAATGCCAAAGAGTCCACCCTCCAAATTTTTTCCAGGGGAACTGATTTTGATTGTCTAGAGATCAATTGTCATAGCACTGTTGTTGGTCATCAGAACTGGTTGGCCATTGTGTGAGACAGGATGCCGGACTACATTTACTATTGGTCTGATCCAGCAGGGCCCTTCTTATGTTCTTATGAGATCTCCAGGTGTCGCTCAGAGGGTGGCAACCCTAACTATTTAACAGTTGATATTCCTAATCTCAGTGGATTTTTTTTTTTGGACGGAAACTCTGGACTGAATGCCATCCCTGTTGCCTAAACCCTCCTAATAACCCATCAGGCAAGCTATTCAGTTCCTGTGTGCAATTCTTAAACATGTTTTTCTGTGTTTTTGCTAAAAGTACTGGACTGGTTCCAGTTAATCATCAATGAATTAAGGGTTCCCCATGGGTCATCCAGGCCCTTTCCCCTAAGTTTAGGATACACTCAAAAGAGGCACAGTTCCTTATTTTCTTGAAGTCATCCAAGAAATGAGACCACAAGACCTCTTTAGGCTGCATGCTGAATTACTGACTGCCCCATCCCATGATGCCAATGGTGGTACATTGCTGGTGTGGTGCTGCAAGTTAGAAAAAATATGCCAATCAGCAAAGAAATATGTTTTTAAAAGACTACTCACTGAGGTGCAGAGAACCAGAGAGACACAATTGCGCCAGAAACCATGCGAATGCGACCAACTCTCACTCATCATGGAATAGCACACCAATTAAGCCCCTGTGACAAGCAGCAATAGAAGCAATCCACTAATGTATACTAATGTGATGATGTCCTTCTCATGTCAGCCCTCTGCTGCCCATATGGGGAGGAAGGAACAAAGGGAATGCAGTGACACGCCAGTTTAAGAGAGACTGTGGCATGACCAGGAGAAACCCTAGAAACCAAGTAGTGCTGGGATCTCTAGTGAAGCAGGTTTGAGTGTCCTGCTGCAACCATATTCCTTTCCCCCCAGGTGAATACACAGGAAAAGAAACATAATGCTCATTTGGCAAGTGCAATCCTGATAGAATGCCCATCGGTTAAGTATTCTCCCCCCCGTCATTTTACCCATTTTTTCACCTGTCACCACAAAAACTGGCCATCTGTTGTATTTTGATTGGTAAACATTTTGTCACAACCATTTTACAGATCACCTTCTCTGACTCATGCCCATCTTAGCACATGGAATGACTCCCTTCTAAAATGTATGTTTTTGTCCTGCCAAATATTGATTCCATTTCATTCTTCTTTTCCCATAAATCCTAGATTTCTTAAAAGAAAGGGCACAATTCTTCCCATCTGTGCTCTCCCAACCCTAGCTGCCCCCCCCCCATTTGGATGTACTCCCATCTGACCATTTTCTGGAAGGCCCTTCCCACGCCCTGTGTGCAGCATACTTTATACTGCAATGTAATTTTTGCAGCCAGCCTGAAGTGAATTTTCATTCAACAAAGTCCTTAGCAAAGTAAATGAAAATGGCAATGTCAATATTGAGGCTGACATAAATGATAGTCTTTGAATAAATGAAATGTAGATAGCTTTATTGGATTCAATTACATTTGAAATTGGACAACTTGAAAACAAACTACAATAAAAACTGGAACACATTTATTAGGGTAACATTTTTGGAAATCCCAACAGACAGAAATGCAAATAGAAGGGGTTAGATAGTGAAATCCTTTTGCAGTTCAGAAACACGTACACATTCTGTATAACCTAACAAGTTTTTAAATGGTACCACAGAAAGCACACTATAAAATGTCATGTCCTAGTGCTCAGTTGTGGAAGGTAAGAGTAAAATTGCTATGCGTTTTTTTTTTTAGTTTAGCTTTGTGAGTGCTATGGAATAAAAAAGGTGGGGGTTTAGGTTTCCCTTGCTCGAAAGCCAGTCGAATCCGACTCTAGGGTTGCGGTGCTCATCTCCGTTTCAAAGCCGAAGAGCCAGCGCTGTCTGAAGACGTTTCCGTGGTCATGTGGCCGGCATGACTAAACACCAAGGCGCACGGAATGCTGTTACCTTCCCACCAAAGTGGTACCTATTTATCTACTTGCAATTTCTTGCTTTCGAACTGCTAGGTTGGCAGGAGCTGGAACTAGAGACGGGCGCTCACTCAGTCATGCGGCACTCCTGGGCCTCGAACTGCTGAACTACTGACCTTCCACAGCCTGCAGTCCATATTTCACTCCCAGCATTTTAATAAAACATGTTCATCCATCTGTAAAACTTTGCAGATTATGTAATATATAGTTTTGCACTACCTATATTCAAAGGAACTCTACATTCACATATAGATGTGAAAAACCTTAGTTAATCATGCATTCATGCTGTAAAAATAGAAAATAGTTGCCACCTTTTGCGTGTTTTTTTCACTTAGCAAATAATATGCTGGGATCAATGTACATCACATGTACAGTGCCAGCTGTGGAATGGGGAACTTTGGAAGACCCCTATGTACATGCAGTTCTCCGTTTAGCTGAGGACACGTATGAAAACATGGCTGGAAGTGGGTAAAGGAATTTGTGCTGGATGTGAATGGAATGGGAAACCAGTGCAGATACTTGAAGACCAGCATCACATTGCACACGTGACAAGAATTGAATGATTTTTGGCAGTGGAAAAGGCCTAAGTGTGAAAAGGGGAAGAAGTGAATGATTTTTGGCAGTGGAATTTAGATATAAAAGGCCTAAGTGTGAAAAGGGGAAGCAAGATAAAGGCTTGCAATAAGTAAGGTGGGAGCAGATCTGAACATGAACTAGAACCTTAGCCACCTCAGGGTTCCATTTTCACAGTGTTGTATCATGAAAGAGCAATATGACTAAACCATACAGTCCTCTTCAGTATATTCACATGCATGCATATTTTTTTCCAGAAACAAATGATGCATGCTATATGAAAAAAAAAGCTGGGTCTTTCATTACTCCCCCCCGATGAAACCCTTCACACACAATATAGATTTTTTTAAATTACTGAACCCACAACAGCAACAGAGTATGAGGCAAGCTTTCATTTTAAAGTTATGTTTTATTTCTACATTTTCCTGAACTGAAATGAACCACATTTGTAGCCAAGGCAAGCAAAGATGCAACTTCGTTCCTGTGTTCTCCTGTACAATTTTCCTCTTGGCAACAGATTTTAAATGTTTGCTTCTTTCTTTCTTTCTTTCTTTCTTTCTTTCTTTCTTTCTTTCTTTCTTTCTTTCTTTCTTTCTTTCTTTCTTTCTTTTCGATGGGAACTGTTTGGTAAGTGCTGACATTAGAGCTGACAAAGCTTTGTGTGTGTTTCCCCCCTTTGCCTGGTTTCTGTGTCTGTGTGTGCAGGCATGCATTCATTAACGTAATTCCTCAACATTCAACAACAGCGTATCATAAACCAGAGAGAGAGGGAGAGAAAAAAAATCTCATAAATATTTAGATTCCCCTGTCTACCTTCCAAACTCAAGTGAAAAAAAAGAAAGAAGAGTATTTGGTAAGGACTTGGTCTAAGTTAATCTGCATGTGAACTGAAATGGGTTACAAAAGGATGAAAAGGTGGTGGAAACTAGTATACAAATGCATAGTCCCTAGGGGGGTCATTCATCTTGTTCTTGTCAATACATTCCCAGTCTCAGTGCCTAGCTTTTTCTGCGCATGACCAAACAGACCAGCTTTGCAAAGACAATGTGGCAAAGGATACGCATATTTTGTTCCATTGTGTAGGGCATATTAAGGAAAAAAAAGCTGATGCTAAATACCTTACATTGTGGGAATAGCGGCTGACTTCTCTATGTGCCTCTCCGCTTGCCTGAAATACAGTGCCCCTACAAACAGGTACCTTTTCTTGTAACTTACATGTACAAACCCAACATCAAAGTTAAGAAGGTCCTAGGTGCTGGCTGCTAATAATGGAGAGGAAAACAAGTTAAATATTCGACTTTCAGAAATACAGCTTTGAATGCAGCTTACAGATGATAATTTTTAAAAGGCAGCTGTACAATATAGGTCTAGTCCTCTCACAGTGGTATAAAAGCACAACAGAAACCTTCACAGAGTTAGAAACTTTATTTAGTTGATGTAATTTATACTAACACAAATACAATATTAACAAACAATTCTTAAATGTTTGCACTAAAATATGTAATTCATGCTTTCACGTAGAGGGTTTCATGACAGTTTATTCCAAATCCCTGCTTAGCTGTGAGGGCTGCTGGGTGGCAACAGGCAAACAGGGCCGGATCTTCCATAAGGCAGGGTAAGGCAATTGCCTAGGGACGGCACCTGAAAGGGAATACCCCACTGGCCTGCCTGGCGCCCCACGCCTTGTCTCGCCTTGCTGCCCTGCTTGCCCCTGTGCTGTGCTCCTGCCTCCTCCTCTGTCAGACTGGCTGTGCTGGCCTGCCTGCCACCTCCCCTCCCCACCAGTCGCCAAAGCCCTGCCTGGCTCACTGCTCCACTTGCCCTGCTCCTCAGAGGGCACCCTGCTGCTGGCCTGCCTGCCGCCCCTCCCCTCCCTTGGCCTTGCCTCACTCACCAAAAGCCCTGCTGCTGGGCACATTTCCAAGGCATGTTTCCACCTGAGGTTAGGCAGAGACCGATGGTGGGGAAAGCAGGTGAGGTAGAGGTGAGGTGGCTTTGCAACCAACAGGGGTGGAGGATTTCTGTGGAGTTAGTGCAAGTTTTGGATGCAGACAGTTTTGCGGCCAGAAACTGGTCTTGGAAGACTTTGCCCCCCCCCCATTTTATTTCATTGAAAAAAACCATTTGGAGCACTGTGTTAACTTGTGGGGTGGGAATGAAAGTTTCATCACAGCCTTTTAGACCATGGAAGGCTCAGGATGCGCTTTCTTTTACGCACACCTATCTGACTCACAGCCCTGTTATGCAGTGGGCGAGGCGCTTGGGGTGCGGTTTGCTCCCGATTGCTTTAAAGCAGCGTCCAAAGGGTCTCTCCATTCGATTGTAGCAGAAGGACGAGCACAGGGCTGTGCTAAAGGTTTTGGAAAAATGGTTCTTTTGCAAGAGATGGGTCCATCCTGAATACATTGAAGGGAAAGTTTGTGCTCGGTTGCAAGTGGTGGGTGTGACTTTTTTGCAACCTTCAACTTGTGGTTGGCTCTTTCAAGCATGGACAAACAGCAGCAGAGATTTTTCTCGTCACTACAACCTTTCCTGTGCCCTCACTACACAACAGAAAAGGCGAGAGGCATTCTTGACGAGATTTTGAAAGATGCATTAACTGATAAACTGCCGGGCACTCACACATAGCCTGTCAGCAGCAGCAACTTCTGCAGACCTTTGTGGTAGAATACTTATTGAGATCATATGGGGTCCCTTTGCCTTTAAGAAAATGAGTCTCTTTTCCAGAAGGAGAAGAGTGGGCATGGCTGGTCAGGCTAGGAGTGGTTTCCTGACTCTGTGTTGCTCTGCCAATACAGTGTGAGTGCCTGAGTGTTTATTTTATGTGCTTCTCAGCTGGGCTCAGCAGTATCCCAGCTGTGTGTTCTTGGTCTTGTGAAGACTGCTATTTGGTTTAGTTTTATTGCTTTTCTTCTGTTACATCTTCGGCAGCCCGATATTCAGCTCAGTTTTGGTATGTCCTGGCTGGGATGGCTGGAACATTCTGAGGTTTGACTTAACTTTAAAAACTTGGAGGGGTGCATGCCCTCATTTCTCTCCCTCAGCTCAGCAATGTGTTTGAATCAACAACTTTATGAGATATGTTGGGCTGAGGGAGTGGCCAAGGGTTAGGGTTGCCAACCTCCAGGTGGGGATTGGAGTTCTGGAATTACCACTGATCTTCAGACTGATGAGATCAGTTCCTCTGAAGGCAAGGCTCAAGTATTATTTTTTCATGCCCACTACAAACTTATATATGCATTTTTATGTAAGCTGCCCTGAGCCTGCCTTGGGCGGGGAGGGCGGGGTATAAATCAAACAAATAAATTATAACATGTCTCCACACATATACAGTGACATCACATTCCCTCATCCCACACATGCAATCTCATGAATGATGAAGAAAGTTTAATTCCAAAATTACTGTTAGGTAAGCTACATTTCTGAAAAATGTCCACCATTGCTTCTTTAATAATAACACCTAGCCTGAGAGTTCTACAAGTTTGCTAGCTATTTTGTAATTTTGGGGCCAGTAAATTTACAGCCATCACTAGACATGGCAGCATGGGGAAGAGTGAGAGAGACGTTAGTCAATTAGACACTTGCATATATTTTGGGCATGCAAATCCTGTCAGAAGCAGCAGCAGCAGCACTTGCTCCCACTCTCTTATAGTGCTTTGGCTGCCCTTCCCTCCTGTCTATACACAGCACAAGGAACTCTGGCATATTTCCCGAGTCAGATCTGGCATCCCTAGTCCCCAGTCACTGGGTAACTTTGGCCCAAGAGTGGAACCACTGAGCAAAACAGCTATTATCACCTCTCCTGTGGCTCTTGGCCCAATACAGGGATTTTTGTAGACCAGCAGCATTAGTTGAGCATCAGCAAGTTCATGTATGGGGCAGTTGGTATGTAAAGATTTGCCAACTTTTGTGCTGTTTTTCATGTGGCTCTTCCATGGCAAGCATACTAGACTTTCCTGATGCTCAGAATACAAGCGGCAAGCCTACGAGGAAGTACTTTAATGGTAATTGTGAGTTTCTTCAGCAAATTAAATATCTTGCCTACTCCTTTTTTCCATTGCATCTTATTACACCCCTTTGAGTATTAGACACCTTTTTTGGATTTCAAAAGTCCTCACTGTCAGTCTGCCAGTTCTGGGGCAACTGCATGCTCTCTGTACTCCAAAACAAACACAATGTGATTTGGATGTTTTAAATGTTTAGGAAGTGCAGCACACTGCTCTTGTTGTAGTAGTACACTGTGGGATGAAGGCTTAGTGTACCTAGTCTGATATGCATAGGGGCTCATTAGCAAACATTCTGCCTCTGAGAAGCTGGTAGCTTCCCTCATTTGCATCTGGCACTAAGAAGTAGTCTGCTTTTGGCTATGGAGGTTCTATTTAATCATCACTGCTGAAAGCCTTTAATTGAGAATTAGAGTACAAAGGGAAATTATGCTTTTATTTGCTTGGGATGGAGATTGGATTGCTGGATATAATACAGAATGATGGCTCTTGCACAAATGCATGTGGACTGAGGGAAACACATAGATTTGATTTAAAAATGACCATGTGGAAGCTGCATTAGCCACTACATGCTACCATTAAGTTACATTAATATAACCCTCTTTATCCTGAGTCCTTGGGGCAGGCCATTCTGCTCACAAAGCCACAATAATAAACCTGAGTGTCAGTGTCAAGTGGTGAACACAGCTTCTCAAAACTCAAACTTATAAAAACACACATACGCTGGACAGTGCTGCAAGAGACTACTTGGTCTGGCAACCATTTCAATTGAACATGCTGAACCATCAGCGCTTGACCTGAAGGAATCGGTGACAAAATTTGCTAAAGAAAAGGCATGCAAAATGAGATTCTGATGTGCCTGAAATGGAAACATTAAAGAGACTTAATTTTCAACATCACAATTAACAGGATTTTTCAGAATGCATTGTGATTTGTGTTTTTGTTTGAGAGAGAAAATCAGAGATTGTACTACTTGTTCTCACATGTTGGAAAAAATTAGCAATTTCAAATTTTGTGTTGTTCGTTCTTCCTAAAATGCATTTATGTTTGAAAATTGGTGGGCATGGGTGGGGTGCCTCACCTAGTGTAGCCTCACCTAGTGTGCAAAAAAACCTGGCCCTGTAGGCAAAGCACTGTCTTAGCCTATCCTGTCTCACAGGGTGGCAGATGAGATCCTCAGAGAAGAGGTGGAGAATTAATATGATAAATACACCATTAGTTGAAGTTGTGAACTACTGAGGTTACAACAGTGATCAAGTTATGATAATATATAAAGTCACACATGCAAGTCAACATTTGATGTTACAATTGAGTGAAGTACATATATGAAACAACCCCCTTGTGCAAACCTAGAGCTTGTCTTTTCACCCATGTAGTCTGGAAAAGGAAATTTAAAACACACCCACCCAGGAACTCCAAAACAGGTAGAAGAGTACAATTGCTTCCCAAGCTGTTATCCACAGAATTTCAATGCACTGACTTAAAAAAAAAGCATTATGCCACTTCATTTGCTATTAGGCCCCATGCTACATTTGTGAATTTAGTGCTTTTTTCTTATATAATGAGTTTCACAAAGATAAAAATACTGTTATCATATTCTTGTACATCCCATTTTGTACCTATGTGCAATGGTTGGAATCCAAAGAGCTGCTTAAATTTATGCAAAGGGGATTGTGTCAGTCCAATGGAAGGTTGGAACTTTCTCCTTTCTGCGGTAATCACACTCCCCTTGAGTTTTCTAAACAATCTCATTATGTAAAAGGCTGGTTTTGAAGGGGGGGGAAATGGCAAGTCTAATATTCTCATGGAACTAACTGCATGTTTCCTTAGGGGAGAACATCCTGGGGCAGTAGACGGTGATATTATTTTGCTTCTTCGGGACAATCAACAGTTGAAGTGGACTAAGTGGGAAATCCCATCCCCAACTTCTGCAATAGAAGGGAGACTGTGTAGTGGGATCCCCAGATCTTGCTTTAGGCAATTCTCAGGAAAAGCAGTAAGTTTTTACAGGACTGATCTGAACTTGATTCTGAACAAAGTGGTTTAGCACAAGGCTTGAAAAGTCCAAGGTACTTTGCTACTTCTGTATTTACTGCTGGCACCTAGCCAGTATTTTTTTTAATGTTCCACATATGGCTGATGCCAGCATTGAGTGATTTGAAGTACATTTTCATCCCAGTTAGCATTTGTGTGAACACTTTTCCTGGCATTTAAACTATATACCCTAATTCAAAGAAACAAGAATTTCATCATACTATTAGCTTAATTCTTAAGCATGTGTTCTGTTAAAACTAGTTCAACTTACTTACTACCAGATACATTTGATGTATGAAATCTGTCTTATTCCTGAATCCAAAGGACCTGGTTAGGTCCTGAAGGATGGTAGCTGATATTGTAGATCCTAGGAATTTATTGACAACGGTGGGAAATAGTGCTCAATATGGCAAAAACAGAACACATGATGAGGGAAGGGAGTTGCAGCCTAGGATCAGCGTAGGAATAATACATAAGCCCCTAGTTTCTTTAAATGAAACTAAGCTCTCCGGGCCAGATGAACTGCATCCAAGGGTACTAAAAGAACTCGCAGATGTAACTTCTGAGCGTCTGTCCATTATTTTTGAGAATTCCTGGAGAACAGACAAGGTGCCAGAAGACTGGAGGCAGGCAAATGTTGTCCCCATCTTTTTTTTTCTTTTTTTCTTTTTAATGCAGTTTTATTGAAGAAAGAATTCCATAGCTTACAACATTGCCAAAATCAATTAATAATAATATAAACTAAACTTCACATGCTTGCTTTTATCTTCTTGCCTTCTTCTTTGTCTTCCTTCTTCTTTCTTCTCCCATAATTATTACTAAATATTTTTTATAGAATTCCTAGCAGTCTTAGCTCATTATATTTATTTACAATATATTAACCAATTAATCTTGAGCTAGAATATAATAATGATTATTCTCGGTCCTCGTGGGCCTCAAGGGACCAGAGGGTCAAACCCTCCTACCGGGTTGTCCCCATCTTTAAGAAGGGGAAAAAGGAGGATCGGGGTAACTACTGACCCATCAGCCTGACGTCAATACCTGGGAAAGGTTTAGAAGAACTAATCAAACAGACAGTCTTTGAGCATTTAGAAAGGATGGTTGTGATTATTAAGAGCCAGCACGGGTTTCTCAAGAACAAATTATGTCAGACTAAACTTCTCTTTTTTTGAGAAAGTTATTACCTTGCTGGATCAGGGGAATGCTGTAGACATAATTTATCTTGATTCCAGTAAGGCTTTCGATAAGGTTCTACATAATAGTCTTGTTGACAAATTGGTAAAATGTGGTTTGGGTCCTATGACTGTTAGGTGGGTCTGTAACTGGTTGACAGATCGTATCCAGTGCTTGAGAACGGTTCATCTTCTTGGAGAGGAGTGGGGGAGGCCCAGGCCCCCAAACACCCCCCCCCGTAGTTTATGGCTATGGTATGTCCAAAAAGGCTATAGCGGTCTTAGTAGACCATACACTGAACATGAGTCAGCAGTGTGATGCAGTTGCTAAGAAGGTAAATGCAATTTTGGGCTGTTATCAACAGAAGTATAGTTTCTAGATCATGCGAAATGATGGTACCACTTTACCCTGCTCTGGTTAGACCACACCTAGAGCACTCTGTTCAGTTTTGGGCACCACAATTTAAGAAGGATATAGAAAAACTGAAACGTGTCCAGAGGAGGGCAGCAAAGATGGTGAGGAGTATGGAGACCAAGTCCTATGAAGAAAGGCTGAAAGAGCTGGATATATTTAGTCTGGAGAGGAGACGTCTGAGAAGTGATATGATAACCACCTTCAGTACTTGAAGGGCTGTCATATAGAGGATGGTGCAAAGTTGTTTTCTGTTGCCCCAGAAGGTCGGACCAGAACCAATGGGTTGAAATTAAATCAGAAGAATTTTCAGCTAAACATTAAGAACTTCCTGACAGTTAGAGTGGTTCCTCAGTGGAACAGGCTTCCTCGGGAGGTGGTGGGCTCTCTTTCTTTGGAGATTTTCAAACAGCAATGCAGATTATGTTAATTTAGGCAGATCATGAGAGGCAGGGCAGGAAGGGTTGCCTCAGTGCTTAGTTCTTGTGGCCATTTCTTACATGCCCATGGAAATACTGATTGCCACTTTGGGGTCAGGAAGCAATTTTTCTCCAGGCCACTTTGGCCAGGGATCCTGGAGGTTTTTTGCCATCTTCTGGGTGTGGAACAGCGGTCACTGTGGGTGTGGAGGAAAAGATATTTGTGAATTCCCTGCATTGTTCAGGGGGTTGGACTAGATGCCCTTCCAACTCTATGATTCTATGAAATATAATTCTTGGTTTGAAGTCCCTAGAAATCATGGGGGAAGAGGAAGAACCCAAGTAACATTATTTCAGAAGTGCTAGAATACTTTCTGCACTGTAATTTGGGCTTTTATTTGTATTTAATTATATTTTGTGATGTGCTCAAGCTCAGACTGGTGAGTGTACGTGATATATAATACACACACACATATATGAAAGACTGGCTTTCTAAAGCCATTTCTGAATGTTGAAAGTGATTCATAATAAGCAAAACACAAAATGTTATGACCCTCCCACACACACTGGAAAATAATATATTATAGCAGAACGTAACTTCAAGTAAAGAGGAGTGATTAGATAAACTAAAGGAATGTTATTCTGACTAGCATGGTGAAATGAACGTAATGTCTATATGTTTCTAGAACTGGAGACAAATTTGTGAAGCTTGTACTCAGCTTGTTTTCACGGAATAAAAATTGTATTACAATTTAAAAAGATCAGCCAGCTATTAAGTTACTATCTTTAGCCCTTCACCATTCCTCCCCCCTTCCCCCAAAAACAAAAGACTACTAGCAAGTGAGAAGTTATTTGCTGGCCTTTGTAAAATGAGTTGCAACTTTATTCCTCATGTGGATGATCAGATTTTTAGCAAAGTTGAAAATCAGGTCAGCACTACCAGGAAGACAGAGGAATGTTTCAAGAAAGTCAATAGACTTTTGGCAGATAGCATGATCAAAATGAAGCCAGACAATGCTTAAAGATACTTAAAAAAATACCCTGAGCTTTAACAATGAAGGGAGCATTGGTGGAGAAGCACTTAAAAGAAGACAGAATATGATAGACCTAGCTGGTGTGTGGCTCTCAAGATATCTGTACCTTACCACTGTTACTAAGTTGGCTTGTAAGTTCTGCAAAGGTTATTACTGACCAGAGCAGCTTCCTATTATGGAAAGAAAAGGAAGGAAAATAACAGGATAAAGCTGTAAGACTAGGTGACACCCAGGGACATGTGATCACCAGATTTGGTGCAACAGGGTCACAAGGAGAGTTATGTCCCCTCTTTGTTGTTGTTTCAATGGGAAGAACAGAGCAATTCCATGGTAACTGGGGCAGTTGCCTAGTGAGAATATTAATCAGGATTCGTGAAACCATGAGGATCTTCCTGAAAAGAAAATGGGAACCATGTGCACATATGTACATAAGAATAGTTACTTGAAATAAAGTAAAAGAATGTGCCAGTATATCCCTAAACAAAGAAACAAACAGAAAAGAATCAATGAATGACCAGACCCCCTGAATAAACAAGTTCTTAGAACAGTGGTACCATTTAAACAAGTTAGCTAACTCAGTTAACTACTATCAGACTCCTAAGAGTGGTTTTAAGAACAGACACACAATGCATATATCTAAAAATATATGTAATTCAAAAGGTTCAGTTTGAAGCCTTCTGTTTCTGTCTTCAGACCCCTTAAAACACCCCTGAAATCTAAAGGTATCATCCAGATAATTGGGGCCAAACTAGATATGTAAGGGCAGCCCTGCCTGTGCAAGTTGTATCTAAAATGTGGTGAGGAGTCTAACGGGATGAGCAAGTGATGGGAAGTGAATCCTGCCCTATCTTACCCACCCACATTCAAGTGCAATAGGTGTTTTTCACCCAGTCTCTTTCTGATCCCAGAAGGAAGCCAGGCAGAGAATAAAGAGACCCAGTTTGGTGTAGTGCTTAAGTGTGTGGACTCTAATCTGGGAGAACTGGGTTTGATTCCCCAGCCTCCACACACAGCTACTGGATGACCTTGGGCAAGCTATAGTTCTGTCAGAGGTGTTCTTGAAAGAGCGGTTTATCTCAGAGTTCTCTCAGCCCTACCTACCCTCACAGGGTGTCTGCTGTGGGGAGGGGAAGGGAAAAGAGTTTGTAAGCCTCTCTGAGACTCCCAGTGAAGGGCGGGGTATAAATCTAATCTCTTCTTCTCTCTTCTTCTTCTTAAGTCCTCAAAGGTGGGGGAGATAATGGAATCCCTCACCTCTAGTGCCCCCTTTTTTATATAACAGAATCTGCAGCTCCTATAATAGATGTGAGCAGAGAAGACGTGATGGGGCCCATGCTTATTCCCATCTACTCTTAAAGGTGCTACTTCATACTCCTGGATGTACTCACTAGGAAGTAAGCCCAATGGAGGCAGTGGGACTTACAGCTGTTTGCAAGACATTGTTTTTCCAAGCAACAAAAAAATTACACATTTTAAAAAGTGAGCCTATTTTTTATCAATATTTCATTTATTTTTGTTGGCATTGTATTCATATTAAGTGTTCATGTTGCCTTCCAAAAATAGCACTTTATAACTGAATTAATACTTTTACCCTTAAAAGAAAAAAAAACACCCTATGCACTACTTTTTGTTAACCTGACAGGTTACTTTCCTCTAAATTTCGAGACAGATGTTTGATTTAATATTGACACTGTACCTTATATGGAACCACAAGACTGAACAAGCAGTTAAATAAAAAATGACAAATACTGTGAAAGAGCAGACATTTAAAGCAGCCTTGAAAAACAACTGTTACAGGTGTTAATGTATGACCAATATTGTTTTCTTAAATGAAGTAGATAATTATATACTGAGATAAGAGTATTAATATGTTTTATATATTGGTTTCTAAACAATCCTGTGATGCTTACTTGGTGGTAAAGACCTGTTAGAGTAAGAAGTACTTTTTAGTAAACAAGCATATGATCAGGCAGCAAGTATTTGTTCAAACTGCTTTGAAATCTTTTGGACTTTCAGGAAGATATGCTTGGTATAAGAAGCAATCATGAAAGTTTTCTTGCCTAATCCATTTAGCGGTTCCTTTTACAATCTCAGCTTATGTATGTTTACTTGGAAGTAGGTTTTATTACTGCTTTATCGGCCTCATTGCCAAGCATGGAAGCACAAAGTTGTTTTTATGTCAGCAAAGATACCTTTTGAACAAGAGAAATCAATACCATGCCCAGGCGAATGTAACACAGGATGGTGCAGTCCAAACTTCCACTCTGGAAAGATGAACTTCTCTTCTCTAGTTCTACTGCCTCAAAAACTACTGTTTATATTAACACCCATATTTTAGAAGGATTCTTTTTAAAAGAGGGAAACGCGCTTTCCCAATATTTCTTCTCAGTGAAGATTGCGAACAGGAGATAGGCAGAGTTATTTCTAGCCCTCCTGCCACTGCCGTCCTCTTGTTCAGCTCCGCAAAGAAAAACGGGGGAGAGGGGGGGAAGGCTACAAATACTGCGGACGACATTTAAAGGATCAGGTAACCGACGTCCTTGGCCGCGGCGGCAGGACGCAGGCGTTCAAGGGAGGCAGTAAACACGAAACCCTCGGCACGGCAGACGGTCTCTTTTGCAGTCGACCCTGCGGGGCTAGCGGCTTAGGCAACAGTAGCTGCTCAAACGGGTTGGGGGGAGGGGGAGAGGATGGAGCCCGACTGGAAGAAGCCCCGCGGCTGTGCCCCGCCCCAGTCCAGAAAGCCGAGCTACCGACTGGCTCGTGCCTCCCCTCCGTGAGTTCGTGGCGTTCAAGAGAGCCGCTGCCCACCCCTCCTAGTTCGGAGGCCGGACTGCCGGAAAGATGACTCTGTGATAGAGGGAAGCGCGCCAACCCCACTCTTTCCAGAGCTTGCCGGTCCTGGGCGACCGACCGAGCCCCCTCCAGACAGTGAAGCCGTGTCCCCTCCGGCTGCGAGCCCATCGTCGTTCAATCCGGAGGGAAAGTTCTGCCCAGACTTGCAAATCAGACCACGAGAAGTTCAGGGAAGAGGCGACTAGAGAGATGGGCCAAACGTGTCTAAAAGCTTCCCGTGCGAACGAGCTGGGGGAGGGAGAGGAGTTTAGGTAGCCCGCGGCTGCGTGCATGGCCGTTAACCTACCGAGAATCAGCGGGTGTTCAAAACGCGTCAGCCTTCGCGAGTGGTGGGGTCAGTCTCATGTGTTGCTGGAAGGGGAAATGGCGCTGCTTTTGTGTCAGAAACGTCAGCCGCGGAGACCCCCACCCCCAATCAGTGTAAGATACACACCTCACAACATGATCTCGCGGAGAACGAGCGGAGCACGCCGGAATCTGGTTAACAGGCCAGCGTGTCGGCTATTCCGCCTTCCCCCGCCCCTTCTTTCCCCAAGTGCTTATCTTGACCTCTTCCACTGCCATCAGTCACCTCCATTAGGAACGCCGCTCTTCTTGGCGGCCCCCGCGGCCACTTTAAACGGGTAGAGAAGAAATTGCTCCTCTTGAGGCGACCCCCTCCTTGTGCCGCCCGCGCAGGCGCACCACGTTCATCTCAGCCCCGCCCCATTCCTTACACCTTAAGAAGAAGGGCTGCGGCCGCCGCGACACAATTGAAAGCGCGAGCCCGCCCGCATATAGATAAATATATATATATATATCCTGTGAGAGAAAATACTGCACGCATGCGTAATAGTAGTAACACGCCACAATCGGGACTTCCTCCCCCCGCTAGCAGCCACGTGACCGAGCACCACCCCAACGTTAGATCGGTGAAGTAACAAGAGTTTCCCCCTCCGAGGAGTTTCTCGTGTTCTGTCTCATTAAAAATCGAAGGGAGGGAACCCACACGGAGAGTATATTTGCCTGCAAAAACCATCTGGAGCGTGAAAGTGTAGTAGGCAGCCTCGCGACCTTTTCTATGTGTGCGCGCGCGCGCCAGTTAGTTATACCGAGGCACAGACACGGGGGGGAGGCGGCAGAACAGGAAGCCGCACGCGCGTGTTTGCTCGCGTTGCGATTCCCCCCCCCCGGCTCACACAAACAAGAGGCTGTCTTTCCCCGGCCGCCCCCCTCGTGGGTAGTCAGCCGAGTCCCAAGTCTCTCAAGCGAGCGGCAGGGGCGGGGCGGCCTGAATCCGCCAAGTGGCGCCGCTGCCGCTGCTCTCTGATTAACGGCCGCCCCGCCCCTGCTCCTTGGCTGTTCCCTCCCCGGCCCCTATCCCCTCCCCTTCCCGCCGCCGTTGCCTGCCGCCGCCAGCACAGCCTGAACTGAAGCGAATTGAGGAGGAGGAAGAAGAAGACGGGAGACGACGACGACGAAGAAGGAGGTACGGCGGCTATAGCCCAGTTGAGACTCGCCAGCCACAAGGAAACGGCACCACCGGGAGGGGAGGGAGGCAGGCGGAGCGGGAGGCGAGGCGGCGGCGGCGGCGACAGCAGCAGAAACAGCAGAGGCACCACCGGTGGCCGGGAACAGCCTTACAAGCAGCGGCGGCGGCGGGGACTCCTCGGGAAACAGTAGCCAAGCCCGCCCCCATTTGCCTGCCTGCCTGCCTCCCTCCCCCGCCGCGGAGACAGACCAGGGGGGCAGCCGCGCCGAGGAGCAGGAGCCGCGACCAGCTTCTGCCTGTGCTGGGGGGGGAAGGAGAGCCAGAGAGGAAGAGGAGGGGGAAATACCGACGACTGCGCCGGCCGCTGGCGCACGGCGCTGGGGAAAGGCTTCCAGTGGGAGCGGCTACAGGAAGAGGGAGAAACGGCGGCGGAAGATCTGTGTCTAAAGGAGCCGGAGGAAGACTAGGGCGCAGCTGCCCTCGGCCGTGTCGGGAGCGGAGTAGGGGTTGGGGGGGTGGCGGTCGCCGAGTTTCCCCCCGTGTTTTTCTCCTCCGCCTGGGACCCGGCGGCATCTTCTGGTGGCTTCTTCGTCGACGGTCACGGCACCCCCTTTTTCCCGCTCCCTCTTCCTCCTCCTCCCCAGATTTTAGGGGGGGAAGAGGCCTTCCCCCCGCCCCCCACACACACCCCGTCTCTTCCCCGCCTGGCGGGCGCCCAGTGCGGTGGTTGGGTGAGTGCTGGTGCGGGCGCTCGCTCGCTGTCTCCGTGCGTTTGGAATATGGTTGGGGAAATGGAAACCAAGGAGAAGCCCAAGCCGAGCCCCGATTACCTGATGCAGTTGATGAACGACAAGAAGCTCATGAGCAGCCTCCCCAACTTCTGCGGGATATTCAACCACCTTGAGAGGCTGCTGGACGAAGGTAAAAACGGGGGTGGGGACAGGCGAGCACAGAGAGAAAGAGAGAGTGTCCAAAAGCAACTCTTATCCTAGTGGCTGAGAAGAGGGTGGGGAACAGACTGCCCCCCCCCAACTTAGGCCCTTGTACTCTTATATGGATCCCCTTTGCTCTTCTTATTTCTGTCCCGGAGATGAGGGCGGATTCCCCCTTTCGGCCCTTCAATGGCGCCTCTTGGCCTTGCATCCCGCCCCGTAAACAAAAGACGCGGAGCGGGAAGTCTTTCCACCGAAGTTTCCACCTTTCAGGGTTAAGAGCTTGGGAGTCAATGAAATCTCTTTGTGTGCTGGTGTTCTCTTGTTATTTTGTTCCTCAGGGGAAACGCGGACGCCACATTGAGAGAGTCAGAGACGAGAAGTAAAAAGCCCGAGGGGGGGGGGTGCGGCGGCGGCATACGGGGCACTCAGAGACTCCTCAATCCACGCTATGAAGAGCGAGAGGGTAGAGGGTTGGGTGGTGGGACTTGCAGAGGTATTTATAGGCAAGTTAGTTTTGTAGCCTAAAGAAATGAGGAAGGGGTGGTTTGATTGAAATTTTGCTGTCCCTGGGAAGTAGTTGAAACGTACTGACGAGACCAAAAGGCTTAGTTCTCTTCAGGACATTTCCCGGTCACAAAGAAGGAGTGAACCATTTCAACTTTATGTGTAAACAGAGCCTAAACTTTACTGGCTTGTATCCTGAAGGATCTGCATTGGAACACCAAACATAAAAGGCTAAAAAGTGCTTGAATACTAACTTCAGATTCCAGCTCATACTCTGTGGGCTTTAGGTATCGTTCACCATCTCCCAGGATCATGTTTGCAAAGAGTTATCAGGGTATATAAAGTCTTGGTTACATTTTTGGTATAACTCTTTAAGTCTGCAATTCCGAATTTGTTCTGTAGGTTTAGATGGTTTGAGGATTGCAGCCAGAGGCTTCACAAAAGTGTTTTCTATCATATTTTCTTAATGATATATTATATTGTGTTTACTTGGATTCTTTATTTTCAGTCAAAAACCTATCCTTTGAATTTACATCTGGAAATTCAGTCTGGAAAGGAATATGGAACTTGATGGCTGGTAGTCTTATGGTTGGTTATGAAATGTGTTGACCTGCAGTTTAAATTTTGGGTTGGGATACTTTGATTTACTTAGTATATGCAGAATTCTTCCCTCTTTTGACAAGTATTTCTCTAGATTAGGAATGGAAATGGTATATATAGCATCTAGTTGAAGCAATTGGTTTTAGAGAGCAAATCAGACTGGAATTATATTCCTGAATAATCACTGTTTTGATAGGTATGTTAAAAATAGATAGGCACTGCAAGGATGCTATTTTGAAAGTAATTTCCGTTCATAAACATTTTATGGAGACAATCTGTAGTAGTAAGTTAAGAAATGAAGTAAAAACAGGGTCTAAAGAAATGAAATTGATTAGCATTGCAACGATGGATTTTTAAAAGTTTATATATTGACAAAATCTGTTTCTGGGAGCTGTTTCTGGGTAACAGCACCTCTGTCACAAGAGCTAAAGAGCAGAATGTTTCTGGAGTAAAAATACATTGCAACAAGTTTATGAGTTAACAGCACTTCTTGAATGTGGAGCTCTGTGAGTCCTTGTGTAGCAGAAAGTACTTTGTTTAAAAGTTCAAACGCAGAACTAGAAGGAAACTTTAAGCTTTTTTTTTTGTTCTGCCTTCCCCACCCAATCTATTCCCTTGCTAGGAAGCCCAAAGGGAAAGTTTAGCTGCCCCTTTAAATTTTTTTGCTTTTCCTGTTTGTGTTGGCTCCTGAGTGGGAGAGTTGCAAGGGCTGAAAACTTTCTGGAATGTTAAAAAAATGTTCCATGCAAATTCAGTGAATGATCTAAATGTTTTAATATTTGAACACTAAGGGGCGCCCGTTCTTTCTTTTCAGAAAAAAAGAGAGCCTTAAAATCTAGTTATTTCATAAACCTTTATGCCAAAAGTAGCTAACCTGCTGAGGACTTAAGAATTGTGTGAGCTGTGGAAGTTAAAACACAGACTTGCATGTATGCTTTGGTTTTAACTTTTTTGGTTAGTGAGACACTTCCACACCCTCTTCTTTAAAACATGGTGGGTAGGTTGTGCAACTTCTTTTAGAAGTCTACACAGTGCCATGAAATTAGTATAAACCCTAGTTTTCAGAAACTTGCTGGAGAAGAGAGAGTTATATTTTTTCCCTTGGGGTTTTCTGGAAATTTGTATATTTCATGGACATTTTAATAGAAACTTTAAACACATTCTGGTTGTTCAGTATTTTTGTTCAGCAGGAGAACGCAAGTTAATGATTCTAGCCAAGTATAGCACTGTTGTAGTTCTCTATTATTTTTTTAGTGTAACCATTACAAGGTTTTTGCTATAGTTCAAGCTTGGGCAAAGCATATGAAGCAAAAGCTGACCAACCTAGGCTTAGCCTTAGAGCATTTGAATGAAATGATTAAAAACTGTATATCCTTTCATTGCTAAAGGCTCAGGATTTATTACATAATATGGAATAACTCTTACTTTTTAATATTATGAGATAAAGGGAAGATATTTGAAATCATTTGTAGGGAGCAGGTTCCTATTCTCTTAAGCGTTAATAGTTTTTACTTAGTAGTAAACACTATTTAGTAGAAAGGATCTCTAGAGAGATGAGTATTAGTTTTCTGTTGGTTAACAGCAGCCTGTAGAGAAGGGGAGGCGGGCTTTCCCTAAATTAGATGCTTTGTTTCCTGCAATTGTTTTCTGGGTCCAGGGATTTTTTTACATAAGCATTTTCAAAAGCTGAAGCTGTCCCCCCCTCCGTGCCCCCCCCGTAAATGGAAACATCAGATTCATTTTACATCATGTTCTTCTCTAACACCCCCCCCCCAATCTGAACGAGATACTTAAACCTTTGGTAAGTGATCCAGGTATTATCTACAAACTAGCAGTAGGTTAAAAGAATCAGATGTTTTACACACGAGATTCTCAGATTTCCTTGAAATCTGGAGTTTTAAATGTATTTAGATTGGGACCCCAGTGAATATTAAGCCTTTATTATAATTTCAACACTGAATTTAGGAAGAAACTAAAATGAGTGCAAAAATGCTGCAGTCAGACATGAAAGGTTTTTTTAAAACTTCATGGCTAGTGCTACTTCCATGTGGAGTACATACCAGCAGAAAAAGAAAACCAGCTTTGTGTGTGTGGATTCTGCATCTCAAAATGATATGATTTGTGAAGTCTGTTAACTGTTATAAATTCTGCTACCAGAGCATTACCTTCAGGAAAGTATTTAAAAACTGTACTTGTTAAAGTTATGCTATTATGCTTTAGTAACCTAATTGAAGATAAATGATTTTTGCAGTACTTAGAATATCACTCAGTGTAATCATAAACAGGATGATAATATTAGCTGAAAGGCCACTTAACATGCTCGGCTTCTAAAATATATTTATGAAACTTGTTCTGAAGTCTTCAAGCATCCAGTCCTTAGTTGACTGTGGGAACTCACTTTATTTCAGTTTGTATAAGGATGTTATAGATGGAAGCTTTCCTGATGTTATGGATGGAAGCTTTTCAAAAGTTGGAAGATTTAATTACAGCTTTGATGAAACTCACGTCTTCATTATAAATAAGAGCCTTGAAAGTAGCTCTGCCATCGCTAGCCAAATGGCAACATGTTGTCATAGTAAAATATAATTTTCCCTGTTTTCATACTTGAGTGGGAAAACATTTAGGTTTTGGGGTGCATTGGCAATATGTATAGTTCTGGGCATGGTGAGGGGTTAAGCATCTGTTCAGAATATCCTGCTCTCCTTCCGTCTTTAATGAATCTGTTCCACAGCAACTTCTCTGTATCAGAAGACACTTGGTATCTGTTTTAATTTTTCTGCAGAGATGAGCAATCATAAGCCTAGTACCTTGGCTGTTACAGTTTTCCCTCCAAAGTAGCAGACGCATGATCAGTTCTGATGTCATATTTTAGAGGCATTATATCTGTTTTTCTTCATATCTGCACACTGTTGAACCTAAACCTGTATCTCAGCAAGCAACTGATAATAACAATCTCCATCAGAATTCCGTATCCAACTGGCTTTGGTCTCTATTCTCTCTCATAAATACTCTAGCAACTAAAATTCATTTCTGGAAGTAAAAAGTGAGATTTCAGGCCTTGTGGTGTTTGCACACTATGCATACTGAGTTCAGGTATTTAACAATTATAAGGATCTTAATAAAGGCCACATTGTGGTCACAGTTCAAACAAAACTACTTTTGCCCTTGAGAATGATCTGAAATGCTCAACATTTCCTACATGGTATTAAAGTCAAAGCAAATACTATTTAGCAAGGAAATGTTTTTTTTCCCCAGTTGACTAAATTAACACACAACTTGCTTTGTAATTATAATGCTATAATGTGATTGAAAAAATGTACCTTTATGCAGCTAACATGGTTCATTGCAGCATACCAGGCTTTGGGTTTGAATGCTTTTTTATGTTTTAGTTCAGGGGAAGAAATTGATAAGTGTTTGAGTTTCCAAATACGTTTCACACTGTTATAGTTGAGCAGTAAAAAACATTCTGCATGATATTGGACCACAAGCTGTTGTTTGTATGAAGAAGCCTTGTTGCTATAGTTTATTACAGTTCTTATAATAAGTGTTACGCATCTGGCTTTTTGAAAGGATGTTCAATATCTGTTCATCTAGAAGAACGTGTAAGTGGAGTCAGTTACTTACATTTTTGAAATGCAAGTAGGTCTTGATTCTATTCTGTTACTGAATCTCTTCAGCCTTGCATATGAGGAGAGTTCCTTTTATTCTTTTTAAGTTTAGCTCATCGTATTCAGCAGAGAGAAATGTAAATTTAGCATTTCATGGATGCATATTTATCAGACTTTCCCCCCAGTTACTGGTGTTTCAATCACTTCTGTGGTCTGTTTCATTGTATAGAGTAATTCACCAGTGGCATGCAAACATCCAAGGAGGATAGGTTTTAATACTTTTTCTTCTTTCCCTTAGTTACCAAAGTATTTTGATATGATTATTAAATGACATGGCCCTTTTATTTTTTAGAAAATAGAAGTTACGTAATGTATTGGGTTGGGTCCTGGGTATCTGTTTTGCTAATGGTAGAACCTCCCTCTGATGTAAGGAATAGTTCACTGGTAGAAGGGGTGTATCCACTGGTACAAGGCTTCTTGAGCTGGTGGAATATTCTTTGCCTTCGTGTAAGCTCAATTAGTGGAACAGAAATATAGGTTCCAACATTTTGTGTAAATGCTTTTTAAACAAAATTCTGGGACTTCAAAGTTGTAGTGGGAGTCATTGCTGATAAGCCAATTAGTTATGTTAATCTTGTGGAAGCACAGGATTCCTGTAATGGTGATTATCTTTTAGAATCCTTGCTATGATAAAGCTAAGAAAAGAAACTCATGGATGCACAGATCAAATTTATGCTGCTTTGGAGTAAATGGTACAAGTTCACAAGAATTTTAGCATTCATTTGTGGTGTGTATCAATAAGAATACATTGCCATTTACATGGAATGCACAAACTAGTGCTTATTTTGGATTGAGCAACAACACTGTATGTGATTACAGTCAAATTTATTTAAAGCAGGATCTCACTACTGCCTTTCTAGAATCTATGTTTGTGTTATCCAGCTATCTCAGTGCTAGGGACAAATGGCACAAACTATATTCATGTAAACTTTCCTGTTAATGTTCTTGTGAGTTTAGATTTCAGTATAGCATGGCTCATTAATATCAGTATTGTGAGTTACCAAGGGATAAACTAATGCTAAGTTACAGTGTTAAGGCTATAGATATTTCAGGCAATAATTCTCGGCCCTTTCTCCCTTACATCATTTTTGTGTGTTTATCTGCAAATATAGTACTCTGTACAAATTCTACATTGAAAAAGAACCCTAGCTTTCAAACTAGAGATTTTCCGTAGAAGACTTATTATGCATGTTCTTACAATTGTTAGAAAAGTTAAATGGGTGATTGCAATTGTGAAATTATTTATAAATTGAAATTTGGGAAATTCTGGCTCTGAGTTTGTTGGTGATGGTACCAGGAAACTTGTGGTGGTAGATTGCAGTAGCAAAAAAGAAACTAGTGACATAATAAAAGAGTGACTTATTTGGTATAGCATGTGTGTTTACAGCTTAGAACTTACTTGGTCTGATGCTTGAAGTTGTATGAAAGTTGCTAGGGGTGAGGGAATGATAGCAAGATAGGGAACAACTGAAGAAGGTTTATTTCTTAAAATAAACCTTTCGATCTTTATTGTGTTTCAGAGTTTTTGTTTCACCCCAGAAAAGCAACCAAATTGATTTTGCATGCCCAAAGGGATTTGAGGGATCTGATCTGGGTTTTTTCCCCTTTGGAGGGGAGAGAAGTAGAATATCTCACTGAGCATGCCCACACGGTTGACTAAAATAGCTATATGATTACTAGCCTTTGTTAGATAGTAGTCCATTGTTAACTGAATTGCAACTAGTAGAACAAACTGAACTAGATCTTCTGAGGTGTTGTTTTTCTTACAGAAGTGGGAGAAAACTAAATATTGAGCAGTGTAGAATGGATTTGATTGTAACGACACAGCAGCATGTAACAACATACAAAACTACTATATTCCGAATAAGAAATAATGGGCACTGTGAGCGTGTCTTGAATGATGTGACTTCTTGTCCTTCAGAATAAATAAAGATGAAAAAATATCTTGAGTATGTGTCCAGTAAGACCTTTCATGATAGGTTAATTGTTTCAAATGGGACTCTGTCTCTGTACTTGTATGTTTAGAGCTACTATTCAGTGTCTGATGAAGGGAGGTTTGACTCACAAAAGTTTATACCCTGAAACTCTTGTTGATCTCTACAATGCTACTGGACTCAAACCAGCTGTTCTACTGCAGACCAACACGGATACTGTCTGAAGCTATTTGGAGAGATTGAACTTGGAAGTATTTGTTGCAAAATTTCAAAAGGTGATTTTATATCTCAGAAGAACTAGAAATATAGGTTATTGCATGTTTGAAACATGATAGAAAGTGAGCACACAATGTAAATAGTTAACGTTCAGAGCACAGACAATAAACAATATTAGTTTTGTGAGCACAATACCGTAGCTGTTTCATATTTCCTTGTGCAGAGTACCTTGTCTTACTACTCTGCGACTCTCCCCTTTATGTTTGAAACAACTAACATTTTATCAAGAATTATACATTACACAATGAAATATATATATAAAAGGCAAGCCATGCTGGTGATGACTCACCTACTCTCCCATTGGCCACTGGGGAAGCTGCCTTGGTGTCCTGTTGGCCCATCTCACTGGCTCCTCCTTTCTCACAACCCCACCTTTGATGCATCGAACCTTGGGAGTTGTAGTTCTCAGCGGGCCTCACTGCAACCATAGCAAAGGGAATTAGAACTACAGCTCCAAAGTTGGGAGTCCCAGGAGACTGTGGGGCATTAGCAGGAAGTCTGTTAATCAGCTAAAGTATTAAATAGGAAGCAGCTTTGGAACTGAATGAGGTTGGGGGGAAATGGAAGGCCTGGATATCTTTCCCAATTACAATTGGTCTCCAGACTATAGAGATCTGTCCCCATGGAAACAATGGTTGCTTTGGAGGGTGAGCTCTATGATATTATATCTCACTGAAGTCCTTCAACAAACCTGGCCCTCCCCTTAGTATTGCCAACCTTCAGGCATCACCTGGAGATCTCCAAGATCAGTTCTCTTGGAGAAAATGGTGGCTTTGGGCAGTGGATTCTATGGCATTACACACTGCTGAGGTCCCTCCCCACTCCAAACTCTGCCATCCTCAGGCTCTACTCCTCAAATCTACAGGCCTGGCCCTCTCCTTAGTATTGCCATCCTCTGTGCAGCACCTGGAGATCTCCAAGATCAGTTCTGGAGAAAATGGCTGCTTTGGGTTGTTGACTCGGTGGTATTACACCCGGCTCAGGTCCCTCTCCACCCCAAACCCAGGCTGTACCTCTCAAATCTGTAGGTGTTTCCCAGCCCAGAGTTGGCAACCCTGTAACTGGTTATGGAACTGCTTTGCAGATACTTGAATCCCTGAAAACATGGCATAGGAGGAGTTGTTTTTCTACCTTGGCTGCCACTACATAGCCCCACATCAGCATAAGGTGGAGGGAACCATACCTGTTATCAGGGGTCTTTTTGGGGGGGAGCGCAACGGAGCTCAGGAGCCAAGCCCCGCCCCCAGCCGGCGTCCCGGAGAGTCTTTCAGGCAGCCGAATGTCAATTTCAGCTCCATTATATCCTATGGGCCATTGAAGTCAATGGTGAAAACATAGGGTATATTCTGGGGGCTGGAGGGGAGGGGGTTTGAGGGAGAGGCTCCAAACTCACAGGGTAGCTGTTGGAGCCTCTCCCCAAGATACCCACCAAGTTTCAAGAACATTGGATCAGGGGGTCCAATTCTATGGGCCCCTAAACAGGTTGCCCCTATTCCCTCCATTGTTCTCTATGGTGGGGAAAAATTAACTACTCTCTCTCTTTCCTTCCCTCTTTCCTCCTTCTGTGACCCAACTCTCATGAGAAGGAGTTTAAACTTTAAACCCCTTCTCTCTTAGCTCCCCCACCCAGGCCAGCTGGGGAAGGGAAGGGGAGGCTTTTGAAGATGCCTCCCCCCTTTTGCTTCCACTTCTTACATCACTTCTGGTGATGTCAGGGGGCGTGGCATATGCTAATAGCCTAATAGCTCATTAGCATACCATATGCTAATGAGCTCCTGCAGCTGTTCTTCTACAAAAAGACCCCTGCCTGTTATCATGTGGCTGTCCTCCCATCCTACCCACTTGGGGTAGCAAAATGACTTCAGACAGCCCTGCCTTATAGCTAAGCAGAAGGAAATAAACATGTCTCACCTCCCTCTGTTTTCCTCTTCTCTCCACCGATCCACAAGCCACAGCCAGGACACTCACTTGGAGCCTCTTTATAGAGCTGTTTGCACTTCTTCCCACAACAGGCCTTACTTCTAGTCTCCTATATCTTATTAAATCCAGCTGTTAAGCTCTTTATCACCAAAGTGGTATCTCATCTGTTGTACGGAATAGAACTTTGGGGTTGGAAGGAGCAAATATTGACCAGCCTGGAGACAGTGCAAAATCTTTTCCTGAGGCGGTTATTGGTGCTGCCCAAGGGTTCGCCTATGGCATTAATGAGGGCAGAAACAGGTATTCCATCACTAAGGGCTCGAGTGCATTTAGCAATCTTGAAATCGATGCTGAAATTTCAACAGCTTCCAAACAAAGCATTTAGCAAAATCAGCTACTTAGATTTACTAAGTAATGATAAAACTTGCATTGAATTTTATAATAACATCATCTCACTGTACTCTGTGCCTGACAACTTATCCAGATCTTTTGTACATACCTGGGACCTGCGCCAACGGGTGTTTAATGAGGATGCTCTTTTAGATAAAAGGTTAATACTTCAGTCAAAATCTGCTCCATGGTATCATAGGATTAAAAAAGATCATTTAAGAACCTCCTATTTGTCAGACCTTGCAGACCACAGTTTAAGAGCAGCATTTACTGCCCTTCACTGAAGTGCTGCTTGGAAGGTATACCAACAAACCACAGGAACAATGTGTATGTGTTTGTGGTACCGCAGTGGAAGATCTGTTCCACTATATTCTGGCTGGAATTTTAAGCCAACTTTGCAACTTACCTGACAATGAAAAGTTGGTTTTCCTCTTGTTGGATATGTATCCCCTGGTTACTCACAAGGTAGTGCTTTTTGCTCTTGCAGCCAGAAAAGTTAGATCCAAGGCTGTTTCCTAGAGCTACAAAACTGGTAGCATAGCTTTTATGATTTTAAAACTGTGATTGTTTTATTTGTTCAAATGCTATACAGTTTTATTCTGAAGGCTTTGTTTTTAGAACAGTACTTTTGAACCCTAAGTTTATATTTTGTATTTATATTTTATGTTGTAACGGCCAATGGCCCTATACAATAAACTTACTATTGCTATATCTTACTAAGCCATAGTTGTTGGGTGTGGCTGCCAAGGGGATTTCTGGTTCTAGCTATGTACTGTAAAGTATTGTGTAAAGTACCGTAAGGAAATTTTTGTGTAAAAGGTAATATTTGCATTTGCTGCTGCTGTATTTTTGTGAACTAATGCATTTGGTAAGGAGACTGACTTATCAGACCAGAAGAACCCAATTTTCTACAGTGATCTTTTAAAGAAAGCTCAGTGTGCTTCTCTTTCAGTGCATTGGTACATGCAAGTACAACATTTTCTCCATATGCCACACATCGAATGCCAGCTTCTTTTGAGACTTTCATAGAGGCAGTCACTTTATCCTGTAATGGTGTTACAGCCTAAATTTTCAATTTATATAGAATCTGTCCTACATTTGGGTCTTGGAATTAGACTTACGTGAAAGTGTGGAATAGTATTGGCTGGCAGTCCATTTGGGCATTGTTACTTTGGTTATTAATGCAAACGTAACGAAATGTCAGCCAGAGGTACCCAGCATGTGGTACAGAAACCCAGCAAGACACCATCTAATTATAGCCAGTTCTGTTATTAGGGATGTGGCCGAATAGAAACTTTTGACATGTTTGGGAGTGTCCAACTGTTCAGCAGTTTTCTGACTTGGCAGATAATTTTTGGTCAAGAACTTGTCCATTTCAGATCTAGTATAAATATCAAACTTCTATTAGGTAAGTATTTTGAGGAAGGAAATTAAGAGGTGGCTTGTGAACCATTTTTCTAATGTTTGCTTTGGTTTTAGTGGCCATAAATGCCACATGAAAATGCTAAGGCATATCATAAGGGTGGATCTTATTCGTTTGCACTGTTGTAGAGTTGAAAATCAGGTGAATAAAATCATTTTAAAATGAGGTTTTTAATTTAAATTAGATTTTGAGTGATTTTGAAGCTTTGGACCATTTAAAATAACAGATTTAACATGAAATCTGCATTTAATGCAAACATATCTCTTAAAATTGAATCTTCTTATGAAAGGCTTCTTTTCTTTGTAGAAAAAAGTACTTAAATTATGGCTTATCAAGGACTTGCAGGGGACATCTCCTTTCCCACTGTAACCCCACTGTTTCCTCTTTCCATTCCCTGAAAGCTTCAATAGCCTCTCCTCTTTTCCCGCTTCCGTGTCTTTCCCACCCAGTAGCCAGCTTACTTTTATCTGCCTCACTCTCTTCAGCTTTCCCCCCTTCCTTCCCCCAGCAGCCCCTTCCTGGGAGGAAACTGCATAGTTCTGCCCTCTGTCCTGGACTTAGTTATACAGTGGAGAACCTGCGGGGACTTGTGAGAGGCATCTCACTTTTCTCTGTATTCTCCTCTCCATGCAATTTTCTCTTCCTAGCAGGCCCCATAACCTCACGTTACCTTTTTTCTTTTCTTCTTCCCACCTACCAACCAACCTTTTATTTATTTACTTATTTGATTTGTACCCTCCCCTCCCTGCTGAAGCAGGCTCGGGGCGGCTTACATAAAATTTCAACAGATATCTGTTCTTTATTTTCAACTATTATTTATTTTATGTTACTTCACTGGATGACTATGAATTCTTGGTTTTTGAAAGATATCTAGAAATTAGATTTAAGAGAGTAAACCAAGGAACTCCTGCTCTTTCTTCCTAAGATTCCAAGTACAGCCTAGAAATGAAGCTAATGAATAGCCCCCTTTTCCCATCAAAACTTTGTTGGGGAAGGTGAAAAATAATTAAAGTGTCTGCTGAGCAGCTGTCTGCCAGTTGTGCAGTTTGGTTCTTTATCCTTTTTGAGATAGATATTCCTTATTTAAATTACTTTGGTGACATCATGCACAGTCTGGTCATGATGGGTTCTCTGTAAAACATTAACATGTTTGTTGTAATGTAATGTTGTAAAACATTAATATGTTTGAATATGTCTTTTCACTTGCTTGGGATTATTCTTTTTAAATATTAGAGCACATTTCCCAGTTGATAGTACTTTATAGGGTATTGTATTGGTTTTCTCATGTGATTTACTAAGCTGCACTGAATGCTTTGTATTACTGCTTTCTGCAAACAGTGTACTTGGGATATGTGCCTAATATAGATTCTGTATGCTTTTTTTGGGTTACTGTCTGCTTAATCCTGAGACGGAAGTCTTTTTGAAATATTAAAAAGTGGCCGTATTAATGGTAACTGCAGATACCTAAGTGAAGTGGTATAAGGCCCATTCAATATTGATCTGCTAATAATTTTTTTTATTGCAAAGGTGTTTTAAACTAGTTCACTGTTCATACCTGTACATATTATGGCTATTTTGTTAAGGCATAATTTGAAGCAAGTCAAAATGCCTTACTTTTTACACAATTTGTTTCATATATCTTGTGTATAATTGATTCATGACTTCAGGAAATACATTGGTTTCCAGCAGGAGATCTAATGCACTCTGAGACTACTTGGTATGTGCTGAGTTTTAATGTTGCCAAGAGCTTTTCAGTTCATAATGGTACACTTACTTGAGTTTCAGATTAACACAGGATGAATAGCAAAGTAATTTATCAATCCAGCAGTGCTGAAGAGTGTCAGTAATAAGGCTGATGGTGATGAATTGGATGGAAGTTGGTGCTGTAGAAGATAGCCTCCTAGACTGCTTCTGAAGTTGGTCTTGAGGGATAGCAGCTGGTTAGTTATACTTGTGTAGTCAGTAGTCTTAAACTGACAGAAGCTGTAGTGCCAAGGACCCTGATGACTTCTACTCTTGTGGTACATATGTAGGAGTGGTTACTCCCCTCTTTGGTAAGTGGGAATCTTTTGTAGCACCTTAAAATAAGGTTTTTATTGTAGCATAAGCTTTTGTGGACTAAAATCTGAGAATCCTGTTTTGTTTTGTTTAGCTGCAGCAGACTAACACTGTTTTTTCCTATGGAATTACTGCCACCTTTGACTTGGTCATAGCACAAAGATGGTGGAGCCTGTACTCTTGTGTTTTAAAAAAAGTCTTCAGATTTTGTTAGTCTTTGGAGTGCTCCTGGACTCTTGCTCTTTTCTGCTGCTACAGGCAGATTACAGACATGGCTGCCCACCTTGATCTAAACAGCCCTGTAAGGTCGGCTTGTCTGAGAGTGTGTGACTGGCCCCAAGTCACCCAGCAAGCTTCCCCAGCGGTGTGGAATTTGAATGCAGGTCTCCCAGGTACTAATTAAACATTCTTGACCACTACACCATAGATATACAGACATGCTCACACAATGAGCATTAAAATCCTTTCCCCTCCTTTTTCATATGTATTTTAACTCTTGTTTTGCGTGTATTTTAGCACTGTTTTGTTTAATGTTTAATGATACAAGAATTCATGAGGAATCAGTGAAATTGCTGAGCAGTCAAGTTAGAACAGATAAAAGGAAGTACTTCTTCGTCCAAAGAGTGATTAACACATGGAATTCACTGCCGCAGGAGGTGGTGGTGGCTACAAGCATGGATGGCTTCAAGAGGAAATTGGGTAAACATATGGAGCAGAGATCCATCAGTGGCTATTAGCCACAAGGCATAGATAGGAACTCTCAGTTTGAGCAAGTGATGCTCTGTATCTTGGTGCTTTGGGGGGAGGGGTCAACAGTGGGAGGGTTTCTAGTGTCCTGGCCTCACTGCCTCCTGATGGCACCTGGTATTTTTGACCCCTGTGTGATGGAAGTAAGGCTCTATTAAAAGAGCACTTGTTTCAGTCTTTATTTTTGTAAAAAAAATTAACATAAACTGTTAGTGAATTGTATTGACACATCTTTCACAGTTCTGTTTTTGATTGCACAGGTTTTTTTACTAAGCTTCTCGTAAGGGATATGACATTTGGGTTTTTTGAGTGATGAAATAAATTCAGACAGCTCTAAAAGGGCTGCTATATGTTTAAATATAGATAATGACCAAATCATGAAACTGGATACTTATTAACAATCTGAATGCAGGTGTACTCCCATTTGTGTGTATAGGACTGAGACAAATGAATAGAAAAGAATCAGTTGTACTGCAAATAATTGCAGTCAGTGGTTTGGAGGGTCTAATCTTTTGGCAGATCATGTTTGACATTTGTTTTCTCATATTTAATAAAGTAATTTTGCTTTTGTCCCAGTTTTTCCTTGTATTGTTCAGCATGGCTGTTGTTAACACAGAGCATTACAGTTCTTCTGTTGATCTAAATATTCTATATTGGCAGTGGACCATGTATAAGGTATTCTATTACATGTATTTAACGACAGAAATTACCTTCAGTGATTCTTCATGGCAACCCTTCAGGATTTTATTAGTGCTTCATAGTGCCATATGAAGATGGTGTTCTTGGCAAATTAGCTGTATTCTTTGAACAGTTGTTTGTTCAACTTTAGCTATGTTTGGCCTCTATAACATAGAATTTTGAAGATCAGTCATCTTTTCAAGCAGTAAATATTGATAGTTAAAATCAAATTAGCTCAGGCTTTTTTCATTCTAAAACCAAGCTGTTTCATAAATAGCTGTTTCCTTTGTAATTTGTGTTGTGAACTAGTTAGGACTTCAGATCTTGGATACGACTTTGTATAGCATTTTTCATTTTTATTGACGGAAGTGGGCATTTTTGAAACAGTAATTTAACTAACAGAAGCTACCACATCTTTTTATCAGATTTTGAAAATGTGTTTTTTTACAGTAATGTTGCATAATTAAAATTACAATATTTCAGAAAATCAGATTAAAAAGGCTTTTCAAATGTATTACAATTTGCTTCCTTGTCTTTGTGTTTCCCTGAACCTATCTGTCCCAAGTCGATCTAGGCTTAAATTTGCAACTGGAATCAGTATGATTGTAAAGTGTTCAAATCTGACTGGATCAAATTTGGCAGAATTATTACATAGAATAGTTTGGCATATTTACACTTTGCAGTCATTTCTACTTAAACAGGTGGGAACTTGCAAGGACTTGTAGGAGGCATCTCATTTCCCTCTCCCCCACTATTTCCTCCTTCCCTCTCCTAAAAAGCCCCTCTAGCCTCTCCCCTTTTCCTGATCCCTTCTCTCATTCCCACTCAACAGACAGTCTACATTTATTTGCTCCTTTGTCTTCAGGTTTCCCTCTTCTCCCAGTAGCCTCTGCTTAAGAAAACTATGGTGCACTTGGCCAGACCTACTTGCATGTTAGAGAACCCTCAAGGACTTGTGGAGGGTCACCTTACTTTCCCCTGTATCCCTCTCCCCACACTATTTCCTCTTTCCATCCTCCTGTCAACCATCGTATCTTCTCCCTTTTCCCTGCCTCATTCTCTCTTTTTCAGCCATTCATCAACCTATCCTTTATCTGCCTCCCATCTTCAGCTATATTTACTTCATTTATACCCCACCTTTCTTCACAGTGGGGACCAAAGCAACGTACATCAGTCTCTTCTCCTTTGTACTGGCTTGCAGGTTCTGAGTATCAGGTGCCAGAAGTCAGATGAGGCAGGGTCATTTGGTCCAGGGCAGGGTCAGAAGTCAGACAAAACAGAGTCATTCAGTTCAAGGTCAGGGGTCCAGGAGTCAGGCAAAGCAGAGTCAGTGGCTTAGCATCTGTTGTATGCATTGCGTCCATGCCTAACAGCCTCTTGGCTAGTTTTATAGCCCCATGCCTAAGGGTTGTGCTTGGAAGCAGTTGCTTAGAAGCAATTCTGCAACTACTCATCTTTGTTAGTTAATTAATTAATTTCACTTTTACTCCACCCTCCCCGCTGACTTTGCCATCTTGTCTGTAGTTCTGTTCTCAGCCTCTGTCTGCAGTGCTCTAAGGGTGTAAGTGATACTGGTTGGCTGGGAATGGCCAACGGAGGCTCACCTGCTGAATCAGGGCTGGAGGGTGTTGGTGGCTCTGCACCAGATGTTGGCTGCGAATCCTGACAAGGCTGCAGCTCATTTTTCTGTTGGTCAGCTTCTGTTAACTCAAGGCTGGCTACACGAGCCTCCTCTTCTCCTGAGGAATCCTCACTATTGCTGAGCTCTGGCTGACCCACAACACCCTCCTTTTCAATCTTCTCAACAGCCCGGTGAGTTAGATTAGGCTGAAAGTATGTGATTGGCCCCAAATCACCCAGTGAGCTTCCACAGCAAGATGAGGATTCAAACCTGGGTCTCCCAGATGCTACTCTGAAGCTCTAAGTGCAACATCACACTGGATTTCATAGCTGAGTCATGGAGATATCAAGCGATCCAGAGGTTGCTTCCAGACCTAGTGTTGCCTGCTGAGGATCTACCAGAATTACAACTGAACTTCAGAGAACAGATCTGTCCCCCTGGATAAAATAGGTGCTTTGGGTGATGAACTCTATGGCATTGTATTCAGGTGCAGCCTTCCTGCTTCCTGAGCCTTACCCTCCTCACTCCACCACAAAATCTCCAGGAATTTCCCAACTTGGCTACCCTAGTCAGGCCTTGCTGCGATGACTTCTCCCTTAAAGGCCAAAATAGACCTGGAAATGCCTCTGCCCCCCCGCCCGACTTTTGCTGACAGACACTGGAACACTGTGGTTGTCTAGCAGCAGCCACTTATGGAGTCTGTTGCTTAAAACTACAGTCACTCCTTTGATCATTTTCATGTTCTTTAAACCACATAAGGTATTTTTTTAGATTTTATATATTTCCCCCCTGCAAACTTGGGATCCTTTTCAGGTTTGTAGAAAGATCCGTCTTGCCCATTCATAGCTCTAGTCACTGAATGTAAGTATCCAAAGATGGGCTTTCTAAAGTCTTCAGACTTCTAAAGTCTTCAGATTAGCATGCTGCCTCCATTCTCCTTCATCTGGAGGTACAGACTGAAGACTTCTTCATTTGGTGCAAACTGGACTTCATTGTGACATATGAATTTGCCTGATTTAGAGATGTCAAGCTATGATTTACATTAAACAGGAAGTTTTGAATGTGTGCCCCCAAATGAAATAAAGATGGTAGAGTGTGCTATATTAATTACAAACTAGGATTTGTTTGTAGCTTCTGATGCTAATTTCAGTTAAGGTATGTCAAATTTCAGTGTTTTCCATTGTTAGAATAAAAGTCAGTTTCACCTTGCAAGGCAAAGTTGTTTGCCAGCATTTTGTACAAAATGGAAAGAAAGCAGAGGGAACTAGTGTTCTTGGCAGTGTGATCTTTAAAAGTATTAAGTTTCTACTTTTTTCAGCCCTATGGATTGTGGGAGGAAATATTTAGTTTTATTTAAAGTGTTGATGGTATTAATAGCTCAAAGTACATATAAGAATATGATTTCTTAATAAACAAGAAATTACTTTTGCTGTCAAGTCATACTGAAAGTAATTTTGTTAACCTCTGCAGATTTACATGTGACTTGTGGAGATAATGTTTCCAGGAGTATGACAGTTTTTCTGTTTAGATGCTTATTGCTAAGATGTCAAGATTTTTACAATTATTTCCTTTTCTTATTGCAGTATATCTGTTCTATCATGCCCTCTTATTGGGCTGGTGGTGTGTCCATTTAGCTTTTTGAAGTATGGAAGTACTGAGATCTTAGTTGGGATAGAGTATACAGTGTTCATTTAAGTGGGCAAAAGGGATGGACAGAAATAAGATGGAGGACTGACGGGTGAGAGGTAAGCTGCTTTGACTCTGCTGAGCAGAACATAAATATTGTAAATTAAACATAGACGACATTGGTCTGTCAGGCTGTCATGGTGGAAAATCCTGCAGTAAGGACTGACAGTGGTGTTGCATCTGTTGTACAGCAGTGTAGAGTTTTAAGTACAGGACAAGCTCAGCATAAGCAGTGTGAACTATTGAGCTGACAAGCAAAATCTTAGCTCTTGTATTTTTATGACTAGATAAACAGTGGAGTTGCTGAATGGTTTTATGGTAAGACTATTCAGCTAATTAAACTTGTTTATAGCAGTTCATGTTTAGTATTATATGATTTCTAAACTTTACATGTTTGTCTTTCTTGGATGTTAAAAAAACATTACCAAGAAGCTATTGTATATGTATGTGCATTGGCTGAAAAGGCGTATTAAGAGTGTACACATACTATGTTATGTCCATATGAGATTATGTTTTCTCAGTACAGAGATGCAAAAGTGAGCTAGGTGGGAAAAATTAGGAGTAGAAACTTATTTTCCTTTAATTTTTTTTCCTTGGGAATTTTGAGGGATCACCGAAAAACTTCCTGTGGATTTTTTCTTTTGGAATGAGTGAATTGCTTTTTAAGACATTGATCAGAATGTGTTGGATTAGAATATTTTATGGAAATCTATAGCATTAGATGATAATAAATCTTGAGTATATTGTAGACGTATACAACATTATTTCATGCATATATTTATTTAAACATGACTAATACTGCCCACGGTATGCTATAAAGTGTATGATGACATTGCACTATTGAACAGTTTCAGTACTGTCTTTAAATGTACTTAGCCTTATTACAATTAGAGATGAAAGATTTCCAGAAATTGAAGCTGGGGGTCATTTTTGCTCTTTTCAGAAAGAATGGAAATTTTGTGAAAAATTGAAATATATGTAATACTTTCCTATCAAACCTCAACTTTTTACTGATTTAACACTATGAAATGAATGATTTATAACTTAGTGTATAATATTGTAATAACTGATGTATTTATTGAATATAGAAATATAAATGTCTTAGTGCTCTGTGACATAAATTGTGGCCCTGACTTGGATGACCCAAGTTGGTCTGATCCTGGAAGCTAAGCAGGGTTGGCCATAGTTACTATTTGGATAGGAGACCACCATGAAATACCAGGGTTGCTGTGCAGAGGGTGGCAATGGCAAACGGCTTCTGAATATCTCCTGTACTGAAGACCCGCCTATGGGGTCACTATTAGTTACAGCCACTATTAGTTACAGTGACTTGATGGGGGGGAAATGATGAATTGTGAGCCTATCCAATGTTTTAGAAAGAGATGCATACTGTTGCACCCTATAGCACATGTATCTTAATTTTTACCATCTGGAAGGTAGGAAAAAAAGTAGGAACTGAAGATAGGAAACAAATTCTGTAGTAAGCAAAAATTGCTATATTTCGACAAACACATTATGGCACTGAAACACTGCTTTTTTAAAAGTGATGTATTATCATTAAGCACGAAACAGATTAATTTCCCCTAATTAGGTACATTTAAATAAAAACCCTTGAAAATGCTGAAATGTCTACAGTATATGTAGGAATTGGCATTATCTAATGCTGTAGATTGTGTTAGATTAAAAAAACAAAGTAGGAACCAGGGTACCCAAGTTCAGCCACACAGCCTACTATGCTGGTCTTCTTGCCTTTACCATACAGCATTCTCACATGTTACAGCCTTTTGTCCTACTTACCTCTGTCAGCTGTCTCCTTTCCAGCCATCCAAGGAAGTTACTTTTCATTTTGGCCGATAAACATTTTTCCTTATTTTTAATTGCTTCTCCTGCATGGCAGTTCGGAATATGATACATCTGTGGCCATGGGAACAGCTGTATTAATTTGTTTGGTTTCATGTGGTGAATATAATTTATACAAATATTTTCCCCAAGCTTGGAGTTACTTTGAAAATTGTTTTTTTGTTCCAAAATAGCTTCAGACATGTTTCTGTATACCTTCATGATGCTATTGCAGTTTTAGTTGTTATACTTTAAGCACTGTATAGAGCAGAATAAATATGTTCCTGCCATAATACTTTATAATCTAGCAAGCATAGTATAGAGAGGGAGGGAGAATAAATAGAAGAGGTACTTAAGTACATTAAGATGTATACTGTTAGATAATGCTTACATAATAACCAGATATAATTGTCATTGCAGAAGATGGATCTGGCAACTGGTCCTGGTTTATGCTGATGACCTCACTGTTTTGCTTCTCCTTGTAGTGTAGTCAGATAAGGGTGAAGATAATTCTGGGAGTAGAACTAAAATTGCATATATTTTAGACTGTGTACTTTAATGAGACAGATGGGCAGTGAGAGGTATAACTTTTCATTGTCTTCCTTTGCTGTATTTATATTACCTAATAAAAGGAGAGAAATCAGAGTGAATGGGTTTTGAAATGATGTTTGTTGCCAATCCTGTATTTACCAATGAGATCAGATTTTCAGTATTTATGAATTGCAACTGTTATGTTTTATTACTTATTGCTGAATGATCAGTGATGGTTTTAATGAATGTTGTAAGCTGCCCTGAGCCTGCTTGTGGGGTAGGGTGGGACACAAACTGAAATAAATAAATGTGACGTATATCAGGAATATGGGGTTGAATTTTCAATATAAGTTATTATTTTCTTTGCAAAAAACACAGTTACTTTTGCCTAGGTGATGCTACGATATTTGAAAACTATTTGGCTTTGGCAATATTTTTACATACACTTGATAATCTTTGATCTGATTGCTTTTATCATGAGAATCATAGACTCATAGAATCAGAGTTGGAAGGGGCCACACAGGCCATCTAGTCCAACCCCCTGCTCAATGCAGGATCAACCTACAGTTTCCCTGACAAGTGTTTGTCCAGCCACTGCTTAAAGACTGCCAGTGAGGGGAGCTCACTACCTCCCTAGTCAGCTGATTCTACTGTTGCACAACTCTTGCTGTAAAATAGTTTTCCCTCATATCCAGCTGGTACCTTCCCACCCTTAATTTAAACACATTCCTGCGAGTCCTATCCTCTGCTGCCAGGAACAGGTCCATGTCCTCCTCTAAGTAACAGCGCTTCAAATACATAAAGAGAGCAGTCATTTCCCCCCTGACCCACCTCTTCTTCTGGCTAAACATTCCCAAGTCCTTCAGCCTTTCCTCCTAGGCCTTGGTCTCCAGGCCCCTGATCATCCTCGTCACTCTTCTCTGCATGTGCCTCCAGAACTGCACACAATACTCCAGATGCGGCCTGACCAATGCAGTGTACAGCGGGACTATGACATCTTGTGATTTGGATGTTATGCTCTGTTGATACTTCCCAAGACTGCATTAGCCTTAGGTGATAGTTATTCCTGCTTTGGGGCAGATCAGTTTGTCATTATCTTACTGCTACTCTTTGAAATCCTGGTTTACAGAAAGTGCATCTTTTAGTTGCCCAGTTGAGCAAGCCTGGAGCTTATTCAAGGCACACTTATATAGTAATATTATATTATACTAATATGCTGTGTGTTGGTAAGAGCAGTCCCATTCTTTCACATGAGTTATGCTTCATTATTATATACCAAGGATTATAGCCTCCAGTATCTACCAGCCAGAACCCAATATAAAATGGTAGCTCAGTAGACAGAGTCAGATTCAAGATAGTGGATCACAGAGTTGGGTCAATCCTTGTTTTCCAGGAGGTCTTCACAAAAATGGGTGGGTTCCCCCTACCCCAATGCAGCTTACCATGTTCATCCTCCTTTGACATTTTTCTTGTAGTATACACACTTAGGAATAAAGGATGGGTTGCTTTTGAAGACATGTTCAGCCCAGGATTTATCCAAGGGTAGCCACTGAATCCATGGCAGCTATTTCTTTTTAAAGGAATAGGAAGTCATGTTAGCATTTTAAGAACAGGTACTATTTAAATCTGGGCAGCAGTGGTAAATAACTTGCCCGTGAACCAGTCATGTCAGTTTGCAGAGCTTATGCATGAGCACATTCTAAGCCTGCCTCCTCAGTAAGAGAACCAAATTAATAGCCTAATCCTACGCATATTAATACAATAAATGTGGCACTCATGAGGAGTGTGGGGCTTGCAGTTAATCAGATGTACATAAAAATGAAGCTTATTGCTTTGCTTATTGCCCCATCCAGAGGAATCCACAGCAACCAGATACCCCACCCCATTGGGGATACTGTGGCTACAGCCTCCACACCTACTGGGACTGTTCCTTCTCTGTGAGCTATGGGCTAATCCTACTCAGCAGGCAGACAAGTGCTGTGGCAGCCCAGGAGCCCTCTTGAAGAGTGGCTCCTGACAGCCTGAGTGGGAAGGAGGCTTTAGAGCAGTGATGGCGAACCTTTTAGAGACCGAGTGCCCAAACTGCAATCCAAATCCCACTTATTTATTGCAAAGTGCCAACACGGCAATTTAACCTGAATACTGAGGTTTTAGTTTAGAAAAAACAATTCATTAACATCTTTTGTCTTAAAAGAAAAGCACAAGAACAGAGCTTTCAATTATACAAACAGCTTTTTATTGAAAGGTAAAAGTTTGCATTTGGCATGAAGTTTGCATTTGATGTCATACACACAAACTCCTTCCAGTTAGTACAGGACAGGACCCTTCCTATTTACCTGGTCTGTCTTTCTCAACATGATCTTACATATTTTCACACCTAAAGTGGCAGCCCTCTTCCCCCTTCCATGGGAAAGAGACAGAAAAACAGCACACTCAGTGGAATCTGCCACTTCTAGATTGATTCGAAGTAAATTAAATTTTGATCCTGCAAATCTTGACCAATGAACAAATAAAGCACTTCAACTTGAGCACTTCAACCAGGTGACCCACCCCCAAAGCATATCAAGGCTGCACGGAATGAGAGACCACGAAGTGGAATGACAGCCCCTGGGGGTAGCAGGAGTGTTCTGGAACTGGAATGAGAGGCCCCAGAATGGAATGACAGCCCCTGGGTGTAGCAGAACACTTCTGCTACCCGCAGGGGCTGTCATTCCACTCCATGATCTCTCATTCCAGTCCCTGAACACTCCTGCTCCACCCTGGGGCCGTCATTTCACTCTGTGGTCTCTCATTCCAGTCCCTGAACACTCCTGCTCACCCTGGGGCTGTCATTCCACTCTGTGGTCTCTCATTCCAGTCCCTGAACATTCCTGCTCCACCCTGGGGCTGTCATTCCACTCTGTGGTCTCTCATTCCAGTCCCTGAACATTCCTGCTCCATCCTGGGGCTGTCATTCCACTCTGGGACCTGTCATTCCATTCCCAGAGTAGTGTATTGGGGCCCAGAGACCCTAATGGAAAATCCATTTCACATTTTTATTGCAACTCTACTTGTACTGTAATGTATTTCAATGAAGCCCATGCAAATCAATTGGCATTCCTGTCTCCCATTATTTCCAGTGGGCCATCAAGTGTTTCCCATTGTTTCCAATGGGCAATCCTGTCCTTCCTTTTAGTACATCCCATACATCCGCCCTCCTACACGGCTCCTCTAAATGGCATTTTATTTATTCCCATGAGTGCGAAAAGCCAGAGCAAATTTACAATCTGACTAAAGGCGCAATCCTATACTCTCATACTTGAAAGCAAGTTCGGTTGTCTCGGTGGTGCTTAATTTTGAATAAGTATGCACAAGATTGGGTACTGCTTTTGAAGTGGCTATTCATTTCTGCCTCGTCCCTCTGCCCCAGCTCATTGCTAGAGGGTCGGGAGCTCTGAAGTTCATGGACAATTTCAAGAGGAATTAGATAAACATATGGAGCAGAAGTCCATCAGTGGCTATTAACCACAGGGTATAGATGGGAACTCTCAGTCTGGGGCAGGTGATGCACTCTATTCTTGCTGCTGGAGGGGGCAGCAGTGGGAGGGCTTCTAGTGTCCTGGCCCCACTGCTGGACCTCCTGATGGCATGTGATATTTTTGGCCACTGTGTGACAGAGTGTTGGACTAGATGGGCCTTTGGCCTGATTCAACATTGGCTTCTCTTATGTTCTTATGTTCTTACGGACAGTCTTTCATCACGAGGGGGGGGTGCCCTATGTGTGATTCCCTGGAAGCTCTCAGGAAGCTATAATTAGGGGGAGGGGTGCTGTGCCTTACCTCCACAGGGCGGGAGCTCTGGCTCGCCTTGAACCACCTCACCACAGCGCTGGCTGCCACCCCCTCCTGCAGCATCAGCTCCAAAACAGTCTCCATGTCCAACTCCTTGAACAGCCCTTCTAATCACAGCTTCTGAGCAGGCGCACAAGACACCCAAAGCAGCGGCAGCCCCAAAAGGAAGCAAAGGGGGTGGGTACTAAAGTTTTTTGGACTCCAGGTTACAGCACAGGACTCTGGAGGGTGCAGCGAGACAGACCAGGCAGAGAGCCAAAGAGGGAGGAGCGGGAGGGGAATAGCGCACCTCTCCAAAAAAGGCGGGTTTGGAAACTGAAGTGGTGCACTCACACAGATGCAACTTTTGGCAACGAGCCTGAGTGGGCATCCCTGGGAATGCTCAGCCTCACTCCTCTGGGGCAGAAGGGGCATGGATTGGAGCATGCATTTGCAAAGGAAGAGGAGTTGCTACGCTTTCCTAGGCTAAGGGGGCAGGGTCAGGCTGTGGAGATTCCTTGCTGAGCAGCTCCTGGGCTTTGAGTAGGCAGGGATTGTGGGTTGGTGTCAGGCTGCGAGGACGGTGGAGTGCGCAGGGAAAATGATTCCCCTCTTCTCCCTCCCCCATGTCAACAAACAGGGCGCCTGCACCGGAGGTTTGCATGTCTTTTCCTCTCATGTGTGGTATTTGCTTTCCAACCAGGGCCCAGGGTTTGGCCGGCTGGTGCAGCAGCTGCAGCAGCACAATAAGCAGGCTCAGCCGCCTCCTCGCCCGTGCCCACAGAGAGGGCTCCGAGTGCCACCTCTGGCACCCGTGCCATAGGTTCGCCGCCAGAGCTCTAGAGGATGATGTCAGCTGGCAGTGCTGCCTGTCAAAAACCCAACAAAGGCAGGAGGCATCATAATGGCTAGCTGGAGAGGCAAAACACTAAGGCATAGCAGCTGAGGAGGAACTTGCTTTTCTGGGTGATGCTAGTTAACTGAATATTCTGGATTATCAAATGCTGGATAGAAGAGCTTTTATTGCACTTAGAAATGAGTGTCACTGACTTCAGTAGGACTTTCAGATTAAAGTGCATATGCTTGAAGCTTCAGGTATTATACAAAAAACAGCACTGTTATTATTAGCCGTAGTATCAAGGATATTGCTTTTAGTGCCACACATCATGGTGATCTTTCTTTGTTGAAGATCAGTAGGATTTTCTAGAAGGAATGAAAAACAAAGGAAAACAAAAGTATTGTGGCTGAGAAAATGGTGCTGGGTGAGAAGAAGAAGAAGAAGAGATTAGATTTATACCCCGCCCTTCACTGCCCAAAGGCGTCTCAGAGCGGCTTACAAACTCCTTTCCCTTCCCCTCCCCATAACAGCCATGAAATTAAAAGACGCCTGCTCCTTGGGAGGAAAGCGATGGCAAACCTAAGCAGCATGATAAAAAGCAGAGACATCACCTTGCCAACAAAAGTCCGCATGGTCAAAACAATGGTATTCCCCGTAGTAATGTATGGCTGTGAGAGTTGGACTATAAGGAAGGCCGAGCGCCGAAGAATAGATTCTTTTGAACTATGGTGCTGGAGAAGACTCTTGAGAGTCCCTTGGACTGCAAGGAGATCAAATCAGTCAATCCTAAAAGAAATCAACCCTGACTGTTCCCTGGAAGGCCAGATCCTGAAGCTGAAGCTCAAATACTTTGGCCACCAAATGAGAAGGGAGCATTCACTGGAGAAGACCCTAATGCTGGGAAAGATTGAAGGTCAAAGAAGAAGGGGACGGCAAAGGATGAGATGGTTAGACAGTGTCATCGATGCAACGAACATGAAGTTGAGCAAACTTCAGCTGACAGCGGAAGACAGGAGGGCCTGGCGTGTTCTGGTCCATGGGGTCGCGAAGAGTCGGACTCGACTGTGCGACTGAACAACAAACCCCATAACAGACACCCTGTGAGGTAGGTGGGGCTGAGAGAACTCTAACACAAACTGTCCTTGAGAGAACAGCTGTGCCAGAGCTTGTGACTGACCCAAGGTCACATCAGCAGGTGTGAGTGGAGGAGTGGGGAATCAAACCCGGTTCTCCCAGATAAGAGTCCGCGCACTTAACCACTACACCAAACTGGCTCTCACACCAAACTGGCTCTGAGCTGTGACAAGGGAACCAAAGAGAATGGAAAGATTCTCAGAGTTGGGACCCACCACGTTTGATGGAGTGAGAATGAGAGGTAATGGTTAGTGGTAGATAAGGTAGACCTTATCACCTAATTTTTCACAGCTGAGAACAGGAGCACTCCTGTTAAGTGTCTGTAAGGGACCAAGGGTGAAGGCCTGGGGACAGAGGCAGATTTAGGGGAAGGGAAACTGGGAGGGAGAGACACAGATGATGGAGGAAAAAGCTGAGCATCTGCAGTCTGTTCCTTCTTTTCTATGTTAGGCAAGTGGGGAAACCATTTCACATATGAATAGGAAAGAAAGTAAACAAAAATAGATCTATTGAATAGAAAGAGTGAAACATTCCTGATCTGCTGCACAGCAGCTGTTGATTGTGATTGGATATGAAGCCCTCACTTGCAGAGCATCATCTGACAGAAAAAACATCCTTGCTGATGGTGTGCAGGCAAATGCTTTTGTTGAAGTCTGGCTTAAGTTGTAAAATTGTAATATTCTTCTCAAATGATATGCCTTCATTTAATATGCTTTCAGCGATGTCAAACTTTGGTTTGTTGATTGGTGATGAATAAAGCCTTATAGACAAGTTCCCCAAAGTTTTTGTCTCATGAATGTGTGTACTAGCTTCAGAAGGGGTAGACATGTTGGTCTGCTGCATGAAAATAACAAAAGATGTGGCACCTTGAAGAGAAACTTATTGTGGTATAAGCTTCTGTGAATCATCTGACACATGAAGTGGAAGTGTTGCATTCAATTGGCAGTGAAATTTATACTCATAAATAAATGGCAGAAGGGTTGGAGTGAGGGGAAGTAATATTAGAGTCCAGGAGGCCCAGTTTTCCACATTGCAGAGCACAGATGAAGATGAGATCCAGTCAGGAGTAAAATATCCACTTGGAGCTGGTGTGGAAAACTCCCAGATGTTGATGAATAGGCAAAGTAAGATGAATTCGAACATAAATTGCAAGGAGCAACAGTTATCTATTGTAATGAGTAAACCATCCAAAGTTGCTATTTAGTCCAAGTTCATAATTTAATAATATCAAACCTGCATATAAATTCCAGTTCCAAAGAAAAAATATTTCATAGTAATTTTTTTTGGTCTTCCCCAATCTGTTTTTCATTTTTTCCTGATGGAAACATTGTGGAAAAATCTCGCTATTCATTCAGAGTAAAAGGTTTCCAGAAAGAGTATTTGATCCCCCCCCCCCATCATAGGAGCTTCTTTCAATACTCCCTAGTGCTTTCCATTGCAAAAAATTGAAAACACATCCTTGGGGGAAAATGGCTATTGTCTAATTCTGCTATAGTGTTGCTTGCAGATACATGAAACCAGAGTTGGCACACTGTTTTGTTGTACAGGCTAGTTGCTGTGCATATCTCTTATTAGTGGTAGGGGTTTTCTGGGAAAATTTTCTGATGCTCTAAATGTGATCTGATTTTACATATTTGATTGACTCATTTTTTAACTCTTCAGTATGCATTCTCTTTCACCAGTCAACAAAAGATCTTATACTTAGTAAACAGAACAAAAAATGTAGCTTTTGCAATTTTATGTGCAGTATAAATATATCAAAAGTTTTTCCAGTAGATAAAAAAGGATTTGCATTAAAATTACAGCTGAAAATCAGGAAGACAAAAGTAATGATCTCTAGGGGATCACACAGCTTTAATGTTGAGAATGAACGGATTGAATTGTTCGAAGTTTTCTGTTCTCTGGCTCCATCATCAACTAAAAGGGAGAGTGGAACCAAGAAATCAGAAGGAGATTGAAACTAAAAAGGGTAGCCATGAAGAAGTTTGAAAAGATTTTTAAGTGTAAAAATGTGTGTCACTGGTTACCAAGGTCAAGTTATTTCATGCAATAGTATTCCCTATTACTGTGCATGGATGTGAAAATTGGACAATGAAGAAAGCTGACAGGAAGAAAGCTGCTTCATTTGAAATGTGGTGTTGGAGGAGAGTTTTATGGATACTGTGAATAGGGGCATGCAAAACCCCCCAGTATTTTTCAGCTTTGGGTATATTGAACCTGAAAAATACTGGTATTTCTTGATATTAGTGAACTCCAGTACTGGTATGGTATTCAGATTTGGTAAATAGTTGGGATTGCCAAATTTTTCCAGCTCCATTATACCCTATGGGGAGCATTATAAAAAAATTGACCCTATAGGCTTTAGTGGAGAATGAATCTGGGGTTCTGGGGGGCCTGTTTTTTGAGGTAGAGGCACCAAATTTGCAGCATAACTGCTGGTTCCTCTCCTCAACCCCCCTAAGTTTCAAAAAGATTGGGCCAGGGGATCCAATTCTACGGGCCTCAGAAGCAGGTTCTCCCATCCTCCATTGAAGATAAATGTGAGTGGAAAAGATAATGTTAGAAGTTGAAGGCAGCGGGAAAGAGGAAGTCCCACCATAAGATGGATAGACTCTATAATGGAAGCCATGGCCCTCAGTTTTCAAGAACCGGGCAAGATTATTAACAATAGGATATTTCGGAGGTCATGAGTTCATAGGGTTCTGGTAAGTCAGAAGCAACTTGACAGCAATTTAACAAACACATTTGATTAGGGGAATATTAAATTAAGCACACAAGATAGTTAAAACGTATCTAAAGATAGTGAAAGCTTTATGTGGACACTATTTTAGTGGAGTACTTGTAAAAGGATAAAGACAGTAGCTTATATTTCCGTTATATTTTTTGTTTACATATAAGGAAAAAACAACTGAACATACTATTCTTAGCATAGCCAAAGAGCCGTACCTCTTTTCATTCTTACTTTTATAGAATTGACAGATCTTAAGCAAACCTTCCCCATCTCAACAGGAGAAATAAGGCACTGCTCTTCATGTTTGAGGATAGTGAAACTAAAAGTCATCACAGTTTTAGTTTGTTTTAATTCAACCGTTATTGAATACTAGTAAAAAAAAGGCAAATGCACCACTTACATCTACATTACACAAGGAGGGGCTGTTTCATTTCCTCCATGGGCAACTGAACTGAGTATTGGGACTTGGCAGTGTTTCGTATTCTACATTTAGCCCACTTAGTGTGATTGATTTGCAGAACAACCTACCTGATGATGATAGATGAAGAGAGAAGAAATTTACATGTGTAGGGAGGAAAATTTTCCACAGGAAGAAAGTATGATTACAAAATTTTCTGCCTCACATGACTGTTCTCCAGTCCTAATAATTAAAATAATGCCAGGAAACTCCATGTACAAACCTGGGCAATATTCAAGGAATGGGGTTTGTTCATGTTTCATATTGCACATTTAGACAATTTAACAAGATTGGTTTGCAGCACAGCAGCCCTGACAACTATGGATAAACAGGTAAAATTTGCATATGTGAGGCAGATAAATTATCATGGAAAAATATAGCATCACAAAATTTTCTGAATGTTTCTTGACCTACATCACTGTATTCAGTGGTGTGTTGGAAGTATTCCTTCAGTCAGAGGTGATAGAAAAAAAGAGTCTCCAGGTTGCCACACAGCTATAATTCCTTGCTCACTGAAGTTTGTAACTAGAATGGTTGACAGCATTCCCAGCGGAGTCTATGGTAGCTGTGCTGTGGTCCTTGTAGTGTTGTCTTTTTTTGTAGTGAGTCAGGGTTCCTGCATGTCCTGTGTAGGAAAAGTCTTGTTAAGTGCAAGCTTGTATATAGACCAGTTCATTATCTGAGAGTCAAACTCTGATTGATGGTTCTTAACCATCTGTTGTACAGTAATTTCAGCAGGTAGCCATGTTGGTCTGCAATAAAACAGGTTTTATTTCAGTAGCACTTAGAAGACCATCAAACATTTCAGGGCATAAGCTTTCGAAAGTCAAAACTCACTTTGTCAGATATGAGTAGAAATGGACACCTGTTGTCTGATGTGTAATCTGGTTTAGCATGTGTATTTTGATTTACATTTAGTGAACAAATTTTAAAAGTTTCTCATGTTAAGCAAGGAATTCTTGACTTGAAATATTTGATTGGGGGAAATAAATCAAGCATGGTTTAAATGTTTTATGTTTAAACAAATTCAAAGCTTTCTATGGAAATAATTTTCGTTGGAATAATTTTTCTGGAAACGTGAAGACAATTTTAACATGCACTTCCCTTACACTGGGGGGGGGGGAAATACTGCCATTCTAATTTAAGCACCCCCAAAGAACTATGAATGATACTCTGTGGATGTGGCCGTCAGCTCATCTTTTTAACAGAATTTAATTCTGTTACACAGAGATCTTTGGGACATTTCTTGTTGCTTTGTGGTTTCATATCAAATTGTTTCCAGTATTACATTAGGAGAATTAATAACTTAAAAAATTGAATTAATGTATTTGTTGCTTCCTTCTCTTGTTTGCAGATTCATAAAACAAGTGTTTCTCACACAATTCCTACTAATTATCATCTGAGGAGTAATAATTGTAACGGTAAACCACCAGGCAGGGTGAATAAAAACCAGTGACTTTTAAAAACAATTAAAATTGGATTTTTAAAAATGTAAATTAGATTTTGTTCGATAAAATGCTTTTTAAGGAAAAATCTAATTTAAGATGGTTTTCTATTTAAGGTGCATTATATCCCAAATGGTTTTCATCATGAAATAAGGATTATTTTTTAATGATGTAGTATGAGACTGTATATTCATGTAACGTTTAATTTTTTTGTAAATGAATTCTATTCATTCATTAGGGCTCCAATGCCATCCTCTCTCAGAAGTTTCTGTAAGATTATTTTAGATAATTTTTCTGTAGGTAACCATCACAGATACTTAATTTTACAGCTCTCAAAACTGAGAATTTGTGTCTGCAGGGATAACGTGCCAGTTCTTAATAGCAAAAATGTTGTTTGTTTTTTTCCTTTTTTTTTTTTTTTGCATCTGGGTGTGTGCGCGCCCGTGCCTCGAAGTCATGGCGACCTCTGTTGACTCCTACTGGGACATGGAGGACGTTCAGAGAAGTGGCTTGATAGCCTGCCTCTGCCTTCTGGCCCCAGTATTCTTCAGAGATCTCCCATCCAAATACTTGCCAGAGTCAGCCCGGTTTAGCTTCTGAGATCTGACGAGATGGTGCTTTGCCTGGGCTATCCAGGTCAGGCAACAGCAAAAATGTTTTTAAATAAACATATAGAGTTGTTCCTCTGCAAATCTATGCACACTGAATCAACCTCTTACTGATTAAGTGCTAAGTTTCAAGAAGTTCAGTTAATGAAAGATTGGTTGATGTGGAATAGATATGGATAGGGAGGAGATGTTAAAAGCTGATTATGAGGCAGGGGCAAAGCAGTACAAGTGAAAGTGATACTTTTTGAGAAGCATACTCCAGAAGTCTTGAGATCTTTGTGAATGTAGCCTCATGAACCATTATGCAAATGCAAAAATGCAATACACTATATAATGTTATTGATTTAGATAAGTAAAACAATTTATTATTAATGATTATTTTTCTTCTTCCAATAAAGTACAGCAGAAAAGTTGTCCAAATATTAATAATTAACTTGTTCAATTGGAGGTAGTTCGCCTTGCAATGCTTTCATAATTATCCATTACAAATGGTAAATAACGAATCATTAATTTTCTGATATAAGTATTATACAACTAACCTGAAGACTTATTCTAGAAATGAAACCTTAATCTGGGTTGTAAACATTAAGGTTATAACAACCAGCAAGAATGAGCCTTTATGCAGAAAATCATGATGTAAATCGAGTTTTACTGACTAGCGATTTAAATCAGTGAATCAATTTGATTTGAATCAATGAATCAGTGAATCTCTAGAAATGGCAAATAAAGTACTGCCTAGGGAAAAATGAATCCTGGAGTCATTGGTCCCATTAGGACATAGTCAGTGCATTCATAGTAGGCTGCACTGAGGAGGCAGAAGGTGCAAAATAATTCCTTCCTCTTTTGTTAGCACAGCTTCACTGATGGAAGAGGGAGAAAGGGCAGTTTAGCCTTCTTCTCAGCACAGCTCTGACCTCCTTGGTCTGCTGTTGTGAGGAGGGGAATCTGACAAAGATCTGCAGTCATCATTGATTAAAGGTAAAGGTAAAGATTCCTTTGCTCGAAAGCCAGTTGAATCCGACTCTAGGGTTGTGGTGCTCATCTCCGTTTCAAAGTTGAAGAGCCAGCGCTGTCTGAAGACGTTTCCGTGGTCATGTGGCCGACATGACTAAACACCAAGGTGCACGGAATGCTGTTACCTTCCCACTGAAGTGGTACCTATTTATCTACTTGCAATTTCTTGCTTTTGAACTGCTAGATTGGCAGGAGCTGGAACTAGAGATGGGAGCTCACTCTGTCATGCGGCACTCTCGGGTCTCAAACTGTTGAACTACTGACCTTCCACAGCCTGCAGTTCAGCATCTTAGCCACTTGAGCCACCGCAGCTCCTCATTATTGATTAGGGGTGTGCAAAACAAATATGTATTTTTTGGTTTAGGACTACTGGACCCCTCCCCCCAAATTCAGTCTTTCCGAAAAATCCCAGATCCCAATACCAGTATGGTATTTAGTTCCAGGATAGACCAAAGAAGAAAAATATATTTTTTAAAAAGCCAGCCTGACCCTGTGGCTGACTTGGCTTCTCCTGCAGCACTACAGGAGAAGCTGCCTGTAGGATCTGCATGTGGTGGGAAGCTCTCAGTTCCTGAAGCTGCAAGAAGAGCCAGCCCCAGCCAAGGTGGCCTAGAGCTCTCAGCATCCGCTGCTGATTTGATATAGCTGAATATACCCGAATAAAAGCCAACAATTTGGCTTTTATTTGGGCTCAGTTATATCGGTAGCCAATCAGATGCTCTGATCTGTGTTTGGCTGAAATAATACCTAAAAAAATACTGGTAAGCAGGGCTCTTTTTGTAGCAGGAACTCCTTTGCATATTAGGCGACAGACCTCTAATGCAGCCAATCCTCCAGGAGCTTACAGTAGCCCCTGCAAGAAGGGCTCTGTATGCTCTTGGACGATTGGCTACATTAGGGGTGTGTTGCCTAATATGCAAAGGAGTTTCTGCTACAAAAAGAGCCCTGCTGGTAAGGTATTTTCTGGGTATTTTTTTGGCTTGGTTTATACCAAATGCACACCCCTATTGTTGATTTAAAGGCTTATGTTGCTTGATGGCATTTCTTATGCCATTTCCTACACTTGTGAGTGAGTGAACACCAACTTTCAAATGTGCTAAATGCTAGTTAGGGTTTCTGCCACTTCAGGATCACAGGTTACTTCTGACCTGGTTTGCTAACTGCTAATAATTTAATTTCTGAAGAATCCCCAAATTGTGCTTTAGTAACCTGGGTGAGGTATCTTTTTTAGTCGATTTTTACAAACATATATTAGGTCTTCTGGAAGTAGTCATTGTTTGTACTAAACACCAAAGAATATGTATGTTGGGTTCAGGGATATTTCTCAGTTCAAATAAACAAGCTTGTCCAGATAATCAGGTAATGCACTTCTCTCATAAGTGATAAGTCTTGGTATCACATTGGAGAAGTGAATGTTTAAAGGAATGTGGTAGATAACGTAGAATGATGCTGCTTTTACCACAGAAAAATATCTTCCTTACTGTTCTTATTCAATAAGCTGTAGAGTGCAACACATTTTTATAATAAAGATGATGAATTTAATCACAAACTGGCAGCCGAATGAAAATTGCAGACCTTGGTACTGGGAGAAAATTGCCTATAAAGCAACTCCTGAAAGAGCAGGCTTTAAATTTATCCACCCATTTTGACATTCAGTAGAGGATAGGAATTGCAGGATATTTGCTGGGCCTGCTTAGTTTGAATGGATGATAGTTCACTTTTCCTTTATTTAAGGACTAGGGAGGTTTGTTAGAAGAATGACCTTGTTGCCCTATATGTAAGGTATTTGGCAAAATGCTTTATGAGGCTTTTGAACTATTTGTGCCTTAACACATTATTTAATATCGTTCACAAGCAGGGAAACTATTCATTGATTCTCATTCTTTTCTCAGTTCTTAGTTGCAGGACAGATGCTATTTAAAGAAAGATTCAAAAATATGAAGTTTGCAAAATAATCTTGTAAGGTATCTAGGTCTTTATTTAAACAAGAGTTTAAACAAGATGTTTATCTGTTGGGTGAAACAGACAAGCCTGGACAGATTTTTAACACCTCTGATATTTTAGCATTTGCCTGGGTAAGCACTTCAGGAGGAGGATCGAGAGGTACCACTGTTGAGGTGCTGGTGGTCAGAGGAAGGTGTGGTGGAAGAAGACAGGACAGGTAAGAGGAAGACAGGATTGGGAGATTATGGTCATCTGGAACCATGTGTGTCCTATTGATCACCCACAAGCCTAAAAGTGCTGCTGCTGAGTGTGGGGTTAGTTCAGAACAAAGTATCCCTCATCCAGAATATTGGGTGGGGAGACCATCCTAGTACATATCATAGAGACCTGGATGGTGAAGGTGGAGGGGTGGCTGTTTTCCAGCGTTACCCTGCAAGCTTCCTTGTGCAGCATCAGCCTAGGCTTGGTGGGCGGGGTGGGTGGGCTGCTGTGGTCTGTTTGGCCTCTTGCACTTTCTAGGTGATTTGTGAGCCAGAGCCCTAGTTTTGAGTGTGTGTGCATATTGGAGAGTTGAAACAGAAGAGGGATTCAATTGGAATACTGTCTACCCCTCTGCCCACCAGTCTCACTGCCTGAGCTGACAGAGGCAATCTTGGACTTGATGCTGAGGACCCCAAGGTTTGTTGTCCTTTTGGACTTCATTGTTCATGTCAAGGCTGCCCTGACAGGAGACGCTCAGGACATCGTGTCTGCCATGACAGCCATGCAACTGTCCCTGAACATTTTGGTACCTGTATAAGAACATGAGAGAAGCCATGTTTCATCAGGCCTGTGGCCCATCCAATCCAACACTCTGTGTCACTCAGTGGCCAATTTCAGGTGCCATCAGGAAGTCCACCAGTGGAGCCAGAACTCCAGAAGCCTTCCCATGGTTGCCCCCCAAGCACCAAGAATACAGAACATCACTGCTCCAGGCGTAGTGTTTCATCTACATGCTGTGACTAATAGCTTCTCTGCTCCATATGTTTATCCAATCCTCTCTTGAAGCTGTCTATGCTTTAGCTGCCACCACTTCCTATGGGAGTGAATTTCACGTGATAGTTACTCTTTGGGTGAAGAAGTACTTCCTTTTATCTGTTGTAAGCCCACTGCTTATTAATTTCATTGAGTGCCCACCAGTTCTTGTATTGTGAGAAAGGGAGAAGAGTACTGCATGGTTAACAAATAAAGTAATGGAAGCTGTAAAAGGTAAGGATTCCTTTAAGCGGTGGAAAGCTAGTCTTAGTGAGGTTGATAAAAGGGAACACAGACTATGGCAAATAAAATGCAAGTCTGTGATCAGGCAAGCAAAAAGGGAATATGAGGAGCATATCGCAAAAAACATAAAGGCCAACAATAAAACTTTCTTCAAATACATTAGAAGTAGGAAGCCAGCCAGGGAGGCAGTGGGACCCTTGGATAACCAAGGGGTAAAAGGAGTAGTGAAGGATGATAGGGAAATGGCTGAGAAGTTGAATGCATTTTTTGCCTCTGTCTTCACTGTGGAAGAGGAGAAGTGCTAATGATAAAAGGTTTGGAACACCTTCCCTATGAAGAAAGGTTAAAATGCTTGGGGCTCTTTAGCTTGGAGAAACGATGGCTGAGGGGTGACATGATTGAGGTTTATAAGATTATGCATGGGATTGAGCAGGTTGAGAAAGAAGTACTTTCTCCCTTTCTCACAATACAAGAACTCGTGGGCACTCCATGAAATTGCTGAGCAGTTGGGTTAGAACAGATAAAAAGGAAATACTTCTTCACCCAAAGAGTGATTAACATATGGAATTCACTGCCACAGGAGGTGGTGGCAGCTACAAGTATGGGTAGTTTCAAGAGGGAATTAGATAAACATATGGAGCAGAAGTTCATCAGTGGCTATTAGCCACAGGGTATAGATGGGAACTTTCAGTCTGGGGCAGGTGATGCACTCTATTCTTGGTGCTGGAGGGGGCAGCAGTGGGAGGGCTTCTAGTGTCCTGGCCCCACTGCTGGACCTCCTGATGGCACGTGGTATTTTTGGCTGCTGTGTGACAGAGTGTTGGACTAGATGGGCCATTGGCCTGATTCAACATTGGCTTCTCTTACGTTCTTATGCTCTTATGTACTTCCTTCTCTACCCTCTCTGTCCCTCCTCTCTCCAGGGTTCAGGAGTTAAAAAGGGAATATGAGGAGCATATAGTGAAACACATAAAGACCAACAATAAAACTTTCTTCAAATACATTAGAAGCAGGAAACCAGCCAGGGAGGCAGTGGGGCCCTTGGATGACCATGGCTAAAAGGAGTACTGAGGGATGATAGGGAAATGGCTGAGAAGCTGAATGCATTTTTTGCCTCTGTCTTCACTGTGAAAGATGGCAAGTGCTTGCCCACCCCAGAACCACTGATTTTGGGTAGGGTGTTGAAAGACCTGAGTCAGATTGAGGTGATGAGAGAGGAGGCCCTACTACTGATAAACAACTTAAAAACTGATAAATCACCAGGCCTGGATGGCATACATCCGAGAGTTCTGAAAGAACTCAAATGTGAACTTGTGGCTCTCCTGACAAAAAAATGTAATCTTTCATTAAAATCTGCCTCCATTCCTGAGGACTGGAAGGTAGCTAATGTCACTCCCATCTTTAAAAAGGTTCCAGAGGAGATTTGGGAAATTACCGGCAACTCAGTCTGACGTCAATACCAAGTAAATTGGTGGAAACTGTTATTAAGGAGAGAATTAGTAAGCACACTGATGAACAAAAACGATTGAGGCAGACTCAGCATGGGTTCTGTAAGGGAAGATTTTGTCTCACTAACCTGTTAGTGTCCTTTGAGGGAGTGAACAAACATGTGGACAAGGGGGACCCAATAGATGTTGTTTATCTTGACTTCCAGAAAGCTTTTGATAAAATTCCTCATCAAAGGCTCCTAAGTAAGCTCAAAAATAATGGGATAAAAGGACAAGTCCTCTTGTGGATCAAAAACTGGTTAATTAATAGGAAACAGAGAGTGAGTATAAATGGGAATTTTTCTCAGTGGAGGGTGGTAAGCAGTGGGGTACCCACAGGGATCAGTACTGGGTCCGATGCTTTTTAACTTGTTCATTGATGATTTGGAGTTGGGAGTAAGCAGTGAAGTGGCTAAATTTGCAGATGACACGAAGTTGTTCAGGGTGGTGAGAACCAGGGCAGATTGTGAGGCACTTCAAAGGAGTGGGGTGAGTGGGCATCAATGTGGCAAATGGGGTTCAGTGTGTTCAAGTGCAAATGCACATTGGAGCCAAAAATCCTAACTATAAATACACGTTGATGGGGTCCGAAGTTGCAGAGACTGACCAAGAGAGAGATGTTGGAGTCATAGTAGATAACTCACTGAAGATGTCGAGACAGTGTGTGACTGCAATAAAAAGGCCAGTGCTATGCTGGGGATTATTAGGAAGGTTATTGAAAACAAATCAGCCAATATCATAATGTCCCTGTATAAATCAATGGTGCAACCTCATGTGGAATACTCTGTACAGTTCCGGTCACCACATCTAAAAAAGGATATTATAGCATTGGAAAAAATGCGGAAAAGGAAAACTAGAATGATAAAAGGGTTGGAACACTTTCCCTATGAAGAAAGGTTGAAGTGCTTGGGGCTTTTTAGCTTGGAGAAACGATGGCTGAAAGGTGACATGATCGAGGTTTATAAGATTATGCATGGGATAGAGTAGGTAGAGAAAGAGATACTTTTCTCACAATACAGGAACTTGTGGGCACTCAGTGAAATTGCTGAGCAGTCGGGTTAGAACAGATAAAAGGTAGAGTGATTAACATGGAATTCACTGCCACAGGAGGTGGTACTGACTATAAGCATGGACAGCTTCAAAAGGGAATTAGATAAATATGTGGAGCAGGGGTCCATCAGTGGCTATTAGCCACAAGGTATAGATAGGGACTCTGGGGCAAGTGATGCTCTGTATTCTTGGTGCTTGGGAGGGTCAACAGTGGGAGGGCTTCTAGTGGACCTCCTGGTGGTGGTCCTGATGGAACCTGGTATTTTTGGCCACTGTGTGACAGAGTGTTGGACTGGGTGGGCCATTAGCCTGATCCAACATTGGCTTCTCTTATGTTCTCATGCCCCATGCATAATTTTGTAAACTTCTATCATGTCAGCTCTCAGTCAACGTTTCTCCACACCGAAGAGCCTAACTTCTTTAACCTTTCTTCACAGGGAAGGTATTTGTTTTGTTGACTACAAACCTTGATTTCTAATTTCAACTTTTACATTTTTTCTGCATCTCAGAAAGCAAAAATTAAGATACAGATGCTAAGGTAGAATAGGCTGCAGCAGTTTGCAGCTCTTGTTGAGCATATTTGCAATTATGCTTGCAGTAAACAAATGTGTTTATACTTTTAAATTCTATTAATATGCCAAATAGTACAATTTTATTAATGATGTGTTTTAAACAAGCAGTTAAATAAGTTTTTATGTTTGATAGGAACTATTGCATATATTTCAGTCTTTCCCAACATTTATTTTTTTTCAACCAGTTGTGCCCCCCCCCCAAAAAAAAAAAAAAATCAAATTTCCAGAAATTTTACATCTCTGGTTTTCTCTGGGGGATTCCAGGTTGTTTCAGTTACATTGCTTTTGCTGACTTTATTGTCATTGTTCACAGATTGAGGTATTTCTCTCTGTTCATTTCCCAGCCTTCTCTAAGAAGCTCAGGGTGATCTCTGCCCCTGGGTTTACCTCATCAAGAGTCCTGTAAGGCAAGATAGTCTGAGAGTAAGTAGTTTATGATCATCCAGTGAGCTTCATCAGAGTAGGGATTTGAATGTATCTCTTTACCAGTTTGTTGGAGTCAAACTTAGTTCTGTTTCTTAACTCTTTTATTTGTATGCTAATTTGCTGCTATTCACAGGTCTTACTAACAGCTTTTAATTCAATCTTAGCTATCCTTATTGCCCGGTTACTTATGTATCTTGACTTCAACTATCTCTTCCTGGCAGGTAACCATTCCCCTGCATTTAAGGCTTGAGGAAGACTGTTTCAGTGTATCTGAAGAAGTGTGCATGCACACAGAAGCATACACCCAAAATTAAACTTTGGTCTTAAAGGTGCCACTGGTCTCAAACTTTGTTCTATTATTCATTGTATCACTCTGATGCTGTCTAGAGATCTCATACGTTTCCTTTCCTCTCCTCTCCCCCACTGTCATTATCTGCTCTGTTGTTCTTTGTATAACTAATCTAAAGTTTCTGGAAAGCTTTGAGGCAAGTACTACTGTTTTTTCCTATGGGTATCTGGCTCTATTTTTGTCCTATTTTCACGGTAAATGATCCAATCTGACTGGTCCGCTTTACATTCCTGAATGGGGAGAATAAGCTTATACAAGTAATTTCTAGGGCGAAAGAGGGTTTTTTTCCAGCTAAACTCCCCACACAAAGGCCATCAGCACCTACTTCTTGGGATAACACAGTAGTTCATATTGGTTTGTTGTAAGAGTACTCTGTGGAATGGTACTAGTTAGGTAATTCACGCAAGTGTCCTTGTTCAGTTTTGTCCAGAAAAAGGCTAAAATTTATGATGGAGAAGAGGGTATAGGGAATCTTGTCGTAATGTTTCAGTTGCTGATCCAGGAACATAAACTCCAGACTTATAGCTGTGAATGTTATGAAATTTTCTTTCTGTTTTTCTTATAAAACTGATTTTTGAGAGAACTGAAAAAATACACAATATTTCTTTTTCTAAGCCTACATGAAAAATACACAACAGGTTATGTTTTAAATTATGTAATGAATATAAAATTTAAAAGTGTAAATGTAATTGTAATGGTTTCATTAAAAGTTAAAAAAATACGGCTGCTGATAGAGATGGAGTAGCAAGTTGCTGTTTCCAGCTAGCATATCTTTTTGCCGTCTGGGAAGCCGGGGAAAAAATTGAACCCATCAGCACTTTAGGAAACAAAAGGAAGGTTTATTTTCTGAACTTTGAAACAGTCTGGATTTCATACTGTGTCAGCATTATCTAGAAACAGAGAACTTGCATTTTGGAAGTGGTCAGGAAAAAAGCCATTTAAAGGTGGAAACAGGCTGCAGTGAGAGGGGGAGGTGAGAAAGTAATGTACAGTAAATGGAAGTCCTATTACTAGTGGAAATGCTACGCTAGATCCAAGCCATAGTGTGCATTTTTTTTCGTCTAGTGTCACATTACAGAACAAAGTTTGAGTCCAGTGGTATCTTCAGCATTGAGAACTAAAGGGCAGCTATAGCAGTATATTCAACGTCTTTAAAAATTCGCTTATTCAAAAGAGGGAAAATATTTCATCAGGGTAATTCCAATTTTCTGTGGAACAAAACCTTTTTAGAAGTCCTAAAAATGAAATCTACATTTGTTTTTGCACAATTTTTGGATTTTTATAATTACAAATTTCCAGGCCCAGCATAAAAAAATACTGCTTCCTGAATATATTAGGCTATACTGAGACCATCAGAACAAAGTCAGAAAACCCTTCATATATGTATCCAGCTCTGTCCTTTTTTAATACACTTTATTAAATTTTTAAGATTATAGAGGGGTAGGGAAGAGAAAAGAAACAAAAATAAGAAGTCTTCTGCATATAGTTCTTCTCCATTTATCATTCCACATTAGCAAAAGATAGACTGTGAAATTTTAAGAGTTCATAAAGGCTTCTTCATAGCTTATTATCAAAATATTTGTATCTTTATGTTTCTTTTTTATCCAGTCATAAAAAGGAGACCGTAGTCCAAAAATCTTTTTCCGTTTGCCCTCTTAGCATCAAAGTCAATTTATCCATTTCAACAATAGGCAGTCACTATTAAGTCTTATTCCGAAGGTATTGTTGGAAGTTTCCAAAGGGTTGCAAATAAGATTCTAGCTGCTGTTACTACATGGATTATAAAGTATCTTTGCTTTTTGTCAAAATCACCTGGTATGCAATTCAGTAAAAATAATTCTGGTTGAAAAGGTATCGAAATCTGCAAAACTGTCTGTATAAATATATGCACCATAATCCAGAATTTACATGTAATTTCACATGTCCACCACATATGGTAAAACGTACCTACATGCTTTTTACACTTCCAGCAACTATTTGTCATGTTTTTATACATTTTAGCTAATCTATCTGCTGTTTAATACCATCTAGAAAACATTTTATACAAACTCTCTTTAAATGCAACTGATTCAGTCACTTTCACATTCACTCTCCACAGTTTACTTCACTGTGCAAGAACAATAACCTGGATTTTGCATCCATTTAATCATGCAATCTTTATCTTCCATTTTCATTAAAAATACATACATTTTTAATCAACTTATCATTAGATGTACATAACAATTTTTCAAATGCACATTGTTTTAAGTAAAAACCAGATTTTCTATCTTTAACATATGTAGATTCTGTTTGAGCCCTTGCCGACCAATCTAGATTAACACCTTGCCTTGTTAGTTTTTCCTGTATTTTTAGGGATCCTTTATCATCTAAGAGATCTTCATATCTAAGTATTTTGTCTAGTGAAATTAGGTTTGGTTGCGAAAAAGCTTCAAGAGGTGAGACCCATCTTTGGATTTTAGAATAAACCAATGGTGAGATCTTTTCCTAAGTTGATAGTAAAGATTTTCTTAGCAGAGGATTTCTAAAGTATTTGTGTCCAGCTGCTTTCCCATACCAAACAAAGGCATGTCAACCAGTGCTCCCTCTTAGCTGTGGAGTCTTGTGAGCAAAAATTCTCCTTTGTGAGCTACTGACATTAAGTTGTGAGCGAGTGATTTGGCTACTGCATTAGTTTGCTCTGGAGCCATCCTTCCTGAGCTAAGACGAAAAGGTGTGAGCCGGAGGCTAAAAAACTGTGAGGTATGTCACAATAACTCAGCTTAGAGGGAACACTGACACCAACCTATCTTTAAATCATTTCCTTCTAGAGCTAAAAGTCTTTGGTTTTCAAGCAAAATCCAATCTCTCATCCAGACCAGACAAGATACTCTATAATATGTCCTCCCATCTGGTAGGGCAAAACCAGCATTTTCTTTAAAATCTTGCAATTTAATTCTCTGTCCTTGAAGTCAGTGAGATTCTATGATCCTGCAGCTGTGTAGGGAAACTATTTCATATTTTAATGCTCCTAAATTTAACAAATATTTTTCAGATTCCTAATCTGAATTTTGTTATCTAGTTCTTCTGATAGTATCTTGCAAAGCAATGTGATGTAGAGTTACTCCAGCCTAAACTTCTCAAGATTAGTGGATTTAGATAGAAGTAACTTTGTATAAGAGTGCAGTGTTAGATATTTTTCTCCGTATTGTGCCTATTCCCAGATTATGACAAACAGAAGTTCTTTGCTAAGATGTTACCCTAGTTGTGCTATATATAACCCCTGCACAATGGAACAATTTTCCAGAAGGTCTTCCTATATTGGGGAATCATTACCAGACCTTCTCCACGTTGACTTCCACTGCTGCTGAAGAAGACAAATTCAGCCACCTGTGTCCTAATAAGAGATTCTTTGCTATTGTTGTTTCTTCCCTTTGAAGGGAGAAAACAAAAATAAATTTGATAAGATCACCTAATCTTTTCTTTGAAACTTATCAGGTGAAGGGAACAAAAGCCATCAGTTTTACTTCATAAAAAGCAGTGTGCATACCAATGCAGGATGTGTTCCACAGATTTTAGCAGTGTAATTGATAAGCTTTCCTGTTTTCTGAACTGTAGGAATTCCAGCTACTGTTTGCAAAACAAGGTGAAACTAGTGACTTTGAGAATGTCATAGCAGAGGGACAACATTTTAGAACAGATAAGGTTGGGATGGTGGTTTACATACTATTAACAAGCATGTTACAAGCTGTACTTCTAAACTAAGAAGGTCCACATCAGAAAGGACAGTGCTACAGTTGTGATGAAAAATTGTAAAACTGCTACAGACCAGAAGTGCAGAAATCATTTGAGATGCTATCTGGAAAAAGCCCTGACTTGGATAGCCCTGGCTTGCCTGATCTCATCACATCTCAGAAGCTAAGCAGTATTGGCCCTGGTCAGTATTCGGATGGGAGACCACCAAGGAATACCAGGGTTGCTGTGCACAGGCAGGACCACCTTTGAATGTCTCCTGCCTTGAAAACTCTACAGGGACTCCATGAATTGGCTGTGACTTGATCCCCCCCCCCCAAAAAAAAAAAAAAAAAAAAAACCCTGGCAAAAAAATTACATTGCTCTGGTTTAGGAGAACTTTTGACCGGATTCTTGGGAATAAATGATTAAATATATGGTATTGATGCCAGAGAGAACTCTTGTTTGGAAGCACTGTTTGATGTACTTAATAATGTGAATGTGTATGTAAAATTTTCCAGACTTGTAAGGTAAGCAGGCATATAGCTTTTCAAAAGGAAAGTCTTGCATTTGTCTGATCAGTTACTCATCTTTGCTACTTCGATATACAAGTGACCAAAGAGGAATACAACAGTTAGTAACTACCATATTTTTCGCTCCATAAGACGCACTTTCCCCGCCCCCAAAAGTGGGGGGGGGGGTGTGTGTATGTCTTATGGAGCGAATACCGGGGAGGGAGGCGAAGATGGGGGTTTCGGTGTGGGAGGCGTCGGCGGGGTTGGGGCTGGGGCTAAAGACAGCAGCGGGAGAGGCAGCGGCGGCACTGCTGTTACCGGGGCTGCTCCACTTGCTGCTGGTGGCGCTACTGGCGGCGGCGGGACTACTGCCGGTGCTACTGTTGCTATTCCGCCGACTCCTCCTGTCGAATCCAGCCTCTGCCGCTTGGCTCTATCCACCCTGAGCGGCTTGATAGGCCGGAGATTCCACTTGCGGGCGGTGGCGCCGCACTCAAGGCAGGAAATGTTGATCTTGGGCTCTCTGAGGCGCTGCCCGATGCAGCCCGTGCAAAAGTTGTGCCTGCAAGGCAGGCACACGGGCTCTGGGCAGTACACGCGGCACAGAGAGCACCACGTCTCGCTCGGGCAGCATGGCCTGGCAGGGATCTCGGTGTCCCTGGAGGAGGGGAGGAGGGAAGAGAATGGGGGGGAGAGCAGCAGCAGTAATGGCTGAGGCGGTGGGCCGCCGCCCAGATGTTGCGCCAAGCTCTGCAGACGGCTGCGGAGGAGCTGCTGCTGCAAAAGCTGGTGACAAGGCGCGAAGCGGAAGCGAGGGGAAGGACGGGAATGTTACTGTAACCCTTGAGGTGCTGGGTTAGAAAAGGAAGGAAACGGAGACACAGAGGTGGGGGGAGTAAAGATATCTCTTGGCACTGAACGAATCTGTATGCTTGCGTCTTATGGTCAGGTGCGTCTTATGGAGCGAAAAATATGGTACTTCTTTGTATAAATTTATTAAACCTGCTTTTTCTCCATTGGAGAAATGCTTGTTGCAGTTAACATGTCTTGTGGACTGAGGGTAGGAGACATGTCTGTGCCACTGGACATAAATGGATAGGCAATCTTTGCCATGAAATGTGCAGTAATCATAGTTCTTGGTCATGTTATCTGACACCAAGGGCGTTTTGGAGTCTTTCCCTGAATCAGCTGTTTTTAAAAATTATATTTTGTTCAAATTATATCAGGAAAACAACGATACAAGCTCACCGTGTTCCATTGTTCGTTACAAATATATCCAGTTTTGACTGGGATTCTCTTCCTTCTCTGGTAGAATAAGTTGATTTAGTTAGAAAAGCAGGTATCACTTCCCTCTTATACTATTCCATAAGTGGTCGTGCAGGCTTTGATTTCTACACATTTGCTATGCATATCTTTATTTCCATTATTGTTGTTACTACTTCTATATTGTCCGATCCATCACACTGTTCAAATCACCCAGTAACAATACTTGAAGATCCTTTAGTATCTTACCACCTGTGATAATTTTAATGTGCTCATACCTGATTCCCTCTCCCCCAATAATTTTTCTTACACTATTGGACAATATCAGTATGTATAACCTGGGCATCCTGGTCTGGTGTCTTGTCACAGTTAACTATCTGTTGACAGTTTGGAACTGAATTCAGGTGCAGACTCGATCATGTTTCATTGATAAGCTAAGGTTTGTTGTTCAGGAGCATCCAGAATTCTTGCTTATTCATTTTTCTGTTTGTGTCAGTTCCTTCTTTCCTTATATACTTAGCTTTTCTATCATCTAGTATTAAAAGTCGCACTAGTGTAACCATAATTAGTTCTTAAACCAGGGATTGAAACTATTGTTGGAAGCTGGTCACTGGAGTAATTTATCAGTTTCCACTATACAGAAACAAATTGTCTACCTAATTTATGCAATATCAGAAAATTGGCAGAATGTTTATTAATGTATCTTGTTCATTGCAGAGTTTTTAACATACTCAAAGTCTAATAGATTATAGCATTTTAATTGCATGCTAATATTTTCTCTTTGTGTACCCTATGTAAAGGTAACAGCTCGCTAAAGACCCTTTCAGGATGGCATCTTCAGACATGCACAAAGTGCTAAATGAAATTGCAGAAAGCCACAATATTGTCTATATCGAGAGCAGTTTTGTGTGTCACATAAGAAATACAGCATTAATGTAATATATCACAGAAGTACGCTTTTGTGACTTTGTTTTACAGTATTTTATAACATTTCAGTAGAAATTTTATTGGGATTTCCACTCATAGGCAAATCCAGAGTCTTGTGATACATTAAAAACCAAGAAAATTCCTACAGCATAAGTTTTTATGAGCTGGAGTCCACTCATCAGATGCATAAGGTGCTCTTTGATAGATTTATCTGTATGTAAGGATACTAGCAAGAGGCAAATGGGATATGGGAATTACAAAGGGAAGCCAGAAGGCCCTATGTTCCAAGGCATAGATTTGTTATGTTACATTTCAGAATATGAATGGAAGCTAGATGCAATCCAAAGAATAAACAATTTGGTTGAAGTGCATGTGATCACTCCCAACTGCTGATGAAAGGTTATGCAACAATAAATTTGTTCAACTTTAGAGTGCCACAAGACTTTATTCCTTTGGCTGTAGCAAATTAATGGACTGTTCCTTTAGAGTTTGTCATGTCAGGAGTGACTGCAAGTTGCATACTCTTTCTGTCCTTCCTCTGTAGATGGCAGCTGGCTGAAAACATCGGTAATGCAACTTGCTGATTTAGGTAGTCCTCTTGCAAGTGTATGGTAGCCTGTTTTTGAAAATGGCATGAAGGAGTGATGAAGACCGATCGTTCACATAGGGGAGGCCAATCCTTCACTAAAGGAGAGTGCAAAGGAGACTGCCAAGGATGGTGTGGCTCTAATGTGGTCCACCTTTGTGGCCATGGCCGACCCCTTGATACTGAAAAAAAAGTATGCGAAACAGCAACTGACTCCTTTCGTGGCAGAGAGACCAACTTTAGTAATGTAAGGCCCTTGGGCTCAGTTCAGTGTCCTCCTGGTTTGTTGAATTTTCTCAAGCAAATGATGAGGGAGGAATTTAGGGATTTTATGCATCACCCTCTCCCAGCTCCCCTAGGGGTCATAGAAGATCTGGATCCTCCCTGCAGACACCGTAGCTCATCCTCCTCTTCCTCCCCTCAGGGCACAGGTAGGCCTAGCAGGCACAAGCCACCTCATGATCAGGTTTGGCCGACTAAAGCAGCTCATAGAGAGGCTCTCTGAAGAAAAGGCAGTATTTGGGCAATGATAGGGGCTCAGATTCTACTCTGACCCATTGTCAGGGTCCTTAGTTAGTCAGCCAAACACCAGGCCTTGTTCATTGAAACAAGAATAGTATTTATTAAGCTGCAAGACTAGGTCACTAAAACAGAAGCATTGTTAAGAATACTTTGGTTACATGAAGCATAGAGATATACCCTAAAGGGGGGAAAGGGCCCCACCCTTCTACCAACGGGTGAACCTCGTGTGCGCGGGAATCCCAGGAGCCGTAAATAACGGTTCACCCTCCAGCCCACCTTTCCCAGCCTAGCTGTTGTCTTTAGAAAGCGATAGGAGACAGTCAACCTGGCCTTCAAGGCCACTCTTGGCCTGGGATCTGAGATACGACCCGGTTGCCTGGGCAGCATCGGCAGCTCCCCACATTCCATCCCATCAGTCTCAAAGCATCAATCAACACCTGACAATCCCATCCGCCCTCCCTTCTCCATACAGTCCCATCCTCCCTCCCTTCTCCATCCTTATGGCAGGAATACCTGACATTCTGCCCTCCTGATAACAAATCTATCCCTTCGGTTTCAAAGGGTACAATTTATGGAATGTCCGGACCAACTTTGGCACAAGAACATGTTCCGCCCGCACCCACTCCCTCTGTTCAGGCCCAAAGTCCACCCATTCCACCAGATAATACAGTCGATTCTGAGACATCTTGGAGTCCAAGATCTGTGCAACTTCAAAATGCGGTTCCCCCCCCACCATGAGCGGAGGCGGGGCGGGGCGACGAGGTCTCCATGCATTCTCCGCAGGCGCACGTCACAGTAGCCTTACATGAAAGACAGGATGAATAGACTTTAGCGACTTAGGCAAGTCAAGTTCGACAGTGACAGTATTAATGACACGCACAATTTCAAAAGGTCCAATATATTTCCAGCCGAGTTTGCGGCTCGGTTGCACACCCCGAAGGCTTTGCGTGGAAAGATAAACAAAGTCTCCACACTTTGGGGTCCATGACAGGTTGCGTTTTTTGTCAGCTTGTAGTTTATAAGCTTTTTTGGCACTTTCAAGAGTCTGTGTTAACAGAGGCCAGGCCGTTTGCAGGCGTTTGCACCAGTCACCTGCATCTCCCGCCGGGAGGTCAGGAGAAGTTAAAAATGGCAGGGGCGGGGCCTCATAGCCATGCACTGCCATAAACGGAGACATTCCCGTCGAGAAGTGCTAAGTGTTATTGTAGCAGAACTCAGCCAAAGGCAAGAGGGAATGCTCAATCATCCTGTTGGAAATTAGTAAAACATCTGAGATATTGTTCAAGGGTTTGGTTGACCCTTTCAGTTTGCCTCTGGGTGGTATGCACCACGTCTCTGGGTGGTATGCACTGCCGACCCACCGCTCCACCCCTAGCAGTGACATCAACTCCCCCCAGAATTTAGACACGAATTGCACCCCCCTGTCTGAGATCACTTTAGACGGTAAAGTGTGAAGTCTCACGACGTGTTGTAAGAACGCTGAGGCTAGCTTCTTAGCAGAGGGGATTGAAGTAAACGGAACAAAGTGAGCTTGTTTGGTAAATAAGTCAACAACAACCCAAATAACAGTTTCCCCCACTTGGCGGTAGGTCGGTAATAAAATCCATTGAAATCACCTCCCAAGGCCGATTCGGGGTGGGCAAGGGTTGTAAAGCTCCGGGGGGCTTCCCCGGCCGAGGCTTGCTCATTAAGCACGTTTGACAGGCATTGGTAAACAGGGATAGATCTTTACGCAGTCCAGGCCACCAAAATTGCCGTTGTAAAAGTTGGAGCGATTTCACAAACCCGGTGTGTCCCGCAAGTTTTGAGCCGTGAGCCCAGCTCATCACCTCCCCCCTCAGGGATAGTGGTACAAAGAGTTTTCCATTTTTCCACCAACAGTTCTGTGCATCTTGCGAAACCCCCTCCTCCCCCTTAAGCGCCTCTTGGTCAGCAGGAGCCATGGCAGAAGCGAACTTTGACTCCCAGTCAGAAGGAGGCGGGGTGGTGGGAGGGTTGAGCGCCTGTCTGCGTGTGGTAACCGCCCCCCCAATTGGGAGGGAGTAAAGACGGAGTCCCGGATCTCCTCCCTTTTGCTGTCGTGTTGTGGGAGGCGGGACAAGGCGTCAGCTAGCGAGTTAGACTTCCCAAGGAAATGGTGCAAAGTGAAGTTAAACTTCGAGAAGAAATCAGCCCAGCGCAACTGTTTGGCGTTTAGGGAGCGGGGTGAGCGAAGGAGCTCCAGATTTTTGTGATCAGTCCACACCTCAAATGGAACTCGCGCCCCCTCCAGCCAGTGACGTCATGTTGCCAGCGCTAAGCGGATCGACCCCGCTTCTTTTTCCCACACGGACCAGTTCCATTCTGTTTCATTGAATTTTTTAGACACATATGCAAGGGGGTGAAGTTTGCCGTCCTCCCCCTCTTGGAGGATCGCCCCCCCCATGGCGACGTCGGATGCGTCCACTTGGACAATGAATTTCTTTAATTCATTGGGGTGGGCCAGCACGGGCTCCGAAGTAAAGAGAGCTTTCAGTCGTTCAAACGCAAGCTGACACTCCGGAGACCAGTTTAAACGTGCGCTCGGCCGTGTGCAATCAGGGGCTTTCCCCTTTGTTTTAAGTAAGTCAGTAAGGGGAAGGGCCACCTGTGCAAAGTTCGATAAGAATGATCTGTAAAAATTGGCAAATCCGAGAAATGCTTGGAGTTGCCTCCTCGTCTTGGGGGGCTCCCACCCCACCACATCTTTTACTTTGTCAGGGTCCATCTCAATCCCCCTTTGAGATATGCGGTAGCCCAAAAAGGGGATCTCAGATTTGTGAAACTCACATTTCGACAGTTTTGCAAAGAGCTTGTGCTTGTGCAATGTTTGGAGGACTTCTCTCACCAATTTCACATGTGATTTTAGGTCGGGGGAGTACAAAAGTATATCATCAAGGTAAACAAGGACCCCCTTGAACAAATACTTGTGCAACACCTCATTAATCAAGTTCATGAATACTCCTGGTGCCCCCTGAAGTCCGAAAGGCATAACCAAGTATTCAAATTGTCCCAGGGGGGTATTAAACGCAGTTTTAAATTCGTCCCCCTCCCTGATCCGCACCCGGAAGTAAGCATCTCTCAAATCCAATTTGGAGAACACCTTTCCCCCAGCCACCGCTGCCAAGAGATCCTTGATTAGGGGCATGGGGTATGCGTTAGTACTAGACACTGCATTCAGCCCCCTATAGTCCGTGCAAAGTCGCAGCCCCCCGTCCTTCTTTTTCCGGAACAGGACGGGTGCAGCAAAAGGGAAGAGGCAGGTCTGATAAACCCCCTCTCCAAGTTTTTGTCAATGAATTTTCTCAGCTCCACCTTCTCGGATGGGCTCATGGAATACAGTTTACCTTTAGGCAGTTTTTGATTCGGCAGTATCTCAATAGCACAGTCACAGTTTCTGTGGGGGGGCAACTCATCTGCTTCTTCTTCCCCAAAGACTGCAGCCAAGTCTTGGTACTCCCTGGGAATCGCCTCCAGTTCGGCTTCTGCCACCCCCACCGTCACTGGATCATTACCCATACGTAGGGATCCCCAGTCTCTTTGCCAAGTGTGGGTTTTACACTTCTCAGAGATGAAATTAACTTTCCCGTCCCCCCACAAGATGTGCGGGTCATGGTCGAAGAACCACGCACTACCTAAGACCAGGGGGAAACGGGCCGCGGGTGTAATTATGAAGGGTCTCACTTCCCAGTGATTCCCTATCCCCACGCGCAACGGGATAGTCTCGTATTTACACGGCTCTTTCATCGTGGAGCCGTCCATCTACGTAAATACTAGGGGCTCTGTCAGCTTTACCACTTTCGCCCCCAGTCCCGTCACCAGTGAGGGGTTAATGAGGTCTTTCCCACACCCCGAGTCAATGAGAGCTCGTACTCTCACATGGGTCTGTAGACCCGGGTCCATTAGGGTCACGGTAAGGAAGAAAAGAGAAGGGGGTCTGCTCACCGGGATTTGCGCTTGTGAGTCCGGGACCTGCTGTTCAGCGCTATTTACAGCAGGTCCTTCTCGTTTCCTGCCTTCGTTGTTTCTTCATCCGACGAGTCCGAAGTCTCGCTCAGAAGGGGTGATTTGCAGAGTTCTGGCTCCCCTCGGTTTCGCTACTGGCTTGGGCGTGGAAGTCTCGAACTTCTTCTTGGTTCCCTTCGCCCCCCCGGGTGGCGTGGAAGCTCCGGGGCAGCTTGCGGCGAAGTGGCCCGCCTCTCCACACTTCAGGCAGAGCCCTTGCTTCATCCTGGATTCTCTCGTGCCGTCTTTGGGTCTCGGGTTTGCAGGCTGGTTCTTCCCCCTTTGGGTCGGCGGTAGGCCCGATTGGCCTCCTTTCCCCAGCGCTGCCGCATCATCCAGACGGATGGTTCTCAGGTGGGTCTCCATAGTGACCGCTGACTGCATCCAACCCGCCAGTGTGTCAGGGTCATTTCCGCGCGTCACGGTGCGGCGGATTTCGGAGTTGAGCCCTAACCGGAACTGCTCCGCTAAGACTCCGTCAGGCCATCCCCGTATCTTCGCAGCGAGCCGGCGGAATTCCGCTATATATTCGCGGACTGATCGGGAGCCTTGCTTGAGAGCGTGTAGGGCCGCTCTGGCTGTCTTGTTTGCGTTGACATCTTCGAACTGCTCCTTCATGGCCCACATAAACGCATCGATCTCTCGTAACTCTCGCCCGTCCGCTTGGTGCAAGGCTACATACCAGTCAGCCGCTGCTTCCTTCAGGTGCGATGCGATGGCGTCTACCATTCGATCCTCACTCTGGAACAGGTGACCCCAGTTCTCGATGAATTTTTCTGTTCTCACCAGGAAAAACGAGAACTTCTCCAGGGTCCCATCGAAGTCTGCATCAAGAAGCAGCCCCCCTTCCCCCTTTCCCAGCCTAGCTGTTGTCTTTAGAAAGCGATAGGAGACAGATGGTGGAAAAAGGAGGGGAGTTCTTATCTGACAAGAAAGATGAGGAGATTATGGAGATCCCAGAATGATTTAATCCATTTTTTCAGGCCAAGGACTACCAGTACTTACTCCCCAAGGCTCTGATTGCTGTAGATCTACAGGAACCTGCAGAGGAAGAAGTCATTGCCAGTCCCCTTGACACAAGACAGAAATCTAGGCTCAAAGGGAGCAGGGAATTCTTCCCCAGGTCAGATCCCCCAGAAAGCATAGTCCCATTCCCACAATACTTTGGGAGACAGCTGAAATTGGAATGGGTTTAACCCTCTGGCAAACAATGTCTAAGAAATTTCTCAAGAAATTGTATGCCATTCTTTCATTTGCCAGTGAGTTTTCGCAGATTCCGCTGGTAGATGCCCCTGTTGCAGCACTTCAGTCCTCAGGCCTTTTAACAGAAGATGTACAAGGAAACATCCAGGATCCTCTAGACAAGAAGGCAGATATGACACACGCCCCTTCTATACTGACAGTACTGTGAGGGTGTGCGTGTGGTGCCTGGTCAGAGCTGCTGCTAATTTTTCTGACCAGTTCTCTATGCAAATCTACAATAGTCTCTTCGGGGTAATTGTTTTACTTTCTTGGTCAGGGATATGTGTAAGGACCACGGCTAACTGTATTTACCGTGAAACAGATAGGCACCACAGCTTGCTAACTTTAAAACTGAACAGGCTTTATTTACAAACGACACAACGGGGATGAAAGTTGTACAGAGGATATTTTGTTTCCTTTCAGGCTTCAGCTCTTTCCTTTATGTTCACTTAGGCGGTATGTTTATTACTTTCCATTCATACATAGATGTTCATCAGTTCACAACACACACCTCAGATCTCACTCTCCAGTCACTCCGTTAGTGGTTAACTTTTGGCTGGCCCTTTGAGTCTAACTAGTCCCCTAACCAGCCTTCTGGACTCCTCTCTTCAGACCCTGTAGCCTTTGCTCAGCCACTTTTTAAGTCCCTGTGGAGCAGTGTCTTTTGGTGTCTGTGACCACTCAGGTCTTATACTTTTATTCTCCTCAGTATATTAGAAGAATCAGTGCAGATTGCTCTCAAGCCCCAGTTCTTTACATAAACTTCATAGGCTGTTTCTACAGAGCTACAGAGATCCAGTTCGCTGACAGACTCCCTATTAGCTCTCCATCAAAAATGAACTAAACTGCTGCTTCTCAGCTGCCAATTCCAAATGGACAGTTTTGGTCTGTTAAACACCAATCACTGAGGGTTCCGAGCTAAATAGCCCCCTCCTCACTCTGTCATGTGACTCAGCAGTGTTCTATATTTACTTTCTGCTGGTCCCAGATCTTTAAGTCCGTCACAGCAGATTTCGCCCTGAGAAAAGCTCATGAAGCTCATGGTGATCAAGGTCTTCACAGCCAAATCCATTATTTCTAGAGTTGCCATAATCTGGACCAGGAAGATACTAAAGGTAGTACAATCACCTGAAGGATAATCTAGAGCTCTTAAGGCAGTCTCTTTCACAGCAGATACTACTCTAGATTCCCTCATGTTTATTTCACATTTACTTACTACTCTGTATTCCTTCACGTTTACTTCAGAAGTCGCTGTGGGCGTGGCCAAATGATATTCATTCTAAGGCAATAATCATCGCTAGTTCTTTCCAGGGAGACTGACTCTTTGCTAATTGCTTAGACAAAATCTTAGTGGAAAAAGTGCAGAGAAGGGCAACTAGAATGATAAAAGGGTTGGAACTCCTTCCCTATGAAGAAAGGTTAAAATGCTTGGGGCTCTTTAGCTTGGAGAAACGACGGCTGAGAGGTGACATGATCGAGGTTTATAAGATTATGAATGGGATTGAGCAGGTTGAGAAAGAAGTACTTTTCTCCCTTTCTCACAATACAAGAACTCGTGGGCATTCTATGAAATTGCTGAGCAGTCGGGTTAGAACAGATAAAAGGAAATACTTCTTCACCCAAAGAGTGATTAACATATGGAATTCACTGCCACAGGAGGTCGTGGCAGCTGCAAGCATGGGCAGTTTCAAGAGGGAATTAGATAAACATATGGAGCAGAAGTCCATCAGTGGCTATTAGCCACAGGGTATAGATGGGAACTCTCAGTCTGGGGCAGGTGATGCATTCTATTCTTGGTGCTGGAGGGGGCAGCAGTGGGAGGGCTTCTAGTGCCCTGGCCCCACTGCTGGACCTCCTGATGGCACCTGGTATATTTTGGCCGCTGTGTGACAGAGTGTTGGACTAGATGGGCCATTGGCCTGATTCAACATTGGCTTCTCTTATGTTCTTATGTTAGTGGAGACGAGACCTAACAGAAAAGCCATGCCTAGAACCCTGAAACATATGGACAGGCCAAGGATTACCAGTGGATTACAAGCCAAGTTCAGTGGAGCTTCCTTTTGTTTCCAACATGTCTTACCTAGATATAAACAAGATCAGCAAAGATCCAACAGGAACCAGCCAAGATCTTGTACATCACTTTGAGTGCCTTCGGATAGGGCGGAAAGCTGATAAATAACTTGTAAATAAAATAAATGTAAGAAGCTATGATTTGTCATAACATGAACTAGATTTGGGGTACCCTTCTCCAATTGTGCATGACTTGATAGTCAAACATTGCTTTTTGGGGAAAGGATAGGTGTTTCCTTGGAGCCCGAATCTCCCTCCAAACTATGATTCTTATTTGAGGAGTGGCAGACATCTTGGTGTTTGGGTACTCTTTCTCTCATAATCCATAGAGGCAGGATATTAAGTAATTTCCTTTCCAATCCTGAGGAGACCTCTTCAGTTCTTTTCCTGCCTCCTTTGATTGCCTTTGGTCTTTCCCCTATTTCCCTTATGTGCCTTACTGTGTATTTTCTTCTTGGTCTTTGTTGGAGGAAAAACAAAACAGAAACTTCTTGTTTGGTCTTTCCACTTCTACTGAAGTGACTAGTTGCCACAGAAATCCCAGGGCTAAATTATTTGCACCTCAATTGCCTGAATTTGAAAGGGCCTGCACCCTAGCAGGTAATTGGGGTCATCATGCAAGACAAAAGGGCTGCAGAAGCAAAAGTGGAGGTGTAAATTGGCCTGTTGGAATGAAAGGATAGAGTGTCAGCTGCTGCGAGAACTATGGTGCCAAAACACCACATCTTCTTACAGCAGTTGCCAGTGGCCTGGGTCAGCTACCACTTCTCCTGCAGCACAAACATGAACTGATAAAGAGGTGGTGAGTGAGCAGGTCAGTTCTGCTTTTCCTCAGGCCCTCAGCAAGGGGTGGAGGTGCTTTTGTTGCCCAGGTGGGGTTTCAGGAGTGGCTGACCCAACTTTTTAAACAGTCAGATGGTCAGAAGAGAGCAGTGTCAAGGCAGAAAGAGGCCTGACTCTTCAGGAACCTCTCCACCTCATCAGCCTACATTCCATCTTAAAGGCAGGCTACCCAGGGGGCCAGGGACACTCTTATGGTCCAAATTCTAATCGCAAAAAAAAAAAAAAATCCTCTTGGCCTACTAAAGTGGCACAAAAAGACTCCCCCCCCATCCTCCGAGGGTTCATTTCCATTGTCTCCCCAGCCATGGGAGGAGATATTTACAACCTTAATTTTTGAGCCCTCAGTCTGATGGGGAAGGGAGGATGGTGAATTATTGGATGAAGATCCTCCTCAGCAAGCTGCTTAGTCTCACAGACTTTCTCACAGTGTGTTGCCACCATTACTCCATAGGGTCCTAAAGATTCTGCAACTTTCCACCTGAGGGAGATCCAAAGCATGATGAGGATGGGGCCACAGAGATATTTCGTATGCCTCAAACCTTGGGCTCTACTTTTCCTTTTCTTTGCTTTTTTACTAGAGGGGTCAAGGAGGAATGGACTGAATCTTCAGGTTAGCACTTCTACATCAGGCGCACCAAAAAGTTGTAGTCCTTTTGACCAAAGGTCTCTCAGCTCCTCAAAATTCTGGTGGTAGACACCTTGGCAGCCAGTCTGGCCTCAGGTGTGGCCTTACCTAAAGTGGGGGAAAGCTCTATAAAGGATTCCACAGATTTAAAAAAGAGGCAGTGTAATGCAGGGCTCATGAAGTGCTGGCCTATGACATTATAACTTCAGCCGCTACCTCCTGCATGGCTACAGCCTCCATCACGTGGCTTTGCAGCTCTTGAGGAAAACTTCGGATTTATCAAGGAAACTCACTGGCTACCTCTCTAGAGAACTGCAGCCTTCATGGCTGATGCCATTTTTGATTATATGAAATTTTCTTCGAAGGCTATGGCCTCCACTGTTGTGGCAAGAAGGAATTTATGGCTGAAGTGGGCTGTGGATGCTACTTTTGAGGCTAGTGTAGCCTTATGGCCTTTCCTAGGGGTAAACTATTTGGCAGTACCCTGGATGATATCCTTATAGAAACCAAGGATAGAAAGGAGGCTATGCCCTTTTCCTCAGAGAAAGAGAATAGACAACAAAAGGGTTTAGCTCTCTGTCCTTTTGCAACTACAGGACTCTTAAGAGAGAAGTCAATGTTGGATCAGGCCAATGGCCCATCCAGTCCAACACTCTGTCACACAGTGGCCAAAAATACCAGGTGACATCAGGACATCCACCAGTGGGGCCAGGACACTAGAAGCCCTCCCATTGTTGCCACCCCCATGCACCAAGAATACAGAGCATCACTTGCCCCAGACTGAGAGTTCCTATCTATACCTTGTGGCTAATAGTCACTGATGGACCTCTGCTCCATATATTTATCCAATTCCCTCTTGAAGCCATCCATGCTTGTAGCCAGTACCACCTCCTGTGGCAGTGGATTCCATGTGTTAATCACTCTTTGGTTGAAGAAGTACTTCCTTTTGTCCGTTCTAACCTGACTGCTTATTAATTTCATTGAGTGCCCACGAGTTCTTGTCTTGTGAGAAAGGGAGAAAGGTACTTCTTTCTCTACCTGTTCTATCCCATGCATAATCTTGTAAACTGCTATCATGTCACTCCTCAGCTGTCGTTTCTCCAAGCTAAAGAGCCCCCAAGCGCTTTAACTTTTCTTCATAGGGAAAGTATTCCTACCCTTTTATTATTCTAGTTGCCCATTTCTCCACTTTTTCCAATGCTACAATATCCTTTTTGAAAAGAGCCAGTCGACCCTGTAACAGGTGATGAGAGTAGCGATTGTGGATGTACCCACATGGCCAGGTCTTTGTCCATCTCTGAGGGGGTAGAGCCACTTGACCTGGTTTCTCCTGCTTCTTTTGATCCCAGATAACGTTTTAAAAATTCTTTAGCTTTAAAAATGGAGTCAATCTTCTCTCTTTTATAGTTGAATTTAAAAAGGACCCCTTCTGGCACCGCCCTTCTGTATAAAATTTGGTTAGTTTGAAGAAAAAGAATTAAGTCCTTATAATTCTTTCTTTCTTGACGGATTTCAAATGGAATGTCCTTTAAAGTTTTAATGATTGTACTTCCCAGTTTCAGTGGAGTTGCTGATGTTGCTTTTAAAATTACATCTCTGGTCTGTCTTCTTGAGAATCTGACCGTTATTTCCCCAGGCAGGCTATTTTTTTTGGTGTAGTTAGAATACACCCTATACGCTGCTTCCATATCATGCATGATTTCATCCACTTTCAAGCCTGTTGCTGGTGCAATGATTTCACTAAGTAATTTTTTCAGATCCTCATTTGGTGATTCAGGAACTCCCTGAAATCTGAGAACCATATTTGCCTTTTCCATTTGTAGTTGCAGTAAGCGATTTTCCTGGTAATTCTGCTTGTTCATTAGTTCTCCCATTTTTTTCTTCATATTCTTGTTTACAGTGTACATCTTTTTAACTATTTCCTCCGTTTGCTTCGTCTTTTTAATGGTTTCTGTCAGCTGGAGTTGTTGTGATGCGAAGTTTTGGTTGAGTGTGACCAACTGCTGGTTAATACCAACGAGTTGTTCCATCACAGGCTTGATAGTATCCGCTAGGAGCTTCAAGACGTCTACACCCTCTTCCGGCCTTAGACTCTGGCCGCCCGCTGGCTTCATTTTCACTCCTTTCTTCCTCGTGCCCACCATTATGGCGAATTGTTTACAAAAGCCACCTGCTGTTTCACCACCTCTGAAAATCACTTTTGAGATAAATCAGCTCTGGTAAGCCTCTCAAAACAAGTCAATCGCTTGTATTTCCCTGTCCCCCCATTCATGTATGCTGGAGGCATCCCTCCTCTCTCCTGGCTTTAAGATAGGGGGGTGTGAGGGGTTTTCTGCTTATTTCAAAATTCGTTTATGTCTAAGTCACATTATTTGTCAGTCCCATTCGACCTCGGTTATATTATTGCAGTTCTGCTCGATCTCCAGTGCTTGATTCGGTCAGCCCAGCTAGTGCCCAAAGGCCACACAGCGGCAGGACCGTCAGAGCAGAGGGACGCCTCAATTCTCCATCATTACGCCATCGAAGAGGCTACCCCTCAAAAGCCCTATGGCTAGGAGCCCTTCCCTAAGGCTCCATACGGGAGCCGTGTCAGCAGCTTCCCTCCATACTGCTGGTGTGCATGTTGCTCCCCCGAGCGAAGGGGAGAGTGACCACCATCGTTGAGCCAAAAACCAGAAGCAAAACACAACTGCTTGTTAATACATACAGCATCATAAAATACAAAAACATAACAAATCACAGTTGATGTTCAGTCGCACAGTTGACTCTGACTCTTCGCGACCCCATGGGCCGCATCACGCCAGGCTCTTCTGTCTTCCGTCGTGCTCCAGAGTTTGCTTAATTTCATGTCCATTGCCTCAATAACACTATCTAACCATCTCATCCTTTGCCATCCCCTTCTTTGACCTTCAATTTTCCCCAGCATCAAGGTCTTCTCCAGTGAGTCCTTCCTTCTCATTTGGTGGCCAAGGTATCTGAACTTCAGCTTCAGTATCTGGCCTTCTGGTTTTGATTTCTTTTAGGATTGACTGATTTGATCTCCTTGCAGTCCAGGGGACTCTCAAGAGTCTTCTCCAGCACCATAATCTATTCTTCGGCACTCGGCCTTCCTTATAGTCCAACTCCTGCAGCCATACAGTACTACTGGTAATATCATTGCTTTGACCATACGGACTTTTGTTGGCAGGGTGATCTCTCTACTTTTTATTATGCTGTCTAGGTTTGCTATCGCTTTCCTCCCAAGGAGCAGGAGTCTTTTAATTTCATGGCTGCAGTCGCCGTCTGCAGTGATCTTGGATCCCAGGAACATGAAGTCTGTCACTGCTTTCACGAGTTCTCCTTCTATTTGCCAAGGCATGATGGGGCTTCCAGGTCTTCAAAGAGATTTTCACAGATGCCAGCCTCACGGGCTGGGGGGCTGTCCTAGATGGTACCCCTGTTCAGAGACGGTGGTCCATCAAGGAACAAAGTCTCCCTATCAACCTCTTGGAGGTCAGAGCAATTTGGCACGCATTGAATCACTTCAGTCAGTGGATTCACAAACAGCATCTCGGCCAAGGCGTATATCAACAATCAGGGAGGCTCAAGGTCTACCCGCCTGCATCAAGAGGCAATCCGGATCCTTTACTGGGCCGAGAGGAATGTGGCATCGTTCAGGGCCGAGCACATCAAGGGGATTTCCAGCACTCAGGCGGACTGGCTCAGCCGGGAAACCATCCTCGAGGGAGAATGGGCTCTTCATCCAAGGCTGTTCCAGTTTGTGGTGAGCCATTTCGGACGCCCAGTGGTGGATCTTTTCGCCTCGGCAGAGAATCATCAGGTACCACGGTTCTTCACGAGATACCACCATCCGAAGGCAGAAGCGACAGACGCACTGTCTGCTCAGTGGCCTCATGGTCTATTGTACACGTTCCCTCCATTTCCTCTGATTCCGAGAATCATTCGGCGCATTCAGGAGGAGAGTGCGCAAATCATCTTGGTGGCTCCGCTGTGGGCGAGACGCCTGCGGTACTCAGCTCTCCTGGAGCTAGCTGTTCTCCCTCCTCTTCACCTCCCGAAATCGCCGGACATGCTGCGGCAGGGACCAATCTGGCATCCTCATCCGGAGTGGCTCTGTCTAACCGCTTGGAGATTGAGCGGCGGCAACTCTCACAACTAGGATACTCTTCTAAGGTACTTGACACTATCTTGACATCACGTCGTCAATCCACCATTCACATCTACAATACTACATGGAAGGCCTTCGTGTGCTGGTGCAGGAGGAAGAAGGTTGACGCCATGTCTCCCACAGTAGCTGCAGTCTTGGCTTTCTTGCAAGAAGGCCTGGATTCTGGCCTAAAGGCTTCCACTCTTCGCAGACAGACAGCGGCGCTAGCGACCGTTCTACCTTCATTGGGAGGCTATAGGTTGTCGAAACATCCCCACGTTCAACTATTCTTGCAGGGAGCTTCTGTCAAATCGCCCCCTCAGATACATCGGTTTCCGACGTGGAAATTGAGCATTGTCCTTTCAGCTCTCACTAAGCCTCCTTTTGAGCCCCTTAAGGAAGTGGCCCTTAAATGGCTTAGGATGAAGACCTTATTCCTGGTGGCCATAACATCTGCTCGGCGGGTCTCAGAAATCAACGCCTTTTCGGTGAAACCCACTCTGTGCATCTTTCACAAAGATAAAGTTGTCCTTCGGACGGATCCTACGTTTCTACCCAAAGTCTCCTCTTATTTTCATCGGTCGCAGGAAGTTTATCTCCCTATGTTTTGTCCTAATCCTAAACATCCTAGAGAGGTTGTTTGGCATACCCTGGATGTCAGGCGTGCCTTGAAGATCTATATGGTCCAGACGGAGCCGATCAGGAAGACAGACTTTATGTTCATTAACATCGCCTCACCTAGAGCGGGGGACAGGATGTCCAGGACGTCTATCAGCAACGTGCTCAGATCTTGTATTTCTGAAGCGTACAAGACATCCGGAATAGAAGTCCCGCAGGGCATCACTGCTCATTCTCTGCGAAGTGCGTCTACTAATGCAGCCTTGGACAACCGGGCATCGGTTGATGAAGTATGCAGGGCGGCGACTTGGACTTCTATCTCCACGTTCGTCCGGCATTACAGATTGAACACGCTTGCTTCGGCCGATGCGGCCTTTGGAAGAAGGGTTCTCCAGCACATACTGAATTCGACGGATGATGATGACCCACCCATATAGGGACACTGCTCTGGGAGGTCCCATGGAGATGTCCTCCACCTCAGAGGGAGAACGGCCATTGGACACTTACCGTGAAGGGTCCTTCTCCTCTGAGGTCAGGAGGACATCTCAGCCCTCCCTTCTATCATCGTCTTAATGCTTTCTTTCTGGTGCTGGTCTCTTCCTTCTTCCTTTCTGTTCCTCCTGTCAGATCGCCTATCCTTTATAGCGTGCTTACCTGACAGTTGTATTATAGTTCATTCTTACTGTTGGCATGTTTGCCTGAGTTTTTCTTTTATAGGAGAATTAGTTCAGTTAGCATCTTACTGCTGGCGGAGTCCCAGAACTGAGGGGCTGGGCTATTCCCAAGGCGCCAACAGGAAGGGGAAAAAAGTGTTTCCCGCCTCCCTAAAGGAATGATGGGAATAACCCATGGAGATGTCCTCCTGACCTCAGAGGAGAAGGACCCTTCACAGTAAGTGTCCAATGGACGTTCTCTCAGTGAGCTAAAACTGTTGTCAATAGTTCTCTGTGCCATTATTTTTTCTTTAATTTTAAACAAAGCAAGAGAATCACATGCTGTTTTTACAAGTAATATTTCAATAAAAATAATTTGTACATAAAAATTGAATATAACATTGAAACATTTGAATCATTCTTTTTTAGTCAAATATTTTGGTTCAACTATTTATTACTTCTTGGACATTAACATGGATTAGTTCTTATTTTTAATGAAATATAAGTTAAAATAAACTTGGTAAATCAGAATATGCTCTATTTAGGGCACTGGAATATTTTTCAATTCAAATTATTCTGTAAAACCAGTGTATTTGATCATGAAGATGCTTTGATGGAGGTCTTGCAGTTGCAGATGGAATATGGGTTCTGTAGTACTGTTTACAATAGGAAATGCGGTAGCTGTGACACTGCAGAATAGCTAATTGTGTATTCTCAGTCTCCCTTCCAGAAAGCTTAATTATTCTACTAGGAATTGGATGGCATTGGATTCCTGATGAAAACATGGGGGTGGGATTGCGAACAGAATGAAAATAAATTTTAAAATGCTCATTTTATTCAAGTTATACAGTACAGCAGAATATAATAAAACACATTGACCTATGTCTCTAAATTTGTGAACCTATTAGTGGTGAATATCTGACTGTGTGAGGAAAAGCCTACCACTCAAGGCCCTCCAAGAGAGAATATCATTGCCTGATATGAGCTGTTAATGTTGATAGTTTGGAACTAGAGGTGTGTATTCAGAATAAACTGAGCTGAAAAAATACCCCTCCCCCAAATAACTTACCAGTATTTTTTTTTGGTATTTTTTAAAGCCAGATATTGATTGGAGCTGAATTTAGCCTTTCCAAAATGGCCAAGCCATTTGGGATTTTTTGGGTCTGTTGGATAGTCAAAATTAAAGGGCATTTAAAGGGATTGCAGTAACTTTAAATGCTTTCGTGGTGAACTTGCTGCTTGAAGAAGGCACTTAAAGGGACATTGAGCCCTTTAAATGCCTTCAGAGTTCATTTGTGGGATGCGTGTCTTACAGAAGGCATTTAAAGGGACCGTGATCCCTTTAAATGCCTTCCGCCTTCCATTGAAAGCAATGGAGGATGGGGGCACCTTCTCTCGGGCCCATAGAATTGGACCCCCGATCCAATCTTTTTGAAACTTGGTTTTGGGTGTTTTTTGTTTTTTTTGAAGAGAGGCACCAGCACCTATGCTACAAATTTGGTGCCTTTGCCTCAAAAAAGAGCCCTCCAGAGTCCCAGATACCCTGGGTCGATTCTCCATTATACCCTATTGACTATAATGGTCTCCATAAGGTATAATGTAGCCACTTGATTTCCAAATATTTACAGAATCAGAATACCATACTGTTATTGGGATTTGGAAATATCAAGAAATACTGATTTTTTAAAGGTTCATTATACCCAAATCCAAAAAATACTGGGTTTTTGTTCACACCCACTTGGTTGGAACACTTCTAGCTGGTGAGAGTTGTACCTAAATATGATGCCTGTCATTTCTCCTCCTTGTAATGCTGTATAATAGGCAACTTCTGGTAACCAGTGTAGTGTTTAGATCAGTTTCTTCACTTAATTAGACAAGTATTGCAGTTTTGAGGATTAAGCTGCAGCTGATGAATTGTGTGATCTCTCTGATTGTGGAAGCATGTAGATACTTACAGATATAAAATTCTGGGAAATGTTGAAGTCATGGAAGTAGACCTTTTTGGGAAAACTGAGGTACATATAATATTTATTTTTCTTATCAACCTTAAACATATGCTGTTCTAACAACATGAAATGTATCACTTAGTTAACATGCACAATTGCTTTTTTGGCATATTTATGGAATTTAACTGTTAATGCCTTAGTTTTCTACAATCATAATTGTGAAAACAGGCAATGCTAGAGAGAGTGCTGCAAATTGCAGTGCTGTACGCCAGTTTAGCATGTGGCTAATTTTTGTCATCTGATAAGAAGAAAGATAAAAATAGGAAACACAAATGGTTTTGCCAAAAGCCTTCATGCTACACATTTTGTAAAGCATTTTGCTCATTTTTCTTCAAAAGAGATAAGATTTCATAGGACATCTTTTAGTTTTTTTCATATTTTCCTATTACTCTAAATCGGAGAAGAAAGTATTTTGGGGGGATTTTTCCTTTCAATTCACCCCTCCTCTAGGTCTTTATGTCTCTAGTTATGTCTGGAGGTCAGTGAATTTCTGATAAGATGATATTTTGTTCACACTGTGGTGTACATAGAGTGCATGCTGCCTGGATTAGTGCACACTTAGGTTTATGATGAGTGTGAATCATTCTAGAACTGATAGAATTCTTCAGTGGCTTCCTCCCTGTGCATTCAGATAGCATCATCAGTGTACTTGAGAGAGAGGAGAAGGTGTTGGGAGGCTAGAATTTTGTGTCTAAACTGGTACAAGTTTATTAGTAAAGGTTCATGAGTTAAGCTTTGTCAGGAGGCATAAATTTAACTTGTCAGTGAACTCTAATGGTCAAATGGTGAATATGAGATGGAAATTTTTTCCACTCAGGAGTCTCAAAGTGGCGAACAGTTAAAAAGATATTAAAATCAACTTTAAAAAGTACACACACACACACACACACAACACAGTTAAAGAACAAAGTGGGATGAGTGTCGGTAAAGTGAGGCCAAACAAAACAAAATTTTTATCCGTTATTGGGAGACAATGACAGATGTGGATAGATGAGAAAGAGGAAGTGAATCCCACAGTTTTGTTTTGCTTAAGATCCTCTAAAATTTAGACTTATAAAAATTTGGAGTAATGACAGACAAAATGCCCTCTTGATCAGACTGGAAATAGTTCACTGTTTCAAGCAACATCTGTGAATTCTCAAGATTTTTTAAAAATCTGTACACTTCATTCTAAACGTGACTCTGGAGTACAAATCAAAATGTACACAGTGGGGCTAGGAATAGGAAAGGAAGATTGTTTGTCGTAGAAATATGAAACCCCCATGTTTGCAAAAAAATAATAAACCAAAAACTGAAATGTTTTAATTTTTTAAGGAGCTGGAAACCAGAGAAACTACTTGTGCAAGTTCAGTCATTGTTCGTCTGTTTTAGTAGCAATCTCATAAGTGTTGCAAGATCTCAGTGGCAACCAATAATCACCTAACTGATGATGGGAGGAGGGAGATGCTTGAGGGGAAGAAAGGCATTCATGTTTTCTGCTCCAAGCCTCTCCTGTGACTGCTGACCTACGGGGGTGGTGGTGGTGGTGGTGGTGGTCTGGGCTTGGAGTGGAAAGCATATTGAATATGCTTCCTGCTCCAAAGCCAGCTGCATAATGATTTGGATAGTGGGGGCAGTACGAGTCATTCTGCAGTGGCTGGCAGTGGTAGCAAGATGGGATGTCCCTTCTCTATGAGTCCTTGTGGGTTCCCTGCCTCTCCTAAACTGCTTTTAATGTATTTGCGTGTTGTCACATGGACAGGGTCTGGCAGTACTTTTGCTAAGGCAATTGTTTGGTACTCCCTTCCCTGCTGTGCATCATAATGTCTTGCATTAGCTTGCCAAAGGTCTGATTTCCATTTCATTTTTGTTAAAGATCACAGTTACATGATACTTGCTCCGCTGATGGGGTCTGCATGTAATTCCTGGCCATATTGACTGCTTGAGTCATAGTTCTTAGAAGGAGCCAAAATACTGTTTTGTACATTACAGTAAAAGCACTCATGGGGAATGGGTGTGTGTGTCAGTTAATCAAATATGCTAGATACTCAAGCTTATTGCTATGCCTCACCCCCTACCCAGAGGCATCTGCAGCAACCAAGTCCTACCTGTTGGAAATACCATGACAATAAGACCCCACGTCTGGCAGGCCCTCCCTCTGAGCCATGGGCTAATTCTATGCAGTAGATAGACAAGTGTGCCAAGTCCCTGGGAATGCTATAGCAGAACTGGCCCCAGTCAGCTCCATTAGCTTGAGGGGGAAGGACACCCAAGGACAATACCATAGGCAGAGCTGGCTGTTAGACACCTAGCAATGACTAAAGGCATCAGACTGATCTGCCACAGAGGTGAGAGTGGCTCATATCCCCAAAGATACAGTGGCTGAGCAAGAGGAACTTGCCTTTTGGGTAGAGCCAGTTAACTGAACTTTCTTGATAATTTAGGTCATAGATTTATTGTTTTTCTTAAGAAGTCAGTTTCATCAATTTATTTAGGAAGAGATTTATGCCCCTCTTTCCTTTGTGGCTCAAGGCAACTTTTACAGTTCCAAAATTTAAAAATGTATGAAAGACAATAAACCCCATGAACTTTGTTTCCCAGGAAAATGCCTGCATCTTAAATTCTGTTAAAAGCCTTCCCAAATCAAAGCACATTTAAATGTTAAATAAATGGTGCCTCCTCACTCCATGTGGGAGCCCAGTCCACAAGGCGGGAGCCACTGTAATAAAGGAATGTGCTCTGGTAGCAGCCAAGTGAGCCTTCAAGCAGGGCAATAAGTGAAATGAATATGCTCCAGCTGCCTTGAGTAGCTTGAGGAATATTGACCACACAAATTTAAAATCATCAAATGAACTTGTAATAATCTAAGAACACAAACCCATTTCTAGAGGAAGGAAGGTCATCACAAACTATATTTGAGTACTGCAAACTGTTTGTAATCCGAGTAATGTTGTATACAAGTTCCCCCCCACCCCCAGTACCCTAGTACTGGAAAAACATCTGTTGCTGGTTGAAATGGTTTATTCTGGATTCTCAGTCTGTCACTTGATTCCTGTAGATTGTTAGGAAGTTGTATGTGTTTGTACATACACTGTTTTCCATATGCATCAACATATAAAGTTGTTTTATGAGGAGTCAGCCCATCAGTCCATTTAGCTCAGTATTGTCTTTTGACAGGCAGCAGGCCTCCCATACCTTAGAGACAGAAATGTCTTTCTAGCTACCTGCCCACTGAGATCCCTGAGCAATAATTGTGATTGAACCTGGGATTTTGTGCATGTAAACTGCTTTGAACATTTTTCAGAAGAACAGAGAACAACAGTATCCCCCTGTGTCCCAAATACCTTCTCATTGCTGTAATAGGCTGTCATCAGTTTTGGTCAGTTTAACACTAGATAAATAACATTGATAATATAGTTAGACAAATTGAAACTTAGCTACTTTGAATGGTTTGACATGGTGTTCCATAGCAAACACTTTAAACTGCATGAAAAGGTCCATTTATTTCCTTTGTCTCTTAATATAATTAAATGATAATTAATAGACATCAAGGTATGTGAAAATGCTCTTCTCAGGATACATTTGTACATATGCAATTATGATACTGTTGACTAGAGTGCTGGATCTTAAGTATGAAGAAAATAGAAAGAAAATTTCTGAGATGAGTTTCTGTATTCAGCTTCTGAAGATTTTATAATTGGAAGTGTGTGATTGTCCCATAGAGAAGGCAGTGAAAGTAGCACATTTAGAATTTTTAATGTCTCAAATTATGTTTAATACATGGTGTACATTTTTCCTCCCACAGAAATTAGCAGAGTACGGAAAGACATGTATAACGACACGTTAAATGGTAGTACGGAGAAGAGAAGTGCAGAATTACCTGATGCTGTGGGACCTATTGTACAGTTACAAGAGAAACTATATGTGCCTGTAAAAGAATATCCAGATGTAAGTACATTCTTTTAGTGAATCTATCTTCTGACTCTTTTGATGCCTTCTCATGTGGTTTCATTTTTGTCAGTTTTGTTGATCCAAGAATGGAACAGTGAGGTAAGGTCTGATAATTAGAGCTGCCTTTACTTGCTATTTTTTGGTGAGTGTTGCTTTTGATGTTTTTCTTGATTTAGAGTAGGGCTAGCAAAGCAGTCATGGTGCAGGTATATGATGGCTTGTCAAGTAGCATTTAGCTATGGTCAAATCAAAATATACATTTGCATTTTGTTGGAATCTAGATATTGTGCGTGTAATTTTGTCATGGTGCAAAGTCGGTGGACAGCTATATCTCTTCGCTCACAACGGCCAGCATTTATGTGCTCTTGGAACACACTACCTATCATGCAGATGGTCCCCAAGGGCACCAGACAATACTGCTGTGTAAGTGGACAGGCAAAACTTAGCCTGAGTCTCAGATCAGATCTGGCATAGTCTTTTGCTGTTTTTCTCTCTTCTAGAATATGTGGGACTTCAGGAAGTACACTTCAAAGAGCAGTTTGGTATTTTACCTGAATAACATATTTGAAACTTTAATTACTAGTTAATTTCTGTGTAGCCCAATATTTTTTTGAGTTTTCTTAAATAAACATTGTAATTTAGGAGAATTTAATATTACTGTAGTATTTTAGTATCACAGTTTCTTATACTGGACTTGTATTACTGTGAGAATCCTTAGATAGATGGTCATTTAATATTTTCATTAGTTTATTATGCAGTAAGACAGTAAGCACTAACAATAAAATATGATCATGATGAATCTGTTGAAGTAGTATCCAGACATCAGCCTTTCTTGTGCTTGACAAATATCCCTCCCTTGGAAATCTTGTGCCAAGTGGATGTGCTCTTAAGAAAAAGATGAGTGTGGGATCATCCTGTCTCAGCTTTTTTCTCAAATGCTAATAGTATTAGGATACACTCCTCTTTCTTCAGACAACATACTGGACATTTTATTGTAATGCTTTTGTTTCTTCCTATCATTCCTTAGTTACATTCAGATGTACAGTGTTGGTTAGGATCTTAGAAAGTGGAGAACCTGAGAGAAGTGTAATTATTTTTCTCCTGTTCACTTAGGTTATAAGGAAGGAAAGATGCCACACATTCTTGGTTTCAGAACTTTATGGAGGTTGACATATTTTGGCTGATGTAGCTAAAACAAAGTACCTTGGTACATCTTGGATATTGGCTGTAAGGCTTTTGTGAGCTATTTTGCAGATAAGGTCTTGTCGTTCCGCCACTATCTCCCCACCACGGTTGAGACAGTGAGTAAACTCGAGGCTCCATGCACGTCTTCTAGTCTGATTTTGGATTAGTCCACTCAGCTTAGAGGAAGTTGACAGATTGCCCTCAACAGTATGCCCAGCCACGTGCAGCCTTCACCCATGCCCTTCATGGCTAATTAAAGCTGGTCGTGAGGGGTTCCAAGGTGTCCTTAGGGATATTATCAACAAGTCCCTCTCAGGGGGAGTGTTCCCAGGGGCATGGAAGCGATGGTCTGCCCTCTCTTAAAAAAACATCTTTGGATTCAGCCGAATTGGTGAACTGTTGGCTGATGTCCAATTTGCACTATTCCAACCTGGCTTCTGCCCAGGCCATGGGACGGAGATGGCACTGGTCACCCTCCCAGACGACCACCGGAGGCATTTGGATCAAGGCAGGACGGCAATGCTTTTGCTGTTGGTGGCATTGAGCACGGTCAACCATCAGCTATTGACCTACCACCTCACCGACATGGTGCAGGGGCTTGCCTTGAAATGGCTTGTCTCCTTTCTCCATGGTCGGGGACAAAGGGTGGTGCTCGGGGGGAGCAGATGTCCCGAAGGCACTCGCTGATCTGCGGAGTGCCTCAAGGGGCAGTGCTCTCCCCGATGTTATTCAACATCTACATGCACCTCCTTGCCCAGATTGCCTGGAGGCATGGGCTAGGGTGTCACCAATATGCAGATGACACCCAGCTATATCTGTTGTTGGGCAGCCAGTCTGATTCTACCCCAGAAGACCTGGACCGGGTGCTGCGGGACGTGGCTGGTTGGCTTAGACTGAACCAATTGAAATTAAATCTGACAAAGACTGAGGTCCTGTGTCTGAGTTGGAGCAGACCGGGGACAGGGATCCCACTTTCAGCCTTTGATGGTGCACTGTTGGTGCCAGCACCGAGGGTCAGGAGTTTGGGAGTGCTCCTGGATGCCTCCCTAACGGTGGAGGCCCAGATAGCAGCTACTGCCAAGGCAGCCTTTTACCATCTTCGGTTGATCAGGAAGCTGGTTCACTTCCTCAAACGCAATGATCTGGCAACAGTGATCCATGCATTGGTCACCTCAAGATTAGACTACTGCAATGCTCTCCACATGGGGCTGTCCTTGTTGTAACTCTGGAAGCTGCACCTGGTGCAAAATGCAGTGGCCAGGCTGTTGATGGGCCTCCCCATATGGGAGCACATCTAGCCTGTGCTAAAGGCATTGCACTGGCTGCCAATAGCATACAAAATTTGCTTCAAGGTGCTGTTTTTTGACCTTTAAACCCCTATATGGCCTGGGGCCTGCCTACCTGAGGGACCGTCTTTCCCCGCATGTTCCCCAGAGAGCACTGAGGTCAGGGTTGAAAAATCGTTTGGCCCTCCCTGGACCGAAAGATGCCAGACTGGCCTCTACCAGGGCTAGGGCTTTTTCAGTGGTGGAATGAGCTCCCAGAAGATTTCAGGACCCTGTGGGACCTTATATAGTTCTGCAGGGCCTGTAAAACGGAGCTCTTCCACCAGGCCCACGATTAGGAGCCACCAGTATCAACACCAACAGTACCAACTGGATTGTCAAGGCCCTTTTGTTAACACCAACTGCTGTTGGGCTGGATAACTGATGGGGGCCATACTTCGGACCATCCTATCATGGCCACGGGGACGTTACTGGCACCAGCACTTTATCTTACTTGTAAATGCCAACATTCGCTGGATTATGGAGAAAGTAAGAGAGTACCAGAAAAAGATCTACTTCTGCTTCATTGACTATGCTAAAGCCTTTGATTGTGTGGATCACAACAAACTCTGGCAAGTCCTTAAAGAGTACCAGACCACTTCACATGTCTCTTGAGAATCCTGTATAAGGGTCAAGAAGCGACAGTTAGAACAGGATATGGAACAGCTGATTGGTTTAGCATAGGAAACGGAGTATGACAAGGATGTATATTGTCCCCTTGCTTATTTAATTTATATGCAAAGTACATCATGTAAAATGCCAGCCTGGATGATTCAGAAACTGGAATTAAGATTGCCGGGAAAAACATCAACAACCTCAGATATGCAGACGGTACCACTCTAATGGCAGAAAGCGAAGAGGACCTCAAGAGCCTCTTTCTGAGAGTAAAAGAGGAGAACGCAAAGGTTGCCTTGAAACTCAACATCAAAAAACCGAAGATCATGGCATCCGGCCCCATCACGCCTTGGCAAATAGAAGGAGAACTCGTGAAAGCAGTGACAGATTTCATGTTCGTGGGATCCAAGATCACTGCAGACGGCGACTGCAGCCATGAAATTAAAAGACTCTTGCTCCTTGGGAGGAAAGCGATGGCAAACCTAGACAGCATAATAAAAAGTAGAGAGATCACCCTGCCAACAAAAGTCCGTATGGTCAAAGCAGTGATATTCCCAGTAGTACTGTATGGCTGCAGGAGTTGGACTATAAGGAAGGCCGAGTGCCGAAGAATAGATTCTTTTGAATTATGGTGCTGGAGAAGACTCTTGAGAGTCCCCTGGACTGCAAGGAGATCAAATCAGTGAATCCTAAAAGAAATCAAAACCCTGACTGTTCCCTGGAAGGCCAGATACTGAAGCTGAAGCTCAGATACTTTGGTCACCGAATGAGAAGGGAGGACTCACTGGAGAAGACCTTGATGCTGGGAAAGATTGAAGGTCAAAGAAGGGGATGGCAAAGGATGAGATGGTTAGATAGTGTTATTGAGGCAACGGACATGAAATTAAGCAAACTCTGGAGCACGACGGAAGATAGAAGGGCCTGGCGTGATGTGGTCCATGGGATCGCAAAGAGTCGGACTCGACTGTGCAACTGAAGAACAACTGTGATTTGTTATGTTTTTGTATTTTATGATGCTATGTATGTATTAACAATCAGTTGTGATTTAATATATTTTAGTCTTTTAATGTAAGCCACCCTGAACCTGTCTTGGCAGGGAGGGCGGGATAAAAACCAAATTAATAAATTGAAGGCTAAATGTATTGTGTGGTATAAGTTGTCGTCAGTGAGAGCCTACAAAATGTGTATTAGATGCTAGGAACTTTTCTCTGTGGCAGATGAACATTTATTTATTTAGGAAAGTTCTGTGCGAACTTTCCAGACAACCTGCTTGAAGCAGCTTATGAAGTAAAACATAAACAGAATAAAATTTGTTAAAAGTTAACCATTAAATCATTTAAAACCCAGTGGGAGCACAATTCACAGCTTAAAATGAATCTTACGAAACAGTTCTTGGCTAGAAGAAGGAAACTGTAAAAAAAGATTTTAAAAGATCAACCCCTCAATTAAAAGCCTGGGTAAAAAGAAATGTTTGGGTCTGGCACCTGACCGTGATCACTATATCATTTGTATCATTTGCTTGGTAGAACAGCACATCCCTGACTGTGGTCATCATTGCCGAGCCCTGAATAATCAGACAAGCTAACTTTATGTTCCTTGTGGGAATACAGCTTGCTGGTAAAAAGACAAGAAAATATAATGCTCCTATCAGAAAGAGAGACCATCCAACATGGTCCACAGGGTCCAGTTTAAGTGTTCCATCAGTTGATAGCAAATTGAGTAAATGAGCACTCCTGATTGGTAATGCTGCCACCAAAAAGTACTTGGAGGGCTTCTGCTTGGACAGCCAGCTATTGTATGGAAATTCTCACATTCCCAATATGTGCCCTGTGGCCACTGGGAATACTAAATGAAGTGCGCCTGACATTTCAACAAACCTCTATCTGAGGATATGCTTTAAACATGCATTTCTAAGGGACAGATTAGGAGCATTGTAGCTCATATGGAATATGTATATTTGAATATATTTGGCCAGGATAGTCAGAATTTGGGAGAAGAAATCTCCACTTGTGGGATTCACTTCAACATAGAGTACCCTAATTGTTCAAGACAGATAATATGGAACATACAACTCACTCTGGATTGATTCATGTGTAACAGAACAATTGAAAAATGATGTGCATATCTGAAATACGTAAGGCTAAACTTCTCATGTTTCTTTGTATGTTTGCTGCTTAATGTCTTTTAATTTATCAGTTACAATATGTCTTGTAAATTCTAAGTGTCATGTAGGAAAGAGTCTAATCTTCGTGGTCTCTGTGCATCACACCTATGGGATTATGCACCTGCACTGATCCAGATTGGTGATGTACAAAGCTCACAAAGGGATTTTCGCAGCATCCCCTCAGACACGCGCAGGAACCCCACTGCCCAAGGGGTGGGGCGCGGACATCCTGCCAGTTCTCTTCTGATCGTCGTGCTGTTAACAGCTCGGTCTACCAGTTGGTGAGAAAGTACTTGTTTCTCTTTGATTTAACAAAAAAGGGGGTATTTTGTTCAGAAGTGCAGCCACCTCTGGTGGCTTCTTCCCGCTTTTTCCCCTCCCCCCTCCTTTTTTTCTCAGGTGAAAGTGCCTCTCTGAGGCAAAAATTGCCTCTCTGAGGTAAAATTTTTCTACACATTAACGGAGGACTATTTTCTCCTTTTTTTGGGGCCCACTCTTTTATGGCCAAGAAGGGGGGGGGGTTAAGAGGTGTGCCGGCTGTGGTGGCAAACTTGCCATTAGCGACAGTAACACCCTCTGTATCATCTGTCTTGGAGAAGCTCATTGCCCAGAGATTTGTCGGCATTGTTCCAAGTTTTCAAATCAAACCCATAAGAACAGGGCCGCAAGGCTGAGAGTAGCCCTCTGGGAGTCCGCTTTGGCTCCTTTACCTATTGGGACTATGTCATCTGAAAAGTCCTCAGGCACCTGCCCAGCTGATCTTCTATCGGCATCAGAATTATCAATGTCGGTCCAGCCTCCTCGTCCAAAATTGGTGTTGGAGGTGGCTACATCTTCTAAGTGGCCAGCACTGAAACACTCTTCTTCAGCCTCGACACCGCTCAAGAAGAAGAGGAAGGAGAAGCATGACAAAGGAAAGTCAGCTTCCAAAAAGGCCACACATAAGTCTCAGGACATGAGCGGCACTGGCAAGCTACTGGGCTCTGCATTACCCCCTCTTCAGCGGGTGCAACCCAGTGTTGTTGACCCTATTGAACCGGGACTGTCTGTGATATAGATCAACTTACCTGATTTACCTACTCAGCAGCTGAACCCCCCAGTATTGGAAGTTTCTGCCGGTGCTGGGCCTATATTGCCCTTGTCGCCTGATGTTGAGGAAGTGCCCCCACACAGACATCAGGAGGATCGTTCATCGTTGGCCTCTTCCTGGGCAAGTAGGCGCTCCCAGATTGATTTCCCAGATTGAGGGCCTATATTGCCCTCGTTGCCTGACATTGAGGAAGTGCCCCCACACAGACCTCGGGAAGATTGTTCACCGTCGGCCTCTTCCTGGGCAAGTAGGTGCTCCTGGATTGAATTTCGGTATCGATCCAGATCTCCCGGGAGTCGAGATCGTCCCTTTAGCTCTCCTCAGCGGGATGAGCATCGGTATCGACCAGATGACTGCCATCATTCCAGGCCGGGGCACTACTATTCACTGAGACGGGACTTGAGATCGCACTCCCCGATCTACCTCGAACCGCCTGTTTTGTCTCTATGGGAGCATAGGCAGCACATGCCCTACTGGTTCACATCGTATCTGATGTCGGCATCGATGCCGTGGATGACACCTTGGCCGCACTCCGACTGGGACAGGAGGTCTCGTCATTCCCGCTCTCCACAGCAGAGATCCAAACCCTCTGCAACGGTGTCTAAGCATCCAGAGGAACCTTACCGTCCTCTCTCTCCTTCAAATCTCGTGCCGTCTGTAACATCTCAGGCTGCTCTGAGACCAACCACCCCTATCCGAGTAGAGGAACCGCCTTTGCCGCCGGCGCCATTGTTGCCCTTGGGTTCTTCGGACTCCAATTCCGACACCAATGCTTCTGAACGCCCTAAATCACCTGAGGATCCACCAGATCCTGCTGTGGCATCCCACTCGCCTATTTCCCCTTCTGAAGACGTCTCTTCTTATAGGAATATGATCAAGCGGATGGCCCATTCGCTGGGTCTCTCGATTGTCCAAACTCGACCGTCAGTTTCTTTGCAATCTGTAACACCTCCTTACACTTTTATTTCTTGTTACCTAGTCTTTAATCCTGTCTTCCCCCTATTCTTCACTCCAGTTATAGAAGCTTAGTTTGAAGCTAGCCATTACTTCAATGGCACTTGCTTCCACCACAGTGAGGGAAGACTCCTTACAGAGGCTAATGGCGTCCAATGACTTGTACAGGTTTCTTTCGGAGGAGGAGTCCTTTCCCCTCTTGGATGTTGCAGCCACCTCTGAGGTCTGTGGAGCCAACGTGACCCTTGATGGGTTTGATCTGGCAGTCAGTAGCAGCTCCATCCAACACATCTAAAGAAAGTGTACCAGAATGGAGTGGGGCCAATGCGCTAAATCTACTGCCAGGGCATGGCAGCAGAAGGTGGGCTCGGCTGAACATTTGACCCTTGTGAAGCTTGCAGGAGGCCTGCTTACTGCTGAGAGCTGCAACTCTGTAGGGAAACTCAGTCCCTCTGCAATCCAAGCTCCAGCATTGGGATCTCACTCAGAGCAGGTCAGAGCTAACCTGTTTACCGCTCCTCCAGCGGCACATCAGAAATCGATGCCTTCAGCAGATGGGGGAAAATAGTCATTCTAGCTCTAGACTCTGCTCCCCCATCCCCAGAGAGACCCATGCCTAAACCTTAGAAAGCCAGAAATAGCTCCCAGTGGCCAACAAAGGCTGCACAGAAAGCCCCATTCTGCCATAAACAACCACGTGCATCAGTTGAAGGGGCGATAGATTCTTCCTCTGATTTCAACATGGAGGAGAAAGAGGAGGGGGAATTCCTCTCAGATGAAGAGGAAACTATTTTACCCAACCAGGCAGCCAAGTTCTTTAAGCAGTAGCACTTGAGCAAGACCATGTCTGCCCTGGAATTTCAGGAATCCCTTCTGGAGGAGGAGCAGCCACAGTCCTCTTCCAAGAGAAAAAAGCGTCCTAAAGACAGTGAGGAGTTTTTTTCCCAGGGTGAGCAAAATGAAAAAAGCCTTTCCCTTCCTTGAGTTTTTTTGAGACTCAGCCTAAGGCAGAATGGGAAAAGCTCCTAGTCAACAAACAGATCCTGGTCTAAATCAATAAACTCCACGCCCTTCCCTCCTTTAACAATGAGTTCCTGCAGGTCCCCTTGGTAGCTGCCCCGATTTAGGCCCTTCAGCCATCTGGGTTTCTGTCGGAGGATGGTCAGGACAGTGTTTGGAACAGCATCGATAAGAAGGCAGAGTTCACCCTAAAGAAAGCACTCAAGACCGTAGCCTTGTCCATTAGGGCCAACACTGTCATTTCTTTAGTCTGAAGAGCCTCAATAGTCTGGGCAAGTAAGCTGATTTAGTTACTCCCAGGAAATAATAAACATCTCCAAAAGGACGCAAACAGATTGCTGAAAGCAGTTGACAACATGGTCTCATTTTCCTCTGATGCCACCCTGGACACCCTAATATTCTTTTCTAGGGTAATGTTGATTGCTGCTGCTGCTAGGCAAACCCTATGGCTCATGGAAATATTAAATAGCACATTATCAATATTAATAATGAACCATTAAAAAGCATAAGATAACATTGAGTAGCCTAAAACAGTTTACAACGGTCTTCAGGCTAGAAACAAACCATAGAAACAACTATAATAGATGTAACCCCTCAATTAAAAGCCTGGGTTAAAAGAAATATTTTGGTGTGGCACTTAAAAGTCATAGCCTGGCAAGCCTCAAGGCATTCCGAAGGCAAGGTTCTACTACTGAAAGCCTTGTCTCTTGTTAGCTTGTAGGGAAAATCCTAGCTGGTATACTGAACTGTATAGAAAGGTGGTCTTTCAAGTACCCTGGCTCCAGGACATTTAGGGCTTAAAAAGAACAAACCTGCACTTTGGCAGGCAGCCAATGCATATTTCTCAGCATGGGGAGGATATGATCCTTGTATCCAACACTAGACAGTAGCCCGCCTGCCATGTTTTGGCCCAGATGAAGCTTCCAGACTGTCTTGAAAAGCATCCTCACAGACAGCATTACAGTAATTTAACCTGGATGTGATCAGAGCATGGGTCACCATGGCCAGATTATACATTTTGAGGTACAGCCTAGCTGGTATCAGGTAAAAATGATAAAAGGTGCTGTGTGCCAAGAGGAGACATGCACCTCTAAACTGTAGGCTGGGATCTGGCACCATCCCCCTACTATGAACTTGCTCTTTCAGGGGAGTACTGAACATGCTGATTTCATAATGCTTGACCAGGCTGTCATTGACCAGCCGTATCTCAGTCTTCAGTTGTCTTCCAGGAAGTAATATAGCGCAATTATAGTGCAGTATCCAAAAATGTGTGGATAGCAGCTTTTGGTAGAAATGTTGTTCAGTGGTCAACAACAACCTTGTATAGTAAGGGCTGCTGGCTACTGTGTAATGCAAGGATTCCCAACTGTGTTGAGCTTGCAGGAAATCCTGGAATTTTATGAAAAGACAAGAGGCGGGACCCGCAATACACATGGGGGGGAAGTATTCCCTACAGCTCCCGGCCTGCAGAAGCTGGAGACGCAGCAGCAGGTGAGCCCAGCCTTCTCCCTCCCCCCACTGGAGGCGGCAAGGCTGGCCCACCAAGTTTTCTCATCCCCCCGTTTCCCAGCAGCCGCAAGGCCGGCCCACCAAGCTTTCTCCCTTCCCCTCCCTCCCCAGCAATGGTGGCGGTGCGCCTGGCCTGCCAAGCTTCCCTCCCCAGCGGTAGTGAGGCTGGCCCGCCAAGCCTTCTCCCACCCCCCATCCCCTGTGGCGGTGGTGGTAGCGAAGTCTTCTCAGAAGGGAATGTTCCTTTATTTTGGGGGGTTTTAAGTATCCCCCTATAGCTTTTTTGTACAGTTTTTAGATTTTTCTGCACATCTGGGGATTGCCCCAAATGTGCAGGAAAATCTCCCTGCTCCCCAGGTGCCCCTGATGTGCGGATTTAGATATCCGCATGCGGGGGGCATCTTGGCTATTAGATATATAGATAATAAGCACTGCCACAGAATTGCGATCACAGGGAACAGACTAACCACAACATGGCTGCCACAAGATGGGGCCAATCACAAAACGTTGGGAGGTTCCAAGTCTCTCATTCTCCCAAATCTGGTATGAGCATCCCAAAGCGCCCCCCGCCCCCCCTTCAGTTCAATACATTTTGGAATTTGGATTTTATCCTCAAGGAGCAACCAGGTACTTGGAAACAGGCAGTAGGGGGCAGGAAAAAACCATTATGCTAGTGCATCACACTTGGCAGTCTTTAGAAACCAAAATAGCAACACAGAGGCCCATGTGAAGATCACCATTATCTATACACAGTGTATATCAGTGCAACAATGACTTTTGATGTTTATTAGTAAAAACACAGGAAGAGAAAGAAAGATGAGCAACTGCCCCATTAATCTTTAAAGAAGTGGTAGAGGGTGGGAGAGAGCAGCAGAATGGTTGTCCGTTTTTGTTGTGATCCTGAAGGAGCAGGTTCCTATACAGTGGTGCCTGATAATCTGCCATAGTCACAATTAAAAGAAGGCAGATTTCTTGTAAAGTTGGACTTCTAGAAGAAATATTATCCACTTTTGTTACTTCTATGTGAGTGAAAGAGAATTATAGTAAAGGTAAAGGTTTCCCTTGGTCGAAAGCTAGTTGAATCTGACTCTAGGGGGCAGTGCTCATCTCCGTTTCCAAGCTGAAGAGGCAGTGCTGTCCGAAGACATCTCCATGGTCACGTGGTTGGCATGACTAAATGCTGAGGCACATGGAATGCTGTTATCTTCCCACCAAAGTGGTACCTGTTTACCTACTTGCAATTTCTTGCTTTCCAACTGCTAGGTTGGCAGGAGCTGGGGCCAGAGTCAGGAGCTCACTCTTTACGTGGCACTAGGGTCTTGAACTGCTGAACTACAGACCTTCTAGTATGCAGCTCAGCATCTTAATATTTAAGCCACCGCAGCCCCAAGATAATTCTAATTCAATGGCAAAATTGTGATTATTGCCACAATTATATGCACCTTTCTGAGCTCAAGCTGCTCCTTTCCCCATTTTATCCCAACAACCCTAGAGATACATTAGGCTTCAGTTCAGTTCAGTTCAAAGTTTATTTTGATACAAGATCAATAACAATAAGGACAAAGATTTTAATAAATAAATAAATGAGGACATTAGGCTAATTTGAGTAATCCAGGAAGTGCCATGGCTCTGTGAGTATTTAAACTCAGATCCCGTACATTCCATATTTAACTTTAGATGTTGGCAGTGAAGGGGGGGGAGGCAGCACAGCAAACAATGGGGCCGCATGCCTTAGCAGGCAGCCCTTGAGCACATAGTTGAAATATTGGATGGATGTTCATAAAAAGTGATCAGAAGTATGTTTTTCTTACCCAGAGTTATGCTTATTGTTCCAAACCTACTACTTTATACATCAGTTTAAAATGTGAAGTTCTGTGGTATTGGTACAATGCCAAGTGGCACAAAAGGTGGTGTCACTTTTTCATAGTGCTTCTGGCAGTAAAAGAGTCAGTTACAACTTTCAAAATTTTGACAGTTGCCTATATTTAAGCTGTTAAAGTTTGCATCTGTATAGGCTGAATCAAATTAATATTTTAGATAATTACAAATCTAATAAAGTGCATTGTTTATATAAAATCTCAGTTGCATTCTGTGGCTCCTTATCAAAAAGCCTAAGAACGCAGTAATGATCACATCTAAAACAGCTGGTCCTTAGAGTATACTGAAGCTGAAAGGCTAGCATACAGCTTGTGCATGTGTCCTGTCTGTTTAAGTTGTTTAAATGATACAGGAGAGTGATGAAAATACATACTCATTTGGAACATGATGACAAAGTGGCATATACATATTTGAATAACAAGAATACAGTTAACATGTTTAGCTAAAGAGACTATATTTTCTCTGACTTAGTATGTAATGTGTATGTAGAAGCATTATGCTCTTCACTTACTGAAAAGCTGTATATCAGCACAACTGGGCAATACATTATTTGTATCTCTAAATTGTAACAATCTGCAGAAAGTTGCTTTAAGTTGCTGCATGTTCAGTAAGGCTTTCACCCTGAGGACCAGTGCGCCTTTCCTTCTAGACATACAAGACTAAAAGTTACCTTGGGCTACAGGACTAAAATCTTCAAACCTAGTATGGCAAATGAGAACTGTGTTTGTATTTTTTGTGAGTTAGACGTCCACACTGTGAAGGCTGTATAATATGACTCTTATCCTTGTATGTTTATGGTTTTAACAGAAACTCCTTGTTGCCTCAAACAGCTGAGCACTTGCTAAGTTGCAAGACTACTTCTAAAAAGTGTACATTAACATTCCAGTAATTACGAACTCTGGAAAAGCTCCAACCCAGAGGTATCATCATGCATACCCTGTACCAAATTCTGTAGAATAGGATCCAGAGACTGTTGACAGCAGCTGACTGAGAGGAAAAAAGGAAAAAATGAGACTCAGAGCTTATGAGGATACTGGACAAGAGAGATTTTGCGGGATGGCTTGGAATTTCAGATCCCCCTCCCCGTATGCAGTTTCTCACAGCTCCTTTTCTGCTTATATAGTCTGTGCATAGTCTGGCTGGTGGGCAACGTGCCTTTCCCATATCTCTTTAGCTTATTTTTTCCCCTCACTGGGCTATTTTTAAGGTTTTGTGTCGTCGTCGTGTGTCCCCCCCCCCCGCTTTCATTTATTTACAAAGCCACTTTTTTCTAAATAGCTGTGGAATTGTCCACGTATGTAGAGAGCCCTGCCTGGTCTGTAGATCATCTGCTTTTGTTAGACACTTAACTATTAGATATAACATGACGCTTTCTGATTCACACCACATTTGTGCAGGTAATCATACATTATCTGCCTTTACCTGCTACTTGGGAAGAATGGAGTTCAGGAAGAGTACTGCTTTATGTTTCCCCAAGCAAGATTTTAGGAGGTGATTTTGGAAGAGGTGATTTTGGAGGAGAAATCCTGTTCTGTTCCTGGTATGGGCTTATTGTCCAAGTCTATAGCTTCTTGGCTGCAACAACAAACTTATATGCACTTGGCTGCATGCAAGAATTGTTGCACATTGACCAAATAATTAGTGTTAGTTTGTGGTGTTGGGGAGTTTGCCTCCTCAGAAAATAGCATATCTTTAAAGCAGGGAAGCACAATTTAAATCTTAGAGTAGCACTGTTATTTAATCAATTGTAACCATTCTAATTTGGGATAAAAGCACTCTGATGGCACAACTTGATTTTATCTCTTTGTTAATTTCTGTCTTGCTTATGCTGAGGAAGATACGAAAAGTTTTCTTAAGGTTATGTTATGCAATATATGAGTCATGAAATCAGGATCTTCTGCAACTTTTAGAAGGTTAAAAGTAGCTGTAGAATTATCAGATAGCACGGAGCTATGGCACTGAGGAAGGTTAAATGTTACAGTGTTCCTGTGCTTTTAAGCCCCCTCAAATGTTGGATGTTCTATGTGAGGAAACTTTTGAACTTTGTCCCCTTCTCTGAAAATTATGCTACCTCATAGTGCTTCTGTGGACTATGTACAGAGTGCTACATGCCAGCGGCTGTGTACTGACTATTGTGTAGTTGCGATATACCAGATCTTATGATCAGATGTTGCAAGATCTACCCATGTTAAGCCATAGTGGTGGGTTTTTTTTACTTTTTTACCTTCCTCTCTGTCCCAGATTCAAAGCTGGATGTCTAGTTGCAATTAAATCATGACCTTTTCAAAACAAAATCCCTAGAAGATGCACTTACAGCTTTTAATTCTATTATTTATAATTTTCTTTTTGCAAAATCACTTAATTCTAAGACTCAGAAATATTCGGCCAATTCATGGTTTGATGCTGAATGCTGCCTTGTTAAAAGTAGATTGCACCAGTTATTTCAACAGTTTCAATTGGGTTCCCTTTCATGGAATCCCTTTTTGTACTTTTAAGTTAAAGAGGGATTGTCACTTAGTGTTAGCCCAAAAGCAGCATTCCTTTTATATGAAGAAATGGTGCCAACTTTATAATGCTACCAGAAGCAATGATGATAGAACTTTCTGGTCTCTGGCAGCCGGCCTTAACTCTTTAACTGGAGCCTTCTCTAGCTGTAACATCCCAGTGTGGAAATGGAGAGGTTACTATGCTGATCTTTTCAATGATTCATCTTTATGTGATTTTACCAATTCCATTTCAACACCTTCAGATGTGCCCGATTGGCCCCCGTCTCTTATGGGGAAATAACTGAGCTTATCAACTCCCTTAAATCTAATAAGGCCCCAGGCCCGGATGGCATTCTGACAGAGGTCCTGAAGAGGGAGAGAGATTCAGAAACCTTTAATGGCATAAAAGATCCTGAAGGATAATATTGATTGGTGGTCAGACTCTCTTGCCCACCCCTTTACATTGATTGATGAGTATGGCATTCTACTTGACTCTTGGTTGAATTCTATAATAGTTCCTTTTTTAAAAAAAGGCAACCCCAATAATATTGACAGTTACAGACCTATAAGCCTACTATCTTTTCTAGGGAAGCTCTATGCTAAACATCTTAAAAAACTAACTGAATGAATGATTGAGCACAATCTCCCAGGCAGAGAACAAATAGATTTTATAACAAACCACTTGATTTTGGATTATTGCACTATTCTAGCCTTCTTAGCCAAGAAATCCTCATACCATTTAGGTGGAAAGCTTTATGCTGTTTTTATTGATCTACGCAAAGCTTTTGACTTCCATCAGTAGACTTCTGCTGTGAAAGAAATTACATAATTTAGATATTGACCAACACCTTTTGTTTCTGCTTCACAAATTTCAATCTGCAAATACTTGCCAGATTAAATTTGATGGAAGAGGGTCCCTTACCCATAAAATTCCTACAAACAAGGGTGTCTTTTGGCTCCCTCTTTCTTTAATCTTTTTCTTTCCGATCTTCCCTTATGTTTAGTCAAAATTGATGGCCACTTCCCTAAATTAAAGACCTCCTCTGTATCTATTCTACTTTATGCGGCTGATGCTGTGATTCTTTCTTACACCCGGGCGAATGCGCCTACTATCGGAGGTCACTGCTTATTGCAGTCAGAACTCACTGCTTATTAATTTCTTTTTAAAATAAATATATTTTAATTTTCCAACACAAAAATACAACAAAAAAGAGCTTAGTGGTCTTCTCTAAATCCTGGAAGCGCATTTGCTGGGGAATTGAAGGAAGAGAAACCAAGCAGGTTAAATCATTCAGATATCTTTGCGTTTGATTTCATTATAATTTAAAATGGTGCTCTCACTGGGTTCACTCTCTCAGTTTGGCCAGGCATAAGATTGTGGCTATAACACTTTTTTTCTCCAAAAGGCAATCAGTACATTCCGGCTGCCCTCCAGATTTTCCAGGCTAAGGTTATCTCATGCCTGCTGTGTGGATCCAAAATTTCAACAAAGAAGATGAACATATAAATAGTATTTTTTTTATGCAGGATCCTTGGTCTTCCCAACTCTGTAGCTTATTCTACTATTTGTGCAGAGCTGGCATTCATTTTATTGAAACGCAGGTGTGAATCACTGCAATTAAATAGTGGCTCTGTCTTTATTTTAGCCTACCCCCCCAACAGACTTATTGCTCTCCTCCCGACAGACTTTTATCTCAAAATGGTCTCAATCTATAGTATCAAAAATTAAACCAATTGGTATTGATCTGGACTCTCTGGCTAATTACAGAGAAATGGCCATTTTTCAGATCATACGAAGGAGGATATGGGACATTGAAGCCCAAGTAATTATTGCAGGCAGCTCTGGAGTGTGTTCCCCTTGTTTCCTCGGCCTCCCCTCACTACAAGATTCTATGGCTCAGTATTTTTCTAATTTGATTATTCCTTTACGTTTTAGAGCCTTTATCTTGGCTAGGTTTAATTTATTTCCTTCAGCTGTTTTGACAGGTATATACAACGGTACACCCCCCCATAAGGGTAGAGTTTGCACCTGCTCCTATAATGAACCTGACTCTGTGCAACATATCCTCCTTTGTTGCCCCCAGTGCTCTTTCCTACGACATCACTTGATTTGTCCTCTTTTGCCTCCTGCAAAGATGGTTGATAATGAGTTTATCTTCTTGCTTTCCAATAAATCCCCTGAAATCATTGCATCTGTAGCCGAGTTCCTCTCATGGTATGGAAGCTAAGGGCAAGTACTTTTAACACTTAGTTTTGGGTTATGTTATTCTGAATCTGACTGTTTATAACCTTTTCCTCTACTACTGTAGTATATACTGTGGTTTTATCTTATTTTTATGTTTCTGTAATTCTATGCCAGTAAAAGTCTATGATGATGATGATGGTATTAAGTTGCCTATAAATGATGCATATTGTGTTAAACAGTAAAATAAATTTTGGCAAAGAGAGTATTGCATATATTTCCATTTTTCCTAAATTTCCAGTTCTTTATGGATTCAGAATTTCCAGAAACTTCATGTGTTTTGTCTTGGGAGAAAAGCTGTCGTGGTGATCTATTCTGAGTGGCCAAAGGTTGATCCCATGGTTGATCCCATTGTTGTTTTGCATCATCTTGTTCTCCCTCTGAGGTGGAGGCCATCTTGTGGGTGATTCCCGTCCATCACTCAGGGAGGCAGGATCAAATCTAAGTGTTTCCTGTTTCCTGTGGTGGGAGTCACCCTCAACTCAGTTTCTTTCCTGCCTCAGTAGGGAGAGCAGCTAGGAGTAGGCTTTGCCTAAACCTTTTTTTCTCTATTTTGCTCAACTTCTTGGTTTCACTGTTCCTGTTACTATATCTTTTTATTCCTTATATTTATTCCTTCTAATCTATCAAAAAAAAAAAAAAACACCCTCCCTACCTCTCCTCCTTTTTTCTCCAACTTGAGAGAGTTCTTCTTTCACTTCACTCTCTGTGTTAGGCAATGGCGCTCCGGAGAGAGAGTGACGGTTTTCTCTCTTCTGGAGAGTTAGAAAAACAAGAACGGAGGAGAGAGAGAGCGACTTGGAAGAGGGCCGTGGAAGTGCAAGGCTCCAAACCATCTGAGTTCAACGAGGGTGCGAAGCGCGCCAAAAGCTCCCTTTCCCGCGCTCAGCCAGAGCCCGCGCAGACAGCGGCTGTTTTAAATGAGGGAATTGGATGGCAGAGCCCTAGCTCAGCCAGGGAGCGACCCGAGACTGTATGTCGTAGTGGGTCCGACATTGCAGCGATCGCTTCAGCGGAGGCTGCCCAAGGGGACGAAGGGGACGATGACTCAGAGACCGGTAACCTTGACGACTCCAGGTCCACCCCCTTTCCCCCAGAGCAATGTCTTTCTTTAGAAGGGCCATGAGACAGGAAATAGCCCGTTATTGCAAATCGGGAGGTTGCTATACCCGCTCACGTTCCTCCTCCTCCTCCCCCTCCCCCTCTCCTCCAAGGCATAAGAAACAGAAAGCCTGGCGCACTAAAGCTTCCCAGAAAAGCTTTCCTGGTGATCCCCAGGAGGAACAGGGAGGAGACGCTTCTAATACCCATAGCGAAAAAGAGGAGGGGGATTTTCCTCACACGATGAGGAAGAGGAAAAGATTCCTATAACCTCTGAACAATCCTGTAGGTTTTTAAAACTGAGGACCTACATTACCTTCTATCCAAGACAGTTTCTGCTCTTAAGATACAAAATTTACTAAAGTCAAGAAATAAGAGCTCTGATGAACAAGAGCAACAAGAGGGATCAGAGATCACTGATGAATTCTTCCCTCCAGACGAGTTGTCTGAAAGAGCTTTTCCATTCCCTAACTTTTATATGCGCAAGGTTAAGGCAGAGTGGGATAAACCACTGTCTAGTAAACCCATTCCAGGCATTATTAAGAGATTGTATCCCATAACCTCTACCACTTCAGATCTTTTACAGATTCCAGCCGTAGACGCCCCTGTAGCGGCTCTGCAATCATCTGGTCTTCTACAAGAGGATGGTCATGGCAACTTGAGAAATAGTCTGGATAAGAGATGTGAGTTTGCTCTCAAAAAATCACATGAAGCCTCTTCTTTAGCCATCAAGGCGTCTTCAGCTGCATCCACAGTCTCAAGGGCTTCCATAGTATGGATGCGGAAATTAATTCAGATGCTGCCTGAAAATAATTCCAGACTACTTGAGGGAGCTAACAGAGTCCTTAAAGCCATCTCATTTACGGCTGATGCCACCCTAGACACTATGGTGTTATCTTCTAGAGCTATGGCATCATCTGCAGCAGCCAGACGTTTAATATGGCTACGCTCTTGGCCAGCTGATTACCAATCCAAAGCAATAGTTTCAGCGTACCCATTCCAAGGGAACAAATTATTTGGAGATCCATTAGAGAAGATCTTAGTTGAAACTCGTGATAAAAAGAAGGCACTTCCAAAATACGTGCGCTCAGGAGAAAAGAGATCAATGAACTTCCCTACCACTTCTGCTTCTTCTTCTAGACCATACCAGTCCACGCCCAGACCACGACAGGACTACAGGAGACAAGCTTGGAGCAACAGCAACAATAGCAAGCAGTCCTTTCGTAGGGGAGGATTTAACAATAGGTTCCCAAGATCATATGGCAACAGACCAGATAGAGCCGAAAGGGAACCCAAGAACCAAAAAGCATGACTATCTAACCCCTCCAGTGGGGGGACGCCTGCTTCTCTTCAGTCAAGCATGGGTCAACTCACATCCAGATGCCTGGACAAAAGACTTAATCCAGGAAGGCTACAAAATAGAATTCCACTCCATGCCTCCTCTACGCTTCATCATGTCTCCTACACACCAAAACCCCATCAAGAGGGACAGAACCAGAGATGCAATACAACACCTCCTCGACATACAAGCCATAGAACATGTACCCACAAGCGAAAGGATGACCGGTGTGTACTCCATCTTTTTCACTGTACCCAAAAAGAACGGAGACTGGAGGGCCATTCTAGATTTAAAATTCTTGAACAGATATGTAGAGCCAAAACACTTCCGAATGGAGACACTGAGGTCCATAGCAGAAGCACTACAACCTCAGGAATTTCTCTCTTCTATAGATCTAACGGAAGCATATCTACACATCCCGATCTTCCCTCCTCATCGCAGGTTTCTACGTTTTTGTGTGAACGGGGATCACCTACAGTTCAGGGCGCTCCCTTTTGGCCTCGCCTCGGCTCCAAGAGTATTTACCAAAGTACTCATTCACGTGATCGTCTGCCTCAGGGAGAAAGGAATTCATATTCATCCGTATCTCGACGACATTCTGGTCCGGTCCCCTTCCAGACAGCGATCCAAGAGGGACACGGACATGACGATCCAATGTCTACAGGACTTCGGATTCATAGTAAATCTACAGAAGAGTTCACTACTTCCCACTCAAAGATTGGAACATCTAGGTGTAGTCCTGGACACTCGAGCTACAAAACTGTTCCTACCGCACAACAAGGCAAAGAAGATACAGGACATGGCCAGACAAATTATAAAGGCAAGAACTTCATCCCTATCTGCCCTAACCAAGATGATGGGATTGATGGTATCGACACTCGACTCACTCCAATGGGGACGGTTCCACTCAAGACCATTGCAGATGTTCATGCGTCCATTCCAGAATTCTATTGCCCTCAAGATGGACTTCTCGCTGAAGGTACCACTACAAGTAAAGGTGAGCCTCAGATGGTGGTCAGTTCTTCACAACTTGACACAGGGCAAGACATTCTGGATCCAAGACTGGATACAGATTTTCACGGATGCCAGCTTATCAGGGTGGGGCGCAACATTAGCTCACAACCCAGTTCAGGGAACGTGGTCCAGAACGGAGTCCAAGCTACCCATCAACCTTCTGGAGCTGCGAGCAATCCGATTGGCTCTTCTGTGTTTTTCCCCTCAGATCAAGGGACGCCATGTTCTGATCAGGACGGACAATATATCTGCAAAGGCATACTTAAACAAACAGGGGGATCACGATCCCTGGCCCTACACAAGGAGGCAATCCAACTCCTCACATGGGCAGAGAACAACCTGGCCTCAATCAAGGCGGAACACGTACAGGGCATAGTCAATCTTCAAGCAGACTGGCTGAGCCGACGAACGATCAAGGAGGGCAAATGGTCCTTACACAGGAAGATCTTTCAGGTGATAATCTCCAGGATGGGACTTCCACAGGTGGACCTGTTTGCCAATCAAGACAACAGTCAACTGACACGATTCTTCACCAGATACTTTCACCCCAAGGCGGAAGGCACGGATGCCCTTCTTTCCAGTTGGCCAGCTGGTCTTCTTTACGCATTTCCTCCAATTCCAGTCTTACCAAAACTACTTCGGAAAATAAGACTGCTGAAGGCGGAAGTCATTGTAGTGGCACCATACTGGCCACGTCGTCCGTGGTTCTCCTCACTTCGGGAGATGGCAGTGGCTCCTCCTCTCAAACTACCGGTCTCAGAAGATATGCTAACTCAGGGATCAATCTGGCATCCCAATCCAGGTTGGTTCTGTTTGACCGCGTGGAAATTGAGAGGAACAGGCTTACCAAGCTAGGCTACACAAGTTCTGTTATTGATATTATGATGGCATCAAGGAAGTCATCTACTACAAAAATCTACAACACTACATGGAAAGCATTCGTTCGTTGGGGCCGTCGGAAGAAGATTGATCCACTACACCCGAGGATTGGCTCGTTGCTAGAATTTCTACAGGACGGCAAGGCTAGTGGTCTCAAAGCAACTACACTTAGAAGACAGGTGGCGGCACTAGCTTCGGTCTTGCCACGTTTTCAAGGTGTCTCAATTTCACAGCACCCTCACATTGTCCGTTTCCTGAGAGGAGCTTCTCTATCTGACCCTCCTCAGGCTCATAGGTTTCCAACATGGAGACTTAACACAGTCCTTACTGCACTTACCAAGCCTCCTTTTGAGCCATTGAGGAAAATCACACTCAAATTTTTGAGGATGAAAACTCTGTTCTTAGTAGCCATCACATCAGCAAGAAGAGTCTCCGAGCTGGGAGCTCTATCAGTGCAGAAAGAGCTGTGCATTTTTCACAAGGAAAAAGTGGTACTAAGAACAGATCCTACCTTTTGCCCAAAGTTGGGTTCCAAGTTTCACAGGATGCAGGAAATATGCCTGCCATCGTTCGTGCCACATCCTACTCACCCAAAGGAGAAGATGTGGCATACTCTGGATGTAAGACGGGCCCTCAAATGCTATATTCTCAGAACAGCACCATTTAGAAAAACAGAATCTCTGTTCATCAACATCTCACCTCCACACACAGGGAGGAAGATGTCAAACTCGACCATAAGTTCTACCATTCGGTTATGCATTGCTGAAGCCTATAAAAGCTTAAACCAAAGAGTTCCGGATGGCATCACTGCCCATTCCCTACGCAGTGCGGCCACTAATGCGGCCTTTGCCAATAGGGCTTCAGTAGAGGAAGTATGCAAGACTGCTACATGGTCTTCATTGTCGACATTTATCAGACACTATAAGATAAACGTGTTTGATTCTGCTGATGCAGCCTTTGGGAGACGGGTTCTTCAATCTGTCCTTTCTCTAGATGACGACCTTCCCTCCCAAAATTAGGGACACTGCTCTGGGAGGTCCCACAAGATGGCCTCCACCTCAGAGGGAGAACGACCATTGGTTACTCACCGTGAAGGGTCCTTCTCCTCTGAGGCTTGGAGGACATCTTGGCCCTCCCGGGTCGTCAGTCCTTCCTGATGATATGTATATAGTTGTTCTTTCTGCTGTGTCTACGAGTACAGTTTTCCTTTTCATAATGTCACTTACTGTTGACTTACAGAGTTTTCCAGTTCTCTTTCTACCTTTTAGAGAGGTTTTTATTGCTTTCGGAGTCCCAAAACTGAGTTGAGGGTGACTCCCACCACAGGAAACAGGAAACACTTAGATTTGATCCTGCCTCCCTGAGTGATGGACGGGAATCACCCACAAGATGTCCTCCAAGCCTCAGAGGAGAAGGACCCTTCACGGTGAGTAACCAATGGTCGTTCTAAGAATGTGGCAAATTAATTTTGAGAATAAAATGGTTTTCTAGTCCTTAGAGGTTGAGGTTTCTGTGGAAGTTGATCATATGACTCCTTGAGAAATTCTGTACCTAATTAACTGTATGTATATCTTACTGAGCCCTGACTTGGATAGCACAGGCTAGCCCATTGTCATCAGATCTTGAAAACTAAGCAAGGTCAGCCCTGGTGGAGACCACCAAGGAAGTCTAGAGTTGCTACGCAGAGGCAGACAATGGTGATCCACCTCTGAACACCTCTTGCTTTGAAACCCCTGTAGGACTGCTATAAGTGAGCTGCAGTTTGATGGCATTTTTAAATGACGTTAATAGAATATAAATCTGCATAATTACTGACTGCATCATGTTTGTTCTTTGTACTTACAAGCCAGTCATGCCCTATACAGTAACTCTTAGCCTGAACTTCATATGTCTTGATTGTAATGAAGGGATTCTGCTTTGTAGTTGTATATTGTCCTGCCTACTGGTAAGAATGTCAGCAGGCAGCATGAGGAAGGGTGCTTCATGGTTGTCACTGAGGAAAGGCAATAAATGAGATCAGAGCTAAATATGTTTGTGACATTCTAGCATTTAGCATAAGCCCTGCTGTTTGTTGCAGGGGTATGCTGGCCTTAAAAAGGAAGAGAATGTTGCATTGTAGCCCAGGGAGGGAAACAGCTGGTGGGCTTATCACTCTGGTTACTGACAGGGAAGGTCACACAGTTTGGAGAAGTAAACATAACTGATAAGATAGGATTTTATGTCCGTTACTTCAACAGTGAATGAAACAGGTCTCATTTTTAAATCTTAAACAAATTGTTATACCTGTAATCTTCGTTTGTTCAGTTGTTTAGGTTTCTCTTGCTGTTCTGCATGCAGCTTTGCTGTAAAAATATTTATTTGATTTAGCAGAATTTGATTTATTCTGGAAAGGCACATCTACATATTACTACTGGTAATGTTTGTTTTCTGATGAGAAGCAGATAATACTTGAAATAAGTGTAACAAAACTGAGACATTCTACATGAGGGGGGGAAATTAAAATGGATGCCCAATCCAAGTAGCAATGTTGCACATGTCTAAAGATTTGGTGTGTGGATGGGGCTGCCTGGGTCTTGTTCTTCCAACTGTGGTGGTTCATGCTGGTTTGAAAACTACCATGGGAAAGCTTTCTGATCTTTGTTGTTGGGGTGGTGGCGGCAAAGAACATAAAGAGTCATGTGGCACTGGACCCTGTCTAGTCCAACATCTTTTTTCACACTGTGACCAACCAGCCTGGAGAGCCAACAAACAGGGCATATAGGCCAAGGAAAACAGAAGATTACTAGCATTTATTCCAGTATGTGCTTTTATGAGACAGAGCTTACTTATTCCGATACAACAGGAGACAGAAACCCTTGTACCTCAGTTCTACTGGGGGGGGGGGGGCACATGACCGCATGGAAAAGGGTGGAATGGAGCAGTGACAATAAATAAAGTGAGATTCTCTATGTAGAGAATTGAATTGCTGGAGTAGTTTAATGAATGATGGGAGAGGTCAGAGGTAAAGGTGAAGGCCTTTCCCTGATGTTGCCTCCTAGCACTAATATTCAGAGACTACTGCTTCTGAATATGAAGATTCCTTTTAGCCATGTGGCCAGGGAGATGGAAGACTGGGCTTGGAAGAAGGCTTTTAGACACCTTGAATGCATAAAACACTATCCATGGCTCCCTGGATGCCCCCACTCTCCCAAATGCTTTGCACATAATATGAAAATCAGGGCTTTTTGTTGTGAAGCTTTGTTTTTACTTAGACATCTGACAACAGAGAATTAATTGACTATATGAATGGCAGCATTATTTAGGAGCAAATAACATCAAAGTTTTGTTAAAGACAGTGTATTGTTATTGCATTGACCTGGAAAACTATTCAAGCTTTATGCATTTGATTTGCAGTACATAAGATTATAAAGCTGTTTCCCAGTTAGTCTCAAACTCTTCAGTACATGGGTTATTAGAGATGAATAATGTGGATTAAAGAGATTTAGTAATTCAGTCTAAATCTCCTAGTACATTTTTAGATGTTGTGTTTCACTTAAATCTTTTAAAGCATGGGAGCACCTGCTGCTATATAGAATACTCATTTTATCAAGATCCCTGGGATAATCTGGTTAGTTTTTAGATTACAAAATTAGTGATAAAACAATAATCCAGAGTCTTTGGAATTGATTGCCAGTCACATTTCTGGCCAAGATAAGAGATACAATTTGTTCTGAAGTGTTTCAGAAATTAAATACCTTGCACAAATGTTCGGCATTTCCTTAGGAAAAAGTAGAAAGCAAAAGAGAAGTAGAACTGCTTCATGAAGGACTGAGAAACTCTTTTTTATTTGTATTTGTGAGACTAATGAATAACTATTGTTTTAGGTTACTTTGATCTCCCATTTTAAAGGATCTTTGTGTAATATGATGAATTGTTTGTAGTCCTACTGACCTTGCAACTGTCTGTTCTTAGTTTTGCATTTAGGATATCTACACAGTTCTGTAGGCAGTGGATGTACATGTACAGTGTGTGCATGTACAGCAAACCAGTTGCTTAAAGCAAAGTCTGTTGCAAGGCACACAATGGTCCAGGTGCCACAGCACTATAAAGACATTTCCTTACCTTTATTATTGTATGTGTCAGCTGTATTCTTGAATGTATACTATATATCAGGGGTGTCCAAACTTGCTTAACATAACAGCCATACAGAATAAATGTCAGATGTTTGAGGGCTGCAAGACATGAACAAATATTACACACACGTTCTTATTGAAAAATATGCAAATTTGTTTTTTTTATTAACATTAAATTAAACTGTGTGAAAGAGGAGTCACATGCGGCAGTTTGCTTTCAGTTTGTGTAGGTTAGTATGTGGTAATCTTATGGTGAACTGGTATAGTGGGCACTATTAATTCATTTTTAGGCATGAAGTAATGGGAGAGTTATGTGTGTTTATAATTTTGTTCCACTGAAACAAGAGACTTGAGACTCTGGCTAGATCATGCTTGTTGTTTAACGTACCAGTTGTACAGTGTCTCAAAAGCATTAACTTTGTAGCTATTTTTATGGTAAGTACTTTTATTATACCTGAAGTAATTAGTGAACAATTTTTTCCATGTTCTATATTATCATGATTTAAAACCTCTTTTGTGACAGGTATAGTACAAAAATAGATGTCTTACTGAGTCAGTCCTGCCATGAAAATATTTACATTTGAGGTGATAATGTGGCTTGACTTTTAGTTGGTAGTGAGCTGTTCTCCCAGCATGCAGGTTTTTTACACTGTGTTTTTTAGTGATAACACTTGTAAACAGCTGAGTGAAAAAAACATTATGATCAGAGAAGATTGTTGGCTAGTATGTAAATATGTTTTGCCTGATGATTTATCATCACTACAATATAGCCAGGTCATCGCTGTTGGCTCTTGGCTGTACTGAATTCTTCTGACCAAGTGAGAAAAGTACACAGTTGAATCATTGCAATAGGAACATGTACCTGACTATGGCTGTGAACTCTCAAGAATGAGGCTTTTGATTAATATCCTGGCCTTTGGTCATAGACAATAATTATCAGAACAGCTTCATCTTGGTCAGCTCATGATAAATGAATGTTATATTATTATGTCAAGAGCCATGTTGTAATGTTAACAGTGTGACCACTGAGGAAGGCCAATTGGGCCAAAATGCATCTGGCCAGGGTCAATATTTGTCACTTTTGGATGTTATTGTACATTATCAGTGATAACTGGGGCTATCATGAAGACCAATAACTGTTTTTGATCAACAGTGAAATAAATACATGCATATTTTTGTACATTTGTTAATATTTATTTTTAATTTGATCAACAGTATTATTGGGCCTAGGGGCTGTGGTGGCTCAGAGGTTAAGATGCTGAGCTGCATACTAGAAGGTCTGTAGTGCGGCAGTTTGGGACCCTAGTGCCACGTGACGGAGTGAGCTCCCGTCTCTGGTCCCAGCTCCTGCCAACCTAACAGTTTGAAAGCAAGAACTTGCAAGTAGATAAATAGGTACCACTTTGATGGGAAGGTAACAGCGTTCCATGTGCCTCAGTGTTTAGTCATGCTGGCCACATGACCATGGAAACATCTTCGGACAGCACTGGCTCTTCGGCTTGGAAATGGAGATGAGTACTGCCCCCTAGAGCCGGATTCGACTGGCTTTCAAGCAAGGGAAACCTTTACCTTTACCTTATTATTGGGCCTATACATTTATATTTTCTTAACTTTCAGGTACTTAATTCAGTTTGGTTTGGGTTAAGTTAATTTCCCGTCTACATTTGTTTTCAATAATGTAATGCCCCTATGTAGATCTGTGATGCAGACTCATTTGGAGTACTGTATACCATCTCAAAAAGGACATTGCAGAGCTGAAAACAGTACTGAAAAAGATTATTAGGGGGTTGGAGCTCCTTTCCTATGAGGAAAGGCTAAAGAGTCCAGGGCTTTTCAGTTTAGTTAAGAGATGACTAAGGGGGGATGTGATGGAGGTTTACACAATTATGCATGGGATAGAGGGAGTGGACAGAGAGAACTCTCTCCCGTCTCCCAAAAAACCAGAACTTGAGGATATCCATTGAAGTTGATGGGCGGTAGATTCAGGATGTTTCTAATACTAGGGGAAGGTTAGGTGTAGCAGGCGTTTGTTGTGTTCTGGAATAAGTCGAATCATTTTTCTTATCTAAACTATTGAAGCTCTGGATATGGTAGAAGAAATAGCCGCTGCTCTCATGGCTAGTGCTAAGGCCTCATGAACCTTCCACAGCGCTGCCTCGCCTTTCTTGTCGAAATTGTATCGAACTGTGCCTTGGCCATCTTCTGACAGAAGTGCAGATGATTGAAGAGCTGCTACTGGAGCATCCACTGCTGGAACCTGTAACATCTCATGTACAAATGAAGGCATGGTATATAGTCTTTTAACCAGTTGAGGGAACTGTCTATTGGCTATTGGCATAGACCATTCAGCCCTCATCTGCCGCTCGAAATACTCTGGGGAGTGGGTAAACTTTTTGAGAAGAGGCGTGCTTTGGAAAAAATTCTTGCATGCCTTGTGTTTTGGACCTATAAGTCCTTGGCTTAGGTTCTTCCTCCCCAGCAGAGGTATCATGAAGCTGGAGTGCAGCCACAGTCTTGGATAAGAGATACTGGTAGTCTCCAGGTTTGAAGAGGCGGGTGGATGGCTCAGGCACAAACATCTCCTCCTCCTCTTCATCTGATAAAAACTCCCTCTCATCCTTGTTCTCAATATCAAGGTCAGGGGGAAGTTCGTCCTCCCATTGTGGATCCCTGTAACCACCTCCCTCTAGTGGTCTTTTTTGTGCAGCCTTAGTTGACCACTTTTTTCCTTGTGATAAGGAACTGGGTATTCTTTTTGGAGAGGGGGGAGGAGAGGAAGACTCCGATTGTATCTGTTATCATTGGTCACTGAGGAGCAGGCTATATTAATCATCTCCTCTCTCATGGCCTGCTTCATCAAGGAGAATAAATCAAGGGGTGCTCCAGGGGTTCCCTGGACATTACTAAGCACTATAGCATTGGCCGGGGATGGGAGTGCTGGATTCTGCGCTAAAAATCCCGTTCCTGGACCTCCCGCCTGGAGATTGGCATGGTCCCGATCAAGGCTCGTTCCGGAGCTGAAGAGACTCCTGGCCTGATTTCCCGCCAAAATAACTGGCCTTTGGAGTGTAGTACTCACGCACGCTCTGTAGATGGCAGTGTCGTCCTTCAACTGGTCCTCTTGTGTGCGAGATTTCTTCTGCAGCACTAAATTGGCCAACATGTCGCCGGCAGCTCGCACAAGCCAAGAAGGCATGTCGGTGCCAGATGGGTCCCCTGACGATTGCAGCAGCGCGGCTGCTGCCTCCAGGTCCTCTGCATCGAAGAGCTTGTCGTGGGAGCCGGTGCTCATAGCACGGGGGTGTCTCTCCGTTCCCGTGTTTGCTGGGTGAAGCAAGGAAGGGAAGCCTCCGAGGCAAGGGAGGTTCCTTAAGAAGTCTCAGAAAGGTTAAGTAAAAAGAAAGGAATTTTAGTCAGTAAGAGTAAGGAAGGAAGGAAGAGGAATAAGAAAAGGAAAGTTGAATTTAGAGCTTTTTTCCAAGAGTTAGTAGGCAGAGCCTGCTAAGAACTGCTCACCCTCTAGAGGCAGGAACAGAACTGGAGATGGGTGGTGCTCCACACGCCAGACAGGAAGAGGAAGAAATTTAGTTCCTGCCTCCCTGATTGGATGGTGGAAAGCACCCAAAGATGTCCTCCGCCTCAGAGGGAAAAGATGCCATTCTTCCTGTTTTCCTCCCTGTTCCTGTAACACGTTCTTAGCTGTAAGAATTTAGGAATCTAGCCCTTTGTTATTTTGCATCTTATTATTTATTTACCTTTTCCCCATGTTAGTTTTATAGTAAACTTTTCTATTTTACAAGTATACACATGGACTCAGACTCTCAATCTTTTACTCTGCTGATTTTTAACTTTGCTTAACTTGGTGTAGTGGTTAAGTGTGTGGAATCTGATCTGGGAGAACCGGGTTTGATTCCCCACTCCTCCACTTGCACCTGCTGGATGACCTTAGGCAAACCATAGTTCTGGCACAGCTGTACTTGAAAAACAGCAGTTTATGTCAGGGCTCTCTCAGCCCCACCTACCTCACAGTGTGTCTGTTATGGGGAGGGAAAGGGAAAAGTCTGTAAGCCGCTCTGAGACTCCTTTGAATAGTGAAGGGCAGGGTATAAATCCAATCTCTTCTTATATTTTTACCAAGAATATCCAACAGAAAGGCAGACTATAAATAAATAAAATAAATGAGTAAATAAATACAGTAATGACATCTGAAGTAAAACCTCAAAAATTAGTTGGGACCACTATCATTTAGGTAAGAAATAATTCTGGAGTACAAGGCAATATAATTCCTACATTTATAGACATTTAGTTGGATCCAGTGTAAGGATCATTTGTCTTCCTGGCTTACATCTCTCCCAGCAGTCTTTTCCAACCATAGGAAAGTTTATTCCCAGGGTCATGGGAGATTAGAGGCCATAGTGGGAAAGACGAAGGGAATGAAATCACTCCTGCTTTCCTATTTTGTGTGTGATTAATTGAGGAGTTTTGGTATGTTCTGGCTATCCCTACAGGAGACAAATGCCACTGATTTGCCATTTTATGGTGTTTTGCAAAGCAACAAATCAGTGAATAAATTTGAACTCTGAGGAAGAAAACTTCGACATCCACATTAACTGTATAGCTAATGTCCATATTCCATTTTTTCATTTATTAATTAACATATTTTAGATCTCTTGCAAAAGTGAAAACTGGTATCTGTTTGTGCTAAGTCAAAGTTTGACATTTTCTGTCGGGGTTATAATACATCTCAGGACCAATATTTTGAACTTGTAAATTCTGAAAAACCAATGGAATGCTGGTTTTTGGATCTAACCAGGATAATATAAGCCCCAAGTGCCTGTTGTGTGTTTTTTTTTAAAAAAAAATTAAAGCCATTGTAGTGTCCATGTCCCACTTCTTTCTAAGACCAAAAAAAAAATAAAATACAAAGATCTAATCATAAAAAAGTTATGGGGCAGTAGGTAGAGACAGTTTTCTGATGAACTAACTTTGTAGAATTCTGCTGTTACTACCTGTGTTTGCATGGTTGCCATTTCTTTATTTCTAGAGGACAAAGTTTTACAGACTTCATTATTTCAGTATGTTTAAAAATAAAAATATTTTCATTAGAATGACATTTAAGAGCAGTATGAAATCGATATAGTTCAGGTTTGTATAGTAAATTTGAAAAGATGGTTAGGAGACACCTGAGCTTGTTCTTTCATGTGTTCCAAAAAGCTTACAGTATAGTGAGACAAAAAGTTTTTTTGATGAAAACAAAATGTAGCATTATGAAGAGAATGGGCCCATAGTAGGCTGTTAATTTTGCATATATTTGGTAAAATACTGTTTTGGAATTTTCTTTCTCTCAAAACACATTTGAACGAAATAAGTGTAGTTTGCATTGACTTTGTATTAGAGAGATAATGCCTTAGGGGGGAGGGGCTTTGATTCACTGGTAGAGCATGCACTTGACATGTGTAAGGTCCCAGGTTTAATCCCTGGCATCTCCACCTAAAAAAGAATGTGTAGTAGGTGATGTGAAAAACATCTGCCCGAGAGCCACTGTAGAGACCTGCTGCCAGTCTAACTCAACAGTAATGATCTTGCTGGTCCAGGGGTCTGATTCAGTATAAGGCAGCTTTGTGCGTTCTGAAATATGTCTGTATTCTCACTCTTTCCCCCTCCCTTCTAGCCTTGAATGCATTAAATGTTTAATAATTACAGTGGCAGGAGCTGGGCCAAGCCGTCCTATAGAGGAGGAGGTCCCACTTTTGGGAGCTGGTCTCCATGGGCCCGGGTGAAATATCCACCTTGTTGAAGGCTCAGATCCTGGCTAAAGACTGGCATGCACATTTCAGTCAGATCTTTGGGATCACTTCCATTCCTTCCAATAGGGTTTCTACGCAAGCTCCTTCCATTTATCTATCTATCTTGCCCTAGTGGTCTCCTGTATCACCTTCTGAGATTACAGATTTGATCTCCCTTGCTTCTGGCAAGGCCCCAGGGGAGGAAATGATCCCTCCAGAACTGTTCAAATACTTCCCTGACTGGACTTCCGGCCTACAGCGTGGTGATGGCAGTCACTCTCCCCGAGGCTCAGGGGAGCGATTTGCACACCAGCGGTTTGGAGGGGAGCTACTGACGTGGCCCCCCCACAGAACCCTTGGGTGGGGTTCCAAGCCATAGGGCTTTAAAGGGGTAGCCTCTTCAATGGTGGAATGCCGGCAAATTGAGGCTCCCTTTTGCCCTGATGGTCCTACCGCTGTGTGGCCGCATGGCACCAGCTAGGCTGGCCGGAACAAGCGGAGGAGATCGAGCGATTGGTGCAAATCTAAGCGAGGTTAAAAGTGGCCAGCAGTGATCATGAGTTGGCTGTAACCAAACTTTAAAATAACCGGAAAATTCCTCACCCCCCCTTATAATGGCAAACGGAAGGCGGAGGGATCCCCCCCTGCGAGCGAGAAAAGCAGCAGAATGGGGGGGGGAATTGATCGTTTGGTTTGTTCGGTGAGACTTACCAGAGCGGCTTTGAAGCATAAGTAATTTTCAGAGGTGGTGAAATAGCGGCTGGCTTTTGTAAACAATCAGTCAAGATGTCGGGTGCAGGGGGAAAAGAAGTGAAACCGAAACCTATGGGAGGTCAAAGTCTGAGGCCAGAAGATGAGGGGGTGGATGTTATGAGACTCTAAGCAGACATGCTCAAGCCTGTCATGGATCAACTCACTGGTATTAACCAGCAGTTAACCGTCCTTAATCAGACTCTCGCAGTGCAACAGCTCCAGATGGCTGAAACAGTTAAACAGATGGAGCAAACGATGGAAGTAGTGAAAGAGATGCACACCGAAAACAAGACTTTGAAGAAAAGCGTGGACCAATTAACGAATAAACAGAATCGTCAGGAAAATAGACTGCTGTTACTACAAATGGAAAAAGCCAACATGGTCCTCAGGTTCCAGGGAGTTCCTGAATCACTGAAAGAAGACCTGAAGAAGCTCCTGAGTGATCTTATCGCACCAGTAGTAGGCTTGACAGCGGAAGAAATAATGCATGATATGGATGCAGCATATAGGGTGTATTCCAATTACACCAAAACGAATAGCCTGCCTGGAGAAATATCAGTCAGATTCTCAAGAAGACAAATCAGGGATGCAATTTTAAAAGCTACGTCAGCAACTCCTCTGAAAATGGGGAATGTTATCGTCAAGTCTTTTAAGGACATTCCATTTGAAATTTGCCAAAAATGAAAGATCTACAGGGAGTTAATTCTCTTCCTTCAAACTAACCAAATTACTAAATGGGCGTTTCCAGAAGGGGGGGTCATCTTTAAGCTACATGACAAGAGAGAGAAGATTGACTCCGTGCACAAGGCTAAAGAATTCCTGAAACGTCATCTGGGAACCAAAGAAGACAGTGAAACTGGTTCGAATGGATCCACACCCTTGGAGACAGAGGAAGACTTGGTCACAGAAGAAAGCGCAGCTGCCTGCAAACCAACCTATGCCTTTAGAGATAGAAAGCCTAAGTAAAGGCAGAAGTACTCTGAAAATTGCCTTTATGAAGTGAGTTAGGGAGAAGAAGAAGAAGAAGAGATTGGATTTATACCCCGCCCTTCACTCGGAGTCTCAGAGCGGCTTACAAACTCCTTTCCCTTCCCCTCCCCACAACAGACACCCTGTGAGGTAGGTGGGGCTGAGAGAGCTCTGACAGAAACTGCTCTTTTTCAAGAACAGCTGTGCCAGAACTATGGCTTGCCCAAGGTCATTCAGCCAGGTGCAAGTGGAGGAGTGGAGAATCAAACCTGGTTCTCCCAGGTCAGAGTCTACACACTTAACCACTACACCAAACTGGCTCTGAAATTTCAGATGCTCTGAAATTCTCCCATAACAAGTAATCAGCTAATTTTTGATCAGGGATAGATAGAAACTCACAGCATGCATTTTTTACTAACAGTGTAGTACTAACATAGACTCTAACTGGGATAATGATCTCCTACTCTTGGGTTTTTAGTATAGTGTGGGTATACTTTTCTTTCTCCCTAGTTGTTAGTTCCCCTCTCCTCTTTTTCGTTGTAGTTTTAGTTGTCTATTACAAAAAAGGAATAAAAAATCCCTTTTGGGGGGCCAAAAAAACCCAAATACTTCCCTGACTGGTGGACCCCAATTTTGGCCAAGCTGTAGATCAGCACAACAGGGGTCCTCAATAGGAGCCCTCCCTTTAGGTTAGAAATGCAGCATTATGTGGTTTGGTTTATATATAAAAAAAGTATATAAAAAAAACCCACACAGCATTACGGTCCCATTATATAAACTGGAGATAAATGGGTTCGCAGCAATTACTGCTCACTTAGCCTGCTGGATATTGTCTCAAAAATATGCAGCAAAATATTTTTGGGTAAGTTGAAGGACTGGAAAGCCTCCAACTAGATCATTTGCCCAGAGCAAGCAGGCTTCAGAAAAGGCCAAAATATCAATTGACTGTTGCCTGATCTTATACCATCTCACTCTGAAATGCATGAGGGAATCTATCAGACATCTGTTTGTGGCTTTTGTGGACTTTTAAGGCCTTGCATGGTCAGGGACCCATGTACCTTTGGGACAGTCTCCTCCATTATGCCCCCAGAAGAATGCTGAAATCAGCTGATAACAACTTGCTGGTGATCCTTGGCCCTAGGTAGGTCCGGCTGTCCTTGACTAGGGCCTTTTTGGTCCTGGCCCTGACCTGGTAGAACTCTCTGCCCAATAACATCATGGCCCTGTGCAATCTTAACAGGTAAAATAAGAGTGGGCATGTCTGGATCACTAACTGAAGAGATCCCAGTCCTCAGTGGGGTAAAACAGGGGTCTGGTTTAGCTCATCCTGCTCTTCAACCTGTACCTCAATTATATAGTGGTGAGACTGACAAGCCCATAGTTTATTCCACCTTCACTTGGTGAATAGAAAGTATCTATTCTTCTCTGTATGCTGACGATATAGTCTTACTGTCTCTCACATGAGTTGGCCTAATGAGGATGCTGCACAGGCTTAGCAATTTCTGCAAAGAAGAATCTCTGTGTATCAATTACTCTTAATCTTATGTATTTGGAAAGAAGCCCCGTAAGTTCTGGTTAGGGGTGTGCAAAAAAAAAAAAAAATTCGGTAAAATTCGGATTTGGGCATATTGGACCCGAATTTTTTCGGTATTCCTGAAAAAACCCGAATACCTATACCGGTAAAGCATTGAAATCCGAAAATTTTTGGGATTCCTGAAAAATTCGGGTCCATTATATCCAATGGGGCCATTGACTTCAATGGCAAAATTTTCTGGAAAGTTTGCAGGGGGCTGGAGAGGGGGGGGTTGAGGTAGAGACTCCAAATTTGGACTGTAGCTGCTGGAGCCTCTCCCCAAAAGACCCCCAAGTTTTGAAAAGATTGGACGAAGGGGTCCAATTCTAGGGGCATCCAAAGAGTGTGCCCCCAGTTCTCCATTGTTTCCTATGGGAATGGATCAGGCAAGCAGATTCTCCCTGTAAAAAAACCTGAGAGGTGTGATGGTGGTGTGAGGGGGCATGTTTGCCAAGCAGACCATGTGCAATCACCACCCCACCAACCCCAAGTCTCTCCCAAACCAACCCTAAGGAAGAATAAAATAAAGAGAAAAGAAATTAAATTTAAAAGTGCCCTAATAAATCAAACCAGTCTGAAGTCTTCTGAGGTATTGATCCGAAGTCCACGAAGAGCAGGGAGGAAAGCAGGGCAGACTCAGGAGCAGGGGCAGCAGAAGCCATCCAGCCACAATCTCCAACAGCCAAGCCAGGCAGCTTTCTCTCACCAGCCAGCAGGATCCAGGAACACAGCAATGAGAGTCAGCCCAGAGACTGGCTCCTTTTATGCTCTCTGAGCATACACAGAAGGATTTCAAAAAGGAAAAACCTTCTGTGATTGGCCAGAGAGCAGATGCCAGAACCCTATTGGCCACCACAGTGCTCCTTCCCTGGGAAAGGAGCAAACTGGTGGTTGGGCTGCAGGCAGCAACAACAACCTTGCAGACTGCAATGCATTTTGCAAATGCATTGCAGTGATTGGCTGTCTGGAGCCGTCTCCCCCCCCCTCCTGGAAACAGGAGGAAAAGGCGGGAAAGAGGGGGAAATGGCGGGAAAAGGAATTCCCGGGCCCTTTAACAGTTTAAAACCCCCCACAACGCCGTTTTCCGGCAATGCTGAAAAATGCCGAAAAAATCCCGAATTTTCCGGGATTTTTTTTTTTGGAATTTGAAGATTATAGTGAATAGCCTGTCCGGGATCCCGAAAGCCGAAAAAAAAATCGAAAATGCTTTTTTGGGTTTTTTTTTCCATTTTGGGATTCCCGAATGCATACCCCTAGTTCTGGTGCCACATAGGTAACATCCTGGTAGATAAGTGCCACAGTTTTAATACCTTGGGGTAACATTTTCTGAAAATCTCTCCTGGAAGGCTCATCTGGCAATAATGAAGTCCTCAGCTGCAAAATCAACTGGGGCTATCCTTAAGTTCTATTGCTCAAAAGGTGGCTTCTTGACAAATCTGCCTTGAAATTGTTCCAGAGTAAAGTTATTACCCAACTCCTGTATGGGGTCAAGATCTGGGGTTTGGGTGACAACATGCTATCTAGCCTGGAGATAAGACAAAATTCCTTTCTAAAGAGAATTTTGATCCCTCCTCAGTGTACTCTAGCTGCCCTGCTGTGAGCTGAATCTGGCTTGCCTTCCATTAGAGCCTGTGCTCATGCTGCCTTAATTACTGAAGAAAGTTGAAGAATTCTCCTACTCATCTTTCTAAGCAATGCTTTATCCAGGCCCAGAAAGACAACTCTTGGGGTGCCAGCTATCACAAGCTTTTCTGCTGTTGCCCAGTACCTATTGACCCCCAGGGCTTTCCTCTGGATGAGTTCAAAACCTGGGATCTTATATTCAGTGCTCCCTCGAAGCTGTGGAGTCTTGTGAACAAAAATTCTACTTTGTGAGCTACTGGCATGCAAGTTGTGCGTGAGTGATTTGGCTACTGCATAAATTAGTTTGCTCTGGAGCCACCCTTCCTGAGCTAAGACAAAAATGTGTGAGCCAGAGGCTAAAAAATTGGGCTAGCTTACACTAACTCATCTTAAAGGGAACACTGCATGATCTTCAGTATAGATGCAACCTTAGATAGGGGAGCTGTTATCAGTTCTAGGTTTCCCCCATGTTTTAAACTGCTCAAATGGGATCATGCCAGAGCTTCCTATTTGTTCAGCATCACCTTCCACAAACTTACAGAAGCCTTTATAGCTCTTAGATTTCAAACAAAGACAACCACCATGTTAGTTGGCCATTATCAGCATACACCAGTTGCTCAGCAAGTATTTATCAGTGGAGTCCTAGAATTGGAGGATCTCCATTATGTTGTTTTGTGACCTTTACTTGGTTCCCAGGGCCAAGTTCCTTGCAGCCAGTTTAGCCAGGCCAGCCTCGCATTCAGTGGCAGACAAAATCATTTACCTCTTATCTGATGATGATCATTATGTCACCTATATGATATCACTGTATGCACTGGCTGCCAAGGAGATTTGTGCCAAACTTCCACCCTGATGTTCAACATGCTGTATCCTCTGTTCTGTCCTGGTCATTACAATTTTAACATTGTTTTTAATATTGTTATGTTTTTACTGTAATATTTATTACTGCTTGGGCAGCTATCATATTGTTATGGCCTTAGGCTTCATAGAATAAAATTTTACCTGCCTACCTGCCTACCTAATACTTTAAAATATTTTTGGAAGCTCTCCTGGAAACCCTTGATAGCATAGTTGTAGAGCATGGTTTAATGCAGAGATAGTGTTGCTTGCTTTAAAATGAATATTTCATTTTTCCTGCCATTTTGGAACTTTAATATGATGCTTATTCCTATTCCTTATGTAATGCTAGCTTTTGAAGAAACTTTAGATCAAAGGAAACTTGTCTAGTTCAGAATTAGTTTGCCCTTGGTTTCTCTAACAGTAGCCAATTAAAGTGATAGGCGTCTTCTCAATTTGTAGAATTGTGTCCTGCTTTTGTTTTGTTCAAGATGTTTATCTTTTGCTACCTGTGCTGAAAATGGGGACAGAGTCTGAAACCAGTTATCATACCTTTGTAGAGACCATATTGTACAGCAGTTCCATCTTTATGGGGAGCCAGTTTGTATCCTTGCTCTTTAGGAAAGTAAGAAGCAGCCACAATACAAGCTTGGTTTCGTTTGGCTTGAGGAGTGTATGCTGTGGGCAAGAGATAGTATAGCTATTTCATTGTGGCATAGTGGTTCGTATCAGAGCAGAAAGGTAAGGACTGTGTTCAAATCTCCCCTTTGCTGTGAAGCTCACTGTGGGTAGCCTTAGGCTATTTTGCCACCTAACCATGGCTGTGAGAATAAAGTAGGAGAAGAAATGAGATAAAAAGATGATAAAGAGCTAAAACGGATGAATTATGCTTTTTTCATGAGTTTGGTCCTAATAGTAGTATAGTTACACAATAATGTTTCTAGAACACCAATTTATTACAGTATTTTAAGACAATACTTTATTTTAAGACTGGCTTTTTTAATTTCAGTTTAATTTTGTTGGAAGAATCCTTGGGCCTAGAGGACTAACAGCTAAACAACTTGAGGCTGAAACAGGATGTAAGATCATGGTCCGAGGCAAAGGGTCCATGAGAGACAAGAAAAAGGTAAGAGAAGCAATTATTCTTGAGAAGATCTTGTTTAAAAATTCTTTAAGCATAATATTCACACAGTAGTCAAATTCTCCAAATCTTATATTACTTTCAGTGGATTATATCCCATTTTGCAAAAGTTTGTGAATGCCCATTGAAGTAAGCCTTGTTACTTTTGTTTAACAGTAGAAATTTATGTCTGGGTAGGAGTCTTAAGATTGCCATACCCACAGTTTTGGTACTGTTGCCAGTCCTTGGCAATGTAATCAGCAGATGGCTTGAGATACCATTTTTGAAAAAACCTGTCATTTCATTTCCAGGCTACCTCTATCCAATTGAGACCACATTTGTACGTCAGCCTGGTTAGTACCTTCTGCCTTGAATGCTTTCTGAATGAGCTTTCAGTGTAAGGGCTACACCTAACAGCATTCTCAAGGTGTAAATCTGCTGTTAGAGTGAAACTCCATTTTCTGTTGTAAACGGGAATACCATCATCTGGAACCGCTGAAGTTCCTAGTTACCAAAAAAGCTCCATCTCCATCCTAAATCCTGGCACCTGTTTCTGTACTTCCACTTTCCCTCTTAATTATATGTAACATTGCTAAACTGTGGGTTGATAGAGCATAAAATAATAAAAATTGCATTCATGTTGAATATGAGTGCTTGAACTTAATATTTTGGTTAGAGAGAGGGTTCCAACATCTGTAAATCTCAGCTTTTCAACTCCACTTCAATAAACACATTATGATCTGTTTACTATATTTTATGTTTTATTTCAGAAAGTCAAATGCTGTGTCCTCTGTTTGCTCTTCATCTATAAAAGTAGCCTTAAGTTGAAAATTTGAAATGGTTATGTTATGAGTTTTAAGAGTACACTTAAGAGGAGCCTTCAAAATTTTACCTTTAAAATTTCACAAATTCAGATTTCCTTTTAAAACACATGCAAAATAAAACCACTCTAATATATCAGGCATGTTTATGACATGTAAAAATAGATTAAATCTGTTTGATATTCATCCATTATACATATGTGCAGCTGCCCTAGTACTGCATAGTTTGCACCTGAAGTGTGTGCTTCTCTGAACAGGTTCTAATTATATAGGTGGCAAATTAAAAAATAAACAAATATCCCTATCCCAAAATTGGGAAATAACTATTTAAAAATAAACATTTTCAAAACCTTCATATGCATTAAAATAGGATAAGAGGAGCAAGTTGATGCATTGTTACGTACAGTCGAAGTACACCCCTTATGGACATATGGCCTATATTATATGTGTTGCAGTGTTTGATACCTGGAAGTTGCAGGGATTGGCATGAAAAACCCATAAACAAAAATATTAGCTATCACGAAATATAGATTTCTTTTTATTTAGTTCTAGTGAAGACTTGATAGGTTGTTGCAGTACAATCAGGTCTATGCAGGACCAGTAGATTATGTACATCTTTATTGGTGGTTTTGTTTTGTTTTTGTTTTGCTAAGTGCTGAGGTGAAAGAAGCAAACCAGCAGCAAAACCAAATTATGCATATAAAAGAGATATAGAAGGTTAACTTGAACTGATTTTAGAGAAGTTAATTGGGCATCAATGTATGTGTGTGAGTGTGAATCTATATTAATAAAATTTGTTTTTAAAGTAACTTTGAAATGATACTTTGTTTTCCAGATTGATTTAATTCATCATCTTATGTTAGTGATTGATCAATATAGAGTTTCACTGTGGAAGCTCAAACTGCAAACTTCCAAGTTGTCCAAATAAATCAGTAGGTTAGAATACTTAATAATGCTACATGAAAACTAAAGTATATCATTTACAACACAAGAAACTAAAGATATCTAGACTTGCAAGTAGAGAGATGTAAAATATCCAGAAATGTTGAAGCCATGGGAAACCCCCCCCCCCGAAAACACATTTCAGGAAAAGTAGAAATATATTGTGCCTAAACATATTTTACTGCTCTAACAACATACTACACGATAATGACTCAGCCCTACCCCACTTTCCAGGGTAGATATAAATGACCTGCCTACCTTTTTTCTGCTCACTTTGACACAGAGAGTACTACATCTTTCTGTGTTATACCTCTGAGCAGGGGTCTTTTCGTAGAAAAATAGCTGCAGGAGCTCATTAGCATACCGTATGCTAATGAGCTATTAGGCTATTAGCATATGCCATGCCCCCTGACATCACCGGAAGTGATGTCAGAAGGGGAAGCAAAAGGGGGGGAGGCATCTTCAAAAGCCTCCCCTTCCCTTCCCCAGCTGATCTGGGTGGGGGAGCTAAGAGAGAAAGGGTTTAAAGTTTAAACTCCTTCTCATGAGAGTTGGGCCACAGAAGGAGGAAAGGGAGAGAGTAGAGAGAAGGAAAGAGGGAAAGAAAGAGAAGGAAAGGGGAGGGAAAGAAAGAGAGGGAAGAAGGAGGGAAACGGGGAAAGGAGGAAAAAAGAGAAGAGAAGAAGGTGGGAAAGAAAGGAAGAGAGAAGAGAAGAAGGAAGGAAAGAAAGAGGAAAAAGAGAGAAGGAAAGGAGGGAATGAAAGAAATTTGGCGGCAATTCGGCCCCATTATATCCTATGGGCCATTGAAGTCAATGGTGAAAACATAGGGTATATTCTGGGGTCTGGAGGGAGGGGTTTGAGGGAGAGGCTCCAAACTCACAGAGTAGCTGTTGGAGCCTCTCCCCAAGATACCCACCAAGTTTCAAGAACATTGAACCAGGAGGTCCAATTCTATGGGCCCCCAAACAGGTTGCCCCTATTCCCTCCATTGTTCTCTATGGTGGGAAAAAGTAACTTTTCTTCCCACCATAGAGAACAATGGAGGGAATAGGGGCAACCTGTTTGGGGGCCCATAGAATTGGACCCCTGATCCAATGTTCTTGAAACTTGGTGGGTATCTTGGGGAGAGGCTCCATCAGCTACCCTGTGAGTTTGGAGCCTCTCCCTCAAACCCCTCCTCCAGCCCCCAGAATATACCCTATGTTTTCACCATTGACTTCAGTGGGCCATAGGATATAATGGAGCTGAAATTGACATTCGGCTGCCTGAAAGACTCCCCGGGACGCCGGCTGGGGGCGGGGCTTGGCTCCTGAGCTCCCGGAGTTGTGCTCCGGTGCGCTCCCCCCAAAAAAGACCCCTGCCTCTGAGGATGCCAGTCACAGCTACTGGCGAAACATCAGGTCTTACAATGCCAAGACCACAGCCACACAACCCAGAAAATCTACAGAAACTAATAAAATGAATCGTTTGCAACTTAGTATGTAAAAGTATATTCATTAGTCTTATAGAGAAATATGTTTTTACTTTTGGAGGTTTGGACTGTACAAAACATTCAACTGCATTTTAAAAAGCTTTTTCCCCTCTGTCTTAGCAGAGAACAGGTGGGGAGGGGAAAGTCAGATCAGTTGCTCTCCAGCCTCACCCAGCAATGTTTTAGGAACGCTAATAGCCTCCCTGTTTGGAGACAATGAAATGGTCAGTTTATGCCTTGAGCCAGAAGCTGACACCTAACAGGGGAGAGAGATTTGAAAGGTTTAAGATGCTAGAAGGTATCTTCCTGGAGATTTCAGGAAAGGCTTCTTTGATCCACGGGAGTAGGCAAACAATATAACCCCTTGTCATGGAGGAAGAAGTTAGCTTCAGCTGATTTGGTCTAGGGAGAAGGAGCTCTCACACCTGGGCTTCTGCTGAAGGCCACCATGGCCTTAACAAATACTCTAAGGAAAGTTTTTAGAATAGCACCATTTCGTAGTTACAGAGCTTGTCTTAGAATAAGAACAGCTAGGGCATGCACAAAGTGAGGAACTCAGAAATTGTGTATTTACAGCTTTCTCTTGTATTCCTTACTTAATGTGGTGTTGTGCTAAGAGTATACAAATATACGTGTGAACATTTTCTTTTTAACAGATGTTTTACAATTTTGAATACTGATAGTTCTCACATACACCTCCACATTATTTAAAATGGGTGCCAGGAGAAATAGGGTAGTCAGTTGGCAAACTGCTCATCTCCCAGTCGGATGTAAATACTGTAAGCTGTCTATGTGGTAGCCAGATGCTGGGTAGTGGGAGATGCAGACACAAGGTGGGGCCTTAGAAGAGCAACATCAGAAATGGAAGCTGGGAACACTGATCCTCTCAGGTAATTCCTACTATGGCCAATTGGTGGCAATAGTGTACTGAAAGAGGGAGAGAACCCCTCTGAGGACTGGGAAAGCTGGGAGAGTAGCATGGCCACCGGTGCCTAGATGCCTCTGGAGATGAGACAAAGCAGTGCCGGGGGGGGGGTCGGTCCAGTGGGACTGTTCTGCCACAGGCATATGTATGGAATTAAAAGATAAAAAACATAGGAGTTTTTTTTTTTTAGTGTAGATCATTTTAACCTTTATATGATCCATTACAGCACTTGGGATACCTGTTTGGACTGAAGAATTCTTTATTGTCCATTTTTGAGTAGAATTTTTATAAAATTTATGTCCCACCTTTCTACCTTCACATGGGCTACCAAGGCAGCTACTTTAAAATTCTGGCTGGAACAGTTCACGAGTATATAAATTTGTGTTGAATGCCAAAAAACAGCGTTCCGTGCAATGTACACATAATAAAGAACAAGTCCTGCAGAAAATGATATGTGGAGAAGATATATATGCAGAAGACTCATTACTTTTGTTTCCCTTTCTTCCCCTACCTCTATATACCCCCAAAATTTAATAAAGTGTACTTAAAAAATACTAGTCCTGCAGAGATCTTACAGAGATGCAGCTTCCCTGTTCATCTGTTAAACAAGTAACACAGAAGGCAGATTCATGTGTCAACAGCACATCCGCAGTAGTTATCATAGCGTTTAGAACCACCCACAGTGAATCTTGTTAGCATTAGGAATTAGTCTCCTAATGTATTTGTGGCAGATTCACAATGAAGAAACTTAACAGTTTCTGTAGAAAAGTAATGCAATTACAGGTCAACCCAGTTAATTTGAGATAGTACTTACGTTTTGTGTCTGTACTTCCTGTGTCATATAGTGTAATGTGCTGTACAGAGTCTTAGGTTCATAGATCCAGAGGAGTTAGCCATGTTAGTCTGTTGCTGCAAAATAATAAAAAGCCCAGTAGCACCTTTACAACTAACAAACTTTATTGTAGCATAAGCTTTTGCGAAACACAGTTTTCTTTCATCAGATGCATGGAGGTATAAAGAAACTAGCCAGAGATATATAGGTGGTATGGGGAGGAGGGGAATAGGATGCAGAAAGTGCCATGTAAATGCAAAGTGGTTGCAAAAGAGTATGCATTCTACTTTTTTCATGACTTGCAACTGCTTTGCATTTACATGGCACTTTCTGCATCCTATTCCCCCCCTCCCCTTACCACCTATATATCTCTGACTAGTTTCATCATACCCTCCATGCATCTGATGAAAAGAACTGTTTCTCAAAAGCTTATACTACAATAAAGTTTGTTAGTCTTAAAGGTGCTACTGGGCTTTTTACTGTTTTGAGTCTCAAGTTGCAATTCATCAAAAGGATTTTAGTGTCATTATTTTTAAAAGTAACTGGTAAATGGTTTAAACAGCAATTTCATCTGCTGATTGTCTTCTGACCTGGATACTAAACCTTGATTGTGAATTGTTTGGTACTGAACTCAGATTAAGGGAAGGATGACAAGATTTGTTTCATAGGTAGTTAATTGCTAGGAGATTTTCTACTACTGTGGGTATTTCAAGAGCATTATTCAGGTTTTAATAATGCAAAATGGGGTGCATAGAAACAAAACATAGTTTGTAATAAATGTTCTGTGCACACAATGTACCATCTCATTTAATATAATTGCATAGAGAATGTAGGAACCCTGATTGGTGGACTGTAGATCCATCTTGTCCTGTATCATGTTTTAAGCTGCGAACATACACTTCTGGAAAGACCAAAAACAGGGCCTGAGGTTAATAGTTTGTTCCACAGTACTGAATGTTCAGAGAACCTCTGAATCTCTGTGGAGGTTCAGTTTGGCTATCATTTAGTAGCTGCTGAAGGACCTAGAATCTATTCATTTTTCTGTTCCCCTTTTAAAGCTCTCTGAGCCAGTGACTTTATCACATCTTGTGGCAGTTGTCTTGGATGTATTGTCAGTTTAGTTGAGCGACTAGTATTACAAGAGAGAGATTGCATAAAGAATGTACTCCATGATAATTTTGGTTGCCTCTTTCTGACACTGCTTGCAGCTGTATGATACATTTTTTTGATGACAACTGCTGTGCCCAGTATTCTGAATGCATCCATGCAACAATATTTTCAGTCTTTTGAAATCAGTCTTTCAATCAATTATTTTATAATTAACATGAAACTTACTTTGGTTCACTGCCAGTGCACACTAAATTGAATATTTCATTGTGTTATTGTCATTGTGTTGCACTGTCACAACTAGTTCAGGTTTGAACTCTGTATATATTTGAAGTTTATGGTTTTTTTGTTGTTGCTTCAGCTGGCATCATACAAAAATTTCATTTCCATGTTGTGGCCCATTCATCCAATTTGGAGTTTCTTCTGGGGAACTACATATATGGTCTGTAATCCACTGTTTGAATAATTTGCTGTCAAATTATTGCTCAGCTATGGCTCTGTCACTTATGATAGATAAACAGCACGGGTCCCCATACAGATCCCGTGAGTATACTATGTTTCCCTTCATTGTGAGAACTATTTGCTCCTGATTGGTCTTAATTGAGTCACATAAATATGGGCTCTGTATGTACAGATAAGCGAATTCTAGAACTCCAGCTCAAGAACTGGCATTCAGATCCCCTGCACTGATGGAGTTTGTATTTTTGCATGTCGTGTGGTCAGGACTGAGTTTCCTTATTCTCTGCTCTTAACTGACTGCTGTTCTAGTACCAGCTCCACAATTGTGCTTCAGTTATTGCTTCATTTTCTATTTCCTAAAACTAAAAGTTAAAAATAGAGAACATTTTTGTAGTAAACTTTATATCATTGAAAACAATAGCATATCATCATACACATAACATACTAATTATGGATAAAATTAGTCTGATTTCAGCAATGAACAAATCTTTGAAAGTGACCTGTGTATGTCAACAGTAAACACTGGAATTATCTGAAGCTGTTGATTGTCTTACTTAAAAAAATCTTCATACTACAGTTTGAGTCACACTGTCTTAAAATACTTTAACTCATTCAAAATGGGAGAATGTTTCATATTTAATTTTTCAGAACTCCCCCATATTTTCAGTTCTTGCATTTTTGAAATGAGACAGAAAAGGTCATTAGGGGCTGAAGAAGTTAATTTTTTAATTTTTCTTTTTTTCTTGGGCCTTCATATTTCTTCTTGGCAACTGTTTACATTTCTGAAATAATATTCCTGGTTGTGGTCCTCAGTGTCTCATGCCTCCTGTCATTCTTCTTTTGACTTTTGCACAAGGCAGAGCCTTTGGCCTTATAAGAAGGGCTAGTCCCAGCTGTGGTACAAAACCCATGACTAATAGAGTTGAAGACTGAGTGTAGTCTTTAATTCCCCTATTCTCCCTGTACTTGAGAACCCACCATTTATTTGACAAGTGGAACAAGAATTATTCTTGCAAGCATGAGACCCCATCATGACAATCTTGAATTCTTACTAACAGAGCACACCAGTGTGTTAAATTATGTACTTCTGCCTCACTGTTTTATTTGCATACCACAACTTTTCCTGTAAGAGTAGAGGTCCTTTGCCATTTTAAGGGCACAATAGAACCTGTACCATCATCTCAACAAGGTATGGATTTCTTCTCCTGGTACTTTGAGGTCCTGAAGAACTATGGATTTGCAAACCACATACACTTAAGAGTATTCTTTGCATAACCTGTATGTATGTTTTGGATGGGTTTTTGTCTGGTATCCTACCACTCTGTAACATTGGTGCGTGGTTTGCAGGAATAGACCTTCAGAACACATACTTTAATATAACAACCAAAGTACAACACAGACATTGCCTCTGTTTCACGGCAGGACTGCAGCACTTTGAATATCACATCCTACTTTTTGGTCTAGCAATTGCACCACGTGCCAGCAAAATACATTACCGTGATGATGGTTTGCCTCTGTCTACAGCATAATTGTTGCAGGAGGTAAGTAGCTTGAGTTTTTTGTTTTATCAGTCTGTAAGGCCATCCCCTTATTCCCATTATGACTATGCTTATTCAGGTACCTTTGGTAAGGAGATCTTGGAAATACAGATATATAAAATCCACCGTCTACATGTTGATATTCTAAAAATAAATAAATAAAATACAATTAAGATGGTGGAACAGTTTCCATTTATTTACTTATTTATTTACCTTCCCAATGAAGACCCAAAGAAGGTTACATCATTATCTCCTTCATTTTATCCTCACAACCGCCTAGTGAGGTAGGTTAACCTGAGAGTACTTGACTGGCCCAAGGTCATCTTGCAAGCTTTCATGACAAAGTGAGATTCAAACCTGGGTCTAGTAGACTTGTAGTCTGACACTGTAACCAGTACATCATATTGGCTTTGTGACTACTACACCATTTTTTTCAAAAGCTATTTAGATTTTTGTGTTTGCTAAAAACTATAGCTCAAATAGGCTACTCCCTAACTTCTGTGAGACTAATTTTATATCTCAGTCATTTTTTTTAAGCAATATTTTCACATTTGAACCTTTTCTGAATTCTTGAGTGTATTTCATCCTGGCCTGGTAGCTTGTTAATTTATAACTTTACAACAGAACAAAGTTTGAGTCCAGTGGCACCTTTAAGACCCCAACAAAGATTAATTCTGGGTATCCAGGATTAAACTTTGTTGGTATTAAAAGTGCCACTGATCTCAAACTTTGTTCTATTGCTTCAGACCAACAGTCAGCCACCTGAATCTTATAACTTTTCAGTTAGCCTTTGCTTTCAATTTCTTGTCTATTTCTCTGTTTTCTTCAGGTAGGGCAGTTGAAGTACTAACTCAGGCATCAGTATCTGTCCACTGTTTCCTTGTTGAAGACTAATATGAAGATTTAATATACCATTTTTGTAATCTCTTTATTCTCTTTCAGTAATTCTTTCACATCTTTGTCTTGTGATGCCAACGCAAATCTTAGATTCCCTCCTCAAATTGTGCTTGTTTTTATTGTCTTCACCTATGCAAGCTTTCTGCCTTGTTGCTTAACTCTCCTTGTTATCCACATCAGTGTTCTCTTGGATTTATTTATCTCTTCAGTAACCTGTGGCATACATTTTTTCTGACTTCTGTTACCATGGGCTCTGCATGTCCTACAGATTTCTTTTCCTCCCTGTTTTCTTAGTTTCCTTAAACTAATCCTATTAATGTTTGGACTCATTTGTTTGCAATTTAGTGTGACTATTGGGGTTTTCTTTGACAGCCTTCCACATTAAAAGTATTGTGGTCACTGTTACCATGTGGTTCAGGAGAACTACATCTCACATCAGAGTGTTGGCACCCGCTACTCAGATTTGTATTAAATGTTGTCTTCCCCCTGTTCTATTCCACAGTTATATATTATATATTATATGTACAGATTTTCTTTGTGACCTGAATGAAGTAAAATATGCATATGTGTTGTAGGAAGCTTAGAATTATCTGAATTGAGGAGAACATGAGTCAACATGCTGTCTTGACAGCATACAGGCAACTGAGTGAAGATATGTGTTTTATGCCAAAAGGGGAGACTAGCAGAAAAGCTGGTTTCCCTAGTCAGCTGAATCCAGCAGACCTTGATGTGTTTATGGTTGCCCCCTTGTCTAGAGAGGGAGTGTAGGGTGGTGGTGGTGGTGGTAGTAGTAGTAGTATGGTGTTGTGTGTGGTATAGACAGGGGATCCTAAGATTGTCTGGCTACCTGAAGTACTAGTTCTTTTTATTGATATGGACAACTAGGTGGCAAGCTAGACTCATTTTTGGGGTTGAGAGAGCTGTGACTGACCCAAGGTCACCTACCTGGTTTCCTGTGGACAAGTGCGGAATTGAACCCAGTTCTCCAGATTAGAGTCTATCTCTCTTAACCACTATACCATGCTGGCTCTTGGAGTGTAGGGCAGAGACACTTAGTCACTGAAAATCTATCCAGAATAGTCTTCCTTTCAAGAGCCCTGAAATAGGTTATATTCTAATTAAAAACAAACAGTACTTACTTTGTCCCACTTTGATTTAAATCCGGAAGGTCAAATGTCTCTGAATGGATGGATGCGAGAAAGTAAAATGTCCCTCTCTGGAAATGTAATTATTTGCCCAGTCACTTGGTCACATGCCAAACTGACCTGTGAAGAAGTTAAAGCAACTTGCCTACTGTTGTGTACTTGTTTTCTGGATAGGGCTTTCTGTTTCTTCTTTGATCTTGTAAGTAAATAATGCTTGGATTTCAAACTAGTATATGGTATATTTTTAGAGGGAATTTTGAACACTTAACTTTCACAGTTAGAAAAATAAGTTACACTAACCTGTTTAAGCTAATTATTGTATTAAAGATTTAAAACTGTGATGTTCTGGATTATCCCTACCTAATGAAGTGAGCTGTGAGGTCCTTTTTAAAGAGTGCAGTCTGTTTTATTAGTATATGCTGTTAACGAGTGCCTTAAAATTAAGACTTGATTAGGTTGCAGCCAATTTAGATAATATTGAAACAATCCATACTGTGCTTTGGCTCAAGCAGATACTCTTTTGAAGAATATAATCCCTCAGATTGAAATTAGCACTGGAATGTTCTTTAAAGCAACAACTGATTCTTCCCCTCCCCACAACTTTTAACCAGGATGTTTGAGTGGTATTTTTGTCAGCTATAAAAAGGTAAGACTCCATTTCGTGGTAATTAAACATAAGGTGCTTCAGATAGGTCACTAAATATTCTGTCAATGTATGCCTTAAAATTAAGTCTTGTTTATGTTGTGGTATATTTAAGAAACAATTGGATTGTGTTTAGGCTGCACCCAGAAATCATAGACAAGCCACATTTTTTTACATGGAAGGGAGTTCTCCAAGGTTGAATAGATTATGCCAGTGGCACATATATTTTCATTTGTTGTACCACATTTTTAATGGTTCGGTCCTGGACTTTTTTTGTTTAGGTAGCAAATTCTGTACAAATAACACATGAATATTAGTTTAGAATTATATAACGCTAAGAGGTTAAAACATTGAGCTGCAGACAGGAAGGTCAGTAGCTCAGCAGTTCGAGACCCTAGTGCTGTGTGATGGAGTGAGCTCCTGTCTCTGGCCCCAGCTCCTGCCAACCTAGCAGTTCAAAAGCAAGAAATTGCAAGTAGATAAATAGGGACCGCTTTGATGGTAAGGTAACAGCATTCCATGTGCCTCAGCATTTAGTCATGCCAGCCACATGATCACAGAAACGACTTTGGACAGCGCTGGCTCTTCAGCTTGGAGACAGAGATGAGCGCTGCCTCCTAGAGTTGGATTCGACTAGCTTTCGAGCAAGCAAAACCTTTACCTTTAATAGTGCTTTTTAATAAAACATTTATTTATAAAAGATACTAGTGCACATTGAACTTTTACAGAATAAATTTAACTGTTGTCTTTTCAGTTATTTCAGGTCAAAATTACTTAAAATGTCTTCTAAATTATCATGACTTCCTAGGACATATGACAAGTATAGATGAGTGCAGTAGTTTAATGAACAGATTAAGTTGATGTAGTTTGTCTAAATAAATTACATGTATATTAAGTGCTTGGCACTGCAGTTGAGTACTGAAGGAAGATTGCATCCATTTCCCAATGCATAGCACAGCACATCTGATTGAAAGTTAACATTTCAGATGCATTTTTTTAAAATGTAGAAAACTAAATTTTGTGGTATATTGTGCATATTATGCATTTTCTTAACTTTTTAATGTTTTAACAAGACATCTGTTGGCAGAGACATTTGTCTTCTAATGAGAGGCTTGTACCTAAAGAAGAAAAAGAATAGGATTGATTGCTCACAGTTTATTTTTTAGAAGCATTTTTGGATTATTTGCATATATAATTGCTGTGCAATCAAAACTAACTGAACTATAGCTACTTGAAGCTGCAAAATGAAAGGCAATCATATATATGAGGGAAATACCACATTTACATGCAAGCCTGTCTGAATATTAGAGTTAGATTTTTCTTGTGTTTAATTATAGGTCTCTGAAAAGTGAATCTATGCTTGTGTATTAAATGAATGAATGTGACCCTGAAACATCAGCTGTTCTTTGTTGAAGCAAAGCAGTTGGCACTGAGAACTTACCAGTGTTGTGTATTTGGGTGATAAGGGACTGTGACAGAGTAGCTGTTAATTACCTGCTTTGTTTGATATGGAAAGTAGTGGCTCTGCACTTTTCTTCCTGGTAGTGCAAGTGCTCAGTTAAAACATGCATTAACAGTGATAATACCATTGTTTTTTTTGGAGATGAAGAACTTTAATAGGATTTTTACCAGCTTGAAGATTTCTTTGCTTTGTCTGAATGTAGAGGACTAATAATTTGTTTACTACAATTTATCTATGAGGTAAAGTACTAAATAACTTAACATGCTGTGGTTATGTAGATAGAAAAGGAAAAGATACATCGAGTTTATAGATACATAGAGAAACAGAAAATCAATTTAGCTAACACTCAGTCTGCAATGTTAAAATCTGCTTTTGCTACTTTTCATTACTTTGTCAAGAAGGTTTAATGCTTTGTATCATGCTCTGAATCAAGGAATTAAAGTAGTGGTAGGGTATTGCAGATACATATTAAAGAACCTTTCAGAGATGCCTAAGAACTTCTGTCAGATCTGGAAAAATATTGGTTGTCCTTAAACTCGGTACGTATGTCTGGGGTTTTTATCATTCTAACTCTATTGATTGTTAAATGAGCGTAATGTTTATTTATTCTTGGAGTACTTAATGCTCAGAGTGTTTGAGGGTACCCAGGCATCACATGTGAATATTGGGAATGTTGCGATACATGTTGGCTTCACGGAAGTGGAGTGTTAATGGTTTGATCACTGTACCTGGATCTTTAGACTGGCTCTTCATACTAGTTCTCTCTGGTGACAGTTCTTCATAATCTTATGGCTAGGCTGCTGTAATGCGTTTGACATATGGTTGAACTTGATAACTATTCAGAAGCTGTAGTTAATACCTCCGAGTGGCAACCGAGCAAAGTGCGATGGGGCCCTGTGCATCACACCAGGGTCTGAGACACCACCGTATCGGCGCTGAAAGCTCGCTTGTAGAATAGCCCAAAGCCTACATTCAAGGCCACTGTGATAAGAGAAAGCGGCAGGGAAGAAGCTCCCACGTTACTGCCTGCATACCTACGCAAGCGCAAAGCGGAATAGGGAACACAGAACAATGGACTCAGTGAGAATCACCAAATAGACATTTCTGACAGAATGTCTCGTTCTACCTCCTGATGGGTGGAGACCTTCAGGAATGCTGTAACATTTTGATGTGTTTCTAGATAACTATTTTGTTCAAGGCTATTAAAACTTTGTTCAGCCACCTCTCTGAATATTCTCCAGGCCCCGAGTAGGGGTCAGTCTCCAGAGGTCGCCGTGACCTCCATGTGCACATGCGCACATGCACATATGAAAATTTCTGATATCCAACCGTAATAATTTCTAGGAAATTATGAAATGAAATAACCAGAAACTTGTTGAACTATTTTAGAGTTATATTTGGTTAATTCCTTATGTACATTATTTTGCTTATTACTGGATTTTGTCCTGTTGGCACTACAGTAAATCCTTTGACACAGGTTAAATTAAGCAAAATACACTTTTTCTCACTTTTTTTGATTAGCATGACTACTAAATATTTGCAAGGATACTGCTGGTAATACCTAAATAATAATGTACAGAAACCAGGTGATGATTAATACAGTTATAATGCCACAATATCTAAAATCAATAATAAATCATAAAGTCATATTAAGAAATCGTTTAAAGTGGCAACAGAACAAATACTAAAACAGATGCAACAGACTAAAAAGAACTTAGTGCAAGCAAAATCACTATAATCGATTAACTTCAAAGACTGTCAGGTTATGGTAGAAGAGATAGGGACAGCCATGCCTCTTTAGATGAAAAACATGTGTCTTGAATATCTCCTAGGCTAACATCTGATAATTGTGCATTCACTAGGCATAACCAGCTGAGCTCTGATCTCAGAAAGCAAGTACTTTGGATCAATTAGGACGTTCTAGCATTTTGAATTGGGCACAGAAAATAGTAGGAGCCAGTGAAACTGATAAAGCATTTGTTGTATAGGTTACTCATGGTGATATGTGTAGTTCTTTTTTGGTTCTGCATGTGTGCAGCCCTACCATGGAGAGGCTTTTTGAAGCTGTGAAGAAACAGAGGGTGTTCCTTTCCCTTCCCCGTGCTTCTTTTCTACCTTAAAAGATTTGATATATTTTTCTGAGGAGAATTTGGGGCATTCCTATGTTAAGCCCAATTCTCCACATAAGAAAAATAATTAAGAACATTATTAAGAGGAAATGCCCACAAATATTGCATAAAAAGCTTTATTTAAAAATGTACATTTTGTGAGGCAATTGTTCCTCATTCTGACAGTCATACTGTTTGTCTACCCTGCCTGCATGAGGAGCATGTAATCTTTAGATGCCCCGTAAGTAGATAATTTTACTCCAAAGGCGAGACATGACTGGGCCTCCCAATTAAAAATTACCTTATGGGAGAAGCCCTCTCTGGCTCTACTTGGAAAAGTTTTCCTAGCCCAGCATCTCTCCAAGTTCATCATTGATTTTCCATGCAGTCCCGTATGGGGACTGTGCATGAGCAGGCCTGCTATTGGGAGAGGTTTTTAGCGAAAAGTCTCCAAGGAGCCCTGTGCACCAAAGCCAAGAAGATTGTTCCCATCCTCTTTAGTTACAAAGGAGATGCAGCCCAAGGGACGCCAGGCTTATCATGCAGGTCCCATGGATAAAGAAGGTTGGAAACTTGATGTCCTTGGACGAAAGTTTTATTTTTCATCAGCATTGGGCTTTAAAATTGCAAACCATGATGAAACTATTATGGCGAGCTATTAACTTTTCCCCTGGGAAAGAATCCTGCCTATCTTCTTCATGGTCTCTATGCATCACACCTCTGGGATATAGTGCGCCTACGCTGACCTCGATTGGTTCCTCTTGAAAGTGGAAGGGATTTTTGCGGCCACTCCCCCGTCACGCACCTGCCCCACTGCGCATGACTAAGGGAGGGGCACAACAATCCCGCCAGTTCTCTTCTGACCACCGTGCTGGTAGGATCCTCTCCACTTTGGTCAGTAAAACTTTGTTTTTAGGCTGATTCCTCTTTTTCTTCAAAGTTTCTTCATGTTTTTTGTTTTGTCTAAGTGACAGGACATTGTTTATAAGGGTTTATTTCTTGGACTTTTTCATTTGGTCATCTTCTTTCAAGACTGTGTGTCCTCCCCCCCCCCTCCTCTGGCCTATGGCCAACAGGTGGGTTTTTTTCAAAAGGTGCCTTAAGTGCAGCAGTAAAATTGCCACCCCCCCAATGGACACTTGCTTTGCCTCTTGTGCCTCGGGGAACCACACTGAGTGGACTCTTGCACTCATTGCGCGAAGTTCTCGAAGCAGACGAGAAAGAACTGAGCTGCCAGACTTTGCATTGTGCTTTTGGAATTAGCACTCTCGCCGATGTTGTCACAGGATACTTCGGGGTACGCGTCAATGTCGACTTTCACTTTGGCATCGACGGCTGTGCTGTCCTAAATACCAGCTCATTCAGATGTCGAATGCCTGATGCTGAAATGCTCAGCTCAGACATCTCATTCCAAAGCCCATACTCCCTCTAAAAAATGTAGAGAGAGCAGGGACAATCAGCCAGTCAAGTTAAAAAAGCATATGAAAACTCCCTCTACACAAACTCTGCTGACCCCTCGGAGGGCCACAGAACTGAATCCTATGGGGGCTGCTTCATTTGACTCTTCAAGCCAAGAGCAGCTACAAGGTGTACCTCAGTCGTCTTCACTGCGTCCTATCCAGCTCACTGATTCTGAGCTTGATATGGACTTGACACAGATCTCCCAGTCTTCCAGTGTCGAAAGCTTACACTCCGACCGCAGAGCCAAAGCCTTTATCCGTCCTCCACAACTCTGACCTGACGAGCAAGAACGGCCATCAGCACCGATCCACCCACCACCCTCCTGGGATCAACGACAATGGCAATATATGTACGGGGCCTATCCATTCTTGGGCAACATGCTGTGGTTCCCACCCCAACTGATAGAATGGGACCGTCAGTCCACCTCTTCCTGACTCTCCTGGTATCAAGATCCTCCATTGATGCCGGAGTTTGTGAGGGCGCATCGTCAAGACCAGCATGCAAACCTCCCAAACCATTGAACCCAATACCCGAGTTTAAAGGTCCATCGAATCTGGTCCCATCGACACCGATATTGCCTATGTCCTTTTCCGAACCGTCTGAACATTCTGCCTCCCCCGACATGCCTTCCCAATCAGGAGAAGAAAACCCTGATTCTCCGGTGGAACCCTCGCCACCTCAACAAGTCAGCGATGACCTCCTGATTTCCCCTTCGGAAGATCTAAAACCTTCTGGGGATTTCATCAAATGGGTGGCCAACACGCTGACCCTGTCTATGGTACAACCCCCACCTACCATGACAGATTACGTGTTCAGTATCGTCCAAATGGACACTTCTACCCTGATTGCCGTACTGATGACTTCGGTCCTGCTTCAGGCGGCCAAAGTCCATAGTTTCACCCAGCATTTACCCGTCTCCAGCCGGAGAGTAGATCATATGTATAAGGTGCAGGAGCAAGATGCTGAGTTTTTATTCACCCACCCTAAACCCAATTCAATCGTCGTCACTTTCTCTTCCAAAGGCAGATGCATGCATTCCTCTGGAGAAAGAAGAGAGGAAACTTGATGCGTTCGGAAGAAAATTTTATTCCGCCGGACCACTCGGTATCAAGACTTCGAACTATACAGAATGTATGGGGAGATATCAGTTTGCTCTTTGGGAGCAGTTGTCTGCATTCATTGCAACCCTCCCTGAGGACTCTAACTGCCAGGCTCATAGAATTCAAACAGAAGGAATGCTTCTGGCCAAACATCAGCTCAGTGCTGCTAAACACACATTGGATGCGGCAGCCAAATTGCTGACTTTGGCAGTTACCCTCAGGGACATGCTTGGTTACACTCCATGCCTTACCGCAAGACACCAGGACACTTGTCAAAGATCTCCCATTCGAGGGTGAGGACCTCTTCAGTACCACGACTGACACAGTCCTGCAAGACTTAGAAAAGAGCATAAAAACATCACGGAATTTAGGGGTTATGTCAGCTCTAAACCGTCTAAAGTGAAATCCTGGAACAAGCCATGGTCTCGCAGATAATCTCTTAAGTTGTCCCTGGAAACACAAGGGCAATGCTCTCCCTCTGTGTCTTCCCGTCCCTATGGACACAAACCAAAGTTTTCACCCATTGCTCCACCTAGGGCCAAAACTCCCAAAGCCCCCAAGCGGAGCCTTTGATTCCTGTCGTTTCACCCCCACTCGCCTGTCTCCCTACCTGGCTGCCTGGCAACAGATCACATCAGATCGGTGGGTACTCTCCATCATCGAGAAGGGATACTTTATAGAATTCATCCAGATCCCCAAGGCCCACCATCTATCACACTCCTGAAGAGATCCAGAACCTTCTTCAAAAGGACACTATTGAGCCAGTCCTGACAACACGTCAACACGGGTTCTACTCCCGTTACTGTACGGTCCCCAAAAAAGATGGAGGCCTCTGTCCTATTATGGACCTCAGGGGACTCAACAAGTTTATCTCATACCAGAAATTCCGTATGACAACGTTACAAAGTATCCTTCCCCTCCTCAACAAGGGTGTCTGGTTGGTAACTTTGGACTTGCAAGATGCATATTTTCATATAACTACTCACCCAGTCCACAGGAAGTTTTTGTGTTTTGTGGTTGTGGGAGACTGTTTTCAATACAAAGCCCTCCCCTTTGGACTCTCAACAGCACCAAGAGTCTTTACAAAAATGATGATTGTCATTGCAGCATACCTCCGCCTTCAGGGCATGCGGATCTTTCCATTCATAGATGACTGGTTACTGATAGCAAGCTCCAGAGGGACTTTGCTCAACCATATCAATTTAACACTGGCCACCCTAAATGGGTTGGGTCTGAAGGTGAATTTTTAAAAAGTTCATGCTCCTTCCTTCCCCAGTTTATTGGAGCAATTCTGGACTCAACTGTCTGCCGAGCCTTTCTCCCCCCCCCCCAAGAGGGCAAGCGACATTATGGCTCTCATCAGCCTAATGAGGACTCAGGGAGATGTGTCCGCAAGGCAGGTTCAACTCTCAGGGTATGTTCATCATTGACGCTCACCTACCTGGATCACTCAGCATCCATGCGGATTTTCTGAGCAGGGGAGGCACATCCCTTCACGAGTGGGAACTCAACTGGACTTACCTCCAGCCAATCTTTCACAGATGGGGCCACCCAGAGATAGATGTGTTTGTGACACGTCAGAATGTGAAGTGTTGCCTGTTTTGTACCAGAGCAGAACAGGACCCCCTGTCTCTGGGGGATGGGCTCCTTCTCCCATGGTCCCACAGGTATGTGGACCTGTTCCCATCAATTCCTCTACTTACCAACGTGATCAGCAAAATCATGAGGGAACACCCACAGTGCATCCTCGTGGTGCCCTGGTGGCCACCTCAGCACTGGTTCCCGACCCTGCTTCACATGTCCCGGGGTACCTATGCACATCTCCCCCTGGTACCAGATCTCCTGGCTCAGTGCTGAGTGCTGCACCATGATGTACCACACCTCAAACTCATGGCGTGGAGGATCCCCTAGCACAGTTTAAAAGCAGGATAGACCTTGTCCTGTTGAACTGTCATAAGCTGACTACACGTGCTTCCTATGAGGGGAAGTGAAAAAAATTCCTGAGTTCTTGGGTTTGCCACTGCCCCCTACGGACTTAAGGGCAATCTTCGGTTTCCTGTTGACCTGCCTAGACCTGGGTCTTAGATGCTCCTCCTTAAGAGTCTGTTTAGCTGCCATCTCCGCCAATCATCCTGTGGTAGACAGCTACTCTTTTTTTTCCCAACCTCAAATGAAAGTTTCTGAAAGACCTCACTCATCTTTTTCCTCCGGTTCGTGGGCCGACTCCCTCCTGGGACTTACCCCGGTGCTGTCCAGACTCATGGGCAAACCGTTCAAACCCATGGCCACGTCTAGTTTGCAGTTTCTCTCCTGGAAGACTGCCTTCCTGGTAGCCATTACCTCAGCAAGGTGAATGAGTGAATTGTCTGCATTCTGTTGCAACTCTTCGTATTTGGTTTTTCACCATGATGGTGTCACCTTGGTCCCGGATGTCTCTTTCCTGCCCAAGGTTGTTTCCAAGTTCCATTTACAAGCTGACGTTGCCCTCCCAATGTTTTTCTCGTCTGCTACAAACGATGAGGAACGCCGTCTTCATACTTTAGATGTCAAGAGAGCCATACTCTTCTACCTTGATAGAACAAGGTCATTCTGGCAATCACCAGCCTTGTTTGTCTCCTATGGCACACCCGTGCAAGGGAGGAAGCTCTCTTCACAGCGTTTATCCAAGTGGATCATGGAAACTTACTGGCCAAAAGGCCACGCACGAGCCCACAAAAGGCATTCCACCCAGGCAGTAGCTACATCCACAGCCTTCCTGAGAGGTTTGTCACTCACTGACATCTGTCAAGCATCAACCTAGGCTACCCCCCACACACACACATTCGTGAAGCATTATGCCCTGGATGTGCATCTTCATCAACATTCCATGGTGGGACGGGCAGTGTTGCAGGCAGCACAAATCTAGGACCTTCAGTTCCCTCCTCCAGGTAGTCCTGTTTTTGCTTGCTAATTTCCCAGAGGTGTGATGCACAGAGACCACAAAGAAGATAAACAGGTTGCTTACCTGTAACTGATGGATCTTTGAGTGGTCATCTGTGCATTCATACCACCCGCCCTCCTTCTTCTCTGCTTTCGGTCCTCTTTTTACTCTGAGACTGATGGCAGCGGTCAGAAGGAACTGGCAGGATTTTTGTGCCCCTCCCTTAGTCATGTGCAGTAAGACCGGTACATGATGGGGGAGTGGGCGCGAAAATCCCTGTCGCTTTCAAGAAGAATCGATCGAGGTCAGCGCAGGTGCACTATATCCCAGAGGTGTGAATGCACAGATGACCACTTGAAGATCATCAGTTACAGGTAAGCAACCTGTTTTTCCTGGAGCTATTCCTCGATGAGAAGATGCTTTTGGCAAAGGTTTTACAAGCAGAAGCTGCCAAACTCTCAAAACAGAAGGTCAGTGCTGGGCATCACTTTGCTGATTCTGCTTTACATGGCATGGTAAGCTTAATTGTCCTCAGGTGTCACACCTGGTTACCTGCAGAGACCAAACAGAAAATAGAAGACCTACTGTTTGAGGGTTCTGTGCTGTTCTCTGCTAAGACAGGTGAGATGCTCTCCTTAATCAAGAAATATAAGCAGACAGCAAAATTACTAGGTTTGTCCCAATTTGGTCCCTCTTAATACAAGCATAGGCTGCATGGTGGCCCTGGTACCTGTACAAGAGGAACTATCGATCCTCCAGCTATCAAGGGGCTGAGTATCCTAACACTAAACCTTATACTCCCAACAGGCTTATTCTAAACACAAAGGCTCTGGCCACCCTAGGTCGTCTCAGCAGCCACCTCCACAAAGCAAGGCAGCTTTGTCATAAAAGCCTGTTTTCTGACCTGCAGCAAACCCTATCCCTGTTGAATTTGGTGGAAGAGTAGAAGAAGAAGAGATTGGACTTATACCCCGCCCTTCACTCAGAGTCTTAGATCGGCTGCAATCTCCTTTCCTTTCCCCTTCCCACAACAGACACCCTGTGAAGTAGGTGGGACTGAGAGAGCTCTTTCAAAAACTGCTCTTTTTTATTTAAATGTTTTATTAATTTCTCAAAAAAAAGGTGGGATACAGAAGGGAAGAAGGGATAGGGGGAAATATAAATTTATCAGGTTTGTCAAATATTATGAGGTAAAATCAGATGTATTACCAAATGTATTACATATTTCAAATATAGAAGCAGACAATAAAACATTAATATTACAGAATTTTGGGATAGATTCTATCTTTAAAGAATAAACATGAACTTTCCTAAAGTTAGCAATAATCGATTAATGATAAAAGAGTTTACATCTTTAACAGTTGAATGAACTTCTTTGCTAAAATTGAATTGTTGTAAAAACCTTAATATTGTCTTATTTGTTTATCTAAATCTACATTTTATTCTTACTAATTATTTAATACTAGTGGAATACAGAATAAAATATTGAAACTATATTCAATATCTTCATCACCTTTAATATGACATCCAGATAATTCCAAAACTAAAAAAAGTTAATTATTGTCGTAGTATGAGTAATAAGCTTGCCATTTCTGCTGAAATTCTTTCGATGGTCTTTTGTTTATATAATTGGTTAGTTTTGCCAAAGTTGTATACTCAGCTAGTTTTCCTTTCCAGATCTTTATTGTAGGACAGTCTTCTGTCTTCCATTTCATTTCAAATGTTACTCTGGCAGCTGTCAACATATATCTCAGTAGGTCTTGTGAGGTTCTGTCTATATTATCTGGTAGGATTCCTAGTAACATAGTCTCTGGTTTCATTGGAAATTTGGTTTTTAAAATGCTTTGAATTTCTTCATGTATATTTTCCCACTATCTTTTCGTCTTGATGCAAGTCCACCACATATGGTAAAAGGTGCCATCTTTTTTACATTTCCAGCAACCCCCTTTGTAATTCTTGTCCATTTTTGCAATATCTTTTGGGGTGCAATGCCATTGGTAAAACATCTTGTACTAATATTCTCTTAATGCTTGGTTAGCAGTGAATCTAGTACCTTTAATCCATAGGTTTTTCCAGCACTGAAACTGTATTTCCTCACTGACATTTTCTATCCATTTAATCATGCAGGGTTTGACCTGTTCTTCCTCAGAATCATAATGAAGCAATAACTTGTAAATTTGTCCTAGTAAATAGTTTTTAGATAGTGAGACAATCTTTTCAAAATCAATCAGTTCATTAATAACTCCTCTCGTGGTGCCGATATCATTTTTTAATCTGGAAGCAATTTGAAAGTATATCTACCATTGTATCTCCTTTCCTTCTTTAATCTCTTGCCATCTCTTGATGCCACCGTGCAAGTTTATCATATTGCCATAAGTTATAAAATCATAGTTTCTCCTTGTGTAATTGTCATTATAAGCATCTGTTGGTGACATTATTAGTAGAATTGTAGGGCTGATTTTCTTTCATAGCATCTCCCAAATTTTGAATAAACTGTCTCTGATTATATGCCGTTTATCTTGGGTTTTGTTTTTTGATATAGATTTTTTTAATCCACAGATAACTATGTAGTCCATCCTCGAGATTTGAATATTTTAATTTTATCAATCTTTCATTGGGAACTCTGATCCAGTCTGATATCCAAACTAGCCCAGCTGCTTGGTAATATAATTTAATGTTGGGTATTGCCAGACCACCTCTTTCCTTCTTATCCTGCAGTACTTTAAATCTTATTCTTGGCTTCTTGTCTTTCCATACAAACTTGTTTGTCTTTGCCAGTCACTCAAAGTCTTTTCAGGTATTGAAACTGGGAATCATCTGAAAAAAAGTTTAATTTTGGTAGTACATTCATTTTTATAGGGGAAATTCATCCTAGCCAGGATAGATGTAATTTGGACCATCTTTCAAAATCTTTTTGTATCTTGGACCAGGTTGTCATATAATTGTCCTGAAATAATTTATCATTCTGACCTGTGAGATACATTCCTAAATATTTGACTGGGCTGTTTGTTATGTCACATTTTGAATTTTTCTTAATCTCTTCTTGGTTGTTGAAAATGATCTTGGTTTTCTTCCAGTTGATTTTATAACCTGAAAAGGATCCAAACTTGCCAATTTGCTGCAGTACATATTGGGGAGAGAGTTGGGGATTTGAAATTGTAAGGACAATGTCATCAAGAACTGCTTCTGAGAGAACAGCTCTGAAAGAACTTGTGATTGACTCAAGGTCACACCAGTGAGGTCAGTCATGGGGAATCAAACATGGTTCTCCCAGATTCTGTGGTCCTAACCACTACACCAAACTGGTTCCCAATACTCTGCTGAGTGGGAAGCCATCACTTTGGATGAGTGGGTACTATCCATTGTAAAATTTTATATAGGTTGGAGTTTAAGTTCTTCTTTGCTCTTCCCAGTTGGAAGTAACTAACCAAGCAGCACCTGATCTGTTTCAGGCACACATCCAAAAAGTTGCAATTGAGGAGGTATCAGATCTGTGAAAATCAGGAGGGTTTATCTCCAGGATGTTCTTGGTTGACAAAGAAGATGGGGGAACAAGGCCCATTTTATACCTCAGAAATTTGAATGTTTCCCTATATATTTCCAAGTTTTGCATGGTGTCCATTTCTTCAGTTTTACAGTTATTGAAGTTGAAGTGCTGGGTTATTGTTATTGATCTCAGAGATGCTTACTTTCATATTTCTATCCACCCTCTGCATCGCAAGTTCTTATGGTTTATTTGTGGGAACCGTGTTTTTCAGTACACAGTTCTGCCTTTTGGCTGGGCCATAGCACCAGGGTGTTTTCTAAGTGCCAAGCCCCAGTGGTCATCCATTTGTATTTACAAGGCTGTCAGATCTTCCCTATCTTGGATGATTGGTTGCTTGTGGTGATTCCAAAGACCAGTTAATGTCACATTATTCCTTCATTTAGGAACCTGCCAGAGATTAGGATTTTTTGTTAACAGGCAGAAATCCCACCTAATCCTGTCCCAAAGGGTACAATTAATAGGAGCTCCACTAGATTTGGTAGAGAACAAAGAGAGTTCAATCTATTTCCCTGCTAGCTGGACAATTTATGTGGAACTGTTTATAATCAGTTTGAATGATCCTTTGCCTTTTTGGCTACATGGTCTCTACAACAGTGGTTCTGCCATTTGCCAGACTGCATATGCAAATTCTGCAGCTTTGGTTCCTGTCCAAATATAAGGTGGACTTATGTCCCCTATGGCATAGATTCTCTGATCCCAGACCAGTGGTATGTTCCCTGTCATGGTGGCTGTCCCATGCTAATTTGTCCCAGGGCGTACCCTTTGGGATTCCTGAACATGAAGTAATTCTGACCATGGATGCTTCACTTCTAGGCTGGGATGCTCACTGTGAGGGGTTCCAAGCACAGGGTACGTGGTCAGAGAGTGAAAGGTAGCTTCATATCAATTTACCGGAACTGTGGGCAGCCTGTAATGCCCTTTGCGCTCTCTCAGATATCCTACAGAACCGATCCTTTCTGCTCAAAATGGACAATATGTTCACTATGGTTTATATCAATGAACAATGGGGAATGGGCTCCAAACACCTATGCCAGGAAGCTACCCTAACTTGGTCAACACCATTAAAGATCAACGCTTACATACAAGCCATTTACATCCCAGGGACCTCGAACATAGAGGTCAACAGACTGAGCAGGGCAGAGACACTGTCACATGTGTGCTCCGTGAACCTGTTACCCCTGGAAGTGATCTTTACATTCTGAGGAATCCCAGAGATCAATCTCGTCATCACATCAGACAAAACTAAGGCTGTGAGATTTTGCTCCCAAGCAGGGAAGGAAGTAGGCTCCCTAGGGGAGGCATTTCAGGTTCATTGGGAAGGAGTTCTGTTTTATGCGGTTTCCCTTGTTCCCCTATTAATCTGAGAAATAGAGAAGGCCAGCAGCCCTTCAAGTGGATCCCCCATTTTTGAATCCCCCCTGAAAAGGTAGTTTTCTGTCCCAGCCTCAGGTTTCTATCCAAAGTTGTTTCCAGTTTCCATTTGTCTCAAGACATCATTTTGCCAGTCTTTTTCCCTGCTCCAAGTCAGAGCAGCAGTTGCATTCGCTAGATGTTAGAAGGGCTTTGTTATTTTACTTTAAGAGAACCTTCGAGTTTTGTAGGGACAGAGCACTGTTTATAGCTTTTGCAGGACCCAGTAGGGGGGAAGGAGGGCTTCTTTCCAAACTCTTATCTTGATGGATTGTTTCTTCCATCAAAGAATGTTATCTTTTGGCAGGTTTACCATGTCCCCTGAGTGTTCATGCCTACTCTACCAGGGCTATAGCTACTTCTGCAGCAATTGCAGGAGATATGCCGAGTTGCTACTTGGTCTTCAGCAGACACCCTCATATGTCATTATGCGTTGGAACTGCAGGCGAGAAGCTCAAGTGGGAAAGGCAGTCTTACACTCACTGTTTAAGTAAAGGGATCATACCATGCCACTTGATAAGTTAGCTTGCTCGAATCCCCAAGTGGGACTGCAAAAAAGGGTTGCACTTACCTGTAACTGTTGTTCATCAAGTATCTTCTGTGCAGGCACAAACACACCCTCCCTCCTGCCCTGCTGCATACTGTCTTTGGTGGCGCAAGAGCTACTGAGGTTGGAGGCACTGCTGCAGAGGAGCACATAGTCCCTAAACGGGAACAAACTCCTTGGTTCTGGCACACAGCACCCACTATAGGCTTTTAGCTGTAAAAAATCTCTCCAATTGCAGGCCTGCTAATGCAGAGTCCCCATGTGTGCCTGCACAGAAGATACTCAATGAACAGCAGTTACAGGTAAGTGTAACCCTGTTTTCCAGAGGGGGAAGACTGTAGGCACATGAGTTAAATAAGAAAAAAAAAGTTCATAGAATGATTAGAAGCAAATAATTTCTTTCTGGACATTTTACTGTGTACCATATTATAGGTCTATTACAGTGCAATCCTGTAGCAGAGTTACACTCTTCTGTGTCCATGGGAGTCAGTGCACTTAGAAGGGTGTAATTTTGCTTAGGACTGCACTGTCAGAGTCTTAAACTCACAAACTTTTAGGTGTGTTAGATTTGTACTCTTTGTGACTTTATAGCACCATCCTTGCTTTTGTACAAATATTGATTTTAAATATTTTTTTTAAAGAAATCCATAGCAAAAATATGCAAGTTTTCCTCTGAAAGCATATATCCGTTTACAGACTGAAAGAGTTGTTGTTAGATTGTTTAAATAATGCTGCTGGTGGAGACAAATATTAGAATGTATTTGGAAGTCAAAGGCAGTTAGAGCAGTCTTAAATACTATAGCTTGCATTTAGAATCCTGTTTTGCCCTCTAAGAGGAAATTCTGCACACTGAGGGGCATACCGTTTATTCAGAAAACAGGAAGCCCTGCTGGTATATTTATAGAATTAGTAGCTAGCGACTAAGAAATTTGGGATAGCTGTGCTTTGACAGCCTGCCTTTTCCTGTGGAATCTAGGTTCATGTATCCAAGATTTGAAAAGTGGGGATGAAGGGCTTTTCTGATTAGAGCAATGGTTCAGACACTATTTCTGTACATTTATTACATGTTAGAATTTTGACGAATGTTTTTGTGCTATATAGCCTCACACACTGAATTCACCGTGGTGATAGCTGCCTGATGTCTGTCTGAAAGTAACAGCATATATCTGTTTACATGCTAGATCTTATACGTTTCATTACCTAAGTAGTCTTTAAGAAATGACTTTGAAAAAGTAATGTCATTATACAGATGTGATTCTTCCATCTCTTGCTGACATTTCCCTTGATTTGTTAAAATGTCTCTGCTAACTGCTCTGTAATTAGATACAAGATCAGAATTGAATGTTTAATGTATACAATTAAGATGTTCTTTTCAATAATGCTATAGGTTTTAAAAATGGTATTTCAACGTGAACTGCATGGCTTAACTTTATAATCATGTAAGGAGAATATATACAGTGATATTAAATTACTGATCTGCTACTGAAAAGCTGAAAAAGAGAAACCAGAGGTCAGATTGTACTGGAACACAAAAGTAGATTCTCCTCTTGTGCTGTTTCAGTCTTTGTATTACACAGCAGTTTCCTGAGTGTGAAGTCTCATTGTCAGAAGCAAGTCCTTCATTTGGGTATAAATGCAAGAACCAAACCAAATTAGCAAGGGTGGAGCAATCAATGTGTTCTTACCCTTCATGTAACAGAATTACTCCTGCACTTAGTGCACAATTTGAAACCTTTTGTCACAGTTGTGAAACAAAACACATCTAAAACTCTAGGTTTTTGATTGTCTTTGAATAAAATAGCAGTTTAATGTCAGTTGTTTGTGTAGATAAGGAATAACTTTCTGAAGCAATTCAAGACAAATTTGACAGTGAAATAAAACTTATTTTGGAGTTGTAGAACAAAGTTTGACTCCAGTGGCACCTTTAAGACCAACAAAATTTTATTCCAGGTATGAGCTTTTGTGTGCATGCACACTTCCTCAGATATATTGAAATGGAAGTTAACAGTCCATACATATAGGCAGACAGTGAACAGCAAATTAGCATACAACATAAGGAAGATATTTTAACAGATGCAAAGACTCAAACTTTTGTTCTGCTGCTTCAGACCAACACGACTACCCACCTGGATTTGTTTTGGTGTAGTCCGATATGCTATAAAATCAAGAAAGCTGTTATATAATGTGGTTCATACTTTCAGGGTGTCACCTCATAGTAGTTGCAGGAATTATATGTCCCAGTCCTGCAGGAGTCAGGAGCACACATGCTCACCACATTCCTCATTAAATAGAATGGCTCAGTTCTTTCCAGAGAATGTCTGTCCTTTTCTTTTCCACTAAGCTTCAGGGCTTAGTTCTTTGGCATCTAGGAAGAAGAAGCATAAAGGACTGAGGCACACAGGTCTAGCCAGCATTGCTAGCTAGCCAGAAATTGTCTAGCTTGATTTGAATTTTATCATCTTGAGTAGTTGCTAAAATTCCATGATACAAAATCAGAAAAAAGCTTCCTGCTGAGCTGTTTTAACTGTTGATGCACAAGCCTTAGTTAATACTGTTAATGCACTTGGAAATCACTTGAGGGTGATAGCTGGATTTGCACTTTAATTCACAGAGGACTGTGAATGTAAACACAGGCACAGTGCTGCACTGTATAGGACCTTGAGCATTAATTAAGAATATGTGTAGTATAAACCAGAGGTTGGGTTCTTTCAAATATGCTAGTCTTATGCCATAAATGATAAATGCTGTACATCAAACAACTCATTTTCCTAAAGTAGCTAAATGTTCTGTACAATGGGACTAAGTTCTGTTTTTCTTATGCATCTGCCAAAAGATAAACTTTTCATACATATAAAGCTTTTAATGTGGCATTATTTAGTAGAAAAATTAGTTGGATGTTTCCAGAATTTTAGTATAAATCCTCTAATCAACAGCCTGATATTTCCTGACCTTACCTCATTAGTAATTGTCTCAGACTTAGCATACTTGGACTACTTGCTCAGGCATTCTGTACACAGTCTAGACTCAGTTTTCTGTGAATCATTGGATAATTCTGTTAATTGGTGGCAAGGCAACTGATGCTGTTTTGAAATGGTTTCTTTACATTCCTGTGCATGATTGGTGGGCCCCTACCAAAAAAACCCCAACAAAAACCAACACAAGGCAGAACACTTGGTGGGGATGATGGGAGGCTCCTTGTGTATCCTTGCTGTAGTCTGTTGCCTCCACCTCAAATAAGTTTTGAACTGTTCTCATGCCAATAATCATTTAAAATGTTGTAATCTTTATGCAGTGGGGTTTTTCCATGTGTAACTGATATTGGCTTGTGTAGAAGTAATGCTTGTTCTCTCCCAAGTTAATTTCAATTCAAAATTATAAGGACACATTGAAAATCCTACTCCTGTGATGAGTGTATTGGCTTGCACACTTTCCTCTTCTTTTCTTGCATGTGAATTCCAGCCTCCCATCACTTGAAGTATTCCCCTACTTGGAACCTACAGCGACCCATGTATTGTACTAGCAAAATGGAAATTATAAGAAATCAGCCTCTCTGGCTGTGTTTTGTAAATCATGTGCCTGCTGCTGTTGAGGTAACAAATTAAATGTGTGTTATTTTTTTCCAGGAAGAACAAAACAGAGGCAAGCCGAATTGGGAACATCTGAATGAAGATTTGCATGTACTAATCACTGTGGAAGATGCTCAAAACAGAGCAGAAATCAAATTGAAGAGGGCTGTGGAGGAAGTAAAAAAATTACTGGTACCTGCAGTAAGTAGCTATATCAAGAAGTTATTTCAAGATGTGTTATTTAAATTGAGGGGCCAGAGTATATTTCATGTGTATTGGATTATATGTATATAAAAACTAATGTGGTATAACGGTTAGAATGTTAGACTGGGAATGGGAAGATGAAGATTCAAATTCTCACTCAGCCATGAAGCTCGCTAGGTAACCTTGGGCTATACTTGTTTAGCCTAACCTACCTCACAAGATTGCTAGGATAAAATTGGAGGAGGAAAGGACTATGTATGCTGCCCAGACTTCCTCGGTAGAAGGGTGAGATATAGACATTTGTAAATGAAAAATAAATTTTAGTTGTAAAATATTAAACTAGGCTTTGTCAACAGGCTGCACTATAATGTCAAAAAGGATATTGAAATGTGTAAATCTCTTGGCTTTTTCAAAAGCAGGGTTTTTCTTACTGGAAAAAAAGACAATTATAACATTCTGTTACGGAGCGCATATAGCTGGATGATGGTGGAAAACTATTGATTACTTTAGATGCCTTTGTTCACAATCCAGAGAACGGCATCTGACTTCTTAAAATCATTAATCATTTTTGTCACTTGGAAAGCCAGTTTTTGACACTTTTGTAAGTTTCAAGAGCAGTTTGCAACATTGCATGGACATCTAGTCTTGAAAGGGGGAAAAGGTCACAATTGTGCTGTCCGTGGACAAACCCTTAGGCACAGCTAAATTATCTCTTTTGGTTGTGGTCAGGGATGCACAAATCTAGTCTCCAGAACATTAGGCATGAAACCTGTGTTGCTGTAGAGTTTAAGAATCTTTGCCGTCTGGCTGTTGTCACTTGGAGCAATATTATTTCTCCTGAATTGTCTAGACTAGCCTGATGCTAAGTGGGGTTGACCATGATTAGTATTTGGATGGGAAACCACTGAGGGGTTGCCGTAAGTCAGTTGTGACTTTATGGCACATCATCATCACCAGCCTTGATTTCTTAATTGTCAAATCGATACAACCTATTTACAAAGAACTACATACAGTTTGAGTTTAGCATAAATTTCCCTAGTAGACTTAAAATCACGTGACAGAAACCTGTGTATGTAACTCTTTGAAGGTCACCCTCTGGAAATATGGACAAACTGTACAAATTATATGGGTTATAGCTAATTTTCCATGGTAGTGAAATTCAAAGCTACAATGGATTATTATCCAGTTCTAGAAATGGAAATATTACCACCACCACCCAGTCCAAAGCTTTACAAAGAGTTAGAGTGCAACAGTTTTTAGTGGAATCTGGAATAAGATTAAGCACAAGTTGGACATGCAGTGGAAATACAGTAATTTCAGTACAAATATATTTTACAACAGTGTTCAAAAACTGCTGTTGGATTAGTATAGGAAGACTTCATTGTACCAGGCAGAATAGTCACTTTAATCATGGGGGCAGATAATCAGTCAAGGTGTCTCACAAGAAAAAACTGTGCTGTGAAATCATCGAAACAAAAATTATCAATAAAACAATTGTAGTGTATACAAGCTGCAATAAAATAAAAAATTGAACATCCTAAAAAAATCCTTGAAATGGGCCTCAGGTTAGAAGCAGACCATAAATAAACCAGAAAAGACTTCTTAGATTTTTTTTCTAAAGCCTGGATATAAAAGAAGGTAAGGCATGTGAATGGGGGCATTCCAAAGACAGTGCCACCACTGAAAAAGCCCTGCCTCTAGTCGCCAACTGCCTCACCTCTTCAACTTGGGACACAGGGAAAAGGGCTTGAGATGTGAATCATTAACTGATATAAGCTATTGTGAGAGCCAAAACAGACTTAAATGCATGCATCTTCTCATGTATAAAAATTGGCCCAGTCTCATTGATCAACTAATGTTTTAGTAGAGCTACTGTTTAACGTAATAAAGCTTGAAGCCCTGTTGATTTTAGTGGAATGAAGTAAGCATCGGTGATATAGTTGAATTGATCTTGGTGGGACAGTGTGTGACTTTCATATTGCAGCAGCTCAGCTGCTATTGAAATAACTGAGCAATGGCCAATTTAATGTTAAAACTGGTTATCTGAAACTAATTTTAAAATTAATGTAATTTCCCTCCTCACAAATGATGGTGAGATATTGTCAGTTTGGATCAAAAGGGGGGGGACGGACGGACATGCAGTTGTTGTAAATAGTGAGCTGCCAAATTTCATTAAATGCCAACAGTGTGTCTTTACCGTAAATCATTTAGTTCTTTAAAACTGTGGTTATAGATTTTATTTTCTGTATGTATCACTGTCAGTGCTTAAACACATTTCAACAGGACTGGCTATTCTGTTTATATTTCTGTAAGTTTAACAGCTCCGTAATTCCCTTTGCAATTTTAAAACTTGTATATGCTTGGAGATAATAGGGGTGAATTTCTTTGGTTATGTTCAGCTTTGAAAGGGTAAGACAGATTATCTCCGTAACTAAGTGTAAGAAGCGTGGTAGGATGCCTGCTGCATTTGCTATTGAAAATATGCCCAGGGGGAGAAGGAGCAATTTGTAGAAATATTGCTGTTAGTTTTTCTTCACCCTGTTTCCTATAAATTCCTAAGCTGACTTCCCTAGTATGAGCAAAAGTAATGCAGCACTTATATTGTGTTTCTGACTCTGCCATTACTTTTTCAGTTCCTCTGTGCTAGGGATAGTTCTATCCAGTTTTCCCCAGAGAAAAGTTATCAAGGGAGACATAGAAGCATAGTGGAACACTTTCTAGGGCTTCACTTTTCAGCAGAAAGTTTTCAGTTTCTAAGGTTTCATGATCTATAAAAGAAGTAACAATGAATGGATGCCACTGCCAATATAATTTTAGGCAAGTTTGGCAGTTTCAGAATTGTAATTAATGTTTTCCAGGTGATTGTCCCTAGGACTCATGTGAGAGAGTACATGTATGATGATTTGTGAAGTAGGAGACAGAAGGAAAACCACAAATGCGTGTAGTATTATAAATTTTTTTTAATCAAGTTGTGAACTTACCTGATTAGCTGTGTAGGTCTAATAAAAATCAAAGCTAGAATTTTTACATCTCCTCTTACATAGGTGGAAGGGTGTAATTTAAACCCCATTCTGATATAGAACTAACAAATAATACATGTGAAGCTATAGAGAGTGACACAGAAACTGAGGTGCCTCATGGAAGAGAGTAAATTCTCTTGAAACAGATGAGTGAAAACCGCATCCAAGTAATATCACAAACAGTCCTTTGGGTGTAAAAGCAGTGTATCAGCTGTCCTTTTTTTGGCATTATATTTAATGTAGGAGAAGTTCATGTGTAGATTACATAATCTTGCTCCTATCACTTTTTAAATATCTCTTTGAGAACAGAAAAGGGTTTAAAGCACATGAAGGGTTAGCAGCAAATTAAAGGAACTAATGGATATTTGGGTACGGTTATGTTTATTTATTTATTAGTTGAATTTATACCCCGCCCTCCCCGCCAAGGCAGGTTTACAAAAGATAAAATATAAATAGACAATTGTAAACATAGATAAAACCAGTTTAAAACAATCCACAATCATAAAGTGCTAGCTAAATAAATATAAATAGTTAAAGATGGCGGTACAGTCATATCAATATATTCTGCAATCTGCTATGTTTCTCAGCTCCTTAATCGTTATATCCAGCAGACACTGGCACTAGCTGTAAATGATGAAAACCAGGGAACGGGCTCTAATAATGTTAATGATGGTATACTTGGTGGTGGTGGCGGCTCCTTAACCAAAGGCTTGGTGGAAGAGCTCCGTCTTGCAGGCCCTGCGGAACTGTTCTTTATGAAACAATATTTTATAGCTGAGTCACTATTTTAGACTAACATTGGAGCAAAACTATCAAGGTTTCACTAGGAAATGGTTAAAATATGCATGATTGGAAGGAGATCAGAATGTGTATCTTTAGGGTTATATCATAGCAGTTTTCTTCCAGAGATGCTTTGAACTTAATCCTAGAGGAACATTACTTCCTCCTCCTTGAACTTAGGCACTGTTCTACTGTGGTTGTTGTCCTTAGTCAAAAAGACTCAGACTTCCCAAATGAATCCTTAAAAACTGAGAGAGGACACCTCCTTTGAGAAATAACCTTTACTTTATTTGAAATACTTTCTCTTACATTATATCAGACCTAGGTTGCATTATATCCTTGTGCAGAGGAGATAGGCCTTGTTCCGCAGAATTACTTACTACTTTTTAAACATTGAGCTGTCAGCAACTGAAACATGCATTGTGAGAGACAGGCTGGTGTTTCAGTTCCTGTATGGTCTGTTGCTAATTGACCCACCTCTCAGTCACTGTTAGGCCTCAAGCCTGACATGGGCTGGAGTTCCACCACCCTTTTTTAAAACCTTTGTGCTGGTTCTGAAGTTTGCTCAGGACTTGATTCATGCTTGAGTTTTGTGTGTCAGTATGATTTCACTAGTCATCCCAACTGAACAGTGCTTGACTTTTTTTCTAAAATGATTTTAACTTTACTGTTCATGGATACTTGAAGCAAACTAGTGTGTAACTTGTCTAGGGGGGGAAACACACACCCATGACCCTTGTTCCTGTTGATTCATGCAAACCCCCCCCCCAAAGCAGCAGATAATGCAATTCCTGCTTAAGTACCGTGTCCAAAATGTTCTGGGACTGTATGAGTGAGGTGCTTTGGAGGGAAGCTCCTCAAAGTTAGTCATAGGGTCCAACTCATGGACTTTAACATAGATGAGATCTTATAAGACTTTCTTTCACAGTGGATACAGGGATTGGGGAAACATGAGTGTATTATACTTCTGTATTCTCTCTAATGACTGGATCAGATCTTAGTTAACTGTAGGTTTATTCTACATCAACAACTGTCCTCATCTGTAAAAGTATTCCAGATGTGTTCCAATCCGATGATATTGGAGGGATCTTTTACAAGCATTGTTGCATGTGTTAGAAAGTACATCAGCTTTATTTGCAGAATCTGACTGGAAGAATTTTTTCATGTGTGTTACAAAATATCAGTGCTGTGACTTCTATTGGTCTGGAACAATAATGTGCTAATTGGGCTAAGGGATCAGTACAAGTCAGTGGAATTAACAAGAACTGCTTTCTCATTGAAAGAGCATAAAAACATGTTTCAGCTTTCAGAACAAGTTTCCATACTACAATACTTGAATTACATATGTATTCACACATAAGGGTACTGTGCTTTTTAATTTTTCCCCTGCTTGAAGTAAAAGCTTACAGTCAGCTACGTATTCTGAATGAATAAGTGGATAAAAAGCAGGATACATTTTATGGCAGGTTTATTTGAACAGATTATGACTGCTGATTAAAAAATCAAATCAGTTGCATATTTACCTAACAGTTTATAATAGAAATAGTGTATTTACTTTTTTCACTGTGTATTTATTACTGAATTTCATTAAGCAGTGACTAATTTACAAAACACTCTTAGAAGCTGTAGTTTTGTACTTCGTAGTTGAATCTTGCTATTCTTTTATAGAAAAATCTAGTCTGTTAATGTTTGAGTAGATGAGTTTGAGTAGAGCATAGCTGGCATAAAGACTAAGGAGCTAATATATGGATTATATTGACTATTTTAAAAAGGATATTGAACAGTGATCTGCTTGTGAGCAGAGATACAGGTGAATAACTGAAACTTTCTCCTTAAGTCTCTTCAGAGTACTCTGGGCCCAGGGATTCTTGCAGAGTTCCTGTCTGTTTCCTCTCCATGGAGTTGGACCTTGTGATACAGCCACAGCGTTGGAATACCCAGATTTGATCTTTTGTCACTTGTGAAACTCATTAGTTGACCTTGATCAGATTACGTCTCTCAAATTAAACTACCTTGATGAGTTCTGTAAATTTGATACCATGTTCCTCAGGTAAAGGCAGTGGGGTGCAGCATGTAGAAAGCTTTTTTTTTAAAGCCACAGTAGGCGATTATCTCATAATTTTATAGGGATCATATTTTGCATTATGAGGGATAAATTTCCATCAAAATTCCTCACAGCAGCCATTTTCTAGAAACTTGTGATCTTGTGGGCTGCACTTAAACTTCCCTTTTCTAATACACACAGGTTGAGTGATCCTACTATCGCTCTTGCAGTACTGGTTGTTTGACAGAATGTTAGCAAAGAAGATACTGCTTTCACCAGCCCTGTTCTTGTGATTGGGCAGGGTCACCTTCATGAGAAACGGGGGTTGCTTCCCTGTAAATGGAGTTCTTCCAAAGTGCCAGTGTCTAGTCGGGTACTCCTACTGATTACCTTCTTTTGGAAAATAATTTCTTAAAATAAGATTTAGGGAAGCAGAGGGGCTGATAATCAGCCCTTGTTTCCATGTGCTAGATGGCGCTTCCTATGCATTGGTAGTTAAAAGGTTCCAGTGCTCCTACCTACTCTGGCTAGACAGGGTCACTTAGGAAGAATTCTCCTAACAGGTAAGGAATTTCCCCGTTCTAACTCCAGTTTTTGTGTCATGTTCCAGGTCTTCCAAAGGTTGATAAGCCCCTCCCAGAAAAAGTAAGTTGGGATGTGATTTTTCTGATTTAAAAGTTGTAAAAAATAAAATTTAGTAGTTCCTGCCTCTTTGTAACATCATAAAAAGACTGGTGGTAGTAATTTACAGTTGGTCATTTTGCAAGTAGTCTTCATTTCTTATGCAACTGCAGCTCTTTGAAATCAAGACGCAAGGTCATTTAAAAATATTTTTAGTAGTTGTAAATGAAAGTGAAGGGTTGCAAATGGATGCACTTCATATTTGAAGATTATTGGCTCTTTCTTTTAATATTTATGCTAAGGACAAGTATATAAAATCTGTTGTGACTTTAGTTATCAAATTTAAACAGGTTCTGAATTTTAATAATACCATCTCCAAACGATGCCCAGTAGGTATGATAAGTTGACTGATCTGTGTTTATACTAAATATTTTTTCCTGTACCATTTTTGATATCATTTCTTGTTCAGGTATTTTTTGCGATAAATAGTCAATACCTTTTCTTATTTCAAGGCCAACTTCAAAAAACCAAAACATCAGTAATTTAAAAAAATCCATTATGTGTAGGAATACAAGGCATAGTATAGTTCTGTGTAGAGTGTTGTAGAATATCTGCGATTGGGCTTTTTCTCTCTCTCTTTTTTAGAATATATATATATATATATATAAAAAAAAACATATAAAACAATACACATGCTACGTTAATACAGGATTGATTACCTCCCCAAATAACGAGTATTGGTACCACGGGAGAAGGCTTTGTTTCTCATAGGGTGTTGGCTGTGACAAATGCACCCTGTGGGGTTCTGCTAGACCTGAGTTGCTTCCTATTTAAATATTTATGTAAGGCCACTTAGTGAGATTGTCTGAATCTTTGAAGGGCATTGTCATCAGAAAGCTTATGATACCTAACTCACCATTTTTAAAAAATAAGCCTCTAGGCACTGCCATCTCTGTGCTGGACCACTGCCTGGATGATGTGGTCAGGTGGCTGAGGGAAAAACTTGCTGAAACTAAATTCAGAGAAGGCAGAAGTGATGCTGGTTGGTAAAGGAATTCTGTTTCTTGTTTTGGGTGGGAGAGTCTCCCTTTAAAAACTGTAAACCAAAAAAATGAAAAGTGAGCAGTGACTCACAAAAGCTCATTATACTCTGCTAGAAATTTTGTTAATCTTTATGATGTTACTGTACTCTCTCTCTTTTCTACTGTAAAAAAACAAAAAAACCTTTGTTGTCCTGTTAGCCTTTGTAACAGTACTCCTGCTGGGGGGAAAAAGTAGTGGGGGTAGAAGAGTGCCTTTTCTAATTGGATTTAGCGTGGAAACCAATTTCCCTTCTAAGTACAACTAACTTAGTCATACTTATCTATGCTGTAGTAATCTTCAGGCTGATATTTTAGAGTGCAATAAGTCCAGTATGTGCCTGTCTTACTTTTGACCAGAGTAAATGGTTTTATCCGTATATAATACTTGTGATAAAGGTGCTATATTGGTTACTGATCTATTTTTGTGTTCAGTTCAAGGTGCTGTTTTTGATATTTAAAGACTTTCACAACCTGGGTGTCAGAGCCTAGGTGCAAGCTGAGTCAGAGTCCAAAGTCAGAATCAGGATTCAGTCCAGAAGATTAGTTAGCAGAGAGCAGAGTCCAGTTCAGAGCATGGTCCAGAAAGCAAGGTTTAGCAGTCCAAGTTCTTATACAGGAGTGAGCAGGTCTGATACTAGAGCAGGCTACACAGTACTTCTCTTCTCCAGAGGAGACATCCCCTCCTGAGTAGTCTGTCTCTCCTGACAGACTCCACGACACTGGGACACAAATAGCTGAAGGTCCTTCACCATGAATGTTCTTGTGCGGCCCCTTCATTCAATGCAGCAGGGTTTTTTGACTATCAACTTCCTCTAGGTGGTTCAGTCTGCTGCTTCTTATTCTTGGGCTTTGTTGTTTAAGGCAGAGGACATATTGATTGGTTAGTCTTCCCATCAGATCTGGAGGAAGGGCTAACTTTTAACACAGAAAGCAGAATTTTGGGGGGGAGCTTTGGTTAGACAGTATTCATAGGTTGCCTTTTTGAGATAGTTTGCCTTTTCACCTTCACTTGCTGGGACATAGGTACCCAACAAAAAATGTTTGTCTTGCTGCTCATGAAGTGATGAAAACATGGCAAACTGGATTAGTTTTTTTCAACTCTGTCCTTTGAGGAGCTTTGTGATAGGTTTTTCAGAGGCCCAAATCAGGGCCAGATAGAGTTTATTGTTCTGGTCTTAAAGGCAAGTGCAAAAGAGTGCTCAGCAGCCAATAACAGTCTGGGTGCAGTGGAAATTACTGGCTCTGGCAATGACGTGCACGTTGCTGCTAGATACCTTTTTTTTTGTCATGTAGTCTGAAATGAATGCCAGAGCACTAAGCCCACAACTAGGGATGTGTGCTCAGTATGTACTGAGCCAAATAATTAACCGAAAAATACCTTATTGGTATTTTTCAGGTATTTATTTAACTGAATGAAAAAGCGGCACCTATATAAAAGCTTTTTTGGCTTTTATTCGGACATAGCTAGAAGGCAGAGACTGCGGTCTGAAGGAACATCTTCTATACATTCCTGCCCGGGAATTGAGATCATGGGATGATGCCCTCCTGACTGTCCCTCCAATTAAAGACACTCAGTTGGGTACTTGAGCGAAGGAATTTTTCATGGCAGCCCCACAATTACAGAACAGCTTCCCCAGGGAGGTGCACCTGGCCCCCTCATTCAGGAGGCCGTTGAGGACAGTTTTATTTAGGACTGCATTTTGATTGATTTAGCTTTTATTATTGGCAGTCCTAATTGGAGTTTCTAACCTGTAATTGTAAGGGGTTTAATTGTTATTTAAGTTTCATTTATATTGTAAGCCACCTTGAATTCTGCAAGGGAGAAAGGTGGCTAATAAATGTTTTAAATCAGTCAGTCCATGGAGGCAGAGCTTTATTCTGCAGGATACTAAAAACCAAAATGGCAATGACATATGGATCTGCTTGAATAAAAAAAATCCCAGGCACTCCTGAGCCATATGGATTAATTCTAAGGATCTTCTTTCATATTATATGATGATACATGTTTTTGCTTGAGGGGGAGGGATTTGTTCCTATTTTTTGTCTTATTTTGTTAATACTGAAATTTAGCTGCTGAAAGAAAGGCACACTAAAACTGGAGGGGAACAAAACCCAAAGAACTGCATTAGATAATACTACCACAGTTTGGCTTTTATTAATTATTTTACTTAGTGTACCAACTAAAATTAATCTCCAGTATTGTTAATATGACAGTTATATTTTTCCTTTGATCTAAGCCTTTTAGGGACTTTTATGTTCCCTTTGGCAACAGACATTTGATCTACTATTGATTCATTTCTTTTCAACTGGTTGGCTTCCTTTAAAAAAACACAAAAAAACCCTGCTTCTTCCCAGCAAACTAAGGATGCAACCTGACACCACCAAGCTACATCCTGTGATCATTAAATTCAGCAAAGCATCCTACATGTGCTCTTAAAATCATTGCTGAAAAGATTCTCCACCTGTTTGCTTGTTTTTTAACATTCAACCTAATAGAGTTCTAGAGACCTCAAAAGCTTGTGCAGTGTTATTGTGACTAGTCTTAATAAAAGATATTACATAATACTTGTTTTTGAATAATTAATAATAACTGAACTCTGACACCCCTGAGGAAAAGCCAGGGGAAGGGGCAGTCTTCTATTCTTTGATGGAAGGGAATGTTCTGAATTTGAAATGATGTAATTTTCTTTCTATTGAAGTAATTATTGTTCCTGCCTTCTCTCCAGGGAGCTTCAGTGCATGGTGTAACCCCCCCCCCCCGGTTTTATCTTCCCAACAGCCCTGCGAGTTAGGTTAGGCTGAGATAAGTCCAAACTCCTGCTGTGTATAAAAAAGAAAATAAAACTCAGTGAATAAATTGAGTTTCCTGCAATGCAGTACTTACAAAGTTCAAGTAATTTAGGAGTTGTCTTATTGTTACAGGTCGTACTGTGATCTGATTGGGCTCTATGGCTGGTTAATAGACAATAACAGTTTTCTTCCAGGCTGGTTACAATTTGTGAACCACTGTCATTGGGTGTCTTGTGCCTGTCAACCACTTATCTGTACTGAATTGCCATCTTTCATGTATATGTAACATGTATAGGGTTGCCAATGTCCATCTAGGGCCTGGAGATCTCCTGCTGTTACAAGTGCTTTCCAGACAATAGAGACCAGTTCCCCTGGAAAAAATGGTTGCTGTGACATTGTGTGCTGCTGAGATCCCTCACCTCTGCAAATCCCAGCCTCCCCAGAATCTCCAAATATTTCCCAACCCAGAGTTGGTAACCCTAAAAATGCAGCTAGACCCTTAGAATTGTCTGGTAATCATAGTTGATTGGGAGTGTTCTGGGTTGCTTCTCTCTGTGATGTCTTCTATGTCCTCTTTTCAGAAATGGCTTATGATGCAGTGCGGGGAACTGTTTGAGAAATGCATGTGCAAAACTTGCATGGCTCTTTGAATTTTGGATTAAGGACTCAGAACTTTCTAGAAGCAAGGACTGATAGATTTAATATATATATAGAAAATGTGTGCTGCCTCTCTAGACACCGTCTCAAGGTGGCTTCAAATTAAGTCAATAAAACCTTTTAAACAGCCATTAAAAACAGGCTGAAGATGTTTTAATAAACAAGCCAAAGCCTAAAAACATCATAATATGTACATTGAACAATCTAAAATGATACAGGTAAAACAGTCCTCAGGCTTCTACAGTGTAGAATGTTACAATATGTATACAAGCCACTAAATCTTTTCTTCCAAAGCAGCAGTAAGGAGACAACATTAAAGACTGTAATTATATCTGTATTGAAGACTTGATGGCCACTATAATCTTATTCCTCTTTAGGATTTAACTTACTCTAGATGGCTGTATGCCTAGTTTAATCATCTTAAACTGAGATATGGTTGCTTAATCGTGATTCAAAAAAATTGCTGTAACCTTATTATCCCATAATCTGTTAGTAGGTATCACATACTTTGGATCTATAAAATTGTGTGTTGAGGCTTGTTTTTTTTTTGAAAAGGAACCTTAGGAAACCATGATGTACACTGGTAATTAAATTAAGCTTCATGCTTTCATCACTGCTTGTCTTTCTATCTCATTTCAGTGCATCTTTTAGAGACATAAGCATATTGAAGGTTGTTCTGAAGAGTAAGAACATAAGAGAAGCCAATGTTGGATCAGGCCAATGGCCTATTTAGTCCAACACTCTGTCACACAGTGGCCATCAGGAGGATCACCAGTGGGGTCAGGACACTAGAAGCCCTCCCAATGTTGCTTCTCCCCCCAAGCACAAAGAATACAGAGCATCACCTGCCCCAGACTGAGAGTTCCTATCTATACCTTGTGGCTAATAGCCACTGATGGACCTCTGCTCCATATGTTTATCTAATTCCCTCTTGAAGCTGTCCGTGCTTGTAGCCACCACCACCTGCTGTGGCAGTGAATTCCATGTGTTAATCATATTATTTTTAACAATTTCATCTGCCATCATTTCTTTTAAGAGCATTATGTACACTTTCTTTATAAATTTCTCCTCTGGTGCACTCAGAATCTTTTCCATCTCTGTAAGGTTCTTATTGAACCCAATCTTCTTATCCTCAGCGTATCTAGATTCTATATGTGCCACCATGATAGATCTTCTTTCAGTTTAAGCTCATTCTTTGAGTCCAATATGTCCATATACCTCTTTGGCGGGTCCTCATCATATAATCTAGGTAGAGTAAATGCCTCCAACTGTGCAATCAGTTTAGAAATCTTTGTAAACCAACTCTTTTGTATAACCTCCCATACTTTCATTAATGATGCCCGTAACCAATGCTGCTTGAAATATTTACGCGTGGAGGCCTTTCCATACCACAGAAACGCATGCCAACCCATCATTAAATTATGAACTTCTAAACTTAATATCCTCCTATCCTCCAACATAATCCACTCTCTAATCCAGGCCAGTGCTGCTGCTCTATAATATAATGTCCAAGTCGGAAGCCCAAGTCCACCTCTTTCTTTTAGATCCTGTAATGCCTTCAACCTAATTCTTGGCCGTTTTCCTTGCCAAATAAACTTTGAGACAGTCCAGTCCAATTCTTTAAATATCCCAGAATTCTGCAGTATCGGGATTGTCTGGAATTAAAAAATCCATCTTGGTAGAATGTTCACTTTAACAAGGGCTATTCGCCCCATCAGTGATATTTGTAGATCCTTCCGCCTTTTTAGATCTTGCTTCGTCGCTTTCAGTAGCTCTTTATAATTGTTTTCTTGTAACGCACTGCATTTATTTGTTAAATTAATTCCCAAATATTTTACTTTATCACATAACTGATAACCCAAGGCCACTTGTAACATATCTTTCTGTTCCATCCTCATGTTCCTAGTCATAATTTGGTTCTTAGTCATAAGTTGGTGAAATGTACTCTTGGCCACTGCTGCCACCTGTTTCTTCAACCAGGAGGCCTGGATCCAGGAGCACCGCCAAGCTACAAACCTGCTCCCTTATGGGGAGTGCAACCCCATCCAGAACAGGGGATAACCCATTCCTGAGTCAGATCCTCTCCCCACTGGTAGCACCTACATTTTGTCAGGATTAAGTTCCAGATGTTAGCCCTCATCCATTCCAAAACTGCCTCCAGGCATCTGTTCACCTCTCTCCAAGTGAAAAAACTATTTTAAGATGACCTCCTTAATAACAGTTATTTTTAGGTAAGTCTTAAGTATCTGGATAAGAAGTGCCATGAATAAACAAATAGTACATACTGAGTGATCTGTGTCTGGTATTGGAAGGTATCTGCATATAAGAGGACACTTGCATGTAGATGTCTCAGATGCTTTGATGTATATAAGCAGGGACTTCAAGTGGATTTGTAACAGGCTACTTTGAAACTGATCCTTTTGAGAATCTGAATAATCTTGTGGCTTTTGTCTGTTTGGGAGCCACTTTGTTTGTGTCATCTAACATGCACCAAATTGCAGTTTTGAGAAGAGATTCCAAGTAGCACATGCAATTTTGTCAATTCTAAAAATTGACTGGGATGTGTACTTTTGGAAAGTAAGAATGTATGGGTTGCCATTATACCTTGCCAAGGTGCATGTTACATCCATTTGATCAAAGCATTCACTCGAAATAAATTTTGTATGCAAAAAGGTTGTAATTTAGCATGCACATGAACTTCAAATAATGCAAATGCATCTTTCTACTTCATGACTAGGGATGGGCATGAATTTGGCTTGGTTTGGCACAAAATTGGCTCTGTTTGGAGCCCCAGACTGATGTTTGGGGAAGGCACCTTTCCTGAACATTTACTGGACTTTTCTTTGGTTCAGTCCGGCTATTTGGGCCATTTTAAACAGCACAGGTCTGCAGCTGACCTGTTAGGCTGAAATGGCTCACAGCCATTTAAACCTAACAGCTGACGGGCGCACCCAGCCCTCTGTTAGACTAAAATGGCTGCGAGCTATTTCATCAGTCAGTTTTGCTCCCCCCTGCTTTGAAGTGGGGAAAAGTGAAATGAGTGGGTTAAGTGCTGCCAGCTAGGGGGATCTGAACTGGCCAGTTCAGTTCAGGGCATTTTTGGCTCAGTTCAGTTTAGGGCTCAGTTAAGGGACTGCCCCAAACCGAACCAGAATTTTTAGGTTCATGTCCATCCCTATTCATGTCTTTCGAATTCTAAAAACTTAGTGTGAGCAAGAAAGGAAATTTGTGGGATTAAATAATTGTTGTCTTATTTAAAATGTATATATATATATATATATATATATTTCTTTATAATTAATAGGAATTTCAGTAAAATAATATAACTTTTGGTGAGGTTTTAAGTATTCCTATTGTTGTCCATACCAGAATGAATAAATCTTTTTTTTTCTTACTGCTTGTATTTCACAGCCAGCGTCTAGAAGTTTAAGCTTTACAGATCAGTTTCATAGGATTTTTAGTATAAATATTTCTATACAGTTGTCACCAGAACAGTTATGTAGGGTGAGTCACTATTTCATTTTCCCAACAGGGAATTAAGCCAAGGCTGCCTGGTGAGGATTAGGACGAAGGGTAATTTAACCCCCTAAATTGTACAACTCAAAGCCCAGTGCAACAGTCTGTTTTGTGAGAAATATTATTGTTCAGCTCAGAAGTACTTAACTGTGCATTTAGCATACTTAGCTATAGCTATATCTCTCAGCATTGTATGAGTATTGTACAATATAAGGCAGTATATAAAAGCATCTTGATTCTTCTTGTCAGGTCTGGAGACAACAGCTTTCCAGTTCACTGTTACCACTTGTGGGAGAGGTTCCCTTGTACAATTCATTTTCTGCCTTGTAACTGAGAGCAGGGAATGTTAGGAATTCTGTACTGGTGGTGCTCTTGGCCTAGCCTCACTCAGTTTTTCTGTCCAATGTCAATCTTATTTCTTTGGAATTTCCTTCAGCTGTACCTGTTTAAACTGTCTCAGTTTGAGGTTATGTTGGTGAGATGACCAGCGTTTGCATCTGGAATCCCAGTAGCAGGATATAGCAAGGGAAGGGATTAGTACTTCAAGACCAGGGAATGTTAGGAACTCTGTACTGGTGGTGCTCTTGGCCTAGCCTCACTCAGTTTTTCTGTCCAATGTCAATTCTTATTTCTTTGGCATTTCCTTCAGCTGTACCTGTTTAAACTGTCTCAGTTTGAGGTTATGTTGGTAAGATGACCAGCGTTTGCATCTGGAATCCCAGTAGCGGGATATAGCAAGGGAAGGGATTAGTACTCCTTCCACCCCTACTGCTTCTGTCCTGCTAATCGACTCCACCTAGCAAAGGTTTGCAGAGTGGGTTTCAAGACACAGGTGAGGGTGGAATGTATGTTTCCATGTATAGTCTATTAGAGTGGATAAGAGAAGCTTTCTTAGGTGAAAAGGCAGGATTTTTGAAAAACCCTATTGGAGCAATAGATGGAAATGAATTAGGGAAAGTGCCAAATGGTAAACTTACTTAAAACCTTCAGCATACAGAAAATTTGTTCACAATGGTTGCAATCGAGCATTTTGCCATGCCTCTTCTACCAGTTAGAAATGCAAGGATGAGTGGGGAATGCAAAAATGTTCTTTGCCAAATGGGCGGTTGTTGAAATGAGTCTCCCACATATAAAGCTGGAATGTGCAAAGTGGTAGGTTACTGTTTAGTAAATGGCCAGTTATGTATTGTGTTTAGTGAGCATTAAGTTTCATTTTGTAATCGTCTTAGAATAATGTTGTAACATGCTTTTAATCTCCACTGGGGAGAACAGTGAAATATAAGTAATTTTTTAAAATGTTGTTGAAGGCTTTCACGGCCGGAGTTCATTAGTTGCTATAGATTTTCTGGGTTGTGTGGCTGTGGTCTTGGCGTTGTAGGACCTGACGTTTCAACAGTAGCTGTGACTGGCATCCTCAGAGGTGTAACACAGAAAGATGGAGAAAACTACTGGCAAAACGTCAGGCCCTACAATGCTAGGACCACGGCCACACAACCCGGAAAATCTACAGCAACTGATTTTTTAAACACCTGTGACATCCCAGCCCCCTCTCTTATGAGGCAATACTTAGTTGGGAAACCCTGAATTTTCTCATAAGTTGTCTTGATATTAAACTTCATGACACTTGTATGGCTTGGCTGTAACTTGTACAGATGCTAGTGATGGACAATACCGTCATTAATTTAAGCAGTGTTCTCATGATACAAGTAGAACTAAAGACTTTGTTCTCCCTTTCAGAGTTTTAGACAACTAGTTTTGTTACCTGTTATGTGTTTTACCTCAATTTCATACATAGTGAAACCTTTTGGTCAAAAGGGGTATATTGATTTTGCAGTAACAAAGCCTTCCTAGTAGAAAGCTATGATGTGACAAGTGCATCCGCCTCATAATTTTTTTTAAAAAAAGGTGTTACTGCTGTTTCCAACCATGCAGGGCCATTTTAATCTGAATGAAAAATCTGTCTGGGGACCCAAAGTACAGTAATTAGCAGTCTCTTCAGAGTGTCAGAGCAGAATTACCATTGTAATGGTTTAGCTGAAGGATAAAAGGATTGAATTTTGGTCCCCTTGTCTGCCAAACTAAATGAGTTGCCATGGGAATTTTCAAATGTAAGAGGCGTTTACTTAGAGCAATTTGAAAGATTTGAATAAACTCATAAATTATGGGTTTTAAAGGAAAGATTTCTGCTTTTTCTGGCATAGGCTGAGCAGCAACATGAAGGCTGTTAGAAAGCTGCTTACATACTTAATAAGAATGAGTTGATCCATGTGCCCTGTGCAGACTACCAGCTTATTAAAGCTAAACTGTTTCAGTTAAATACCGTACAGTAAGCACATTTCAAGTGAGACAGTTTGCAACAAATCCCTTGAGTAAAAAGCAAAATCTGATTGCAGTAGATTTAAATTGAATTTCCCTTGTTGGATTAGATCTCTTTTCAAGTAATGCTATTAAAAGTGGTTCTTTATATTGTTTCAGTAAACATTAACTTGATTTTAACTTTCCCTTTTGCATGTAATATTTATTACAATCCTTGTCAAATCTGACTTTGAAGGGGAAGAAGGGCATTGAAGACTTCATTTGGAAGTAGTTAAGATGGCTAGATTCTTTGAGGAGGGTGGGGTATAAATTTGAATAAAGAAATAAATAAGTTTAAGGGGTGAGGTTTATATTCCTCATAAAAATGATCTATTTTGATCTGCTGACTGGTTTGTCAGCATTGGCATTAATTGAAATGTGAAAAGCTGGACTCTTTTTTGCAAGTGTCTGAAGTAATGAACATCACTTATGTTTGTTTTAACCTTCAGTTGTACTTGACGAGTCTGTTATGCTGAACTAGGAGCATAGTTTTAATTGAAGCCTTTGGCCAGACAATTCAGTATTGCAGCCATGTTAGTTCAGGCATCTGCCCCACTCAAGCATGAAACTGGGGTGATGGGAGTCTAGTTTTACTTCAGATGGTATGCTACAAGTGAATGGAGTTGAACCCCTTCTGCCTTATCTCCCTGGCTGCATTAGTCAGGCCTCTCTTCAACCGGCTATGACACACAAGGGAGATAGCGACGGCTTTCTTTCTGCTTGTGAAATGGAAGTCATGGAGAGCACTGGAGCCAGAAGAGACCGCGCGGTGCAAAAGCGAACCATGGAGGTGGTTGGCTCCTCGGTGGCGGGCAGCACTGAAACGGCAAAGTGTGCCAAAACGACCCACTGTGGCGCTTGTGCGGTGCCCAGTGGTCTTAGAGCTACCACTCTCAGAAGACAGATAGCAGCCTTGACTTTTGGTCCTACCCCAATATGGAGGTTTGCCTATATCTCAACACCCTCACATCTGACATTTTCTGAAAGGAGCATCCTTCAAGGATCCCCCACAGAAACACAGGTTTCCTACGTGGAGACTGAACACAGTTCTCTCTGCATTAACAAAAGGTTAATTCGAACCTCTGAAGGATGTCACCTTGAAATTCCTGAGAATGAAGACCTTGTTCTTAGTGGCCATTACCTTGGCCAAAAGAATCTCTGAGCTAGGAGCTCTATCCATTCAAAAGGAGCTCTGTGTTTTTCATAAAGATAAAGTAGTCCTGAGAACAGATCCTTCCTTCTGTCCTTAAGTGAACACTAGGTTACACAGATCTCAGGAAATACGTTTGCCTTCATTTTCACCGAATCCCATGCATCCAAAAGAAATAATGTGGCATACGTTAGATATAAGAAGAGCACTCAAATGCTATATCTCAAGAACAGCGTCTATTAGACTAACAGAAACCTTGTTCATCAACATTTCTTCTCCCCATATTGGAAAAAAAAGATGTCTACGTCAGCTATAAGCTCCACTATCAGAACGTGCATTTCAGAGGCCTACAAGAGCCTGAACATCAGAGTTCCAGAGGGCATCACGGCCCAGCTACTACAGTGGCCTTTGCAAATAGAGCATCAGTGGAAGAGGTTTGCAAAGCGGCAACGTGGTCCTCGTTATCCACCTTCATCAGACACTATAAAATCAACAACCCCGGCAGCATCAGTCTCGGCGGCGGCACAATGCGCCCAGAAGCGCCGCCGAGTAACTTCGGATGAGGAGCCCGCCATTCTAACGGCGCGCGCCAAATATGCCGGCAGCCATTTTGAGGGTCTGGTGCTCGGCCCCGCAACCCTCCAACGCTCTCTCCTGGGCTCCTTGGGAGTCGCAGGTTCACAGCAGCGTTGTTTGCCTGATCAACCCAGCATCTAGGTCGGCATGGGATTCGACCAGCTCAGCGGTAAGGCAACCGCGACGGGGCCCCTGTTACAGCCCATTGACCTCATGGTCATTATTCGTCAGGCTGTGCAGCAGGAGTATTCCACTGCCAATCCCAAGGCCAGTATGGCTCATGGTTCCTGCCCCGATTGGATCCTCCAGCCCCCTCCCGGCCCACTGATGCAGCACATAGGTGTCTTCCCCCCTTTTTGGAGGGAGATGGGGGGGGGAGCGTAGGGGGAGGATCATTCCTCTTCTCAGTCCATCGAGGACAGAGAGGAAGGGGAATCCTTATCTGAGGACGAAGTGGAAGAAGTTCGTCTTCCTGATCAGGCCAGTCGTTTCTTCAAAACAGAGGACTATCAATTTTTATTAAGCAAGGCTCTCAAGGCCTTGGACATTCAGGATCTCCCCTCCTCTGTATACCTGAGAGCCTTCAAGGCCAAATTTAAATCCAAGTGCAAAGGTAACATAGAATTCTTTGCCCCTGAGGACTATTTGGAAAAGGTTTTTCCTTTCCCAGAATCCTTGAGCGTCAGCTGAGAGCCGACTGGGAGAGACCAGTCGTTAACAGACAAGACCTTGCATTGGTTTAAAAGAGCTTTACACCTTACCTAATTATGCTAACTAGTTATTGCAGGTGTCTCCTGTGGATGGTCCCATAGCTGCTCTGCAGTCTTCTGGACTTCTCTCTGAGGATGGCCAGGATACCATCAGAGATCCCGCAGACATAAGGCGCAAGCGACTTTCAAATGAATCCACGAGGCTATCGCCATTAGGGTAAGGGCAGCCATGGCTGCATCCGTTGCTTCTTGCGCTGCAATAGTGTGGATGCGCAGACTAATCCCGAAGAAAACAGAGGTTTTTCTTGAGGGAGCTTCTCGCGTCCTTAAGGCCAGTCCCTTACTGCTGACGTCACTCTTTACATCATTGCCTTCGCTTCGCAAGCCCTGGGTTCTACCCCTGGGGTTAGACGGTTTCTCTGGTTACGGGCATGGTCGGCTGATGCCCTATCCAAATCTATAGTTATGGCCTACCCGTTTCAGGGAGATCGTCTCTTCGGTGACGCCCTCGATAAGATCCTAGTCGAGACAAGAAACTAGAATAAGGTCCATGCCCAGGTCCATCCGATGGCATGACAAAAGGAGTAACCATTCCTTTCGCTTGCAACACACTCTATCCAGGTTTCGCCAAGAGACCAGGAGACCACAGTGGGATCCTTCCACGGCGTCTGGCACCCGAGGCTCCTTTGGTTCTCGGTTCCACAAACCATCGTTCATCAGAAATGGTGGAGGGGGTCGTGACGCAAGGCCCATACAGGCATGACTCCAATCTCCTTCCGGTGGGGCACACGTCTTCTCCATTTTGGACGCAGTCCCAGGCGGACGCCTGGGCGGTACTGTCTGTGTCTCAAGGGTATCCCATAGAGTTCATTCGGCTGCCACCGGAAAGGTTCGTAGAATCCCCTGCTCGCAAATCCGTGGACAGGAGGAACACTACCAACAGGGCCACTCAACACCTATTGAACATCAGGGCCATAGAACTTGTTCCCGACCTCACATGGGGTCGGGGTGTATATTTAATCTGTTTATGGTCCCCAAGTGGACCGGTGATTGGCGGGCCATACTGGACCTCAAGTCTCTGAACATGCTTGTGAAGCTGCGTCCTTTTCGGGTGGAAACTGGAGACCATCACAGTCTCCTTGTTACCAAACAAGTTCCAGAACTCCATCGATATCACGGAGGACTACCTCCATGTCCCGATACATCCAGCTCACAAGCAATTTCTCAGAAGCCATGGGACGCAGGTTCACCCGTACCTCTACGACCTTCCGGTGCGGTCCCACAGTCAGGCAGCATCTCTCCGGACACGGAGACTAATTTGAATTGCTTCCGGAATCATGACTGCTTGATCAATCTAGACAAGAGCTCTCTTCAACCTAATCAGAGGCTCGAGCATCTGGGAGCCATCATCAACACCACTCGCAATGCTCTCTTTCTACCTCTATCCAAAGCGCAGAAGATCAGAGAGATGGCATCGCTAGTCTACCGCAGCAGATGTTCTTCCTTTACTGGCCTTGGTCAGATTGCTGGGTCTGATGATTTCCTGCTTAGACACGGTCCAGTGGGCACGTCTAATTGCAGGCCTCTTCAAAGGTTTCTACGTTCATACCAGTGTCTGATCATGGAGAACAAGGCAGTCAACCTTCAAGTTCCTCTTGAGACCAAGACCAGTCGGCATTGGTGGATGACCACTGGCAACTTGACAGCAGGAAAGGAGTACTACATTCCTCTGATCAAGGAAATCTTTACTGATGCCAGTCTGCTTGGCTGGGGAGCAACCCTAGACCATTCTCCAGTTCAGGGGAGATGGAGTCCAGCAGAGGTGAAGTTACCTATCAATCGGTGGGAACTCAGAGCGATCTTCCATGCCCTGACACATTTCAAGACCTCTCTCTGCAATCTGCACGTCTTGGTGAGGACGGACAACATCTCCGCCAAGGCGTATTTCAACAAACAGGGGGGATCTCGATCTTCCCAACTTCATCGAGAGGCGACAAAAAATTCTCTCATGGGCAGAGCAGAACGTCAGGTCTCTTCGAGCGGAACATATCACGGGGATCGAAAATGTGCAAGCATACTGGCTAAGCAGGGAGACCATTCAAGAGGCAGAGTGGTCTCTCCATCCTGATCTGTTTCTTCTGATTTGCAACCGGTTGGGTCAACCGGCAGTGGATTTCCTTGCCTCTCCAGTGAAACACCAGCTACCCCGGTTCTTCACTCAATACTTCCACCAAGCTGCAGAAGCAACCGACGCACTGATTTCCACTTGGCCCAGCGATCTGCTCTTCGCATTCCTGCCGTTCATGTTGATCTCAAGGACTGTCCGCAGGATCCAAGAGCTCAAGGCGGAGGTAATTTTAGTAGTTTCCAGATGGGCGTGGTTCTCAGCGCTGTCCTTGGTTCTCAGCGCTGAACAGGATGGTGACTGCCCCTCCACTAGTACTTCCGATGAGACCAGACATGCTATCACAAGGTCCTGTTTGGCACCCACACCCAGAATGGCTGTGTCTGACCGCCTGGAGGTTGAATGGCGCAATCTCCGCAGTTTAGGCTACTCTGAGAGCATCACGGAAACCATGTTGTCTTCCAGAAGGCAGTCCACCATACGGATTTATAACACGACTTGGAAAGCCTTTGTCCGGTGGTGCAGAAGAAAGAAGGTGAACACCTTATCTCCGGTGGCTTCTGTTTTGGTTTTCTTACAGGGGGGCCTGGACTCTGGTCTGAGGGCCGCCACATTGCGCAGACAGGCGGTAGCTTTGGCTACGTTTTTTTCCGTCTTTGGGGGGATTCAGACTTACTAAACATCCCCACACTCAGCTCTTCCATCAGGGCGCGACAGTGAGATCTCCACCTCAGGTACATCGCTTCCCGACTTGGAGGTTGAATACGGTTCTAAGGGCTCTCACTAAACCTCCATCGAACCCCTAAGAGAAGTGGGGATGAGGTGGCTGCGCAGGTAGGTGCTGTTCTTAGTCGCCATCACCCCGGCACGCAGGGTCTCAGAACTTGGGGCTTTGTCCATCAGGGCATCCTTATGCATTTTTCACAAGGACAGGGTCATTCTTCACCCGGAGCCTACCTTTCAGCCGAAGGTGTCATCTACTTTCATAGGTTGCAGGAAATCTGCTTGTCTACATTCTGTCCTCAACCCATTCACCCAAGTGAACGTGTATGACATTCCCTAGACGTCAGAAGGGCCCTGAAGGCCTACATCAAGAGGACAGAAAGCTGGCGTAAGACAGACACTATTTTCATCAATAGTTGTCAGCCCCAAAAAGGGAGACAAACTGACCAAAGCCGCAATAGCTACCGTTCTTCATTCCTACATCGCGGAGGCATATAAGACCATGGGAGGTTCCCTCTGGGATCACCGCACATTCCCTGCGAAGGGCTGCCACCAACGCGGCTTTCTCCAACATAGCTTTAGTCGAGGAAGTCTGCGGGGCAGCTACTTGTTCTTCTGTCTCCACGTCTGTACGCCACTATGAGAGTAACACAGTTTGCATCGGCCGATGCACCATTCAGAAGGAGGGTGTTACAGCACGTTCTGTCCTTGGAAGAAGATGATGACCCACCCGGATAAGGGAACACTGCTCTGGGAGGTCCCATGGAGATGTCCTCCACCTCAGAGGGAGAACGGCCATTGGCACTTACCATGAAGGGTCCTTCTCCTCTGAGGTCAGGAGGACATCTCGGCCCTCCCGTTCCTTCATCATCTTCCTTCCTACTATTCTTGTGCTGACCTATTCTCCTTCTCGGAGTATACTGTTCCTTGTTAACATGTTATACTTGTCATTACAGTTTCGTTTGTCAGTATAATTTTCATTTAGAGCAAGGCCTTTCAGTTGCTGGAGAGTACTGCTTTCGGAGTCCCATAACTGAGGGATGGGCTATTCCGGAGACGCCTACAGGAAGGAGAAAAAACTATTTCCGGCCTCCCTAAAGGCACGGTGGGAATAACCCATGGAGATGTCCTGACCTCAGAGGAGAAGGACCCTTCACGGTAAGTGCCAATGGCCGCTCTCCACCCAGGAACAGGATTTCAGGTGGCATTGCATGCTGCCTTGGGAGGAGGCCAGAAAGTCACCTTGTATGGAAAGGGATCCATGCATGCATGAAAACGTTGTTCTGAATCTAAGCCCACAGAATTCTATTCAACACTTTCCCACAAACAGTTGTACAAAAGGTTTATCTTCTTGTCTTCAAAAATGGAAGGAAGCTACTAATTAACATGAGTGTTTTTAATTGTAGTTGGAGATTTCCAGTAGTACATAAAGTTTCTGTATGAAAACCTGATACTGAAAATACTGTACTTTCTAGTGGTGGTCATATTTCTTGACTTATCCCAGGACATCTCTGACAAAATATAATCTTTTTTTTAGGACAGTCTTGGTAGCTGTTCTGTGGGTCTTATGACATGGTAATCTATTATGAAAAATGCATACTGCAGCCAAAAAATAGGAACTTAGAGGTGCTGGCTAGCAATGCTGCAGCCAGGCAAACTAAAGCAACATTTGATCATATTGTGATACAGGAACTGCCAAAAACTTTGTTGTAGTAAAGTACCTTAGACTGCCCCTTAATAAAGCCTGGTAAACCTTTCCTTATAGAGGAGTTTAAGTGTTTCTAGAATGGCTTATTAAACATGACAGTATTTAGATTTAAGGATTTATTTTAACAATAAGGGATAGATTTGATAAAGCTTGCTGTCTTCCCAGGTAGCTTTCATGAAACTAAAATGAAATCTGAGATTTAAGTGACATTTTTATTTTTAATATTTTATTATAAAATTCAAATATACATAAAACAGTATTGAAAGAAAATATTCATTACAGAAATTTAAGTTGTGCACTTCAAATCTGAACAAAGGTTACAGCAAAAAGGGTAAATAGCCATTCAGCTATTTTGGTGTAGTGGATAGGAACTTCTCTCATGAGCAGTTCCCAAAAGAGCTCTCTCAGCCCCACCTACCTCACAGGGTATCTGTTGTGGGGAGAGGACGGGAAAGAAGATCGTAAACCACTCTGAGACTCCTTCGGGTAGTGAAGGGCAGGGAATAAATCCAGTCTCCTCCTCCTCCTTCTTGAAAACTATCTCCAGTCCTTGAAGAAACTCAGTCTTTCATTTTAAACAGTATTTTGCAAATGGCTATTTCGCTACACTGCAAAGCTGTTTGTACATGATCAGCTTATTCAGCAGCAGGATTATCTTAATTTCTGCATTCCCATAAAGCTACAGAAGATAGTTCTTCTGGTTTCCAGGAAACAGCAGCTGGAATTTTTGCAGCTGTTGACCTGTAGATTACCAGTTGTTTGTGTACCACTTTTATTATGCCTCTTATATGGCCCAGTAAAATTAGAATAAGATCCAAAGGGAATGCATCTTCCCGCTGGTCTTTTAGTCATGTACATACAAAACCCAGTTGAGTTCTCATGGGCAAACCAAAAAAGCTCACTGAATACTAGTGTGGTGGTTCTTGAATATGAGGAATCCAAATTTTTCTTAGTGGGCTCCTTTTGTTGAAAGTAGTTGGGGGTGGAGGTTAATATGTATTTCAGTCAAACTGAAATGTTTTCTCATATGTTTACTCAGAATTAAGTCCCATTGAGTAGAGTGATATTTTCTTCCAAGTGAGTGAGCATCCAAGTTTGTTACTCAGTTTAATTTGTAAACAGTGTTCCGTGCGCCTTGGTGTTTAGTCATGCCGGCCACATGACCACGGAAACGTCTTCGGACAGCGCTGGCTCTTCGGCTTTGAAACGGAGATGAGCACCGCAACCCTAGAGTCGGACTCGACTGGCTTTTGAGCAAGGGAACCTTTACCTTTTACTTTAATTTGTAAAAGCATTTTATTTTCTGAGCCTCTGGTAAAACTGTTGTTGGGGTCAGGGAACATTCCAGAGCAATATACCATTTGGCCAAGTGGGACTGCAGCAAGGGGAAATCAGTTGAACTCATCCTGTCCCCCCCATGCATGTGGAGATTACTTTGTGAGTTTAAAAAGCTGGAGGAAGGGGGAAGGTACAAAGACCTTCTCCAGGAAGCCATTCAATTTGCTGTAACTTGGCTCCAGCCCTCTTTTCTTTTAATAGTCTGATTTTTATCTTTGGAAACTCTATTGAGTAATCATAATTTTTTGCTTTTGGATAGCTTTTTCCAAAGTTAATGAATAGTGCAGTGCTGATATAAAATAGACCAATGGCATGTGTATTAGAAGAGCTAGTCTTAAAATTTGATGAGCCAGCCTATTAATTAGTTTGAGGGACAAGTCTGCCATCATGTCAAGACATTGTGAACCATAATAAAACAGTTATTTTAAACAACATCACAACAACAACAACAACAAAACCCACTGATCCTAAATATGGCCATCTTTTGAAAAGTGTAGATCAGGCTCTTGCAGCATTTTAAAAGATCTTTAAAATAGCCACAGTGTCCTCTTGGCAACCATGAAAATGCCATCATGTTTGGTTTGGCCCTAAGGAGCTCTGACATCTGTCATGTCAACTGCACTTCCTGTCAAACATAAGAACATAAGCAGAGCTTGCTGGATTAGACCAGGGGTCCATTGAGTCCAGCATACTGTTCCTCACAGCAGCCAAGTCGGACAAAAATGGCATAGAACCTAAGGCCTTCTTGTTGTGATGCTGCCTTCTAGCACTGGTATTCAAAGGCTTGCTGCTTCTGAAGATGGAGGTATCATTTAGTCACCATGGCTAGCAGCCATTGATGGACTTCTTTAACCCTCTTTTAAAACTGTCTGTTCTTGTGGCCATCACTATGCCTACTGGCAATGAATTCTGTAGTTGAATTACTTGTTGAGTAAAGAATTATTTCCTTTTGTCTATCCTGAACCTATTTCCCAACCCCTTCATTGGGTGCCCCTGAGTCTAGCATCATAGGACTCTATGCATAATTTTAGGAACCTCTGTCGTGTCTTTTCTTAGTTATTTTTTTCCCTCGACCCAGACTTTCCAGCCTTTCCTCACAGGAAAGATGCTGCAGCTCCTTAATCATTTTGATTGGCTTCCTTTGTACTTTTTCAAGCTCTCTGATATTCTTTTGGGTTGCAGTGACCAGAACTGCACATAGTAGTCCAAATGGGGCTGCATCACAGCTGCATACAAGGGCATTACAATTTTGGCTGTCTTATTTTCAGTCCCATTCCTAGTAATTTCTAGTATTGAGTTAACATTGTCATTGAGGTTTCCACTACAATGCCCAAATTTCTTTCAGTCTCAACTAGTTCAGGCATTCCCCCCCAAAATATGTTGTTATCAAAGGGTTTTTAAAATTTCTTCCAGTAAACAACCTGAGTATTTCTCACATTCTCAGAAACATACAAACACAAATGATTAACTTGTAAAGAACTAACTGAAAAGCCAGGTAAACAGCTAACATTATCTCTTGGTAACATGATATGTAGAGCTGCTGTAGACCTAAAATAAGAGGTCATATAATTACATACATAGACCTTTATTGGCATAACACAGCAACAATAGAGAGGCAATGGAACGGCTAGATTAATGGAACAAATTAATAGATCATAACAGGTTACACCAAGTTACACCAACAGGGGATTATTTTTAAGCGTCTCAAAAATAGTGAACTCAGTTAAAAAATATAACAATCCAAATGAGCACAAGGGAGATTAAGACTTGTATGCCCTTACCCTTAGCATCCAAACATAGGCTAAGAATTCAGCAACAGACAGGGTAATTGCCGAGAACTTATCAGACAATAGAATTTTGAGATCGTCATCAGTCAAATTCCTTGTGGAACGTAAGTGGGAACTGATCAGAGAGCTGTGCATGGTACAGTATTGGGGACAGCATAGAAGGATATGAGCAACTGAATCAGGTTCACTATAGAGGCAATTGCAGGTTCTATCCCTATAGGGAATACCCCTATATCTGCCTGAACATATAATTAACAAATGTGTCCTCTAAAGAGAGTATTCATATTTTTCAGTACACTGTATTTGTAAACTGAATGAATGCAAGTCTTATTCATAAGTAAGACAAGAAATGACAAGCCAACAAAAATAAGATTAACATCTCATCTTGAAATATGCAAGTGGTTTGCAAAAAAAATTCTGAAGAGAAATAACTTGCCTAGTTTAATAGTGGAGTTTGGTCAGCTGAATAACTTCATCTGTAATACAACTGAAAATATATGTGTGGATGTAGGTATTCACAAAATGGTGTGTGATTTGCCTTTTCTGGTAGTAAGAGCTATTTGTTCTCTTGAGCACACTCTGATTTGGCTCTACGGCATCCATGTTTTAGAGATTTTAATTGGATGTTAATATGTGTATGTACCAGTATGTGTAACTGCTAATTCTTTCAATTTATGGTGGGATCTATGCCCAATCTTTCTACATCAACGCCTCCCTTTTCTCTGTACATTTACACTTCAAAGATTCATGGTGTAATTCATACCAAGCCTTGACTCCCCCTCCCCTAGCTTTCCCCATAAGATCTCACAGCACGATTTCCCACACGTATATATGTGATAAAGTGGGCTTGGAATCACAAAAGCTTATGTTAAAATAAATATTGTTGATCTGGAGTGTATAGACAAAGTGATTTACGGGAGCCTGAGTTCATGTCTATAAAAAGTCAGGTGGACTGCATTACTAATAATCCTTCCTAAGGCTTGTAGAATTACTGCAAGGAATGCATTTTGTTGAGGCAGTGATATGCAGCTTGTGGCAAAATGAATGAGTATGGGTTGTTCTGGGTTTATGCTAAGTCTTACAGAAATACATTCTGTGTAAGAATTCTAAGATACGTGAAACCACTGTAAAACCTTGATTCTGAATTATTGACAGCTGTTCAACATTTTTGTTGCTCTGCATACAAGAATACCTTAGGCAGTTTGTTGTATGTCTCCAAATAAGCAAACCAGGAGTGTGCATTGAGCAATAGCCGAACTGAAAAAATACCCAGAAAATACCTTACCGATATTTTTCGGGTATCACATAAGCTGAATACAGATCAGAGATATGTATTCAGCTACCGGTATAGTTGAACCCCAAACAGACAATACTATATATCTTTTTTCAGGTTCATTTTGCTATACTGAAGACAAGGTCTCATTTAAACTTAACAGCCTGAGCCACCAGTCAGCTGTTGGGTTTAAATGCATTTTAAACATGCCTGGGTTTCCTGCCTGATCTTCTCCTGGTGCGCCGCAGCTGTGGGGCACCTGGAGATGATCAGACAGGGAACCCAGACATATCTGCATGCCTGCCCTTTGCACCCCCAGCCAGCCTGTCATAGCAGGTGACATTGCAGACATGCCCCCTTCCTTCCCTGAGCCTCTCCACTTTTGTGCAGAAACTCAGGGAAGGGACAGAAGGGGGGGGGCATGTTTTAAATGCCTGCTTTCCCTCCCGGAGATTGAGGAGGGAAAGAAAGGCATTTTAAATATGCCTGGGCTCCCTGCCTGTCCTTCTCCAGCTACCCTATGTCAGCTAGATAAGGGAAGGCAGAGAGCAAGGCTTTCCCTTGTCAGTTTCACTCACAACTGATTGGCGGGGAAGTGAAATTGACAAGGAAATCTCTAGGGGCTACCAGAGGGAAAGAAGGCATTTTAACATGCCTGCTTTCCCTCTGGTGGTGTATATCAGACCCGAATATATTCGGCAATCTGAATACCTTACCGGTATTGAACAGGGGAAATTTGGCATTTATCAATATTTTTCAGGTCTGATTTACCCGAATTTTTTTTAAAAAAAAACCCCCAGCAATTTTGGGGTTTTTTGCACACTCCTAAAACAAACTCTACACTGTTAGTGGTACAGAGCAGGGAGACTGCAGTCTTGCTTACTCTCGGTGCCAGGCTAGGTTACAGAACAAACATCAAAAGAGGTATTATGCCTCCTATGAAATGATGAACAAAATATCAGTATAGCCAAACCACTTTACTAACCTTCACATCAAGGGAACTGCAGGCTGTCTAGATATGTAAGGGTGCCCAGGAGCATTGGCAATGCACCAACTCACATGGCCAGCATCATCTTACATCTTCTAAGATGCATTAAGCCAGTTTATGGTAATGTGAACTTCAATGTCTCAAGCCTGTTTGACAAACGGTATTCTAATTAAGAGAAGTAAGCAAGGTGAAGGTATATGTTTTAGTTTTATGCTGTTCCTTGATTCAGTCGCCAGCATCTTCAGGTTAAAAAAGACTGGGTCATCAGTCAAGGCAGAACTTCCAAACTAAGACACTAGACTAAGATGTGTCCACACCCTTGTAAGCCAAATTGCCTTATTTCCTTAATAAAATGGGGGGTTTGAATATTAAACAGAAATGGCTTTAATTAAGGGAACGATAACCTATGTATACTGGAGTCCAACTTATCCAGATCCACCAGAAATAGACGCAGAGGTTGGATCTTAAATGTGATTTCTTTACTAACAATTCTCACACACATACAATAAAAATGCACACTCAAATGATACAAAACTAGGAAGCTAGATAGAAAGGTACAGCAACAGTTGCATTAGCAGGAAGGTATCGTTGATGGGGGTGACACTTTACCTGTCCAACATGACGAGGCAATCCTGCAGGGAAAACAGGAAAAATACTAGGGAAGTGCTTGTGTGTTGACCAGCAAAGCACGTGGGAGACTTCAAACAGCGCTAGGAATGGAGTCAGCACGGTAGGGTGGGGTCAAGTAGGTAGGAAGTGGGAGAGAGAGCAGTGGGGAGAGGTTCTCTTTATATACCCTAAGGTGACTGGGAGGGTGATCCTTCATCAGTCATGTAGTCCCCAGGAACTCTAGAAAAATCCAGTTACTAATGGTCAGGAGATGACCGGGAGAATAGGATTAATGGTTGGGCAATTGCAAAGACTTTCAGCTAATGGTGACACCTTAAGAAGACAAAGGAAGGAAAAGAGCAGTATTATGGCTCCATGGACGGTTGTTAGTTTTAATGGCAGCTGCGTTATCAGAATGGGTGGTGTGTGGATGTGCCAGCTGCTTAATCTGCTCATGTCGTAAATCGTTTTGTTTTACAATGGAGAGTACATGCAGCATCTTCAAAGGTGATGGTGGGGGAAGTGCCTGCGTGATGGAGAAGTTCTGTGGAGTCTTTGCAGGAACACTCAGGTGGATGGTGAGTCTGGTGAAGGATCTTTCATAGACAATGGTAGTGACACGTCAACCAACCCTGTTTAGTACTACACAGAAGAAGGCAATGGTAAATCACTTCTGAATCTCATACCTTAAAAACCCTATGATGAGGAAACACAAAAATGAAAGAAGATATAGTGCTGGTAGACAAGACCCCAAGTTGAAAGGTACTCAGTTAATTACTGGGGAAGAACAGAGGAAAAGTATGAATAGCATTGTTCTTAATGATCCAATGGGATTAAAGTTGAAAGAGCATAAAGTTGCTGATTTGAATAGATGGAAAAAGAAAGGCCAAAGCTGTATGACACATAAGAAATAAGGAATGTGAGAACTGTGAATCAAGGTAAGCACAAATCATAAAATAAGAAATGAAATATTTAAACATTGTGAGTGAACTAAAGTGAATTGGATTAGGACATTTTCAATCAGAAAATTACAAAGTCTCTGAAAATTACGAACTCTGAAATAATAGCATGGTTTTGTTAGTGAGGCAAGATGTAGCACAAACAATCGGGTTATAATGCAAAGTTTAACAAATAATATGTCAGACTTCATGGAAAGCGTATCAACATAACCATAATTCAAGTTTACCTCCCAGCTACAGATGTTGAAGAGGAAGATATTGAAATTTTTTATCTAAGTGCCCAGGACAAAATTGATCATACACCTAAACAAGATGTGCTGATAATCATAGTTGATTGGAAAAGGTAGAAAACAAAAAATAATGAAAGATTGTTGGAAAATTTGGAATAGAGTTCCAAAATGATGCAGGAGAATGAATCATATGATCTTGTGAAGCCAGCATTTTTTTATCATTGCAAACATGTGCTTCAGGCAACCAAACTTGTTTATGTGGACATAACTGAATAGCCAAAACAAGGAATCAAATAGATTATATAATCAGAAGTAGAACATGGAGAAGATCTATTCTCTCTGTTAAGATAAGACCAGGATTTGATTATGGTACAGACCATTAATTATTAATATTAAAAGTTAAAACAAAGTTGAAGAAAAACATTACATCATAGTGCCAAAATATAACCTAAAAGAACATTCCTGCATATTTAAAGACTGTGTAAAAGAGAGATTGGCAATACTAAGCTCAGTTGAACATGAACTGGAAGAACTGTGGGTTGAAACCAGAGATATCAGGGCATAATGCACAAAGCCTATTCCAGTAGCAAAATTTAAAAAAAAAATTAAAAAAGGAAAATCCTTGCCCCTGGAGGGGGTCTCTAAAAATAGTGGGGTGCATTTCCTGGGTCACTTCTCCCTGCTAGACCGAGGGTTGAGACATGGAGATAAGCCCCGATCTCCCAGTGGGCACAGCTCCATCTTGGCATTTAGCTGCTTGCATGGATCAGAATAGGAAAACAGCAAAGAGAATCTGCCTGCAAACTTCATAAACTGTGAGCTAAAGACCTAAAGGCTTACCCTCTCTACTTGGTTATCTGACTATAAAATAGTTTTAAACAAGGAAGTTTTTGAGAGGAAACAAAGATAAGAGACAGTTTTTAAAGCCTGCCCACCCGTCTCCTTTTCTGCTTGTTACATGCATTTTACTTTCACTTTTGTCTGTTTCCCTGAGACAGAGAAAAGCTGTAATTAAAAGGTAAATAAGATAACAGCAATCAGAATTGGATATCTGAACTGGATTTGATTTTTTTCTTGTTGATGGGAAGGGAAGACTGCAGAATGTAAGCTGGACAGTAACTAGAAGTGACAATTAGAAGTTAAAAGCTATTCTACTACCCACCTTGGCTGGATTATAAATCTGCTCACTTTGGTTGGGCTATAAAACTGGAAAAACTGGATATTATCATACCTACCTTTTGGATTATAAATTTGGAAATTACTGGCTGTATTTTCCACATATTTTTGTTGGATTTTTCCACCTACCTTTGTTGGATAACTCTTTTTCTGTTGCTGTTGTTGAACTATTATTACTTCTGAAAAATAGACCTTTACCTGTTAGACTATATTGGCTTTTACTTGGTTGGAATATAAAAAAGTTTGGATTCCCTTCATTATTTGCAATCTTCTATTGGTTTTGGATCTGCTTACCTTTCAATTTACACTTTTAATATATTTGGAGCTAACTAATTTTGAACTGGAACTTAACTGTGATCTGGAGAATTGTAAAGAGACCTGAAACAGGATGTGCTTGGATTATTGAGGAGATACAGAAATGATTGAAGAGGCCTGTAATCTAACCACTATTTCTCCCCTGGGTTTACATCTGTTTCTGTATGTGTGTACTAAAAGATGCTTGGAGAATCTTTATTTGATGAATGTTGGGTTTAAAGTGTTATAAATTGGTAGAATAATTTAAGTGAAAATTTTTGGGGGGTCTGGATTGGGAAGATACTTATCATATTGAGTTTAATGTATGGTTTGATATTGGCTTTGATATTTTAATATTGAACCTGGTAAGATAAAAAATAAGGGGGAGGGGTAAACAGTAAAGACATTGGGTGATTAGTTATTATATAACAGAATTAAAAAACAAACCAGGAACATAAGTAAACCAGCTAAGAAAAATACTCCCCCAACATCTGCAGCATCTTCACCTACCACACAGACTAAGTCATTGGGAACTATGTTGACATTAGAATCTCTGAAAGACTTCAAAAATGATATGCAGGTTATCTTTCAAACTAGCCTGAACCAAACTTAGACGGATATGCAAACTAAATTTCATGCAAGTTTAAGTCAGGTGCAGAATGACCTGCAAGACAAACTACAATTGGGCCTAAAACAGGTGCAGACGGCCTTAATACAAGTCACAAATCAAATGAAAAACTTTTTAAACACTGAGATTGGAGATGTAAAAGTTAAAATGGCTGATCTTAATGAACAACTACTAGAAAATAAGAAGGAAATAACAGAGGTGGCACAACAAGCCAACAAAGCTGAAGAGAAAGCTGAAGCAGCATTATTGGGGATGGACAGGTTAGATACACAACAGAAGATGGCCCTGGACTCTCTGATTCAATTGGAGATGGATAGAGCGGCTTATCTGCTGAGATTTCAGAATGTACCTGAACAAAAAGAAGAGCTAATTAAAGTTATGGCAGACTTCATGCAAGTTGAATATAAAAAAATGGAGAGGGAGATTGACTTTTTATATAGAGTTAACTCTGCCTATGCAAAGAATAATAATCTTCCAAGGGAAGTACATGTGAAATTTACTAAGAAGTCGGTCAGAGATCATGTGTGGCGTGAAGCACAGAATAATACTCTTAAAACACAAGACAAGGAAATAAAGTTTGTAAGAGAAATTCCCTGGAAAATAAGACAAAGAAGAAAAAAATATGTATTTCTAACCTCCAAATTGACAGTAGACTCAATTACGTTTTGATGGCTTACTCCAGAAGGAATTTTTTTTTACATCCGAAGGTCAAAGATTCAGATTGGACTGTTACCTTTAAGGCAAAAGTCTTTTTGGCCTGCTATGGAAAACTTTTACAAAGGGAAGAAACAAAGAAAGCAAAAACAAAAGTTACTGCAACCAAAAAAGAAGAGGAAGCATCAGCCTATTCAACAGCCTCGGATGAAGAACTTGAGGCCAGCACAGCCAAAAAATCATCCATGGAAGGTAGACCACAAAGAATGACAACGAGAAATAGAAATGGTACTAAGAAAAGATCATAATGGATTCATCAACAACCAAGATAATATCGGTGAATGTAAATGGACTAAATTCACCTGAGAAAAGACTAAAGGTATTTAAACAACTTAAGAAGATAGACGTAGATATTGTATGTCTACAAGAAACACACATTAGACATAAAGATGAACATTATTTGATTAATAAGAAGCTTGGTAAGTTATTTACCACTTCAGACAGTGTAAAGAAAAGAGGAATCACAGGGCAATTTTTTTGAAATGATGAAAGAAACTATAATAAAATATGACTACATGGATATCTGTATAACTGGAGATTTCAACTCTGTTTTTGATCAAGATATAGATAGAAAAACCATTAAGAAGATTAACCCCCCCCCCAAGGTTTACTTCCAGGATCTTTTTAGAATTGGCTGAGGAATATAAACTAGAAACCCAACTGGAAAAGACTATACTTTTTATTCTGACAGACACTAATCTTGGTCCACAATTGATATTTGCTGGATAACATCAAATCTTTTCTAGGAAATTGAATATATGGATATTATGCCACACACCTTTGCAAATCACAACCCGCTATTATTGAAGATTAAAAAAAGACAGCCCAAAAAAAATTAGATGGAGGTTAAATATACAATTACAATTTCTAGAGATGGCTAATAAAGAAAGATTTTTTTTCAACAAAATATGAATTGAGAAACATCCATGAAGACAATTTGGGACACAAGTAAAGCATTTTTAAAGGACTGGCAGTTAGATTTGCAGCAGGAAAGAAAAGAGAAAGAATGAAGACATTTCAAGATTTAATGGACACTATTCAGAATAAAGAGAAAGAATTAAAGATGGACCCTTCGAATGAGAAATTAAAGATGAAAGCTAAAATATTACAGCATCAACTCAACTTACTCTTATCAGGTTATGAAGGGATATAAAAGAATAAAAAAATAAATTACAAAAAAAACCTTACTCTTATCAGAAGAATTGGCAAAAAATATTAAATTTGCTGAACAGGATTACTTTGAAAATACAAGCAAACCAGGAAGATGGTTGGCTCATAAGTTAAGAAAAGAAAAAGAGAAAAGGATGATCCGCTCATAGTATGATAAAGAGAGAAAAGAATTTTCTAGGAAATGGACTAAAGGAAATAATTCAAGATTTCGCAACACAATTATATAAAAGAGTAGAAATCTCTAAAGAAACTCAGAAACAATACTTATATGAGCAGAACCTATCCACAATCTCTGAAGAAAGCAGAAAAATGTTGAATGATCCCATAACAATGGTGGAAATTACAGAGGCTATTAAGAAACAGAATACAAATAAAGCACCTGGACCAGATGGACTACCAGCTGAATATTAAAAAATATTTGAAGATGTATTATTGATACCATATAAAAATGCAATTTCCTCTCTAATAGAAAAAACAGAAATACCAGAATCTTGGACTGAAGCAACTATAACATTGATCCATAAAGAGGACACAAACCCTAAAGAGATTTTAAAAACTACAGACGTATCTCCTTGCAGAATTGCAATTATAAAATATTTGCAACTATCTTGGTTGCAAAGTTGAAAAATTTCTAATAGACTTTAGACATCAGGACCAGGCAGGATTCTTACCTAAAAGACAGCTGAAGAATAATGTGAGAACAGTTTTAAATATATTAGAATGTTATGAAGTGCATCCAGAGAAACAAATGGACAGAGACTATATGGGTTGAAAAAGGGACAAGACAAGGTTGTCCAGTATTTCCACTGTTGTTTATATTAACGTTGGAAGTGCTGACAAGAACTATTAGGGAAGACTCCCGCATTATAGGGACATCAATAAGAGGAAATAAATATAAATTACAAGCCTTTGCTGATGATTTGGTATTTATCTTAGAAGATCCAATGGATTAGATACAATAACTAATGAATCAGATTAATGAATATGGGGAAACGGTGGAAATGAAAATAAATTATCAGAAGACGAAAATGATTATGAAAAATATGCCATCGAAACAGAGATGTGAAATAGCAGAACTAACTGGATATCAACTGGAAAAGAAAGTCAAATACTTGGGTATTAATATTACAGCAAAATGTAGATCTCTGATGAAAGACAACTATAATAAAATGTTACAAGGCATTAAAAAAGACTTCGAGAAATGGATAAAGCTCCAAGTATCATTAATGGGTTGAATAGCAATTTTGAAAATGAATATTCTATCACGTTTAATGTTTTTATTGCAGACCCTGCCGATATATATTAAACAAAACTTTTTTGATGAATTGAATAAACTGGCACAACAATTTATATGGCAAGGGGGGAAAACCAAGAATTAAATAGAAAGCCTTGCAGGATGCGAAAGATAATGCCGGATTTGGAGTACCAGACTGCTAACTTGGTTTGGCTGAGAGAATGGATCTTACTTGAAGACCATATGCTGCTGACTTTAGAAGGACATGACTTAAAACTGGGATGGCATGCATTCTTATGGTGTGGGAAAGCTTCTGGACACAAATACTTCAGAAATCATATAAGATCATTATTGTCAACCTGGGAAAAGATCCATCCAATGATATATACTAAAATTCCAAGATGAGTATCTCCAGTGGAAGCCTTTTCTCAACCAGTATTGACTTCAAAACAAATGGTTATCAGATATGCAGAATTGCTAGACAATGGAAATACTCTAAAGTCTCAGGAACAATGAAAGAAAAGGGAAATAAATTTAGATTGGTGGGCCAGAATACAAGTGGAATCTAGATATAGTAAGGATAAACAGACAGATGGATTTTACTTAGAACAAGATGCATTTGAAAAATTATGTACTTTGAGAGAGAAATTTATTTTAAAAAATGTATAGTATGTTGATGCCATTGAAATAGTTAAAGAATGTATGATTAAATGGATGCAAAATGTAGGCTATAACATAGATTTGTCACAGTGGAGTAAAATATGGAATGTGAATATCAAGACTAGATCGGTTGCATTTAAAGAAAATTTGTATAAAATGTTCTGTAGATGGCACCTAACCCCAGATAGGTTAACTAGGTTATTTACCCTTTCTACCGAATGTAGGAAATGGTTCTTTACTGTTTGTTATAACTCAAAAATACTAATAAAAAGTTATTAAAAAACACTAAAATGTATAAAAACTATATACACTATCATGTGATAGACATGTAAAAAGGTTCATAAATATTGAATCGGAGTACATACTCTCTTACAATCAGTGTTGAATATTACAGTAGTTTTTAAACCAGAAATATTCTTGTTAAACTGTCTATGAGATAACTTAGATAAGAACCATAGATAGTTTATTTTACATGTTATAGCAGCAGCCAGAATCTTATTTGCAATGACATGGAGGACATTGAAAATCCCAACACTTAATGAATTGACAACTAAGATTATGGAATGTGCTGAAATGGACAGATTGACAAATATACCGAAAGGAAAAATGGAAGAAGAATTTATGGTATGGAGGGTGTTTTATGACTGGTTAAAACATAAGTACTAAGAAACTAAGACTAAATGAAGAACAATAAGAAAGATAGTTATAATAGTTGTGAAACTTTCAGGAGAAGATCTACATGCAGAATTTTAATTTGAATTTTTTTTGTATATATAACTCTGTTCTCTTTTCTTTTCCCTTTTTCCCTTTCTATGTATAAACTAATAAAATTCTATTTTTTTAAAAAAGGAAGAATGAGATCTTTTCTGTAAGAACAATGGAGAATTCAAACTACCACTAGGGATGCTAAAAGATCAAAACAGAAATACATTATCTTATCAGGACAACATAAAAAATGGGAACAGTACACTGAATAATTGGACAGAGGAGATGAAAGAATGACAATTTTCTTCAAATAAGAATCTTTTTGATGAAGAACCTGCAATTTTGGAAAGTAAAATGAAAGCTGCACTCAAAGCAGTTAGGATAAGCAAATCACCAGAAGTGGACGGGATATCAGTAGAACTATTTCATGCTAAGGATGAGTGCCTCAAAATCTTAACCAGAAAATGCCAACAAACACGGAAAATGAAACAGTGGCCCACACACTGGACTGAAAATGCCCAATCTGCATTCCAGTTCCAAAAAAGGAGATGTCAAAGATTGCGGCAGCTGTTGGACCATTACATCAATTTCCCACTCAAAGTGGTGCTCAGAATTTTACAACACTCTTACCATATATGAGATGAGAAATGCCAGGTGTTCAAGCTGGATTCAGGAAAGGAAAAGTTACTAGATTTCATATTGCAAATTTATGATAGTTACTGGAGCATACCAGAGAATTTCAGAAGAAATCAGTTTGTGTTTTATAGATTACAGCAAAACTTTCGGTTGTGTAGAAGATGAAAAGCTGTGGTTGGTTTTTAAAAAGTGGTGCACCACAACATCTGATTGTTTTCACACATAACCGTTCTCTAGTCAAGAGGTTACTCTTAGAACGGAATATGGGGAAACAATGGTTTCTGATTTGCAAAACTGTCAGATGATGCATATTATCTTTCTCTTTACCTGTTTGGTCTATATGCAGAACATATAAGGAAAGCTGGATTAGATAAAGCTGAAGTGAAAACTGATGAAAAGTAGAGTAGCAATTTGAGATATGCAGATGAAACCATATGACTGAAAGATAATAATGAAGACTTGAAACAACTGCTGATAAAGAGTAAAGGAAAAAGTGCCAAAGCAAGATTACAGCTGAACATCAGGAAGACAAATGTAATGTCTACTGAGGAATTACACAATTTTGACGCTGACAGTGAAGAAACTGAAATTGTTTAAAAATTTCTGTTCCTTGGCTCAGTCATAAAACAAAAGGAAGACTGTAACCAAGAAACCATAAGGAGCTCGAGATTTGGATGAGTAGCCATGAAGATACTAGAAAAGATGCTTAAGGACACTCAGTGGGAGATTTGTTTTATTGCAAAGGAACTTCAGAAACAGACTGGAATGGGAGATTGCTGAATTAGAAGTTGTTACCACACTCAAAACAATGGAACCCCCAGATTCCATAGCCAGGATTTTTTTTGGGGGGGTGAATGGTGCTTCCTTGTTAACTGATGTCATTTAAATAAAATTATTTTTTAAATTTGCCTATGCCACTGGCAGCATGGACCAGCTTGGGGACAGCACTTAAAGAGACTGGTCCCTTTAAGTGCCTGCTCCAAGCCCCATGGTGGTGGCAGCATGGGCCAGCTTGGAGCAGGTACTTAAAGAGACTCTTTTAAGTGCTTGCCCCAAGCCCTATGGCAGCACGGGCCTGCTCCAAGCCCCACAGTGCCTGTGCAGCCGTGTCTCTTTAAATATTGGGATGTGCTGCCACTGCAGTGCAACTCATGGAGAGAAGTGAAGTATTGGGGGCATCGCCTCTAATGCTCCACTGGCCATGAGCCTGCTCACTACTACACATGCTAAGTCACTCAGTTCTCATTTGTACCTTGAAATCTATCTTTATTGCTTTTAAAAGTGCCACTGGATCCAAACTTAATTCTCACATCTGTTGTTAACTCCTTTATTATCTGTATGCCAAATTGCATTTACATGTCTCACCTAGATTAAATCGTTTATTGTATTTGTTTGGGTTGTAAATTGCCCTGAGCACTGCTTGCAGAGAAAGGCAGCATAATTTATTAAATTATAATGTGTTATTCCAATCTTAACTGTATTTAATGCTCAGTTACTTACACATCTTGACTCTAATTAGCTCTTCCTGGCAACTACCCCCCCCCCCCAATATGTAATATTTGAGGAAATCTGTTTCAGTGAATCTGAAGGAGTGTATACATGCTAAGTTTCTCAGTTCTTACTTATACCCAGAATTGAACTTTGCTTGTCTTAAAGGTGCCACTGGACTCAAACTTTGTTCTCACATCTGTTTGTTATTTCTTGTATTTGTATGCTGACTTACTGCCATTCACAGATACCTAAACCGACTGCCTTAAACCAATCTCAGCTATAATCGCCCTGAGGAAGTGTGCTTGCACATGAAAGCTTATACCTTGAAGAAAATATTGTTGGTCTCAAAGGTGCCACTAGATTCAAAATTTGTTGTGATATTCCCCATTACTATGTATGGGTTTGGAAGTTGTACCAGGAAGAAAATTGACAGGAAGAAAGATTCCTTTGAAATGTGGTATTGGAGGAGAGTTTTACAGATAACCTGTACTGACCCCACACACACATACACCCTACCCAAATAATTGGTTCTAGATAAAATCAAGCATGAATTCTCCCTGGGGTGGGGTGGCCCAGCTGAGGCTATTGTACTTTGGTCACATTATGAGAAGACAAAGGTCACTGGAAAAGACATTAGTGCTAGGGAAAGAGAAAGCCATACCCTTCAGTTTACAAGACCTAAGCAAGGCTGTCGATAGGACATTTTGGAGGTAATTAATTCATAAGGCTATTGTGAGTTGGAAGTGACTTGATGGCATGTAATGCATACAATAGGTTATGTGAAAGACCTCTGCTTGAGACCATGGAGAGCCACTCACTGCCAGTTAAAATAGACAGTGTAAGGCAGCTTCACTAGCATATACACATTCTCTTGTTAAAATGCTGTATTAAATTACATGCAGATTTCCTGAATTCCACAAGATAATGTTTCTAAGAGTGTGATGCTGAGTTAAGCTGGGGGGGGGGGCAGGATATAAAACCAAGCTGGTATAGGTAGGTCTCTCTTAGGCCTCAAACATACTTTCTTTCCTTGGCTTAACCTCTTGTTTCAGGTTTTCACCTGCTAGCTCAAAGTCTGCTGGCCTTCCTTGCATAATTTAGAGGCTGAGGAGAGCTTCATATTCTGAGGGGGAAACAGCATGGGTGATACTCACCAATCGGCCTCTCTCACCATTCCTGTCCCACAAAAGCCCATGTCCTCACATCTATCACACTTAGCCACTTTACTAGTCATATCTAAATAAACCAATTCTCAATTCTATTGTGCTTGGATGTGACCAAAAAATATTAACATAATGTATGGTTATGCCGGCAAGAAAGGCCCTGATTTTGAATGGCTCTCCTTCCATTCTGGAATGCAATGAGGGAAAATGTGGTGCTGATCCCCAAAATGTGTGGGAGGACTGTGTTTGGGAGTGTATGGAAGGGATTAGAGTTGTTGCACAGTCTTGGCTGCTTGAGAGATGGTGAGGAAAGGGCATTGTTTGATTGTAATTGAGTGCCTGGGTGAATTTGAATAGCTGCTGCCCCACCCTCTGCTGGGGGATGCCTCTATTTAAGGCAGCACCTTGCCAGAGGCAGAGCTGACCCAACTGAGCTCTGATAAGGAGCAGGAGACAGAGCTGCTAGAGGGGTGAGTGCAGGGCTGGCCTGAGGGTTTTTTGCGCACTAGGCGAGGCTGCCTTGTGGTGCCCCCCCAGGCGAGGCTGCCTTGTGGTGGCTTCCCTCACCGCAGATCTATATTTCTTCAAGCTAGCAGCCATCTAAAGGGTCAGAAAACCAAGGAAGGAGAAGAGCGAAAGACCTATGCCCTTGAAGGCTTCATCCTGACGCTATTGTTGCCAGCTCCAATCGCCCCGCCTCCTCCTGCACCTCTGACAGGGAAGTTTTTTTTACTTCACATCGCCTGCCAGCAGCACATTCAGCTCAGGCCCTTCCTTTTTCTTTGCCTCTGTTCACTTGGGACCAGCGGATGCCAGTCACACACTGTGGAGCCACTGAAGGGGCTCACGGCCACAGGCTGGCCTCGGCTGCCTCCTGCTTGCGAAGGGCGGGACCCAGTGCTGGGGTGGGCATTCCCCGCCGGCACCGCCTGCATGGGACTCTCCAGGGCAGGAGAAGTAGTATGGGGGAAGCCCTCGAGAGACATGGCTTCCTGCCCAGTGGACTTCACCTTCGCCCGGACAACTCCCAAGGGCGTGGCTCAGGCCGCTGCTTCCTGGAGTTCCTGCTCGGGTGGGGCCAAAGGAGCCACTAGGGTGGGCACGGGGTGGGCAGGCTTTGAGAGCCGAGAGCCGCTTCTTGCGGGAGGGACCCTCGGGGGGGGGGGAGGCAGGCAGCTTTCCTTGCAGGCTGCGTGGGGTGATCGGGGGCTTTCTCACGGGGGGAGTTGACTTGCCTGCCTGGTGCGAAGATAGCGGACATTACACGTATTTTAGATAGGCTGGTAGATAGTGCTGGGGAGGAGCCAGTGGTCATGGTACATGTTGGCACCAACGATGTGGGGAAATGCAGTCATGAGGTCCCGGAGGAGAAATTTCGGCTGCTAGGCAGGAAACTCAAGGCCAGGACCTCCAAGGTAGCCTTCTCAGAAGTGGTACCTATTTCACGCGCAGGGCCGGAGAAACAGGCACAGATCAGGAGTCTCAATGCATGGATGAGACGATGGTGTAGGGGGGAAGGGTTCGAGTTCGTTAGGCACTGGGATGCTTCTTGGAACAAGAGGGAGCTGTACAAAAGGGACGGTCTCCACTTGTCCTGAGAAGGAACCAGGCTGCTGGTACTTAAAATCAAAAAAGGTGGCAGAGCAGTTTTAAATGGAATATTGTGGGAATACCGACAGGGGATGAAGTTGCCTCATCTCAGAGAGAAGAGGGGGTAGCTGTTGCTTTTCTACAGGGAGGTGGATTGGAATAGTCCAGATTGAGGTGACTAGAGAGGAGGTCCTACTACTGATAGACAACTTAAAAACTGATAAATCACCAGGCCTGGTTGGCTTACATTCGAGAGTTCTGAAAGAACTCAAATGTGAACTTGTGGCTCCCCTGACAAAAATATGTAATCTTTCATTAAAATCTGCCTCCATTCCTGAGGACTGAAAAGTAGCTAATGTCACTCCCATCTTTAAAAAGGGCTCCAGAGGAGATCCAGGAAATTACAGGCCAGTCAGTCTGACATCGATACCAAGTAAATTGAGATCAAAGGACACAACCCATGGTCCCTTCGCCTCCCATTGGATATGATGGTCAGGCCCAATCTCCTATGCCCCTTCAGCCTCTGCACTGGGATCAGCGCCAATGACAATATTTATATGGGGCTTATCCTTTTCAGGGATCGATGCCATGGCTTCCCCCGCCTCCGCCCAGGGAATGGGATTGCCAGTCCTCATCTTCTAGGCTCTCTCAGTATAGAGACACATCCTCAACACCGAAATTTATTAAACCGTCTCAGTCGAGACCAAATGCTACTTCCAACCTTCGACACCAATACGGTTTCCGGAACCGTCCGAACTGCTGCCATCGACACCAATACTGCAAACTTCATTCTCTGAACCTTCAGACCAAGCCAGTTCCTTGGCTTCTTAGTCAGATGAGGATAGTCCACATCAACCATTAGAATTGTCCCCACCTCAACAAGTGGAAGACGATCTCCCCATTGGAATATGTCAAATCTTTTCGTGATTTCATGAAACAGATGGCTGACAAGTTGGCTTTACCCACCATCCAGCCTCCCCTGACTGTGACAGACTCAGTCTTCAACATCGTCCAGATGGACACTTCGACGTCCGTAGCCCTTCCCATGACTTTGGTCCTTCTGAAAACGGCCAAGGACCCCTGGATTCATCTGTTCTAGTATCTAATAAACAACTGGACCATATGTATAAAATTCAGGAGTCGGGAGTGGGATTCCTCTTCACTCATCCGAAGCCAAACTCCTTGGTAGTGACATCACCCACCAAGGGAAAGAGCAGTTACTCCACGCCTTCTGACAAGGAGGGTAGGAAGCTCAACTCCTTCGGCAGAAAGTTCTACACTACAGGGGCAATGGGGATTAAGACATCAAACTATGCTGCCTGTATGGGGCGCTATCAGTTTTCTCTGTGGGAGCAAATGTCGGAGTTTATTGCTACTCTCCCGGCTGAGAGCAGTCATTGGCCCCGATGCATACAAAAAGAAGGCATGCTTCTAGCAAAGCATCAACTGAACGTCTCCAAGCACACCCTAGATGTAGTGGCAAAGACCCTCATCTCTGCAGTTGCCTTACATCGACACACTTGGCTGCGCTCTTCTGTCTTACATACAGATACCAAAACCGTGGTCGAGGACTTTACCTTTGAGGGCAACGGCCTCCTTCAGCTGTACTACTGATGTAGTACTTCAAGAGCTCAACAAGAGCATCAAGATGTCTCGCAGCTTAGGAGTCTGTCCCGCTACCAAGTTAACCAAGGGATAACCCTGGACTAAGCAAGGGGCTCGGAGACCAACCTCAAGATCTCCTTCCAAAAACCAATGGCAGAGATCTCCAGGTAGGTCCTCTCATCCTTACAGAGGGAAACCCAAGTTTGCATCGGCTTCCCAATCTCGACAAAAACCATCAAAAGCTCCTAAGCAGAGTCTTCACCATGTTCCCCACCCATCTGTTTCCTTTCCTGTTGGCATGGAAACTCATCACTTTGGATCGATGGGTCCTCTCCGTAGTAGAACCGGGCTACCTCACAGAGTTCTTCCAAAAGACCTGCCACCTCCCCGGTCATTGTAACAGCACCTTCGGTTATGCTTCTGGAGGAAGTTCAAACCCTTCTCCAAAAGGATGCCATAGAGCCAGTACCAGTAACGCAGCCACATGCAGACTTCTGTTCTCGTTACTTCACGGTACTGAAAAAGAACGGAGGCCTCCATCCCATTATGGACCTCAGACACTTAAACTTCCATATTGTCTACAAGAAATTTCAAATGATAACGTTACAACCCATTCTTCCACTTCTGAATCCCAGAACGTGGATGGTGACATTGGATCTCAAAGACGCTTATTTTCACGTCTTGATTCACCCCACCCACCATCCCTTCTTCCGCTTTGCGATAGGCAACAGACATTTCCAGTACAAAGCCCTCCCGTTTGGACTCTCTACGGCCCCCTGGGTCTTTACGAAGGTACAGGTCATAGTGGCATACCTCAGTCTGAAGGACATCCAAGTATTTCCCTACATAGATGACTGGTTGTTAGTGGCAGACTCAAAGGCTTTCCTTCTCGCTCACATAGACCTAACCTTAACCACCCTGGAGTCTTTGGGCATCAAGGTGAACCTACAAAAGTCTATGCTCCTTGCCTCCACAAGGGTACAGTTCATAGGAGCTATTCTGGAGTGCAAGGCCTTCCTCCCTCCTCAGAGGGTGAAGGACATTATCAAATTAGTGACTCTCCTACGCAGTACAGCGAGTGCCACCGCAAAGCAAGTCCAGCGGCTGCTGGGCTTGATGGCAGCCACTAGTCATTGTTTTCACCAGGCTCCGCATGTGACCATTGTAGCTGTGGTTTGTTTGGAAGTTTCACCCACAGCAACACTCCCAATCCCTTCATCTTGTCTTACCACAAGACTCTCTCCTTTGGTGGGCAGACCCTGTGAATCTCTTGGCGGGAGCTCCGTTTCATTGTCCCATCTCAACACTCATGCTGACAACAGATGCGTCCCTCTGGGGTTGGGGGGCACATCTCAGAAGACTTCCGGAGGACTGGAAGGTAGCTAATGTCACTTCTATCTTTAAAAAGGGCTCCAGGGGAGATCCGGGAAATTACAGGCCAGTCAGTCTGACATCGATACCGGGCAAGTTGGTGGAAACTGTTATTAAGGAAAGAACTAGTAGGCACATTGATGAACAAAAACTATGGAGGCGGACTCGGTTCTGTAAGGGAAGATCTTGTCACCTGTTAGTGTTTTTTGAGGGAGTGAACAAACATGTGGACAAGGGGGACCCAATAGATGTTGTTTACCTTGACTTCCAAAAAGATTTTGATAAAGTTCCTCATCAAAGGCTCCTAAGTAAGCTCAAAAGTCATGGGACAAAAGGACAGGTCCTCTTGTGGATCAAAAACCAGGGAGGATTGTGAGGCACTCCAAAGGGATCTGTCGAGGATGGGTGAGTGGGCAGCAATGTGGCAAATGGGGTTCAATGTGGCCAAGTGCAAAGTGATGCACATTGGAGCCAAAAATCCTAAATATAAATACACGTTGATGGGGTCTGAACTGGCAGAGACTGACCAAGAGAGAGATCTTGGAGTCGTAGTAGATAACTCAATGAAAATGTCTATACAGTTTGTAACTGCAATAAAGAAGTCCAAGACTATGCTGGGGATTATTAGGAAGGGAATTGAAAACAAATCAGCCAGTATCATCATGCCCCTGTTTAAATCATTGGTGCGGCCTCATTTGGAATACTGTGTACAGTTCTGGTCACCACATCTCAAAAAGGATATTATAGCATTGGAAAAAATGCAGAGAAGGGCAACTAGAATGATAAAAGGGTTGGAACACCTTCCCTATGAAGAAAAGTTAAAACGCTTGGGGCTCCTTAGCTTGGAGAAACGACGGCTGACAGGTGACATGATCGAGGTTTATAAGATTATGCATGGGATTGAGCAGGTTGAGAAAGAAGTACTTTTCTCCCTTTCTCACAATACAAGAACTCGTGGGCACTCCATGAAATTGCTGAGCAGTCGGGTTAGAACAGATAAAAGGAAGTACTTCTTCACCCAAAGAGTGATTAACATATGGAATTCACTGCCACAGGAGGTGATGGTGGCTGGCAGCATGGACAGCTTCAAAAAGAAATTAGATAAGCATATGGAGCAGAGTTCCATCAGTGGCTATTAGCCACAATGTATCGATAGGTACTCTGGGGCAAGTGATGCTCTATATTCTTGGTGCTTGGGGAGTGTTGGATGGGCCTTTGGCCTGATCCAACATTGGCTTCTCTTATGTTCTAATGTTTTTAAGCTTACCTGTGCCAAGGGGAAAATGCTCTTTGCCCCATAGCAAGTTTCTGCTGCTTGTTTCTATGAAAAAAATGTGTGTTTGTGTCATTTGCAGTACGATTCTGACACTGTCTCCTGACATTAGGCAGCTCACCTTCTGTTGACACGGATCCTGTAGGGAGTGGATGTAATATGTTGTAGTTAAGTGCTGCTCAACTGGGCTACCAGAGTCTGTAAAGTAAATGTCTTGTTTTCAGGGAAGTAATATGCACTTCCAATGAGAATTTTCTCTTTTGTGCCCTACAGTGTGGGAATGCCCTTGCTGTTGCATGGTAGTAGTGTTGTTGATTCAAATTAGAAGGGCAAGCATTCGCTTTTTAGCACTTTATCTTGTAGTGTGGTTCTAGGAATCCTAGAAAATGTTGCTGTTAAAGCGAGTATCATTAAGGGAGAAAAATGTCCAGGTGATGGGAAACATAAGGAGATAATGCTGGCTTTCCCCCTAGTGTGTCTTTAACATTATGACCACTGAATTTGTCAAGTGAAACAGCAAAGTACTCCTTGCATATCATTTGAACTGATAGCTTACTTTGGAAAAGATAAGAAAGTGTGTTGGCAGAAAGAAATAATGATGCCAATTTATCTTTGCTTGTCCTAAGCATTGTATGTATCATGGTTTTGTTTTGAACAGCGTGAGCCATATCACTGCAGTCCTCGCTTGTGCATTTTTGAGGCTTATGGCCTGATCCAGTACATGCCTGCTTCATCAAAGGGTGGTTTTTTGTATTTATTAAAATATTTATATCTTGCTTGCCAATATGGTCCTAAGAAATATCAAACCATTAATTGCTAATACAGTCTTAACATATAAAAAGAAAACTAAATGCCCAGAGTAGGAAAATCATCAATTGGCAGAGCTTGAAAGAGAATAAAACTTAGCCGTCTGAACCCTCCCAGAACCAATATTCCCATAACTCTCCGATTGAAAAGATTACAAAAGCAGGAAAACAACCAGCAGAATCTGACATCAGTTAACTCAAAATATCAACTTTTCATCCTCCTAAAGTTAACTTATACAAAAAACCATGCAGAAGAAATTGCCCTTTCCAATGAATGGGTGGGAAGCAATGCTCCCTCTAAGCTGTGGAGTCTTGTGAACAAAAATTCAACTTTGTGAGCTACTGACATTAAAGTTGTGAGTGAGTAATTTGGCTGCTGCATAAATTAGTTTGCTCTGGAGCCATCCTTCCTGAGCTAAGACAAAAATGTGTGAGCTGGAGGCTAAAAAACTGTGAGCTAGCTCACACTAACTCAGTTCAGAGGGAACACTGGTGGGAAGGTGTGAAACATATGCCACATAGAAGACTTCCATAATCGTGTGCTACCAGTAAGAAACTTTGATGGCAAAGGGCCTCTCCAGATATTATATTGGTAGGCTCAGGCTGGAACAGGGAGCCCTTCAGGCATTTTGCCCAAACTGCAGGGTTTTAAAGTTAAAACTAGCACCTTGTGTGGAGAAACGCCATTTTGTGGATGTGTTTAAGTTGGTGTGCGCCAAATAGGAGGAGACCATCAAATTTGAGGTATGCCTTGGCCTAGTCTCCTCCTCATTCCCTCTCCCCCACCACAATCAATCAATCAATCAATAAGGAGGAAAATAAAAGGAGATATAAATAAGACTGATTATTTTGGAGCTGGGCTATTTTAAGATGGGAAGGCAGACTTGCTCTGTCCTAGGAGAACCAGACAAAATTTGCATAGCCTTGTTTGGAGCAAGATGAGTCATGACCTAACCAGTTTGGATGACCTTGCCCCACTGAAGAGAACAAACCTTTAGGTAAGCCCAATGTTTGTTTACACAGGAGTCTTTGAGGGAATTGTAAAAACTTTTTGGAAGTGCAAGTATATAATGGCCATCAGATTGTTCATACATAGATAGATAGATATTATCAAAGGATATTGTCAATATAGTTGCTCATCAAGGGCTTTTCTGGTTCTTAATTATAGCTCAAAGTTGCTTGTCATTCATTTACTTGCTGTACATACAAGGGTAATGAGCATATACCGTAGTTTTTGCGCCATAAGACGCACCTGACCATAAGATGCAGGGCGCTCAGGGAAGCTGGCGCTGGGGCTGGGAGGGGGGGAGTTAGAATGCCCACCTCTTCCCTGGCTTTCCTGGGCTCGTCGCTGCTGCAGCGCGCTCAGGAAAGCTGGGGCTGGGAGGGAATGGGGGGAGTTAGAACGCCCGCCCCTTCCCTGGCTTTCCTGGGCTCGTCGCTGCTGCGGTGCACTCAGGAAAGCCGGCGCTGGGGCTGGGAGGGAAGGGGAGGGAGTTAGAATGCATGCCCCTTCCCTGGCTTTCCTGGGCGCACTGCAGCTGGGGAGCGCCCAGGAAAGCCGGCGCTCCACCCCCTTGCACTCTTTTTTGCAGTATGCACTCTTTTTTGCAGTATTCACTCCATAAGACGCACACACTTCCCCCCCACTTTTTTTGGGGGGGTGCGTCTTATGGAGCGCAAAATACGGTAATTTCCTGGGGGGGGGGAACACCCCATCTTTTTTTTTAAGAATCATTGTTACATTTGCTACTTCAAGACCTGGGAGAAAGAGTCTCATCATGCTGCATTCAGGCATCATAATAAACCATGACTTGATTAAAATTCTTGATTTAATGTGATAGGTGAATGTTGTCTGCCCAAATTCTGATGGCTTGGCAGGTGTTAAAGTTGTTTGGCTTGAGTGGTGAGTCTAACTCTGGTTTTTTGTGATGTCTGAGAGATAAATCACAGTTTATTCAGTAGCATCACCCCCATTCAGTGACCTATATACAGATATGGTAGCATGGAGTGGGGGGGGGGGGGATTTAGCTGTCTCAGCTACATTAAGTGATTGATGGTGCTTTCCAAGGACATATTTTCCTTTCCTTCCTTTTTTCTCTAGGCCTTTCCTCTCCTTCTAATGGTATCTCACTAAGCTGGAGCATATAGAGGAGAAATTTAAATAGCACTTAGACGAAAGAGCTCACTGAAATGCTTTCTATTTGCCAATGTAGAAATTGCTTCATGGAAAACAGTCACAATTCACATATTGCCATAGCTTCCTCCATTTTAAGAGAGTTCCCCCCCTTCAAAGTTCCTTCTATTTCAGAAGAAGGAGCAAATAGGTGGGTGACATAACCATTATTGCATTTGTTCCAATTTTCATTTTGTTTCTGAGAGAAAATAAGGTTAGAACATGTACTGAAACTTCAGAGACAAAAGAGCGGTGGTGTTCAGGGCCATAAAAGATCTGTTTTGTTTAAGAGAAAATAATAATAGGGAATTTGGTGAAAGACACAAGGTGAAGGAGAATGGGTGATAATCCTTAGAGGAAAGGGGAAATTATTTCCCTACATATTCCCTACCTGTTTATTGCAGCTGATCGATAGTAAACTGGCTGCCTATGTTATGAGATTTTGCCAGCAGCCAAGTAATGCAAGGAAGAGGACAAGCTTACTTACATTTTTGCAACAACCTGTGTTCTGCTATATATTTCTGGTGGACTAACCACAGGTTGTGACATCTTAATGAAGCCTCATTTTAGTTTTATGTTGTGTATTTTTGTTCAGTAATTCCATATTTCAGTTCTTTCTCAATTCCTGAGTTTCTGCAATACTGATCTGTTGTTTTGTAATTTTTCCATTAGCTCGTGTTTTTCATCATATGTCTACCTCTGTGTGCCTCAGTGCTTTAATTGTACTCCTTGGGCAAAGTACTGCAGGTGTGGGTTATCTGTCTAACTTCCTCCACAGTGAAAGCTATTGCAAAGAGTTCATTTTTCTTCTCTACAATTGCCTTGTCTTTTTTCAGTAACCTTTGTACATGTGACCATCTAAGGATCCAACTATTTCTAGCAAGCCTTGTACTTTAATTATAGCATCCTTGACTTCGCTTGTTAACCACATGGGTGTCTTCTTGGACTTGTCTGTGCCTTTTCTAATTCCAAAATATATCTTGACCTATTATTGTGGCTTAATTAACTTTTTAAGTGTCCTGATGGGAACATCTGCTTTCAGCTTCCATTTAACTTACCCTTTCCTGTCATGTTTTAACAGATCTTCTCTAGAAATGTGGTGTGGCACTGCTGGGCTTCTCTCTTCCTGCTATAAAACTGAACTTTGGAACCACATGTCTCCAAAGCTGAGTACAAAGTCAGTGAGTCGCGCCCCCCCCCATCTTCTTCAGGTCAAGTTCAACAGAAGGGTCCATAATTAACAATGCTTTTGGAAGGTGCCATCTGAAGCAGTGGCAAACAAGTTACTATATGTTAGAACTAGGAAGAGGTCCTGCTCCCCACCCCACACGCCTATCTTTGCAATACTAATCCATAGCTGAATGCAAGAGAGTAGCTGTTGTCGGCTTCTCACTGAGGTGGCCTTTGCTCAGTCATTCTCTCCAGCCTTACCTACCTTATAGGATGGTTGTGAGGATAAAATGAAGGAAGGGAGAACTATGTATGCTGCCTTTGGTTCTTTAGAAGAATGGTGGGATAAAAGTGATGGAGAGAGCTTTTCTACCCCAAGTCATTCAAATAGTGTAACAGTTCATACACTAAGCATCACTGGTTGCTGAGAAGAAACAAGATGTCCTTCTCCATTCCCAATACTTGCTGGTGCTGAATGCACAAGCTACTGCTGCTTTTTCCACAGGAATAAACAGCTTTAAAGGGGGATTAGATAGATTCATGGTGGATAAGTCTATCAGTGGCTGCTAGCCATGGTGACTGGGAGGAACCTCCACATTCAGAGGTACTAAGCATCTGAATCCAAGAGCCAGGAGGCAACATCAGCCTCTATGCCCTGTTGCTGGCCCTCCAAAGGAGCTGGTTGGCCACTATGAGATACAGGATACTGGACTAGATGGACCACTGGTCTGATCCAGCAGGGCTCTTCTTATGTTCCTTGTTGAGAAGATGGTAGAGGCAAGCTGGTATTGTGCTCAGAACTAGCAGGGAAAGAGGCAGGAGCTGTTGCAGAGTAGTGAGAGGAGCTGCAATAGTCATGTGATTTTGGATCAAGTTTGTGGACTCATCTACTAAATGCTGTATGTACTTACTGAAGTTTTGGGCAGCTCAATGACTACATTAGCTGCATGCGGAAAAAGATGCATAAAGTTTGTGCAGGGAAGTCGTTGCAAATTTTGTGTGTGTATAAGTACACCAGGAGCTTTACCTCATACAAGTTCAGTCTAAATAATTAAGAATATTCCTGAGTATTAATTTAAAAGCTTGTTTAAAAAACTTTCTTCATAAATACATACTGTATATAACATTGAAGATGGACTCTGGAGGAACAAAGAATCTAGGAATTAGTCTACAGGGAAAGTGATCCAGGGTACTCTTTCTTTAGTACAGTTAAAATGTTAGCTTTTCAGTAACTATGTTTTCCACAAATAAAAATATTTTATAACATTAATATTTTTGCTGGGCTAATGATGCTTGTTTCAAAAACCAAACAGAAGTCTTTGCTCTGCAGTCTTCCACAAAATTTTACTTGCAAAGATTTTTTTTTTTACTAGTAGTAGTGTGACAGGAGCATGTAGAATGTTTACTAGATCCAAAATCTGAACTTTAAGCATTGCTACTTGGAGAGGTTAATGCCTTTGAAGCCACCAACTGAGCATGTTTATATTATTCTGTTAAGTGCAAATAAAAGCCACAAATGAATTACTAATAATTAACATGTTTAGCTTTTTATTTGGGTAACATAAATATATCTTTGTCCTTATTTATAAGGTAAGAATACCAATTGAGACTGATAGCAGCAACTTCCTGTGACTGGTTTTAGATTCTTCTTTTATATTGTGTTGTAAATTTTTACTTTGCTATTAAGTGTATTCGGTTCGAGATGCTGTGAGAGTATGCATTTCTTCAGAGACATAATGGAATATGGAGATATATAATCTTCAGTTTGAAAGGGTAATGCTGTAGATTCTTTCCTTTCAAATACTATGGAAAAACTGAAATGGTATTCCCCAAACCTGGTGAAAAAGAAACATCCTATCTCATAGGTTTTGCACAGCTACTGTGTTTGAGTCAGACACAGATAGATCATACTCACTCCTTCTTTCCCAGCAAACATTGATCCTATTTCTGTTAATGAGTGTCATAATGGCAAAAATGAATATGCAACATACTGTATGATTTTTTTAAATTCTGTTAAAAAAAGTATTATACCTGAATATAGACCACCGTTTCTAAGAGGTATTAATATTTTGTGTTCCTTGATCTAATTGCATTTAAGTATTTTTTTCTTCATATAAATAAAAATGTTCCATCCTGTGGAGGACTTGACAGAGAACACTGATAACCATGAGTGGTAATTCTGTTTGTCTTTTACAATGTAATAAAAGATAGAGAAGGATCTGAGATGGATTTAATAGTATTTCACAACTGCTTAAGGCAGATCATGGAATATGAAAATTAATTTTGATGGCCGTAGGGTCAACTAGTCTTCTGAAACAGTTAAATATCATTAGTTATATTCTTCCAAGGAAACAAATTTCCTGGTATATTAATTATCAGCTAAATGGTATATGTATATCCATAGCAAGCTTTGCCATATGATAGAATAGTTGCTTTTTAATTCCAGTGCTGATCATATTTTGTAACAGCCTTTGAAGTTTGTGGTTTGGTTTGCCCTGCGCTGAGACCTGTAGCAACCTGAGCTGCAGTGTGTGTTAGGAGAGTCAAGTAACAAATAAATATACACTGCAAGAAACTTTTGTAAATTAACATGTTCTGTTTATAACTGTCATCCTATAAAGTGCATTGTGTGGTATTATAACATCCTTGTCAGGTACATATATTCAGTACATTCAGTATAACAATAACATTCAGTTCATACAATTTCACAACTACCAGTCAATTTTGCATCAGTATTTTAAAAGTCAAGCCCCAGCGGGAGTTTCCAGAATTACAAGGCTGCTTCTTCTTGCATGAAGTCTTCAAAAAAGGGAAGGAAAGCTTTCATTTATAGTTGTGTTGATGCTTATTGCTGGTCCTACAAAATACACATTGTGCAGCTAAGATTCATGGACGGAGCGCTCCTGTAATGCTCAATGACTGCATAAGTTTAAACAACAGTACAAACTATACTTAGTTCAGGGCCCTTATTAATATTTGCTTACAACAGCTGTGTCTTAGTACAACTGATTAGACTCCTTAGTACAGACTATGTGGTCAGTGCCTCTTTAGAGATTATTTTTATTTCTCTTACACCTTATGTTTAGTTGAATGGAGAATGCCTGCAGAAATGGCTGCAGTTAAAAGAAATTAAATCAGTGTGGTTTATTTGTCAACTGAGAATAGAGAAGGGACTGGTCAAATTGTGATATATTTGTTATGTTTAATAGTTACGACAAGCTTGGCATGCTAGAAGTAAAGGTATAGAAATCAGAACTATGAACACTAGCCTTTCAACTCTTTTAAGCAGCTGATTTGATGTGATTAACAAAAGGCCAGTAAAGCAATCAATGAATATACAAATATATAAGCAAAATATGCAAATGAGTATAATTCTGTGATGCAGTAGTCATAGTTCATAATTTATCTATTCATAGAATCATAGAGTTGGACCTCCAGGGTCATCTAGTCCAGCCCTCTGCACATGCAGGAAATTCACAAATACCTCCCCCTCCACACCTGCAGTGACCGCTGTTCCATTTTCCAGAAGATGCCGAAAAGCTCCAGGATTGCTTCCTGACCCCAAAATGGCAATCAGCATTTCCCTGGGTGTGTAAAAAAGGATCACAAGAACCAAACACTTAGGCAACCCTTCCTGCCCTCCCTCTCATGATCTGCCTAAGTTCACAGAATCCATATTGCTGTCACATGGCCATCTAGCCTCTGTTTGAAAATCTCCAAAGAAGGAGAGCCCTCCACCTCCCAAGGAAACCTGTTCCGCTGAGGAACCGCTCTGTCAGGAAGTTCTTCCTAATGTTTAGCCGAAAACTCTTCTGATTTAATTTCAGCCCGTTGGTTCTGATCCAACCTTCTGGGGCAACAGAAAACTCCACACCATCCTCTAGCTGAAAGCCCTTCAAGTACTTGAAGATGGTTATCATATCACCGCTTAGTCATCTCCTCTCCAGGCTAAACATACCCAGCTCCTTCAACCTTTCCTCACAGGAAACAAAAGAGTGTTCCAGTTTTTACAACTGAATTTGGAGATTGTTTCAGTTATGAGATCACATTTGAACATTGGTGCTTGCTGTGTTCCCAGTGCATATTTATTGCTCCTTAGAATGCAAGTTCATTTTTTGTCTTCTTTGACGTCATAAAGAATAAATAGCTTTCTACTTGTATACAAGAATATTCACTGTAAGTTGCATGAAAATTGTGCCTGTTATAGAGTATGATTCTTAAAATGAAGATGAAATAGTCATCTTTACACATATGGACTGACTTGTAATCTACAACTTATTTCTTTTCCAGAAGCAGAAACATTATCTAGTTTATGTCCTCTAACATACCTTCTGTCACTTATCTAATTAATGGGGTGGCAGTATTGCTCCAGGCAAACTGACAAGTCCCAGTTTTCACTTTTGACTTTAAAGCTACTTGCTTTCTAAATTAGATGGCAGCAAAATGTACAGCCCTTTTTTGTGGAAGGGTGGTTATGAAGTTTCACTTTTCATGACTGTAGCTATTAAGTGTGGAAGAAAGACCATGCAAGCCTAGTGCAGCATTCGTTGGAGGCAGGAGAGATCAGCCTCCTTCAGTGGTTTGCTTTCTTGCTATTGGAAACTTGTTACCTGTGTTCTAGGAGTGTGGGAGTGATATGTAGGTAGAGTAGCATTATATGAGCATGTTTCTATCTTGTACAGCTCCTAAAATCAGCAGATGTGACAGTATTGTGAACTAATTTCCCGCTTTTTCTATGCAGGCAGAGGGAGAAGATAGCCTTAAAAAGATGCAGTTGATGGAACTTGCAATTCTCAACGGCACATACAGAGACGCCAATATCAAATCACGTAAGTATTACAGAGCTATGGTGTCTTACATATAAGGATGTGTATAAATCACCTTTGTTCACATAGACCAGGTAAAGTAGACAAAGTAGAGCATGTGTTCTTACTGAGCCCTGTTTTGGTAATCCCTTAAATCATCCTAATGAATAAAAACTCATTCTTGCTGGTATAATCTTAATATTTACAACCAGATGAAGGTCTCATTTTTAGAATAACAATTTTTCAGATTAGTTTTACAGTTATATCAAAAATTACTATTGTGGTTATACTATTAGAAACATATATAGATAGATAATTATGAAATTATTGCAAGGTGAACTATCTCCAGTTTAATAGGTTAATCATTCATATTTGGACAACTTTTCTGCTATACTTTATTGGAAGGAGAAAAATAATCAGTACCTTAATAATAATAGCTTTATTTAAAACAATAACATGGTAGCATCTGTATTCTTGTATTTACTTAAACATTCATGTTTGTTAACTGATGTGGGTAAACAAAATATCTTTAATAAAAAACAACCCTAAACTATCAGCCCAGTCCACACATTAAAAATGTAAAATACTGTTCTCTGTAGCTCACTCATCTTCATCTTCTTGTTTGTTCATAATCTGGAAAAGAAAAACAAGCTTTCCTGCTTTATCAGGTCCCAAACAATTTCTTGATTTAGAATGAAGGAGTCCAAAGGAAGAGAATATACTTTCCACACCAGCAGAAGAAGCTAATGCTGTTAAAAGTGAAACCATTATTTCAACAGTCTCTAAATCCAAGTGCTTAAGTGACTTCCACCAGTTCACTGGTTTGACTTTCTTTAGAACATCAGCAGCAAACATATATTTCTTGAATGGTTCTCCCTTAGCTCTGAAGTTTATTTTATTGGCATTACAGATGGGTGATTGCTGGATACCATGTCATAGCTTAGTCCTCTTCATCAACACTTAAAGTTTGACCCTGGTACCGGATATTGACAATATTTGCAAGAAAATTAGCTGGAGACAGTGCTTGCCCCATTTATATTTTTAATGCTTGTAATTTAATTCTGTCAGTGTGTAGTTCTGTTTTTAACTGCTCACTCAGTTTCTTCAAATTTCAGCAGCATCAGCAATAAAACAGCTATTTTTTCTGTATTTTGTTTAAAGCTTCAGAAATGGGTTTCAGGATGCTAAGCCATATGTTCAGCATTTCTCTTAAACCGAATTTTAAGGATTTTGGCCATGACTGTCATCAGATTAGGCCAGTTCTTGATATACTGTTCAAAACAGTCCTCTACGGAGTTCCAGCTAACATCATGTGGGAGCGTTAGCTTGGTTCCACCCATTCTTTTCAGAGCTGCTGCAAAATGATTGTGACAGAAGTATTTAGCAGTTTCAGTGACATTTCTTTATAGTTCTGGAACACTGAAGTCTTTGGCTAGGAGGTGCAGCAAATGAGCACTGCAATCATATGTTATTAGCTTTGTATTCCCTTCCTCCTTTTCTAAATTTGTTCTCATCTTGGATACATTTGCAGCATTGTCTGTGACCAAACCGCTTATTAGACATTTGAATTTTTGTTTGCGTTATTATAGCTTTTGCTGCTACTTCTTGTAAGTATTCTGCTATGTGTGCATTTCCTGATGTATCAATTGTTTCTGAAAGGAAGATATTCCCTTCTTCTGTTGTTATATAAGCACATGCAACAGGATCACTGTGGACATTACTCCACCCATCAAGACTTAGGTTAACAATTTTATCCTCTAGAGCTGTTGCACATTACTCTATTTCTCTGTCATATACTTTATCCAGCAGTTTCCCTGCAACATCTGCTCTCCTGGGTGGACTGTATCCTAGTCTCACTGACTAAACCATATTAATGAAGTGTAGGTTTCCAGTGAGACAGAAAGAAGAGTTTGTCACATAAACAAACTGGGCAATTTTTTTCATCAATTAACTCTTTTTCTAATCTGTGTTTTTTATCACAAACTTATCTGTGTGGTTCGACTTTTTTCTTTCTTTTGGGTGATATACTGTGGATGTGTGATGTATTTGATGTGACTGAAACACTATCTTAGATAACTCTGAAACTGTAGAACAGGAGGATGGTGATCTCAAAAGTGGATAGTTTCCAGAATCCTTTATGTTGATGATGGATTCTCCTAAACAAAAAAGCAAATGCTGTTATTATTTATACCATTTCTGCTTATTTAGTATTACTCACTGCATTCACTGGCACTCAATACTGCTCAAAAAAGGAATATTTGCTTGTTTCAGCTCTTTATTTCTTCATAACCACTGTTATCAAAATGACGGTAACAAGCAGTAATAATAACAAATATAATTTTGCTGAAACATGGCAGTTCCTTAAGGCAGTCTTTAAGAAATATGAAGAAATCAAAACTTTTACCAACCTGAAGATCCTGCCTGTCCCAACATTTTCTTTTTGTCGTCTTCATCACAGCACTTCTCATGATGTTGTTTCATTCGGGCCACCAGGCCTTGCATTTCTTGGTTCAGTGTTTGCATTTTGCATGCATGCCTGCTTTACCCATAGGTAGAGGAACTTCATTAAAATATTTCCAAACGGGGTCTCTTTTACAGCCTGCTGCCATTATAGGCATTCTTTTCCAGGAAAAGAATAATATGATAAACCTCAGGCTAAATACACAAAGATCCAATGACTTCTGGAGTATTCTGCTCAAAAGGTTTCACTTTCATTTTTACTGCTTGCCCCTCCCTCATCACATAGCTTCTTGTGCAGATCTATTCCATTCTCAACAATCTTCTATTCATTGAATTTTTTGAAACTTAGCATTTAAGAGGTAAGGGGTTGATTGTGTGTACATAGAGTTGCAAAGGAACAATGGGATTAAGGTCTTTTTCTCTCAACTCTGTATGTTTATTTTATAACATTTTTGCTGTGAAGAAAACACATGTGGTCTCTGCAGATACAAATTCACAGTTTTGAGAGCTGTAAAACCAAGCATCTGTGATAGTATCTTCTAGACAGAAAAACTGCCCAATCATCTTACAGAAACCTCTGGAAGAGCATGACATTGTGAATGGATTAATGGAATTTGTTTATCAAAAAAATTCAAACATTGCATAAATATACAGCCTCATTTTACATAATTAAAAAGTAATCTGTATTTCATGATGAATAACCTTTGGACTATAATGTATCTTAAATGGAAAACAAGATAGATTTTTCCTCAAAAAGCATTTTATTTAAAAAATCCAATTTAAATTTTTAAAATCCAATTAAAAAAATGATTGATTTTTATCCACCCTGATTTACATGGGTGTTCTTTAACATCATAGCATCGGAGCATGCGTGTTGCTGTGGTGTTCTGCACCACAGGTTTAAGTATTTGTCCCTGATTCTAATTAGAGGTCCTTAAACATTAACTCTTGCCACGTAAGAACCACTTTTCCATTAGTCACTTCTGCATTACTTCAGATAACTCACCTGGGCAGTTTCACTGCAGGTCTTAATCATAGAATTGGGAATATATATGTGGGAGATTTCATGGGGAGCACCCATAAGATTGTCCCCTTGCACAAATGATTTTGTCATCAAAGAGTTCTGCTAACTGTATGGGGCACCTTACATAGCAAGGATGCCATTTAAAGGGCCCTTTAAAATGTCCTGAAACAAGGTATTCAGCCAGGTCAGTGGGTAAAATAAGCAAATTAATACCTTGCCTGTGAAGCTAGCAGAGACACAGCACTCAGTCACTGATTAATGCTTACTAGTTAAGTATTTTAAGAGGTCTGATGTGGATGGCCCAGGCTCACCTGATCTCATCAGATCATGGAAGCTAAGGAGAGTTTGCCCTGGTTAGTTATTGGATGGAGACCACCAGGGTTGCTATGCAGAGGCAAGCAATGGTAAACCACCTCTGAACATCTCTTGTTTTGAAAACCCCATAGGGTCACCATAAGTTGGCTTGTGACTTGATGTTACTTTACACATATGCACAAGCATTTTAACAACGTTTGAGTCCAGTGGCACATTTAAAACCAACAAAGCTGGACTCAAATGTTGTTCTGCTGCTTCAGACCAACACCTGGATCTACAAGCATTTTGTGTTTACATTGGCGGACTAGATTGAGTCACAGTATTAGGTTGTAAATCAGTGGCCTAGACAGCTAACCTTGTGGGTTTTCGACTAACACACACCCCATACACACATGCCTAGCATTTTCATATGTTGTCCAGCAAGCTGGCTTTTTATTTCAGAGAGCGTTAAAAGCGTGACCATATAGACTGATATTTTTTAAAAGTTCAAAAACCTAAAGGGCTCCCACAAGAATTCTGTGTTCATTCATTCAGTGCTCAAATGTAGCTATATCCTCTTAGTTTTGGTTAAATTCCACCCTTTGAACACAAGGTTAGAGAAGAGGAGGGGAAGCTCATTCCAGTGACAAGTTTTTTTAAATTTTTAACTGGATTGCTAAAAGGTAGGATGCCAGTGACCTGGTGATATATGGGTCCTTATCTTATAAAAGAAAAGAAAAGCACTGATTAGATATGTATCTGATGGCCAAGATGTTAATGCCATGGTCCGATCACTGTGCCCTGAAGGTCCAGCTGGGGGTGTCTGCCCCCTGTCTAAGCGGTGAGTGGATTTACACTTGCCCGTGGAGACTAATGGACCTAGTTGGGTTCCAGAATGCTATATGGGAACTGATGCCCTCCAGCAGTTCCTTAGATGAGCTGATAGAGGACTGGAATTCCTGTCTCTCTGAAGCCATCAACAAAATCACCCCCCAACATCCTCTCTGTTCCCAGCAAAAAACTTCCCCTGGTATACTGTGGAACTCAGGGGGATGAAACAGGAACACAGACGATTAGAGCAGTTTGGCGATGAGCTCATGATGAAGCTACAGGAGCACCTTACAGGACATTTATGAAAGCTTATGAGATGGGAGTGAAGACAGCAAAAAGGGTATATTATAGGGCCTCCATTTGCGTCTGCCAGCTCCCACCCAGCTCAGTTATTTAGGATAATTAGGTCTCTTACATCTCTCTCAAAGAGGACCCAGAAGAGTAGTAATTTGGCTATAAGCTGTGAGGCATTTGCGAGCTTCTTCGCAGATAAAGTCTTAATGCTGCGCCATGACCTCCCAGCCAGTGTTGATACTGGTGTGAACTGGAGGCACCTTGGCCATCTTTGGATGTGGTTCTTGATAAGTTTCAACCGGCTCTCCCAAGCTGATGTTGACAAGATTCTGGGTGCTGTTAGGCCAACCACCTGCCTCTTAGACCCATGTTCCTCGTGGCTGGTGAAAGCCAGTGGTGAGGGTTTACGAGGTTCTCTGGAAGATATTACCGACCTGTCCCTGTGCTTGGGGGTCTTTCCAGTGAGACTGAAGGAGGCAATGGTTATCCCGGCACCGACTGGCAAGATTTTGGATGTGGCTCTGGATATATCCTTATCAATGGATGCCCAGGTTGCGAAGGTTACCAGGCTGGCATTTCTTCAACTGTGCCAAGTCAGGCAACTGGCTCCCTACCTGTCTCACCCTGACCTAGCCACAGTAATTGATGCAATGGTCATCTCCAGGATAGACTACTGTAACTCATTCTGTGTGGGCCTACCCCTGAGATTGACCTGGAAGCTCCAACTGATCTAGAATGCAGCTGCGTGGGCCTAAATGGGGGCTTCCCAGATGGCACATTGAGTTCAACATTTGTATAAATAGGGAGTTGCCCCAAAAGACCAACATAACCACTTTTAACTTCTCTGAAATGAGGGGACATGTGAAGAAGAAACTGAAAGGAAAAGTAAAAAAGGTCAAAGCCATTGAGGAAAGCTTGGAGACTATTTAAAACTACAATCCTAGAAGCTCTAGTAAAATATATACTGCAGGTTAGTAAAGGCACAAATAGGTATAGAAAAAGGCCTGCATGGTTAACAAAGTAATGGAAGCTGTAAAAGATAAGAAGGATTCCTTTAAGCGGTGGAAAGCTAGTCTCAGTGAGGTTGATAAAAGAAAACATAGGCTGTGGCAAATAAAATGCAAGTCTGTTATCTGACAGGCAAAAAGGGAATATGAGTAGCATATAGCGAAAAACGTAAGAACCAACAATAAAACTTTCTTCAAATGCATTAGAAGCAGGAAACCAGCCAGGGAGGCAGTGGGGCCCTTGGATGACCAAGGGGTAAAAGGAGTAGTAAAGGATGATAGGGAAATGGCTGAGAAGCAGAATGCATATTTTGCCTCTGTCTTCACTGTGGAAGATGAAAAGTGCTTACCCACTCCAGGACCGCTGATTTCGGGTGGGGTGCTGAAAGACCTGAGTCAGATTGAGGTGAAGAGGAAGGAGGTCCTATGTCTGATAACTTAAAAACTGATAAATCACCAGGCCCCGATGTCATACATCCAAGAGTTCTGAAAGAACTCAAATGTAAACTTGTGAATCTCCTTACAAAAATATGTAATCTTTCATTAAAATCTGCCTCCATTCCTGAGGACTGGAAGGTAGCTAATGTCACTCCCATCTTTAAAAAGGGTTCCAGAGGAGATCCAGGAAATTACAGGCCAGTCAGTCTGATGTCAATAGCGGGTAAGTTGGTGGAAACTGTTATTAAGGAGAGAATTAGTAGGCATATTGATGAACAAAAACGATTGCGGCAGACTCAGCATGGGTTCTGTAAGGGAAGATCTTGTCTCACTAACCTGTTAGTGTTCTTTGAGGGAGTGAACAAATATGTGGACAAGGGGGACCCAATAGATGTTGTTTATCTTGACTTCCAGAAAGCTTTTGATATAGTTCCTCATCAGAGGCTCCTAAATAAGCTCAATAGTCATGGGATAAAAGGGCAAGTCCTCTTGTGGATCAAAAACTGGCTTAATAGGAAACAGAGTATGTATAAATGCACAATTTTCTCAGTGGAGGATGGTAAGCAGTGGGGTACTGCAGGGATCAGTACTGGGTCTGATGCTTTTTAACTTGTTCATTGATGATTTAGAGTTGGGAGTAAGCAGTAAAGTGGCTAAATTTGCGGATGACTCGAAGTTGTTCAGGGTGGTGAGAACCAGGGAGGATTGTGAGGCACTCCAAAGGGATCTGTTAAGGATGGGCGAGTGGGCGTCAATGTGGCAAATGGGGTTCAGTGTGGCCAAGTGCAAGGTGGTGCACACTGGAGCCGAAAATCCTAAATATAAATACACGTTGATAGGGTCTGAACTAGTGGAGACTGATAAAGAGAGAGATCTTGGAGTCATAGTAGATAACTCACTGAAGATGTCGAGACAGTGTGTGACTGCAATAAAAAAGGCCAGTGCTATGCTGGGGATTATTAGGAAGGGAATTGAAAACAAATCAGCCAGTATCATAACATCCCTACATAAATCAATGGTGCAACCTCATTTGGAATACTATGTGCAATTCTGGTCACCACACCTCAGAAAGGGTATTATAGCATTGGAAAAAGTGCAGAAAAGGACAACTAGAATGATCAAAGGGTTGGAACACTTTCCCTATGAAGAAAAGGGCTCTTTAGCTTGGAGAAACAATGACTGAGGGATGACATGATAGAGGTTTACAAGATTATGCATGGGATAGAGCAGGTAGAGAAAGAAGTACTTTTCTCCTTTTCTCACAATACAAGAACTCGTGGACACTCAATGAAATTGCTGAACAGTCGGGTTAGAACGGATAAAAGGGATTATTCTTCACCCAAAGAGTGATTAACACATGGAATTCACTGCCACAGGAGGTGGTGGTGGCTGGAAGCATGGACAGCTTCAGAAGGGAATTAGATAAGTATATGGAGCAGACATACCTCATATGTCTCCTGAGAAACCTGTATAAGGTCAAGAAGCAACAGTTAGAACCGGATATGGAACAACTGATTGGTTTAGCATAGGAAAAGGAGTATGACAAGGATGTATATTGTCACCTTGCTTATTTAATTTATATGCAGAGTACATCATGCGAAATGCTGGCCTGGATGAATCACAAGCTGGAGTTAAGATTGCTGGGGAAAAGATCAATAACCTCAGATATGCAGACGATACCACTCTGATGGCAGAAAGTGAAGAGGACCTAAAGAGCCTCTTGCTCAGGGTGAAAGAGGAGAGTGCAAAAGTGGGCTTGAAGCTCAACATCAAAAAAACTAAGATCATGGCATCTGGCCCCATCACTCCTTGGCAAATAGAAGGGGAAGTCGTAGAAGTAGTGACAGACTTCACGTTCCTAGGATCCCAGATCACTGCAGATGGTGATTGCAGCCATGAAATTAAAAGACGCCTGCTCCTTGGGAGGAAAGCGATGGCAAACCTAAACAGCATGATAAAAAGCAGAGACATCACCTTGCCAACAAAAGTCCGCATGGTCAAAGCAATGGTATTCCCCGTAGTAATGTATGGCTGTGAGAGTTGGACTATAAGGAAGGCCGAGCGCCGAAGAATAGATTCTTTTGAACTATGGTGCTGGAGAAGACTCTTGAGAGTCCCTTGGACTGCAAGGAGATCAAATCATTCAATCCTAAAAGAAATCAACCCTGACTGTTCCCTGGAAGGCCAGATCCTGAAGCTGAAGCTCAAATACTTTGGCCACCAAATGAGAAGGGAGCACTCACTGGAGAAGACCCTGATGCTGGGAAAGATTGAAGGTCAAAGAAGAAGAGGACGGCAAAGGATGAGATGGTTAGACAGTGTCATCGATGCAACGAACATGAAATTGAGCAAACTTCAGTGGACAGCGGAAGACAGTAGGGCCTGGCGTAATCTGGTCCATGGGGTCGCGAAGAGTCAGACTCGACTGTGCGACTGAACAACAACATGGAGCAGAGCTCCATCAGTGGCTATTAGCCACAAGGTATAGATAGCGTCTCTGGGGCAAGTGATGCTCTGTATTCTTGGTGCTTTGGGGAGGGCAACAGTGGGAGGGCTTCTAGTGGACCTCCTGGTGGTCCTCCTGATGGCACCTGGTATTTTTGGCCACTGTTTGACAGAGTGTTTGACTGGATGGGCCATTGGCCTGATCCAACATTGGCTTCTCTTATATTCTTATGTTCATACTCCCAAGATCTTGTTCACGTGCACTGCTACCCAGAAGTGTATTGAGTATGCATGCTTCTCATTTTTGTTACCCAGGTGCAGAACTCTGCACTTATTCTGGTTAAATTTCATCTTGTTCGCATTGTCCAGTTTCTCTGTGTGTTCAGATTTCGTTGAATTGTATTTTCAGGATGTTCACTACTCAGTTTGGTGCCATCTGCAAATTTAGTGAGTAGTCCCTCCACCCCTTCATCCACATCATTCATAGAAATATTGAAAAGTACTGGGCCCAGAACTGAGCCATGTGCCACTCACTTGGACACCTCCTTCCAATCAGATGAAATGCCATGGACAACTACTCTTTGGGTAAAGTTCTCCAACCAATTCCCTATCCACTTAGGTATTCTAGAGTCCAGTCTGCTGTCCTCCAGTTTCTGCACCAGAACATCACAGGGAACCTTCAAAAGTTTTACTGAAATCCAGGCAGACAACATTGACAACATTCCCACAATCCAGTAAGCTTGTCACTCAATCAAAGAAGGAAACGAGATTGGTCTGGCAGGACCAGAACCTGTTGGGGACAAATCAGTACTAACTTCCTCAGATCACTAAGTTGCCCTTCAGATGCTTGCAGATTGACCCCTTTAAAATCTGCTCTAATATCTTCCCTGGGACAGAGGTCAGACTGACTGGCCTGTAGTTCCCTGGATCATCCTTCCTCCCTTTTTGAAGATTGTGGTAGCATTTGCCCTTCTCCAATCTTGTTGCACATTTCTCATCCTCTAGGAGTTTGTGAAGATGATGGAGAAAGGCTGTGCATGCTCCCTAGAAAGTTCTTTGAGCACTCTTGGATGCACACCATCTGGCCTGGGGATCTGTACTAATCCAATGCCACCAGGAGGCTTTCAACATGTTGTCAAGCAGCCCAAATGCCATGTGTTGCCTCCGACCATCTCTAGATGGCTTGATCTCTTCTTCAAAGAAAAAACTGAAGCAAAATAGGCATTGATTGAGCTTTTCTGCTTTCTGTATTCTGTCAGAGTTTCTCCATTTTCACCCAACAGTGGGCATATTGCCTCTCTTACCTTGTGTTCGTTCCTCACATATCCAGATAATTATTTTTTTGTTGTAGCAAGCCTTCCTGGCTAGCCTCAGCTCACTCTGAACTTTGGCCTCTCTGTTGGCTAACCTATAGTGCCTAGCAACCCTCAGATACTCTACTTTAGAGGTATACCCTTTCTTCTGTATCTTGAACATTTCCTTTTTCTTCCTTAGCTCATCATAGAATTCTCTGTTTACATTGGCTTGTTGGATCCCCTACCAAGTTTCCATCTTGTTTGACTTGTGATGGCTTGAACTTGGAAGAGCTTTTCTGTCATTGTTTTAATAAAGCTATGAGAAATTGTGAAGAATTTAGGACTAGGTTTTGTGTTAGCAGTAACTAGAGATGTGAAGACTGGGGAAAATTCAAGGTGAATGAAAGAGCAGTTCCCACTTTTTCCAAAGATATTTTTTTCCCAGTTTTTCCAAAGTAAGGATTTGTAAGTTGGAGGAGCTCTGAAAAAAACTCCTGTGAAATCTTTCTTTCTTTGTAATGAGTAAAATACTGTTTGATACAAGGTTTTACTCAAAATGTAAAGTATGAATTTTTTCATGTAAGAAGTTTACTGTAGAAATAAAACAATATATTTTCAAGGATATGTTGATTGTCACTGACATTATTCATATTTAAACAATGTAATATGCTATCATGTGTTTAATTATAGCAGAGTGTAGTGTTTTCAGTGTTATAAACTTGATATCCAAAAATAATGGTAGCCCTGTATAAGAACAGTTTTGTGCATATAATACACTTTCCTTTGTTTACTACAGAATGGTTATCTACCTTCAACTTTAATTTTTTCATGCTTCCCAGATGTCAAAAATTAAGATATATGCACTAAATTAGCACAGGGTGCAGCATGCCTTTCTCTTACACGTATTGGTAATTTCCAGTTTTCCTCCTAGAAAACTGTGCAATTTCTTTTTTTTCATATTCCATAAATATGCCAAAGCATAAAAAATTACATTTTAAATTACTAATTATGATGACAGAGGTGTAAAATAAGTGTAGACTTGATAGAAAAGTAAGCACTGCATATATTTTCCCCCAGATTTTCCTTGGAAAAAAATCAGGGGGGAAATTATTTTTCCCTATGGCTTCAAAATTTCCAAAATGCAATCTAGAAAATATCATCAGTCAAACATGAAACCTTGAAGCCTGAAAAATGAGTCTGCCTCCTAAATTTGTCCAGGGTCCTAGAGTCAAAGAAAATTTGTCAAGCCTCCCTTGGAGCATGCATTTGAAAAAAAATCAGTAACATTTTGGAATTCAGATTCAGATATTTTCTTTCGGAACTCTGAAATTGTTGGAAATCCACTGTTCCATATGGGACTGTTACAGGGATTCTGGAGTGGCTGATTTTCAAACAAATGGCACTGACATTTGCTGGGAACCTATTCCTGTCTGTCCACTAAGGACCTCCCAAATTTAAAGTGTATTGGATCAAAGGGACCCGTTCTATAGGCCCCGGAACAAGGCCCCCCCAGACATCCTACTTGTCTCTGTTGTTTTCTGTGGGGGAAAATTCCATGTGTTCTCCAGGGCAAAGAAGTCAATAGCCAAACACTTCCAAAAGCAAAGCCCAACAGAACCAACATCAAACCAGAGAAACCCAGCAGAACCACAGGACAGTGCAGCAAGCCCAGCACAATCAGATGTCAAACCAGAGAATCCAAACCAGTGTAAGCAAGGGACAGTGTTGCAAGCCCAACAGAACTAATGTTAAACCACAGAAGCCGAACAGAACCCAGTGCCAATGTGGCAAACCCAAAGAAACAATGTCAATCCAGTGAATTCAGACCAAATCAGTCTGGCAGCCAGTACCGAGGCATCCAGCCATACCTGGCAAGACACTGACACAGACACACACTAGCATCACTTCCTTCAGGAAGCCATCAGAAAGCAAGAGGAAGGGTGTCTTTGGGCATCCAAGTTCTCTCTCTGTTGTCTGTAGCCTGTGCCATCACTTTCACTTCTGTTCCCTCCCACCCTGTAAAGAAGAAACACAACAGCCATATGGCATGCATGAGCTTCATTTTAGGTGTTTTTATGAGTTTTGCTTGTTTTCACTGACATACTCCTCAACTTCATAACATCTTGTTCCAATGATGTTTGTTGACTTTTTTCTTTGAGAGGGGCAAGAATAACATTTTTGGAACTGTATTTATTTAATTTCTGCACAGAATTGTGATGAGAGGTGCTAAGCCCCACCCCATTCCACACAGCAGCTACAGTTCAGTTGAGCATTTTATTTTTAAAAACACAATTTGGAATGTGGATTTTGTATTGTACCAATCAAATTGTATAATTTCTTCTGTCCAAAGAAATGTCTTAATTGGGGGGAAAGTGACATAGTAGTTTTTGAGGGTTGCTTTTCCGCAAGAACCCCTTTGGGGTTCCATTTATTATGTGCTTAATGTTCTTGCTGATATGGCTTTAACTGGACAGAGCTGATTGTGAGCTGTTGTGCTGTGTAATTTGGGAAAGCAACTTTGTAAACCTTATGTTTTTTTCCTTTATGAATTCTAGAACATAGTATTTATCTTTGACTCTGTAAACATGACTATAATGTTCCAATATTTAGTCTTCAACTGTGCAACTAATGATGTGAAGAATTATAATTTCTGTATATTGCCAGTTTTTACTATTTGCAGACACAAATCTAAAATATTGAAAGTGTTCTGAAACTGCACTGTGTGTACTAGAGTGCTATGGACATATTCTGAAATGAAGATAGGGTTGATACATTTTTGTGTACAAAATTCTAAAACCTAAATATTGAGTGTTTCTGGGCATGTTCGGACTGCCTTCCCTTTAATAGGGAATGCTTCCTTGTAGAATCTGGTGCATTTTGCCTCAAGACTGCCTAGAATAGCAATTAACCCAAAAGTCACTGCATTCCTTTAGAGGTGGCCTGGTTGACATGACAACTAATGGCAGATAAGCCATTGACTGAGCAAGGGAGGCTTAGGTGCTAATTGGGGCTGGGTGCTATGCCTGTATAGTAACTGAAAGACTGTACACTTACATATAGTTTTGCCTAATGTTAGGGGTGTAGGACAGATTTTGTCTTTACGGTGCCTCCAAGCGCATTGCAGCACTTTTTCCCCATAGACATTTTCTGTAGAATCTGATGTATTGCTTGTAACCTGGTTAGGAGAGATTAAATGGTCATGGACATTATCAATGACTAAACCATCTCCTTGTGGCAACCCCAGTTGTTACTGATCTAATGTGCTCCCACTTATAAACCCATGCTAGATTTTTTTCCCTTGATAGTTGGGAGTCTGAGATATAAAGTAGGGCTTTGAATGCATAGCCTGGGCCACCAGCATGGTGTTCAAGAATAACTATACCTCAGCAGTACAAACATGTGCTTTGTTTGCAGAAAGTTCCGTAATCTATGAAGGATTCAAATTCTGTTTGGTATCTGAATGCTCATGTGTTTATATTCACAACCCACCATATCATAGATGTGACCAGTATCACGTGATGCCTTAAGAAATAAGACTTTTCTCCCTCTCTCTATGCTGTGCTAAAATTTCTGCCAGGCAGGGTGTCAACAAATGTAGAAGAGCCTTATCAAAGAGAAAGTTGACAACTCTAGGTTCCATACATTGTATAGTAAGAACATACGAGTCTGTTGGATCAGACCAGTGGTCCATCTAGGGCAGCGGTGTCAAATATACGGCCTTCAGGTTGGATCTGGGCCCCGCAGGACTCAGATCCAGCCCATGAGCAACCTCCTTCTCCTGCTTCTTTTTCCAGGGCTGCTACTGCTGCTGCAGTGTAGCTTGCTTTTCCCCCATTTCCCCCAGTGGCTCTTTGCTTCCTGTTTCCCGTCTCTTGCCTTCCTCCCCCCCCCCCAGCTCCCTCAGTAGGCGCTTCCTGCTTCATGCAGGAGAGATATAAAGACAACTCTGCCCCCTCCCTCTCTCACATACACCCCCCACCACCAACTTATGTTTTCTTCTTCAGGGCTGCTTCTCCATTTGGGGGGAGGAAGGGAGGGTGAAGAGAGAGAGAGAGAGAGAAAGTAAAGTTGGGATTCCCTTGGCAGCTTTAAGACCAACAGTGTACAAGCTTTTGTGTACAAGCACACTTCTCCAGAAGGAGGGTGAGTGGGTGCATGGGTGGATGGATTCTTCTGTCATGCACAATTAACACTGAGGAAATAATTTTGGCTTATTCTGAAAAGTTAAAAAAAAAAGATTGGATTTCTCTGTTCCTATATGGATTGTATTTTCTTTCAAAACCACCCTGATTAGGAAATAGAACACTTGGATTGGTACTTATATATCTTGAAGAGTGGAGTGATTTCAGATGCCAAATGATAATAGCACACATTGGTAACGAGACAGGAAAACTAGGTCTCAGTTCAGTCCTGGAGGATGCATAACAATTTAGTTTGACACCTTTAATCTATAGCATAGAGGCCTTCCCTCTGCTTCTACCACCTCCCAGCAGTAGGAGGCACCCTTCAGTCACCTTGGCTAGTGGCTATTGATGGACCCGTCTTCTATGAAACTGTCCAACCCCTTTTAAAACTATCCTCGTGGCCATTACTATCTTCTGTTACAGTGGTATTTAAAATTAGGGGTTTCTGTTCCAAAATGCATCACATCACAGTTAACCATATAGAATTTAATTGGCTACGTGCTTGCCCACTCACCCGATTTGGAGAGAGCCTCCTTGTAGCTCTTCACAATCTACCTTTGTTTTCATCAGCTTGAACAATTTGGTATCATTTGCAATCTTGGATATCCTACACTGCTCAGCCCAAATTTCAAATAATTTATGAACAAATTAAATAACATTGGTCCCAAAACTGATCTTTGTGAGACCTCACTGCTCACTTCCCTCCATTGTAAGAATTGTCCTTGCAACTGTCATTCCTGCTCTCTATGTCCTGTCTTTTAACCAACTTTTAATCCAAAAGAGAACCTGTCCTCTTATGCTGTTATGAATATAGACAAGTTGTTTTTCCTGTTAACAAGCTATGATGTAAATATATGAATCCTGTTAAGGCAGTTCAATGATCTTGATGAGGTTGGCCAATTAGTTGCGGGCTGGTCTTTTCTGCAGGTCCTCTGTCCAATGGATACTTTTTACTGCCCTTTCCATAGTTATATGCTACAGTCCCAGTGTCCCTCAAATTTTTCTTGGAATTACTGGTGGGATGTTGCTTGTGAGATGTGTTGTGTATTGAGAAATTACTGGAATATGTAGTTGAGCAATAGAACCTGCCTGTTGTGTGTATGTTGCAGCGATGCTTTGTTTAGGATAAACTCTCCAGGATTAGGGAAATTATAGTAAATCCTTGCTAGTGAATCTGGTTGTTGCTGTTGAATGTGTAGTCACTTCATCTTGAGTAGAGTCAGAAAGCAAGACATTTGGCTTGGTTAAAAACCTGAATTAAAAAGAATGGCTTTTAATATTTTAAATATCTGTTAAATATCTTTTACTTACATGTAGGCATGCATAGGATTAAATCCTACACCTTATGATAGTGAATTTTCCTTTTCCTTCTAGCCAAGACTATTTAAAAGACTAAATGAAGGTGCTAATACACAGTTGCCATACCTTTTTCATGGTATTTCTACTCCATATCACTACCGCTTCCTAATTACTGTTTACATGGCAAAAGTAATAAATATCACATGCTGAAGGGGAAACTTAATATTTTCTACCAAAATTATAACGAGATTTATTACAGCCACCATAAATTTAGCCACACTCAAAGCTACTTGTTTATCTTCATCACTCAGTAAGCGAGCTAGCTTTTAAAGCGACAAAGTCTTGTTTAAGCAAAAGGAAAATCAGTTCAGCGCTCAAATCTGGAAATTCAGGGCAATCCAAAAGAATATGATCTATAGAGTCAATTCAGTTAGTACCACATCCAAAGTCTATTTGAGTGTGGAATACCATTAAATCTTCCTAGCAATACTGCCAGTGGCAAAGTATTCAAACGTGCAAGTGTAAATGCTCTTCTATGCATTGGAAGAGATAATTAAAACTGGTAGTTTGGCGTTTTATTGGAGGGAAGAATACCAGCTGAAATGAATGAACATATTCTGCACGCCCTGAGCAGCATCTCTTATATTCAAGATCCCTCAAACATCTTCTAATTGACTGACTGAATTCACAACTACCTATAGTTTCTATCATATTATTGATAATGCCCAGACATGAATTAAATAACAGGTATTTGTCCCAGTCACTTGTATGATGACCCAGCATAACTAAACCAAAAAGACTTGATTCTAGATTCGATTTCAGCATCCTAAATTTCAGATTAAATGTTATTAATTTTGGGTCCCTCAATGAGAGATGTTAAAGACCTAATCACCCTAAACAATTGTGCCTGGTGAGAGCTAGTGGACGCAATGGGGGCTGAATAAAATTGCCTTTTTGCAGCCTTCACTGCCACCTTTCATAAACATCCTATAAGATGGTCTTTTAGCTTTGTCACGAGTGCACTGCCAAACTCGTTCAAGTTGTCTGAGTTCCCATTTCATTCCCCTGAGTTCCATAGTATACCAGGGGGATGACTTCAATCAGGAATAGAGAGGACATCAGGGGCGACTTCATTGATGACTTTAGGGAGACGGGAATTCCAGTCCTCCACCAGTGCATCCAGTGAGTCGCCAGAGAGCATTGGGCCCCACAGAGCATTCTGGAACACAGTTGGGTCCATTATTCTCCATGGGCAATTGTAAATCAGCTCTTTGCCTAGATGGGAGGGGGACTGCAACACTTAGCCTCTTAAATATTTAAATTGCTTTACTTGCTCTGTAGACTGACCAGCTACTACCCACTTATATTTCTTTATCTGTCATTTTTTACTTAAGAGAAGGACCTTCAACTCAGAAACTTAGACCCTCTTTGGAGCCATACCCTGAGAAGGAGGCTATAAATTTATGTAAGCCAATCATGGATCTTGAGAGGCGATTCTATCATCTGCACACAAAAGACACGGCAACTTAACACTGCCCAAGGAGTCTTAACATGCATGCAAATTGAATTTCTACAGGCAGCAATACCAGTACTAGAAGGCAACATCAGGGGAAGGTGTTGGCCTCTGTGCCTTGTTTTTGGGCCCTTCAGAACAACTGGCTGCTGTGTGAAATTTACTGCTGGACTAGATGGATCACTGGTCTGATCCAGCAGAGCTATTCTTATGTTCTTACTTTGACATAAGTGAGGTCCCAGGTGCCAAGCCACATAGCTGGAGTTGGAATAGGTGTGCCCAGCAGCCCTACTTTCAGATGTACTAAAAGGCAGAATTTATTCCTGTATCCCCATTTTTATGGTATGTGGCAAAATTAAACACAAAGCAATTTATACAAGTACCCATATATCCAGATCGCAGTTCAGGTTGCCTTTAGAGAAATTTCTACCTTCAAATGCTTTGTAAAACTTTGGCCAGTGGATTAGGGAGTAACTACTCACTTTTTCACTAACATGCATCAATAAGTCACAGATATTCTCTGTGTACAACATGGATTTATTTAACTGAGGCTTGTCTTTAATAACTTCTCCACCAAAAACAGTCATACTAAGATTCAGCTTTTATTACAGTGTAAAGTCAGTCTGTATATAAGCATTCTTTCACACTTCTGGAATGATCTTCTGTTTGATATTGCTGATCTATGTGAACAAAGGAGGAATAAAGGGACTTTACCTACTCCACGCCTTACTATTCCTAACACAGGAAAAAGCTGGTGCTAACAAAAATCCTTTGTATTTGTTGCAACTACCTAGCATGGCTATACCACTGCAAATTGTTTTTCCTAGAAACTGAAACTAGATATTAGTTAGAAACATGGATTCATCCACTGACGAAGCTATTTAGAGCAGAGCCCTGTGCCTTTTTTATATTCCAGTTATAATACTATATTAGGCTTTAAAACCTAACTATACTGCTCACAAAAATGGTTTATTAACTCTCAATGACTTGTGAATAAAATTGAGATGATATTTGATCAATTGTATTATGCTTCGTTTTAATAAATTAGTCAAAACTGGGCTTAACTCTTAAAGGATGGTAGCCATTTTAAATATGTATTTAGATGTACAGTGTGTACTAATGTGCGCAAACACATTGATGAAGTACTGTTTTTCTAGTCTAGATTCAGCTGTAGTGTTTTTCAGAAACATAGGCTAGAATATTCTAATACCAGATGACAAGAAGTCTTGATTGATCAGTTGGTATTCATCACAAGGGACCATTTAACAAAGCTTAAGCAATTTTCCATAAATATCCAGTCTCCACCTGAATCCCCAGTCATCCTGAAAATGGATAATGTTTATAGACACATTTTTATATATGCATACTGAATAGAATGTTTATATTACAAGCAGCTACTGAAATGTTTTTATATTTTATGATATCTAAGCATAGCTAAGTTTCTGTGGACTCTATAATCTCACTATTTTTTAATATTCCATGTGTGATTACAACAGTATTTTCTTTGTTTCCTGCATGCCTCTCAGTCTCATGCAGTCTTGAAGGCATAGGTAATGAAAAATATGTGGTCTAAATTGAGCTTTTGTGCTGTGTAACCTGTTTTAGAAATCTACTTTACCATTTGAAATTGGCTTTTATTTTGCATGTTCATACTTAATCACACTGGGAAATGGAAAGCTGTTTGCTTTTGAATGGTGTGCTTTGGCACTGAGTGATCAATGCATGTACTAATGATTTCCTTTTATTTTTCTTCTTTCCTACTTTTCTACTTCCCCCATCTTTCCATGTTTTGCACTGCTGTCTCCATACTTTCTTCTAAATTTCTTTGCTTACTGTAGCAGCCCTTGCCTTTTCTCTTGCAGCAACAGCCCAGGCTCCAAGGATTATCACAGGGCCTGCGCCTGTTCTCCCACCAGCTGCCCTGCGTACCCCTACGCCAGCTGGCCCTACCATAATGCCTTTGATCAGACAAATACAGACCGCTGTCATGCCAAATGGAACTCCTCACCCAACTGCTGCAATAGTTCCCCCAGGACCCGAAGCTGGTTTAATTTACACACCTTATGAGTATCCCTACACACTGGCACCTGCTACATCAATTCTTGAGTATCCCATTGAACCCAGTGGTGTATTAGGTAAGTGTCTTCTAGATAAGGAACCGAACCTTAATTTTTAGGTGGTATATGCCACAGATGTATAACTTGCTGATTGCTGAAAATGTCATCAAATGGGAGAAAGTATAAGCTATGTATTTTTAAGCATAATAGTCAGGAGTTTGTGCAACCTTTCAGTGCAACATATTTAACATAAGCACAAGCAAGCATATATTTCTCAAGTATGAGTAAAAACTGATCCAATTTGCTTTAAATACTTTGCAGGTTTTGAAAATGCTATTTTATAAAGCATGAAAAAAATTAATCTAGAATATAATACTTCTTTTTGTAGCATATTTTAGGATTAAAATGATTTTCTGTATTTAGAGAAAATTGTTGGGTGAGCCTATGCTATGGTACCCAAACTGTGTAACAAAGCACATTTGTGTGCCACATTTAGGTGGGGGTGAAATGTATCTTTAAAAATTTAAGGTTCTCTGTGAGATGCATTCACCACTCTGGTACCCCAGAGTGAAGGGGACCAAAACATCATTAAACCTCATCCAGCTTGGCAGTGTATGGACAGTGACATCCCATATACAAAAGAATAAGGATGCACTGCAGGAGGAGAAAGCCAGAAATATCATAATTGACTTAAAATACACAATACTGTTTCTGAACAAAAGATGCCTACCACAAGGTGATATTAACTGGGTACCAGGTATGGAAGTTTGGAAATACTGGATTTAGTGTTGGATATAATGGATTATGGCAGTGGGGGGGGAATGGTCAGGGGTCAGGGGCCTGTCTACCTAAGTGACCACCTTTCCCCGCGTGTTACCAAGAGAGCACTGTGATCAGGAACACAAAACTGCCTGCCCCTCCCTGGTTCTAGGGACGCCCGGTTCTCCCTAGTGGAACCAACGTTCCCTGCGGGACCTTCAGCAGTTCTGCAGGGCCACGAAAACAGAGCTTTTTTGCCAGGCATTCCAGTAGGGCATTCCAGCTCTGCCAGTGGCACTCGTTTTTTGTCACACGACACCGCCATATGCTGTGGTTTTAACTGTATTTAATTGTATTTATATGGAACTTGAATTTATGTATTTTATGTCGATTTTATGGTTTTATGTAAGCCGCTCTGAGCCACCTCAGCGGGAGGGCGGAGTAGAAATTACATTTATAAATAATAAATATCATAAACAAAGTTAGAGTAGAAGAGTGTGGTCTAAAAAATTTGCAACCAGAAATGATAGTCATTTTTGTTCTCCTGGTTCATTGACTTTCTTGGTTTAGTGTAGAATATTACTGCTGGCCGGTGATCAAAAGCCAAAACTAAGCATGTCTAAGATCCTTTGCCTCTGTCCTTCTGAAATGAGTGGGACTTAATGGTGCTTGATTTTTACCCATTTCGTGTTCATAGTTTTATTATCACTGGATGCCAATCAAATAGAAAGACAGTGATATAACTTGAAAGAAACATAAATCCAGTAGTTAAAGCTACTGAAAAGTAGATCTTCTAAATGACCATTTGGTCATGTGCAGAAAAAAAACTAGCTTTAATACTCATTTTTGTTTTTATTACTTTACACTACTTTTGTAGAGTCTATTTAGAATACTGCTGCAGGTTATCCATTATAACATGCTGCTTTAAATTAATGTTAACTACAGAGTGATTTTGAGCCACTGTTGCAGCCCCTTTTGCTGCAGTCACTTAATCCCTCATCATTTGGGTCCTTTCTTCCACTAGGCAGATAATCTATTGAGAAAGAATATTAGTGGTGTAGGAGGTGCCTGTTAGTTAGGAACATCTCTGTTTATGTCACTGCATCCCAATCATAAACTTTTGCTGGTCTATCTTACTGCAGTGTATATCCCACCCTAAATACTTGTTAACTCGAGGTTTGAGACCAGACTACTGGTAAAAGCCATAATAATTGATGTCTTCAGAGTGTTGTCAGTAATGTGTTAAACAGTGTCTTAACTTGCAGGCCATTCATTTAAAAATAGTATTACAGTGTGGAAATAAAACTTCCATGTTGACATCAACTAATTGAGGGAGGGTCCCCAAGAGATGATAATTTTAAATAACTTCTGGAGTTGTGTGGAAGTACTAATTGTAATCTGTGCAGTCACCTAAGCAGTCAGATTTGGAATAATAAACCCAGACTACCATGCATACAGTGTTGCTGCTGAGCAGCACAGGCTTTCCTTTTTTGGTTGTAATTAGGGGTGTGGCCTGCCCCCCCCCCCAAAAAAAAAACACCACATCGGTATTTTTTGGGTTTGGGTACATTGAAGCTGAAAAATATTGATATTTCCCAATATTCCCAAATCCCAGTATCAGTATGGTATTTGGATTCTGGAAACCCATTTCCCCCCCCGGCTCTATTATACCCTGTAGAGATCATTACAATCAATGGTCCCCATAGGGTATAATGGAGAATCGATCCAGGGGTCTCTGGAGGGGCTGCTTTTTGAGTTAGAGGCAGCAAATTTGCTTCTTCTAAAAAAAGAACAAAAGATTGGACTGGGGGTCCAATTCTGTGGGCCCCCAAAGAAGGTGCCCTATCATCCATTGAAACCAATGGAGGGGAACAAGGCATTTAAAGAGATCACGGTCCCTTTAAATGCCTTCTCCAAGCCGCACAACTGCAGCTCGGAGCTACAAGAGAGGATCTGCTGGGGAGCATGGACCTGACATCTCTGAACACCTTGGCTGATGCTGGGCTGGCTTCTCTTGCACCTTGGCTTATACTGGGGTGCATGAGGAGGCAGCCACCCCCATCTGAGGCAGTGCGAAGCTCGTAGTATAGCTGATACACTCGAATAAAAGCCAGAAAAAAAATCTGTTTTTTTCAAGCTCGGCTATATCTGTAGCTGTATTCGGCTTAAATAATATCTGAAAAATACCAATAAGGTATTTTTCAGGTATTTCCCCAGTTTGGTTTATGCATTGTAATGGCGGTGTCGGGGCCATGTTCATAATGGTAGTGAGTCTGTGGCACTGATCCGAACACTGGAAGTGAATGGGAAGCCCTTTATGTCTGGAAGAATCATACATGTATGCTAGAGCAGTCCAGTACATGAGGAGCTGCTGTATTAGAACTGTGTACATGGTGCTAACAGACTGTCCTATTACAGGAATTTAAAACATCAGCGATCTGAAGGCGTAACATTAGAAGTCAGTCATGTTGACTTGATTGGAATGTAACAGATATGCATGATTTTACCAGATTTTTTGGTAAAATATTAGGGTAATTAAATTTCTCAGAGGGATGACTATGAAAAGTATGTAATACAACTGGAAGATTTACATTAGCATCAAATCTTAGTTGACTAATCTTCAATTCCCTTCCTTTTATCTTTAGGTATGGCTTTCCCAACGAAAGGCTAAGAATTCAAGAACGGTCTTAACTGAACTCTCATCAGAGCTGACTTTAACAAATACTTAGTTTTCAGCAGCCTTGAAAAATTGTAGCCTAGCAGTCAGTGACTTACTTGCACTTTTTTTGCACATAGAATTAAAATGCTATTAATTTGGTGTAGCCTGTACTATATATGATAAACTAGCTGTGATTTATGAGTGTATGGTAGTGTACTGACTGCTATGTATTCTGTACTATTTGCTTTACTAATCACCTAATTCATTGCAGTTCACAGTTATTGACTTAGTTTTTAAACCACAGTCTGTAGGCTTGAGGAATTGCTTTAAAACTTTTTTAAAAAAATGGTAAAAAACTGGAAGTTGTTCTAAAATTAGCAAAAAATCATCAGTATTAAAATGGCATTATTTAAAAATAATCCTGCTACAAGGAAGGCACTTCAGTGAATATGTGACTAGTAAAGCTCAAATATGCTTGGGTCTAATAGATTTCATGGAATACTGTAATCTTGAGTTTGTAAATGAATGGATAATGCAGGTTAAGGCCCAGATGCTTAAAAATGCAATATTAATCTGCAAAAATATGTTCCATATATTAAGGTAAAATTTGAAACTACTGTGCCTTAACTAGTTGCTTTCTTAAAATGAATTTTAGAAAGTGATCAATTTAAAACCATTTTGATAAACCTGCTGTTAATGTTTTTGCAAATGTTTTCTAACTGTCTTGGTAATTGCAATTTAACTAGGTGCGGTGGCTACTAAAGTTCGAAGGCACGATATGCGTGTCCATCCTTACCAAAGGATTGTGACCGCAGACCGAGGTTAGTTTAGTTCTGCAGTTCTTGCTTATAAGAAATGCTTTGAGTGTACATGAAATTTGCAACACCACAGCTGGTTAACCAAATACTGTTTTGACCATTCTATGGATGTTTTACATCAATTGAGGTGGTAATAATTTTAAACATCTGAAAGAATCTTGTAAACTACTGTACCCTACCATCTATATGAAATATATAAACGTCATTGTATTCAGTTTAAAATGCTATAACTTGTTCCCTTTTTAAGCACTATTTATGTTTTTTAATTCAAGCAGGACTCAAGACTTTAGTGTTTCGTTAATAGTTGATTCTCCTATGTGACTCTCTATTAGTTGGAAATAGCAGATTGGTGTTGCAAAATAAAACGAATGAATGGGTGCTTAATGAGATAGAAGTAAATGCTTTCTATTTGTTTCAGGAGAAAGCTGAAGATTTAGTTTCCTCTTTGCTGATAAATGGTTTGTGCCACTGTACTATAATTTGATCAGCTATGTGAGAACAAGCTTCTTCTGTAAATTCAGCAAAGAACTGTGAAAATTATGTATCAAAAGTTGATTAGTGTTTGTTAGTAAAGATGTTTACTTTAAGTTCTCCTTTCCAAAATGAATTTTCAGTTTTCAGTATTTGCTGCTAAAATGCATTTCCTGAACTTATTGCAATTTTGATGCTTTTGTTAGCTAGGACAACAGTTTTGAGGCCCTGGTCGACTTGGTTAATGGAAAATAAATCTTCATTTTCTCCTTTTCATCAGATGAAATTTACAGTATTCAGCTCTGGAACCCTTGAACAAATTTAATCTCATGAAAAGCGAGCATTCGGTTTATTGACATAGAGTAGACTACTGGAGGTTATGCAGTTGTTCATGTTTGCTCAGAAGCGTTTCTCCTAGTGGTGATTGTAATTTGATTTGAGTATTTGGCAGGTCACTGTACTGTTTGTTTCCATATGAATGCTCCTTCCCTACCTCACAGGGATGTTGTGGGGATTAGTTTGTGGTACAGAATTCTAAAACACAAGCCAGAATGAAGGTGCTAAGTTACAGAAAACAGGGTTTCTTTCTGTAGGTATCATGTGTTGCACTAAAGTGAATTCAGGCAATTAATGTTTTATCATTACATGATATTAGAATGCTGTATGCTGCCCAAGATCTTTTTCTGTACTTCTTAGCTAGCTTAGGGAGTTTGCAACAAAAGAACACATATGTATTAGAAACATTCCATACTACATACTAAAAACGCACATTCTGGAGCATTTCAGAAATGGTACACTATATTCCCAAACATGCAGTTTCCCTGAAAAACCACTATTTGCCTTATGTTTAATCCTACTTGCCTTACATTTAATCACAACCCTGGTTCTGATAACATTTTCTCCCATCTTCTCCCTATAAAGACAAGGGATCCTTAGGCATTCCTGGTTTGTTACCTGTGAGTACATTTGAATAGGGTATATAGATGTAAAATCAAATGCAGGTTGGCCTGAATTGTTTGCTTGACTCCTGGATTTTTGAGGAGGGAATTGGCCACATGATTCAGGCTGCTATACACTGGTAATGCATACATATACCCTATCTGAATTTTATACTGTCCAAGGTTGGGATGTGGTATAGGTGTGCCTGGTCAAGTATGGAGTCATGATCTCCTACCTCCACCATCACCTCAATCATATGTGTCAGAGATGATAGGGAAGGTTCTTTTCTGAATCTTCTTGCTTGTTAGCTTGCACCTGAAAGTCTTGGCAACTATGTCTTCATTTAAAAAGAGGTTATATTGCTACCTGCTCTTTGATCATTATGATCTGCACATCAGAAAACATTTTGCAGACTTCTTTCGTCAGATTTTTCTCCTCAAATAATTTGTAGCAGCAGGGTTTGTGGTTTTATTTATAATGGTCTTAAATACATGTAACATTTGCAGTTATTTTTGTTAGTGAGAGATTCTCAAGTGCCTTATGAATGATGACCTATAACTCTTTTCTCCTTTAGTATATCTGATGGCACGTTTTCTTTAATGGTGCTGTGTGATTTAATAGTATGTATCATTCGTGAACATGGCAGATAATTTCAGATTTCATAAAGTTGAGCAGAAGACTACTGCAGTTAAGCATATCTCTTGGTATCTGGTTCAGGATTTATTGAACTTCTGGCCTACAGAAAACCAAGAAATTTTACTATAAACATTCTAAAATTAATGAGCACTTCCCATTTAACTTCTTGTAAATACATGCTTTGTTTTGTCCATTACCGGTATTAGTTAAAACATGTCAGTAAACCGAAATGCTTTCTTGTCATGAGGAAAAGCTATAAGCAGATTGATTTGGGTCTGCAGTTAAAAAAAATCTTTTGAAAATTGTAAAGCTATTGTTATGTTTTCTCATTAAGCAAGCTTTTATTCTTAGTGTTGGCTTACATGTAAGCATTGTGTTTAAAGCCCCTGGTATTTCAGTATTCATTCTCTTGGGTTAGAATTGAAGAATTCAGCAGTACTTACTAAATTTTTGCTAAGGTTAAGGCACTGCTCTATAAATAATACAAAACTGAATTTGATTCATGTAACTGAGAAACTGACTGATTTAATTGTAATAAACTGTAAATGGTGTTGCACAGTTGACAAACCTGTGTGTACTGTAGAAGGTCAGGGACTTGGCAGAGGATGTATCACAGGTGTACTGGTATCTTAAAATAGCTTGCATTGATTATATATACCACAAGAATGGCAATGCTAAGACTATAATTGAATGTTTTTTTCTGAAGCCAATTGTCACATAATTTATATATAAAATTGTAATACCTTTTTTAATCAAAATTGTAGTAAGTACCAAGAATGCTTTAAGATTCCGAATACCTAGTTATACATTTTAAGGTGGCAAGATTGTGCCACGTTAAATATTTATTTTTATTTTATTTTATTTTTTACAACATTTTTAACTTAAATCCCACTTTTCAGATTTTTTTTTAAAAAAAAAAAAGAATCAGGGAACAGAAGGTCTCATTTAAGATACAGCAATAATGTTTAATGTTCATGAACTGTAGACTAAATGATAGGCTACAGAAACAATTTACCATGTGAAAGTAAATCCTACCCATGATGTAGGTCATTAAAAAGTGTGCTATCTGTGAACATTGCGCCTACTGATTTTATTTTATGAAATGGCACAAATCTGACTTTGCACTGAATACCTTTCTCACTTTCATCTCCTCTGCTTTAGTCAATGGCAACAGTACAAATACTCTTATCAAACCTCAGAATTTATTAGAGATGATTAAGCTGTTGAATGAGTCTTAAAATTTGTACTACTGTAAAGTGGACCAAGTTGTTGAAGGAGAATGTAAGAGAGTCATTAAAGAAGGAACAGCTCAAGAACATTGAGAATGATAACTTTCCACTTGAGAACTTTTTTATGTTTTACTGTAATTTTTGTGTGTTTTGGAAAAGAAAATAGTATTTACAGGTGGCTTCTTTTAAAATATAAAAATATAAAGCAGGAATGTATATGAAATGTCAGATTTTATTGTATTTGCAGAGTATTAGCTTGAAAATAAAGAGCTGTTTGTAGTTTTTAAAATGCCTTATTAGTATCAATTAGATTTCCTCTATTTTTGATGTAACTAGAGCATTTTAAGTATAGAATTTAAAATGGCAGGACTTTTACAGTGTTTACATGCAAGTGCATTTTCTTAGCGTCCTATATATGTAAAATAGCATTTTCAGCAGGAAAACGCTATTTGGCCTTTTCCTGGTTCCCATGATGATGCCTACACTTCTAGACTACAATTTAGTATTGCTTTGTATCATGAAGCCAAGAAATTCAATGTTGTTTGTAAATAGAATAATTGAAAAGCAATAAAATTTATTGAACAAAAATCCCTTGTTTGGCCCATAGTTTATGTGGAACCAAATTGTTCATGACAAATCCTTAGATTCATTTCTTTTAACAACCAGTTATTAATAATCACATTCATCATTACTAGTTGCTTTGATGCTTGCAGATGGGAAAATACTAATGCTTAATAGCAGTCAGATACTGATTGGTACACTGACTGTTTTAAATTCTTTTACCAAGTTCCAGAAACTGTTCATTGGTTTTTTGTTTGTTTTCTTTCATCGACTGCTACTAACCATTAGTTGTTATATTTTATTTCTATTTTTTTCTTGTTAACCAGTTTTGTGGGAGTGGGCTTCTCCTTCACATGTTCAAATCATGATACTGCGCTGTCATGATTTTTATTGCATTCTGTAGATGGTGTCAAGCAGTATGTCAGAATTAAACATGCTTGTTTTTATTAGTTGTGATTAGTTTTCATGTTGTCATTAAGCCGTCACTAGCTGAAACTAATCTCTTCTCTATCTTTCTTTCTTTTTGTTTTGTTTTGTTTCTAACCACCCAGCCGCCACCGGCAACTAACCTATGACCTTCTGACCTCTGAACTCTTCACCCAATGATGACCTGACCATGCCTGCCTGCTGATCAGTTAACTGGTAATCGCCTTTGCTTGCCTGTCTTCAGTGCAGCGAGCTGAGGCACTTGTCCGTTCGTCTTACCATCTAACAAAAGACAAAGAACTTGTCCTCCAACTCAACTTTTTTTCCCTGTTTGGGTGAAAGTGGTTCTAGAACCTGCACTGAATAGTAGTAAAGCAATAAGGTCCAATTCATCCCTCCGCACTGATCATCCTTTAGTGTCCCACCCCAAATGAATGGTAAGAAGGGCCTCACTTAAAAGATGGAGGCAGATATCCCTTAACTCCCTGATGACAGAGGCAGTTACTGTGAGACTTCTAGGAATCTTTTTCTTCTCATAAAGAAGTCAAAGCTCTCTTTGAATGTACTGTGTGATGATGCATCATGCATGAACCTTTGGTCAGGGATGTCATTGGTGAAGGGATTCCTAAAAGTATTCAAAATTTGACATGCAGTGTAGTCACTACCAGTGCCCTCAAAGGGCAGAAGATGCAGCCTTTTTTATATTACCTGCCAAATTGGGTGTTTTTAAGAAGAAAAAAGTGCCATGAAAGATAGGTTACTGAATTTTTGAACTACATCAATGCATAAACAAAACAGCAACACTATTTAAGCTAAACCTGAGATAAAGTTCCTTTTACTATACAACTTCCTTAAAAGATTACACGAGTACAAGGTACATGCATTATGTCTCACATTACTGGGCAAACTGTTCAAATATTTTTTTAAACCTCCCTGTATAGAGAAAATTCATTAAGGATGTAAAAGCCATGCTTGCCTATTTGCTGTATACATGTAATGAAATTGTAGATAAAGTGTAGTGCATTGAAACAAATTGAAAAAGTAGATACTTTTACTATACAAGGGTGCTGGTGCAGAAAAAAATATATTTTTGGAAATGTAGCATTTTATACTTTCAAGTGTTATAAAAAAGAAAAAGAACAAAGAAACCCTTTATTTCATTAAATGATTTTTTCTGGTGGTTGTCGAGAAACAAAAGACCAAAAGAGCCTTTTTGTCTTTCTTTTTTATTTTTTAAGTATTGGAATAAGTATAAAGAAAAGAAAGTGCCTTATTTTCTTCATGGTCATTTAGTCAGATGTCTCGTATAATCAGCTCCTCCCTCAGACAGCAAGTAAATGCATGCCACTCAGCCGCCCAGTATGTGAAAAGAAGCTGTGAAGAAAGACAAACAAGTTGACCATTTAAATTACCTGATTTTTGCCATAACATGATGTAACTTTGCCAGGATATATACTGTGAAATAGAATTGTACCACCAACAGCCAACCACAATATTTTTGTAACATGTTCCCTCTTCAATTGTAGACAGTATATTTTTATAGTACTTACTCAGCCTTAAACCAAAGGGTTCTAAGACTCAGTCTCATTATAAATAAAAGCATTAAATGACAGTATTTATACACTAGCAAGTGCTGTTTTTTCCCTTTGGATTCAGTTGTACTGTTTCTATTTGAAATAGATGCGAGAAAGTACAGCAGAACTTGAACTTGCTACAGAATATTTTTTTCAGTGTTTAAATTAAACATTCATACTGGCCATCTATCTTTTAAACATGTTTTAAGTTTTTAGGTGTTTGCTCTACAATGCCAAATAATGTGCACAGTACATAATTCTCATCAAACTCCTACTTGATGAATGTTAACTGCTGGTTGCGCTTTACTGAAAAGATAAAAAGTATCAGTTAACTATCTTGAAAGTCCTGTCATGCTTCTGGTATCAGGATAAATTCGTAAAACTGGGCTAGTGTGAAACACTTCACGCACAAAAGTGAATCATAAAAATAATGAGTGAATAGTGGTGTGTTAATGGCTTAATCATATTTGGCAAATATCAGGCAATAACTTTCCCCCTCCAGTGTCAACTTCTTATCCTCCTAAAAACGTTCACAGCTTCCAAATCAAAGGTCAATAGTAAGTTAGGTAAGAGGGCTTATTTTTTTAAGCACCTGCATGGTGACTCTGTCTAACATTGTGTCTCACCTGGAAACAAGTATCAGTTTATTTACTATGCAATAAACATTCATCCTTTTGTACTCAGCTAGCTTTTCTTTTATTCTGCCACTGGCTTTGTCTTCCTGTTACACATAGGGTTGTTTTGGTTTGACTTTCAGTATATGCTGTGCCATTTTGATTTTTATTTGGTTGAATAAACTTGCGACACTCAAACATTTTGAAGAGAGAATTGCTTAAAAAAACACACATTACCAGTATTTGATCCAGTTTCATCTCAACTGTGATAAACCTGGACATTTTTAGATGCTGATCAAAGGTCTCTTATTGGGAGAAGTGTGATTTGTAATAGTAATGTTTGTTCTGGAAAAAGTTTGAAGACTTAGTTGACAACATTTTTGATCAACTTAAAGCATGAATTTTGAAATCTCTGAATGCCTTGGTTCTCAGTATTATCACTTAACTGAATTTTTCTTTTATTAAAATATGTAGTTTAAGACTTTTTTCTGACAGTATTATGTAATTTTTTTTAGAGTGGGTATATGGGAGTGTCGCTTGTATGTAACCGTACAGATGACATGTATTTGTCTATTCTTTATCTTAGTTTGATGCTATGTATGTACCATAACCAACCTATTGCCTATGAGAAACATGTAAGATAATGTATTTACAGCCATTGTTACAAGTTTATAATGTATTTTTCTATCTTGTTTTATATGTATGTTATATAACATTCAGAAGAATTTTTTTCCTGACTGAGAAAAGGATACAAAAATGCAAACCCCACAATTTTGATAACTGAAAATTGCCAATTGTTTTGCAGTACTTTATTATTATATTGGGAGTGTTGTCTTTCTTGGGCTTTTAGTTAGCTACTGGATTGAATACATTAGACATATTTGGGTTTTAGTTGGGTTTTTACATAGCTTGCATTTTAATTCTTTGGTTCTTTGCTGTTTCTATTAACCCATAGCATTATTTTAATAAATGTTATAATACCAACCTACTAACTCTGGACTATGTCAGTTTATTAACCATTACATGTTTAATTAAAATAAACAAAGAAAGACGGAAGAATGTAAAGTCTTGAGTTATTGGACTAACCCTGAAGAACGTGACCACAGATAACACAACGTGACTTGTTTTATGTTGTTTGTTTGGCTGACATTCTGCACACTACTATTAAATTGGCTTTGGTCATTCTGGCCTCTTACTTTGGGGGTCAGTGCCAGTAGATTTGGGAACAAAGTAGCATTATTGAAAGCATTCTTCTAGAGTCTTGCCACCTGCCTTTTAGCATTTGCATTACTAATTCCACACTTTCCTTCTCTGAAATAATCACTGTCAGCTCACAGCATAAGCGCAAAGATTTGGTAGATAGTTACTTTCTGCCCAGAGAAACCAGTTTGATTCTTTGTTGAACCATTGTGAGGCCACATTAAATGTACCTCAAAATTTTGTAATTAAAAGTATGATTCAGCCTTCAAAACATAATTCTCCTATCTTATAACCTGTTTTGAATATGTCTAAAATAGGAAATATTTTATCTTGATAAAACTGGGAGAATTTGCCTCTTTATTTTGTAACTCTTAAAAATTACTTCATTTGTGATCCTGCAGTCATTTAAGCTGCAGTTTTTAGACTACATAATTCTGAGGTAATTTTATTGATTTCACTTCAACTGCTCGTAAGCAGTTTGAACAAAACTCAAGTATCTTTAGGTCAGCAGAGTTCTTCATAAATCTACTGTAGTGTCCGAACACCACTTAGCTCAGGGCAGTGTATAAAAATCCAAAACAGGTTATTCTGTACTAACTGCAAAAAGTATACAATAAACCATTGGAAGTAGTACCATTTATAGGAATGGCTACTACTGAGGACGCTATCTGAGATGTTTGTTCTTGTGGATGACAGTAGCAAAATGAGTGCAGGTATGTAAACAGTAATAATTTAAACTTTCTTTACTGGAGACTTCATTAGAAAAGAGTAGCTTATGAATATTTTCTGTGTTTGAGATCAGTTTATCGTCTTTCATTCCATATACTTTTGGCCATCTTAGAATGAAAAGGGGCTTTAAAAGTAGGTTGGAATTTAGCCATTTAGGAGAAGAAATGAGGTGGGGTGGCACATGAGTGAATCAGTTCTTCCCTAGCATTTTTAAACTGCTTGCCACTGCCATGTTCAGCTGTATGTTTCATAATACATGTTATAACGTGTAAAATCCATCATGTCGTTGTACGCCTCCTTGAGCCTGCTTGTGCAGGAAAGGTGGGTTATAAATCGAAAATAATAAATATTGCTAGGTGGGGATGGGATGATGCATCTGAAAAGTACACAAGAATTCTTTAATAAGCTTTAATAATGGACACAATTAAAAAATCAAATGATTTAAATCCAAATGGTCAGTGCTTAATGTTCTCCGAGAACATTACCTCAGAATTACATAGTCTAAAAACTGCAGCTTAAATGGCTGCAAGATCACAAAAATGCACACCCTACTAAACTGTTCCCTTAGGCAGGATAAAATGTAAAATGTCAGTGCTTAATGTTCTCCAAGAATTACCTCAGAATTACGTAGCCTAAAAACTGCAGCTTAAATGGCTGCAGGATCACAGAAATGCACACCCTACTAAACTGTCCTCTTAGGCAGGATAAAATGTAAACAGGTATTTACAGTGAAGTTTTATGATCCACTTCAGTACTGTAGCTATAAAATTATAATCAATATGCTTTAAGGGTTTAGAGGATGTTAAAATTTTATGATATCTAAAGTCAAGAATATGTACACATTTATTTGAAACAGCAACTAGCATTGATTAAAATTTTTAGAATATGGGCAGTGAGGAATGGCTACTTTTATGTAATTAGTGCCTCTTGCATTCCCTATACAGGGTAATATGCAAACTCCACTGTGTGTGTAAGAAAGTATTTCTATTTACATATGGGGGCACAGGCATTATTTTCTCCATGGCCAGTCTGTTGTGTTTCATGAAGCAGTGCTCTAGCTGATCATACCCCACCCCCCTGCCAAATGGGGAGAGCTGCTGTTAGAACCTGTGTGCAGTATGGGCACTCAGAGTGCAGTTTGGTTCCCTGCCATAATCTCACAAGAAAAATAATACAATTTATTTTGGTGGTGTAGTGATGAATCTCTGTCTGAAGACCTTAGTGACCTTTTTTTATCACCACTTGCACCAGGGCATTCCTGTGTTTGACTAAAATTTATTGATAGCTATGTGTTTCTTTTGGAAGAAAAGACATGGGAAGTATTTGTGGCTATTTTTCATGCATTAAAAAGATTTAAATTAAGTAAGGTATAAGAACATCGTTCATATGTAAATAGACAATGGTAAAACTCCGTGTAAAGAGTATAAATTGAAGAATAGTTCTAATTTTAAAGGTTGTAATACAAGTCAGTTATACTTGTGCATTAATCAATTGATACACAAATATCTAGATAAAGCGATAGTCCTTAGTGTATTTACTCAAGAGTATGTTTCACAAATGTGTTGGTCGTCCAAGAAATGCACTTTGGATCATGCTATATACTTATAATAGTTAATCATATATAAGGATCAGCTATGACTTTTGCTGTCAAAGTGTAGTTTGCACAGCAAGTTAGGGGTTTGGTTGAAATACTAAACTTCCAGTATTGGAGAGCTGAATTTTTTCAGGACATGGGGTCTTCTGAAATAATTTATATAGTAAGTACTAACTGGACAGTATAATGTCATCCAGTAAACACATAACAGGTATGGTTGTATATTTTGACAAAGGTTTCTGAAACAGCCCATTGCATAAAATAAAGATAGGGGCATTGTTTTAAAACATTCCTTGGCTACAAATTATGTATTTATTGTACTTGGGATTCCTATCTTTAATTCTGCTGTACAGTTGAACACAATTGCCAGTTAAATATTTTATGTGGTGATCAATGTTGAATCAAACTGGTTAACAAAAGAATGGTGCTCTGGTTCTTTTCACACTACTGGCTCACTAGCTGCAGGTGTAATACTTCTGCCTTGAAAATGGGTATTGGAGCAGCTACAGATAGCTTTCTTGTAGTATTCACGTTTTGCCAACCATTTTATGTCTTTTTTTAAAACACGTAATTGAAACAGGAGAAACTACTCCCCAGACAAATTATTAGCATCTGGGGAACTAATGAGTACCGAAGGATTTTTAATATATAAATATCCTTTAAATTGTATTGTGACAGAATGTTTGAATAATTTAAAGTTTGTTTGTGCAACACAGTGTGTACTAGGAAAAATGGACATTACCCAAACACATGTAAATAAAAAAATCACACCTGTACATGATGTGCAATAAAAACTGGAAAAGTTACATGTGCTTTATCCTCAAAAGCCAATTGACAGCTTGCAGGGCTGCCGTTAGTTTTATATTTTGAGAAGTCAAATTTTATTCTGTATCTAAATGTATAGCAGAATAAAGAATGTACCTTTTGCACTCTGTAACGGTCATCAATGTTTTTAGCTTTGGAAAAGGTTCCAGATTGCTGCCAGATCCCTTAATCCCTTGTTATAGTAGATTCTGTTAGATGGCTTGTCAGAATTAGAAAAGAACAGAAGTGTGTATGCACATTATCTCTGAAAATGTATAGGTATTCCTCCAAATGAACAAGAGGGCAGGAAGTTTGCAGTAAAACGTAATGACTCCTTAAGTTTTCATGGTTATTGCATAAGAGTTAAATACATTTTACAGGTACTGTACAAGTCTGCAAACTGCTAGGGCTGGAAGCTGACACTACATACAGCAAACAGCAGTGATGTGTATTCTCCTTTGTGACGCTTCATTCATGAGTGCTTAACATTTTGCATTAATCAGTCTCTGTCCTGAAATTCCTTTTTTAAAAAATCTACTTTGTTTCTCCCAAGTGTCCAAAGAAGCTATATATCTGGCTCTAGATTTCTCCATAGTTTAATTGGGCAATCTGGCCAATATATTTATCCCCACTAGTAATTATGGGCATTCTTTTCTGAGGAGCTGGTTGGCACTTTGCTTCATGTAGCTGTTTAAAAGAGTGCACACTGGTTAATGACTTGTACAAGGTCTCACCAGTATCCCCATATTCATTTCTTCCCTTCTAGTCATGTTCATGACTGTATCTTTTGCCACTTCAGTGAATGTGCTGCCATGTTACAGGGAGTATGCAAATGTGAGCACCCTGTTGCTGCATCACTACTGTGCCACATTTTCATCTCACAGTTCTTCACCTTAGGTCAGAGCTTTTGAAATGTATGAATACTTTCAATCACATTTTTAAATTCTTTTTTTATTCCATTTCTGTGGGGTCTTTTCATGTTTAAGGTAGTTTGCCCTAGTGTTAGTGTTGTTTCTCTGTTTGCTTTATTTATAGTCAGCCTTTCTCACTGAAATGGCAGATAACAAAAATGTAAAAACTCAATAAAAACAGTATAAAGCAGAAAACAATTCAGTAAGAACAAGATAATGCAATAAACAGTATAATAAAATACAGCCTATCCCCTTTATCAAATGGTCCTCCTGAACAATGCCATTTTATACATTTTGGGGAACACATCCTTGTAGTATTGTTGCCATCAATTACGTGTGTGATAGCTGTTTTAAATGCCCAAAAGAGTATTAAAATCTGCCTTAGTGTCTAATCCAAAGTGTTTACATCTAATAGTAAAGGTACAAGTAATACTTCAGAGGCAGAATTTCTCCCAAGATCTACAAACTCCTCCATCACCCATCTGAAGTGTGCAAATCTGGGGTAAAAAGGCAGATGGCAACTCATTTTCTGCAATATACTCAATTGACATCAGTCTTCCTCATGCTAATAATCAGGGTTTGGAATCCACAACAGGCAATGTTATTCCTTATTTTGATCAGTTTGCTTGCATTTTCCTTGATTTTGTTGCTTGGACTAGGACAGTAAATAGTAGTCACCATCACAATAACTGGCTTATCTGTATTGCAGTGTAAACTGCCTCAGGCTGCAGCACCTATATTCACCCAAGTCAGTATATAATAAGCTGAAGATGCAGCTTAGCTAGAATGCAAATAAAAAGGAAAATCAGTAAGTAATTAAAATGTGGAATTTGCAGCCAGAGGATGTAGTGATGGCCACAGGAATCAACAACTTTAAAAGGGGACTAGTTAGTTTCATCGAGGATAGGTCTGTCAGTGGCTACTAGCCATGGTGACTGAGGGGAACCTCCACATTCAGAGGCAGTCAACCTCTAAATTCCAGTGCCAAGAGGCAACATGAGGGCAAGGTCTCAGCATCTATGCTTTGTGGGTCCTCCAGAGGAACTGGTTGGCCACTGTAAGACAGGGTGCTGGGCTAGATGGACCACTGATCTTATGTTCTTAAATATGATTCTGAGCAAAAATGCTAGTTCCCTGCCTCATGTACTTGGTTTCCATGTCCTCATTATTTCCTTTCTTATTTTTGCAATGTGTTGTTCATGCTAAGCAAATAGCTGCTGGGTCTCAAAAGCTGTGAATTGTAGCCAGAGACTGTGGCTGGAGAGCAGCTTGCTCTGCCCAAAATTTATGCTGCCGCCTTGCTTTTGTGACTTGAAAACTGAAAAAGGGCATTCTCCCATTTCCCTTGGGAAATATAGGGTAGATGATTTGGGTTTTGGTGAGTATATGCAGAGAGCACAGGGAGTTGTCAGACACTATTTTCCCCATGTCTTGGAAAACCTGGGTATACTGTAGATGATGGGGAAGGAAGAAGGGAATCAGTGTATAGGGGAGCCATAGCGGTCCTCATCTGAGCCTCATAGTGGAACTAACACTCTTGTTTAGGGCTTGAGGACAAACTGCATAAAAACAGGGATAATTACTTTCTCAAAAACGGAACACTGATCTCAAGAAATGAAAGCAGATACTCTCCATCCTGTCCATTGTTGCATCTGCTGAAACTCAAAAGGGTTACTGTGTTACAGCTGTCCCACAACAAGGCCTTCAAAGGATACAGGGGTGGGAGTAGAAGAGAGATTAGTCTATTTCACTAAACCCAAAGCAAAACTTCTAGGGAAAACAAGACAGGCAAATATGGTGTTTTTAATCACTTAGTCTGATGCTGTGAAAATCTGCATGTGTTCATTAGAACAAAGTTAAGGGAAACATTTAAAAGCTGTAGAGCCACAAGCTCTTGAACTTAAAACTCAAACAAATGATGGAGCAAGGGGAGGGAACCTCTGCTGGGCAAAGGCTTGAATCTGAATCTCACAAGTCCAAATTGAGAGCATGACAAGTTTCAGCTTCAAGGGTTTAATATATAACCTTGCTCCTGTACTTCCCTATATATGTTTTGAAAGAGACTGGGCTGTTCTGCAGTATTTTACAGTAACTTGATTTTGAAGGTGGAGGTGGGCAGATGAAAGGCAACCTTTGGGACATTGCAGTTTTCCTTTTCTCTCTGGCTGGATAATTTGCAAAGAGGGTTGGGGAAAGAGGTGGTTAGTGTCAGTTGTACTTACCACAGTAAGCATGGCAGGCAAAATAGATTTGATGGTAAATACCAATCTTTGCTGCTGGACATCACGACTTCCTAGTGCCAAGTGAGTGACAGGCACAACAGCTAATGTGTTGATTTTCTCTGTGCAGCAATCATAGCCAAACAGTAAAGTAGTAGGACTAGTCCAAAAGTGCTGATGATTTTTATAGAAATAAAATGCCCTCCTTGAATGCAGCACACAAAACAGCAAACATTTTGATCTAGTTACCTTTTTTTCAGAATAAAAGTATATTTTGACAACTTGGGGTATCTTACTGTAGTTCAGTTATCATTTGCATGTTCAAAGCTTGATGTAAAATTTCCAAAAAAAAAAAAAAATGGCAGCATCAGAGCCAGTTATATAAAGAAACCTGATGACTTTATATCCCTGCTTTAAAATTCACACACTAAACATAGAATCTGTAGCTTGTGAGTGTGAGTGGATGAGGAAGCAGAGGGCCCAAGTGCTCAAGTGAGCTGCTCCAAAGTAAATTGGGTGATGTCCTTGTCCCCTTATGTTTATGTCCCATCTTTTCTCCCTGGTTCTTTAGGGCTGCACTGTACTCTAATAGCAGTATTCTAGTATAGCTTAAAGGGGGAGAATGACTCTGGATACTGTAAAGTCCTCACGCTATAGTCTATTGTGGCTTATTGCTTGAAGTTTCTTTCTAGGATAGGGAATACATCTGAACACATGAAACTGCCTTGTCCTGAATCAAATCATCAGTCCATAAAGGTCAGTATTGTCTACTCCGCCTGGCAGTGGGTCTCCAGGTTCTCAGGCAGAGGTCTTTCACACCACCTACTACCTGACCATTTTAACTGGAGAGGCTGGGGATTGAACCTGGGATGCTCTACTACTGCTCTACTACTGGGATGCTCTACTACTGAACCACAATCCCTTACCCTAAATACTGAGACAACTACTTTATAGTTAGATTACATCAGTACCCTTATTTTAGGCTTTATAATACAGTCAGGAAATTATAATTGGACTATTTGCTTATTCTGTTAGAAGACTGTCTGCTGCCAATGGATTTTAAGTTCAGCCCAGTTTTCCCTGCCTGTAGTACTGGCTGGCCATGGACAACTGCCTACTTCAGTTGTTGATTTACACCTCTTTTTTAAAAATGGATGAAATAGCTGCAAAGTGATCTTGAGAATGATCTGTTGAATAAAACTTAGGCAAAGTGAAAGGAGGGATGTTTAATTTTTAAAATGTCTTTGCTGCACCCTAGGCAGTTTACAATAAGATGATTACTAGATAACAGTTAAAAATGTAAAAGGACAAAAATACAATATAATAATGATAATAATCAAACACCAGTCAGGAAGGACTTGCAAGTATCACAAGCTGAAGGATTTTATCTTTTCAACTGCAAGGCAGCCTAAAAAGAAAGTACCTCCTTTGACTCTTTCGTTTCTTCTGGGAGCCAGTTCAGAACAGTGGACGTCCCACACAAAAGCTAAGGCTGTTTCCACACAATGATTTTTCTTCAGGTGGCACACACAGCAAGCCCCTACTTTATTTGGGAACTTCCACATGATGCCATGTGGTTCAGGATTCCCAGGATTTCTCCTTTTAAACCAGAGCAAAGAAGATGGAAGGTTTCTTTCACTTGCCGTGAATCTTCCTTTTTTGGTGGTTCCGAAGTGAGACATTCCTCACTACTGGGATAAGCTCCTCCCTCATCTTCAGGGTCGGCTTCAAGCTTTGATCCAGGCGGGGAGGGGCTTATCCCCTTGGAGGCACACCAGTCCTCGTCAAGCCTGGTAAATAACACCCCGCCGGAAAGGAACTAGAAGAAAAAACATCTCCCCCTGAAAAATTAGAGGGACCACCTGCCCCCCAAAGTGGGATGACCAGGAAAACAAACCCAACTGTCTGAACTCAAACTCAATTAGTCCGGTGAAACAGTCACCGCTCCCCAACTCTGTAAAAAGGGGAGGTGCACCCAAAGCGGGTGGGCAGGAATGTCCCACTTCGGAACCACCGAGAAAGGAGGATTCACGGCAAGTGAAAGAAACCTTCCATTCTCCGGTGGCTCCTCGTGGGACATTCCTCACTACTGGGACTTACAAGAGCTACGTTACAGGGAGGGAACTGCCTCCCCGTTTTACATAGTCTGCTGGAGCACTCTCCGACCAAAGGCCGCCTCAGCTGACGCCAGTTTGTCCACTCTGTAGTGTTTAGTAAAAGAATGGACTGACTTCCAAGTAGCCGCCCTACAAATGGTCTCCAGAGAGGGGAAAGACCTATAAGCTACAGACGTAGCTGTTCCTCTCAGGGAATGGACTACAATCCCTTCTAGAATTTCAAGTCCCTTTGCCTTGTAAGCCAGGATGATGCAACCCTTAATCCATCTACTGAGCGTGGAAGTGGAAACTTGCATTCCCATGGAAGACTTTTGAAATGACACAAAAAGTGACTCAGGCTTCCTCCACCCCTTCATTCTTTCAATGTAGAAGCTAAGGGCCCTTCTAACATCTAGACAATGCCATTTTTCATGTTTTGGATTAGTACAGAAAGATGGCAAAACGACCTCCTCTGCCCTATGGAAGACTGAATTTACCTTGGGAACAAAGGCTGGATCCATGCAAAGGACCACCTTGTCCCTGTGAAAAATACAGAGCTCCTTATTTACAGATAATGCTCTGATTTCAGACACTGTCCTAGCAGAGGTAATACCCACTAGAAAAAGGGTCTTGAAGGTTAAATCCTCGAGGGGGCAGGAGGCCATGGGCTCAAATGGGTGCTTAGAAAGAGCTTAAGAATTATGTTGAGATTCCAGGTCAGGAACCTGTGCACCTGTGGAGGGTTAAAGTATGATGCCCCTTTTAAGAATCGCTTAATATGAGGGTATTTAAGAAGGGACCTTCCATGTCTGGAACCCTGGATCACTGAAATGGCTGACACTTGCCTTCTAAGGGTACTCGTGCTGAGGCCCTTATCAAGCCCAGCCTGTAAGAAAGCTAGCACTACTTTTACTGAGGCCTTAGTGCGTTCCTGTCCTCTCTCTAGACTCCATGATTGGAATACCCTCCAGGTGTGATCATATGACTTATTAGTGGAGGCCTTCCTAGCCACTAGCATGGTCTTGACCACTGTGTCTTGATAACCTGCCCCACTAACAGTTTCTGCTCAATCTCCAAGCTGTGAGGCAGAGCAAGTCCGTTTGGGGGTGCCTCGTCAGACCTTGCGTTAGTAGATCCTCCCATGTAGGCAGATGCCATGGTTTTGCAATTGACAGGGATTGTAAGTCCTGAAACCACGTTTGACGTGGCCAAAATGGCGCCACTAGTACTACCTCCACTCTCTGTACACGAATCTGTTGTAAGACCTTGTGCATGATTGGAACTGGTGGGAAAGCGGGGCCATACACAGCTCAGTGCATCTGTCCCTATCGCTAGGGCATTTCTTTGTCGAGAGATGAACTCTGGAACCTGACAGTTCACCCCCATGGCAAACAGGTCCAGAATTACTCTTCCGAATTGGTTGCAAATCTGTTTGAACACTTCCTTGTTCAGCATCCACTCTGACTGATCCAATCGTTTTCGACTTAGCCAGTCTGCTAGTTCATTGTCCTTTCCTGCCACATGTGTGGCTTTTAGAGAGAGCAAGTGATTGTCCGCCCAAGCTATTAACAGGGATGCTTCTGCATGGAGAGATCGTATCTTGGTTCACGTAGGCTTTTGCCATAGTGTTGTCCATTTGGACAAGGACATGATGTCCTGACAGGAGATCTGCAAGATTCAAGAGGCCAAGGCGGATCGCCCTCAATTCTAACAAATTGATGCTTTCTGACATTTCCTTGACAGACCAAGTTTCCTGTACCATCCTGTTGCCTGAATGTGCCCCCCAGCCCATCAGGCTGGCGTCGGTCATCATTACTAACCAAGTGGGATCTCTGACGGGAATCCCAATTTTGAACCACATTGGGGCTTGCCACCAGGTTAATTGATTCCAAACCGACATAGGAAGTTGGATCATTTTGAATCTTTTCCTCATTATATCTCCTTGATAAGGAAGTAAGAATCTCTGAAGTGGTCTGGCATAGAATTGTGCCCATTGTACTACTTCCTGGCACGAGACAAGCATCCCTAATAGCTTTACTAATGTCATTAGTTCCATCTTGGGGTTTCTCAGGACCTGATCTAACCATGATCTGATCTTCATTTCCTGTTCTTGAGAAAGGAACACTCGGTCCTGTGTCGTGTCTATTTCCACTCCCAGGTGCTGCAGCCCCTGAGTCGGTTGTAGATGACTCTTTTCCCGATTCACTACAAACCCGTGATCCTCCAAGGTCTGTATTGTTAACATTAGGGCCTGTGAGCATTCCATCGCTGAAGGAGCCTTGAGCAAGATATTGTCCAAATAAGGAAGAGCTTTGTACTGGAAATGGAGGTTTGCATAATTGAACCGGAGAAACTTCCGGTGCGTTACATGAATGGGGATATGAAGGTAAGCTTCTGACAAGTCCAATGATGTCAAAAAAATCCCCTTCCTGGACCAATAGGAGTATGGACTTCAACGTTTCCATCCTGAATTTTCTGTTCTGGATGTGACTGTTGAGCCATTTCAGATCCAAAATGGCTCTTGTGGATCCATTTTTCTTCAGAACTACAAAGAATATGGAGTAAATGCCTTCTCCCTGTTGGGGCAAAGGCACCTTCTCTATCACCCCTATGTCCAGAAGGTGAAGAATCGCCTCCTTGATCTGGAGATGCTTGATCCGACTCCTGTACTTTGGCATCCTGAGAAAACGGTGATGGGGAATGGAGAGAAATTCCAGTTTGTATCCATTAGACACGGTCTCTAAAGCCCATTGATCCAAGATTGTCCTGTGCCACAGCTCTGAAAAAACCTGAAGTCTGCCTCCTATCTTATTTATTTATTTATTCCATTTTTACCCCGCCCTTCCTGTGAACGGGCTCAGGGTGGCTTACAATGAGGCAACCAAGTGCCAAAGACAAACAACTTAAAACACATAAAACTAATAAAACATTCCAAAAAGGTAAGATCATAAAGTGCTCAACAATTATTCAATCACCTCAATCCAATGGCATCAGACGGTATTAATCACAACGGTGTTGATCACAGTGGGACCCAATAGATCTCACTCGGCTGTCCCCTCCCTCCACCACATACGATGGTAGAACTGGCAGCGGAGGGGGAGTGGCAGCTCCTACTCAAAGGCCTGGTGGAAGAGCTGTGTCTTGTAGGCCCTGCGGAACTGCGAGAGGTCCCGCAGGGTTCTGATCTCCTCCGGGAGCTCATTCCACCAGGTAGGAGCCCCCACTGAGAAGGACCTAGCCCTGGTGGCCACCAACCTGGCCTCCTTAGTGCCAGGGACCACCAGGCGATGTTGGAACTCAGACCGAAGTGCTCTTTGGGGCATATATGGGGAAAGGTGGTCCCTCAGGTATGTCGGACCCTGGCCATATATGGCTTTAAAGGTAAGCACCAGCACTTTGAAGCAAATCCGGTATGCTATAGGCAGCCAGTGCAGCGCTTTCAGCACAGGCCGGATGTGCTCCCGCCTGGGGATGCCTGCCAACAGCCTGGCTGCAGCATTCTGCACTAGCTGCAGCCTCCAGATTTGCCCCAAAGGCAGCCCCATATAGAGGGCGTTACAGTGGTCTAGCCTCGAGGTGACCATTGCGTGGATCACCGTGGCCAGGTCTTCGCGGTCAAGGAACGGGACCAACTGCCGAATCAGCCGGAGATGGTAAAAGGCCGACTTGGCAGTGGTTGCCACTTGGGCCCCCATAGTTAACGTGGGGTCCAGGAGTACTCCCAAACTCCTAACCTCCGGTGCTGGCACCAACGGTGCCCCGTCAAAGGCTGGAAGTGGGAGCCCCAGCCCCCAACCGGTCTGATCCAGGCACAGGACTTCCGTCTTCGCAAGGTTTAGCTTCAACCGGCTCAGCCTGAGCCACCCGGCCACAGCCTGCAGAGCCCGGTGGAGATCTTCGGGGTCAGAGTCCGACCGGCCGCCCAACATCAGATAGAGCTGGGTGTCATCCACATATTGGTGACACCCTAGCCCATACCTCCGGGCAATCTGGGTGAGGGGGCGCATGTAGATGTTAAACAGCATCGGGGAGAGCACTGCCCCCTGAGGCACCCCGCATTCAAGCAGGTGCCTCCGGGACTGCTGCCCTACTAGCACCACCCTCTGTCCCCGACCTTGGAGGAAGGAGGCAAGCCACTGGAGGGCAAGCCCCTGAATCCCCACGTCGGCGGGGCGGTGGGTCAGCAACTGGTGGTCGACTGTATCAAATGCAGCCGACAGATCTAACAATAACAGTGCCACCACACCACCTCGATCCAGATGCCTCCGGAGGTCGTCAGTTAGGGCAACCAGTACTGCCTCCGTCCCATACCCCGGGCGAAAGCCGGACTGGAATGGATCAAGGATGGAAGTGTCATCCAGAAAGCCCTGTAGCTGAGTCTCCACCACTCTCTTGATCAGTTTGCCCAAATAGGGCAAATTGGACACCAGCCGATAGCTGGCCAATTCTGCTGGGTCCATGGTTGGTTTTTTCAAGAGAGGGCGGACCATCGCTTCCTTGAGTGCCTCGGGGAACCGTCCCTCCAAGAGGGACTTGTTCACAATCTCCCCCAAGGCACCTCGAAACCCCTCGTGGCCTGCCTTAATGAGCCAGGAGGGGCACGGATCAAGGTCGCATGTGGTTGGGCGCACAGATACTAGCAGTCTGTCAACTTCCTCCAGACTGAGCCGGTCAAAACATTCCAAACCCGAACTCAAAGACGTGCAAGGGGCCTCAAGTTCACTCACCGTTTCAAGTGTGGTGGGGAGGTTGCGGCGGAGCGCCGAGACTTTATCTGCAAAATAGCTCGCAAATGCCTCACAGCCAATATCCAATTCCCTACTATTTTGTCTGCCCTGCGGCAGAGTTGTCAAGGACTGAATCATTCTAAACAATTGGGCTGGGCGTGAGCTTGCAGTTGCAATCGTAGCTGCGTAGAATTCTCTCTTCGCAGCCTTGACTGCCATCTCATAGGATCTCATAAACATCCTATAAGATGCTCTTGTTGCCTTGTCGCGAGCGCGGCACCACCGCCTCTCTAGCCATCTGAGCTCTTGCTTCATAAGCCGCAGCCCTTGGGAGTACCAAGGGGCTAGCCTGGAGCGAGCGCGCAGAGGGCACCTGGGAGCGATCTTGTCGATGTCTGCGGAAAGTCGGCTATGCCAGTCTTCCACAAGTTCATCCAACGAGCCACCAGGGGACATCGGATCCTGCAGGGCCATTTGAAGCCGAACCGGGCTTGTGACGTTCTGGGGCAAGATAGTCATGCTGAATTTCCTTTCTTGGGACCTTTGGTGGAAGACTGTTCACCTTTGAAAGAGGAGAAGGACTTTCCACCTTGATGTCTAGGTTGCCATTTTCCTTTGAAAGATCTTGAGAAAGACTGTTTCTGACCTCTTTTCTGATCCCGAAAGGGCTGAAAACGCTTTCGTGGTTTGCTATCTCTTTTTTTAGAGGGGAGGGCCTTCTTTTTGTCCTTATCCTCTATTAAGTACCTATCCAGACTGTCTCTGAACAAATAGGCCCCTCTGAAAGGAACTGCTGCCACTTTCGCCTGTGCAGACGAGTCCACGTCCCAGTGACGAAGCCAGTTGTTTCCCCTCGCTGTCACACTGCATGCCAATGCTCTAGCTGACAGCTGAAGGGCATCTAGAGTGGCATCTGCCGTAAAGGCAATAGCCAGAGAAATTTTCTTTAATTCGTCTTTAAACTCTTTGGGAACCTCACTGTCAGCTGAAGCCAACTTGTCTGCCCAATCGTAAGCTGCTCTGGCGAACAGAGAGCCCGCTGTAGAAGCCTTGATAGCAGCAGATGAGGCTTCAAAACCTTTGCGCAGAGCCTGTTCAACTCTCCTATCAGTGTGATCCTTAGGCATCCCATCGGCGTCCTTTGGAAGCTCCAAATTGGAATATAGGCTGGTTACAGGATCATCCACCAGGGGAAGCTTCAACTTTTTTGTGGCATCTGGCATTAGAGAATAGAATTTGGAAAAGAGATGATGATTGGCCTTGGGTTTAGCCAGTTGTTCCCATTCCGCCTTCATAATGTTATAAAAGGAGGCTGGGAGGGGCAGTCCGGGTTGTGAAAGTGAAACCTTAGGCATCAACTTTCCAGCCCCTTTTTGAAACTCTGTTTCCTGATCAGTCTCCTCCTTAGGTCTAGATGAGAGATCTAGGGTTCTCAATACTTTGGGTAAGAGACGGGAGTATAATTCCTGTGGGAAGAGTCTGGATTGTACTGTAGGTACAACTACCTTCTCTTCTTCTGAAAACAGGAAGAGTGGTTCTGAATCTCCACGTTCCAACAGAGGGCTCCGTTCACGGGAGGCTGACATGTGTTTGGTATGTTTAGATCTTATAGGGGATGTAGAAAAACTAGCTACTCTGTCTAGAATTCTTTTGAGAGGTCTGCCTCTTTCCACAGAAGATTCATGTGTAGTGAAGCCTTGGAGGTTCTCTTTAATTAGCTCCTGAAACTCTCTTCTCATTTCTCCTCTGAACCAATTTAACATTTCAGAGGTAATGGATTCCCTGGGTTCCCCTGGGGTATCCATGGGGACTTGAGAGACCTGCGAATTGTCCTCAGAGGAACAGCCCCTGTCTTGAGGTGCCTTCGCAGCCATATCCAAGACCTGTATGGGAATGGGAAATGAATCTACCATCAGGTCCACAGGAGACCCATAATCATCCCACCAGCCATAAGACTGTGGAGTATATTCCCCAGGTCCCTTTATCCATTTAAGACAAACATTCAGAGGTGGTTTGAGAGTCTGGATTGTACTGTGGGTACAACTACCGCCTCTCCATTGCCTGTGCCTTTGCACAGCAACCTGGGCCTCCTTGGTGGTCTCCCATCCAAAAACCAACCAGGGCCAACCCAGCTCAGCCTCTGAGATCTGGTGAGATTGGGCTAACTTGGTCTACTCGGGTCAAAGAAAGACCCTTTTTTCCACTCAATTTTCCCATGCAGGTACTACAGTCCAAGAAGGGGAAAGACAGGAAGCTTCTCTCTCTCTCTCCTCCCCCCAATACCTCCAAGCATGGGACATGGGGATAGAGGGATGATGGAGAGAACAGGGGGTTAAAGCCGAGCTGCCCCCCCCCCAATTCGTTCCCAGGCTGAGGAATCCTTCTGCGGACCCTTAACAGGGCTCAGCCTCCTCCAGTCAACCTGGGGAGGGTAGAGATTGTCTGCATACATTCTTACCAAGATTCAAGTGGGACGTTGGGATACAACACTGTTGCTTCGTGTCCCTGCCGCAGCCATCTTCTTCACTCGTTCCTTCACTCGTTTCTTCTTCAGCCGGCGCTATGCAGCGCCTCTGGAGCACGTCCTGCTAGAGCAGGGTCGGCAAGAGAACTGGTGTACCTCCAAGGGGATAAACCCCTCCCCGCCTGGATCAAAGCTTGGAGCCGACCCTGAAGATGAGGGAGGAGCTTATCCCAGTAGTGAGGAATGTCCTACGAGGAGCCACCGGAGAAACCACCTCTCCTCCAACTTAAAGGGGAAATGGTACACTGGTTTCAGGCAGAGCGTCTGTGTGAAAGGTCTGCCTGTAGCCAGCCAGGGGCCCCAGCTGTTAGAGGAGAGGATTATTGTCTGCTTGGCACCTGCACTGATGTGATGAGTGGAAAGAGCAGTGCCAGCAGCAAGTGACAGGGATGGGACATGTGGATGCTGTTCCTATGTGCCCCATTTCCACAGTAGGGGTGACTTCTCTTGTGCCTGTTTGGATGCAGGCCTAGGTTTTGAACCTCACTAATGAAGGGGGTGGGGGTAGCTTGACCTTTGTTAATATAGAAAATGGAGAAATTTGAACTTCCAATGAACTGATGAAAAATATAGAAGATGAACAACCCTCCTATTTAAAAATCAGTTAAGAGCTAAACCAGATACCTTGAATAAAAGTCCCCAAATTATCATAATATATGATCTAATCCTATAGTCCAGAGGTATCAAACTAATTTTTATGAGGGCTGGATCTGACATAAATGTCATTTTGTCAGGCTGAGCCATGTGTGCCAGGTACCAGAGATATAAAATGTATAAAGGACCCAGGCAAACCCAATTAATGATATTTTTTACTCAAAATACAATCATGCTCGAAATTTTAACACTCTTACAGTATTTCCTTACAATAGCTCCCTGATGCCCACCCTCCCATTTCCACCGCTCATTACACATTAGCACTGGGACAGTATTCAGGGACATAGTTGCTCCCAAGATGGATAAGAGCCATGGATGGGCCAGTTCTGGCCAACAGGATGTATGTTTGACACCCCTGCTATAGTCAGTTATAGGACAAGTGACCAAAGGTATTTCAGCATCACTGACTTCATTTCTCAGGCCTTGTATCCTTTTGACAAAATCTTAATTGAAAGATGCAATGAATTTTAGAAATATTAATAATATATCCATTTGAATTTAGGAAACTATGTTTGCCACAATGGAGGTTTGTGTGTGTACACCTCAGACACAAGTTTTGGAGGTTATACAATGCACTTCAAATAATAAGAGGATTTTTGTCACCTACAAGTTTTCTTTGTTCTTTCTCTGAATTAGCATTGAGGGGGGAAATAAATTTAAGTGTTTTATTGCAAAATTTGATAGCTTTGGGGTATACTTGCTTTAAAATAAACTGATTTGTTTACGAGCCAACAATGATCATCGGTTCCATGACTGACAATAAAATGTTCCATATGTTTTAATTATTTTGGGATTTTTTTTCATATTTATTAAAGCATATTTAAACACTAGGGTGAGAGGATAATAGTTTCTACATATTTTCCCCCTCAGTCTCTTGCACTTTCTGAGCTTAGTTGGTGCCATGGTTCACATGGGGAGAGATTTTTGTCCAGGCTGGTGGGTTCTAGGCTTTGAAAGTATTTAAAGGACCCACCAACTGGATCGCTATCTGTCTGGGGCAGACCTTGTCACAGTAATTCATGCATCAGTCACCTTGAGACTAGACTACTGTAACATGCTCTGTGTAAGCTACTTTTGAAGATGCTTCAGAAATTGCAAGTGGTCCAGAACATAGCTGCCAGATTGCTGACAGGAGCACACCTATCCTACAGCAGTTGTGCTGGCTCCCAATTAGTTTCTAGTGCCAATTCAAAGTGTTGGTACTAACCTTTAAAGTTCTAAACAGCCTAGGACCCTCATAACTTTGGGATTGCCTCTCCCAGCACGATCCTCCCAGTCTTCTCCGATCTTCATCTTGGAATTTATTGAAGGTTCCTAGTCCACAAACTGTCTGCCTTGTATAAAACAAGGGTGAGGACCTTCTCAGTGGTGGCCCCTGTCCTGTGGAACCAGCTGCCTGAAGAGGTGCATGCCTTGTGGGTGCATGCCCTAGGTTCTGCAGGGCATGCAAGGCTGCTCTTTTTCAGGTGGATGTTGGGTGATTGTGATCTTCCAGGCAGCTGGGAAATTATGTTTCAGCTGTGTCTTCACCATCCATGCATCCTACCCTGCTTGATAGTGGACAGATTTTAAACCAGGATAGATTTTTAATCATTTTGTATTTAAGCTTATTTATTGTATCTTTTGTACTATTTTTATTGGATATATTTTCTATGCTGTTAGCTGCCTCAAGTCCCATTCAGGGGAGAGGGAGCAGGATATAAACTTGATAAATAAAGGTTAACATCAGTAGTTCCAATTCTAACTCAGACACAAACTAGCAACCAACATAGCTGATGACTAACAGGCTGAATATATTCTGTCTGATAGAGTGGACAAATGTGTTATGTACAATGCCATAAATAAAATCCCCATGAAGCTCTACTCGGAAATAGCAGGGGGGTTCTCCTTCTCCTGGTATGGCTCCTTTGAAAGTCCAGGTGACAAGACTACAGCCCAGTTGGGAGATAAATTTGTTTAGCCTGCCCCAAGTGCATCACTCAGTTACTTCACTGTAGTTATGTGTAGCCTAGGTCTAATTTAGATCTGCCTCTAAGGAAGCACAATCTGACCCACATTACCTTTTTATAGCTGATTTATGTCAGCTGTGGCCCCTAGAGAATAACAAAAAAGAAGAAGTTATTATCTGGTTTAGGTCAGGGGCCTGATCTTTAAGGGGCAATATGGCTGTTTCTCCTTTTCTTTCCTTGGCATCTTCATGCTCTTCTTTATTACCTCCATTCATTGGTGCCTCCTTTTCAACTCTTTTGATTTTCAGGAAGAAGAATTTCAAATCTCACTCTTTCTGCATGTTTCAAGAGAGTGTCCCCTTAAATTACTGAAGGTATCTCAGTAGCCTCATGTTGAATCAGATCAAGAGCTAGTCTAGGTTGCTGCTGTCAGTGTCTACCCTGACAGGCAGCATCTCTCCAGGGTCTCATGCAAGATGTCCTTGAAATGTTTTAGGCAGAGATGCCAAGGCTTGATCATATCTATAGTAAGCAGAACATCTGCACTTATCCCTTTGCTATGTCCCCTCCCTATTTTGTTTTGAGTTTCCTGGGAGCAAACTGAAAAAGATCTGGAAAACCTTAGCAGAGATTTCCAAGTTTTGTATTTTGGCAAATAAACAGTCAAAGCCCAATTCCTAATCACTACAGTACAAATATATTCCTAGTCACTGCTTTGCCTGAAATCAAGTCAGCTGTTTTTATCCTATGTATAGAGAAAAACTGTTTTCTTACTTGGCACAATGTGGCATAAGCAGCACCTGATTCTTGGAGTCCCATGTTCTGTTTCCTACCAAAATTACCTGTCTAAATAAGGACATTTTGCTTCCTGTTCCACCTCCTGCATCTTTCATCACTATGTATCAGGTCTGGACAATTTGCAGCGTGCATGCATGTTTTTGAAGTCCAGGGAAATCAAAGGTGTATTAAGGTAATCAAAGGTATTAAGACTGGGAAGTTTACCAAGTCATTGCTACGCTGCCATACAGGTCTTTGGGGGGTACTGTTACAGGACTGTTACACATACTTCCCTTTGTTCAATATTTATTGCCTACAAAGAGGCAGTGCCCCCTCACACACATGCACACACTTTCCATCCCTTAGATTGAAAGAGGGCAACTATTAACACTACTTCAGAATGATAAAAGATTTTAAAAAAACACTAAGGAACAGCAACAAATCCTCCTTAGTGGTTTTATTAACTTTGATTTGTGAGTCACTTTCAATAAATAAGATATCTTCTGCTTCTGGAAATGGTGACCTGCCCACCTCACATTCTCACAGATCCTCTGAGGAACCTCATCGCTTTGCTTAGCAAAGGCTTTTTACAATCCCTTAGTACAAAGTCCTTTGCAGAGGAGCCACTGAGACATCACTTACTGCTGCCAAATGTAGAACATACTAATAAGATTGTTTCATGTTTTAAGAGTCAACAAACATTCAAAGCAAAAAAGAGAGAATCCTTTACATGAGCCTCTGTCATGTTACTTGGTCTCTGCTGAGCATTCTCAACAAATAACAAATCTGAATGAAAAGTGCCCTCATCCTTGCCTTTCTTTTTATTGAAGTACATTGGCTACAAGCATGGCTTTCTGAGAGCTTATGTAGCTGTAGTGGCCACATTCTTTCTAGAGAGAAGTATGAAAGAAGTATTAAAAAGTCTACCTATTTGTCCAAGAGGGCTGGTAGTCAGCCCAGGCTGGTGTCATCAGTTATGCTTCCACTGGCCATATTTGCTGAGGGTGTTGCTGGTACCTTTCCCACTCCAGTGTCTGTCAGGCTGCTCTCTCCCCCAGCTTGTGCAACCAGCCAACAAGCAAGTGAGACGTAACCTTACCCACGTCTCTCAAGAGCCGGGGAGGGGGGGGGGCTTTCTCTTCTGTTGCCACCATCACCTCCTGGTATTTACCCCTCACTAGTTTCAAACGGTTGTTAGGTAACATTGGCACAACAGAAAGGCTCGCAGGTAGTCACTCTCTTAACAAGTACAAAGCTTACTATCAACATCTCTAGAGAGTATAGAGGCTACAGAAATTATGGTGCAGATACTATTAAAGAAAATGAAAACAGGGAAAGATTTCTAATCTAATTTGGAAACAACAGTTAATCCGTCATTTAGTCTTTGCCCCTGTCTGGAAGATTCAGATTGCATGAAAGGATGCTCTCTGATGATCACTCACATAGACATGTCCACAAACATACATGTGCTCCTCTTCAGTCTGCCCCCCCCCGTGCACATGTGTTTAGAAGGCTCTGGGTTCTGACTGCAGAAGCCTGCCAGAATGCAGTAGCCAGTAGTCAGCTACTCCTCACATCAGAGGGATTCATTATTTCCCCACAGGGGGACATATTCATTTGGGCAAAATGGGATTTTCCCAGCATGGATGTCTCTATTGACAGAATTTCATCTCCATAAATGCCAGCTCTTCCTAAGCTGAAATGGTTTCTCCTGCCCTCAGCCATGATAGTCACCACCTCTAGTAGCTTCCACATATGCCTGTAAAGCCATGCTTTGCTACTGGTAGGTAAGGAGATCCTAACTGTGTTTTCTGCTGGTAGAAGGCAGTTTTGTCAGTGCAAAAAATGGGGCTGATTTCCATGGATTTCTGCCTCCCACTGTAGATCCTCACTTTGCCCCCATGCAATTCTTGGGTTCACTGACCCCAGATTTTAGGGAGCACAGCAGGGCACAGTAGAAGGTGGAAAGTTTGCTTCCAGTCGTTCCTGATAGGATCTAACCATTAATTAATGTCCTGTGTTGTTTTTTTTAAAATGAAAGTCATGTATTCAAAGAGATACTTTATAAGGGCCTGAATTTTTAACAATGTATCGGCAAACTGAGGAGGTAGCAACTAGAGTGCTGTGTAGATATTCCTAAGTGATGAAATTACTCTTAAACAATTCTCTTTCTCAAATGAAATTTTAGCATCTATTTCTACACAAACTCTTTCCATAGCTCTAGGTAATTTATCTGGTACCTCCATGTTCAGAAACTACAGTTCTCTGAGTCCCAAATATGGTGTGTGTGTGTGTGTGTGTGAGAGAGAGAGAGAGCATGAGAGCGAGTGAGCAATGGCTGACTCTTAGACCTGCTTGTATCTATCAACCTCTATGCTTGAGAAGGGGTCATAGCTCCCTAGTAGAACACATGCTTGGTATGTAGAAGGACCTTAGCTTCAATCCCTGCTGTCTCCAGTTGTAAGAATCTCCCGGCAGCAGGACTGGGCAAAACCTCTGCAAGGAGAGACATTGTCACTCAGTGTGGATAATTCTGGATTGGACTAACAAAGGTCTGACTCAGTGCAATAAAACTTCATATGTTCATACAGTTCTGAAGTAGATAGGGTTGCCAGGTGTCTGGTATTATACAGAACAGTCCAATATTTCCATGGACTATTGGGGGTGGGGGGGTGAAACTGAGAAAATATTGGACATGTAAATGTCTGGTATTTTTAAGGCTGAGAGGAAACTAGGTCTGGAAGCATAACTGGCAGGCAGGCAGTGGTAGTGGCAGCAAAAAAGCAGCAAAGTCCATCATCTGCCAAGGCCTTGGCCAGTTGCAGAAGCAGATGAGAGCAGGGCTCTGCCTTCTTCCTCCCTCCTCATTCCAAATGAATGGAGAAGCTGGGAGCAACCAGCCAACCACTCTGTTCTCCAGCACATGGTCATTGCAGCTACTCCTGCTAGTCCTGCTGCATGCCAGGAAGCACACCAGAGTGCCTCCTGCACACCATTGCCTTATGCAGGTGGCCCTAGCTGTCTGCAGCTTTGGTCTGTTAGCCTCCAGAGCCAGAGCACTGAATGTTTTTGCCAAGGAAGGAAACTGAAACAGCCCCACTGCTGCTGCTCTGTAACCATACAGTGTGTGGCCACGGTTGCCTGCTCCTGCAATCAAAGTATGGGTTCCTTCCATTCAGAGGGGAGCATTACAGCTTCACCCTCATCATTTGGATTGAGGCATAGGAATGCCCACCTCCAGGTGGGACCTGGGGATCCCCCAGAATTACAGCTTATCTCCAGACGACAGTGATCAGTGCCTTTGGAGACAATGGATGCTTTGGAGGGTGAGCACTACAGTATTGTACCCCACTGAAGTCCCTGTCTTCCCCAGGCTCCATCCCCAAATCTCCAAGGAGCCAGTTTGGTGCAGTGGTTAAGACCAGTGGACTCTAATCTGGAGAACTGGGTTTGATTCCCCACTTCTTCACATGCAGCCAACTGGGTGACCTTGGGTCAGTCAAAGTTCTCTGAAAGCTGTTCTCTCGAGTGATTCTCAGAGCTCTCTTAGTCTGTTATGGGGAGAGGAAGAGAAGGAGATTGTAAGCCTCTCTGAGACTCTGAGTGAAGGATGAGGTATAAATCCAATCTCCCCCACAACCTGGATCTGGCAACCCATCCCCCTTTGGTGGCCACCCCTATGAAGTGGGGTGTTGCTGCTGCAGTGGCTGTTGGCAGAAGTCGGGTGGAAACCTTTGCAGCCTTTGCAGCATGAACACCCCACTGCCCAGGAGAAGGGGAGGGGGGCAGGGGGCAGCAAAGGATCTTGGGGAAGAGAAAGCTGGAACAAGACCCATGAGTTGCAGTCCTTAGAAAACAAAATTGCTTTATTTCTAGTGATGATGGTAAGGAGAAAAAAATCTTACTTTTTTGCCTCTTTGGTCCTAAAACATCTGGGTGTCTTTATTTTACCATTTGAGGGAAGAAAGAGCAAGGCCCCTGTGTTCAAGTGTTGTTTTTTTTTAAAGAATGGTGGTAAAAGGGCTCAGAAGTCTGTTATCCAGATAAAGAATGATCTGTCAAAGACTTTTTAAAGGTCCCTAACCCAAATTCCCTCCACATTCACAGTTTTAAAGAACCATGGGAGATCCTAATCATATATTTAAGTAGGGACTAAAACAATAAACTGGTATATTTAGTAGTGGGAGAAATGCATTTTGCACATGCCCAGTGGCACTAAGAATGTTCTTGGCAGCCCAGGACTAACATGAAGCCTAGGTAAGTCCCAATAGTAATTTTTTTGGGGGGTGGTGGTAGTAAATTTTTATCAAGGGTGTTCAGTATTTTTGTTGGAACCATCTGGAAACCCTACAGATGGATCTTTGATTTCTGATCAGGTATGCAATTTCTTAAATTTTCCAACTCTATCTTGTTGCAGGGTATTGTTTGTTTTGTATCATTGTAAAAAAGCATTGAGAGTTGGTTCATTGACAGTAGTTACAGTTCTCATTTACAAACTCTCATAGAAATGCACTTAGTGTTAGGATTACTCTTTGGTAACAGCATGGACTCTCGCAAGCCATTGTGCTAGTTATTTTGTAAACAGATGTTTATAAGCACCCTGAGGGTTAGTAACGGTATGCAGTAAAAGTACAGACAGGGAGGAAGAGTGATAGATCATAGGATATTAAAAATGATCATCCTTCTAGCACTACCACATTCCTGGCTGAAAATATACGAATGAAACAAGTCAATTAAAAAGCAGAGTCCTTTCAGGGAAACTGGGATAACCCAGGCTGCAGAACTAGAGTACCCTTTGAAGGAAAGAGCAATGAAGGAATCACCTTTTATTCCCATTTGGAAGCTGTGGAGCCACCGAGATCAAATAAAGAAGACAACATATGCTTTATCAACACCCACAGACTCTCAAGGGCCAGCCCTGAAATCTATTCATGGTAATACACTCTTTCCTTTCATTACTCCCTTGCTACATTGTTTCTGTTTCCTTTGAATGCATTGAGGCTCACTGATCATATGGATTACCTTGGGTCATTACAACAGCCTGAGATCCCCCACTGGTTAATATATTGTCAACAACCATTTGATGTGTTAAAAGTTTTGTAATTGGGACACCATCTACCAGAAATGACTAAAGGTATTTGCATAAGCAGCATTGCTCTGTATGGAGCTGAGAATTAACTTCCTCTTCATTCTGCCTGAAGATGAGTTCTCTGTAGCTGGCAAGTTAGCAAGAATGGAAATCAGTCCAACAGCTTCCACTGTTTCCTTATACTGAGTCATCCACATCAAGAAATGGAGTATAATGAGTCTGGAAAGACAAGTCAGTAGTGAAGGACTTAGCTAAAACAGGACCTACAAACACTGTGTATCTTGCATCTCAAAGAATGATGCTCTTTGGTTTTCCTAGATACTCTGAAGGTCAACAGCAATCTAAAATACATTACTAGGCTCAACCCTTCACTGTAGCTGTGGACACCATATAACACATTATTACTATGTGGCAGGAGAATTGTATCACTATCTTCCCTGAGCACATACCTGAACAGAAGGAAAGAAAGAAGTATTGGGCAGAAGGAATATTTGCACACATTTGGGACAGGGTTAAGTACACTTCCCCTGACCACATTTGGGACAGGTATAGAAAGGGTTAAGTACACTTCCCCTGACCACTTTTCAATTTCTCAACCATTGGCTTGTCCACTTCAAAATGAGGTGTCATTACACACATTTGCCATCAATGTGTAATGTGCAGCTGAGTATTTGTAGAGTGTTAAGGCATGAAACTATTGTTGTTGAAGGCTTTCATGGCTGGAGTTAATGAGTTGTAGATTTTTTGGCGGCATTGTAGTACCTGATGTCTCACCATCAGCTGTAACTGACATCCTCAGAGGTATAACACAGAAAGATGGAGTACTCTCTGTGTCAATGTGAGATGAAAAATGGTAGGCAGGTAATTTATATCAATTATATATTTTGCTGCTGGCAAAATGTCAGGTACTACGATGCCAAGACCATGACCATACAGCCTGGAAAACTCATGAAACTATTATTCATTTTGCCCAACACCATTTCATTTTGGGGGGTTTTCCTGGTGCAAAATAAACACCAGAGAATTTGCATAAAGTATACAGTGCTGCTGCATATTGATTCTATTTATTTGCCATGACATTTTTTGATTCCTTATGAATTTCTCATTTTAAACTGAAATCTGTGATTTACTCCTCTTCATTTCAGCACCTGGGAGCTAACAAATTCTTTTTTTTCATGCTTTTTTAATTGGGTAAGTAACACAAACAAACAGCTTTCAAGATAAATTACATCATGTAAAATACAAAAGATACAACCAACCTAACTTTGGGTGAAATGTGTTCTGGTCTATTGCAGGACAAAGAAGTCATACGCATACTTAACAATTCTAATGGCCCAAAGTGTTATTTAAGGAGATAGTCTGAGAGGGGAGATTAAGACAGAAGATTCTCAGTAACTGCAATGTTCAAAACAGAATGTAGTGTTAGAAAGAGATCCAAGAAGAGTAATGGACGTTAGAGGGAAGGGAGCTAACAAGTTCTAAGCTGGCTCCAGTCTCCATGCCATTGTTTTTTCCAAAATCAATGTCTTTCACACATTGCTCATCACAGTTGTTCAGCTGAGAGGAACCTGTTTACCTGACAATTCACATAGGGTTGGATCCAAGCTAAATTGGCAATTACCACTGATCCCCCACCCTTCCCAAATATGAAATTTACAATGCCATCCTTACACCCTGCTAGATCTATTTAAATTAATGGGCTTGGAAGGGTGTCACTCTGCTTTGGATAGCACTGCCAGTCAACCAGTGAGCCGAGCAGCATTTCATTTTCATCTCGTCGATGAAGCTCTAATTGTGAAGGATTAAGTGTCAATCCCCCCCTAAGAGGGTGTGTTCACAGCAGCTAAGCAAGGGTGGAGGATCCACTCTGGCATAAGCCACAGGTCTAAAAGTCTTTCTGTTATGCCTGGCCATCAGGGAGAAGCTAACTATAGAGAAGGCACCATAAACTGTGAAATGAAAACAGCTCCTTTCCCTACGATAAGAGGAAGCTGGCATTGAACCTATTACTCAGATTATGGTGAATCTGAATTGCTTTCCCCTTGAGCTGCTACAGAGATAGATCAGTCGGATTAAATTCCTCTCTCTTATGTAAAACAACTTAACTGGAATAGATAAAAAATGTAATATATTTTTGAAGATGTGTATGTTTCCTTGAATCTGGATAATAATAAGTCCTTGACTTACAAATATCTCCTTGATTGTTTAATGAATTATTTTCTCCCTCTCAGGCTGCTACTGAATGGAATGTGCTAATAAAACATTATATAAAAAGGAATGCATCTATTACCTGAAATAATTCTTGTACAGTGGCTTCCTTGCATAAATGAATGTGTGGTAATCTTTTCTTGCTGGTAAGCATTGGTGCCTATTGTGACCATTCAGTATGCTATGTGCTTTGCGCTTTCTTATCCTGAACACTGTGATCTGTTAGGTTTGGGCAGACATTATTTCAGCGTAGACTGAATGGCCCATCCCCATAACATCTGCATAGAGCTTACACACCTACTACCAGAATGTACAATCAAAGATGGTGCTTTTTGCTGGGTCCCTGGTTGTTCAATCAGAGTTTACACACCTACTGTCTATACAGCCGTGCAGGCTCTGTGCAAATATTATACTGAACAGATATAATTGAACATGCAGGCTTTGTGCAGATATTATACTGAACAGTGAGTGCCTGTAATCTTGCTCCTGTACACAATTTCAAAAGAACATTTGTCCAGGGCTATTTTTCATGTCATTTTTCAAATCAAGTGTTCAGAGATATGTAATACATTTTAGGGAGTACTAGAAATAATAATAGACAATTACTTTTGTTAAAAAAACCTCTCACCCCACTCCTTCCAGGAAGATCTATATGTGGAAGCAGACCTTTGTGAGGTTGATTGATGCAGGGGCTCATATGGATATGCAGGGGCTCATAGTGGTTAGGAGTGTGGACTCTCCGGCTTCCGTTCTGGGATTCATGGCGTCCTGACGTGCTCTGGCTTGCTCGTAGAGCTCCCAGAGCAAACGGAGGGTCTTGACGACAGGGTGGGCTTCCAATAGCCCACCGCAGATCCCCCCAGGCAGGGGGGTGACTGGCAGAGAGCCTGGCCCGAGAGAGGAGTTGAGATCGGCTGATAGCGGGGCTTAAAGAGCGCCGCGACCAGCCTTGATCCCCTCCCCCAGAGAAGGCACTTCAGAAAATCTCTACAAGACCCCACCGAGTTGGATTCTCAACATAAGAACGCATGACCCAGACCTCCAAGACATTCTACAGAAACTGATATCAAGGAAACACTGCTATAACAAGACACTGACTTTGAAGGTAACTTTTTAAAATTGCTCACCGGAGACGCGTTTCGGCCAAAAATAAACAACATCCGATGAAGCGCATGATCGTGCACTATCTGTTGTACTAACATTGGAGCGGAAAAAGTGCAGTTAAACAGCTAAAAAAGGCCAAAAAGCCGAATTGTTGATCATTCCTGCGGTTAAATTATTGACTTTAAAATAGAAACTAACAGTAACTCCGCGAGAATTGCAGTGGAAAAGTACTGGAGCTGCTGCAGCAGAAATCGGCAAAACAGGAAGCGACTTCAGAACAGACAAGTAATCATCCTAGAGAAGACCAAGGAGGCCGGAAGAAGGGAAGAAATCAGGAACAAGGGGGACCATTAAGATTGCCGGACAGGAAGTGAGTACCCGGAAGAACCATTTACCATAGAGAAATTGCGCCCGCCATTTTGGGAAGGTCAGAAAAATTTTCTTTGATTTTAAACGAAAGACTTAATATAAAAAAGTGAAACCAGTGCGATTTAGGTGGGCACAAGAAGGACTTTGATTTAGAGTGTGTTGGAGGGAAGATTGTGAACAACGGCTTACGACCTGCGGCAACGACAGAGGGCAAATACCTGGTCCTCCCCGAAAATGGCTGGAAAAGAGGAAAAAAAGCTACAGGGCATGATGGAAGCTATGGAAAAACGAGTGATGGACGCGATTCTGAAGCTTGAAAAGACCGTTATATCAGAGGTAACAGAGCTGAAAAAAGAAATGTCTGGAATTACAAAAGAGATACAGACGCTGACCAAAAGAGCAGATGAGATGGATGTAAGGGTGAAGGGAGTAGCATCCAATATAGCTGAGGTCACTTTAGAAACAGATAAAGTGAATGTGATGGTCCAATACAATGCAATGATTAATCATATGAGATTCAGGGGGATCCCTGAAGATAAGAATGAGGACATCCATTCAGTCATGGTAGATGCTGTTGCAGATTTTTTGAAAATGGAAGAGGAGAGAGTGGCGGCACAGATTGATGTGGTATACAGAGTCAATTCTGCGATTGCGCAAAGGAAAAAATTACCTAGAGATGTAATTGTCCAGTTTATATCTAAGAAGTTGAAGGAGGATTTGTTTAAGCAACAATTTCAGGACGACTTCACAATTGGCAACAAGAAAATCATGGTCCTAAAGGAACTACCCAGAGCGATGCTTCAGGACAGACGACTTTTTAAAGACCTGATTGACAAGCTGAAATCAGAGGGCATAAGATATAGATGGGAAATTCCTAAAGGTGTCAGTTTTTCGTTCAAACAGAAGAGAGTCACCATCAAGTCAGTTGACCAAATGACCAGATTCATCAATGATAATTTTATAGACTCTGATAAATAATTACAGAATCAACATGGAGAGTCAAATAATTTCATGGAATGTTAATGGACTGAACTCACCCCAAAAAAGGAAAAATGTCAGACTCTGGTTGGAAAAACAGAAATGCGATATTGTTTGCTTGCAAGAAACACATATTAAAAAATCAGATGCCAAATTTTTGATTCAAAAAAGATTAGGAGAGGAATTTTATTCACTCTCCTCTCAAAAGAAAAAAGGAGTAGTTACATATATTAAAAAAGAGTTGGAACCAAAAGAAATTTTCAAAGACAATGAAGGGAAATTTTTGGCGGTAGAAGTTGTGCTGCAGAATAAAAAGACATTAATTGTTAATCTCTATGCTCCCAATGGGGCAAAAGAAAACTTTTTTCAGAATTTGTGGGAACAACTACGACAGTTGACCTATGAGCAAATGATTTTAATGGGCGATTTTAATGGTACTGTTGACAATGTTGTTGATAGAAAATCAAAAAAAGGAATTGAGGCCATGGGCAAACTTCCTAAAGTCTTTTTCCAATTGATTAAACATGAACATTTGGCAGACGTTTGGAGAACTAAACATCCCAGAGACAGTGAGTACTCTTTTTATTCATCAAGACACGAGTCTTTTTCCAGGATAGATATGATGTGGATGACAGAGAACCTAATCTTGCAAACACGCAAAATTGAGATACTACCTAGGACTCTTTCTGACCACAGTCCGATAAAATGGTCAACGTATGTTAAGAGAAAAAAATTTCGATGGCGACTCAACGAAGATTTGCTGGACAAGCAAAATATTGTGGATAAAATAAGGACAGAAACCCAAACATACTTTCAACTGAACTTAAATAAAAGTGTACAGACGCAAACGGTATGGGAAGCCTACAAGGCTGTGATGAGAGGACATCTGATTGCAATTAATAATAATGAAAGGAAACAACAAATGAAAATAGACAAAGAAATTATGGAAAATATTCGGAAAAAAGAAACAGAACTTAAGAAAAGGCCTGGTAAAAAGAAGATTTTGAGAGAATTGAGGATCCTAAGGGAGCAATATGCGGCAAGGTTGAACAAAGAAGTATTTTGGAACTTGAAAAAATTGCAACAGAAATCCTTTGAAGGTGCAAATAAACCTGGCAAATATTTAGCATGGCAATTAAAGAAAAGAAGAGAGAATAAAATAATCACTTGTTTGAAAGATGGAAATAAAGAGATTTTGGACCCAGGAGGAATTAAAAGGGAATTTTTCAAATACTATGCGACTCTCTTTCAATCGAAACAAGCAGATCCTCAAAAAATGTTGGATTACCTATCCAAAGTTAATTTGATACAACCAAATCCAGAAATGAAAACACTCCTAAATGCTGCAATAACTAAGGACGAAATTAGTAAAGCAATAGCCGAGGCAAAAATCTCCAAAGTCCCAGGCCCGGATGGCTTTTCAGCTAAATTTTATAAAAAATTTCATGAAGATTTGGTTCCGGTGCTGGAGATTCTTTTAAATGAAATTAGAAAGACAGGAAAGATCCCTGACTCCTGGAATGAAGCTGCAATCACCTTAATTCCTAAAGAAATGCAAGATTTAACAAATGTTAAAAACTATCGGCCCATTTCATTATTGAACAACGATTATAAAATATTTGCAAAAATATTGGCAGAGCGCCTTAAAAAGTTTTTGAAAGATACTATTGTGGAAGATCAAGCTGGTTTTTTACCAAATAGACAAATTAAAGACAATATGAGGGTTGTATTGGACGCAATTGAGTATTATGACAAACATCCTGAAAAAGAAGTCGCTTTTTTATTTTTGGACGCAGAGAAGGCCTTTGATAATTTAAATTGGGAATTTATGTTTAAAGTGCTTGAGAAATCTATGATGGGCGTAGAATTTACAAGAATGATCCAATCGATATATAAAGAACAAAAAGCTTCGGTGATTGTTAATGCAGAATCAACAGATATGTTCCGGGTAAGAAAAGGTACTAGACAAGGTTGTCCCCTGTCACCATTGTTATTTATCTGGATTTTGGAGATTTTGCTACAAGCGGTCAGAGATGATGTTAATATAAAAGGGTTGAATATTGGAGGTTTTTCATTTAAATTAAGAGCATTTGCGGATGATATTATGTTTATTGTTGAAGATCCTGTTAATAATATGCCTAAGGTATTTGAAAAAGTAAGAGAGTTTGGTGATCTTGCAGGGTTTTATGTCAACAAAAATAAATCTAAGATACTGTGTAAAAATATGATTGGTACAAAGCAACAAATGTTACAAAATGTGACAGAATGTGAAGTGGTTAAAAGGGTTAAGTATCTGGGAGTTGAAATTACAATGAAAAATATAGATTTGTTCAAGAATAATTATGAAAAACTGTGGGGTTCGATAAAGAGTGATTTAGAAAAATGGGAAAAACTAAGGTTATCTCTTCTTGGAAAAATTGCCGTTATTAAAATGAATGTACTGCCCAGGTTAATGTTTTTGTTTCAGACAATACCAATTGTGAAAGATGGAAAAGTGTTGGTAAAATGGCAAAGAGAAATCTTTAAGTTTATCTGGGCAGGGAAGAAGCCAAGAATAAAAATGAAGATAATGTATGATACTAAGGACAGAGGTGGCTTCCAAGTCCCGAATTTGCGTTTGTATCATGAAGCAGTATGTATGTCTTGGTTATCTGAATGGGTAAATTTGGAAAATAGAAAACTTTTAGCTCTTGAGGGGCACGATTGCAGATTTGGCTGGCATGCCTATCTTTGGTATGGGAAAAACAAAGCTGACTCTATGTTTAAGCATCATTATGTAAGGAGGACATTGTTTGATGCATGGACCAGGTATAAGGATACAATATCGGATGAAAGGCCTCTGTGGATTGTTCCAGCTGCAGTTATACATTTGTTTTCAGAATATAGAGGCAATGATTGGTTGAAGTATCAGGAATTGTTGCAAAGAGAAGGGAAAAAATATGTTTTAAAACCAAATAATGAATTAGAATTTGAGTATGGTTGGCTACAATATTGTCAAATAAGGGACATTTATAAAAAAGATTGTAAAGAGTTTGGTTTTAGGGCTATGAATGATGATTTTGAGAATATATGGTTGAAAAAAGAACGGAAAATGATATCAAAAATGTATAAAACTTTGTTGACTGTATATACTTTGGATGAAACCGTTAAAGAACAAATGATAAAGTGGGCCATAAATATGAACAAAGAAATTTCTATGGAATCATGGGAATTTTTGTGGAAAAGATCTTTTAAAATGTCCACTTGTATTAACGTAAAAGAAAATTGCTATAAGATGATGTATAGATGGTATATGACACCAAAAAAGATTGCTAATATTAGCATGGATAAGAACTTGAGTAATAAATGTTGGAAATGTAAAAAAGTAGAGGGTTCTTTTTACCATATGTGGTGGTCATGTGTTAAAGCGAAAGCATACTGGTCTAATATACATTGTGTGATGCAGAAAATATTGAAAACCCCAATTGAGAGAAAGCCTGAACTTTTTCTCCTCGGTTTGACAATGGAAAAAATTCCACAAGAGAAAAGGACACTGTTATGGTACATGATTACGTCGGCGAGAATGGCCTTTGCTCAGCATTGGAAAATGGAGAAGGTACCAGATATACATGACTGGTTGAGAAAATTGTTATTTTTAGCAGAAATGGACAAAATGACAAAGAAATTAAATGGACAAATTGCAGAACAGTACTTAAAAGACTGGGAAGGATTGAAATTGTATCTAGAAACTGAATATAGAATGAAGGGGAGAATATATAATTTGGATACGTACGGATATTGAATGAGAAGTGAAATGAATTTTGAACTGTATGTACTGTTATACATAATATGCTGAAATTGTAGAGGTTATATATAATTTAAATGTGTTACCTGGTTTGTCGAGGTATTTAAGTCTAAACTTGATTGCCTTATAATTTTTTCTGTTTGTTATTAGCAGTGTTGGAAGCCTATTAGGGGGGTGGGGGGATTGGGATCTTACTTTTTTGGAAACTGTATTGGTAACGTGATTGGAAATGTTGAATATATCCCAATAAAAATTTTGTTAAAAAAAAAAAAAGGAGTGTGGACTCTAATCTGGGAGAACTGGGTTTGATTCCCCACTCCTCCACATGCAGCTGCTGGTGTTACCTTGGGTCAGTTACAAGTTCATTCAGAGCGATTCTCTCACGAGCAGTTCTCGAAAGAGCTCTCTCAGCCCCACCTACCACACAGAGTGTCTGTTGTGGGGAGGGGAAGGAAAAGAAGATTGTAAGCCACTCTGACACGTTGGGTAGTGAAGGGCAGAGTATAAATCCAGTCTCTTCTTCTTCCTCTGGTCCCCCCTGAAGTAAGTAGATCAGTCTTTGATGTGGCTGGAACTGAACAACTACACACAGGACTGCTAAGTGTTGCATGCCTACAGCTTTGCAGAGTGTTAGAACAGCTTTTGAAAGGAGGGTGGGGAGCTAAGGTGCTCTTAAAACCCCAGAGATCTTGAGCACTGTGAATGGGAGAATTCCATGGTGGACTGCTAAAACAATGGTAAAGCTGCGAATAGTCAAAGCTATATATTGTCTAGGCTATTTATTCTGTCATGGGATTTAGGAGATCCAGGCACATGAAAATCAGTTTGTTGAAAGAATGCTTTCCAAAAGATGTCCATTGAAAATTGTTGGTAATTTTCAGCTCCTACTTCAGAGTCCACTGTGGTGACATGCAGCCTCAGTTCTACACCAGGCTCTCCTAGAATCACAGAATCATAGCACTGTAATGGACCTCCAAGGTCATCTAGTCCAACCCCCTGCATAATGCAGGAAATTCACAAATACCTCACCCCCACGCCCTCAGTGACCTCTGTTCCATGCCCAGAAGATGACAAAAAACCTCCAGGTTCCTCAGCCAAACTGGCCTGGAGAAAAATCATTTCCTGACCCCAAAGTGGCAATCACCATTTCCCTGGGTGTGTAAGAAAGGATCACAAGGACTAAGCACTGATGCACCCCTTCCTGCCCTTCCTTTCATGATCTGCCGAAGTTCACAGACTCAAACCTGAACCCTTGTCTGGTTTTGCTTCCTCAGCATCACCTCTAAAGCCAGCATGATGTAAGAGTGGTTAAGAGTGGCAGACTCTAATCCATAGAATTGGGTTTGATTCCCCACTCCTTCACACAAAGCCTGCTGGGTGACCTTGGGCCAATCACAGTTCTCTCAGAACTCTCTCAGTCTCACCTACAAGGTACCTGTTGTGGCGAGAGGAAAGGAAGGTGATTGTAAGGTGCTCTGAGAGTTCTTAGGGCAGAGAAAAGCAGGGGATAAAAAACAACTCTTCTTTTCCTACATCTTCTCTCTAGATTGAATCTGTGGTGTAGGAAGTCCATATGTGCATAGGTTGGTAAACTATTAGTTGATAAATTGTTGCTGTAGTTAGACAGACTCACATTAAATTATGCAATTTCTTTTCTTTTATCAGTATATCTTTACTGATAGATGCTGGCCCAATAAAAGTTATCTACATGCCTACTTTAAACACAGACACACACACACACAAACTTTTGGCAGGGTGAGGCATTGGCCCACATATGCCCACTGCTCATTTTTGCAAGTAATCCCCTTATCTGTCTATGTCAATCATTTTGCAATAGTTGAATTTCAGCCAGTTCATTCCCATTTACTTCTCACAGTCCAGGGGAAATCAAAAGCTGCTAAGTCCAGGTGTGGTTTTGCCTTGTGTGTCCTCTGCCTAGCCAGCTACACTTCCAACTGCTGATCTTCACAAGAATCCATAGCATGCCTCACAGTGACTCCAGGGAAGTAGGATTCCATTGAAGTAGGAAAGTAATTCCTGGAGCAGAGGAAAATGAGGGACAAAATAATCCTGTAGATCATGACACTATGGATGCAAAACCTCACATTTTGAAATGCAAAATTTAAATTTTGATTTTATTTTCATCTTATGTTACAATTTTTGCTCTGGGGCATATGTGTGCTGTTCATATTTTTAATTAGATTTTTATTACGTCTCTGCCAGCAAGAACATAGAAGATTTCTTCTCAGTTGCCTTGCAATACAGAGAACCTTCCGGATCTTGAATCTCACTGGAAACAAAAATGTTGCCAGCTTCAGTTTCTCGGCATTCAGTTTGGCTGCCTTCAAGTTCTATTTACAAAACTTGAACTTTGTCTTTAAAAGTGCTTCCTAATCTTCACTCTCAGTTTGGAATGTTTGCCAAATTCAGTCTTTATGCAAAAGATCATTTCCTTTCTGATGAGTTATTTGACATACCTCATTCTCTTCCTGAGGAACTCAAACTGGATTATACATAGTTTCTAGAAATATTCCCATTCAGTCAGTTCTTTCTCTGGGCCATTCCCCAACACTGGAGAAAAACATGAATTTATTTAGTCCTCGAGGTTATCTGAAAATATACCATGCTAGGTATGGAGCTAGTGCTTCTGCTTTGGTTCATCACTATTGAGGCTCAATGATGCTTTGGTTTATGTATACTACTGCATAGTGCTGTAATCTTCTGATTTTTATTTAAGAATTATAGGCCAGGGAGACTTTCTGGCAGTTTTTTCTCTCATCCCATTTATGCCTTTGCCATGGGTGACCATGGACTAGACACTCTTTCTCAGACCACCAAACCTACCTCACAAGGTTGTTGTAAAGATAAAATGGAAGGGGATGAAACCAGATAGGCTACTCTGCACATGGCTCCCAAGATGTCTACCTATTTAAACCCAGCCAACAAACAATTAAGTGCATCCATAGAATGAAGATGTGGTCAAAATTGTTCAATACTTCCACAATTCCTGGTAAAATCTTAGAGTTTCAGGAAACTGGTTTGCCCAATGTGTAGCTGATGCCTGCTGAACTTAGCACCGCTCTGCTGCCCAGTTAAAGAGCAAACCCCCTGCCTCTTCAGAGGAAAAATTTCAGAGTCCTCCTCACAACTGGGTCTGCAGCCATTCTTCTGGCTGCCTTCATTGTCTGTCCCTATGGTTATGTATGTGGTGACATATCTTACAAATTCCTTTTAAATGTAAAATGGAACCAATCATAGCGGGCTAGGGTCTTTCCTCCAGCTGAAGAGTAGTGGTCCTCAGTATGACCTTCAGTTGGATATGAAGCAAGCCTGTTTGACAGGCTCAGCTCTGAGGGAAGGGATAAGGGCCTGAGCCAGGTCTGATTTAGGGCAGGGAGAAAGAGGTCCATTGGAATTTTTTAGTCACCAAAATTTGCAGTCAAACTAGGTGAAGTCTGTGCTAGGCCATCAACAGCCAGGACTGATTCTTCTGGCTCATGATGTTTTCATAGTATTAGTAGTAAATGAGGTGAGATGGGTTGCTACAAGATGAGGTTATGAATGTTCTGAATTGTTACCTAGCAGGGGAGATAGGCTGGATGAAGTTTAATAAATTGAAGGTTATTTCTGCCCAGCTTGGCTATGCAGATCTATGCCTATAGGATGAAGGCACAGATCTTCTTTGAGGTACATATTTATTTATTTTTTAAAAAAATTATAGGCCCTTTTTGCCTTCACAAGGGCCACCAAAGCAGCTAACAGATTAAAATATGCATAATAAAATCACACCTTGAAAACCATTAAAACCAGCAAAACCATATCATTAAACCAATTAAAATCAGAACTAAAATGCACATACTAAAACATAAAAACAACAAATTAAAACATGGGCAGGAAGGAGGGATCGTTGAGGGAATGCCAAATTAAACAAAAAAAAGTCTTCACCTGCTGGCAAAAGATTTCAACAGAAGGGGGCAGAGCCCTGACTTGGATAGCCCTGGCAAGCTCATCAGATCTTGGAAGCTAAGCAGGGTCAACTCTGACAGGTACTTGGATGAGAGACCACCTTGAAATACCAGAGGTGGGAGGTGGGAGCAGACTTTATTCAGCCACCTCCTTGGATATCCTCCAGGCCCCCAGTAGAGGTCAGTCACCAGAGGTTGCCATGACGTCCAGGTGCACACACAGTCACAAATGAGCACACACACACACACATGCACATATAAAAAAATACCAAAAAAACAACCAAACAGAAGGGGACAGACAAGTCTCCCTGAGGAAAAAGTTTGAAAGTTTTATTCCCACAAATGAGGAGGCTCTCTTCTCAATTGCCATCCACCTAATCTCAGAGGGCAGGGACTCCCAAAGTGGAGCCCTGAGAAATTACTGCAATGGTCAGGTAGGTTCAAAAGGGAGTAAGATACTTCAGGTATGTTGGTCCCAGACACTATAGAGCTCTAAGGTCAACAAAAGAACCTTGAATTGTGCCCATAAACAGACTGGGAGCCAATGTAGATAGACTAAGACTGGAGTTATACTGTTCCTATGACTCACTCCAGTCAACATCCTGGCTGCAGCATTCTGAAGCAATTGAAATTTCCAAACATTTTTCAAGGGTTGCCTCACACAGAGCGTATTGCAGTAATCTAATCTAGATGTAACCAGGGCATGCACCACAGTGGCCAGCCCTTTTCTGCCCAGGAAAATCCACAGGTGGCTAAACAGTTGAAGCTGGCAAAAGACACTCCTGACCACCTGCTTATCTAGTAGTAGACCTGGGTTCAGGAGCACCTCCCAGAGTACGGACTGCTCCTTCAAGGGGAGTGCAACCTCAACCAGAATGGGTGACACCTTAAATCCTGAGCCAGATCTTCCACTTGCCAGTAGCAGTTCCATCCTGTCAGGATTAAGCTTCAGTTTATTAGCTCACATCCACTCCAAAACTTCCTCCAGGCACCAGTTCAAGGTTTCTACAACCTCCCTGGGATCAGCCAGAAGCATAGGGTAGAACTGAGTAATATTGGTATATTGAAAGACCTCACCCAGCAGTTTCATGTAGCTGTTAAAAAGCACAGGATGGAGCCTTGTGGGACCCTAGAGACCAAAGGCCAAGGGGCTAAGATGCAGTCCTCCAGCACCACCTTCTGTAACCTATCTTCCAGGCAGTACTGGAATCACTACAAAATGGCGCCTTCAAGTCCCAGCTTGGAAAGGCAGTCCAGATGGTTACCATGATTGATGGTATTGAAATTTGCTGACAGGTAGGCTTCCAGTCGGAGTAAAATGGCAAACTGATGCACCTTGCAAATGAGCGGGGTGGACGGCAGCTTCTTCTGACAGTTTGGGCAACTATACTGCCTAAAGCGACATCCCCCAGGCAGGGGGGTGACAGGCAAGCAAAAAGGTCCAAGTGAGAGTTGAGATTGGCGTGTACAAGTCCCGGAGGGGGCTTGTTTACGCTTTGAACTCCTCTCAGAAGCAGGCGGTTGCAAGACAGCACTAAAGAAGCCAGCCGAGCTGAAATATCAGCTTAAATTCACCATTTCCCGATCTCTTAAGAAACAGTTTGAAGTTGGAAACAAAAAGAAGCGATGCAAAGTCCCAAGATAAACATGCAAGGTAACAAAGCCGATTTGCTTACCGGGATGAAGATATAACAAAATTTGATCAAGGCGGTTAAGCGCATAAGGTTTAAAGCTGAACAATCGATCCATGGTATGATTTTGAAGAGCTTGATAAAGTGTTAAATTTGGATTAAATAGACTTTGTTTAACATTCCTGTGGTTAAGAGACTGAGTGATAAGCGTATGAGTGAATGCGACTGGAAAGATTGTGAGATGAAGGTGCAGCATAAAACTGTGTCTGGTTGGAACTGTGACTAGGCTAGAGTGTGTGCTGGAGGACCGGAAGAGCGGCTGAGCAGAAGTTTTTCCGCTAGGACATTTTTAATGTGGGACCGGAAACAGGAAGTTAAAAGAGAGCCTACTCTAGCCTTAGAAACCATAGAGAAATTGTGTCTGCCATTTTGAGGAGGACTGAACTTTAAAATGCAATTTTAAATGTGAAATCAACTGCAGAAAACAGCGAAAGAGGTTGGATTTAAAAGAAGAACCAGAGGACAGCTGAAGCATATTGGAGAATCTTCAAAATGGAACCAAAATTTCAGCAAAGAGCTGCCTCAGCTGCGAGCCCAAGCATGTCATCTAAGGAGAAGAAAGAATAGCAAGCTGCAATCGAAGCAATGGAGAAGTGCATGATTGAGGTGATTCAAAGTATGACAAAACAGATAGATCAACAGATAGAGAAACAAATGGGGAAACAGCTGGAACAGTTGGAAGAAGTCCAAGAAAAAAATGTGGTGGCCTTGAGAAAGTTAGTGTTAGCAGAGGTGGCAGAAATCAAGAAAGAAGTGGCAAACACAAATAGTCAAGTAACAACTTTGGCAACAAAATCAACTGAACTGGAGCAAAAGACACAAGACATAGAGAAAAAAATGGAATCAACTGTGCAAAACAACCGTAATTTGGAGGCAACAATGGAATATATAGCAATGTCAAATCATCTGAGGTTAAGAGGGATAGAAGAAAAAATGGATGAAAATATACGTACGGTGGTGATGAAAGCTCTGACTGAATATTTGGGAGAAGATCAAGGAGAATTGGATTCTGATTTTGATCTAATTTATAGAGTGAATTCAGCTTATGCTCAAAGGAAAAATTTGCCAAGAGATGTTATTGTTCAATTTGTAACAAGGAAAATGAAAGAAGCAGTTTACTCAACCATTAGAGATTGATGGTAAAAAGATAATAATAATGACAGAACTCCCAAGAATCATCCTGCAGGACAGAAAGAAGTACAAGAAATTGGTGGATAAATTGAAGCAGTTAACCATCAGATTCAGATGGAAGATACCTCAAGGACTGTCATTCACCTACAATTCGAAAAGACATGTGATCAAAACACCTGGAGATATGTATAGGTTTAAGGCTGAATACTCTGAAGATTTCGGAGATATTTAAAAACAAGTCATGATGGATTACAAATTGTTATCGTGGAATGTAGATGGACTTAACTCACCTTCCAAAAGGAGGGTAGTGAACTATTGGTTACAAAAGCAGAAATCCAACACCATCTGTTTACAAGAAACACATATAAGAAAGCAGGACAATAAGTATTTGACTAATAAAAAATTGGGAGAAGAATTTTATTCATCGGCAGAGAAAAAAAATAAAGGAGTTGTGAGCTATGTAAATAATAACTTGGAGCCAAAACAAATTTTTAGTGACAAAGATGGGAGATATATTGCTGTAGAAATTACAGTGCTTCAAAGAAAGACATTGGTGGTTAATTTATATGCACCTAATGGCACTAAAGAAATTTTTTTTAAGGACTTGATGAAGGAATTGGACCAAGTGAACTACGATCAGATAATACTAGCAGGAGACTTTAACGGTACAGTTAATAATAAATTGGACAGGAAATCAAAAAAAGGGTGATGAGAAGATCGGAAAGCTTCCCAAACTTTTTTTCAATTTGAAGGAACAAGAGAAACTTGAAGATGTTTGGAGAAAGTGGAATCCTAAAGTTAAAGATTTTACTTTTTACTCTAATCGACACAAATCCTTCTCCAGAATAGATATGGGCCGAGGACAGACTGGCAATTTGCCCCGGGAAGGGACCCGGGCTGACAACGACTCAATATCGGATTAAATGGAATGTTCACACAGGCACATCTGCCTGGCGTCCCCCACCCATAGCCTACCGGTGCTGTTGCGCTTCACTGCCGGATTAAAAAAACACCTGAAAGAAGCCGTCGCAAATCCAAAAGCCTGCATTCGTTGCGCGTTTCTCCGCTTCTGGGGAGTCTGAACGCGCAGGCGAAAAGCCGGGCGGAAGCCGCATTGGGCACGAGGCAGCAGCACTGTGATTGGCTGTGCTCCGCTCCACTGCCCAATTTGGTGCCGGCATTGCAGGACAAAAAAAAAATATCGGCAAAATGCGCTTATGCGCATGAGCGCATGAGCGCTCATGCGCACATACACCCATACACCCACAGCCGAATTAATGGGGAAACGGCGAATATAGCACGCTTCCGGCGCGGCAGTCTGAACGCTCCCGCGTGCCTCCGTCCCGTATCTTCCAGCAGCGGCCCCCACTGTGTGGACGGGAAAACCCGGTATAGTTTAATCCGGTTTTTTTTTGCCGCGACTGGCTACCGGGGCAAATTGCCAGTCTGTCCTCGGCCATGATTTGGATGTCGGGTGAGATAGCATTAAAAACTCAGAAGGTTGAGATTTTGCCAAAAACCAATTCGGATCATAATCCGGTAATTTGGACATTAAAAGAAAAAACGAAGCAATTCCATTGGAGAATTAACGAGGATTTATTGGACAAGACAAAGTTAGTTGAGACATTACGTAAGGAAACTCAACTTTTTTTTCAAATATACTTAAACCAAAATGTTAAAATACAGACAGTCTGGGATGCCTATAAGTTGGTGATGAGAGGAGTATTGATATCAATGAATGTGGCTGACAAGAAGCAGAAGATGAAGCAACAAAAGGAGTTGCAGGAAAAATTCAGCAAAAAGAAAAGGAATTGAAGAGAAGACCAGGAAAAAAGAAACTTATTAAAGAAATTCAAATTTTACAAGGCCACCTGAACGTGTTACTTAATAGAGAACTCTACTGGAACTTAAAGAAATTGCAACAAAAATCTTTTGAAGGAGCAAATAAACCAGGAAAATTTTTGGTGTGGCAATTGAAAAACCGAAGGGAGAGAAGGATAATAAGTAAAATAATTGAGGACGGTAAAGAAATTGTTGACATGAATGGCCTAAAAAGAGTCTTCTTCAAGTATTATGTGAAATTATTCCAAAAAAAGATTGATCCAGAGAAAATTAAAAAATATTTGGATAAAGTAGATTTACCTAAGATCGACTTAAAAACTAAGGAAATGTTGAATGGTCCAATCCAGAAAGAAGAAATATACAATGCAATAGAGGATGCCAAGTTGGGTAAAGCTCCAGGTCCAGATGAATTTACCGCAAAATTTTATAAAAAAATTAAAAGAGGAGTTGACCCGATTTTGGAACTTTTAGTAAATGAAATTCAGTTGACGAAGGTAATACCAGAGTCTTGGAAAGAAGCTAATATATCACTCATACCAAAGGAAGGACAAGACTTAGATGTTAAGAAGAAGAAGAAGAAGAAGAAGAAAGAGATTGGATTTATACCCCGCCCTTCACTGCCCAAAGGCATCTCAGAGCGGCTTACAAACTCCTTTCCCTTCCCCTCCCCACAACAGACACCCTGTGAGGTAGGTGGGGCTGAGAGAACTTCTGACAGAAACTGTCCTTGAGAGAACAGCTGTGCCAGAGCTTGTGACTGACCCAAGGTCACATCAGCAGGTGCAAGTGGAGGCGTGGGGAATCAAACCCGGTTCTTCCAGATAAGAGTCCGCACACTTAACCACTGCACCAAACTGGCTCTCTTAATAATGATTACAAATTGTTTGCGAAAGTAATTTTGGAAAGATTGAAGAATTATCTGAAAGACGTCATAACGGAGGAACAAGCCGGTTTTTACCAAATAGACAAATCAGGGACAATTTAAGGATGGTGATCGATGCTATTGAATATTATGATAAACATCCAGAAAAAGAGGTTGCTTTTCTATTCGTAGATGCTGAAAAAGCCTTTGACAACTTAAACTGGGAGTTTATGTTTCAAGTGATTGAAAGAATGGACATTGGTCAACCCTTTTCTAATATGATTAGGGTGATATATTTTGAACAGAAAGCATCACTGAATATAAACAAAGAGATGACAGATTATTTTAAAGTACAAAAAGGGACTAGACAAGGGTATCCGTTATCCCCTTTAGTATTTATATGGATTTTGGAAGTGATGCTGGGGAAAATAAGAGAAGATAGACATAAAAGGACTCACAATTGGAGGTTTTATGTATAAGTATAGGGCTTTTGCAGATGATGTAATGTTTGTGATTGAAGATCTAGTAATTAATGTACCGCTATTGATGGAAAAGATTAAAGAATTTAGAGACTTGGCTGGATTTTACATGAATAAGAATAAAACAAAGATGCTTTGTAAAAATATGAGAAAAGAAAATCAACTGGAATTGCAAGAAAAAGTTCAATGTGAAGTGGTGAAAAAACTAGATACTTGGGAATTGAGATCACAATGAAAAATATAGACTTGTTTAAGAATAATTATGAGAAAACCTGGTGTAAAATCCAACAGGATATAAAGAAGTGGAACACTTTGAACTTGTCAATTTTGGGGAGAATTTCGGTAGTTAAAATGAATATTTTACCCCACTTGTTGTTTTTATTCCAAACAATTCCGATTGTAAAAGACTGCAAAGTGTTGAACTTATGGCAGAAAGAGATTTCAAAGTTTGTATGGTCTGGAAAGAAACCTAGGATTAAAATGAAGATTTTATGTGATGCAAAAGAAAGGGGAGGTTTACAACTCCCCAATTTTAGACTGTATCATGACGCTGTGTGTTTGGCTTGGCTTGAACAATGGATTAATTTGGACAATAGAAAAATGTTGGCGTTGGAAGGGCATGAACGTAAATTTGGATGGCACGCCTATTTATGGTATGAAAGCGGATAACCTTTTCAAACACCACTTTATAAGAAGATCACTGTTTATGACTTGGATGAGATATAAGAGATTTTTTTTGACACAAGACCTTTATGGATAGTACCGGCAGAAGTAATTAAACCACTTTCAAGGCACAAAGGAGAAGATTGGTTACCTTATAGAGACATTTTAAAGGTTGAGGGGAGTAGTTTCACGATGAGAGCTAGAGAGGAATTGGAATTTGAATATGACTGGTTAAACTATAGGCAGATTTATGACTTATTTAAGACTGATAAAATGAGGTATGGTTTCAGGAAAGAAAATAATGAAATTGAAATGGTATGGGCAGAAAAAGGTAAAAAAATGATTTCAAGATTTTGTTAAAATGGTACACAGAGGATGAGACTGTAAAAGAGCAAACGGTGAAATGGGCTATAAATATAAATAGAGAAACAGATATGTCATCATGGGAGTGTTTGTGGAAAAAATCGATTAAAATTTCAACATGTGTTAATGTGAAAGAAAATTGTTATAAAATGATGTATAGATGGTATATGACACCAAAAAAAATTGCTAATATGAATGAGAACATGCCTAACAAATGTTGGAAGTGTAAGAAAAAAGAGGGCTCATTTTACCATATGTGGTAGACATGTGAAAAAGCGGTTGCTTTTTGGACTGAGGTTCATAACGAAATTCAGAAGATCCTGAAACGTACTTTGAAAAAAGAGCCAGAAATGTTACTTTTAGGGCTTAAAATAGAAGAAATTAATGTGACAAAGAGAACATTGTTATGGTATTTAATTACAATGGCAAGGATGACTTATGCTCAATTTTGGAAACAGGAGAAGACACCAGATAAATGGGAATGGATAAAGAAGATGATTTTTATGGTAGAAATGGACAAACTGACAAAAAAAAACTTAATGGAAAAGAAGATGAAGAATTTTTAGCAGATTGGAAAGACTTTAAAGTTTACCTAGGACTGAATTGGGATGTTAAAAATAGATTACTTTGCTTTGATGATTATTAAGACAGTGTTTTTCAACCTTTTTGTGCAAAGGCACACTTTTTTCATGAAAAAAATCACGAGGCACACCACCATTAGAAAATGTTAAAAAAAATTAACTCTGTGCCTATATTGACTATATATAAAGTAATTATCTTGAATAGGAATCAAATAAACACAAAGAAATTATTTTATAATTACTTTATTATGAAATAATAATACTTTATTTTATAATTGTTCATATGTTACGGATGAAATTGGAATTTTTCCCACGGCACACCAGACAATATTTCACGGCACACTAGTGTGCCATGGCACAGTGGTTGAAAAACACTGTATTAAGAATAGAAGTAGTATATGGATTGTATTCAAAATGTTACCTAAGAAGGAGAAATAGAAAAGGAAAATGTTTAAAATGAAGATTTGATTATTGAGTAAGAATTGAATGTAAGAGAATATTGACTGAAATATTAATGGGGGTGGAGCATTGCTGGGACCCGGGGAAGGGGAGGGAAGAAAACTGCAGAAAAGGATATATTAAGAATTGGTTATTAACTATGGAACATGCTATTATATCCTGTTAATAAACTTTTTTTTTTTTTTTTAAAAGAAATTTGCTGACAGGCTGAGAAAAATCTACAGAGTTGCATTTCCTCTGTCCGTCTCCTAGTGCAGGCCATCCAGTGGTGCCACCAAGGCTGCTTCAATCCCATAACCAGGCCTAAAGCCAGATTGGAAAGGCTCTAAACAACTCACTTAAACCAGAAAAGCTTGAAGCCACCACCCTTTCTATCACCTTGCTCAAGAATGGAACATTTGAGACTGATCAATAGTTATTGAGATGACATAATGCCATAACTCTGATTCAGCTCATGGGCCAGTGTGACCATTCATCTATCAGTAGGGTATGGCCATAGTTATACATGCTTTGATAATTTCTACATTGGAATATTGTGATGCACTCTATATTAGACTGCATTTTGAGAATACTGATGGGCATTAACCAGCTCAAGAACTAAAGTTTGTGATGAATTTTGGCTGGTTTGCAAACTGAGATTTGTGGCAGGTCAACCAGCATGAACATTCCACAAACTTCCATGTAGTTCATGGCAGTTCGTGAATAGATACATTGAATAGATACATTTCCAGACAGACTGTCTCTACTCAAACAAAATATTTACCAAACTTCAAAGCAATGGGGGGGGGGGACAGAATTCTCCAGCCTTGGAAACACCAATATTTATTTATTTGATTCAATGTATTTATTTATTTGGTTCAATAGGGGCCCTCCAAAGCTTAGCAGGCACTGCTTGCTGCCAATAACGGAGTTCCCATTCTGCTCTATGGGATGCTATATATACCCTCAGCTGAGATTCTCTCCTCTAATGGGTATTGGCAGTTACACAAAGAGGTGGGGAACTTGTTAAAACCAGAGCATATTCATCATTTATTCTTGATTGTGAACAGCTCTCCCCTGGTGGGGTTTGGGTGTTAGGTGGACTCAGGACTCTGAGCCACCCTCTGTCTCTGCTCCCATCAGGCAGAGGGGCTTCACTATTGGGTGCCTCAGCTGAGGAGCCACATTTATACCCTCCCTCCTGATTATGAACGCATGTCCCCTAATGGTGTTTGGATGTTAGATGGACTCAGGGCTCTGAGCCACCCTAGCTCTCTGTTCATGCTGGATACCTCTGCTGTTAGGCTACGCTTCTCTGGACCTCAGAGAATAAGACTCAGGCCTCCTATTGTCCCCCTGAGTGTCCTCCCATTCCTTTTTCTCTCTGGGTGATCCTGTGGGTTGTGCCCTTGGCACCTGAGCACATGGCACAAAACATGGCTGCTATGATCAGCCCCGTAGCTAGGGATTTTTTTGTGGAGGGGGCCTTGGGGGAGCCCACCAGCTAATTACATCAAAGGCTCCATGGCAAGGGGGGTCTGCTTGGCATGCACCCACACAGCCCCCAATAGAGCCTTCCTCTGAGGCGAGTCAGAATCCCAATGTTAATAGACACTAAAAGGTCTAGGAAAGCTGCCGTGTTTTTTTTTTTTTTTAAGGAGAGTGAGGATCAAGCTTCCTCCCTCACTCCTTCCCAGAGCCAATGATCTTTTCTGAAGCCTGGCACAGAAAATCCAACAGGAGGAGCTAACTGCTGCAATCTGACCAATGTGTGTGTGACTCAGTCAATCACTGGTTGCTGCTGGGTCCTAAAGAGACTCAGCTCATCACAGATGAGCTCAAACAGGGAGATGCCAGCTCAGATCGATCAGGGGGTGAGGGGGCCGGAGGGAGGGGGAGCTGAGGATTGGGGGAGGGACCCACAAAACAGTGGGGGGCAGGCCCCATGGGCCCCATGTTAGCTACAGGCCTGGCTATGATACAGAGTAACCTGAGGGAGTGGGTGAGTGGCAGCAACATTGTCCATGACTACATGGTCACAGATGCTGGCAAGTGGTGAAGGATGTTCTTGAGGCTGGGGAGCACTGTCAAGGCCACCTGGGATGCTGTGACCCTCAAGATGCGGTCCCTGCTTGAGATCTGCTGGCACAGCTTCAAGTCTGCCCATCTGCTGTGCAAGAGGCAGGGGGAGGGACATGAACCTGAACAGCAGCTAATCCTGGACTAGGGATAGGCGTGAACAGGGAAAATGTGGTTTGGTTCCTTGTTTGTGACATGCTTTGTTTGCGAACCATGGACCACCATGAATTTTTAGTCACCTCACAAACTGAACAGCCCCTCTCCCCAGGGAATCTCTGGCTGACTCTCCTCTACCTGCCCTCCAAGTTTGTTGAGAATTGAATTTACCGAGTCCAAGTTACAGCTCTCCAAAGAAAGTGCTTTCTGGGGAAATGACCACACAGGCTCAGGGTGGCTTGCATTAAAAGGATTAAAAATATATTAAAACACAAATGGGTATTAATACAATACAGCCTCATACACTCCTGAACCTCCTGAACCTGCACCTGTCAAAATGACAAAGGTTTAGGAGTATATAGAATGGATTCTGTGCAAGCTAAAGATATCAAAGTTACAGGGGACCTCCCCCAGATGCTCTTCTACTTGCACTCCATGTTGTTGCTTTAAAGTTCTGTAAACATTTTGATTGAGTGCTCGCTTCGGCAGCACATATACTAAAATTGGAACGATACAGAGAAGATTAACATTTTGATTGAGCAGAGACAGTCTGTCTGGGAGTGTCTTCACCCACAAAACAGCACAAACCTTCATGTACATCTTGAAAGTTTGTGGAAGTTTGTGTCAGGTGACCTGCCACAAACTTGACTTTGTGAAACATGAAATTGCCAACATTCATCACTAACTTTAGTTCATGAGCCAGTTCATGCCCATACCTATCCTCAACTTAGCCATCCACTGGAACTCCACCTACTCCATGATTTCATATTTTGTGAGCCAGTTCATAGAGCAGAAGAGCTCAGGGCAGGATGTTATCTCCTCATGTTATCTCTTCTATGACTGGTTGACCTCTCTGCAAAGGGGAGTACAAGATGGCTTGTATCTGTGACACCTGAATAAAAGACAGCTTTGCTCTCTGGAATACAGAGCTCTTACAATGGAAGTGTGAGCTCTGCAAAGACTGTGGAGGCTGCAGGCCAACAGACGTGGCCAGAGGGAACAGCATGTGGAAGAGGCTGGGGAGGAGGAGGCGCAGCCAAGCACCACTGCCTCAAAGAGCCCAACTAGGGAGAAGCCTCACTACTGTTTGTCAGTGTTGAATTGGGAGGTCAACAGCAGCAGGGATTCCAGGCATGCAATGGCGGAGGATTCAGCAGAGGTGATGGTAAGGTAGTAACTCACTGAGTCCCCAGATCCTGTCCATGCCATTCTCCTAGAGTACTGGTCATGCAAGGCTGTCTTCTGGCCCAACCTCTTTTGCATGGCCATGAGTCGCCTTTCCTGCCCTCCCACCAATGTCTAGAATGAGTGGGTGTTCTCCCACCTGGGATGCATTCTCAGCCCCCACTGCTCCCATGTGGACCCAGCCAGGGTGGATGAGTTGGCCTTCCTCAAGGTCGACCTCCTCTTGCTGGGCTCTGAACCTCACAGGGAATATCCAGGCCTCCTATTGTCCCCCTGAGTGTCCTCCCATTCCTTCTCCTCTCTGGGTGACCATTGGTGTTTGAGTGGAAAGTTTGTTGCCTCTGCTGGGTGGGGGTGGCCTGGCCAAGCAGAAAGGATTAGCTCCTGGGTAACTCCTAGGTAACTTGGCTGAGGACCCTCCTGATTGTGAACACTTTTCCCTTGGCGGGGTGAGGGTGTTAGGTGGACTCAGGGCTCTGAGCCATTCTGTCTGTTCACACCACATTTTGTACCTTCTCACCCCTCCTGACTGTGAACACCTCTGTGTGCCATGAGGGTGAAAATGGGTGCAAAGGGTGCTTGTCATTGGGGGAAGACACACCCACCAAACCTTTTCTCACTGAAATTCCCCCATTGAGAAAACCCCTTGATGCCTTCCTTTACTTTTACCCCCAAAGATAATCTCCCTCACCCAACACCGACTTCATGAAACAACATCTACTTCATAATACAACGCCTACCTCATAGAACAACATCCACCTCAGCATACATCTACCTCAACAAATATCTTCCTGTACAAGCAAACCCCTCTTTGACTACTCCTTTCCATTGCATTTGTAGGATTCACAACAGGTGATCTCTTATATGTACAATGTGTTTTGCAAATGGTGAATAACCATAAATTTCACCCAGGGGTGGGCTGTGACCAGAGGATCTATGTGTTTTGGGCCTGAGGGGGCCTGGAAGTGTTGTGGGCACACCTTGCTGGATTCCAGTGCTTTCCAGGGGTCTTTGCTAAGCTGCTATGGGGTTACTTTGTGGAACCCCTGTTAGAGCTCTGGGGATGTCTGCCTCTTCTGTCATTCAGAACCTGTCTTTGGAGACTTGAGAAGGGCCCTGACAGTTTGACATGTGTTTTTCCATTCCTTTGGTGTATGGAAGAATACACCCCAGTTGATGGGTGTGTTCTGGACTTGTGTGTTTCAGCTGCGGGGGCTGTGAGAGTTGTGGGCATGCTTCCCTTTCTTGTGTTGTGTGACTAGGGTGCCTGCCAAGCTGCTGTGGGGTTACTTTGGGAAGCCCCTGTTGAAAGTCTGGGGATCACTTCCTATTCTCTCCAGAACCTGCCTTTGGAGACTTGGGGGGGGGCTGCGAGCATAAGGGGGTGCTTGCCTTGCTTCAGAAGTCTGGCTGGGGGTGAGGTCTGCCCAGGTGAAGTTTGATGTCATTGGCTTGTTCCTGAGCAATTCCATAGACTCCTGTAACTACAGCTGTCTTTTCCAGAAGCAGTACTGGGGAGACCTTTTTGGGGGTCTGTAACTGCAACCCCAGAAATATAATCTGCCCCCAATTTGGAGAGATTGTAGAGAAGTGTGCATCAGGGTGAGGTTCTCTCTGTGTTTGGTGTGTGTAGCTTGCAGGGAGTCCATTCTATGCACTTTTGAACCTGTGCCAGATATTTTTCTCAAAACACTTTCCTGGGGGCATCTTCTTTTTTGGGGGGAGCATAACTCGGACTCCCAAAGTCCAATCTGTGCATAACTTGGAGGGCATATAGAGGAGAGTCAGCCAGAGATTCCCTGCTAGCTTGCACAGTTCTATGCACTCCATTCTATACACTCCTGAACCTGTGCATGTCATTTCCCCAGAAAGCACTTTCCTGGGGGCACCTTCTTTAGGGGGCCATACCTCAGACCCCATTAATGCAATCACTAAACTTAGAAGGCAGGTAGAAGAGAGTGAGATAGAGATCTCCTGTGAGCTTGATGTCTCTAGCATGCTGGGAGGCCATTCTGCTGTGTCATGAACCTCACAAACCAAAGAGGTTCATTTAGCACCTAAAAGTTTGTGGTGGTTCGTGGCTCATGAACTGGGCACTATGAACCATGAACTGTGACAAACCACATTTTCCTAGTTTGTGCCCATCCCTATTGTAAAATGTATGGAGGTATCAGTTAGTTTGGAATGCAGCACCTAGACCTGTATGTGCCACCACATTAGGGAGTGAGATGAACAGTTATCAGAGAAAGGAGCTTTTCTGAAGAAGCTCCTTGCACCTAAGCATCTTAGTTTTAGGTCCTGGATCAAATAACTGATTTACTTTATGCTTCTTGGGTGGGTTTTTTTTGGGGGGGAGGATCTACATTTATTTTTCTTTCTCCCCTTTCAATAATGTTTTCTCTACATTTTACTGGTTTTATGCTTACTGGTGCAGTTTGAAATGGTTTTTATTGACTTTATATAAATATTTTACAGTACTGTTCACAACTACCCCAGGAGCCAGACAGCTGAGGGGCAGCATATAAATCTCTTAAATAAATGCATATATACATATTCTATCCAGCAGGCAGTAAGGCAACAACAGCAAACCATTTCACTCTTTCTAGTTTAATTTCAAGGATTTCTTTCTTTTTTTCCCTGCCACTTCTCTTAGCATTGTCTCCTTGTGTCTCCAGATGACTCTTTTTCTTTTGCATGCTCCCTGCCTCTAGGTTAGCTTTGCTCTTCAACAGATAACAGGTTACTGATTTTAAAGAGAGGAGCACTGTCAGACTTGTGGCTATCTGAAATCCAGTTTATCTACACATTTTCAGGCTGAGAAGGAATAATAGGGATACAGCTGCAAGCTCAAGCAGTCCCTTGGCAAAAATCACTGCATGCAGGTCTACTCTCCAGAGCACAGAAGACATCCTCTTTCCCAGCCTCTCTTTTTAGCATCTGAAATAACCAGTTCAATACTCACATTTCCCCAGGCTTATAATTTTAAAGTCTGTGTATTCACATTAAAGATTGGTTTGGGTAGCTCAAATACTACTGCCACTACTACTGTTACTGCTGCAGCTACTACTACTAATTGTTGTTCTTGTTGTTGTTGTTCTTGTTGCTGTTATTCCTTTCTTAAACCAAATTGGACAATTTCACGTTAACCAACCAACCAGGAAAAAAAATCTTGCCTGGATTCTTTTATTTAAGAGAACATAAGAACATAAGAACATAAGAGAAGCCAATGTTGAATCAGGCCAATGGCCCATCTAGTCCAACACTCTGTCACACAGTGGCCAAAATATACCAGGTGCCATCAGGAGGTCCAGCAGTGGGGCCAGGGCACCAGAAGCCCTCCCACTGCTGCCCCCTCCAGCACCAAGAATAGAGTGCATCACCTGCCCCAGACTGAGAGTTCTCATCTATACCCTGTGGCTAATAGCTACTGGTGGACTTCTGCTCCATATGTTTATCTAATTTCCTTTTGAAACTGTCCATGCTTGCAGCTGCCACGACCTCCTGTGGCAGTGAATTCCATATGTTAATCACTCTTTGGGTGAAGAAGTATTTCCTTTTATCTGTTCTAACCCGACTGCTCAGCAATTTCATAGAGTGCCCACGAGTTCTTGTATTGTGAGAAAGGGAGAAAAGTACTTCTTTCTCAACCTGCTCAATCCCATTCATAATCTTATAAACCTCGATCATGTCACCCCTCAGCCGTCGTTTCTCCAAGCTAAAGAGCCCCAAGCATTTTAACCTTTCTTCATAGGGAAGGTGTTCCAACCCTTTTATCATTCTAGTTGCCCTTCTCTGCACTTTTTCCAATGCTATAATATCCTTTTTGAGATGTGGTGACCAGAACTGTACACAGTATTCCAAATGAGGTCGCACCAATGATTTATACAGGGGCATGATGATACTGGCTGATTTGTTATCAATTCCCTTCCTAATAATCCCCAGCATAGCGTTGGCCTTCTTTATTGCAGCTACACATTGTGTAGACATTTTCAGCGAGTTATCCACGACGACTCCAAGATCTCTCTCTTGGTCAGTCTCTGCCAGATCAGACCCCATCAGCGTGTATTTATATTTAGGATTTTTGGCTCCAATGTGCATCACTTTGCACTTGGCCACATTGAACCCCATTTGCCATGTTGACGCCCACTCACCCATCCTCAACAGATCCCTTTGGAGTGCCTCACAATCCTCTCTGGTTTTCACCACCCTGAACAACTTCGTGTCATCTGCAAATTTAGCCACATCACTGCTTACTCCCAATTCCAAATCGTTAATAAACAAGTTAAAAAGCATCGGACCGAGTACTGATCCCTGTGGTACCCCACTGCTTACCACCCTCCACTGAGAAAGTTTCCCATTTATACTCACTCTCTGTTTCCTATTTATAAGCCAGTTTTTGATCCACAAGAGGACTTGTCCTTTTATCCCATGACTATTGAGCTTACTTAGGAGCCTTTGATGAGGAACTGTATCAAAAGCTTTCCGGAAGTCAAGGTAAATAATATCTATTGGGTCCCCCTTGTCCACATGTTTGTTCACTCCTCAAAAAACACTAACAGGTTAGTGAGACAAGATCTTCCCTTACAGAACCCATGCTGAGTCTGCCTCAATAGTTTTTGTTCATCAATGTGCCTACTAATTCTTTCCTTAATAACAGTTTCCACCAATTTACCCGGTATCGATGTCAGACTGACTGGCCTGTAATTTCCTGGATCTCCCCTGGAGCCCTTTTTAAAGATGGGAGTGACATTAGCTACCTTCCAGTCCTCAGGAATGGAGGCAGATTTTAAAGAAAGATTACATATTTTTGTCAGGAGATCCACAAGTTCACATTTGAGTTCTTTCAGAACTCTCGGATGAATGCCATCCGGGCCTGGTGATTTATTAGTTTTTAAATTGTCCATCAGTCGGAGGACTTCCTCTCTTGTCACCGCAATCTGATTCAGGTCTTTCAAACCCCCTCCCGAAATCGGTGCTTCTGGAGTGGGCAAACACTTCTCCTCTTCCACAGTGAAGACAGAGGCAAAAAATGCATTCAGCTTCTCAGCCATTTCCCTATCATCCTTCACTACTCCTTTTACCCCTTGGTCATCCAAGGGCCCCACTGCCTCCCTGGCTGGCTTCCTACTTCTAATGTATTTGAAGAAAGTTTTATTGTTGGTCTTTATGTTTTTTGCGATATGCTCCTCATATTCCCTTTTTGCTTGCCTGATCACAGACTTGCATTTTATTTGCCATAGTCTGTGTTCCCTTTTATCAACCTCACTAAGACTAGCTTTCCACTGCTTAAAGGAATCCTTCTTACCTTTTACAGCTTCCATTACTTTATTTGTTAACCATGCAGGCTTTTTTCTATACCTATTTGTACCTTTCCTAACCTGCGGTATATATTTTTTCTGAGCTTCTAGGATTGTCTTTTTAAATAGTCTCCAAGCTTCCCCAATGGTTTTGACCTTCTCCACTCTTCCTTTCAATTTCTTCCTCACATGTCCCCTCATACTAGAGAAGTTACCCCTTTTAAAGTTAAAAGTGGTTGCGTCAGTCTTTTTGGGCAACTCCCTATCTGTACAAATGTTAAACTCAATGACATTATGGTCACTGTTTCCAAGTGGTGCAATCACTTTTACATCTCTCACCAGGTCTTGGGTGTTACTTAGGACCAAATCCAGGATCGCCTCTCCCCTGGTAGGATCTGTGACCATCTGTTCCACAGCACAGTCACTGAGAGTGTCTAAGAACGCAATCTCTTTTTCCCGACTAGAACTCATATTGACCCAATCAATGTGTGGGGTAGTTAAAGTCGCCTATTACAACACAGTTATTTCATCTAGCCGCTATCTTTAATTCATTCATCATTTTATAATCCTCCTCTATCTTTTGATCTGGTGGGCGATAACAAACTCCCACTGTTAAGCCTCCTTTTGGACCCACTATTTCAACCCATAGCATTTCCAGAAGGGAATCCAATTCTCTTACCCTCTCAATCTTACTGGACGGTATACCCTCTCTGACATACAGAGCCACCCCACCTCCAACCCTTTCCCCCCTATCCTTCCGATATAATTTATAACCAGGAATCACCGTATCCCACTGATTTTCCTCATCCCATTTACTTTTGAAGCAAGTGGGAAAAGACAGAGGTTGTCTTTTCCCCACTCAGACATTCTGGAAAATATTCACACCAAATGAATTAACAACTTTGGTGCTGGGCCAGAAGCCATTATGGAGCATCTCCCTCCCCACACACATATCTGCCAAAACCTACTAGGATCTGCCAGAAATTGATGGACTTCACTTTCACACACACCTATCCCCCACACTTCTGGGTTCCAGAAGTTTTTTTGTTTGAACCTTATTTAATTTGAGTTCTGCTGGGAAGATGGAGCTCATTGGTGAGGACAATCTCTAGCCACATTAAACCACTGAATACATACCTATGTAATAGCAGCACTCCCTAACCCACCTCCCAAGCATGGCAGATTTTTCTACACTCCCTTAGAGAGATAGAAGGTGAGATGGGAAAAGAAAGAGCAGACTCATGCTGCCCATTCAGTCACCCAGGGATGGCACTTATACCTCCTTCACAGGCTGTTCTTGGGCATAGTCCCAACGTTCCCACCCTGTTGATACAATGATAGCATGGGTCTAATCAACTGCTGAAATGAGTTGAGTAAGATTAGTGGCGGGAAGTTACTCCAAGTCCCTGGCCCCGGTCCCACTAGGGGAAAAGGTGCGGTTGAACTGCGGCTTTTTAGAGCCGCAGCAATAGAGAGACATGGCGGCAGGATCAGACAGATCCCCCCAGCCACCAAACAGTTGCTCCCCAGCATGATCAGATGCCAGGGGGGGAAGCCACAGATTGGTGCACGAAGCGAGCTCGCTGCATATGCATGCGCATGTGCAGTTCTCTAGGACCTTGGAATGCTGCATGGAGACAGCGCGTCGGGCAATCAGATGTGGGCCAGTGCTGCGGATCAACTGTTTGGTAGTACCTTTGTGCTGCTACCTTTTTGCGGCGGGTTTCCAGCTGGAAGGGGCAGATCGGGGACGAGTGCACACCACTTTCCAGATGTTGTGGTATGATTGCGCCCACTTGATGCACCCCCGATCCCTCCCTCCTGTGGGGCAAATCCTCTTGTGTGACCAGGGCCCCTGTTTGACTGTTGGACGGGAACTTTTGTGCTGAGGTATCTGATGGATGACTGAACTGGTGTTGTAAAGTCACAGTAGTCAGATAGGTTCAGTGCAAGCCAGAGAGACGAGGAGATGCAGGGAACAATTTGTATCAGAGTGGTGAAAGGAGGTTTACATAAACCAACTTCTTTATGGTTGTTTGGCTGAAAGGGTGTGGGGCCAGAGAGCAATTCTTCAGCTCTGAAAGCCTCATTCCAGACTTCTGGTGATGGATGTCATTTTGAGCAAATTTGCAAGAAAGGGCAGGAAGGGCATTGGTGAAAGCACTCCATTTTTTTTTCAATTTAGTGGCACAAGACAAAAAAAGCTCTCCAGAGCTCCTGCCTGAGGATTCTTCCCCCATACAAATTGCAACCCTGTGCAAAGTGTGGTGGAGTTGCAGTCAACTTTGCACAGGCACACACACACACATTGCCAACTATCATAGCTTGCAGTGCCAGTGTCAGGAGGTTCTACTGTGCATACTGTGCATTATTATGCATGTCCCCCATATTATGAGATTGTGTGACTCTTCTCCAATTTTCACAGTGGCTGATAACACTGCAGAGAATCCCTTAGTGCTCTGCAGTATGGGAAATGGGGCTTCACAGCTGCTTGTCAGTTTCAGAAAAAGTCTGGTCAGTTTCAACATCAGGTTTCCCCCTTTCATTCAACAAACTAAGGCTAAAATGTATGCATAAAAACTGAACCACGAGGATTTACATGGAAAGTGCTTGCTGGACACTACTGTGCAGCTGCGATAGAGCAATTGCATAATTAAAAAAAATTAAAAACCCACATGTCACAAGTGATGTTCCACCCTGATTTAGAAAAGTGTTTTTTTATTGTAGCTGCAGAATAAATACACTGGAGGAAAAAGCATGATATGTAAGACTGGCACAGAATCTGAAGTCAAGATTAAAGGCTTACTGCTCTTAAAATCTGCAGTAAAATGTGTGCGCATAACGGGCCAATAAGAACTCACCAGCTTTAGCATAAGGGAAAAAGGCTTTATTCTTTGATTTTCTTTCTGCCAACAATTAGTTAGCAGGTTTTGCTGTGTATTACACAGATTGCTGGGGTTTGTAGACTGAATTCTATAGCTTCAGCTGATAGAATGTTGGACCTTTTAAGTATCATCAAGGGATGGTGGCAAAGATAACAGAAAGGGAGGCAGTTTCTTGTAATGGAAAGCTCTGTTTGGAGGGAGGAGAGTAATTTCACTAATGAATGTCAACCCTGAAACTTCAGGACAGGGAACAGCCAAAGAAGGGCCATAGCTCTGTGCACATGCAGAAGCCTCTCAGTTTAGCTTTCAGTTTACAAAGTGAAGCAGGACTAGGGTTGCCACCTCTTGGTTGGGAAATACCTGGAAATTTGGGAGTGGAACCTTCAGATGATGCAGTTGGGGAGGGGAGGGACCTCAGTGGGGTATAGTGCCATACAGTCCTCCCCCCAAAGCAGCCATTTTCTCCAGTGGAACTGATTTTTGTAGAATGGTGATCTGGGAGATCTCTGGGCCCCACCTGGAGGCTGGCAATGCTAGTAGGACTCAGAGAGCCATGGCTATTTGGGTGAATAGTAGGATAAATGGAATAATGGTCTGACTTCACTTGAGCAGGTGTGTGAAGATATCTGAATGACAAGACAACTTGTTAATGTCAAAATGAAAACCCAGCTCATGTCATCATCCTGAGCTATGTATTATGTGGGAGAGGAGAGAGAGAGATGGGAGAGGCTAGGCATAGTGATGTGGGCCTCAGTGAGTACTAATAGAGGAAAACCATGCCACAGGTGCATATGAACCTAACTGAGAAAGGCCTGTCTGTCTTCTTTTCTTATATATACAGTTTTAAAGAATTGGAGGCAATCTTAAGATTTTGGCTAGGAGAGGAGCCAAGTGCTCAAAAAGAACAGCTTTCAGAGTCAAGAACATTTTGTGTGTTGAATTGTATTACTCTTTCAGCTGGCAGGTTTTTATACAGAAAAGGGTATCAGGACAGAGAGGTTTTGTTCCAATGTCATTGAATGAAGTCAAAGAAGTTTGCATCGTAAGTTTGTAACTCTGCAGCCAGTTATGCAAAGCCAAGCAAGGCTGTGGAGGACAGCCTGCTCCATTGAAGTTCCATTAAGCAAAAGAAGAAATTTTTAAAAAGGCATATCTGAGTGGCTGCAGTGATAGCAGACTTAATGTTGTTTGCTTTCTCCATTTATTGTTAAAGAGACTGACTAAATATCCTCTGTTCGATTAACAACAACATTCTCAATCTCTCTCCAGTCTAAAATGACCTTTGTAAACTACACCAGTGGTCTGAATTCTAATTACTCTGGAATTGATTTTTCCCCCCTCATGAGCACAAACAGGAGAATATATACTTTAAATATAATAATTACTTATTGCCCCTAAACCTCCCGGAATAGAGACATGAGACACAGTCTTTGGGTTGAAAAAAGAGTCACAACTGCATTCATTACATGTCTGATCTGCCACTTCACTATATTAAGAAGATCTTCACTACCTCAGTCCTGGTCTAGACACAAAGCAGAATGAGACAGTAGACCTGTGAGGTGGTAGAATTGATTGTGCCACTTAGATTGCAGAGTAAGGATGCCATGTTTGAATTAAAGGCAAATATTAGCAAAATAAGCCTTATTGATTTGCAGAGAGGTGTTAACTTTGTTCACTAAAGCATTAAAGGGGGAAACATTTTCAAAGCTTTAGGCTTCCCATCCCAGTCTATCTCTCTTTACATCTCATGTCAATTTCATTCCATGCTGATGATACCCTCTGTAAAGTACTGGGTTTTGGGCCTCATGACTCGGACGACGACATAAGAGAAGACGCGTTTATTCGTACTTCACACAAGACAAGAACAACCAGTAATGGCCGGAGGCCAACTATATACAGTTAGGGGGGACGGCCCCATATTCCTATTGGCGGGTTTGAATCGCCCGCCAATGCTGTCATTGGTTCTCTACTGGCGAGCTCAGGAACCTAGTCCCTATTGTTCTCAGAGAGCGAAGCTTGGCTGTATTTCGCCAGCTCTGCCTTCTGATCCCAGGACACAACACCCCTCCCCCCATAGTTTGTCTCCTATCAGGTGACGTAGTCTTTTAAGTAGGCCGGTGGCTTCTGTTCCCTTAGTGATCGTCGGGGGGCCGGTACCGGACTGGTGGGGCCCCCATTGGGTGGTCCTCCCGCACCAGGAGCTTGGATCTCCGGTAGTGACTGTGGTGGTGACGGCGGCGGCTGCAACGGCGGCAGCGGCGGCGGTTCAGCTGTCTCTGGGACCCCCTCCAGACACCGTGGTCTTTCAGGTGCTGGCTCCGCTGGCGGTGCCTGCAGCCGATCGGATGCTGGGGCGGCCGCGGCGTTTCCCGGTAACGGGGCCTGGTTCCCTGTGTCGGGGTCTTGCCGCCTCCGGAGCTGGTCCACGTGTTTACGGAGGACCCTGTCCCCGTCTGCTAGGACCTCGTATGACACTGGCCCGGTGGGTTTTAGTATGCGCCCGGCCAACCACTGAGGCCCCGCCCCGTAATTCCGGAAGTAGACAGGTTCCCCCGGGAGGAAGCTTCAGGGCGCCTCCCGGGTTTCGACCAGCTTTCTCTCTGGGGCTCGGTCCGGGTGGAGCCTGTCTAACAGAGTCGTGGGGCGGCGGCCCATCAATAGTTCTGCGGGGCAATGCCCGGAGATGGGGTTTGGGGTGGTGCGTTGTGTTAGGAGGAAGCGGGCCAGCCGGAACTCCCAATCCCCCTCCGTAATGCGGCTCAGGGCTTCTTTGGCAGTGCGTACCGTCCTCTCCGCCTGTCCATTTGTTGCCGGGTGGAAGGGCGCGGATCGTATGTGCCTGATTAGGTTCCTTGCGAGGAACGCTTGAAACTCAGCAGATGTGAACGCTGCCCCGTTGTCCGACACGATTGTGTCTGGCAACCCGTGCGTCGCGAATATTTTCCGCAGGGCCCTTATTGCCGCTTTAGCCGAGGTGGTAGACACTGGGCTTATTTCTACACACTTCGAGTAGGAGTCTACCGTCACCATGAACTGGAGCCCCTGAAACGGCCCGGCAAAATCTACGTGTAGGCGGGACCACAGCTTGTGGGTAGACTCCCAGCTTTGGGTAGGCGCTCTCGGGGGATTGGGGCGGACTTCCTGGCACCGTGTGCACCCCCTGACCCAGGTTTCGATTTCTGCGTCTATCCCTGGCCACCACACGTAGCTCCTTGCCAGAGCTTTCATTCGTACAATTCCCGGGTGGGCCTCGTGCAGCGTCTCTAGAACTCCTTGTCTCATGGGCCCCGGGATGACCACCCTGTCCCCCCACAGTAAGCACCCTTTCAATGCGGATAACTCTTCCCTCCTGGATTTGTATGCCGTGAACTCTGGCCCTGTCTGTTCCGCTGGCCGTCCCTTCACCACCCAGTTTAGGACCCGGGAGAGAGTGGGATCTTGGGATGAGTGGGCGGCCACGTCTGCCGCCTGAAGGGGGGTTGGGCAGCTCCTCCATCAACAATACTGCGGGAGCTGGGGCCGGATCCTCCCCTGTATGCGGCAGCGGCAGGCGGCTCAGGGCGTCGGCATGACCCAGCGCCTTGCCCGGCCGATGCTCCAACCGGTACTGATAGCCCGCTAAAAACAAGGACCAGCGCAACACCCGGGGCGACAGTACCTGTGGCGTTTGTTTGTCCGCTGCGAACAGTCCCAGGAGCGGCTTATGATCAGTTACGAGCGTGAAGGGCCTCCCATACACAAAGTTGTGAAACTTTTTAACCCCCGCCACCAGGGCCAAGCCCTCCCGGTTTATTTGTGCATAGTTCCGCTCCGCGGGGGACAGCGTGCAAGAGTAATAAGCCACCGGGACTTCCCTCCCGTCTGGTAGCTTGTGGCCCAAGACCGCCCCGACCCCATACGGCGATGCGTCGCATGCAAGTATCACCGGGAGCTTTTAGTCAAAGTGGGCGAGTACAGCATTCGAGATCAAAATTGTCTTAACCCCCCGGAATGCCGCCTCCTCCCTCGCTCCCCATGCCCAAGGTGTCGCCTTGTCCAGAAGTCTGTGTAGGGGTTCCGCCACGGCGGCTTTGTGCGGGAGAAAGGCGTGGTAAAAGTTCAGGAGGCCTAAGAACGCCTGGAGCTCCGCCTTGGACTTCGGGGTGGGGGCCTCCACGATGGCCTTCACCTTGTCCCTCGCCGGGTGCAGGCCCGTTGCGTCGACCCGGTACCCTAAGAACTGCACCTCCGGCACCCCGAGGAGACACTTTTCCCGCTTCACCTTCAGCCCCGCAGCTTGGAAGCGTCCCAGGACCGTGCGGAGGCGGGCGGCGAAGCTCTCCGGGGAGACCGCGGCGATGAAGACGTCATCGAAGAACGGCATCACGCCAGGGATCCCTTTTAACAAATCGTCCATTAGATTCTGGAAGATCCCTGGGGCCACACTGACCCCGAACTGCAGCCGTTTCACCCTGAAGGCCCCCCGGTGCGTTACTATCGTTTGTGCCTCGGCGGTGGCCTCGTCCACAGGGAGTTGCTGGTACGCCTGCGCGAGATCCAGCTTACCAAATATGCGCGCCCCCGCCAGTGTTGCCAATACGTGGCTGACTACTGGTATGGGGTATGCGTGCGCCTGAAGTGCCTGGTTGATTGTGCACTTGTAATCCGCGCAGATGCGGATTTCCCCGTTCGGCTTCACGGGTGTTACAATCGGGGTCTCCCATCGAGCATTGGGGATGGGCTCTAGGACCCCCTGAGCCACCAACCGGTCCAGTTCGGCCTCTATTTTAGGGCGGAGGGCCAGGGGCACGGTGCGGAAGCGCCGCCGGATGGGTGTCACCGTCGGGTCTAAGTGGAGTGACACCGGGGCCCCTTTATAGCACCCCAGCTCCCCGTCGAAGACCTCGGGAAATTCCTTGCACACCGCCCCCCAGTCCTGCCTCCCGCACTTATTCACTCCCCCGATCGTAATGCCTAGGGCCTCGAACCACACCCGCCCCAGGAGGCTCACCAGGTTTCCCTCTACCACCACCAAGTCCAAGTTCCCCTCAAAGTCCCGGTATTGCACTCGGAAAGTGCCGACTCCCCGGATGGGGACAGGGTTCCTTTGAAAGTCCACCAAGCATAGTGGCGATGGGCGTAGCGGGGGTCCCCCTGACGGGCAAAGACTTTTTAAAGTGTCCAGGGAAATGATGGACGCCGCCGATCCCGAGTCCACTTCCATGCAACAGGGGGACCCCTCGATCCACACGGTTACTTGGATCTTCGGGGCGGAGGAGAGATTGGGGTTGGGGAGGCGAAGTACCTGTAGCGGTTGATCGGTGAGATGATACAGCTCGGCGACCTCTTCCGTCGTCTCGTAGGCGGTGGACGGTGCGCGGTGCGGTGGGACCGACGATCTCGAATTCCGGGGGCCCTTGGACTGGCAGACCCGTGCGAGGTGTCCCTGCTTCCCGCACCCGTGACAGACAGCATCCCGGAACTTGCAGGATTTCCTTCCGTGGCCTTCCCCGCAGCTGGCACAGACGGTCCGGTTGCCGGAAGGCTTGGCTGGCTCCCTGTTGGCCTGCTGGAACGGCGCCGGCCGGCGGTGTTGGGGTCTGAGGGCGAAGACCTCTTCGGTATCTGAGTTCCCGGGAGTGGGACTCCTCCCGACCACATGGGCGGCCGCGGCCGGGCGTTCCCCTTCAGCGGCCTCGTGGGCTGTTGTGGCGTTGATGGCCTCGTCCAGGGAGAGCCTCCGGTAGCCAATCAACTTGCGCCGCAGCTTGGAGTCCGCCAGGCCCCACACGAACTGCATCAGCAAGTTGTCTTCCACCTTCGGGAACCCGCAGTCCACCGCGAGCATCCTCAGCGCGGCCAGGAAGGTGGCAACGGATTCCCCTTGGGCCTGGACTCGCCTCTGGAACTCCATCCTCTTGGCCAGGAAGGTCGGCCGGGGGCTGAAGTACGTGTTGAGGACGTCCAGGATCTCCCCAAACGAGCTTTCCAAGGCCGTGCGGGGCACCAAGAGGCTCTTGGCGAGGCGGACGGTTTGGGTGCCGCACGCGTTCAGCAGGAGCGATCGTTTCTTGTCTGGGTGGCGGATCTCGTTGAGCTCCAAATAACTGATGAGCTGGTCGACCCATGCATCCCAGGTTTCTGGCTGCGACGGATCGAAGCGCTCGAGTGTTACATGAGAGGCGGCCATGGCTCTGTCTGGGAAGGCGTGTGCCGGGGCGAGCGGTGCGGTGCTGCTCTCGGGGTCAGCGATGCGATGCTCGGCGGTGTCCTTTTCGTCGCTCATGGAGTCATGGAAGGCATTGAAATCCCATCCTCGTCGCCACTGTAAAGTACTGGGTTTCGGGCCTCATGACTCGGACGACGACATAAGGGAAGACACGTTTATTCGTACTTCACACAAGACAAGAACAACCAGTAACGGCCGGAGGCCAACTATATACAGTTAGGGGGGATGGCCCCATATTCCTATTGGCGGGTTTGAATCGCCCGCCAATGCTGCCATTGGTTCTCTACTGGCGAGCTCAGGAACCTAGTCCCTATTGTTCTCAGAGAGCGAAGCTTGGCTGTATTTCGCCAGCTCTGCCTTCTGATCCCAGGACACAACACCCTCTTTATTTTATTTGCATGCACCACAGAAATCCTTTTTTCTTTTGTGTGTGTGCTGGGGATGCTGCCATTTGCCTCCTCTCCAATCCCCCTTTCAAGTCAATACCACCAGGGAATTAAACCTTGCACAGCTCCTTTTAAACTTCCCCCCATCATTTTAATGTTTTAATTCAGTGATCTAGCGATAGTCTCATATGGCTAGACTCATGCTGCTTGTAAAAAAAAAAAAAATTAAAAACAAGGGGAAAATGGAGCTTGTACACCAATGAAGGGGGTAGGATGGGGGGAAGGTGCAGAGTGGACAGAATGACCTCATTTGTGGATGGGGAGTGACCTTCAAGGGGCAGAAAAAGGGTAGTGGGGGAATTCAAGAAGTCTGTGCATTTTTGAATTACCTTCAATTTGGAAGCAAAACAAGGGGAAAATTGGCACAAAAGTACTCTCAGAAAACTCAGGGAAACAGTGACCAGAAAGTGAACTGAGCACTGAAGAGGGGAAAGCCAATGCAGAATGAAAAAGAAAACCCAACAGCCATGCATGGTGAAAATTAGGGAAAACACCCGTGCAAAATAGACCATTGCCTATGTGCCGCTTCTCTTCCTCTTTTTTAATAAAAGAAATGGTTTGCTCCTGACTGCATTAGAGTTAAATTATCATTTATGTTTGTCAGAGGGGTTGCTAATGTGTAATGAGATTTTAGAGTTAATGTTTTGTACAAAGCACTTAGCTGAGCTGGGATGAAATTGGTTTAGGATTTTGATGTGGTGTTTTAATTAAAAATAGTTTCCAATCAGGGCTGACCAAAAGACTTGTCAGAAGGTTTTATACCCATTGGCCAATACACCAATGCAATCCCAGTCTTGCAGTGTGCATTTAAATTCCTTTTAGGGAATTAGATGGAACAGCACTTTGGAAATATACACGGGACTGTCGTGGGCACCTCTTAGTGGAGATGGTCCTTTTGTTGGGAGGCTGTGGAAATAGTAACAGTTTATTGACTCTATTGCATCACGTTAATATTTGCATGAGTTTGTAGGAAATGTATTGGTCTACTTGACCCAAATGTACAGGAGAGGCCTGAGGGGAACTGAGCTAGAATAGTTGATTCTCATCTGGCCCCATCCTTTGGGGGCTTTAGCCCCTTCCCTGCTAGAAAGGAAATGTGTTCCCATTTTGTGGGAGTGAGGAAGCAGAGAACTTTCCACTTTAGAGAAACTGTTAAAACTTTTTCAAAACCCCATCCCTCATAGAACCTCTGTCTAAGATCCTGGAGAGACACTGCCAGGCTGAGTAGGCAGTACTGAACTTGATGATCAGTGGTCTGATTCATTATGAGGCAGCTACACGTGTGTTCAACCAGCCCTGTCTTTAATTGAGAACAGCTGGGAGAATAGTTTTCAAATGCCATTCTTAGAAACCCAGAAGGATTTGCAGTTAGCTTGGTTGTCATGCTGTTACCCAGAGGTGCTGCCTTACTCATGGGTAGCCTGAAACAGCAGGGACACCCCACTCCTGACCTGAACCAGAGACAAACTTAGGCCAAGGAAGACACTCTTAATTCTGAAACACAGAGCTAGCCACAGCTCTGCAAAAGAGTTTCAATTACAGGCTTCACAAGGCAGCCCTCCTAGACAATTTCCAGTCTTCCCCTCCACCCAGCAAGGTAGGCATATGAAACAATGCCTACTTCCACCAGGTACAGAATCTGCCTTTCTAAAAGCTGTTCAGTGGGCACCTGGCAAATAGTCCTTCTGTCTCCAGAACTTCACATAGCCCTTTTGTGTGATACCTATGCCAATATGGAAATCCTTTGCCTCCACAACTGTCCTTCCTGCTCCATCCCTCAGGATACCGAGATAACCAATAAAATATTCAAATGTTTAGTGATCTTTCCTGGTGTCTATTAGGGACCCATTTCCCACCTTTTGTCCGAATCTGGGAAACTATTCAACCTGCCTGGACCATCAGCTGTCATCAAACCCATTCAGCCAGCTCCAGTGGGGCCATCCAACACCTGGCTAATCTCATCAGTGCTATTGTGAATCCAGACTCTGCCCCTCTGGGACTTCATTGATCAAACATAGGTCTTGCTCCTCCTGGTTTCACACCCCCTGGGACCCCTTATTGGTCCAGGTAATTTTTTGCCCCCCCAGTCGGAATAATGAGACAGACAACAGATTGGAATTAAACAAGGGCCACTTTATTAACTATTTAACAGAACATTGCAGCAATAACAACTAAGCAAGCATGGAACAGGCAAGGCAGGCGTCACTTCCCTGACCAACCCCTTGCCCTTAAAGGGCAGGTCACCCAGCTCCAGCCGTGAGCCATTTACTCTCTGGCTGGTGACCAGCAGCCCAGCAACTGGTTGCCTTCTAGGAGCGCCTACCCCTGAAGCCTTTCAACTTGCAGGGAGGAGCCTGCCATAAAAGGTTCCCAGTGGAGGTGATCACCATTCCCCACCCTGGACCCTGAAATCCGAAGGCAGTTCCTGATGACCGCCTGTTCCCTAACGGGATATGCCGAAGGGTGCTCACCAGTTCCGTTTTCTTGCTTGCATAAACCTGCCATAGCCAAGGTCAAGCCTCTGCTTTGGCCTTTGTTCCCCACTCAGCAACCTAGTGCCGACCTAATTCCTTGCTGCAAGTCCTGTAAAAAGATCCTATTGCCCTTATCAGACAAGTGCACCCCATCACCCTATACAGGTCTAGAACCCGACCCGTATGGCGGGGTGCAGCAAAAACTAACCTGAACCACCCCCCACAAACTTCCTCAGCTGATGGTTAGGCTTTACGCCTAGCAAGGGTCTCCCAGAATTGTGCCATACCTGGCGGGGCAAAAATAGCCAACCTGAAGAACTGCACACCGGGCCACCTTGCTCTTATCATCACAAGGACTGCCGCAGCGTGTAACACAAGGGCCTTGATGGCCTGACTATCAGCACACCGGGCCACCTTGCTCTTATCATCACAAGGTCTGCCTCAGCGTGTAACATAAGGGCCTTGATGGCCTGACTATCAGCACACCGGGCCACCTTGCTCTTATCATCACAAGGTCTGCCTCAGCGTGTAATACAAGGGCCTCAACAGCCAGACTATCAGCACACCAGGCCACCTTGCTCTTATCATCACAAGGTCTGCCTGATGATCTGCACACTGGGCCACCTTGCTCGTATCATCACAAGATTGGCCTCAGCATGTAACACAAGGGCCTTTATGGCCTGACTATCTGCACACCGGGCCACCATGCTCTTATCATCACAAGGTGTGCCTCTGTTTGTAGCACAAGGCCTTAATGGCCAGATAAGGGCCTTATCAACCAGCTATCAGCACACCATGCTGTTTAGTGTCATCACCACTGGAACCACATCAGCCTACAACATGAGGGCCTTGCCGGTCAGCTATTGGCACGCTGGGCCATCTTGCTCCTATCATCGCCATGGCTGCCTCAGCTTGTAACCCAAGGCCTTGCCATGCTGTGGCCGCAAACGGTGACTCGTCATCTCACCCCCCGGCCTGCAGCACCTGAAAGAAGAACCACATTAATAACATTAAATTTTCAATCCCGCAGGATCAGCCCTAGGCCAGATACATCCTTACACGACTTCACAACTAGTTCCCTGATCTGTTGTGCCCGAAGGCTTACCAGCCCTCATATAAGCTCCCCAGGTGGAAGGGGCGAAAGCGTCTGACCAGGGAACTGGCCAGCCTCTAGAGGACCAGCAAAGGCAGACGTAACCTGCCACTTGGCTTCGACCAGAGAGTCCTCCCACCAAAAATATCAAATTGTATGAATTCAAAATTTTTCCATACAAACTCGTCTCATAACCCCTGAGGACCCTAGTCCTATAGTATGTTAGGCTCAAGCCCTTCAGGGACTCAATAGTCTTATAACAAATGCCTGGCTGGGCACCACAACTTTGCATGCACAGACGAGGCAGCCAACCAGCTGCTGCAGCTCCAGCAAAGTAATCTTCTTCTCCCTGGCCGTGTCAATTAAATGTCTGGTCAGTAAGATTCACACTGCCCTGCCTCTTTCCTTCTTACCCATAGGCAGTCATCAAAATAATGGGCAGCGCTGCATAGTCCTGTCCTACAGCGCAAGGTCCATTCCAAAAAGGAACTGAACCTCTCGAATGCCAACATGACCCCGAGCATCCCATGGGAAGGGTCCTATCCATGTGGAATTTGCCCTCCAAAGCACCACCCAGCAGCACAAAATCTGATAGGTAGACTGGGAGGTAGAAGGCTGACTTGATGTCCCATTTTGCCAATTCCGCACTCTGTCCACAACGGTGTGCCCTCAGATGGCCTGATCAAATGACATTACCTAACTGAACATAACTCCCCCGGGATCGCGTCGTTCCACAACTCCCCACGTAGGCATGACAAGTGGTGAATGAGGCGATACTCACCAGGTGCCTTTTTCAACATAACTCCCATTGGGGAAACCCTAAGATTGGTAAAAGGGGGGAATGGAAAGGGGCAAGGACCAATGCCCCCAGTAAGCTGTGAAGTCCTGTGAGCAAAAAAAATTCAACCCTGTGACCACCAGCATCAAAGCCTTGAGCAGGCGGCCCGGCCACCACACAACCACCCTGCTCAGAGCCATCCCTTCCGAGCCAAGATAAAAACTGTGTGAGCCAGAGGCCCAGAAAACCGAGCTAGCCTGCTCCAACACAGCTTAGAAGGAACACCACCAAGGCTCCACCCTCCTTGCATTGCTTGGCAATTTCCCCAAAGTATGTTCTCACTCCCCATAACTGAATTCAAGTTAGGAGCACTATAAAGTCACCTTTTTCTGGCTAAGTTAACCTAAACCTTAAAGCAAAACCTTCCAAGAGGTAAACGTGAGCCTGTCAGCTGGGGTAATTCCTCACCCCATGCTCCAGAACCTTAACTTGAATTGGGCTGGGACATTATGTCTGGGGGAGAGGGTTGTAGCCTGAACACTTACCTCCCCAGCACCCGACCCATCTTTTTATTTTGGGGCCAAATATATATATGCATGGGGCCTCCCAGCAAATGGGTATTGCTGAACCGCCCGCCCGGGCGTGGGTACCTGCCTGCCTTGGGATCACTGAACTGAATGGCCACTACCAGACCTCATTACCAGATCTGGGCTCTGCCCCCCCCTTTTGGGTGATGATGGAGCAATGAACAGAATCATGAACAAGTTCTTCAATGTCACCCTTAAAGTTGTGTAATTCTCCAGTAGTCAGTACTTTGTCTCATTAATGGTCAGCTGTAATCCAACTAACAGCATTTTCTGCCAATAATGTGGTGCTTTCAACCTAAATAAAGAAATACATATTCTCAAACTGTCAATGTGCCTTCCACCAATTGTTACTGCACCTTCACTTCAGTCTAATCCAGTTGTCCTTATGATGTGTTCTGCACATAGATCGAGAGAGAGATAAAAGACATTAATCTGACAGTTTTGCTGATTGGAAACCAACCTGTTTGTCCCTATCCAGTCTTAACAGTACCCTCTTGCCCAGAGTACAAGTTTGAACATCTCAACAAAACAATGTATGGGACATCCATTACTTCTAAAACCAACACCAGCTTGTCAAGGTTTACATAATCAGAAGCTTAGTGGTAATCCGTAAAACACAAGCTGATGTTTTTGCTTTAAATTCTCTTGTAATTCTCAGCAACCAGCATAAATTTTGGCAATATGATCTCAGTGCCTCTTCCCTTTCTGTATCTGTCTTAAACATCTGTAAAAAGACACAGGAGCCAGGATGATTAAAGGGTTGGTGTGCCTTTTGTACGAAAAGATGGGACCTTTCAGCTCAGATAATGGCCCCTTATGCACACACATCTCACTGCAGTTTCAGCACAGCAAGCCCTCAGTCCTGACTTCAAACCCTGCACCAGCCACGTGCATCATTCCCTTTCTCCCGGTGCATTTATTCTGCAGCCACAATTATTATGTAACATATAGCGATGTATTTTAACAGATAAACCCCAATACACCTCCATGGAAACCGATCACTTATCTGTGGTGTATTACTGATTACTGATCTGTGGTGTAGTACTGAAAAGCCACCTAGTTAAAATCTGATGTTTTATGGACTGGCACCTCTGAAGACAGAGAGTAAAAGAAGAGATTGGATTTATATCCCACTCTCCACTCAAAGTAGCCTACAAACTCCTCTCCCATCCCCCCATCACAGCAAACACCCTGTGAGGTAGGCGGGGCTGACAGAGCTCTTTCAAGATTTGAAATGTGACTAGAAATAAATAAATAAAAGCTGACCTTTCATGGACAGCGCTTGTCAGAACTATAGCTGGCCCTGCTCCCACCAGAGGCTTTTAGCGCCTCAAGCCCTTTAAGAATCACTGGGCTGACAGGGTCATCCCACTCATGATGGCTGCCCCCATGAGCACCACTCAAGATGGCCACCTCCACAACTCCACTCAAATGGCTGCCTCCTGAAGTATCAATAATACTAATAGGCTACCCCATTGCCCAGTTGTCTACAAATGGCACCAATTGGTGCCCGGAAAGGGGGGGGGAAATATGGGGGGAAGGAGGGAACTACGCCGTCGCTACCCAGGGGACCTACAAAGAACTCCCCCTAACCAAAAGTGTGTTGTGTGGGTTTTTTTTTGTTTGTTTGTTTTTGTAATAAACGAGGGTGAAGTACGCGGCCAGCAATTGCGCTGCCGCCTCATGGTCCCAAGGGTCTGCCTCCATAGGCTGCCCTTGGGAATGGGCTGCTGCCTGCCACTGGGAGCGGACGCCCCTGCTGTGAACAGGCCGCCGCCGCCGCCACCACGCAGGGGCTGCCGCCGCTGGCGGAAATGGGCCACCACCATCAGGAGTGGGCCAGTGCTGTCGGGAGTGGGTCGCGTCAGCAGCGGGCCTCCGCCACAGCGAGCAGGCCTCTGCCGCCACCACCGCAAGCGGCCCCCGCCACCAGGAGTGAACCGCCGCCGTTGCCGCGAGCAGGCCTCCGCTGCCGCGAGCAGGCTGCCGCCGCCGCGAGCAGGCTGCCGCCGCCGCGAGCAGGCCACCGCCGCCGCGAGCAGGCCGCCGCCGCTGCTGCCGTGAGCGGGCCTAGGCCTCCGCCGCCGCTAGTGGGCCGCTGCCGCCAGCGGGCTGCTGCCGCCGTGAGCGGACCGCCGCCGCCACGAGCAGGCCGCCGCCGCCAGGAGCAGGCCTTGGCCTCCGCCGCCACGAGGGGCCGCCGCCGCAAGTGGGCCTCCGCCCACACACCCCTCCGCAAGCACACGGAGCAACTGCAAAGGGCGGGAGCGGAGCCTGGCCTTTTGAAGTAGCCGGCTCCGCCCCCCGCCACGTCGGGACGCACAGCGTCCCTATCCATTGCCGTCTCCCTTCCTCGGAGCGGCAAATGAGCCCCCGCCCACCAGCAGCGTTGTCGGGCGGGCGGGAGCTCCGTTGTCTTCACCTGAGACAAGCCCCACAAGGCCTCCCATTGGTCTACATTGTTTTCCAGTATCTATATCCTCCAAAGCACATGGCCTCTGTTTGTGCCATAATCCCTTCTCCATGGATGTCTGCACATCTGGAAAGGTAGCTATAACCTCATCAACGCTTTGCCCTCTTTTGTCTCTGATTTCTTAAGATCACTTTGCCCCTTCATTTCTTAGCTCTCGTCTCTGTGTGATATTTTTTATTACATTAAGGTGAATGTATTAGGGATATTTTCTTAATAAATTTCATAAAAGATATTTCCTATCTGTTGTCTGTGCAGAGGGTTCTGACTCTGGTATAGTTGGAGGACAATCCCTAGCTTGCACACCCATTAAGAAACAGTCTCTTAGCTAAACTCCCCTGTCATAATTCAAACAGAGACCCAGTGTTGCAGCTAACAGTGCCTTCTTCCAAAGAATCCTGGGAACCATAGTTTGGTGAATCAAACAGTTATATCATTAGGAGAAAATGAAGCTCTGTGTATTGAGTATTTGTCAGCAACTTTGGAAATATCTTTGTACTTCTCTCTAATCGCCTTCATTTGCTTATGGATGTTTCTGCACAGGGAGTAAGAGATAATAATGGACTTGCTCTAGTACATGGTGTTCCCATAACAGACAACAGGCTCTGCACATAAATTGTTTGAATATGGAACACTGCCCTTATTTCTTAATGATAGGAGCCCATGAAATACCCATTACCGAAAGGAAAGGTACAACCCTGGCACTATTTCTTTTCCTTTCTTTTTTTAATAATGAAAGCAACAAGGTAGCACAAGAATAGCAGCTTCAACAATAATATGGCTTCCTCTGTATAGCCATTCTTTTTGAATTGTAGATCGAACACTGATGTTGTACCATAGGTGCTGTTAACTCCCATGATGAGGCCATATTCATACTATGCTAGTTAGCAGCAGTAGCTTATTACTGCTATAGTATATGGAATAATATTACCATCAGTGATATGGGAATTATACTGTACATAGAAGCAAATATTACAGAACATTAGAAAACAAATATTAGAATATTAGCCCAGCAATCTGTTTCACACAGTGGCAAACCAGTTGCCCTGGAGGACCAACAAACAGGACAAAGAAGCCAAGGCCTCCCAAAATGTTGCCTCCTCACACTGATATTAAAAAGTTCACTGTCTCTGTATATGGCATATATCTTTGTTCTTCTGTGCAGCCTCACATTTGGGACTGTGCATGTGTAGGCCTGCCTCTGGAGGAAAATTCCAGCTCTAAAGCTCTGCAAAGGTGCCCCTCCCCTTTTGGCATACGCGCTTGCTTCCCTCTGAAAGCAAAACACCTAGGGGAAGTAGCGCCATCTTTCCCTCAGTTCTTCTTTCACCACCCAGCTGAGAGGATCATTCTTGCTCTGCTCTCTATTTCACTTCATCGCAGTAAGCTACCATGGCTCAGAAATCACTTTTTTAAAAAGTGCTAGCAGTGCTGTATGAAAATGTTCCAATTGGATGAGCATTCTCTTTGTGTTTTCTGCCAGGGGGAATCCCATATCATTGGGGCCTGCAGAAACTGCCAGCAGTTTACCCCCAAGGTAGGGAATGACAGGCCTTTTCAGCTTAAGGCAGTCCTGTGGGAACGGGCCCTTTCTAGTTCTGAAAAAATGGCTGCAAAGTCATCTTCTGCAAAGAAGTCCTCCACCTGACTCCAGTCAGTTATGTCCCCATGATCTGTTCTGACTCTGTATCTGCCCAGATGCCAGTATTGTTCACTGGAACTTAAACCCTCACACCACAAAACCTCTGAGCCCCTGCCCAAGAAGACTAGGGCTCTGGTCACACTGCAAATGACATGTGCTTTGTTCCCGCTTTGTTTAAATCGGGAACATTTTTCTTCGCATTCGGCTGACTAGATGCAGCCAGCCCCTCTTTCCCAGCACCCACTTGCCTGCTGCTGCGCTGTCCCTTCAGGCGATCCTGCCGGCCACAGGGAGGCTCGGGCGGCTGCTGCTCCTGCCGACACTTTGGGGGGGTGCCGCCGCCGCCGCTGCCGCCATTGCCCCATGAAAATAGGCTCCGCCATGTCCGCCATCTCTGCCATCCTCCTTTGCATTCGGCTGACTAGATGCAGCCAGCCCCTCTTTCCCAGCACCCGCTTGCCTGCTGCTGCGCCGTCCCTTCAGGCGATCCTGCCGGCCACGGGGAGGCTCGGGCGGCTGCTGCTCCTGCCGACACTTTGGGGGGGGTGCTGCTACCGCCGCTGCTGCCATTGCCCCACAAAAATAGGCTCCGGCTCCCATCCAAGCTGCCGGAGCCCCCGCCTCCCGTTTCCGCATCCAGGGCCGTCTTTGTGCATTTTTTTTTAAAGCTTCTGGCTTGAGCACTTGACTGAACAGGCGCTTAATAAATCCATTATTAAACGTTAAATGGATTTATTAAGCACATGTTTGCTCAAGCGCTCAAACCGGAAGCTTTTTTTTTTTTTTAAAGCACAAAGAGCGTTCAGACGGCCCTAATCGCAATCATTGCGAGAGATGGGCTGTCCAGATAGGTGAAATCGCGCATTCAAAGCGGAAGTGGCAGGAAAACACTAGATTTTCCAGGGGTCAGGAAAACCCGGCAGCATTGCGCGAGTGAGCCTGCTTCGGGGTGGGAGGCGGATTGGCGCGTGTGAACGTGAAACTGACATGCGCAAGGAAACAGCAGCGAATCCCAATCAAAACGGCAGTGTGACCGGACTCCTAGGTCTAAGTTGAAGCATCAGAAGAGGCATTCAACGTTGTTGCTCCAAATTACCACCAAGGCCTGATAACTGAATCCAGGGTTCCAATACTTCTGGAGGATAAGCCATTCTTGATTTCTCATACTCCTCTTTCCTAGCTTATGGATCCTGAGTAGTCTATCTCCAAAGGGGAGCTCACACCAGACCTTCCTCCCTGATCTTTACAGGAGAAGAAGCGGCCAGTTCCAACAACTGGCCCACCAGTCTCCCAAAGCTCACCTCAGTTGGTTCCGACACAACAATTCCCACAGTTATGATATGGGATGCCTTGGCAGTTGCCCTTCTCTCAGGGCCCTTGGCAGACATATCCTCCACAACAGTGGCCAGGTCTGTACACTATGGTTCCATCCTACTCACTGGTTCCAGCACCAGTTCCACTGTGTCAACCACAACAATACAGCTTACCTTCTTTCCAACAAGACTGACAGGCTGATTCTGAGCATAACGAAGAGGGCTCTCACTCTGACATTGGATCTGAACTTCCCTCAGATCCATCTTCCAATGGGGTGGTGGGTGACCCATCTCCAGCATCTTCTAATGAAGACTTTAGATTCTACTCTGAGCAGATGCTTGGAATGGCCAAGTCCTTAGAGATGACCATATCTTCATCTAACCCAGGTCCAAAGAACAAGATCTTGTCTCAGACACCCCAGGACAAGTCGCCTTTTTGGTCTATGAAGATTTCCTTGCCATCACCAAGGAACTTTGGGAGAAACCATTTTCCATTTTGGCCACATCCAAGAAGTTTGAAAATCTTTATAGGCTGAAGCAGACTGACTATAAGTTCCTGCTTACACACCCTCCCCTGTCCTCCCTTGTGTCTGAGGAAGTACAGGCTAGGCATCACTCTGGGACCCACTCCGCAACAAGGAGGGTCACAAGGTGGATGCCCTAGACCACAAAGTATATTCTGCAATGGCCGTAAATTTCAAGATTGCTAATTAGCAGGCCATTATGGCTGCTTATCAGTTATTCTTGTGGGAATGCCTATAATCTTACAGTGACCTAGTCCTGGAGGAGGAGGAGGAGGAGGAGGAGGAGGAGGAGGAGGAGGAGGAGGAGGAGGAGGAGATCGGATTTATACCACACCCTTCACTCGGAGTCTCAGAGCGGCTTACAAACTCCTTTCCCTTCCCCTCCCCACAACAGACACCTTGTGAGGTAGGTGGGGATGAGAGAGCTCTGAGAGAACTGCTCTTTCAAGGACAGCTCTGCCAGAACTATGGCTTGCCTAATGTCATCCAGCAGCTGCAAGTGGAGAAGTGGGGAATCAAACCCAGTTCTTCCAGATTATAGTCCGTGCACTTAACCACCATACCAAACTGGCTCAGTGGTCAAGATCCTGCATGTGGAAGCCATGTGGAAGCCACCCTACTCTCAAAGCAACAAATGAATGCTGACTGGCATTCAGCCCCACAAACAGTGTTTTGCCTTCAGAGATCACTTCCAGCACCAGAGGTATTATAAAGGGGCTTCTTCTACCTCCTCCTCCTATTACCCTCAACACCACTATTCTGCCTTTCCTTCTCAGCTGAAGAGAAGACCCCTAGATCCCATTCAGGGCCTTCATGTCCACAGTCTCCTAAGAACTCACATCAAGGCCAAAAGGTGCTGTTCTGACCAACTGCCCAACCTTTGACAGACCTCCCCCCGGTTCTTCTTGGATCAGAGGATTCCTTTTCAGGACACCTGGCAATGCCAAGGCTTACACATTTGTTGCAGTTCAGGGAGGAGGGAATCCAGAGTTGATTTGACATGCTTTCCAGGTCCCTTGGTCCTGGGATCTGTTCTATGTGTTCCTCCCCTTCCCCCTCCTGGGCAAGGTGCTCAGCAGGGTCTGCCTGCAAAATGTACACAGTATTCTGATAGCCCCTTTCTGGCTTTACCGGGTTTGGTTTTCAGACCTGTTGAGCATGTCCGAGGGCTGCTATATCCATCTGTCCTCGGCCATGGACCTCCTTTGCTTAGGCCAATCAAGACATCTAGTAGTGGCCAAGCTGTGCCTGACAATGTGGCTCCTGAACCCACCAGCTCGACCTTTTCACAAGGAATGCTAGACATGCTGCTCAATGCCATAAGCATAACACTTGTAAATCTTATGCTTATAAATGGCATAAGTTTTCTTCCTGGGCCCATGACAAGGGATTCTCTGCACCATCTGTCACCCTTTCTGTTATTTTAGATTGTCTCCTCTCCTTCCAGAAGATAGGATTGGCCCTAACATCCATAAAAGTTCACCTGGCAGCCATTTCAGCTGTCCACGACTTCACTGATGGTTCAACGGTGTTCTCTCCTTTCACTGCCAAGCAATTTTTTAAGGGCCTGAACAATCTTTATACCCCTAGGGCTCCAATTGTCTCTCAGTGGTCCCTTTCACTTCTGTTGGCACAGCTGATGCTCACACCCTTTGAACCAGTGGCCTCTTGCCTTTTGGCACTGTTATCCCTAAAGACTTGCTCTTTGGTGGCCATTACCTATGCTAGAAGAGTGGGCAAGTTGGCAGCAATGAGGGATGATTCCCCCTTCATACAGTTTTTCCCGAACAAGGCTGTGCTTTGACCTAGTCTCAAGTTTCAACCTAAGGTTATCTCTAGTTTCCATATGGTTCAGACAGTATCCCTACCCATGGTCTTCCCAAACCCCTCCTCTCCACTGGAACAAGCCTTACATGGACTGGACATTAAGAGGTGTTTATTATACTATCTACAGTGTACATGGTCATTCTGTAAGGACCATGGTCTATTCATTTGTTTAGCTGGCCCTCATATGGGCCTCTCCACATCTTTGAAGTCACTGTCTCATTGGATGGTTGACATGATAAAATTCTGTTGTAGTCAGGCTGATGTCCCTTGCTTCCTGGCAATTAAGGCTCACTCCACCAGGTTGCAGACCTTGTCAGCAGTGCTTCTCCAAGGGGTCCCTCTCATTGACAACTGCAGGGCTGTGACATGGTCTCCTCAGTCAAGTTTATATGTCATTACACCGTGGACACAGATGGCAGACAAGAACCAGCTGTTGGAAAGGCTATCCTACATTCTCTGTTTGACTGATGGCTCATACCCACCTCCAGCTATGTTGTTTGGGAATCTCCCAAATGTGGGACCACACAGAAGAACAAAGATGAAAACAGGGCTGCATTCACCTGTAACTGTTGTTTGCCAAGTTGTCTTCTGTGCAGATACACATTTCCCTCCCTCCTATCCTCTATGGATCTATCTAATCCCCTTTCAAAGCCATCTATGCTAGTGGCCCTCATTATAACCACTGGCAGTGAATTCGACAATTTAATTACTAATTAAGAAGAAGGCGTTTCAGAGCGGCTTACAAACTCCTTTCCCTTCCCCTCCCCATAACAGACACCCTGTGAGGTAGGTGGGGCTGAGAGCTCTGTCAGAAACTGCTGTTTTTCAAGAACAGCTGTGCCAGAACTATGGCTTGCCCTTCCTTTTTTCTGTCCCGAGTCTATTACATATCAATTTCATTGGGTGCCCCTGAGTTCTGGTGTTATAGGAGAGAAAAAAAGTTCTCATACAGTGCAGTTCTGAGAACATGTTCCTGTGAGTATGCTCTATTTCCCAGAACTAAGTAGAATTCTGACTAGACTTACTTAATGTGGCTCTATTAGTTATCCTTTTTGTAAACTGTTTTAGATTCTTTAGCTCTTCCTCATTATAAAGATAATTCAACACATTAGTCTTCCTGGTTGCCCCCATCTGCCCTTTCTTCAGTTCTGCAACATGGCTTTTGAGATACAGCCGCCAGAACTGTATACAGTATTCCCGATTTGGCTCCCCATATAGATCTACATAGAGGCTTTACAAAACTGGCCATCTTCAGTCCTTTTCCCAATAATTCCAAGCATGGAAGTTGCCATTTTCACCACTGCTGTACATGCAATTGACTTCTTCATTGAGCTAACCACTACAACCCCAAGATTTCTTTTTGCTTAGGGCAAAACTACATATTACATTTCCTATGAGTTACTATCAATGCAGTCTGGCAGCTGTGTTGCAGTTGCAAGTCCCCAGTGGCAACTCTATGTAAAAGCAATGCAGCAGGCTGAATAGGATCAGGATGATGGCATGGGGGAGGAGGGGGTTCTGCCCTCTCCCACCTTTTTTCTGAACTGAAATGGACCAGGGGTAAGTTCAACTCCCCAGCAGGGTAAATAATGCCCCTTGGGCTATTTTGGCTCCAGAAGTCAGTGGAGGGGGGGAGAAGAGCCCCTCCTTCCTCTGAGCCATTGTCCCAATACAACATGGCTCCCTGCAGCACTTTTGCATGGAGTTGCCATCTTGGACTTGTAGCTACAGTATGGCTGCAAGTCCCCGTTGCAAACTTGTGTAAAACATATTGTGTAGTATGGCCCTTAGTCTCTGTCACTTCAGACACCACTGGATTTTATTCAAGCCCCGAAATACTGTTGGTGGTAATCTTATTGCTGTTAATTCGTAAAAATATAATTCTCTTCCTTTACACCAGTGGAAGCACGTATGTAGTTAATTAAGTTACTGGAGTTATTTCCTTACCATTAATTGTAACTCAAGCACATGATGGTCCTAAAAGGTTTTGAAAATTGTGTTCCCATCTAGAATATTTGGTTTTGTTTCCAGTTTCTGTTCATCAGTCCACATGGTTCTCATTGTCTGCTACAATTAACTTTTGTCAGAGGATGAGTTCTCTAAAGATACAGAAAGCACATAGTTAATGGAATGGACACTGGGAAAAAGGCCACTCCGGGGTTCTTTTTCTAAAGTAAAACATTTTAGAACATGTTGAAGTCCCAGGCACATTCTTCATCAATTACAAATCTGTACTTGGCGTTGACAAAGGTTTCTTCGTTTATAATGAAATATTCATTATTTGAACTCTGCCTCTGCTGTTGTGTTGTTGCCTACAGTTCACTGAGAAAAGAAACCATCTAAAATCATTTTGGTTTCATAGCTCAGGATTTAGAGGCTGTATTCTCTGTGCTGAACCATGAGGAAAAGGCAGGATATACATGTTGTAATAACTCCCTCATGGATCACTGCCTTGTCGTGGTGAGGGGGCTTGCGTGGTTCGATGAGGCTGTGGGCTATGCCGTGGAGGGCCACCCAGGATGGACAGGCCACAGCAGAGAACTCAGACCAAGCGTGATCCCCTGGAGAAGGAAATGGCAACCCACTCCAGTATCTTTGCCAAGAAAACCCCATGGACAGTAACAAAAGGCTAAAAGATATGACGCCGGAAGATGAGCCCCTCAGGTCGGAAGGTGTCCAATATGCTACTGGGGAAGAGCAGAGGGCAAGTATGAGTAACCCCAGAAAGAGTGAAGCGGCTGGGCCAAAGCCGAAAGGACACTCAGTTGTGGATATGTCTGACGATGAAAGGAAAGTCCAATGCTGCAAAGAACAATACTGCATAGGAACCTGGAATGTAAGATCTATGAATCAAGGTAAGCTTGACGTGGTCAAAAATGAGATGGCAAGAATGAACATTGACATCTTGGGAATCAGTGAACTAAAGTGGACAGGAATGGGTGAATTTAACTCAGAAGACCATTATATCTACTACTGTGGCCAGGAATCCTGTAGAAAAAATGGTGTGGCCTTTATAGTCAACAAGAGAGTGAGAAAGGCAGTATTGGGATACAATCTCAACGAACATGAAATTGAGCAAACTTCAGCGGACAGCGGAAGACAGGAGGGCCTGGCGTAATCTGGTCCATGGGGTCACGAAGAGTCAGACTCGACTGTGTGACTGAACAACAACAACAACAACAAATAAATAAATGAATAAATAAACAACCAAAGTCAAATAGTGCAAAGCAGTACTGCAGGAAGACAAGCTACTTTGTGTTGATAGGGCTAGCAAACGATCAACTTAAGTTTCCCCAGTGGAGCAAACAGTGGCTCCCTGGGGCCATTTCAATTGGGGAAATGGTTAAAAGCAAAGGCTGAAGCCCCTTTTCCATGTTGGCTGTCATTCCGATCCAGATCAGGCCCCGGAACACTTGGGAAACACAAAACTTCCACTGCATTTGTGGTACAAAGTCCTTGTGGTTGCCACAAGGATTTTGTGTTGTATGAATCAGCCCTAAAACATCAGAGGACTCTGCTATGAATTGCTGGGAACTTGTCTCTCGTAAGCCTACTCAGAGAGGTAGACTTGCAAAGCACAATTGGGTGGCAATAGAATTTCATGTGTGAGCTAACAGACTGCAGGAACATTTAGTTTAACTGGCAAAGATTAGACAGCATTAGGAGATGCAAAATACAGAATCCACACAAATATTATACATGATCCAGTGAAGGGCATAAGATTTGACATCATTTTTTGCACAGCTTGGGCTTGATATGGTTGACTTAGGTAGGAGCAGTGAATGAAAAGGACTTTGGATAATTTAACACTAACAATGTTTGCAGTGCAACCATGCTTGACTCTGAAGATGCTGCCCATCAGATCAAACAGATGTGCATGGATGGGGGAAGGATCAGGCTCAAGGTGAGTATGGGTGCACAGAGCTGCCAACAGGATCATCTGGGCTTTGTATGTTATTTGCCTTGACCACTTCCCATTCTACTATGTGTGGATGACACACATAGGCTGCAGTCACACTGGAGGTTTGGCGTGATCTGGCAGCACCTCTATTTGCAGTGGTTTAAATTGTTGCAGGAAGGGGTGGCCAGAAAGCACACCCTGAACCAGCTCCTCCACATGCTGGTCCCACACTGACACATCTACATTACTGGCTCCTCAACCATGGAGGATGGCATTTGCTGGCAATGGGGGTTGTTTATGCTCATATATGCTTATGTGCACATCCCTACCAGGCAAAACACAAACCCAGGACTGAGATGGAAGTGACCATTCACACTTCCCACCTGGCATCCTTTCACGATGGGGGGTTAGACATTGGGAAAAGCTGAGTGGAAGCATTGGCATATGTAAAGACCGGACTTTCTCCAGTGTCGGCAAACTCTGCTTCCAGGATGGACTAGACTGGGGTGCCGACAACTGGGGCATGGAAGGTAGATGTTGTTGTCTAATTGTGCTCTTCATATCTGCAAAGACAACACAACTATATCAGCATGAACTGCTCATGTGACCTCAGAATTATACTATCTCACTTGGAAAGCAGGGCTTGAATGAGCCCTTCAGGCTCTTACAGTATACTGTAAGGAGGAATTGCTAACAATACATTTTCAAAACCCCAAAACCTTTGTCTTTACCAAAAAAATTGTTAAACATAGATGACAGATCAATGGCCATGATGCAGAGCAGGTGATGTTTTTCAAATATCTAGATGTCGTTTTTCAGTAAACTGGTTTGTAGAAAGCTCAGATGGCCCACACTATCGAGACTATACAAAGAGTCATATCAGCCACCCTGGGATTCTTTTTCACGAAAGGGAGCTCACATATTCCTTATGTTATCAAAGTATTCCAGGGCAAGGTGATTCCCCCACTCATGTACGGGTCACAGCTATACTTATATAAAGATTTCCACTTCCTGAAGGAAAACAATCTAAATTTATCAGATTCATATTTGTAGTACCATGCTGTATTCCCAGGGCCTTTTAGATTAGAGTTAGGGATTGTGCCACTTGAAGCATGAGGTTGGTACTAAGTGATAAGCTTTTGGCTGAAATGAAAGTTTAACCTTTCTATACTAACTTTCTAAGTAATCCCTAACTAATTATTTCAGATAATTTCTGCTCATGCTGGGTGGAGCTATTGAGGTCAAACTACATTTCTATGGATTTATGCCTCTGGTCCTGTGCCATCTTGGATTTATGGGAGCCAGTGATATATTTAAACCACAGATGTGGGATATAGTCCTTCAAGTAGACAGAGTGTGAGCACAGCCTTATCTGGTGTGGGGAACCATGATAAAAACTTTGTTTGAGTAGAGATTATCTATTATATGCTTTAGAATTCCCTAAATACCAAAGAGCCTTCACCTTGGGCCACTGTAATGCTTTACCACTAACCCTTTTGGATGGGAGATATGCATGTAACCCTTACCCTCAATGTGTTTACCTCTGCTAGATGGCGACAAATGACTGAAACAGTTGACCATGTGTTGTTATATTGTCTTTATAGGGGCATTCAGCCTCTATACATAGCTCCCATCTAATCAAGTTTTCCAGGCTGATCTGATGAATTTTCTATTTCCCTCCTGTCAGATTGTTCTAACCAGACCACCTTTGAGGTGACCAAATTTTACACTTCAGCATGTTTAACAAGGAAGAAGCTGGTTAAATCTTTTCATCAATTATGTCTACACTATTGAAATCAACTTATTATGTGGCTTGAAATTGTATTTATGTAGATGTGCTGATGACTTTGTTTGTGTATTAATCTTGGCTAGGCTATGATTGCAACAAATAAAGTCCAGTATTTATCTCATTGTAGAGAGGAAGGTGCCATGCAACAGCTCTCCAAGATCAAGACCCCCAAACTCTGTGGACTGTCAACAGATTCACTTCTGTTAGCCAAATTGCTCTATTTTAAATATAGCAATTGGTATTATTATTATTATGGGTTCTCGCCTGTATATACAGAGAATGCTGCTGCTTTGTAATGGTTCCCAGTAAAAGACACAGAGACCAGGTATAATTAATAAAATATTATTTTACTGAATATAATCCTTATTTATCCATTCACAAACACACAAACAGTATTCAAACATTCACACGCATAAAATAGAACTAAGAAAGCAGAGGGGATTGATGGCTTATGGAGAGGTGATACTACCTGTCAGATGTGCAGAGGTCCATGAAGAAGGATTGTGGCCTAAACCCAGAGGGTTCAGGGGTGGACTGCCATTTTGGCTCATGGCAGAGACACACGGTCTGAGGCCATGCGTCTGCTGGGATATACCCACTGTAAGACAAAGCAGCCCAATGGGTGGCCCTGGGGGCTGGTCTCAGGTGAGAACAAAAGATTTCCTGGACCAATGATGAGTCCCAGGGGTGTGTGATGTCAGTAGAGGCAGACCTTATGTATGACCAATGGGCTTCCAGAGAGGCAGGGTCTGGATTTAACAATAGAAGCCAGGTGTTGGGTGGCTAGTTGAATGGATTATCTGACTCACTAATGGTCCTGGCCTGGGGGCTGGACAGAGGAAGCTGGCTGGTAGATGATCTGGCCAGGTAGCTGATGGATCTTCCATTGTTCATGTGTATGGCTTGGGTGGGGTAAGCACCCTTCATGCAAACGACTGGCAGAGGAAAAGTCCTTTGTCTGCTGTATGGCCCTTAATCCGTGTATGTGACATGCGGCAGGTATGCAATGGAGTCCCTCAGAGTAAAAAGACAGCTTTTTCCTTTCTCTATGGGCTTCTACCTTGGCATCCATTTTACCGTCTAGACAGACCATGTGGCAACAGCAAACAGTCCATAGCAAAGCCCCATAATGGCGTCGGGGCTAACACTTTTACCCCCACCTCACCCCATCAGCAATTCTGAAGGCTCCACAGATAGTATGTATCAAGGACTTTGAATCTACAGATGTGAGGAGGTGGTCTTGCACAAGATGTGGGGGGGAAGGGCCATCCAATGATCCACTGCTGGCAGGCTGCTGAGCAAAGGTGCTGTTTGCCTACTTCCTTGGAGATGAGGCTACCAGAATGTGTACTGAGTTCACCTTCTACCCCTGCAGAGGCCTCAGACTGGGGTGGGGGTTTGAATCTTCAATCTGATCCACCTGCTCCCATCAGGACTCTCCCTTCAGACTCCTGCCATTCATTCTGAGCCCAAAAGCATAGAAGTCAGAGCCAGTACATTTGATGGGAAAGTCTGGGCACTGGTGATGTTGTAATAACTACACATATGGAAATGGGGGAGGGGGAATGGAAGCACCTCATGGCAACCTGCTTTAAAATCTTACAGTATCGTTAGCAGCAGCAGAATTAGCCAGCCCACTTTACAGCATTGTTATTCCTACATTGCAGACAAGGCTTTTCGATTATTTGTTTGATAGCATTTACAACCCACTTTCCCAATTTGCAAGCCCCCACCCTGAGATACCAAAGCAAATAGTTGCACCTGCCTCACGGTAAGCATGTCATAGATTGCGGAGCTCAGCAGGCTTTCAGCCAATTCTCCTTCTTGTGAAGAAGGGCACAGCCAGCCTTAAAACCAGACTGGGCTCATTGAAACAGCAAAGATGAGTTAAAAAGGGTTTGAACATTACAAATTCCTTTCTGAACGAGGTCCATGTCAATCTCCTAGGGGCTTTGTGACCTCACAGAATAACTTTTAATTAGAATGTTTTCATACAACAGACTCTTTGCTCAATTTGTCCTTCAGGGACAATTTTTGGATGAGTGCCTCTTATATGGGAGTTGGGCAAAAATGACCAACTTAGCCTTTTGATAGCAAGCAATGTGGGGAACTGAGGAACATTTCATAGGGGCCAGCCAGGAACCTGTAGGAGAGCAATGAAAGCTTCTCGTGGCTTAGCCCCACACTTCCCTTCGGGATATTTGCTTAATATTTTGTGCAACAAGAGGGAGCAAGTAGCAAAGACAGATGCCAAGAGTCCCATTGCTGGAGAGCAGCAAAATGGGAGGACTCTAATAGTTCCAACTGACTTACGGTTTCAGTGGGGCTTTATGATGCTCTAAGGAGACCGCATTGGAGAAAGATTCAAGTGGGTAGCTGTGTTGGTCTGAAGCAGTAGAACAAAATTTGAGTCCAGTGGCACCTTTAAGACCAACAAAGTTTTATTGCAGGTATAAGTTTTTGTGTGCATGCACACTTCTTCAGATACTTTATTGGTCTTAAAGGTGCCATTGGACTCAAACTTTATCCTGCATTGGAGAAGGTTAGCACTTTTTAAAACATCTGACAAGAGCAGATGTAGTTCTTGGCCTGAAGCACATGTGGTAAATTGGACGAGTGGGACGTTAGCAAGGTAACAATGTTTATTTGTGTGTGTGTGTGTGTGTGTGTGAAGGGGGTGGCTCATGGACTGCTTAACTCCCATGAGCAACATTTCAGGGGGCATTTTGGACTGCAGGAGGAGGGGGAGGCAAGAAAGATATGTTTCATGGGTGGAGACCCTCCTGTCCAGAATAATGCTCCCGTAGATCCAAGCCATGGTCTAGCAAACACAGGTTGAGGGACAGAATAATTGGAGGCCACTGGTGCTTGGGAAATGCAGAGGCTGGATTTGCATTCTTCTCCCTTCACAAACATTATCCAGATGCACCTTAAAGGCAAAGGAGAGTTCAATTGCGTTCTACTTTCTCTTAAAACTCCTTTTTACATCTGTGGACTAGCTACAGCTGCTACAGCTGCAGGCCCCTGATTTCTTTCAGTTTTGAAAATCTGAAGAGGGATTGCTGGATTTGCAAGCTCATTTGGGCATTTGGATCCGTGTCTCCTGAGATCTTGCCATTTCATTTCCATGATAAAAATTTCTACTGACAGATTTCTGTGCATTCTCTGAACATTGACTCTGTGTGGGGTGGGGGAAATCTGCATCAGGCTTCCTTTTTGCTTGCACAGCAAATTTCTATGAAAGGAACATTTTTTAAAGCAAAGGAATGCTTGTTGACACCCTCTCACACAGCTGTTGACACCCTCTCACACCTCCAAATGCATTCTTGAACTGGGAGCAGCATCTCTTTCAGAGTCTCCTGATGATTCTTTGCCGTTATTTTTACCTTTCTATCTGATTTAATTTCTGCAGAAAAGAAGATGGAGGATGGATACTGAAGTGAAAAGGGGGCGAAGTTAGCTAAGAAGTAGGGTTGCAACAGCCTGGAGAAAAAAAAATCCTGGAGAAAAAAAATCCTGCCTTGTTAACACAGACTGAATGGGATGTTATTTACCTCCATGTTATGAAAAGCTTTGGCTGCCCATTTCCTCACATTCAGCCTCTATTAAAGGGATAGGACATTTTTACCAGGCCTGTTGGCAACCCTACAAACAAAGCTTATGATATGTGAATAGATTTTCTCCCTGACGGAAACTTTCAGGTCTCAGTAGCATCTGAGGCACAGATTATTGAATGATGAAATCTGCATGAGTTGTGGTTTGGATCAGAACTCAGGGTCTTCTGTGGCTGCTGTCTGTGTATGTGTGTGTGTGTGAGGAAATCCATTCACAGATCTCCTGATGCCATATCTGGTTTGGTTCCCAAAGGATTCTAGAATTCATAGTACAATTCAAAAGCCTGCTCTTAGATACATTCAAGATCAAACTGCAGAAAAAGCTATGTTTTTTAAGATGATAGTCCTGTTAACAGAGGTTAAGGGGATGTCATTTGTCAGGTGATACTGTTTACCTCAATGACATGAAAAGCAGCCCTTGCCAACTTCCACGTATTAAGCCTCTATTAAAGGGACAAGACATTTTTCTCCAGGCCTGTAGACAACCCTAAATTAGCATGACAATCTGGAATAAACAAACCAGTATAGTCCATTGATGCATAATGGTAACAATTTATTTTAGTTGTTTTGTTTGACAATTCGCTTTAATTGTATAGTTTTGATACCAATTCGGTACATGTGTGTGTGTGTGTATTGTTTTAGTTTAAGGAATGGTTTTCTTTTCGTTCTTTGACCATATTCGTTTGTACATTTATTTTAAGCATTATTGGATTGTTGTTAAAATTTTATGTCAACAATTCAGAAGCATTTCAAAAATCTAAAACTTTTTTTTAAAAGCAATGTGTTTTATGAGCATTGATTGTGCTTATAAACACAGGGCAGTCATTCTTTGTTTAAGCAAAGGGGTTTGTGCCCTTAGCATGCAGACCAGTTAACTGTTAGAACAACTAGCACTCACTTGTGCTTTTACAGTTTGTAGGGAAGAAGCAGGATTGAGCATGCTGGACTCATCTGAAACCTATGCATAGTTGCTCCATTATGAAATCCGATGTAATCGCACAGGCTCTGTTCCATAATCAGGCAGTCTGTTTTTGCACATTCCTGGTTACAGGGCCAGGGTTTATATGCAGACAGCATGCACACACACAGGTGCTATGTCTATGCTGGGGTGAACATGCATAGATAGGGAGGCAGGGCCAGTATACTTAATTCCCCTCCCTGCTTTATAACAGTATGTACAACGGTACGCTGCAGAATCAGTGAGCTAATCAGACAGAGAGGTGCTCCTGAATAATTATTATGTGGGATCTGGAAAAAAAAATCAGAGGGTTGTGACTGCCTCCCTCTTGGATGATAGTTTGTTTCCCTTCCTCACTGCAGCTCCAGGCCTATGTAACCTTTGCTACTATTGATCTCGTGAACCCCAAGCAACCAAAAGGGGCCCCTCCTGTTTGCACCATGAAAAAACAAAGAGCAGAATGCAACCCAGCAGCACCTCTGAAGATGTTCCTGAACAGAGAACATATGTTCTGGTTTTGGACTCTTTGTTACTTGTAACTGGTAAGCATAACTGAGCCAAACACAGTTCTGTTGTTGATATCCACTATACCTTCTCTGCAGGCAGGAGCTCGGCCGCAGAGGAAGAAAAAGGTGTCATTTTATTCATTCAGACTGAGCGTCTTTGCCAGGCCAAGCTTCAAGGTCAAGTCCTCCCTTGGGCCTCCTCCATTTATATGAATTAAATGGCTTCAGCAGGAATATGAAACAGTGTAAATACATCATTGTTAGTGCGTGTTCTCAGAGAGGCTGCAGGAGCACAGAACATGCAGCTACTTGTAATGAGACTCGGTTCCCAGTCATTTCATTGCAATAGCTACTTAGGCTCAATTACAGCCTGGGCTTCTCATTATCCCTTAGTTACCCAGTTATTACCTTGTAGGAGAACAATTATTTATTTTTCACCACCTTGGTGCCGAGAGCACACTTGTCACAGATTCTCAGGGATGCTCATCATTCTGTGTTTAGAGCAGAAAAAAGGCTCAGAGCCTGGCAAGGGGACAATGTCCCTGGACACTTTCACAACTCCATTCATCAACATTTTGAGTAGTGAAGGACTGCTTTGCAGAGCAACCTTGGTTCAGAGCCATTCTCATTGTGCCTTCTGCCTGACAGTGTCTTGCGTCCCAACGCCCTGGGTTCATTTTTGATTGTGCAGGCAAAAAGTGCTTTAGATTTTGTACCCTCCCTAATTGCAAATGACAACCCATAGAAAGTTCAGCCTATTTATGTCCCAGGGAAGTTGATGAAACTGAACCATGCTGTTAAATGTCTAACTTCCATTATCTGCAATGGGACCTTAGTGCACTTCGTTGTGTCCAGATCGCTCTGATTGTGTTCACATGGGAAATCTCTTTCATGAAACTGCAGGCAGGTATAATCAAGGGTCGATTCAAATGTGCACATTTGAGGCAGCATAGCTCTTACCTAGGGACAATGCCGCTTCAGTTTTCATCGAGGGAGTCTTTTGTTTGAATGTTCTCTTCACTTGAAAATGGCACTGGTTCCATATGAAAAACATATTTCATTGAAAAGGAGGTTCTCTGATGTGATGAATATTTCACATGGGATGTCGTTTTCCCATTGATGCTGGAAATTCACTGCTCCCGAAGAAAAACAAGGTAGCATTTGAGGACTGGACTGCCTCAATTAGTCAGTGTGGTATAGTGGTTAGAGTGTTGAACTTGAATGAGAGAGACCTGAGATATGAAACTAATTAGGTGATCTTGGACCATTCACTCTTTTCTCAGAGATTAGCCTATAAGCAATAGGATAACCCCAGCTATGTTAACTACTTTTCTTGAAGGAAGGATGGGGGAGGTGGCATGAATGAATCAAGTATGGTTGGATCAGCCTAAAGTTAGCCTTCCTAGAGTATTTGGCTAGAGGAAGATCATATTAATTTATTGTGTGGTCACCTTTCCCTGAGCCATGGGAAGTCCCAGGCATCCATTACAGGGTCCATGTTCTTACAGGAATCTGCATTAGAGACTGAAAAGCATGAGGCACCCACAAGGACTTATGGGGTGAATTACCCTCTCCCCCACTATTTCATCTTTCCCTTCCTTGAAAGACCCCATAGCTTCTCTACTATTCTTGCTTCTTCTCCTTCTAATTCACCAACCATCTTACCTTCATCTTCTCTCCTTTTTCAATTTTCTTTCACTTGTAACCTCTAGCACTATTTACCTGGAAAAACTATGATCCAGTTGCCTGGTGTTGGGTTGCCAAGGTGAGCACAGTTTGCACAGTGGGGAACCGGGAAGGATTTGCAAAGGGCACTAATTTCCCCTGTTAAATAGTGGGTTCCATGGATGAACAGACCATAAGTCTAGTGATCAGCTCTACTTTATTAGTGATTTCAGCTAGAGCAAGACAAGACCCCCAGAGCCTCAGCTCTGTTCTATAGCATGCAATTGCCACACCCAAACACACCCCACTCCCAGTGATAGGCTATTTACACAACATTACTCCTTGACTGGTTACTTTCAGAGTCCTGGTAGGCTATTGTTCTTGTGCTCCAAGCTCAGCCAGTCTCTGTTATGTCAGACCTGGAATGATTCAGTCTCAATACATAACACCCCCATTTCAACCACCCCACACTATTTCCCCTTTCCCTCTACCTGAAAACCTCCATAACCTCAACTTTCTCCATTTCCTTCTCTCCTTCCCACCTACCCACTTATCTTTTTTTCTCAGTGATATTTATTATTTATTTACTGCAAACCATCTGGCTTAATTATCCTCCATTTTATCCTCAGAACAAACCTATGAGCAGGGGCAGATTGGCAGTGAAAAAGCCTGTATAAGTTCCCTTAGCTAGCCTGCTCCTAGCCCTGCCTCCAAAGGAGAGAGGGAGGGAGAGAGGAAGAGGCAGTCTGACTGACCTTGACCCTCCCTTCCCAAAGGAGAGCTGGAAGGAGTGAGAAAGAGGTAGCCTGCTCAAGCAATTGGCCAGGTGCTGCTTTCCTCAACTCAGGCAGGACTAGGCTGGACCAGGTGACACTTCCCTCATCATGCATACGGCACAACTGGGCTGAGCTAGGTAGCATGCTTTGCCTTTCATGGGGCTCAGCCAGACATCACTGCTACCTTGCTTCACCTTTTTCAGGGCTCAGCTGGGCTGGATGCCACTCAATGCCTTGCCTTGCTTCACATGGGGTTTGGCTGGATGGGTGTCACCCACTGCCTTGACTTGCACAGGACTGACCAGGTGTCACCCTGTTGCCTCACTTTGTATGGGGTTTGGATGGGCCAGGCCCTGCTGTTTGCCTCACCTCACCTTGGGCAGAACTTAGCAGGGCTGAGTACCACTGTCTGCTTTGTCTCACCTTGTGTGGGGCTCAGCCAGGCACCACTGTCTACCTTATCTCACCTCGTGTGGGGCTTGGCTGGGTGCTGCCATCTGTCTTGCCTTGCACAGGGTGTGGCTGGGTCAGGCGCCACTGTCTGCCTCATGTGAGGCTCAGCTGGGTGTCACTGTCTGCCTCACCTTTCCATGTGTGGGGCTTGGCCAGGCTGGTCTCCAGTGCCATCTACCTCACCTTTTACAGGGTTTGGTTGGGTGCTGCCATCTGCCTTGCCTCACCTCACCAGGGACTTGGCTGAACTGGGCACCACTGTCTGCCTTTCCTCATGCAGGGCTCAGCTGGGCCAGGCACTGCCATCTACCTTGCCCTGATTGGGGCTCAGCCAGGTGCTGTTGTCTGTCTCACCTTGCACGGGGCTCAGTTGGGCTGTGTGTATCATGCTGTGCAGGGCTTGGCTGGGTACCACCATCTACCTACCTTGCCATGTTTTTCCCCACCTAATACATCACCTAGTTGAAACTATAGCCATAAGACAACAAGGGAACAATGGCTCTGGCCAGCACATTCCTAATCCCATCAGGTGCCATTGTTCAGACTAGTTTTTCATTAGGTCCAACATTGCCCACTCCTGTAGACCTTTAACCCCAGTACCAGTCAGCACATTTTTGGGGACGGACTAGCAGGAGGTGTGCCAAGAGAGGTGGCCAAGCTTAGCCCACCCCTCAAACTCCTTATAAAAGAGGACACCCAGCACCAGCTCTCGCTCTCTTGCTTACTTGCACTTGCTCTTTTACCTGACCCCCTCCTACCCTAAGCTTCTGACTCATGGATGCACAGCCAGAGTCTCCCTGTGCCCCTGCCAGCTCACGATCCTCCCCTAGCATCTCACAGCCCTCCTTCTTTTCCTGAGGTTCGCTCCATTCACCTGCGGACAGGTACAGTATTGCTTATCAATGGAATATCCTGCTAATGCAAATGTGCTATTTTCTTCTATCTACATTTCCTAGGTACTGTATACTTGTGTGTGCGTGTGTTATTGTATGCTTGAAATACCTTCAATAAACAAAATCAATTTATACTGACGCTAGTCTCAGCGTCTATTTTTGGTGTGCCTGGAAGAGGTGGAACCCCTGTATACACAGATGCTTGCTCCCTTATTCGCCTATTGCCTTGTTTAAGACCATAACTTCCCATCTTAAATAATGATTTAAGGCAATTTGGCTAACACCAGGGGAGGGAGGAGGTCAGCTGGCAAACTGCTAATTCTTCAGTGTTGTGCAAGTACAGTAAACTGTCCAAATGATAACTACTTGTTGGGTAATAGGAGACACAGGTACAAGGTGAGGCCTTAGAACAGCAGTGCAGGGAAGGGGAGCTGGGAACATTGGCCTTCTCAGTGGGTAATTCTTACAAAAGCTAGTTGTTGGCATTAGTACTGAAGGAGGGAGAGAAAATTCTTCTGAGGTCAGGAAAGCTGGGAGAGTGGTAGATGGCTGGGCAGAGACTGAGATAGCTGCTGGTGCCCAGATGCCTCAGAGGGTGAGACAATTTAACCTCACTTTGTTTCTTCATTGTACTAGTGTCGAAGCCTGGATTGGTTGGGCCTCCTGGATCTCTGGGACCTAGTAAAGTGTATCCTTTGCCAGCCCATGCTAGGGTCCTGGGGGAAGTGGGATGACCAATTGTGTGGCAGCATGTGTAATGTGGATATCCTCATATGAATTTCAGGTGCTATGTAAGGGTACTCTCTTATTCTTCCTAGAGACCTTCTGCGTAAAGATTCTTGTCTTTTAAATTGGAAAAAGTCCTTGAAAAAACATGAAACAAATGTAGCATTTTCTACCATCTCTTTCCAAGCATTTATTTACATATCTCTCTGGAGGCTTTCATCTGCAAATGCAGTTTCAGATCAGGACTGAAATTTTAATTAAAAATGTGACACATCCCATTCCACACCTCCTTCTTTGGCTTGGCTGTGCCTTGGATTTTTCCCAAGGGACACTTCTATTCCTTAAGTCTTTCTAGAGAGGGAGATTCTTACCTTTGTTAGGTATGCAAATGGTTGAGTTACCATGTTTACACTTCTGGTACCTTGCTTGTCTGGGGTTTATACCTACTAACAGTGAGTTGGATAGCATTTGAGAATTTTCATAGACTTTACAATGTAGTAAAAACTACACTACTAATTCTTTTTGTGTGAAAAAAGGAAATTGAGGGAAAGCTACTGCTTGAGCTGAATAATAGAATTTTATGACCATTCAAATTTTCCCTCTCAGTCATTTTTCATTTTTCCCAGTGGAAGAGACTTGTGAAGGCATAACATTTTGCTTGCTTGTGAGGCATAACATTTTGGTAAGTCCAACAAGTCAATAAATGTAGTGGTTAGACTAGAACCAGGGATATTTGGGTTCAAATCCCTGCTGATACAGGAAGAATGACCTTGGGCCCGTCACACACTGCTCAGAGTTGTTGGGAGGGTAAAATGGGGGGGGACAGTGAGCAATGTTTGCTGCCTGAGCTCTTTTGGGGAAGGATGGGATAAAAGTATTATGAACTGTTAAAGGCTCCAGGCAGGGCCGGATCGCCCATTGGGCAAAGTAGGTGCTCGCCTAGGGCGCCCCCAGCCTCAGTGGGTGCCAAATGGCACCCCACTACCCCAAAAAAAGTGCCCCTCCACCGCCCTAACCGGGCGCCCGCTGTCGCCGCCGCCGCTAGACCCCCGCCCCTTCCCGGCTTTCCTGGGGGCCCCGCAGCTGCGGAGTCCCCGGGAAAGTCGGCTCTGGGAGGGAGGGGGCGGCAGCGGCGGCTAGACCCCCCGCCCCTTCCCGCTTTCCCGGGGACCCCACAGCCGCGGAGGCCCCGGGAAAGCCAGCTCTGGGAGGTAGGGGGCGGTGGCTAGACCCCCCCACCCCTTCCCGCTTTCCTGGGGACCCCGCAGCCGCGGAGACCCCGGGAAAGCCGGCTCTGGGAGGGAGGGGGCGGCGGCGGCTAGACCCCCTGCCCCCTTCCCACTTTCCCGGGGACCCCGCAGCTGCAGAGGCCCTGGGAAAACTGGCTCTGGGAGGGAGGGGGCAGCGGCGGCTAGACCTCCCCACCCCTTCCCGCTTTCCCGGGGACCCCGCAACCGCAGAAGCCCTGGGAAAGCCAGCTCTGGGAGGAAGGGGGTGGCAGCGGCGGCTAGACCCCCCCCTTCCCGCTTTCCCGGGGACCCCGCAGCCGTGGAGGCCCCGGGAAAGCCAGCGCTCCACCCCTGGTTTCCAGGTCCCACCGGGAGGTTGGCATCCCCAGTGGGGGCGCCCCAGGCTGTCCTGCCTAGGGCGCCCAGACACCTGGAGCCGGCCCTGGCTCCAGGGTGGGAATCATATAGATAGACCAGTAACAATCCCTAGTCATAGTTCTGGTGTGTGCCAGGCCTCACCAAGGAGGTATATGATGCCTGTGTCCTGCTTCAGACTATAGGAGGGAGGTCACATAACCCAATATCCTTCTATACAAAAATCCTTGATGCATAGAAAACTGTATGTTTTGCTGTATGCTATGCTAAAGGATTTCTTTTGATATGGAAAAGAATTTAATTACATGGCTCTCTTCATGAAGTCTGCAGTGGGACAGGTCAGACACATGTTTACTACTTCAGTGAAAACTGGACATAATCTTGAATTTATTTGGCCACCTATGCATATTTTAATCTATTTGGTGGTAATAGCTTGTAGTCATTCAGTTCAGGATCTCTCATTGTTAGCGGAATTCCATATATGTCATATATTTTTGCATTTGATAAATATTTGTAGAAGGGACCGTAGTGGTAGAGTACATGCTTTACATTAATAAAAGGATCCTTGGTGCCACGATTATGAAACACTTCTGCCAGAGATTCTGCAGAGACATAGGACTAGATGAACCCATGGTCTTACTCTCTGTGTTAGCTCAACACAGGTGTTACCCATTTACAGATTCAAATATGGGATATAAAGGAAACCTGAGGAATTTCACTAGTTTTATGGAAACTTATTAGCTTCCCTTGAAATAGCTCAGATGTTCTGCCTGAGGAGAAACTTCATTCCCACTCAAATTTCACTTTTGGTGAAATCTGGTGATGACCTAGGGATGAACTGAACTCTCTTGAGAAATATCATTAGTCTACTTTCTTAGTTTCTGGTAATATTTCTTGAATGTTTCACCTGAGGACGAACTCTAACATTTGCTTGAAATTTTGCTTTAGGTGACAACTCTAATATTTGAGTGTAACCTCTTTTGCTGAGTGACCTGAACTCCTTTCATGATTACTTCTGAATAGTGTTGCAAATAATTTGCCTGCTCCAGTTGAACGAAATTCTAACACGGGTGGGTGAACTCCCATGACCCAGCACATATTTTGTCTTCTCCTCTGCTAAGTCTAGTATCATATTACCTATCAGGCTGGTTAAATAAACAATAGCCCACTGCTCTGCTATCAACTGCAGGTTATGGCTACAGGATGCACCTCATTCTTGATAAATGATATTTTCTTCAACAACAATTGTTTAGAAAAACCATAACTTATTTAAACTCACTCTCTTAACAAGGAAAGGAAACTCAAAGGTGACTTTGCTTTTTGTCATTACTGTTGTTGTGCTGGTTAAATGCCAGTAGGGTTTGTGACATTTTTTTTTTCTTTGCCCAGGTTTTAGGATTTTCAAATGACACTCTGGAAAAAGGTTGCTGACGACTGTGTGGGATCGGTATCAACTGAAATGAGCATTGAAATGGCTGATGAGAGCAGGCTATGGTCTGGTTCAGATATCACCCTAAAATACGGTTTAGGAATCTGGAAGGGGGTAAGGGCTTACGTGTTCCCTTCTATCAGTCCCTCTTCCCGGTTCTTGAGCAAATTGTCCCTTCCCCTCTACAGTTTCTGTAACCATAGTTTCCTGTCACATTCAAATCAGGGCTAGTTGTACCTAGTACTAAACGTGATTGTCCAACTCCATGGCTTGCAAAACCCTGTCCAGCCACGGTTTCAAACTCTAGGTGATCTAACCATAGCTGCCCTGACCTGGATGGCCCAGGATAGCAGATCTCATCCAGTCTCAGCAGTTAAGTAGGGTTGGCCCTGATTATTATTTAGATGGGAGGCCACCAAGGAAGTCCAGGGTTGCTATGCAGAGGCAGGCAGTGTCAAACCACCTCTGCTTGTCTCTGCGTTTCACTTTCCACTATAGATCACCTAGATTTGGACATAATAGCAAATTATGAATTAAGCAATTAAGAGAAGGAGGGGATGATGAGGAATCTGTGTGTGAGAGTGTGGGGTGGAACAAATGAGTCAATGTTATAATCCGAATCGCCACTGTGTGAACTGGCAGAATCCAGTTTGAAAGTGCATTGAAAGTGGATTGAAAGTGGATTATTTAGTGTGTGTGAACGTAGCCCATATCTGTGATGGTTGCAAACATTACTGAATGCGTGAGGACAGGAAATATGAGCGATTCAAAGTTTTTTGATTTCCATCTTTCTTTGCACTATGTCTAATACTGAGCTTCTGCCATGAGACATCTTGCACATCCTAGTGCAATGGGGAGACACATGCAGTTTCCACTTGGGATATTACATGGAAGTTCTCGAAAAATAAAGCACAAGATATTTACTTTCTGCCTCCCTTGCTTCCTGTCTCTTTCTCCCCTCCTGTCACTCAAAGACTGTTCTGCAAATCCACCCAACACACTCTAGAATAGACTTAAAAATGAAAAGATAAACTTGCACCATTTAAAATTATTCCCAGTCCTCACTGAAAAAGAAAAAAGTTATGGTACATTTCTACAATCTCTTACAACAGTTTTCGGAATTACTCCCAGTTCCAATTGTGTCTGTCTCTGGGTCCTGAAATGACTTGAGACTAGATAAGGAAGACTGAAAATCATAAAGAACTAACTGTTGCTTTAGGATTATGTCTCCCTAATTAAAGGTGTTTTCCACGTAGGGACAAGCTTGTCTGTTTTCTCCATTGCTGCTGTGGTTGCTAATACAGCACAGTGGCAACAGAGCTTCCACATGGCAATGTTCCTGGGAGGTTTTTTTTTTGTATAAGATACTAAATAGCATTATATTGATATACTGTTATACTAATATTAGATACCATGTCCTCAGAATTACCAGCTTTCATTTTTCAAGTAACCCTTTCCTTGCAGAGATAATACCATTACCCATTATATCTTCTCAGTGAAAAGGGCTAGAGACTTACATGTGTTGGGCTATTGGGCTAACAGTATATAAATTTAATGCTATTCAGTTGCTCATATTTTAAAACAGAAAAAATATCCAGTGACAGCAAGATGAAATGGCTGCTGTGAGGAAAATGGCTTTTGTGTGGGCAGGACTGGGGAAATCCAAACTTTTCCACCCATATGCTGAGATCTTTCAGAAAACTTTGGAGCAAAGCTGAATTGGGAAAGATCAGACAAAAGCTGGGGAAACTCCAAGAGGTGCAGAAATGCATCACGGTGCTATGGGGAAACAGGAACAATGGCTACTTCCCAATAGCATCAAACTCAGGGCAAAATACCCTTTTGGAAACACTCAGAGTAACTGCTTCAGTAATATTTGGCCTTTGACTGTGGTGTTTCCCACATAAAACACATACTGAACTGAACCCTGATAACCAATGCCATAACATTCCGTAAGATGACCAATGTCTATCACTGAAGAGGCTGGGTAACCAGAGGATACATTTACCCTGAAGTATTATTCTGCTCAAGAAAAGTGCTGCTAAAAGCAGCCAGTAAAAAGGATATGCAATCTGCAATTTTTCCCCTGCAAATGCTTTACCATTTATTTTGGCACTAAAATATTTATACAAGATGGTTTCTCAAGACCCAGGCTGATTGTGAAAACAATTTCCTTGCTTCTTCCTTTCATGGAAGTATGCTGAAGTCCAAATTTACAACCTGTGGTGCTGAATTCTGACTTGTTTATATGAGTATGATGCTGTGTAAATCTTTTAAAAAATAGTCTCAAATTGAACCAGACTTACACATGCACAAAAATGGCAGCAAAGTTTGTCTTTTCCAATTCCTCTCTCAAGTGGTAGGTCTATGCAGCTCCATTCATTTCAGTGAAGCTTGCTTGGGATAGCACTGCTGAATGAGTAGGAAATAAGTTGCAATGTTATTTAGGAGACAGCACTCTAAGGTACCTGTTATCCCCAAATAAATGCAGGAGAAAGAGCTAAAAAATCAATATGATGATGCATCATCTGTTGTTCTGTATGTGAAATGAAAATAAGAACCCAAAGATTTATTAATGGTGCTTTAGAGAATTATTGAAATTAGACTTAATTAGCTGTGTAATTTGCTGGAACCGGAATTTTAGCATTTTTGATATAGTATGTGCCATTATTTGTATAGCAGAAATGTACCAAATTGCTTTCACAGGGAAAATAAACAAAGCAACAAAATAGCCAATGGTTAGAGAAGCATTCTTTAAAATATTGAATGAGTGAGCAGTGTGTGTGTGTCTATCTGTCTCTGCTTATTTATAATATTTCTATCCCATTCTCACATCACAAAAAGGGCACTTTAAGTGAACTACTCTTTAAAAGACATAATTCACAGTGCTGAAATAAAAATAAAGCCTCTGGCCAACAATGTGGTCTCTAGTTTCTTCTCTTATCAGCATTGTTAAAAACTATAGTAGTTTAAAAAACAGCATCATTAAGAAAGCACACCACAGCCCAAGCACTAAATAGCAGTATGTTCAACAAAGGCCTTCACAAAAAGGATAAGATTCAGGATGTAATAGAATGCTAGCAAAGAAGGGGGGATGAGCCTTCCCAGACAGGTAGTGGTGGGGTTTTCCAAAGCTGTGGCATCACTGCAGGGAAGGCCAGCTTTCTTATAGCTTCTCATTGTACTTCAGAGGGCACCTTATTCCCTGAGTGGAGAAGGCTATCCTTGAGATATCCTTGAGGACCAAGGCTGGTCAGGATTTTAAAGGTCTCAAACAGCACTTCCACTTAGGCTCAGAAACTAGTAGCCAGTGCTGACTGAGGAAAATGAAAATAATACATTGTTGGCAATTTGCCCCTACTAATAATTGGGCTGCCCCATTTTGGACCAGTTGTAGGTTTACCATTGTATAGTTCCACTGATATCCTGACAGATTGAGAGCTGTCTTGTGCATTTCTTGTCTCTGTTGGCAATAGAACCATTCATATCTTCTCCTGCACAAAGAAGTTGTCACGCTGCCTGTCATTTCCCCAGAATGCACTTTTCTGGGGGCACCTTCTTTGGGGGCCCACAACTTGGACCCTGTAAACAGGGCCGGCCCTAGGGTTCTTTGCGCCCTAGGCGGGGCTACCTTCTGGCACCCCCCCCAGCACCTGAGCCCAAGAGCTGGGCCGCAGTTTGGGAGGGCCATGGGGGGGAACCTGTTCTCTGCCCGGAGGTGGGCTTGGGAGGGCTGGGGGGAGAGAAGCCGTGCCACCGCCTGCCCGCCCCGTGGCCCAGCTCAGAAGCCCCGCGCCCAGCAGAGGGCCTGGGAGGGCCGTTGGGGGAGAAGCCGTGCCGCCGCCACCTGCCCGCTCTGCGGCCCAGCCCAGAAGCCCCACGCCCAGCAGAGGGCCTGGGAGGGCCGTCGGAGGGGGAGAAGCCGTGCCTCCGCTGCCTGCCTGCCCCATGGCCCAGCCCAAAAGCCCCACTCCCAGCAGAGGGCCTGGGAGGGCTGTCGGGGGGGGAGAGAAGCCGCGCTGCCACCACCTGCCCGCCCCGCGGCCCAGCCCAGAAGCCCCGCGCCCAGTGGAGGGCCTGGGAGGGCCGTTGGGGGGGAGAAGCCGCGCCGCTGCTGCCTGCCCGCCCTGTGGCCCAGCCCACAGAAGCCCCAACCCTGCGCCCAGCAACGCCTGCCCACCTTCAGTGCAGATTGTTTTTGAGTGCCTGCTAGGGCGCTCTTCGCTGGCAGCACTAGCCGCCCCCCCAGGCTTTGGGGAGAGGGCGGGCAAGCTCTGCTGCCACCTCCTGAGCCCCAGCGGGGTGCTCGGGGAGGCGGCGGGAGTGGTGGAGGGGCTTTTCGCGTGGGGGAGGGGGTGCAGTTTGGCGCCCCTGCCGTCATTGCACCCTAGGCGAGCGCCTAGCTCACCTAGTGAGCGAGCCGGCCCTGCCTGTAAATCTAATCCTCACCAAACTTGGAGGGCAGGTGGAATCGGCCAGACATCCCCTGTGAGTTTGGCAACTGTAGCTTGTGTAGGATCTGTTCTATATTCTCCTGAACTTCCTGAACATTGACAGGCAGAGGTTGAGGAGTATATAGAATGGATCCTATGCAAGCTGGAGAAATCAAAGTCACAGGGGACCTTCCCCAGATGTTCCTCTACGTGCCCTCCAGATTGTTGCTCAAAAGTTCAGTAAACATTTTGATTGAGTGGAGACAAGTCTATCTGGGAATGTCTCCACTCACAAACCAGCATGAACCTCCACGAACAGCTTGAAAATTTGTGGAAACTTTGTGGCGGTTGATCTGCCAAGAACTTTACTTCGTGAACCACAAACCACCCAGAATTCACCATGAACTTTAGTTCATGAGCTGGTTTGTGCCCACTCTTAACCTTGAGTACCCTGCAATTATTTTAGACTAATGAACTTCAGATGTTAACAGGTGTGATACAGTCATGCAGGCAGTCATAGAATCATAGATTCATAGAGATGGAAGGAACCTCCAGAGTCATCTAGTCCACCTCCCTGCACAATACAGGAAATTCACAACAGAATCTACAGGAGTATCTTGTGGCACAGCAAGACTGTCTGATAACCTATAGGAGCTAGGCACTGGGGAAGAGGATGGCTGGCTAAGGGTGTAAATAGAGGAAAATCCTGTGTGAAAATGGAAAATGAGTGAGGTGGTTATTTGTGTGATCATTGGGCACTGATTCTGAGACCATTTGATGCACTCCTGTGAAGAAAGGGGGTGAAGCAAACAGCATACTAGTCTGTGGGGTAAAACTGAGTGCTTTGGGGCAGGTTGACTTTGGGTAGGCAGGTAGCCTGAGCTGTACCTGGGGGCTGGCAACCCTGTAAAATGGATTTCCCATCTTTTGTGTGGACAGTTGGGAGATTTTAGTCTCTTGACTGTATGGATCTATTTAATGAATGACAAACTATTTCTTTTATTATTGCATTTCCCATGTGTTGTTTTTCCTCCAGAACCTTACCAGCCACTGAATGGCCTCTAGGGTAATGTTGACAGTTATATATTTACCACAGGTTAGACTACCATGGTTTCTCAGAATGACAGGCCTTGTTCTGGAGGAAAATGCTGCAGCTACCAAAAGAAAGCCGAGCTGTGTGTATCCTTTAAAAAAAATAAAAGAAAAATGTTGTTTAAACCCATAATGTCCATTTCTGCTTTATTGCTATTCACAGAAATAGTCTACAATAGAGAGCACAAAGGAAATGGTTGTGGTGTTGCGAATAGCAATAAGATAGATATTATATTGCTACCACTGTAGAAAAATATAAACCGATAAACCAACATTATTTTTAACTCATTTTATATATTCTAGGCCTGGGTTTTGTCGACATTGTCAAACCCATTGTACTGTAAACTATGTATTATAGCAAACTATGTATTATATAAAAGTAACAGGTTTATAAAATTTATAAATAAACTGTATACATTTGAACAAAACACATGGATTTTGTGTTGTGTATATGTGTGTGTACATGCAGGCATGTATTACTTTTATTCTGTTGTGTGGACTAATAAACTGAAGTTTAATCCTAACACGACAGAAATGCTACTGATGAGTGAAAGGTCTGACCCAGGATTTAAAGTGTCACCATTTCTGGATAGGTTTGCATGCCCCTTGAAGGAACAGGTTTGTAGTCTGGGGTTGCCCTTGGACCCAGGCCTACTGCTGGATAAGTGGGTGGCAACTGTGACCAGGAGTGCCTTTTACCAGCTTCGACTGGTTAAGACCAATGCTCCCTCTAAGCTGTGGAATCCTGTGAGCAAAAATCCTTCTTTGTGAGCTGCTGGCATTAAAGTTGTGAGTGAGTGATTTGGCTCCAGCAGAAATCAGTTTGCTCTGGAGCCCTCCTTCCTGAGCTGAGACAGAAATCTGTGTGTGGGAGGCTAAGAAACTGTGAGCTCGCTCACACTAGCTCAGTTTAGAGGGAACACTGCTTAAGACTGCTGCAGCTGGGCAGAAAAGATCTGGCCATTGTGGTGCATGCCCTGGTTACATCTAGCTTAGATTGCTCCAATGTACTCTACGTGGGGCTGCCCTTGAAAAAATATCCAGAAACTTGAACTGGTGCAGAAAGCTGCATCCAGGATGCTGGCTGGACTAGGCTGTAGGGACCATATCACTCTAGTCTTGTTCCATCTAAACTGGCTACCAATTTGCTTCCAGGCACAATTCAAAGTGCAGGTGCTGACATTTAAAGCCCTATATGGTTTGGGCAGAAAAGTGGGATACAAATTCTGTTAAAAAAATAAATACATTTCTTCACACTGCAGGCTGTTTTGTCTTACAAAGAAGAAAGATGGCAATAGCTAGTTTGGAGCTATTTAATCTTGATTGTTATCTAGTAGGTTGGACTTCTCTGATTGTCTTGGCAGAAAAGGCACGTCTGCAGCAGTGTTCCCTCTAAGGTGAGTTAGTATGTGCCAGCTCACAGTTGTTAGCCTCTGGCTCACACGTTTTTGTCTTAGCTCAGGAAGGATGGCTCCAGAGCAAACTAATTTATACAGCAGCCAAATCACTCGCTCACAACTTTAATACCAGTCACTCACAAAGGAGAATTTTTGCTCACAAGATTCCACAGCTTACAGGGAGTATTGGTTTGCAATGCAAATACATAGTGCAGTAGCATCATCTCTTAACCACGTTGTAAAACATCACTGATGATCTTTGTGCAGTTCATAAAGTAGCAAAGGAAGATCCTGATTCAGCAACTTGTGGTTGAATCCTGCATTTCAACAAGGCAAACTACTCTCTAAAACACATAGCTCCCTTGAATGACACTGGAGAATATTGGCAAGTAAGTTGCTAGACCAGCTAAATAACTGCAGTCTCCAAATGTTTTTAAAGGAATAGCCATGAGAGTTTGATCTGATTTACATTTGTAGAGTAAACATGTGTTTTCTCTTCTGTCTCATTAATGGTTATCATGAATGCTTCAATATTATTTCTGTTAGACTATCAGCCTCCTTTCCCCTGGTTTACTGGTTTTAAAAATTTGGCAGATTAATTTGTCCTTAAATGAAGACATTAGTTGGAATGATGTAAATTTCTTACTACAACGATTATCATATGACCTGAGGCTTCTTCTACTATTTGAGAAGCACATGGAGGACATGTACTGCTAAAGTAAAGTCTCTAAAGACCATATTAAGTGGATGTGTTGTTTAAAATACTCTTTATAGTACTAAAATTAAGTTTTGTACCCTTCTTTTATCTTCCCAGCCTGATGTGTTTGCCTTGTTGTTGAACGATCATACTAATTATTGTGAGGCAAAATTGTTTGCTCCTTTTCCGTCTACACAACACATGAACTATCGATTTCCCAGTATACTGAAAGTTACATTTGCATTTTGTTTTGAAGACTATGAGCTAAGCTACAGCTCAATTTGTCACCTACTCAATTATCAACCCATTTGCTATTCTTTGGCTGCGGTCACACATTCTCAATAACCCATTTTCAATCCACTTTCAGTGCACTTTCCAACTGGATTCTGCCAGTTCATACAGTAAAATCCAGTTGGAAAGTGCACTGAAAGTGGATTGAAAGTGGATTATTTAGTAAGTGTGACTGGAGTCTTTGTTTATCAAGATGAGACATCTTGGCAGAAGCCAGGTTGCATTAAAAGTGAGGGACCACAAGGACTTGATGGGGGCGTCTAATTTTCTTCTGCAACCCCCACCTATTCATGGGTGATTTCCCACTGCTGCGGCCGCTGCCGGAGATTTTAGTCATTTCCACGGGCGGGCTGCTTGACCCGCGCTGATTCCGCAGTTTCGTAATCCTGTTTTTGAGGATTACGAAACTGCGGGGATCGGCAGCCGCGGTCAAAATGCAGCCCCGCTTCGGTGTGAAATTGACTAAAATCTCCGGCAAGCGGCACAACCCCGCGGCTTTAGTGGAAATCACCCTATCTTTCCTACTCTAGCAGCCCCCAAAGCTTTTTCCTGCTTCCTTCTCTTCTCCTCGCCCACCATCCAGTCTACCTTCAGCTTTTCCCACTTCCCTCCATTGATAGTCTCTCTCTGGGAAAAGTCTGGCCAAGTTGTATGATGGCTGCTGGTACTGGGCTGAGTGCTATTGCATGATGGACACTGCTACTGCTGGGTAGGATTCCAACTCTAAGTTGGGAAATTCCTAGAAATTCGGGGGTAGAACCTGGGGAGAGCGGAGTTTGGGGGCAATACCTCCTTGGGTTACAATGGCATAAAGTACACTCTCCAGAACATCCAGATGAACTGATATCTGTAATCTGGAGATGAATTGCAAGTCTGGGAGATTTCCAGGATCTTCATTTCCTAACCTACTGCTGGGCTAGGCACAGTTGCGTGGTGGCCACTGGTGATGCCAAGTGGTGCCAGACCTACTTGCATGATGCTCATTGTTGCAGCCAGGCTGGGCCCAGTTGTGTGGTGGCCTCCAGGCTGGACCCTGTTGCACAGTGGCTGCCACTGCTGGGCAAGGCCCTGGTGTGAAGGGGCTGCAGGGCCAGGCCAAGTGTTGTGGGTTTGTGTCTTAGCTCCAATGGTTGCAGCTCAGCCTGTCCCTGGTGAGTTTGTTCCATCAGGGGACATGACAGGTGAAGTTTCTTAAAGCTACAGGTGTAGTTTCTGTTATTTTGGGAGTTTTAATCCCTAGATGTAGGGTTTTTTTTGGGGGGGGGGTTGATTTCAGATTTTCTGCAAAGGTGGGACTTCCATCCAGTTTTTGGAGCAATCCCTGTTACCTATCCCTATTTCCATTTTGCTGATCTGTCAGTCCACACTCTATGGCCCAGTTCAGAATTTGATACATGATTATGGAAATGTAAAATCAAACTTTTTGAATTTTCATGTGGATACCCACTTATCAGAATCCAAATTTGTAATGCTGAAAATAAAATTTTAAATTTGGCTTGAACCTTCCTTTCCTAGAGTACCTTTCAGTTTGGGCTTCTACCTAAATCTAAACCTTCTGTGCTCTGGCTCAGTTAGGGTTGCCAGATCCAGGTTGGGAAACTGGAAGTTTGGGGATGGAGCTTGTGGAGGACTGGGACCTCAGTGGGGTATAAATATCATACAGTCTACCCTCTAAAGCATCCATCTTCTTCAGGGGAACTGTTGCCCCCCCAGTTGGAATAATGAGACAGAAAACAGTTTGGAAGTAAACAAGGGCCACTTTATTAACTATTTAACATAACATTATGGCAAGGGACCAACTAAGAGAGCACGAAACAGGCAAGGCAGGTGTCACTCCCCTGACCAACCTCCTTTCCCTTTTCTTGGGTGGGTCACCCAGCTCCAGCCTTGAGCCATCGGCCTGGCTTGCAACCGGCAGCCCAGCATACCTGGTTGCCACCTAGGAGCAACTAACCCTGAAGCCTTCAAACTTGCAGAGAGGAGCATACCCTAAGAGGTTCCCAGAGGTGATCACCATTCCCCACCCTGGACCTTAGAAATCCAAAGGCAGTTCTTGATGACCCCCTGTTCCCTAAAGGGCAAAATGCTGCAAGGTGCTCACTGGTTCCAGTTTCTTGCCTGC